>CM077303.1:29680000-30930000 GCA_039655065.1 Glossophaga mutica | reverse complement strand
TGATTCCCAATGAGGACACACGCCTCAGTTGTGAGCCAGGTCCCCAGTAGGGGGCGTGAAAGGCAAGCACACATTGATGTTTCTCTCCCTCTTTCTCCCTCCCATCCCCTCTCTCTAAAAATAAATAAATAAAATCTTCTTTAAAAAATCAGATAAGATTAAAACGTCCTAAATATCTATAGTCTATAGTCAAAAAGACTATAGTCAGAAAAGTAAAATTGGGCACATACAGTTAAAGGTTTTAAAAACTTTTATAAATAAACCATAAAACATTATATGAAATGATAGTAGACCAAACACACATTTTCTATCAATACATGTACATAAGCTTAAGGAAGCTATTAAAAGGGAAAGATCTTCAGACAGTATCACAAAACAGAATTCAGTTCCATACTGTACACAGCAGACATGCCTGAAACTACTTTTAAGCAATTAAAAGTAAAGGAAAATATACACAAAAAGCAGAGGTTGTAAGTACAATATTACATGAGGTAGAATTCAGTTCAAGCATCAAAAGAGACAAAGAATGGTATCGTGTCTCTAGAGGGTACAATTCACAATGAAGATATAACAGTTATATGTTTTGTACCCACCAACCACATACAGCTTATTGACACAGTTGAAACAAAGAAGGCCACATCCCAGGTGTCCCAGTGAGTTCTGCAAGGCTTGTTACAGGATTGGGGCCTGTTGGGTGATTGGGAGGAGAGTTTAAGGCGGTATGGTTTAGCTCTGGATAGGTGCTTTCTCCGAGTGGGAATAATTCTATGACCAGGTATCTTAATGATGTTTAATCTAGGAGGTAACAATTCACAATAGGGCGAAAGCTTTAATTGGTAATCGTGATGGTTAATTTTATTTGACTTGACTGGGCAAAGGGGTGCCCAGATAGCTGGTAAAACATTATTTCTGGGTATGTGCATCAGTGAAGGTATTTCCAGAAGAGATTAGCACTTAAAGTGGTATGCTGAGTAAAGAAGATCACCCTCACCAATGCAGGTGGGGATTATCCAGTTCACACGTAGAACCCAAAGGCAGAAGAAGAGTGAACTTGTTCTCGGCTGCAGCTGGGACATACATCTTTTCCTGCCCTCAGACATTGGTGTTTCTGGTCCTTAGGTCTTCAGACTCAGACCAGGACTTATGCCATAGGCCCCCAAGTTCTCGAGCCTTTAGATATGGACCAGAACTACACCATTGGCTTTCCTGGGCCTCCAGCTTACTAACAGCAGATTGCAGGACTTCTCACCTTCCATAACCAGGTGAGTCAGCGTCTCACACTAAATCTCTTTCTATATGTTTGTATACATCCTGTCTTTTCTGTTTCTCTGGAGAACCCTGACTAATACAGTAATGAAGCAGCAGTCACTCATGTCAGCTGGGGAGGGCAGACATGTGTGGTCATTTTTCTGATTTGTACAGTGTTCTTATTTTTGCCTTTGTTCATACATGATTGTGGAATGGTCTTGTTTGGTCTTATTCTAACCTATCATGGTCAACATGCGTCTCATGTTGGTATTCTGTGAAATCGTGAATGTAACAGCAGAACATCATTGCCTCACTGTAAGAGTCACACAGGTACTGTCAGCTCTCAGGGGCTGTTTTGTTTTGGAGGATTTTTTCCACTTATCTGTTCTTTTTTTCCTCAATATCTATACACAAAAAAGCAGAGTAGCAATTTTCATAAAACAGAAATTACAGAAAGATATAACAGATACAAACAAAAGATTTACATTTATCTCTCTTTACCTAAGATCAGTTTGGACAAAAATAAAAACACAGAATACCTAAACAACTAATCAATAATGTAAATCTGATTGATATATGACCAAGTTTTGTATCTAAAAATGGAAAATATATCTTGTCTTCATGCACCCATGGAACATTCATTAAAATTGATTACATATTAGTCAACTAAGAAAATCTTAATAAACCCCCAAGGAGTAAAAAGAATAAAGATAATATTAGCTAATAATAATGAAGGAAAACTAGCAATTAATTACAAACTCAGAAAATACAGACTCTTCTACCTCAGAAAAAATTCCTGATCTCGTAAGACAAATGGGTAATGCAAAGAGAAACTACAGAATTTGTAGAAAGCAATAGTAACAAAAACACTATGTATCAAAACCTATAGGCTACAGACTTCTGGCCAAGATGGAGGCGTGGGTGGACACACTGTGCCTCCTCGCACAACCAAAATTAACGACAACAAAGATTTAGAAAGAAGAAAACAATCAGAATAGAAAATTGAACTGTACAGAAGTCCAACAACCATTCATCCAGACCAGTAAGAGGGGTGGAGTCACGGCAGAAAAAAGTGGAACTTGGCAGACCCGGGTGTGCAGGCGGCAGTGGCTGGCAGATCCCAGGCATGCAGGCAGTGGCTAGCAGACCCCGGGCATGGGGTGGCAATGGTGCATGACCCAGTGAGGCCGCACAAGGTAGCTGGCTGACCAGGTGGTCCCACGTTCACACACAGATAATCCAGGCAAAGGGGAAGAAGTGGAAGGGAATGGAATCTGAGAGAGAGCAAAGCAAGCACCATTGTTCCCTCTCGGACCCTGCCCCCACATACAGAGTCACTACCCAGCAACTGGGCTGCCCCACCCTGGGGAACACCTAAGGCTTCATCCCTCACTATGTAACAGCCGAAACCAGACCAAAACAACAACAACAACAACAACAACAACAACCAAACCAAAAATGGCTCAAATGGGAGAACAAATCAGAGCCCCAGAGCCAACTCATCTAAGCAATGAAGAGATAGCCAACCTATCAGATACACAGTCCAAAGCCCTGGTCATCAGGATGCTCACAGAATTGGTTGATTTTGCTCACAAATTAGATGAAAAAATGAAGGCTACACTAAGTGAAATGAAGGAAAACACACAGGGAACCAATAGAGATGGAAGGAAAACTGGGACTCAAATCAATGGAGTGGACCAGAAGGAAGAAACAAACAACCAAACAGAAAACAAGGAAGAAACAAGAATTCAAAAAAATGAGGAGAGCCTTAGGAATCTCCAGGACATCTTTAAATGTCCCAACATCCAAATTATAGGGGTACCACAAGGGGAAGAAGAAGAGCAACAAGTGGAAAATTTATTTGAACAAATAATAAACGAGAACTTCCCCAATCTGGCAAAGGAAATTGACTTCCAGGACGTCCAGGAAGCTCAGAGAGTCTCAAAGAAGTTGGACCCGAGCAGGAACACACCAAGGCACATCATAATTACATTAGCCAAGATTCAAATGAAGCAGAGAATTCTAGAAGCAGCAAGGGAGAAGGGGACAGTCACCTACAAAGGAGTTCCCATCAGACTGTCAGCTGATTTCTCAAAAGAGACCTTACAGGCAAGAAGGGGCTGGAAAGAAATATTTGAAATCTTGAAAAGCAGGGACCTACATCCAAAATTGCTCTTTCCAGCAAAGCTGTCATTTAGAATGGAAGGACAGATAAAGCGCTTCTCAGATAAGGTCAAGTTCAAGGAGTTCATCATCACCAAGCCCTTATCATATGAAATGTTCAAGGGACTTATCTAAGAAAAAGAATAGTAAAGAGACAGCAAACTCACAGCTATTAAGAACCACACTTAAAACAAAAGCAAACTAAGCAAACAGCTAGAACAGGAACAGAAACACAGAAATGGAGATCACATGGAAGCTTAGCAACAGAGGAGTGGGAGGAGGAGAGAAGGGGAAAAGTTACAGAGAATAAGTAGCATGGATGGTGGGTAGAAAATAGACAGGGGGAGGGCAAGAATAGCATGGGAAATGTAGAAGCTAAAAAACTTATGACACATGGACATGAACTAAAGGGAGGGAATCTGGATGGGAGGGGGTGTGCAGGGTGGAAGGGAATAATGGAGGAGAAATGGGAGAACTGTAATAGCATAATCAATAAAATATATTTTAAAAAACCTATAGACTACAACTAAAGCAATGAACAGAAGAAAACTGCTGGCTTTTACATATATACATCATTAAAACATGAAAATAAATAATGCATAGGATTCAAAAAAATTTCAAGGGAATAACAAAATAAACCAAAGGAAAACAGTAGGGAGGAATTAACAAAGGCAAAGCAGAAATAAATGAGTTAAAACAGAAAATCAATAAAACTAATACCTAAAACAACAACATTATTACCACTGTTAATTTGATTCCTACCAGGGAAATTGCTTTCAAAGAATGACTCAGTCCTGGTATGAATTCAGTTTTCACATCCCTATTTCTCTACTATTATAGCCGACTCTGAAAGATAAAAGTTTCAAGATAGCGTTAAGTTGAAAGCAGAGAAGCAAATGTGACAGGTATAAATAAAATGTACAAGCACATTAGTATTTATTTGGGTGTACATTGATTTGCATTGAATACTTTAATGATTTTTTAGAATGAAGCCATAGGAAACCAGGGCTCCAGGTCTCACCCCCAGCCACCAAAGAGTATAGAACAAGGGTCAGCAAACTTTTTCTATAAAGTATCAGACAGTAAATATTTTAGGCTTTGAGAGCTATATGGTCCCTGTCACTGCTACTTAATTCAGATGCTGTGCTCTAAAAACAGCCACCAACTGGGAACATTGTTAGAAGAAATGTGGAGGTAGCTATTCCAAGGGAGGTCGTTGTCTGCATTAATTCAAGGTCCACCAAAATGGTACTTGTGTGTATCCTAAACCACATCCTCTGCCTCAGGTGGCATATCATAACCTGGAAAGATTGATCCATTTTGATTTCTCATTATAAATTTGCATCTACAAAGTCCTTACACCCTGATCATATATTCTATGTCCCAGGCAATGTGATGACAGTGCGGTGTGAAGAGCCACTCACCTGGGTTTAAATCCCAGCTTCCCCACTTCATAACTTAGATTTAAAGGGAGTTTGCCCATTCCCTTCAACTTAAATCCTCATTTGTAGAATGAGAAACATGACAAGAATATTTACGGGGTTGTTGAAAGCGGAAGGAGATTGCGTAGCTAAAGCACCCAAGGCAACACACAGTTCATTTTCCTCGCTCTACTTCCAATTTCAAAAAATACCCCAAAACCCACCTGTTACTTTAAAGTAAAATGAATTTCCACCCTTTATTTTTCCTTTTGTCTGAAACAGTAAGATTACAGGAGGAACCACTAATGTTTCTAAAATTCTTGTCACACATTAATATAAATGATCACATTTTTTAAAGATTTTCTTTATTGTTAGAGAGAGGGGAAGGGAGGGAGAAAGAGAGGGAGAGAAACATCAATGTGTGGTTGCCTCTTGCACGCCCCCTACTGGGAACCTGGCCGGCAACCCAGGCATGTGCCCTGACTGGGAATCAAACCAGTGACCCTTCAGTTCACAGGCCAGCACTAAATCCACTGAGCCACACCAACTAGGGCTAAATGATCACATTTTATCTACATTTAAAAATGCCTTTTAACAATGAAGGTGATTATTCATTTTATGGAAACATTTTGGATGCCTCTATTTTTAAAGCAGAGAGATTCACAGAACATCCAAGCATTAACCTCAAGTATCCAAAAGTTTCCAAAATCATGCATATTGTTTCTTATAAAACATTAATATCCTTTAAAGTTGTCAAAATACACATCTACTTTGTTTTGGGTTGTTGTTTTTTTGTTTTTTTTTTGTTTTTTTTTGGTTTTTTTGAGATGTCTGGTTCTTTTAAATTGTGAATTCCCCATTCTACTAGACATCAAACCAAAAATCTGAGAATTCTCATCACCACACTGGAAAAAGCTGAGGGAAACAAAATTTCTTGCGATTGAAGGGACAATAATACATGGACATCAAGGCCAGTTACACTCACCCAGCTATTCTCTCCCTTGCCCCTTAGGTCTGAGTTTTAGCAGACAGAAGGTTCTGGAGTCAGGCTACCTATGCTCAAACACCAGGTCCTCAACTAGCAGGATGGATAATCCTGGGCAAGTTCAGTAACCTTCTCTGTGCCTCAGTTTTCTCCACTATAAAATGGGGCTAAGGAGAGTATTATCTCAAAGGAAGGCCTTTTGTGAGGATGAAATGTGTGTCTCAGTTTGAGTTCTCCCAAAAATCAGAGCCTGAGGCAGAACTCAGGTTCAGGCAGGTTGTTGAGGAGGTGATCCCAGGGAGCAGGGCGAGTAAGGCAAGGGAGAGAGAAACACCAAGCCAACTAGCCACACGTTGTTGACTTGTTGATGGTGCCACCAGGGCTTAACCCTGCAGGGGCCCTTCTGAAGTACCTTAAAGAATGGCACTCAAAACTGTGCCTCTGAAGGATGGGAAGCTTGGGGCATTCATCCACTAGCCCCACTCCTCATTTGTTGAGGTTCACTCTTGGGAGCTATAACTTCACCTCACAAGCTGGCTGGCCTGTTCACTGGAACAGCTTCAGAGGAAGCCCTGAAGCAGGGAAGTGGAGGTATGTCCTTGAACTGAAAGAAGGCAACAAGCACAGAACTTTTCACCATAACTGCACCAACACCCAGCTGACGCAGGTAATATGGCGCAGACTCAGAAGATATCTGGCACAATGTATGAAACACCAAGCCCAGCATGAGTGGAAGACAAATACCATGCATCCTTTGGGTCCTGAATACTGAATAATAATGACAGGTTCTCACAGAGGAAATGCAAGCAGGAGTGCAAGCAGCAGAGGGTGCAAAATAACAAGCCCAGTTAGGATTTCACAGGGTTCCATGTGCCTGTGGGACATTGAGGTGGAGCTATCTAACAGACAGACAGGAATTTCAGTCTGGAATTCAGGAGAGAGAGGTGAGAGCTGGAGATGGAGACTTGGGAACCACCAGTCTCTACATTAGAGATCAACATTTCTGTGTGATCAGGGAGGAAGACATTCTGAGGGAGAAAAGAAGAAGGCTAAGAATAGGCCCTCAGGCCACTGTAGTGTTAAGAGACCTTGAAAGGAGGGTGAGGCTGGAAAGCAGCCCTGCCAGGGAAGTAGGAGACAAGCAGGAGAGGGTGGTGTCATGGAAACAAGAGGAGAGAGGAAAAGAACAGTTTCTAGAAAAAAGGAATATTCAAGAGTGTCAAATTCTGCCAAGACCAGTAAAAATTGTTCAATATTTGCATATTATAAAAAGGTGTTTTGTTTTTAATGAAATATGATTTTAGTTGGGAAAAGCAGAAACAATAAGAGCAATTTAAAAAGTGAGGTACAGCTCTGGCTGGTATTGATACAGGGTGCAGCTGAGAGGGGGGACCCAAAAGTAGGGATTTGGAATGGGGTCCAAAATTCAGGGTGTCCGGGAAATATTAGAAAGACATATAAGATGTCCTCACCCCTTCCCCCTCAGATGTGAGTTGGGGGAAGGGACAAATGAAGCAAGAACATGCAGAGCTATTTTGTGCAGCCACAGCTTTGCAGCTAATCCATGGCATGGTCATTTCACATATCTATAGCCTTTGGCTGGTTGCATAGATATGTTAAATAGCTGTGGCCATGCTCTGAGCAGGAGGATGGAAAGGGACCACCCCGCCCAAGATGTAACTGGGGGGCAGGTTACAGCACCTGCGTGGCTCCAGGACATGGGGACACACCTGCCCAGACTCACAATGGCAGCCCAGTAAACTTGGAATAATACAGGAATGCTGGCAGGTGTAACTGATTGTAGGAGGAGTTGGAAATGGGGGTAGAGAGAAAGATTGGTGTGGGGATTTAAACCCAGACACAGCAGCCATTGGAAGGAGATTCCATGCAGTTTCACCAGAGGGCAGACCCTCACAGCTTTGGTGAAAAAGGAGAGCTATGCGGCTTTGGTGAGGGAGAGTACCACTTAGCCTTGGGGTGCTCCCTTTGGCTACGTGGCCTGGGAAGCAGGAAAGATTTTGCCTGGAAGAAGGGTGAAAGTACTCTTGCCAGTAGGCCCTGAGAAGGTGCTACATGGCTTTGGATTAATTAGTGATCCTGCTTGGACGGTGACACAGCTGACGGTGTCAGGAGCCTGCATCCCAGACATGTGCTTCTTTTCCTGAGTTCCAGTACTGTGAATTAGGCGCAGGGGGAGAAGGAAGCACTGTGGGCATCAGTGGGTATCCAAAGGGACTTTGATATTTTAATGAAAACGTTAGGTCACTACTTTAAGTCTGTATAGCATTAAATAAACATTTCCTTTTCTTTTCACAAATCTCTGGCATTGAGAGATGTCTTTCCTGTCTGGCTGCGGACAATCGAGCCCAGTAGGGGGTCCATTCAGTAATAGTATATCATGACCCCCTTGGCCCCTTGGCTCTGCGTGTAAGTAGGGTATATACCTGCTCTGTAACAGTATGGCTCAGTGGGTTGGGCATCATCCTGCAAACCAAAAGGTCACTGGTTTGATTCCTGGTCAGGGCACATGCTTGGGTTGTGGGCCAGGTCACTAGTGCGGGATGGAGGCATGTGAGAGGCAACTGATGGATGGTTCTCTCACACAATGATGTTTCTCTCCCACTCTTTCTCCCTCCCTTCTCCTGTCTCTAAAAACAAAAAAAATAAAATAAAATAAAATCTTTTTTAAAAAATAAAGAAAGAAAAGAAAAATTGAGGTGCAGCAGCATCTATCAAATTCAACTCAACAGATGCTTTTATTGAGCACCTACAGTATACTAGAGCAAAACTGAGACTGATAATCCAAAATTCACATTAAAAAATTCACATAAAACTAATAATTACAGATTAAATCTCTTCTCCTCTTTCCCTGTCCTTAAAAGGTGGGTTCTACAGTGTAAACATCTAATATGACGGACTTGGCCTTGACCTTTAATTCCATTTGTATGACTCAATCAGCAAACATTCTTCACTGACTGTGCTCTGCTAGAATGTAAAGCATGTCCTTTGAACACTGGAAGCTATACAGCCAACCTAATCATTGACACACCCACTGGTTTTGCCAAACATATGCTTAAATACCGTCTTCCTTCTAGGATTTGAAAGCCTAGTATCACAAAACAAAAAAATCTTACTTGTTTCCTTGCCATCATAACCAATTGTCTTTTAACTTTGTGGCTGGGAGGCACTGGCCACTAGGTGGAGAAAGATACCCAGTGACCCCATAGGCAAAGGCACGAACTGAATTTTTAGTTCCCCAGATTCACTCAGTGACTTTTCTAGACAGTAGGTTGGATTCAGTTCTGAACAAAGGAAACCTCTATGAATGACGATGCCAAGTATTCCAGGCGCTTCGGGTCATTACTCCTTTCCCTGGAATCTATGTATTCACTCTCCAAGAATGAGTTCCCTGCCCTTTTGATCAAGATAACCCTCTGAATTTGAATTAAAAAGTCATTGTTCTGTGTCTCAGCCTTCCACACAGCTCCTGGTAACAGCTGTCTAGCTACATTGGTGAAATACAGAGGATTATGCCCCTTGTCTCCTCCTCCAAGCCCTGTCTTGCCCTCAAAAAAAAAAAAAAAAAAAAAAACCATAATGAAACATACCCTCCAGAAATATCTGCGTTTTTACTGGAGACTTCAGAAGAACGGATCTTCAGGTCTAAAGGAATAAAACTCTTAAGGGTGCAATTTGAGAAACACAACAGGCATGCCCATAACCCACCCTAAATTCTGCCTTCATCTGAAATCATAGTAAATTTCCCACTAACTTTGAATAATTTATGTGAATAATGTTTTATAAACAAATCTGTTCCTCCAGCTAAAAGACATTGCTATTCAAGTAAACTAAAGAAATTGACTCTATTCAATGTCTTTTGCTGTACTCTTTATCTCTCAAACTTTTTATTTTTTTTTATTTTTTTTTTCAGGGGAGAGCGTGAACGCAGTCCCCCACTACCACAAATTATGCAGTCGAGTTTCCCACATTTGGGGAAATCGCAGGGGTCAGCACATCCGGAGTGCAATGGATAAGCCTCGCCCTGGGAAAACCACCTTCGTGATCATGGTATCTCCCCTGCCAGGTAAGTATCTCTCAAACTTTTTAAATCACAGTCTAGTTATTGTTCCTTTCTAATGGATTCCCCTGAACACACATCTTCCTGTTTTTAATGCATTACTCACTTTTACAGAAGGCCTTAAATGTAGACTTTTAATTCTCTCTTTAAATAAAGTTTTATACTTTTTTCTCATACCTCATCTAAACAATTAAGCATGTCCAAATATGTGTTATTTACTGAAAAACATTTTTCTACTTCCCAACTGATTGCTGTTGGCAGAGAAAAACAATAAGATATGATTTTCTTCTTGTCCAACAATATTCCAGCATTTGCCATTTTAAACCTTATATTATATTCATTTTGAACTATAAGAGAGTAGATCCTAAGAGTTGTCATCACAAGGGAAAAAACTTTTTTTTTTTTGCATCTATCTGCGGTGACGAATGTTAACTAGTCTGGTAATCATTTCACAGTATATATTTTACTGATTATGCTATTACAGTTGTCCCGTTTCTCCCCCATCATTCCCCCCACCCTGCACACCCTCTCCCACCCACATTCCCCCCTTTAGTTCATGTCCTTGTGTCATAAGTTCTTTAGCTTCTACATTTCCCATACTATTCTTACCCTGCCCCTGTCTATTTTCTACCCACTATTTATGCTACTCATTCTCTGTACCTTCCCCTCCCTCTCCTCCTCCCACGCCCCTGTTGCTAACCCTCCATATGATCTCCATTTCTGTGGTTCTGTTCCTGTTCTAGCTGTTTGCTTAGTTTGCTTTTGTTTTAGGTGCGGTTCTTAATAGCTGTGAGTTTGCTGTCTTTTCATTGTCATATTTTTGATCTTCTTTTTCTTAGATAAGTCCCTTTAACATTTCATATAATAAGAGCTTGGTGATGATGAACTCCTTGAACTTGACCTTATCTGAGAAGCGCTTTATCTGTCCTTCCATTCTAAATGACAGCTTTGCTGGAAAGAGCAATTTTGGATGTAGGTCCCTGCTTTTCAAGACTTCAAATATTTCTTTCCAGCCCCTTCTTGCCTGGAAGGTTTCTTTTGAGAAATCAGCTGACAGTCTGATGGGAACTCCTTTGTAGGTGACTGTCCCCTTATCCCTTGCTGCTTCTAGAATTCTCTGCTTCATTTTCATCTTGGCTAATGTAATTACGATGTGCCTTGATGTGTTCCTCCTTGGGCCCAACTTCTTTGGGACTCTCTGAGCTTCCCGGACGTTCTGGTAGTCTATTTCCTTTGCCAGATTGGGGAAGTTCTCCTTTATTATTTGTTCAAATAAGTTTTCTACTTGTTGCTCTTCTTCCCCTTCTGGGACCCCTATAATTTGGATGTTGGGACGTTTAACAATGTCCCGGAGGTTCCTAAGCCTCTCCTCATTTTTTTGAATTCTTGTTTCTTCCTCGTTTTCTGTTTAGTTGTTAATTTCTTCCTTCTGGTCCACTCCATTGATTTGAGTCCCAGTTTTCCTTCCATCTCTATCGGTTCCCCATCATCTTCCTTCATTTCACGTATTGTAGCCTGCATTTTCTCATCTAATTTATGAGCAAAATCAACCAATTCTGTGAGCATTTTGATGACCAGTGCTTTGAACTGTACATCTGATAGGCTGGCTATCTCTTCGTTGCTTAGAGGAATTGACTCTGGGGTTTTCATTTTTTTTCTCCGGTTTGAGCCATTTTTGGTGGGGTTTTTTGTTTTGTTTTGCTTTGGTTTTAGTCTGGTCGCAGCTATTACGTATGAGGAGTGGAGCCTTAGGTGTTCCTCAGGGCAGGGTAGCCCAGTCACTGGGCTGCGACGCTGTACGTGGGGGCAGGGTCCGAGAGGGAACAATGGCGCCCGCTTCGCTCTCCCCCGGACCCAGTCCCCTCCGCCACCCCCCCCCCCACCTGGACCATCCTCGTGCGCGAATGTGCGACCCCACTGGGTCTGCACAGCTGCCCCCCTGTGCCTGGGGTCCGCCAGCTGCCGCCTGTGTGCCCGAGGACCGCCAGCCACCGCCCGCGCACCTGGGAACTGTGAGCCGCTGCCACCCGTGCTCCTGGGTCCACACCTCCACCCTTTCCCACCGCGACTCCACCCCTCTTACGGGTCGGGATGAACGGTTGTTGGACTTCCGTACAGCCCAACCCTCTACAAGTTCTGGTTGTTTTCCCGTCCCTAAACACCCGTTGTCCTCAACCTTGGTTGTGAGAGGAGGCACAGTGTGTCCTCCTACGCCTCCATCTTGGCCGGAAGTCACAGTATATATAAGTCATTATGCTAGATACCATGAACTTATAAAAAAGGAAAAGATAAAAGTAGAATAAGTGAATGGTCAAAAATAGGTAGAGAGGAAGGTAAAGCTAAAAAAGAAGCCCGGTGAGAAAATAAAGTAAGAGCTGAATGGAGGAACATTTGATGGGCTCCTGGGCTTGCACCTGGGGAAGATCTCACTGGTTTTTACCCCAGACCTGCCCCTTCCAACTGTCCATCTTTTCACATTTGATTCCTTACTCCCTTCATCTCAGATTCACTTTTTCCCTAGATGTTTTAGATCTTGTGAAGATACCAAGATATCTGAAGATAACCACTAACTGATTATTTCAAGAAATCATTGTAATTAATGTAGGCATTAACTACCAAACTTATTAACATTTATAGTTAACTTGGTCATTCTGAAAATTGTGAGATCGAATCTTTCACTCTGCTAGATCATGTCAACCTTTAAGTGTATCCCGTGCCCACATGCAAACTCCATGCACACACAAGATCACAGTAGCTCAGAGACCTTAGGAAGATTTAATCCTCACCCTCTCATTAAAAAGACAGAGCACTGAAGCCTGGAGAACAGAAGCACCTCCCCTTGTCTCCTAACACTGGTCGGTGGACTCAAACCTTCTGACCTCACTCCTGGTCCGGGGTTTGTCCCACACCATGATTTTCCAGAAACAAGACAAGTTCAGCCTAAACCATGTGTGTTATTCAGACAGGAAAGCAGCAGACACTCTCGGATTTCTACCCATAGAAACAGAATGGTGGTCTGTGCCACCCAGATTTCTCTGATAGTTGGGGTTCAGCACGTGAGGGCCTGGGAGGGCCATCTACTCAAGCCTCAAATGTAGACTTTTCACCTTATTTTCAAATAAGGTTAAACATGCAGTTATAGAAAGACACAAACAGAACTAAAAGACATTCCCTACACAACTTCAAACTTGGGTCCCTTCCAGACCACCCTGTGGGCACACCGGGATTGTATGAATAACACAGTCATATTGGACAATTCTGTGTGTATGTGTGTGTGTGTGTGTGTGTGTGTGTTAACAGCATTGATTTGTAAAATGTAACCATGTAAACTATATATCTACTTTTATATTTCACATCTTCACATACCAGAAGATTAAAAAATGAAAACGTTCTAACCTCTTTAGACATACCAGAAACTGCTGACAGGAATGCCAGGTTGTTTTGTGGGAAAACAGAGAATTCCTCCCAAACAGAGGCACCATGCATAACCCTCATCTGGACATTCTATTTGGAGCATCATAGCATCATGTCATGTAATAGCATGATGCCATGCAGTTCTCTCGATACACTCTGACATAGCATCCAGTTCACAGATGAGGATGGTGAGGCTTCAGTTAAGCACTCGAGCACAGACAACTAGTAAGAGGTTGAGCCAGGACTAGAAAGAACCCAGTCCTGGCTGACCAAAGCCATGTTCCAGCCAGTCCGATCACCACCTCCCTGGGTTGGTTAATTTCCACCGAGCAACCCTAATACTTCAGGAAAATCAGCTGAAGGTTTTCAACTCCTACTTGGTGGCCTGTCAATCAGATTTTAAGCAATTCCCATCAGCCTGCACTGCCCTTATTTGCATGGGGGAAGTGAGGTACTCCAGCCTGTCAAAGTTTAACGGGCATGACATGCAACCTCACTGCCAGTTGAGTTACCTGTGACCCTGCACCCTTCCTCTGACCTTTATTCCGAACTCATGGGTCTGACACTGGCCATGTTTTTGATCCCTATTTTATATTATAATCTATGAATTGGTGCAGTTATGGCTCATTTCTCAGCTTTTCTACCCGTTTCCAAATAATACCTAAATCCTGTTTCTGTTTCTTTTTCCAATGACCCTAAAGGGAAATGTTTTTGTCCAATATTCTCTCAACGCCCATGATGTGCCAAACCACAAAAGCCTAAAGTTATGTGAGCTGCTACCCCCCAACTGGGACCAGATAAAGGCAGAAAAACAGAAAAAGTTGTCTTCAGCACTTACCTCTACATGTTCCCTGTAGGTCCCTCCTGATCTGCTCTCCCTTGACCTCTTATGCCAGCCTGCTACCCTAGATTCCTATGATTAAGAAAGACAATGATATTACTAACTAATGTCCATAGGCTTTTGTGACTGACTGGTTACTGTCCCTGACCCTTTCAGAGGACTCCTAGAGGAAGCAATGCCTTTAGTAGAAATCCAAACACTGTGCATCTGGTAGGGAGATATTTTTAGGAAGGAGTATTCATTCTAACAGATAAGTGATTATTTGATCACATAAAGTTATCTCCTCCCAGAGCTAAGTGCTACTTCTCAGAGGATGGCCAGGTATGTGCCCTCTTCCCTGAGCAGGATGAGGCAGCCTAGGAAAGAAAAGACATTGAACCATACCTACCAATGGAGAAAGCCAGGCCTCAAGGACAAGTTCAGCCCAAGAAACAGAATACAGTAGACAAAGGATTGAAGGCAACAGATTTAGGAAGTGGTTCAGGCAGCTGTTGACTTCTAGAACATAACACAAATTGGCAGAAGGGGCCAAACAAGCAAGTGGAATAAGGAGGATATTCACCCTGGAGAGGGTCACATTCTGAGATTGGAGCAGTAAAGGAACTGGGGAAAGAAACTAGGGGTATTAACCAGGCAGGGAAGCAGGAGCACTGTCAAATCCCTGGCATACAGATGACCAGAGTAAGACAGGCCCCAACCTCTAAAGGGACCAAGATTCCAGGCATGTATCTGAGATATCAATTTCGTTCTGAAAATAAGACAAGAATCTATCTCATGTATAAGTGAAGAGCCTGAGTCTTAGGCAAAACCTTCCTTATCAGAACAGAGAAACGAATGCAGGGCCAGACCTGGGCAGAACCCTACAAACTCTCGGGTTTGTGGTCAGGATGGAGCCATCCTGCAACTTGGGTACTGCTAGCATCAGTGGTCCCAGTTTGAAGGCCTGAGATGGGGTCAGGCGGGGCTATAAGTCCATACAGCACTTTATAACACGCAGGAAAAAACATCCACCTGCACAGAGGTAAAGCTGTGGACACAGTGCTTGGCAAGTGGACAGCATCTTTGTATTATTTATAAAAAGATACTCCTCCCCGTTGAACACAGATTTGTGCAAGGCACAGGCCTAGTGTATGCAACACAGGCAAGATTCCAGCCCCCTCCTCATTCATCACTCAGCCAGCCTCAGGCAGTAAACAACCTGATCATCCATACCTAGCAGACCTGGACAGTACAGTGGCATGACAGTAAGACATGGTGTGTGCTTGAAAGATCTAGAATCTGGAGCAAGGGAAGGGCTTGTCTTCTGTCCTCTAAGGTATGACCAAGCCTCCTCATCACACATTATGGGACATAAAATGCCGAATCAAACAAAGCATGTGTTAGCAGCTGATCAACAGACATTTTTCCTCCCAGGAAAAAACATTTCAATATGAATTCAAGCCGAGAAATCTGAGAAACTGCAAAATGAATTCTTTGGCGAAAACGTATATATATCATGACTTTCTTTTCATTGTCATGTTACGCTCCTTCCTTGTTTTTTCCGGACCGTCCTAGCAGAGTTTTCATTATCTATGACCAAGTAGATGATAAGCTAGACAGATGCACCATTCAGAGGCCACATTTCACACAGCAGTTTTTTTCTGAAAGTAACATCTGGTGCTATAGCTCTGTTCCCCTTGGAGATGCAGCAGCTGTGGCCATGGCTGGCTGCTTGGCTTGCTTCCCAGCTGTGGAGTTGTGTCTCGAGTTGCTTCTGGACATCTGACTTTATCCTTCCACAGCCTCGCCCTCTCCTTTCACGTGAGGCTGACCCCAAAGAAGTCAGGGCAAGATTCTGTACAGCCCTGACTGGTGTGGCTCAGTGGGTTGGGTGACATCCCACAAACCAAAAGGTCATCAGTTCAATTCCTGGTCAGAGCACATGCCTGGGTTTCAGGCCAGGTCCCCAGTTGGGACCCTGCCCAGTTGTCCAGTTGGGGCAACCAATCAGTGTTCCTTCTCCTCTTTCTTCCTCCTGTCCCCTCTCTTTAAAATAAATAAATAAAATCTTAAAAAGAAAAACGAAGAATTCTATACAGTGTCAGCTCTCTGGGCCTAAGCCCTCAGTAGCCACTGGAAGTGAGACATGGCTGTGTGGGGCCAGCTTTCTGCACCATGTTATCGCTTCGGGAAGAGGTTCATCCCTTCCGTCAGGCTAGACACAGGGGGGGAATAAGTTTCTGTTCACAGGGCGGGTGAAGTGACAAATCCTTTTGGAGAGTAGGGACTTTTCTGTCAGTGAAGCCTGAAGATAACAAACGAGGAAAAAACAGATACCTATGAGAGAAATGAGGACAACAGTCCCTCAGGGTTCCAGAAATACCTTTACATTGGAAGGATTCCAATCTGATACTTTTTTAAATACTGTTTTTATTTTCCAAATGCTACCTATTCATTGAAGAAACTATAGAAAAGAAGAAATAATACATGCCTAGGGAGAACCATATTTCTTCCATCCAAACTCAGCCCATTTGGGGCACTTCCTACCCTTTTATCTTCTGTATGTGAAGGCTCAGGTGGCAGAGGGTGCGTTCCCCTCTTGATATAATAATCATATGTGATATATTTGTGGTTTACAAATTTTACAACTTTGTCATGTTAACACTTCTTTTTTCATTTTATTTTTCAATTACAGTTATCATTCACTAAATTTTATATTAGTTTCTGGTGTACAGCATAGTGATTGGACATTTATATACTTCTTCACAATTTTTAAAGGCTACATCATTGAGTAGTTTTATCAATTTTCTCAATCATTCTAATATAACTTAGATTCAGTGGACACTTAAGAGACAGGTTCAAAAAGGAAACAGAATCAGTGAAAAAAGACTGGATTTAGGCAATGAGAAGAAAGAAAAAGTTGATGCAAACTGCAAGGTATACATACACAGCCTGGGAAACCAACAGGGTGGTGATATCAACAGCAGAAACACTGAAGTTCCAAGGAGCTTTAGAGTTTGTCTAGCTCCTCACCACTCCAAGCATAGTCCGTGAACCACCAGCATTTAAATTTGGCATATGCATTGCTTTCCTACTGCAGCTGTAATTAATTACCACAATCTTAGTGGCTCAAAACAAAACAAATCAATTGTCTTAAAGTTCTGGAGGTAAGAAGCTCAGAATGGATCTCCCTGGCTAAAAATCAAGATGTGGGCAGGCCTGCGTTCCTTTGGGGGGCTCTCAGGGAGACCTGGTCTCCCTGCCTGTCCAGTTTCTAGAGGCTGCCCTTTTCCAGCCAGCAATCAGATGGCTCTGACCTCGGCTCCTCTGAATCGCATTCTCCCAACTTCCTCTTTTTCATCCTAGGACCTTCATGATTACACTGAGCCCAAGGAAATAATCCAGATAATTTCCCCATTTCAAGATCCATAACTCAATCACATCTGCAAAGTCCCCTTTGCCGAGTATAGTAACAGTCACAGGTTCAGGAGATTAGGATGCAAACATCTTTGTGGTAGGATATTCTTCCTACCACAGCAGGCTTGCTCAGTTTCCCTTGCCCTGTTCCTAGACTCTGTCTCCATCTATTCCCTTCATCCTATGCGTCATGATCTCCTTCTCCTTCTTTCCCCTCATAATTCAACCACGTGATTCCAGTAACATAGAGCCAAACAGGAAGAAGAGAGCATCCTGGTCAACCCGAGCCATGACTGTTCCACTGGGGCATAACCTTTCCTTTTTTCAAAACAACGCTTTTGTCTTGCATTTGATTCCCAAAAATCCAAAACAACACATTTCCTGGTTTAGAATGTGCCTATGAAACAATAGAAAGACAATCATTTTTTTCCAGGTAACTTTTATAAAGGAAAAAGTTACACTGAAACAGTTCATTATATTGGAGCAGACATGGGGAAAGTCAATTAGGATATATCAAAAGGAACGTAAGCTCCAGAAATCAGCCCTGAAAATAATTAGGGATGAACACAAAGATATGTATTTGTATATAGTGGTGAGTAGAAAACAACCTGAATATTCAAGATTCATTATGTTTGTGTAGCAGTTCACTGTGTAGCAGTTCACTATGTAGCCTTTAAAGTAATATATACAAAGTGACATGGAAATACAGTAGTGTTATCAATTTTAAGAACACTACAACATGGTTGGTTAACGTACATGATGTTGTCCAGAATTATATAATAAGATAACCACAGAGCTTTATTTTTATTATTCTTTTAGCTCTATTTGTGCTTTTCTAATTGCTCCACTATAGCATCGATTACTAAGCAATAAAAAAGCAGAATTATTACAAGTAGGATTTATTGATAAAACATACAGATATTTAATGATTAAAAATACTAGCAAAAACAAACTGTTTTAGGTTCTGGCCAAGATGGAGGCATAGGCAGAAACACTTTGCTTCCTCACACAACCAAAAGAAGGATAACAACCAACATAAAAACAAACAACAACCAGAACTTCTAGAAAATAATTTTCTAGAAGTCCAACATCCAAGGAGTTAAAGAAACTCCTTGACTGGTAGGAGTGGCAGAGACAGGCAGCCAGGATGAAGAGGACACATGGCAAGACGAGGCAGTAGACCACACAGGTGGTCCCACATTCATGTGCAGGTAAGCTTGGAGGAACAACAGGGGAGTGAAAAAACCATGAAACCCAGGGTTCCAGCACAGGAATCTAAAGACTCAAAATCTCTGGCTGTAAAAAATCTGTGGGGGTTGCAGCAGCAGGGGAAACTCCAGTCTCACACCAGAGTCCATTGGAGAGGCTCACAGGGTCCTAAAACATACAAAAACCCACCCACCTGCGAATCACCACCCGAAAGGGCACAATTCACTTGTGGGAAATGAGGGAAGTGATGGAAAGTGGGATGAGAGCCAAGCAAGCAGCATTGTTGCCTTTCTTACCTCTCCTCCACAGACAGCAAGTACCCCGACAATGCAGCAAGGAGAGTTGCCCTGCTCTGGCAAATACCTAAGGCTCTTCCCCTTACAGTGTAACAGACATACCAAGACAAAGAAACATGGCTCAAGTGAAAGAACAGATCAAAACTCCAGAAAAAGAGCTAAGCAGCAAGGAGATAGACAACCTATCTGATGCAGAGTTCAAAACACTGGTAATCAGGATGCTCACAGAAATGGTTGAGTTCAGTTGCAAAATGAAGGCTACACAAAATGAAATAAAGGAAAATATACAGGGAACCAACAGTGAAGGGAAGGAAACAGGTACTTAAATCAACAATTTGGAATAAAAGGAATAAAAAAACATCTGACTGGAAGAGAATGAAGAAACAAAAATTCAAAAAAATGAGGAGAGACTTATGAATACCTGGGACAACTTCAAATGCTCCAACATCAGAATCATAGGGGTGCCAGAAGGAGAAGAGGAAGAGCAAGAAATTGAAAGCTTGTTTGAACAAATAATGAAGGAAAACTTCCCTAATCTGCGAAGGAAATAGACTTCCAGGATGTCCAGGAAGGCAAAAAAGCCCCAAAGAAATTGGACCCAAAGAGGAACACACCAAAGTCACATCATAATTTAGTTACCCCATTAAAGATAAAGAGAGAATCTTAAAAGCAGCAAGATAAAAGGAGACAGTTACCTACAAAAGAGTTCCCATAAGACTACTAGCTGACTTATCAAAAGAAACCTACAGGCAAGAAGGGGTTGGAAAGAAGTATTCCAAGTCATGAAAGGCAAGGACCTACATCCAAGATTACTCTATCCAGCAAAGCTTTCATTTAGAATGGAAGAGCAGCTAAAGTGCTTCCCAGATAAGGTCAAGTTAAAGGAGTTCATCATCACCAGTCCTTATATATGAAATGTTAAATGGACTTATCTAAGAAATAAAAGATCAAAAACTATGAACAGTAAAATGACCACAAACTCACAACTATCAACAACTGAACCTAAAAACAAAAACTAAGCAAACAACTTGAACAGGAACAGAATCACAGAAATGGAGATCACATGGAGGGTTATCAGCGGGGAGGGAGGAGAATGAGGGAAAAGGTACAGAGAATAAGCATAATAGGTAGACACAAAATAAACAGAGGGAGGTTAAGAATAGTATAGGAAATGGAGAAGCCCAAGAACTTATATGTACAACCCATGGACATGAACTAATGGTGGTGGGAAATGCTGGATGGTGTGAGGGGTGCAGGGAAGAGGGGGAGAAAGGGGAGGAAAAAATTGGGAAAACTGTAATAGCATAATCAATAAAATATACTTCAAAATAATAGCAAAAATATCCAGCATTTAGTTATTCTCAGTTTGCAAAGCATATTCCCATGCAAACTCTATATACATAAAATGACTTGGATACTAACTAGGGATATTTATATCCAAAACAATCAATGAAATCCAATAGCGTACAGAGCAGATACAAGATCACCCATAGGCACTCCCTAACCTGCTATACTCGTGTCACACAGGCCTGCTGCAGTTCTTTCAACGTGCCACATGCACTGTCACTAGAGGACCTGCACTCTAGCTATTCCCTCTACCCCGAACACTCTTCCTGCACATCTGCACACGGTGGCTCCTTCTTATCATCTAAGATTCAGCTCACGTGTCACCCGCTCAAAGAAGTCATCAGTCACTACTTGATCTAAAATGTGTCTTTCCCCTCTCCTCCTCCCAGTCAGTTTTCTTCATGGAACATACCTCAAATTATTTATGCATGGAGTTGTTTGTTTGTTTGGTTACCAAGTTTTGCTTCTTCTTCCACCCCACTTCCCGACATTCTTTACCTGTGCTAAAATGTAAAGCGTATGAGAGCCAGGCTACTTTTGGCCCTGTTTGCCAGGTCCTTGAACATGCCTCATGAACACGGGATGTATTCAATACACTTTTGTTAAATAAAATAAATTACCAGTCCATGTTAAATTTGAACAAATTTTTCCTACCGTATTATAAAACATGGGCTAAAAGAGAGTTTTCTCTTATTTTTCTTTGTAACATTAAATTCCTTACTATGATTCTGTTTTCTTAATTGATTTATCATTACACACAGTGAAATGCAGAGATATTAAGTGTACATTCTGGTGAATTTTGAAATTATATAAGCCCAATTAACCCCAATATAGAAATAGATCATTTCAATCACCCTACAAAGTTTACTTTGCCCCATTTAGTCACCTCCTTGTGGTAATAATTATCCTGATTTCTATCACTATAGATGAGTTGTCCTTGTTCTTGAATTTCATACAAAAGAAATCATACAGTACTCTGCTCTTTTTTGGCTGGTTGCTTTCATTCAACATTATAGCTCTTAGATTTGCCCATGTTGCAATTAGCAATAGTTCATTCATTCTCATTGTTATGCAGTATTCTACTGTATGAATATTTTTCTATTTCATTTTTCTATTTGCCTATATATGGAAACGTGGTTTATTCTGAGTTTGAGACTACTATAAATACAGCTGCTATAAACATTCTTATACAAATCTTTTTGCGAACATACATTTTTCACTTCTCTTGGCTAAATACCCAGGAGAAGAATTACTGGATCATAAAGTAGTTACACATTTAACTTCATTTTTAAAAACTGTCAACTTTTTCCAAAATAGTTGTGCTATTTTACACTCCCAGTAGCAAAGTATGAGAGTTCCAGTTGCTCTACGCCCTCACTAACATCTGATGTTGTCAGTCTATTTTTTTTTTTTTAAAGATTTATTTATTTTCAGAAAGAAGGGAAGGGAGGGAGAAAATGAGGGAAAGAAACATTGATGTGCAAGAGAAACATCAACCAGCTGCCTCTCTCACACCCTTAACCAGGGTCTGGCCTGCAACCTAGGCATGTGCCCTGACAGGGAATTGAAACAGTGACCCCTCAGTTCACAGGCAAGTGCTCAATCCACTGAGCCACACCAGTCAGGGCTCTTTTTATTTTAGCCGTTCTGGTAGGTGTGACGTGGCATCTCATTGTGGTTTTACATTGCATTCTCCTGCTGATGAATGATATTGAATGCTTTTATGTTTTGTCTATTTTTACACATTCTTAGTAAAATGACTATTTAAGTCTTTTGTCCATTTTCTTATAATAGATCTATAGATCTTATCATGGATCTCTTTGTCTATACTTAATACCATGCTGTCTTGATTACTAAATCTTTATAGTTAACTTTGAAATCAGATAATGTAATTCTTCCAATTTTGTTCTTTAGTGTTTTACCTATTAATAGTTTCTATTTCTTGTGTAAGTTTTATGAGTTGTGTCTTTCAAGGAACTTGTCCTTTTCATTCACATTGTAAAATATCTTAGCATAAAGTTGTTTGTAATATTCTCCCACACTTTTAATGTTTAAGATCTGTTATGTTCAATCTTTCACTCTAACTATTAATAATTCCTTAAGGACTTTTGTCTTCATCAACTTGGTTTGGAATTCATCAATCTTATTAATCCTCTCAAAGATCTAACTTGGGCTTTGATTTTTCTCTATTGTTGGCCATTTTCTCTGGTTACTTTAATGATTTTCTCTTTATCATTGGTTTTCAGGAGTTAGATCATCCAAGTGAGCTTCTGTGTGAGGCTTGTTAAGCCTCATGGATTCATGAGTTGATGGTTTTCAGCATATGTGGAAAATTCTTGGCCCCATTTTCTCTCTTTTCTCCTCTGGTGCTCTAATTACAGCACTACTGTCAACTGCTTAATACCATCCTACAGCTCACTCTTTCAAAACCTTTTTTAATCTCTCTGCCTCATTTGGGTAACTTTTACTGATATGGTTTTAAAGTCACTGATCTTTTCTTCCACATGCCCAATCTAGTTTAATCCCATACTGTTTATTTTTCTAATTGCAGAAACTTTATTTTTAAATTTTATCATTTTCATTTGGTTTTTATTTAGAATTTCTATTTCTCTCCTGAAATACCCTCTCTTCACATATTATACACATCCTTTTCTATAAATTATTTTAAAATATTTATGGTAGACGTTTTGATGTCTTTACCTGCTAATTTCACTGTTACTTATTAGTCTGTGTCTAGTATCTCTGTTTTTACATAATTATGAGTCAACTCTTTTCTTAATTATAAGTCAAACTTTTTGCTATTTTTCATTCCTCAATCTGTTATTGTATTTTATTGCATTCTAGATATTGTATATAAAAAAACACTGAATATAATATTTCTCTTTTGTTTTTACTATTTCCCCATTAAGTTCTTCAAGGCTTCCTGCATTCACTCCTCTTCATTATTCCCATATACAAGAAAAATTTTAATTTTATCTAGGACTTTAGTTGTTGTTACTGTAGGAGCAAATATCTTTCCTATTCTATATCATAACCAGGAGAAGGTTTTTTGCCCTGAATCTGATATATGCCCTTGCAATACAGTATTGGAACTCCAAAGGCAATTTATACAAAAACTCAGGCTGCATCATTGTTCTTGTGTTGATATAATCAACAAATCTTAAATACTATACATTATGACATAAGCTCCAACTAACAGCTGCTAACAATGCTACTCACTAAAACCTACAGGGAATTTTACTTTGCCAAAAATGATAAACCTCAGTGACAAAGAAGGAGGAAATTTAAAAGTTAGATTTGATAGCACATGTAAACCTAAGGACAAAAAGAACTATGGAATTGGTGCTAAGAACGATATTGAAAGAGACTTAAAAATGTGGAATGAGTGGAAAATTAGTAATTTAGCACAAATGGGATCATCCAACTTCAAGATTTAGAAATTTAGCTACACAATTCAGTAAAACATCTTTAAAATGCCCCACTGTTTCATGAATTTGGTTTTTACTGAGAGTCAAATTATGTCCTACAAGAGCCCAGGAACAGGCACATAGAGACTGGATTCCCTGTCAGATCAGAGACCAGAGCAGAGCTACCACGGCTCTGATGTGGACACCGCCTAGCAGTGTCCGCGCCATTATGGTTGAAATAAAAACATACACACGGACTACCGAGTCCGGTGGAGGAAAAAGGACGACAGCATGGCTTTTCTCTCAAGGGGAGCAAAAGCCACGGCCTCTGCCATGACAGGCCTTTATTCTAATATCTCCTCACATTACAAGATGGTCCTCACTCACCATCCCCAGTTACAACAAAAGGAGCCAATGCCCCTCATCACATCACAGAAAAAGGATATTAGCAAATGAAAAGGCAAAAGTGGTTGATCCAGTTACACTGGTCCCTGCAAGGTTTAGCATTTGCAGGGTGAGTTTTCAGCAAAAAGCAAGCTTAGGTACATTGCAAATCTGATTACCCACAAGGGAACCTATCTGTGGGCGTGGGTCCTGTGCATCTTCGAGTGGGAGCTGGGCCTACGCCACGCAGAAGGGTCTGCCACAGGCTCTTTCAAGCTCCCCTTCCCACAAAACATGCAGAGACATATCCTCCCTTCCCTCGATTTTCAAAATCACAAATTCTGACCATTCACTACCAACTAGCCTCCTGGCCTTTTTGTTAGCACCCACTACTGCTAGACTTTACTAGTTAGGAATTTTCTCACTTATTCAGTTTAAAATCACTTTACTTAAATAAACATTTATCAGTATCTACCAAATGCCTAAAACTAATTTGCCTCTAAGGATGTGAGCATAAATGGGAGGCACTCACTGCCCTTGCAGATTTCAGAAATCACTTATCTCAGGTTTCCACATTCCACATGAGGTTTCAGCTCTTCTCAATCTCCTCCTCTTCCATGTTCCCAGTCCCAAGTGATCCCCCTTGACCATGATCCCCAATGAACTTTACTTCCCACTGCCAACTGCTGTCCACATCCCTGACTCTTACTTGAAACAACTCTGATCCCTCTACTTTGCGCTTGAGAGGCTCACTGCTTCTCACAGACTCTCCCTCCAGAGTTAGAGGTATCCTAGTCCTAAGATCCAGGTCTTTTTTTAAATATATTTTATTAATTATGCTATTACAGTTCTCCCATTTCCCCCCTTCATTTCCCCTCCACCATGCACACCCCCTCCCACCCACATGCCCTCCTTTAGTTCATGTCCATGTATTATAAGTTCTTTAGCTTCTACATTTCCCACACTATTCTTGCCCTCCCCCTGTCTATTTTCTACCCACCATCTATGCTACTTATTCTCTGTACATTTTCCCCCTCTCTCCTCCTCCCACTCCCCTGGTGCTAACCCTCCATGTGGTCTCCATTTCTGTGGTTCTGTTCCTGTTCTAGGTGTTTGCTTAGTTTGCTTTTGTTTTAGGTGTGGTTGTTAATATCTGTAAGTTTGATGTCTTTTTACTGTCATATTTTTTATCTTTTTTCTTAGATAAGTCCCTTTAACATTTCATATAATAAGGGCTTGGTGATGATGAACTCCTTGAACTTGACCTTATCTGAGAAGCACTTTATCTTCCCTTCCATTCTAAATGACAGCTTTGCTGGATAGAGCAATCTTGGATGTAGGTCCTTGGCTTTCATGACTTGGAATACTTCTTTCCAGCCCCTTCTTGCCTGGAAGGTCTCTTTGGAGAAATCAGCTGAGAGTCTGATGGGAACTCCTTTGTAGGTGACTATCCCCTTATCTCTTACTGCTTCTAGAATTCTCTCCTTCATTTTAATCTTGGCTAATGGAATTCTGATGTGCCTTGGTGTGTTCCTCCTTGGGTCCAACTTCTTTGAGACTCTCTGAGCTTCCTGGACTTCCTGGAAGTCTATCTCCTTTGCCAGATTAGAGAAGTTCTCCTTTATTATTTGTTCAGATAAGTTTTCCACTTGTTGCTCTTCTTCTTCCCCTTTTGGTACCCCTATAATTTGGGTGTTGGAATGTTTAAAGATGTCCTGGAGGTTCCTAAGCCTCTCCTCATTTTTTTTGAATTCTTGTTCCTTCACTCTTTTCATTGGTTGTTTGTTTCTTCCTTCTGGTCCACTCCATTGATTTGAGTCCTAGTTTTCTTCCCATCACTGTTGGTTCCCTGTGCCTTTTCCTTCATTTCACTCAGTGTAGCCTTCATTTTTTCATCTAATTTGTGAGCAAAATCAACCCATTCTGTGAGCATCCTGATGACCAGTGCTTTGAACTGTGCATCTGATAGGTTGGCTATCTCTTCATCACTTAAATGGATTGGCTCTAGAGCTTTCATCTGTTCTTTCATTTGAGTCATTTTTTTTGGGTGGGGGGGAGGTCTGGCTGTGCCTGTTATGTAGTGACCGGCAGAGCCTTAGGAGTTCACCAGGGCAGGGCAACCCAGTTGCTGGGTTGTGACGCTGTATGTGGGGGCAGGGTCAGAGAGGGAACAATGGCACTTGCTCTGCTCTCTCTCATTTTTCGGTCCCTTCTGCCACTTCCCACAAGCAAATTGGGCCCTTCTGGTGCTGGTTCCCAGGTGGGTGAGCTTGTGTATGTTCTAGGACCCTGTGGGTCTCTCCAATGAACTCTCCTGTGAGGTTGGGAGTCTCTCCCAGCACCTCAACCCTCACAAGTGTTTTCAATCAGTGCTTTTAGGCTTTATTTCCCCGCCCTGGGGCCATGGGTTGCGCGGTCTGACTCACTCCCCGTTTTTCGCCTGGTTTATCTGCACGTGCAAATGTGTGTCTGCAGTCAACCAGCCGCCTAACACGCCTCACTGGGTCTGCCTGTTGCCACCCCACGCCTGGGGTCTGCCAGCCACTGCCTGCACACCGGGATGCCAACCTCCACTTTTTTCTGCTGTGACCCCTCTTTTCTGCTCCTCTTATTCGTCTGGATGAATGGTTGTCAGACTTCTGTACAGTTCAATTTTCTGTCAGATCTGGGAGGGGGGTTTGTTTATAATTTTTTTTTTGTCCTTACTTTTTGTTGTGCAAGGAGGCACAATGTGTCTACCTACGCCTCCATCTTGGCCGTGTCCCCCTATTTTAATTCATGGTGCATCTTCTCCTGTTTTCCCCAAGTGAACTCACTTCCAACCTCAAGTGCTCTCTGAGAACTAACACATATTCACTCATTAAGCCTCCTAGTTCCTTGAACTCACCACAAATGTAACATAATATACCAAAGGAAGCCAATGGCCCATTCAAGACCAAATATTCCTTCTTAGTCTCTTAATCTAACCCTGTGCGCTTTCTGTCATGATCTTCCCTTAGGGCAGAATGAAAATGAGAAGACCACAGACCCTATATATCTGTTATGTGAATTTCAAAACTGAATCAGAGCATCTCTCAGACTGTAACCTCCCTAGGCACTCATCGGTCCTAGATTTTGAGAAATGGAATTGCCTAGTATTTTTTGTAATTTTTTTAGAAAGACAGTCACAACAGTAGCTCCCATCCCATCTACCCATTGACATCAGAGTTTTCCACTACTCTCATAAAGCTCTGGAGGCCTCACCCCCTTAAATCTGCATTGGCCCTCTGATTTGATTCTATTAAAAGAATGCAGTAGAAGTGAAGATGTGTGACTCCAATGCCAGGCTTTCTGGGAACTTAGAATTTCTATATCCATGCTCCCAGACATTCCTTGTTGGAATGCGTCCTTGAGAATACAGAGCTGTTAGGGAAGGCCAAGCTAGTCAAGAAGCCACAAGAAGAAAATGAAGGTGCCCCACTCTGACTAGGTCCAAATGAACCTAGTCTTGAACCAATCCACCAGCTGAATGGAACCACATGAGAGACTCTAGACAATAGAAGAACCACGCAGCCAACAGACAGACATTTTATGATCATTGTTATACAGTAATGAGAACTGAAACAATATTTAAGGGCAATATTTAAAGAACAAGACTGCCTGGGTTTGAATTCCACTTACTCTTCCACTTACTAGCTGTGTGACCTTAGGCAAGTTACCCAGCCTTTCTGGGGAGCTAGATGCCCACCCCTTCTTCCACAGTAGTACAGTTTTCAATGGGTACAAGACTGCCCAGCTAGGCCACATTTTCCAGCCTCCCTTACATTTAGTAACCATGTGATTAGGAAGGTAAGCAGGACAAATTGTGTGTCATTTCTTGATCTGGACCTTAACGACATTAGTCGTGCACTTCTTCATGTTCTCTTCCCTCCCTGAGGGACTGGAACATTAGGGTGCCCAAAGCCTAGCTTCAACTAAGCAAAGAGAGACAACATCCTAGAAAATAGTAAAGGAGTAAGTGAAAGGAATGTGGTGTTTTGAATAAGTACATGGAACCAACATGCCCATATCCTAGACTCAGAAAGAGAAGTATGCTTCTGTGTTCTTCCAGTCACAGTGTTATTCACAGTTTCTTTGTTATGGTATCTTAGTCTTAACCTAATAAACCCTCTGTGCCTTAGTTTTAAATAATGCTTGAGGTCAATTTGGAATTAGTTGATACTCTTTTTATAAAGGAGAAATGATAGGAACATTATAAAATTATTAATGTCTTTCACCCTGAAACACCAATCCAAAAGAACCTATGCACCCCAATGTTCAGAGCAGCACAATTTACAATAGCCAAGTGCTGGAAGCAACCTAAGTGTCCATCAGTAAATGAATGGATCAAAAAACAATGGTACATTTACACAATGGAATACTACACAGCAGAAAGAAAGAAGGAGCTACTACCCTTTGCAACAGCATGGATGGAACTGGAGAGCATTATGCTAAGTGAAATAAGCCAGGTGGTGAAAGACAAATACCATATGCTCTCACCTTTTAAGTGGAACTTAATCAACAAAAGAAACAAGCAAGCAAAATATAACCAGAGACATTGAAATTAAGAACAATCTGACAGTAACCAGAGGGGAAGTGACAGGGGATAATGAGGGGAAAAGGGGAAAGGATCACCCAAGAACATGTATAAAGGACACACGGACAAAACCAAGGGGGGAGTGGAATCAGGAGAGGGAAGTGGGGATGGCTGGAGTGTGCAGGGAAAGGTTGGGAGGAAAGGCAGACAACTGTACTTGAACAACAATAAAGTAATTTTAAAAAATTATTAGTGTCTTTCAATATTTCCCTACAGAAAAGCTGTCTTGCTGAAGTTGACCACTATAAGATAATCTAAAACAATGTTGTGCAAAAGAATTTCTTATAATTTATCACAAGGCATAATGTATTCAAGGCTATGAGAAAATATTTTACACAATTGTGACTTTGGTTGAAAAGGATTCTAAGAGCACTCAAAGCATCCAACCTAAGAGTAGTTGCTCATGTTAGCAATGTATGTTTTTCACGTGTACAGTTTCAATTTTTGGCCAAATGAGGTTCCTGTTTCAACTTGGAGATTTAATATCTTTTAATTTACTAATAGGAAATAAGGCAATTGTTTTTTACTGAATTCAATACACTACTTAACAGCATAAAACATACGTTCTATGTTGTGGTTCATTTCATTAGCTTGGGGGTCAATCATGGAAGATTAAATGGAGTAAATTTTCCTTTATTGTTGTTAACCCAATGAAGTTCACTTGAGGGTTAAATAACTGGAAACAGAACTGGAAAGCTAATTTTTATGGAAGGGAATTAAGAACGAATGCTTTGTTTAAATATTTATGCCTGAAAGGAATTCTCTCTGAAATCTCATTTAGGGCTGTCCTTAAGCAGCAAGAATTTCGGTAAACTTGTTGAGAGCTTTAAAGAGATGTGGAACAAGGCAAAATGTGTCCCGATGTTACCAAAATCTGGAAAATCACAGAACTGTACTATTTTACACTAGGCTGCCAAAATTCATACTGGATGACTCCTTAGAAGTTTATAAAATAAAAATGGATTAAAATATGCATAAAGCCTCACACAAATACGTTGCTTTTAATGGTTTACAGAATTTCTGTTAAAACTAATAACAGACCCAACAGAATAATCATTTAATTCAAGAATAAAATGGGCCCTGGCTGGTGTAGCTCAGTGGATTGAGCTCGGGCCTGCGAACCGAAGGATTGCGGTTCGATTCCCAGTCAGGGCACATGCCTGGGTTGCCAGGCCAGTTCCCGGCAGGGGACATACAAGAGGCAACCGCACATTGATGTTTCTCTCCCTCTCTCCTTCCCTTCCTCTCTAAAGATAAATAAATAAAATCTAAAAGGAAAAAAAAAAGTACTTAAAAAAAATCTTAAAAAAAAAAAAGAATAAAATGGAAATAAATCCAGTTGTATATTTCTTCATGTTTATATGAGTAGATTTTTGATGTTTTATGGTCTATTTTGGCATTCTAAGATTGATAAATGTAGGGAATAAGAGACAAGGAAAAAGGCTAATACCCAATTTCAGGATATTAACAATATTAGAATCCATGTAACGGGGGGAAATAAGGCAATGAAAATTTGTATAAAATAATTCGGGTGCATATTGAATAAAAATCAGGCAGCCTCTCTTTAGAACTGGACTGTAAGGGAAAGGAGGGGTGGTACAAAGACCAGATGTTCTCTTCTAAGAATGGCTGGAACCACATTGTGAACATGATCTCGTACCACCGCCCTTCCAACTCAGCCCTGTGGCATGATTGAGAGATATAAATCAGAGCATCAGATGCTAAACAAATACATATTGGTCCCAGATCTCATTCGCTGGCTGCTAGATTCCTAATGCATCTCCTTCCTAGGGATCTGACAATTGGCAAACCAGTTCTTGAGTTGTAAAATATAGCTTTTAGGGGGAAAGTTTTACCTTAAAATTTAACTCTTTTAGACTAAGTAATATTATTATAACTTTATTATGAGGAAACTTTATTATACCACTTCATCCAAGTGCCAAAGTTAACAACATTAATAATCAGGTAAAATGGCATCATTTGCCTCTGGACATGATACACTGAGAACGGTATGACCCCAACTCCCATAGTTGTCCTACCAGAAATGCATGACCTGCATCTGATCCTGGGGACCCATCAAACAAACCTAAAGTGAGGCGCATTTTAAAAACATTAGCCCATGTGCTTCAAAATGTACACCTTGAAAGACAGATGAAGTCTGAGAAACTATCCAAACTAAAGGAGATTTATTTTTTTAAATATATTTTATTGATTATGCTATTACAGTTGTCCCATTTCTCCCCCATCATTCCCCCCACCCTGCACACCCTCTCCCACCCACATTCCCCCCTTTAGTTCATGTCCATATGTCATAAGTTCTTTAGCTTCTACATTTCCCATACTATTCTTTCACACCCCCTGTCTATTTTCTACCCACTATCTATGCTACTCATTCTCTGTACCTTCCCCTCCCTCTCCTCCTCCCACGCCCCTGTTGCTAACCCTCCATATGATCTCCATTTCTTTGGTTCTGTTCCTGTTCTGGCTGTTTGCTTAGTTTGCTTTTGTTTTAGGTGTGGTTCTTAATAGCTGTGAGTTTGCTGTCTTTTCACTGTCCTATTTTTGATCTTCTTTTTCTTAGATAAGTCCCTTTAACATTTCATATAGTAAAAGCTTGGTGATGATGAACTCCTTCAACTTGACCTTATCTGAGAAGTGCTTTATCTGTCCTTCCATTCTAAATGACAGCTTTGCTGGAAAGAGCAATTTTGGATGTAGGTCCCTGCTTTTCAAGATTTCAAATATTTCTTTCCAGCCCCTTCTTGCCTGGAACGTCTCTTTTGAGAAATCAGCTGACAGTCTGATGGGAACTCCTTTGTAGGTGACTGTCCCCTTCTCCCTTGCTGCTTCTAGAATTCTCTCCTTCATTTTCATCTTGGCTGATAGAATTACGATGTGCCTTGGTGTGTTCCTCCTTGGGTTCAACTTCTTTGGGACTCTCTGAGCTTCCTGGATGTCCTGGTAGTCTATTTCCTTTGCCAGATTGGGGACGTTCTCCTTTATTATTTGTTCAAATAAGTTTTCTACTTGTTGCTCTTCTTCTTCCCCTTCTGGGACCCCTATAATTCGGATGTTGGGACGTTTAACAATGTCCCGGAGGTTCCTAAGCCTCTCCTCATTTTTTTGAATTCTTGTTTCTTCCTCGTTTTCTGTTTAGTTGTTAATTTCTTCCTTCTGGTCCACTCCATTGATTTGAGTCCCAGTATTCCTTCCATCTCTATCGGTTCCCCATGCGTCTTCCTTCATTTCACATATTGTAGCCTGCATTTTTTCATCTAATTTGTGAGCAAAATCAACCAATTCTGTGAGCATTTTGATGACCAGTGCTTTGAACTGTGCATCTGATAGGTTGGCTATCTCTTCACGGCTTAGAGGAATTGACTCTGGGGTTTTCATTTTTTCTCCGGTTTGAGCCATTTTTGGTGGGGTTTTGGTTTTAGTCTGGTCGCGGCTATTACGTAGTGAGGGGTGCAGCCTTAGGTGTTCCTGGGGGGGGCGGGACAGCCCAGTCGCTGGGTTGTGACGCTATAGGTGGGGGTGGGGTCCAAGAGGGCAGAATGGCGCCTGCTCCGCTCTCTCCTGGATTCAGTCCCTTCCGCCACTTCCCCTCTGCCTGGACCGTCTGTGTGCGCGAATGTGGGACCACCTGGTCAGCCAGCCGCCTTGTGTGGCCTCACTGGGTCTGCACAGTTGCCCCCCTGTGCCCGGGGCCCACCGGCTGCCCCCTGTGGGCCCGAGGACCGCCAGCCACCCCCTGTGCACCTGGGAACTGCCAGCCGCTGCTGCTTGCGTTCCTGGGTTCGCACCTCCACTTTTTCCTATTGCGACTCTGCCCCTCTTACTGGTCTGGATGAATGGTTGTTGGACTTCCGTACAGTTCAATTTTCTATCAGTTCTGATTATTTTCTTGTTTCTAAATATTTGTTGTCCTTAATTTTGGTTGTGAGAGGAGGCACAGTGTGTCCGCCTACACCTCTATCTTGGCCAGAAGTCCCCCAAACTAAAGGAGATTTAAAAAGGCAAAATAACTAAATGAAATGCATGTTCTTACATTCGATCCTCTATTGAGGGGGAAATTGCTATGAAGAAGTCTGGGATTTGGGGGAATTTTTTTTATTTTGTAGTTATAGCTATTTACAAATTTGAGTATAAACTGTAAATGATCAAGATGTTATATTTCCTGAATTTGCTAAATGAGTGCATTCTTAGGACATACATGCTTAAATATTTAGAAGTAATAGAATGTAATGTCTGCAACACAGGTTCTGGAAATACTATGTATGTACGAAGAGAAAAGGCATAATAAAGCAGATGTGACAAAATGTGAATAATTGGTGAATCTGGGTAAATAATTTACAAGATTTCTTTGCACTCATCTTGTAACTCTTCTTTAAATTTAATAAATTTAAAATGCTTAAATGTAACTTTTAAAGCATGAGGTTATTAATGCTTAAAATATGAAATAAGTTATTGTTTTCAATACCATCTTGATTAATAATACTGGTGAGGTCTAGAACTTAAAAGAATGATGTTTATGTCAGCAAACTAAGAATACAGATCCTTAGAGCTATTCATTAAAGCAACAATTTTAAGTATTCATGCACATGTTTGAAGTGGCTATTTTTTCCAGAGTGCTTTTCTTTCACAGTAGTTTCACGAGAAATGTCTGAGGCATGAGACTATTTGGAGTGAACATTATTTACCACCTACATCCAGAAAGCTAAACTTTGGATGGCACAAATCCATATTACAATACATAGCACACCTCAGAGCCAAAGATCCATGGCTCCCCTACTAATCCACTCCATCAGCATAGCACTGGGACCCATTACATATTGAATATGGCATCGCTGGTGGGCCGCCTGAAAGCACATTCATACTTTCCAGTGAACTGCTGGTTCCCAGATGGTATCTCCAGGCCAGAACTCTCCTGGCTGCAACGCCACATGGGCCACAGCCTACTAAGTGTCTTCACTTAGATGTCTCACAGAAACTGTAACCTGTATATGCCAAACTGCACTCTTGATTTTCCCCTCCAAATCTGCATGTCCGCCAGTCTCTGTTTCAATAAATATTGACTCCTTCTAGTCGATTCAGGGAGAAAATTGGGCATCGCCTCTGCATCATCACCTTCCTCACTACCACAGCCAATCAGTTAGCAAGTCCTCTTGATCCTGTCTCTCATATGTCTTTATCTCCCTTTCTCATCTCCATTTAAGAGAGGCAAGTTAATATATCAGACTAAAGTCATGAGTTGTAGAATCAGATTACTTGGGTTGAAATCCAAGCTCCAATATCAGAGTTGTGTGGCCTTGGATAAGTTAGTACTTTGCCTCACGGTGTCTGTTTCCTCATCTGTAAAATTGGGACCAATACTGATATCTATTTCATAGGATTCTTACAGTAAGTACTCAATAATTGTTCAATATTACTGTCTACCTTTTGATGGGCAGTCAGTTGACACACTGTCATGAATTTTAGGTTAAGAAAACAAAGATTCATCTCAATATTAAATAATAAAAATATAATCTAAAAACAAAACAGCAATGGTTATGTATAACTGAGAAGTAGAATATTGTTCACAATTTTCACCAAGGTATCCAGTGTCGTGTCAACTTAGACCAGTTTCCATCTACATATAAATGGTTTATTTTCTGATATTTCATTTCCAGTAAACTTTAAAATCCTAAGTCACAACTGTGGACATCAGGAATGGCAATCTAGGATGGGTCTTTCAGTGGGCTCATCACTGAATTAAGCAGAGGACCCAAAAATCACAGCATGACTTTCCACCTAAGACCACTTTCAAAGCTCTGTCAGGTGCTAAGTCAAGGAACACACCAAAGCTGAAAGGCTAGCAATCTGAACCAGTTCCCAATCCACTCTGACCGCATTTCTTCGGGTTCTCCTATAGCATTTAAGATTTTCAAATCTACCCCAATAACACATAGTCTGGATGGGGTGGGGTTTTTTTCCCCTGTGTCTGGTGAGGAACATCATCATGTCCCAGGGAAAAAACCAAATTCTCAACAATGAAGCCTTTTTCACTCCTCTGCTCCAGCCCTTCAGTGGCTCCCCATCACACTTGACCAAAGTCCATACCATGACCTAAGGGGCTCCTCGGCCTGGCACTGTGCGCTCTCCATCACTTCATCCCTCGCTCGCTGTGTTCCAGGCATGTGGAGCTCAAACACCCTAGGGACACCCTCACATTAGGGCCTTGAACTGGCTAGTCCCGCTGTCTAAAATATTCTTCCCCCTCATATCAGATACTCCTTATTAAACATTCAGTCTTTGAGAACCCACCCCTCTTTCCAGGCCAAATATCTTCCTCTTGCTACAATCTTCTTATTTTCCCATAGTACTTATCACCTATGAAGATAATTTACACACTTACTATGTTCAGTGTTAATTATTTACCTCCTCCCACTAGAATGTAAGTTCCAGGGGGCAATCATTTTTTTTCTCTGATTTGTTCACCACAACACCCCCAGTGCCTGAGAACTGCTCAATAAACATCTGTTGCAGGAATTAATAAATTCACAGTAAACTGTACTTCCAGCCATTACCCATCCCTACATTATACATTTAAAATCATACAACTAATTGATTATTAACAATGATTTTACAAAGGCTTAAAGAGCAAGTGTGATATGGCCTTCAGATTCAGACTTGAACGTGAATCCCTGCTCCATCACTTAACCTACCACCGCTATGACTTTGGGCCTGAGACTGTTTCCACTCAGAACAATGGAAGTCATGACAACTACCCCTCTGATTGAAAGGACTGAACGTCATAAGTGTGCAAAATTTTTCACACAACAGTTGTTTGTTAAATATTAGAAGATCCATCTCCCTTTTCTCCTTCCTCCTTGATTATACAGGAAGAGTTGCTTTCTGTATCTGGGGAAGGCTGAACAGGGTTAGGAAAGGATTTTACTTTACATGCCAATCAGTCTGTGACAGACGCCTGGAGCACAGGTTTGGGAAGGATTCAGCGGCCATGTCCAGATTCAGCTCGAGCGGGCACCATGCTTACCCTGGCATTGGAGGGGAGGAAGGTGGCATCTGAAGAGAATCTGCCCCCCTGGGTTTAATGGCTTACACTACTGCCTCACAGAAGAACCTCTGCTTCTCAGAACACTGGTTAGATTTTTCTAGCATAACTGTGAGAGGAGCTAGGCTACACCAGCGTCGATTGCAGAATTATTTCTGGGGTTAAGGAAAGCCTTAAAGAATGAGTGTCCCTGGTGGCAATGACCCACCCCCCTGGGGAAGGGCGGTTCCTGTCCAGGCTAGTCCCAGGACAGCCTGTTCAGTTTTACGAGTGTCCCGACTGACCCTGAGGGACAGGCCCAGTGGGAGATTTAGGTCAGAACTCCTGCAACTGGCAGCCCCTCCTGCCTCACATCAAATCTACCACCAGTAGAGTCCTCACTTTCATACTAGTCTCAGAGAGCACTTCCTCTGGAATGGGGGTGACTTGTGACTAGGCTGGGACCCAGGATCACAGTAACCCAGCATAGCCCACATTCCTCAGATGGGAATCAAAGCAGTCTCCTCTGCAGAGGCTGACCCAGAATCAGAATATCTGATCCAATGCATTATTTCCCTGAGTAGCTTCAAGTTTCAAAAACAAAAGACAAAAAAAAAAAAAAAAACAGAGGAGGAAAGTCTGGGCTCTTGTTTTGTTTTTTTGTTTGTGGTTTTGTGTGTGTGTGTGTGTTGTTTTTCATCACACTAAAACTGGAAACAATCAGAGAAGTAAGAATTGTACGCAAAGATGTTGTCTCGGCTTTTGGCAAAATTCATGTGAAGCCAAAGCTCAGAGGACAGGATGGAGCCAAGGACTTAAAATCTCTTAGAAAAAGCAGGAAATGCCGCTCAGCAGGACTCCACCATGTCCTGGTAAGTTTGTGTAAACTTGGTGCTTGAGGTAAACCAAATAATTAATGGCTATGAAACCACTACTCAGTCATTCACTTGGCCCTGGACCCTAAAGTACAGGCATCTGGTAAAGAACAGTTCAGCAAGTGGTCTGCATACCGCTTCTAAATGCGTACCTACAAACCTTAGCAGTTCGAGTACATCCTTGACCATCTGCCGGCACACATAATCACAATTCTATGAGCTCAGGGACCTATAAGAACAATGCGGAACTATCTTTTTTTTTTAATTCTGTCACTCTGCTTCAGAGTTATCTTTTAATATTTAAAAAGATTTGTGCTCACATGGACAAAGGGATCCATATAATAAGCAGGCTTTTAAAATTTTAACTTTTTTGCCATTTGTACCAGAATGTCTCAAATATTTTTTCCTATAAATATTCAATTGGGGGCGACAGTAAGAATGACAAAACAAGTTTATTTTGAGAAACATAGCCAACATTCTCAACAGCCTCGACCCTTCTTTATATACAATCCAATCTGGCCGAGGCACCGATCCTTCGAAAAGACCGGTAACTGGCCGCAGCAAGTCCCCTAAATGCCCCCTCACTGTAGTCCACAGAGCCATCGGCGTGAATGTAGATGTCTGTGTCTGATGGCACAAGGCTTAAATTACACACGGATGTGGCAAAATTTCATCTGAACCAATTTCTCAATTTTTTTCTTAGACCAAGTGGTCAGTGGGCTGGGGCATCTCTGTAACATAGGAATGCAGGCTGGGCAGCCATGTTTGGGAACTCCGTATTTGAACGGCGTATTTACCGCATGCCACATTTATTGCCTAAGCTCAGGGACAAGGTCAAAGGCAGAACACGGCCAATGGTCTGCCAAACACGCATCATCACATTGTGCTCAGAGTGGTCCTGTTCATCTTCAGGATGGAGTTAGGACACTGTCAGTCACTCCTTCACCTGCACAGATGGACTTGGCTGCCACTTTCACACTTGAGCCTATTTTCTAGAAAAAAAAACTAAGTTGTCAAATTGCAGTTTCATTACCACTTATTCCAGTGTTTCAGGTAGACTAGTTGAAAATACAATTATATAAATTCTATGCAGCTACAGGTGCCTTCAGATGCTTCCGAATGGCAGTAAGCATAAACCATCCAACTTTTGCACGGCTAACTCAACCTCAGCTAAATGAGCTCTGGTTTTCTAAACCACCTCTAATTGATTTAGGCTGTTCGTCAATATTTAGTTCTCTCCTTCCTGGCACATGGTAGGATTATACTTCTGACCCTGTCGTACCTAGCAAGGGTATGTGACTTGCTTTACAACGAATGACAGCTGTGCCACCTCCAGAAAGGAAGCACTAGAAGCCAGGTCCATCTCACCACATCAGTTTCTTTCTCTGCCACAGAGATCGTCAATGTTCCCAACATGGCCGCTCCACCAGCCTGAATGAAGGTGACAAAAATACACAATACAGACACATAAGCAAGAAATACACATTATTCTATATCACTGAGCACTGGGAGCCATTTGTTATGGCAACATAAACTAGTAGATACACAATAACCTGACTGAAACACCAGCCCTTTACAGGAAAGACATGGGGACATTAAGTACTATGGCAAATGTTACTATAATCCAAAACAGAAGAATCTGGGGCTGTATCAGTTGTATTATCCAGTAGCATATATATGTGGATATATAGAGACTTCTCTCCCACACTCTCCACAACAAAAATAAATATGTAAATACATCTTCAAATCAATTGGATAATAATCTGAATACTTAAAAAATCAGTGCTCAAAAGTCTCAAAGACACAGAGTTCCCCATCACAAAGGAGCTTGACCCATTTGTCAAAATCATTTGCAGAGTTCCACTTCTTCTTTACTACCAAGTACATTAAACAAGCGCAGAGCTTCAAAGGGGCTTCATTTTGAGTGATCCAACAGACAAATCAGTTAGCTGCCAATGGCTCCTTTGTGACTGAAGAGGGCCAGGCTGACCCAAAGGGATGGGACTAAACAAAAAGGGAACTGTCCAAGTAAAAGCAGCATTTGGGAGCCTAAAACAAACCAATAAAGCCATCCGCACTCTCATTTCCAAGAGTAAGGGTGAGCCAAGCACACATGTATTTACTCACTAATAAGAAGATGCAATGTCCCACATCTGATTGATTTCTTATGTGCTATGACCATTAACATGTTTGTGTCTGGAATACACTTTTTTTTTGAGCATTGTGCTCAACGGTGGCAACTTACAAACCTGATCACACATACTACGCCTATGATGTATGTTTCCCTTTGAAAATGTAACTGTGGGAGGGTTTTTTTTTTTTTTTTTTTTTGTCCTTTATTGCAGGGAGGAATTGCTTAAGTTTTCTCATTTAAGTACCTGAAGAACTGTCCATTTTTTAATTTACAGAGCGTTTAACTGGTGACTGAGTGAGGGATGATGTCATGTGTTATCCTACAAGGCTGGTGTGCTTCTCCCTGCTCACTTAAACCATTCCCCTGTTTCTGGGGCAGACAGTACTCCCCAGTTTCCATCCTTTCGTCAGCCTCTTCCCAGCCAGCCACAGGGAAGCAGCCTCCCAGTAGTGGACGAAACAGGAAGTCTGACAGCTTGAGTCTGCAGCGGGACCCCTAGTGTTTTCCCACTCCATGTCCTGGCAGCGTTCCCCAGAAGTACAAACACACACACACACAGAGCTCCCATTGTTGCAGCCTTCCCAGCCCACTGATCCTAATATGGAATGCAGCAGGAAACCCATGATTTCCTGACACTCGGCAAGCTGGAGGAAGCAAGGGGAAAACTCCATTAAAAAGCCCAGCTTTCCTCCATGTTAGATGTGAAGTGGAAAATGGGGAAGATTCAGCAAAATTCCACCGTGTCTTCAGCCAAGCTGGAGAGGGGAAGAGCAGAGTGAAACCTTCAGGCTGTTGAAATTTCCAGACTTTCAGGAAGCCTCTAGAACTCAGCGAAAATGAGGGTTTCTGAACTCAATCTGATAGGGAAAAGGGACAGATCCTTTTAATAATTCTCCCAAGTGTGCGTTACCTTTCTTCACCAGCATGGGAAGCGAGAGGGCACGTGCCAGCTGCCTCGGACAAGTCTGCATGGTCCCAGGTACCCAAAGTAAGGCAAAGTGATCTCAGCCGGGCTGTGGCTTCCCACTGTTTCATGGGCTTTGGGAGAAGCAGGAGACTCAGCAACAGCAGCAGCACAGTCACAGCAGCTGGAGCCACAAGAATGAACTGCAAGGAGGGAAATGACAGCAGCTGCAGCTGCGGTGGCAGCGAGGAGAAGAAGATGCTGAAGTGTGTGGTGGTCGGGGACGGCGCTGTGGGAAAAACCTGCCTGCTGATGAGCTACGCCAATGATGCCTTCCCAGAGGAGTATGTGCCCACTGTATTTGACCACTATGCAGGTAAGAAAAGGTGAAGACCTGTCCGTGCACGCGGGGGGAGTGATGCAGGAGGCGACACCCCAACTGCACAGGGGCCTGGCTGATCTCTAATGTCAGTATCGGGTGCAGGCCTGGCAAGACCCAGGTAGCTTAGCTTAACATGCAATCAAGGACTTTGCTGCAGTTATTACAAGAAAAGTTTGTACATCGATCTGTAATGTAACACTTTTTCCATCCCCTTAAAACAAATGAATAATACTGGGGAAATACCCTGAAATGTCCTCTAGGCTTTAGGGCCAGAGATTTTACTCAACATGTGCCTGAGATCTAACAACTTTTTATTGTGAACATTTTAAAATGTAGTGTAATTGCATCACAGTTGTTTTTTTACAAAAAAAAACAAAACTCCACTAATCACACAGCTGGTGAAAGACATGTTCTTGCCACCACTTTCCTATACTCATCCCATGCCATTCATAAATGAAAATACTGTAATTAATAAACATTCAAACTTCCATTTTTCTATAACAATCAGTTCTGTACCACTGCACTTTAATTTCCCTGGGGCTGTGGGCAGGAGGAAAGTATTAAAAGAATTTAAATATCTATTAGGCAATCTGTATCTTGAAGAAAAAAAACATTTTTAATTGATAGGTTTTAAAAAGTAACAATAAAGATAAAAATTAAGTTGAAAACATTTTAAAGTACATCCTCAAGAGACAAAGTTTGGGATAAAATATTTTAAAGTATGACAGTTGACATACCGTAGTCATAATTTAATTTTCTCAGGTATATATATTTTTAAGTGTTCAAAAGTTTGTAGTATGACACCTTTCCAGTGTGATACCTTACCTAAACTTTTCCATTTTACTCTTCCTTTTCCTCTTAATTCCCAAACCAAACCTTATTAAATTTCTTAAAAGCAAGTTCATGAAATTCTTCAGAAGTTTACAATAGCCTAGATTTCATAACTTTCTTTAACATAGTGATCAGCTTGGTGATCAGCTTGGATCCATAGAGACTGCAGGTTTTGTAAGAGGAAAATTTCCTTCACCTTGGCTTTGGGTCAGACTCAGCAAAGGGGAAATGGCCCACAGGAAGCCTGTGCATGTGTTAGCTTTGGTATGTGGCCATATGAAATCCTCTTTCTGCAGGAAGTAGCTTCTTTCCAGAGCTAAACAATCACCTAAGTCCCCACCTCCTCCCCCATTTACATGATTTATGGCAATATTACATAGCAGACAAGGAGAGAACCATGTTATCCATTCCCCAGCAGGCTTTTCTATATTTGTAGAAATTAAGAGCAGATTTGAATACTGGCTCCTTAATGCTTTTCTAAAAATATAATGACTATGCCCAGAGAAGAATATTTTAATGAGAACAGAATAAAGAAAAGAACAGGTAGGCTTTCACTTTGAGGGAAAAAATGAAATATGAATTTAGGGGGTCAGCAATTTAAGAAGATTATTAGGATAGTTGACCCGTAAACATTTTAGCAAAGGTTATTTACCCTACACCCTCTTTCTGCCAAAAAAGGAAAACTGGCCAGTACCTAATTCCAAAAACTTTTAGATGAAAGATGGAACCCCAAATCTACTGAAGGGAGAGGTTTCGAGTGCTTTTGAAAATTACGTATTTCATCCCCATCTACCGGGTGAACCAATTACAGTGTAGTGTCACAAAGAGAATAAAACCAACTTTACAGGAAAAGTCTACCTACTAAAAAAAATGAGAAATCCATCACTACTGGGGTCAAATTATGTTATATTTCAATTACATGCATACTTATTATTATGAGCATCCGAGCTTCTTACAGATTTCGGCTACTCGATTTTAGCTCTCAAGAAATCACAGCCACTAACCCAAAGCAATAATTTGCACACAGTAGGCATTGCCAAGCATCATTGCTTCAGCCTTGTACCTTTTTAAGTGTGTGATCTTTTCATGTGCTTCCACTTAGACTATAGGAGAAATGAAGACATGAGCCACATGCATCTAGAATAGTAATGAAGTGAACATTTCCATCGATGAAGGGATCTCCTCCATCACAAAGACTATAGCTCCTTTTATGCCATCCTCTGAACATATGAGCCAAATTTCTACATAGTCGTGTGAGAATCCACAACCAATTGTAAAAAATCAAATGCTGCCTTCTCCATGTGGAGAAGCCACAAGTGTCCGGTACCTGGGTCCTACCAGACTATTCTGAAATGACAATCTGCATGCAACTGGTTTACCGAGTCTTTAGAAAATTGCAGTTCAAGCTAAAGAGAGCATAATGTTTCACACTACCTGGCATTATGTTTCTATTTATTTTCTTACCATTTTTATCCACACTAAAATGTAAACTCCATAAGGGCAAGGACTTTGTCTTATTCACAGTTCTATCTCGATCTTCTAAAACAGAGCCCAACGTAACTCTCAATAGATGGATAGTCAGTGAATAAATGGATTAGTATTTTTTAATCATCTTCAGCCCTGCAGAGTTGAGACACTTCCTGGTCAGTAAAAACTCTGATGAATAAATGAACAAATTGCTGGTCCAACAGATCTCTTTCTAGGAATGAACATATAAAAATATTTAATACATGTATTATATTTTTTATCAACTTTGTTCCCATATTAAATAATTATTTTATCTCTACTAGAATTGTAATACATCATTGAATTTTCTTGACCTAAGTGGCCAATATTAAATCTACCAAACATGTAACTCTAAATGTGTAAATTTCATTTGGTAACAAATGAGGCGTACTCAATTCCTCCACATATCCAAAAGCCTGCCTAAAGTTTGGGTGGCATACTCAAACACTTAAGTTCTTATATAAAGAGCACCTTCCAGAGCAGCCCTAAGTTCAACTAAGGGCTAAGACTAAAAATGAGGGGCAGTAGGATGATGGTAGAAAGGGCCACTTATGCTTTTCACAAGTGTACCTAAGAAATACCTCTGTGCCGTGCTTCCTCCTCTCCAGGAAGACTGAAGATGCCCTAACAGCCACTAGAGTTTTCACAGCCTGCCATGGAACCACTGCATTCCTTCTCCATCCTATCTTTACCCTGTCTTTGGCTTTGAGTTTTGCAGCAGACCCTTCACTGAGAAAGTACTGTCAATTAATATTTCACACGGCATGACAATGACTGCATGTTGAGTTAGACTATGTCAGTGGTTTATGTGTGTGGGTGTGTGGAATAACCCCCTCAGGTGAAGCATGGGCAAGTTGCATCTCCTGCACCACCTTCATCACCCTCAGAATTAGAGCTGATTTTGTCTGCAGTTCTTCCTTCTATCACCCATTCCTCCTAAAGGTTGTTGAGACCACCTGTGTTTGGAGTATCATTTTTAAGTCACTACTTGCAAAGTTAGGCTGCCTATGCAGGAAATTAACACAATTCATGGAAGGGGGAGGTGCAGAATCGAGTTGCTCTATCCACTGAGTGCTACAAAAAGTTTTCACAGAGAGGTTAAAGCCAATTCTAACTTTTTCCACCTAATTAAATGGTGATCAGTAGACTTAATCACAACCTTAATGGCCAGAGCAGAGGGGGAGTCCAATTCACATGGGGAAAAAAATAACATGAAAGAATAAAAACAAAGCTCCAGACCTATGACGGGTTGTGACATAGTATTGCCCATTTGGGAATATTTACTCAGTAGTTTCTCTTTTGTTCTGTCTGAAGACACCTGAGAGTCTCTGAAGAATGGGTGAAATTCATTTTTTTGTAAGACGAAAGGAAACCCAAAACACCTCTCTTGGGACTGTGAAATAGAGCACCAGGATTTTAACTTGAGACAAAAATATAAAAGAAGTTTGTGAAAGAGGAGACAAGAATGGGCTGGGGAATCATTCACTCTGTCCCTTCTCAATGCAGTAACCCATAAAACCCAGACTCACAGAGATCCAACCCCCCAGATTTCTTTTTTGAGGCAGTGTGGTGTGTGTCTAATGCTTTCTCTGGACTTTTAGAGATGACACCAAAGGTACAGCAGCACGAATTACACGGAGTTCCTTCCACAGTCTACACTGCACTGTGTATGAGAGCAACCAAGTGCCGAGACTCCAGGGATAGAAAGTAAACTCAGAAAGCAAAAGTATACTGCAGAAGTGGGAAGTTGTGACCTGCTTCTCTTAGATGTAAAAAAGAAGAAAAAAGAGAAAATGAAGTACCTGTGACCAGAGTGACCCAAGGAAAGCCATGCTCTCCCAGGTTAGAAACTGCATCTGCAGTCCATAACCCTCCTGCATCCCAGCTGTAGCTGGCCGCAAACCAAGGACTCTGACCAATTCAGGCTGCAGGAGACAGGCTCCTGGTAACCAAGGCTTTGAGTTCCATGGGGCCTGGCTCCTTTCACTGTCTGGACTAGAAAATGCTTCATAAATTTTACTACTTAACTGCCAATTTAGGTTGGGCTTCGGGTAAATAGTATTTTATTTGTGTGATAGCTTTCTCAAAATCTTCCATCTCTTTCTCTTCCTGTGAGTCAAACAGCAAATTTGGCTCAGAGAGCGTTCAGTACAGTGGGTGTCTGTTTTTGGACAGAGGTGGCCTGGTCTACAAAGGCAGCATGAAGGTAGACAACACACACAGGCCTCCCAGGAAAGCACAGGGAAGAAAATGCAGCAGAAACCGTCTCCCTCATCTATCATGAGCATGAGATCACAAGGGTGTACGGATGCCCCACCCTCAGTGTAAGGACACGGGTTCTCATAAGGCAGAAAATTTACCTTCCCACAAACAAAAAACCACACCACCCTTTGAGTTAGGTTTGCAGAATCCAAACAGTTAATTTTCTGGGTGTAACACAGGATAAATCCCATCATGAATTCAGTAGGGATCATCTGTGAGTCATAGAGTGGGCCAGCGTCATTGTTGAATACTCCAAACTTTTTGGATGTGTTCAATCTTCACGAAACAAAAAGAGCTGATTCATGTGTGAATTCACTCAGCATTTTGTCTTGGTTCACAATACAGCTTTTATTTAGGGTGTTATTCGGTCCTGATCTCATTATGAGGTAGTATTAATTATGACACTCAAATGCCACAAAAATGTGTATTAACAACAATAAGAACAGCTATACACCTCCGGCAGCCTTTCAGGCACATTTATATTTTCGTACATCAATTCATTGCTTCCTCGTGATGATCCCATGAGGTGCTATTATTTTCCCAATTTTACTAATGAGGAAATTGAGGCACAAAGATATTTTCCAATTCTCCCAAGGTTAGGTACCTAGTAATAGAGGAAGTGAAGGTCGTGAAATAGTAACAAACAATTAAGCTGTGTATAGGTTTTAGCTAATAACATTAATCACGAAGCCAGTGTTGCCCAGGGCACACCAACTTGCTATACTGCGAAGACCTGAACGTGTGAGGGATTGACACCATGGCAGGGTGTTCCTTGTGAATGTTATGGTCCTGGGCAGCTATTCAAGTTAGTGGGGCTGCTTTCCTCCATGTGCTCATTTAGGGATGTGGGCTCCCTTCACCTTATGGTCCTGCCATCCTCCAGGATCTCATAGTTATCTGCATCCAACCAGACTAATGAGAAAGAAAATGGAGAAATTTGACTGGAAAGTTTTATGAGCTAGGTCTGGAAGTGACAGACATCATTTATAGTCACACTCCACAGGTGATAACTTCATGACAAGGCCACACCACACCCTAAGTGATGCTGGGACATAAAGCCCACCTACATGGCCAAAAGAGGGAAGAATGGATTTTGATGCGAACCAGCCTTGTACTGCATCAGACTCTGTCTGCATCAGATTCTCCAGCCACCAAATATCCTTGTACACTTTTTCCCACACGTAAAATAAATTCACCTTTTTCCTAAGAGGGACTGCGCAGGGTCCCATTCTGTCACTGAAGCAGGTCAAAGTCTAGCATCTGCAGGTGACACATTGTCCTTTCCTTTCGATGGAGATGTGGCTCCTTATGGTCCAATAGAAGACTAATTATCTGCCCTATATGCACCATCACCTCTTGGACATCAATAGAATGGGGATGGAATAACCAAAACACTCAACCGCCATTTCAGGACAGGGAAGAATGAGACACCTGGCAATAACAGCCTCCTGGTGGCAAACCCAGGGAAGACCTCTTCCCTGGCAGTGGGGGAAGTTTCTTGGATTAATCCTAATGCTTTTCTCTGGGAGGAGTCCCTTCATCCATCATTGTCGACGTTCCCTGGCGAGGCTCTCTGGGAGGCCTTGCTTCCTCGTCCATTATGCTCTAGGACTCACATCTGAATTGGACCTTTGCGGGTATGTCTTCCTTGAGGGCTGCACAACTTCAGAGCCCGTCTCTTACTTGTGCAATTTGTGGCCTCAAGTGGTTTTTTTTTTTTGTTTTGTTTTGTTTTTTTTTTACTGTAGTCATAAGCACATTTAGTCCAAGCTTGAAGTTTCTTTGGAAATACAACTCTCTCCAAAACTTACTGAGCTTCTGGTAAGTTCCTTGTGTCAGGAACCACACCCAAAACTGAAGTGTATCTTTCGTACACATATTTCTTTTTTTAATATATTTTATTGATTATGCTATCACAGTTGTCCCATTTCTCCCCCATCATTCTCCTCCACCCTGCACACCCCCTCCCACCCACATTCCCCCCTTTAGTTCATGTCCATGTGTCATAAGTTCTTTAGCTTCTACATTTCCCATACTATTCTTGCCCTCTCCCTGTCTATTTTCTACCCACTATCTATGCTACTCATTCTCTGTACCTTTTCCCCCTTTCTCCTCCTCCCACACCCCTGTTGCTAACCCTCCATGTGGTCTCCATTTCTGTGGTTCTGTTCCTGTTCTAGCTGTTTGCTTAGTTTGCTTTTGTTTTAGGTGCGGCTCTTAATAGCTGTAAGTTTGCTGTCTTTTCACTGTCATATTTTTGATCCTCTTTTTCTTAGATAAGTCCCTTTAACATTTCATATAAGAAGGCCTTGGTGATGATGAACTCCTTGAACTTGACCTTATCTGAGAAGCGCTTTATCTGTCCTTCCATTCTAAATGACAGCTTTGCTGGATAGAGCAATTTTGGATGTAGGTCCCTGCTTTTCAAGACTTCAAATACTTCTTTCCAGCCCCTTCTTGCCTGGAAGGTCTCTTTGGAGAAATCAGCTGACAGTCTGATGGGAACTCCTTTGTAGGTGACTGTCCCCTTATCCCTTGCTGCTTCTAGAATTCTCTCCTTCATTTTCATCTTGGCTGATGGAATTACGATGTGCCTTGATGTGTTCCTCCTCGGGTCCAACTTCTTTGGGACTCTCTGAGCTTCCCGGACATCCTGGTAGTCTATTTCCTTTGCCAGATTGAGGAAGTTCTCCTTTATTATTTGTTCAAATAAGTTTTCCACTTGTTGCTCTTCTTCTTCCCCTTCTGGGACCCCTATAATTCGGACGTTGGGACGTTTAACAATGTCCCGGAGGTTCCTAAGCCTCTCCTCATTTTTTTGAATTCTTGTTTCTTCCTCATTTTCTGTTTGGTTGTTAGTTTCTTCCTTCTGGTCCATTCCATTGATTTGAGTCCCAGTATTCCTTCCATCTCTATCGGTTCCCCATGCATCTTCCTTCATTTCACGTATTGTAGCCTGTATTTTTTCATCTAATTTGTGAGCAAAATCAACCGATTCTGTGAGCATTTTGATGACCAGTGCTTTGAACTGTGCATTTGGTAGGTTGGCTATCTCTTCACAGCTTAGAGGAATTGGCTCTGGAGCTTTTATTTGTTCTCTGGTTTGAGCCATTTTTGGTGTGTGGGGGGGGTTTGTTTTGTTTTGGTTTTAGTCCGGTCATGGCTATTACGTAGTGAGGAGTGGAGCCTCAGGCGCTCCCCAGTGTGGGGCAGCCCAGTCGCTGGGTTGTGATGCTGTATGTGGGGGCGGGTCTGAGAGGGAAAAATGGCACCTGCTCCGCTCTCTCCTGGATTCAGTCCCTTCCGCCACTTCCCCTCTGCCTGGACCGTCCATGTGCTCAAATGTGGGACCGCCTGGTCAGCCAGCCGCCTTGTGCAGCCACACTGGGTCTGCACAGTTGCCCCCCTGTGCCCGGGGTCCGCCAGCTGCTGCCTGTGCACCTGGGAACTGCCAGCCACTGCTGCTTGTGTTCCAGGGTTCACACCTCCACTTTTTCCTGCCAAGACTCCGCCCCTCTTACTGGTCTGGATGAATGGTTGTTGGACTTCCGTACAGTTCAATTTTCTATAAGTTCTGGTTGTTTTCTTGTTTCTAAATATTTGTTGTCCTTAATTTTGGTTGTAAGAGGAGGCACAGTGTGACCGCCTATGCCTCCATCTTGGCCGGAAGTCCTCTTTCATACACATATTTCTTAAACGTGCTTCATTTGTCTGCTTCTTCTAGCCAAATCAACAATAGCTACCTGGAGGCCACAGGAAACAGTAGGCTTAGATGGGAGGATGATAGGCTGGATCTCATCTTTGACACAGAGATGAGTCTCCTGTTTTAATGGGGCAATGAACATCTGTTACTCAAATCTTTTCTTAATTGTATCTCCTATTTGTGGGATCCAAAAATGAATTTTCTAACTCCGAAAGGCCATAATATGTGTTCGACCAACACCTGCTTTAAAAACAACAAATTCAGCTCTTTCTTTTAACATCTGGCTAAACACAATAATAATTCTAGCATTCCCCAGTCTTTTCTTTGAGTACAATAGACTCTGTAGGAACTAGGTTCACCTTCCAGGTTTCACAGACAACAGTTTTGCAGAACATTTCTCCACAGTATAACACAGATCTCTATCTTCCCAGCCTGTTCTGTTTTTTGTGTCTTTTTTTTTTTTTACCACCTACCACTTAATGTCTAAGCCAAAACTTCTTTAAGGTTTTTTAAATGATGGCAGCTCACCAGATAGGATAGGATGTTGCAACAGACAGATTCAAATACACAGCAATTTAAACTATTAGAATTCTATTTCTTAGAACCTGAGACATGGAAACATGGAATAGACTGATAGCTGCAGGAAGGGAGGGGTAAGGGGGGTGGTGAGAGGAAGGGAAGGGATTAGTCAACAAACTTGTATAAATGACTCATGGACATGGACGACAGAGAGGGGACTGACTGTGGGAGAGAAGGGTGGGCTGGGTGAAATGGGGCAAAAGGAAAAAAACTGGGACAACTGTAATAGAATGAACAATAAAAAAATAAGTAGGAAAAAAAGAATTCTGTTTCTTGCCATATGACAAACCTGAGCAAGATTCATATCGGTGAGATGGTTTGTTCCAAGTGGCCATTCATAGATCAACTTCTTTCCATCTTGTGACTCTGCTCTTGCCTGGGACTTTGTAGCGCCCTGCATGTGATCAGCAGAAGATGAAAGACGATGAAGGAGAGACGGCAAGGAGCGGCGGGTGGGCCAGGCCCACAAGCAGCATCTACCAGTTCTGTTCCCATTTCACTGGAGGGAAGTCAGACCCTCGGCCACACATAATTTTAAGAGAGGTTAACTATAGGCCCAAAGAGAGAACAGATTTTTACAGATTTTACATTAAACACAATAGACCCACAGAAACAACATAAACTGCCGAAGCACCACTTGTAGTTAGGTGTTTACTCAACTACAAATGGTGTGCCTGTATCTCTTCAGTTTGCTGGTCATCAGAAACACCTGCTTGTTAAAAATGCAGATTCCTTGCTCTGTGCCAGGGCTGATATACTAGGCCCACGAAGAAAAGGAGCTGTAAGTTTCTACAAGCACCTGAGGCATTTCTGATCAGATGAAACTCCCATGTTACCGTTCAAAACCATTTGGATATCATAAGTTCACAGAGTTTGATCTAATGTAATTTAGCAAATTCAGAAAGCCCTTCTTTATGCTATAACAGTGCCTATAAATCAAGTTAAGAGGAACAATTCTATAATCAATCATCAATCAGTAAAAAGCAATTTAAAACACACACATATAATTTCTTGACTTGGCAGTTTCTAACAGAAGAAATTGTGTAAAACTGGAAAAGGCCTTCAGAGCTGCTCGGAAAAAGCTAACAAATACATCCATGAGGAACCAGAGGGCTTGGCCATAAGGTCTGTACCCATGGCTGGGACACAGGGGGACCCTGGAAGAAAGAGGACATATGATGCTGAGAACCAGAGGGTGTTGGGAGAAGGCTGGTGTGAGGAGGACAGAGAAGCCTTGGAGACCCAGCAGAGAGATAAGTGGGAACTGCAAACCACAGCAGCAGGCAAACGTGGGTGCACCAAGCTCGCGCCGCTGGGAGAAAAGCCTCGGTCACGATTAGCAAAGCTTCGTAAGTATGAATGGCTGTTGGCTGACCCTGCCGTCTGTAAAACAATAATCAGCACGACTGTAAGACCTCCAGAGGGGTCACTGAAGGAGATCAGAGAACACCTACTCTCTGAAGCAAAGGAGACTTTAAAAACAGGGAAGAGCCTGGAATCCTTGGGGTGGTTTGGTACATCTCCGTCTTGGACGCTGTTATCGTTCTTCCCTATCCATCCAGCTCTATGATTGTGAAATGAACAAAAACATCTGTTCCCCTTCTGCAAATCCCTCTGTTCTTCATGCTTTGGAGAAAAGGAGAAAAAAAAAACAAAAAAATGGAAAGTCGCCTAAAATTCAGTTTCTCAGAGTCCAAAAAGTTTGTACTTGGACTAGAATCTGGTTCCTGAAGGAGATGGCACGTAAATCGTGAAAGAAGCACAAATTTCGTAACTGGGACTCAGGCACCCTTATCTGAACAACCAATTGACAAGCACCCTTGCTAGTGGGGACCAAGCCCTCCTTTGGAGTCTCTCCATCTGTCTTAAAACAAATTAGAAAATTGGACAAAACTGCAGTGATATTTACATTTTATAAATAAAAATAGTAATTAGCTAATTATTTAATATGTCAAGCTCTCTGTTACTGGTGCTATCTTTCTTGAGCCTCACCTTGTCTCCAGGTAGTAAGTATCTTCACTTTACAGACAAGAAACTGAAGCTCAGAGAGGTAACTAGTCAACCAGCACATCGCCACGTGGCAGAAGCAACATTCAGCTCTACCTGGATCAAGATGTTATCTCCTCAGTGAGGCCAGACCACCCTGATTAAATTGGGCTCCTTTTCAAAACCTGCTTATTTCCTCTGTAGTTGCCCATTGCTTGTCTCCCCCTAAAATGTACACTTCATGAAGGTACAGCTCTTTCTGTGTCATTTACTCTTATGTCCCCAATGACTGGGAAAGAGCCACAACAGACACCCAGAAATGTCTACTGGACAAATGACTGACTGAATGAATGAATGAATGAATGAATGAGCAAATGAAAGACATCCAAGCATCTCAGAGTCTTAACCACTATACAGAAGTTAAGCACCTTGTGTGAAGTGGGAGCATAATTTTCTATGTTGAATTTGCCCCTCCCACATCCTAAAAGGATATATTCTAAGCATCATGAACATACATTCAGAAATACTGTATTGGCTTTGTTTATAACCGATAAAACAATTTCATTTTTCTAGGAAAAAAATTCCAAAAGGTTTTGCTTCCAAAATTCCCAAATTTCATATAAGCCGTGACACCATTAAAGTCCTAGAGGAGAACATAGGCAGGAAAATCTGAGATATTCCATGCAGCAATATTTTCACCAATATGTCCCCTAGAGAAAGGGATGTGAAGGAAAGGATAAACAAATGGGACCTCATCAAATTAAAAAGCTTCTGCATGGCTAAAGAAAATAGCATTAAAATGAAAAGAGAACCAACTGTATGGGAAAACATATTTGCCAATGATACCTCAGATAAGGGTTTGATCTCCAAAATATATAAAGAACTCACACGAGTCCTCTCCAGAAAGACAAAAAAAAAAAAAAAATTAAAAAATGGGCAAAAGACCTTAACAGACACTTCTCCAAGGAGAACATACAGAGGACCCAGAGACATATGAAAGAATGCTCAGCACCACTAGCCATTAAAGAGATGTAAATTAAAACCACAATAAGATACCACTTCACACCAGTGAGAATGGCCATCATAAACAAAGCAACAAACAACAAGTGCTGGAGAGGATGTGGAGAAAAGGGAACCCTAGTGCACTGTTAGTGGGAATGCAGACTGGGGCAGCCACTGTGGAAAACACTATGGAATTTCCTCAAAACAGTAAAGATGAAACTGCCTTTTGACCCAGCAATTCCACTGCTGGGATTATATCCTAAGAACCCTGAAACCCAAAAGAACCTATGCACCCCAATGTTCATTGCAGCACAATTCAAAATAGCCCAGTGCTGGAAGCAACCTAAGTGCCCATCAGTAAATGAATGGACAAAAAAACTGTGGCACATTTATATGATGGAATACTATGCAGCAGAAAGAAAGAAGGAGCTCCTACCCTTTGCAACAGCATGGATGGAACTGGAGAGCATTGTGCTAAGTGAAATAAGCCAGGTGGCAAAAGACAAATTCCACATGGTTTCAGCTTTCAGTGGAACCTAACCAACAAAACAAATAAGCAAGCAAAATATAACCAGAGACATTGAAATTAAGAACAAACTGACAGTAACCAGAAGGGAGGTATGAGGAGATAATGGGGGTGGGGGAAGAGGGAAGGGTTTTCAGGAACAACTATAAAGGACACATGGACAAAACCTGGGGGGGGGTAGAATCAGGGGAGGGAGGTGGGGATGGCTGGGGTCAGGGGTGGAGTGGTGGGGGAAGAGGCAGACAACTGTACTTGAACAACAATAAAATTTTAAAAAGCTACTACTTAAAAAAAACTTTCAAATTTTGAACTTGTGAATACTGAGTGATTTAACTAGGTTTCTCTCCCCACCATATATTATAGGCAAAAAGAAAATTTAAATTCATAAAGCACGTACTGTATAACCTTTTTTCAAATAATGAGGAAAAACAAGAAGTCAATAATCTTCTTAATGTATATTAGGTATGAACCTCTTAAGAATTATGAATAATGAAATTGAGAGCAGGCTGACAGTCACCAGAGGGGAGGGAATTTCAGGGGACAAGGGGAAGGGTTTAGAGCAACAAGTATAAAAGACACGTGGACAAAAACTAGGGGGGTGGAAATGGGAGGGAGGTGGGAAGGGCTGGGGCGGCAGGCTGGGTTGGGGGTAAAAGAAAACTGCACAAGAACAACAATTAAAATAAAATTTAAAAAATAGAAACCATTAAAAAAGGATTATGAATGATGTTTACAAATTCCAACCCATTCATTTGCTAGAAAGTGGACTAACTTTCAGCTGGTATGCTTGCAAGAAAGTCAATGAACATGTTCGTATATATTAATAATGGGGCACTTTATACTTGTCAAAGTAAGAGTTGTTAGGGGAAAAACGGCTGTGCTTTCCCTCCCCTCTGCTCATATTGGATTAGCTTGCGCTGTGAGTCCTACATGCTGCTTTCCTCGACTAAAAGTAATTTCTTGTGACACTTGCAATAGTTCGAGCTGATAAATAAAAGGCTTAAGAATTTTCAATAACAGGTTTTAACCAAAGTTTTCAAAAGAGACAGAGTTAATGTTCAATATTAAGTGTCAATATTAGGCACTAATTTCGCTGTAGAGGTTTTACTCTACTCATTTAATGCGTTTACCATCCTAATAACTCTCCATACCATCCTCCGTTTTACGTAAATTGAATCTATCAGGCTGAAAATCGAAGCCACTTCCTCTGTCTCGAGTCCAACAAAGCTGGACAAACCCTCATTATCATCCTCAGAATAATGGGTCTTAATGTATTTGAAGACGGAGGAAATTTTCATCCTTGTCATTCTCAGATAATAAATACATCCAGATCTTTCCACCTTCCGTTAAATATATTTCTTGTTCTTTCCCATTTTTAATGGGCAATTTCTCATTAATTCACTTCAAGTCAACCATAAACAAGTTATATTTCAAATCCACAACCAGCACACAGTAGCTTTTTTAATTTTTTGCAGGGGGGTGGGAATGGTTAGGAGCAGTCCTAACAGGATGTGGAAGTCTAGACTACATAATCTTTTTGAATACCATTATCTTATCTATTACCCCCTTGTTATTAGGAAACAAATGTGTTCTTAAGTTGACACATGTCTTGGTATTACAGGAAACACGCTGGTCCCTGCGGTTACCATAGATCACAGTGTTTTATAGTGCCGAACACTCACTCTGCCACTGTCACAGATAAGCTAGTCTTACAAGGATTTAGGATATAGCAGACTACAAATCATTCTGACTGACTTTTATGTTTCATTCACTTCCCACTGGTTAACACAGTAAAAGCTTCTTAAGAGTTGTGCACATCAGCCAAACATCCTACTTAGCAACCTCACCAATTATCACAGATTCAATCCCAGTTTCACAGAAAGGAAAGGTCCAGTGTAATCCAGAACTCAGTGGGTTTTTCTGGACACAGAAAGAAGTCTTAGGTGCCAAGCTATACACAAACCCTGAAGTATCTACAAGAGGTCATAATTTATTTTAGACCCTACTATATTATCAACTAACCTTAAGTACAGTAATTTACATAGTAAAGGAGATTACTTCACATTGTGTCTATTTATACATGTGGGTCCTCAAGTCATTTCCAAAATGTTCACTGATATCCAAGTGTTAGAGTTTGCAGTAGTGCGGAGGATATGGAAGGGGTCAGAAAACTAGATTAATCAATGTGTAGCCTCCAAAGGATCCACACAACATTTGCGAATACATTTTATTTGCTTTCTCTGTAACAAAGAGCCGGCAAGTCCATTGGAGATTTCCTGTCTGACCTCTTCACTGCCCCACTTTCCCCTTTTACTATGTCATAAACAGTTTAGAAGCCTTTGCCTATGAAATGAGGAAGGGGGTTTCCGTTCCACTGACAGAGACATTTAGGTCCACTTCCACAGCCAAAGTCTCGTTACTTGCATGAACCCTGCCATTAACTCAGAGCCCAGAGAAAAAGAGCTGACCAAGTGGAGCAGTTTGAAGGTGAGAAGAGTCAGCCCACAGAATGATCCATCTGGTACATCAGAAGTTGTCACATTTTCTATCTCTTTGTAAAAGGGCACCAACAACCTTTAAGCAAAGTAATTGAAAATGGTGACTGCAGAAGATTTAATGAATTTTTTTCTTTTCATGTTTCTTAAAATTGAAAATCTGCTATTGAAAGATAGATGACATATTTAAGAAAGAGACTCACTAAAATTGTTTTTGCTCTTACTTAGTCTTTTCACATTCTCTACGTTCTTTTTTTTTAAGGGTCCTAAACTTGCTTTGGTGTGAATGCGAGTTTTCCCTCCCTCTGAGGTACCTTTATCTGGTGAATTCTCTCTGAAAGGGAGGTCCCTCTTCTAAAAGACAGATGGTGGTATATTAACTTGACAAGCAACTCCTGATTAGCCAAATTCAATGCTAATACCATTTAAATGCCATCCTTTATTAAGGAAAAAACTTAAGAAATATTTTAATGGTATATGTGAGAATCACAATAATTCAGTTATGGAAATTACACTGTGATGTAAGAGGAATGAAGAAGGGCTGAATATTTATTCCTTGGTGAATTAATCAGTGATTCAGAAGGAATAATCCAAGTCTACCCTTGAGCAATGTCTATCAAATTTATGGGAAGAGAAAATTAAGAAAAATTTTTCTGTGTGCTTCTTCAAGGAGCCTCAAATCCTTTTACTTTTGCCACTAGAATCCAAAAGGATCCTTTCTTCAGTACAGACAACAATCCTTCTCTATTACTCTCCAAATTTTTGCTTTTTTCCCCTTGTTTTACTATCAAGTATCAGAAACAAGAAGATTATTATATTGTAGGGGTGAAGACCAGCAAAGGAAATACCTTGTCCCTGGGGTCCCTGATGAGGTAACTCCATCTCACTCCCCAAAAGAGGTGCTGTTTAAAAGCAGGAGCTGCCTGGAGACACAGGCACATAACAGGAGACAGCGGACATCCCTAGAAAAGAGTGTGTGTGTGTGTGTGTGTGTGTGTGTGTGTGTGTGTGTGTGTGAGAGAGAGAGAGAGAGAGACAGAGACAGAGACAGAGACAGAGAAAGAAGGAAGGATGTATAGGATGTATGCGCATATTAATGTATTCCTGGGGTATTTCCCTTACACAGCTCTGCTCTTCCAGATTAGGGCTCAGTCTCATCCCTATGAAATGACTTCAACATGTTTCACTTGTTTTTAAGGGAAGGTGTTATTACCCATAAACACTCTTTAAAAGTTTCTAGTTTCATCTTATAGTTCAATTTTACTCTATCTTGAGTACCTCTAAAAATATCTTGCTGAGCAAATTTATCATCACTATAACTTTAACATGAAATTTTTCATTGAAAGCAGGTATCTAGGAAGTAACCTGTCTTCTCGGTAACAACGTCGTGAGGTTCCCCCGATAATGAATCTGTATTAGCCAAACATCCCTAAGAAATTACAAATTCTATAATGTACATGAGAGTATTTCGTGTGCTAGAAAACACTATCAAATGTTTTTTATTAGTAATAAATCACTTTATTTATTAAAGGCACTGCAAGCGTAGAATGACATAAGATGTAATTAACCACAAGGTACAGCAAAGGTATAAAACCAAACATAGCTTCTTTCTCCAGGACTGCATCTCCAGGAATGCAGTTAATCCTTATTTGTTCCTTCACATGTGTCTAAGCAATATGGATTCATGAGTGCCAGAAACAGGGCTCAGAACCAGAGGTCTTTGCTTTGAGTACTGTAATTCGTGCATGCAGGCTGCTTGTTCCTTTTATCGGTGGGAATGACTCAGAACTGTTGGCAGTATCTTGGCAGCAGATGTGGGGAGGGGTGTGGGGGTCTCCACAGCCCAAATCATCCAGCTGTAGTACCAGAGAAATCGTTTCTAATCAAGCATGTAAATCCATTTTTATTACCTTAAAAAGATTCACAAGAAGAACATTTGGATATTAAAACACTCTATTCTAAAGACATAATTGTAATTTTATTGTTTACTGTTGGTAATGTACCTCAAGCAATTTATTGCCCAGTGGAAAATCCAGGCCTACTTTATACCAAATTCAGACTAGTTAATAAGTTCAATTAGTCCCTCCTGGGATAGATCGAGAAGTTAGTTGTTTGGAAGATGTTGTCTGCTTCTTTTGTGATTTCCCCAGCATTCTCTGACCTCTGAAGTTAATGGTCACCCTTATCCCACACCCTGGGGGACTCTCGCTGACTCCCAGCCTTGCTCCTCCTCAGTCCCTGAACCCCATCAAGAAAAAGCATTTCCCCCAGTTGCATCCAACTATCAGTTAACTCTTATCGCTTATACAATTATCATTTATACTTGTTAAGCTATAGATGGAAGTTGTGGAGGGAGAAGAATTTTCATGTGAGCAACGTAAGTTGCCTCTAGCTTTTCAGGAGAGGGTTATGTTTGCTACTAAAGAAGATAAATAATTAACTTATAATAGTTTCATCTCCAGTCCCATAAACACTGAAATCTTTCACTTCTCAAGCAATTTCAACTCTAAAATGTTTACTGAGAGTTTGTGAAAATCAATTTAATATTTTTATATTTACTTCTGTAAAAGTAATCATATTTTATTGGGACTTCTGATGTAACCATAATTGCATAAATCCCATTTTCTCTTCTTCCTGAAAACTATCCAAAAGAAAAAATGGAAAACAAAAATACAAACTATATTTTCAGTACAACCAGGACATATACTCCAGAATACTTTTAAAAGGATGCCAAAAACAGCCTGGGCTGGTGTGGCTCAGTGGATTGAGTATCTGCCTGCAAACCAAAGAGTTGCCGGTTGGATTCCCAGTCAGGGCACATGCCTGGGTTGTGGGCCAGGTCCCCAGTAGGGGGTGTGCTAGAGGCCACCACACATTGCTGTTTCTCTCACTCTCTTTCACTCTCCCTTCTACTTCCTCTAAAAATAAATAAATAAAATCTTTAAGAAAAATAGGATGCCAACAACAGCAGAATTCACTGAAGAAAAGAAGGGAGTAGAAAGAAGTTGAAGAGACAGAACCTACTGGCAATAGGTGTCAAAAACTGCCAACAAAAACATACTTTTTATGAAGAAGGTGAGGGACTCACCTAAAAGAGAAAAGATCTGTGTCCCATGTATATAAAAGAATCCAGAAACAAGAATAGGTTCAGATTAGAGAAACTAAGGACCCCATTACAAATCAGATAAAGCCATATGTAAAAGAGGTTTTTTGCAAGTATTTAAGGATACTTTGATATTAGACAAAATATTCATAAAATTTATCTTATTAATATGTCTAAGGAGTAAAGTATTATGATGATCTTCATGGAGATTGAAAAAGCATTATAATACTCATTACAATTTGATTTAAATAACAAAATAGGTAATTAATGATATGATGGTCTCCAAAGATGATCATCGTCAAATTTCTCCCTTCCCTCTATAAATACGTCACTCCACTCTTGAGAGGTGAAGTTTATTCCCCAACACTTGAATCTGAACTGGTCCTGTGACCCTCTCGACCAAGAGAATGAAGAGGAACTGATTTTTTGGTACATTAAAGCCCAGGACTTCCTTTCTCTTAGAACCCAGCTGTCAACACTGTGAAGCCCAAGCCATACGGAAAAATCAAAATGAGAATTAAAACACTCTGGTCAACAGTCCCAGCAGAGCTCCCCAAGTCAACATCAGCTACCGCGCGTGGCAGTGGGCCATCTTGGAAGCTCCAACCAGGACAAGCCCCCAGAATTCTGCAGCCTTTACTGACATGTTGCAGAGCAAAAAAGCTGCCCTACCAAACCCAGTCAACCCACATAAACATGAGATAATGATTACTGTTTTAAGTCACTGAATTTTGGTGTAGTTTCTCATGCAGCAATAGACCACTTAAACATATGGGCATTTTGTTTATATATCTATCTCAGTCCAAAAGCCAGAATTATACACAAGTGGAAAAGATTTGAAATGGTTCCACTAAATTCAGAAATAAGGCAAGGATTCCCATATTACCATTGTTATTTAACATTTTGTGGGAGGCACAAGATGAAGTACTTGGATATAAGGAAAATATTAGCAGTATTTTTAAAAAGTTAATTCTCACTTCCACTCCTTCTAGTCTCTTTGCTGTTTCTTGTAAATAAGTTTCCCTTTTAGCTCTGGCTGGTGTGGCTCAGTGGCTTGAATACCAGAACTGTGAACCAAAGGGTTGCTGGTTTGATTCCCCGTCAGGGCACATGTCTGGGTCCTGGGCCAGGTCCCCAGTTGGGGGGCACACGAGAGGCAACCACTCATTGATGTTTCCCTCTCTTTGTCCCTGCCACTCCCTCTCTCTAAAAATAAATAAATAAAGTCTTTTAAAAAATTAAGTTTCCTTTTAGAGATTTTGCTCTTGCTGATCCCACAATCTGACACTCTGTCCCCAACAGTCAAATGACTGGCCTGCTCACTTCCTTCAGGGATCTCCTCCACTGTCACTTAATTAGCAAGGTCTTCCCAATCACTCTGCGTAATAATAAACTATTTCCACTTTTCCTGCTTTGTTTTCTGTAGAATTTATCATCACATAATATACTGCACACACATATGCATGCATTTACAAAGCACATTTCTTTACCATCTGTCTACTAAGATGAATGCTTGGCACTCAGTAAATAGCTTTTGAGTAAATGACTAAAGTTTACAAAGCTATAATGCTTTCACTTTCTAGTTATTTTCATATCTTGGTCCTTCTTTCATTCCAACAATTGTTTTGTATTCATCGCTACCTTTTCACTCTGATTTTTTGGGTCCTTTATAACGGATATCAGAGCATACTTATAAATACAGTTTCATAGTTCAGTGAACCCAACCATCTTGCTGGATGACTTTCACTGCTACTGAAGCAAATCAAAATTACTTTCTTCATAACATGCTACACTTGAACTATTGTTTTTCCTGGTTGTGTGGGCAAATAACTAGTCATACTTTTATAACATTTTATCTTATAATTATTGCTGCATAGCCATGGCAGAAAAGGCTGCACGCACGTAGTCAAGAGGACATCTTCTGGGTCAAATATTCCTAAATTAGACACGCAGCTCTGTCTTTCAGCAGCAGTTTCCTCTCGGTCTCACTCAAACTCTCTAAGCTACAGTCCCTTCATTTGTAAAATGAGGATATAATGGACCTTATTTCTTCAAAGACATATGAAGATTAAGGGAGCCAGCATGGCAACGTATGCACCAGTGTTGAATAATTGTCAGTGGCTTTTGCTTTTATTGTTGCTTTGTTCATGCAGGAGAGGTACTTGATCCAACTTCTGTGTCCTGTAACATCTCATCTCAGAGACTGTATTTGCCCTGACTATGGTCAGTTTCCCAATGTCCAGGGAAAAGTACACAACACAAAAAGTCCACAGATTAAACCAATATAGACTGCTGTTAGTTGGTTTGGTTCGTAAGACACTGAAATGAGATAAGGGTTATGGTGTGTATGTATACAAGGATTTCTTCCTAAAGAGAACAGGAAGTTGTGGTACTTGGGTGGTTAGTACACTGATGTGCTTGAAGCAGTGAAAGATATGAAATGATTTCCTGGGGTTCCTTCTAGTCCTGCATTTTATTTTTCTTGGTAAAGCCTTCCCATGCCATGAGTTTCATCCAATTATTTTCAGCTAGAGAGTTACTACTGCCTGCCTCCAGTAAATTTGTACATTCTTGGGTATCTGGGCACACTTTCATCCTTTTTGATTCTGGGAAAGATTAATTTTCACAAGCACTTATTAAACTTAAATTCAGGGTAGGAAAAGCTGTCCTATTTCCCTTACACTTTGCTATCCTATCATCTCAAGGAGTAGTCAGACAACATCAGAAGGGAGAAAGATACACTGGGTGCCTGGGAAGTGGGCAACAAGGAAAACCAACAGTCTATTTCTTAGAGCAGCTTCACTGCGTAACAGTTGAAGGAAGTTTGGCAGATGCAGAGCTTACAGCTGGTTCACAGTTGGCGCCCTGTGGGCAGCTCTTCACGGCGGTCTGCAACCTAACTCAATAAACCCTACTTGGTTTAACATTAAGTCAGATTATCATGTTTCTTGTACAACACTGACAGAAAATAATAAATAAAACATGATTTTTGTTATTATAATAATCCTAAAAATGACTATGCTTTTCGAGTAGTGAGTGTTACCCATTTGGCTGCGTGATTTAACAGGAAACACTCTCACAATAGAGTTTACCACCAACCTATCTAAAGGATGTGGAAGCTATAAGATTTTTGGATCTACCATCTCTTGGTCCCTCCAAGAATTAAGAGATATTTTCATGAGTTTTCTTAGTTATTTAAATGGTGAGGCCAGTAGCCAAAGGATAGGTAAGCCATTCCAGGTTGAAGAAAATATGAAGATTATGAAAAGTGGTACATAAAAGAGAAACAGGAAAGTTACCTGGGAATAAAAAAAAATAAGGTGGTTTGTATTCTTTCTCCATAGTCAACAGTATGGCTTTTGAGCTCATGCAAAGTAGGATATGAAATAAGTCACTTGTTGCCAAATACTGAGTTTCCTCACTTGCAAAAGAATTAAATACCTACTTCATGGATATGTCATAAGGAATAAATAAGCTAATGTACATAAAGTATCTAACAAGCATTTGATGCATGGAAATATTATTACAGATTTTATGATAACTTAGAAGTGGCATCATTACTGAAAAAGTATTTATTTCTCTCTATCTGACCCCTTACACAGCTCTAAGCAACTGTACCTTCTCTATAGTCTTCAGAGGGAAGAGAATCTCAAAGGATTTCGCCACTTCTCAGTCCATTCCCAACTCCCTGGCTGTAATCATGAGCAAAAGTGAAGGCAGCAGCCAGTCACAAAAGACAATATGTTGCAGGGTTTTTGTTTATATGAAATGTCTAGAACAGGCAAATCCATAGAGACAGAAAGTAGACAGGTGGTGTCCAGGGATGGGGAGAGGGGTAAGTGGGGAGTGACTGTTAAAGGGCGAAATGTTTCTTTTTGGAGTGATAAAATATTATTTAAAATTGATCGTGGTAATGGTTGTACAACTCTGTGATTATACTTAAGAAAATCATAGCCCTGGCTGGTGTAGCTCAGTGGATTGAGCTCGGGCCTGCGAACCAGAGGATAGAGGTTCGATTCCCAGTCAGGGTACATGCCTGGGTTGCAGGCCAGTTCCCGGCAGGGGACACACGAGAGGCAACCGTACATTGATATTTCTCTCCCTCTCCTTCTCTCCTACCCTTCCCCTCTAAAAGATAAATAAATAATAAATTTAAAATAAAAAAAAGAAAATCATAGAATGGTACAATTTTTAAAAATTGTTCACTTTAAATGGATGAAACGTATATGGTATATTAATTATATCTCCACGTTAAAAGCTGTAAAATATAATTGAGAACAGAAAAAAGTGAAAATGTTAATGTGATCTCTGTTTATAGAAGCCCAATCGAAACTGGATAATAGTTAATAACTGAAATAACATGAGACAGACTTTTGCTTCTAACCCTTAGAAAATTCATCAAAGTTCTCAGTTCCTGAATGCATATGCAGAGTTCCACTGAACAGCTAAAGAACAACTGGCTAATAGGCCAAATCACTCTCCATTCTACCTGTCACTGATTTATTCACTGTCTCTTCCCTAGATTATATGAGAACCTTCTAACCAGCTGTCTTCTCCCTTTCAATTCATTCTCCATACCACAACCGGAGGGGTTTTCCAAACAGAAACCCAAAAATGTCAATCCTCTACTCAATCTTTCAGTGACTCCCAACCATTTCTAGAACAGAGTTAAGAATCTCTAGAAAGGCTTAAAATGCCTTCATTTTCTATGTTGTGACTCCTCTTTTCAACCATATCCCTCATTAGCACCCCCATGTGATCCCAAGATTGGGCCAAATGAACCAGGTGTAGTCCTCATACTCCTGCTTCCATGATTGTGCAACCATTTGGTACATCCCACCATCCTTGTTCACATGGAAAACTCCTTGACCTCCTTTAAGACCCAGCATAAACTCCATCTTCTTCTTGCAACCTTCTCTCTTTCCCCAAATGTCCTACTGGGTGATTCCTCCTCTGTTTCCTTCATTCATCCATTTATTCAACAAATCTTTACTGAATGTCAAGCACATAGCACCTTGCATGTCCCTTTTTATACCAAGTCACACAGTTATGAAATCTCTTTCTCCTCCACAGATCCCTTGGGAAGAGGGATCATGTTCTATTGTTTATCTTTGCCTCTGCATCCCCAATACACTGCTTGACACATTGTAGGTGCTTACAAATTCTTTGGACAAACGAAAAAAGGAGAACTAAAGAGATTATCTGAATACTGTCAGCATTATTTACAATCCATCCTTTCACTTCATAATAAAAGATGTGCTATAGAAGAGATATGTCTTACTGCTCTTAGTAACAGTAATGCCAGCTTTGTGGTTGTTCAGATCTAAAGTTGTTGGATATTAATACCCATACACATACATACACTTCCATATTTGAACATGAAAGGGTTTAGAACAAATGAAATAAACCATAAAAGCAAGATAATTTTTCTCACTTTTTTCCCTAAAAACGTATGCGAACTTGGGCACGTGGAAGAAAGGCAGAGTTCCCTGTCCCCACAGATTTCCACCCACTGTATACCAATGCCTGGCCTCTGGAACGGCAGCTACTCTGGCAGGTTTCAAACTGGCATTCCTGGCCAGTTGCTAAACATATCCACTGAGGAATGATAACCTGGTAAAGAAATCAGTTCCCTTTCTTTTGATTTAGAATATTTAAAAACCAGAAAACTTGGAAACAGCATGATCCCAAAATACTCACGTTTCCTGCCAAATCTATTCTTTCTTGTCTAAATCTCCTGGGGTTGCTATGTTGTCACAGCGCTCACCATTTTGGTAACTGTCTCTTTACTCATACACTAAAGTAAGTTCTGAAGCCTAAGCTTCTTTTGCGATAAGGCATATTAAAGCTTTTACTAGTTCCAGAATGGGATACTTTCCATTAGAAAACTGGCCTGGACTCTTAACAAAAGGCAATATCTTAGGTAAGGGAAAAGTAGAGATCGCTCTATATTAAATGCCATGTTTTAACCTGATTGAGTCCTGACTTAAAAAAGAACATAAGAACATTCTGATGTGAATTACTGTACATTCTATGAAGAAATTAATGTTAATTTTCTTGGGTGTAGTAGCAGCATTATGATTTTTTAGAGAATGTCCTAATTTTTAGGAGATTCTGCTAAAGTACTTACGGGTACAACGTCACCATGTCTGCAATTTACTTTCAAATGGTTGAAGGGGAAACGATTGTGTGCATAGAAAGAGACAAAGCATATGTGACTTAGTGGTAATACTGTTGAATCTGGGTGGGGGATAGAGTGTTTATTCTTTCAACTTTTCGGTACACTTCAAATTTTTCAAAATAAAACATTGGGATAAAATCCTCTTTAAAGGAAGTTTTTTAAAAAAAAATAATAATTGTGCCTGTGCTACAGCACACACTTGTTCAAATTGAGATGGTCGTTCCTCATTAGTCATAGGGAAGCGTGGTGTTGAAGCTGGCACTACAGAGGCGGCTTGTTTCTGATTATTATATCTGGACCTGTGTTCAAATTAGAAGATTAAATTCTCTAATCCTACTCTAGAATCGTCCAAAAGACTTTTTTACACAGAAAGGAATTATCAAAATGCACATTTATTACTTTCTTTAAAAATAGCCTTGTTTTGCTTAAATATTTTCCCAAGAGAAAAGTGTACATCTGAGACACTTGAAAGAAATTTCTCTTCATAAATACATTTCTTCATTATTGCAATGTTTGAAAAGCTAAGCACAGCACTCACAAAGAGTTTAAATTGTTTCTGCATTTCTCCACACATGTCAAATCTCCCCTTCTGCATCCTTTCTCCTCACTCTGGCTCCACAAATTCTTTTAAATGGCCAGCAAGTTCCAAGAGAGGCTGCCGGTTCCCATAGAAGATGAGAGTTTCGTGAATCGCATGACATAGTACCTTTGCCTAGCAAAGCCTCGTCAACAGAACTTGCGACACGAACCAGCTGTGGTGGCAGATGACTCAGCTGAATGCCTCTGGAGATAGTCTTTCCCAAGTCTGCATGTGGCGTGGAATGTTTTCTAGTGGCCAAAAAGCAGTGAAAAGGCCAGAACTCTCTCTTTGTAGAAAGAAGTTTGAAACACACACACAGCGGGAAACTTTATTTCAATGAACATTGAGTAGACAAAAGACGATGTTTCATGAGATGTAGTTTGCCTATAGAAATAAGAGAAAATATGAGCAAGAGAAAAAAAATCAGAGTTTCTCTATTGTTAAGAAAGAGCTTGGTGCCAGCAGGAAACGAGATGACATAACCTTGAAAGTATGATCTGACAAAACACTAACCAACTCAGTTTATCTCATGAGAAAAAAACTTTAAAACTTAAAAAGAATAATTTCCTTTAGTTTTCAAAGTACTCTACATGAACAGTATGAATGTCAGATCAATACCAGTCCCTGCAAATATTTAATTTTAAACATTAAAACATATCTGCTCTTGAGAGTCATTATTATTTCTTAAATTCTCCTGGTTTCCTTTTTAGGCCAACAGCAAGAGAGCACTGTGTGACATGGCATTCAATCAGTGATCAATTAGTCAGAAACTCCAACTACACACTTGTTAGGTTTCAGCTTAATCCAGCTCCAAAGGGTAATGTTTTGTTCGGTTGTCCCAGTGTATCCAAATGCAGCAGAAACAAGAGATAGAACTGAGAAAGGCTGATGAAAATGTAGGTATACATTTTGTGAATCAGATTGTATTAGGAACTACTGCATTTGAAGGTTAGGCTGAATTAATTGATGTGCATCATAGGACCATCTCTATCACACTTGGTCTTGTTAGCACACAGCGCAGTGAGATCGAGGGATTTTTCACATGCTTCTCATTCTTCAGCAAGCATGGCCTAGGTGTGAAAGGAATTTTCCTTGGTGCAGAAGCCTGGCTCTTCGCCCACCCTGCTCCGTCCTGCTGGTCCTATAGCTGCCAAGCACTGGCAAGCAGCAGGCTACGTTCAACAACACATTTTAGATTCACTCTGATGAGCCCACCTCTTGGCCTTGGTTTCCACCAGCAGGAGATCATGTCTTAACAAATCTTTCACAGAGAGAAATTTTTTTCCTGGTAACTCATAAGACATGAGGAGGAAAAAAAATTGCAGAAATTCAGGTATATTTAGAAAGCTGAAATCAAGTCCATCTTAGAAGTGTTATTAAAAGTAACTCCAATATTTTGCTTGCTTATCTACCTGTTTCTTTGTTTTCCTCAGGCATAGGAAAAACACAGTTCAGACCACTTTTTGAAAGACCACTTTTTGGAAAGACCACTTTTTGAAAGACCACTTTTAGAAAGCTACATGGTGTAAAATGAGGTTTTCAAAATCAGGGCCAGGGCAAGTCTTGAGCTGTGTACTTTGTCCTGCTTAGAATGATAATACAATCATCCTGGAGTTTATGGACCACTGCTCCTGCTTCAGGAACTGTGATGAGGGCGCCATCAGTACCTTTTGATGGCAATCCTGGGAGGTAACCATGATTTCTCCATTTCTGGAGGGGAGGACAATACAACACAATTAGGGAAGATGGTCACAGTCACATCACTCATGAACAAGCAGCAGAGTTGACACTCCATCCTTTGCTCAGACAATAAAAGCACACTGTCTATCACCCTAGGCTGGGTGCTAGGGATTACGGCAGCCCAAACTCAACCCATGCATGGTCTTTCTGCGTCCTTACACACTGCTGACCACAACAGATTTGAAAGAAGAGCAAATCATGTTCAAGTAGAAATAGAAAGAAGAGCTCATCCAAGAAATCTGACCCATGTTACCTCAGAAACTTTGGGGGAGGGTCACAAAATTTCTGTGTTTCCCCTGTCACTCTAAGAACATTAGAAGTCAGCAGTCCAGACACTTTTACTGACTAGAACCACTAATTTAATTGTCAGAGCCAACTTTGACCGACCTACTGCACCTATCAAGGGCTTGTCTCTGTTTCAGGGGTTGAGAGTCCAGTCAAGGTGCCTTGGCCATAATTTCATGATGGTCACCGCTGTCTACTTGCAGGACACAGATACATGAAAGCAGACCTCCCCATATGTGTAGAGGAAGAGGATGAAAAGTTTCTTTACAAATCTGTGTGATAGTTTCTGGAAATAAGAGCAGCAGAGAGAGGGGAGTATCTGGCAAATTGGCTCTATGCTGAAAGACCAGATGTGAAATTCTGAAGAACTAAAATAGAAACCTTGCAGCTATCCTAATGCTACTGATTCCAGTCCTCAGGGGCAGTGGCTCTGGCATTTCCTTTATAAAGTGTCACAGAATTTTTTATTTTATTCTGTACGATAAGTACGCTGAAAGTATGGTAGAATGGTAAAATGAATAGTTTGTAATACTGAAAATAGGGCTGTTTGAAAACCCTGAAGGAGTTGGATTTGGTTAAAGAAAGAAACAAAAGCTGGAGGTTACTCATAGATAAACAAAACCATACATGTTTTAATATTAAGAGTATGTGAATATACTTTCTTTCTAGAACAGTCTAAGTGTGGTTGCATTTAAAAGCAACCACAGGTAAAGATCCTATCCTTTTCTAAAGTATGTATTTATTATTTTCATCAAAACCATTAAGTACTTTTTGGCATGAAATATTACTATATTAGTTGCCATGCAGAACAATTTGGACTGAAATCTTGCCCATTCCTTTAGGAATTATAGTTTAATCCCTGCAAAGCCTGCTAGAGCAACAATATAACAAATAAATACTTGCTGGTTGATTGATCTTAGAGGGAAAAAATGATACAGCTGGAGATGTGGAAGGCTCCAGGCAGCAGAAGAGAAATAGTAAGTAAATGGAAAGATACTAGAATATTTACATTGAACACAAGACAGACACAGTGAGGGAGGAAGGGAGGGAGCAGATGATCAATGCCCAGCAGCAGTTGTCAAGAAAAAACAACCAAACCCACAGACTGTAGGACTACTTCAGGATCTTGTTATTAAGTCTCACGGTGGATACTTCATAAATACCTACTATAGTGTTTTACAGAACAAGTGAAAAATAACAAAACCAAGTTAAGTTGGGATTTTCCCCATGAAATTAGAATTTTCAAAGAAAATTATTCAACTCATTCCATGTAACTAAGACATTTATCACCGTATATTTGTCTTTGTTTTCCCATAACGGTTCTGTGAGACTGCAACTATTTCGTTAGGAACATGCTCAACAGTGGACCAAGTGTCTAAAGCTTTTGCTTTCCAATTCAACTGCTGGCAAGTCCTCTCTCAGTATTTCACTTGCTTTCATCCCAGAGTGCTCATAAAACATCATGACTAATCTATATAAATCCCAGCTATCGAGGACGTTGCACAGGGAAGCTCCTTTGAAGTCATCAGTGCGACAGCAGCCCACAAAACGCTCCTCAGGGACAGGTCAAGCACGCCAGGAGGCCACGCCATGTGTGCGTTTGTCCCATGGTCATTGGGCATTATTTTTTTGATGTGGATTTTGAACAGCAAGGCAAAAATGAGGTACCATCCTAGCCATATTGATCCTCTATCCTCTAAGCTTCTGGGAAAGTAAGGACCAAAAATCATTAGTATCCTCCCAGGTTCTTCATATAGTCATATACACTGGAGAGAAAGAGAGAGGAGAAGAGATTGCAAATCTCATTAACAACTTGCCAACTTCATTTTTATGTTTTAAACAGATACTTGTTCTCCCTGTCTCAGGGCACACATTCAGAAGAATGACTTGTCAGCCGTTTTGGTCACTCCAAAGGGTTTAGGATTTACTGATATAAAGGAAAGCAAGTACAAGCAAAAGACACTCACATTAACTACCTTTATGTGCTTTCAGTAGCTTTGTCGATGACAGGGACATCAATACCCAGGTAACTCTGCAGAGCAGTTAGTTATGTTGTTAAGAGCTGACAAGGACAGAAGCGCAGGCTGGCACTCAGGGCCGACCAGGAGTCAGCCTGAGGCCTGCAAGGGGGTCTGCAGGAGTGAGCCCCTGGGGGCACCATAGCTGCCCAGTAGCTGATCCAGTAGCTGAATGTCAGGCTAATTTATATTCAGGCCAGGAAATTCCATGGTATCAAGATAAATGAATAAGTTCATCTATCAAGATAGATGAATGAATAAGTAGAAAGACACTATTTCTAAAGACCCCACTACCTTCAGGTGAATTAAAGGGTCATGGTAGAGTCACCAGTACCTCTCAAACTTTTGCACCAAATTTACTCTTTTGGTGGAAATGACTACAAGGTAACCCTTTAATGGTCAGCCCGAAGTGGAGGTGAGCCACTTAGAAATGGTGGGGAGTAGGAGAGGGGTGCAGGGGAGCGCAGCCGGCAATGGCAAGTAAAAAATTTCTTCGAAGTCCCATGTTTTATCTCTAATATCCTTTTGAATCTGGTATTCTATCCCATAATGCAGCCTTCTTTGCGCTAATGTGACAATGAAGTGTTATTTGGTTGTTTTATTGGGAACCGATGCTGTTTGAGAAGCCCGGTCCTGATGGAAAGGCTTACATCAGCAATCACCACACGTTTCTCACCATAGTTCCCTATAAGTGAGCCATTCCCCACTCCCATTTTGTGGGGAAAATCCATAAGCACCTATCCAAAGTAAATCCAATTGTCCACAGACCCCTACAAGCAGTTATGTTATAGTTAGTTACACAGGACAGATAACTCAGAGATGCAAAATGAAACGGCCACAATTATGTGCTGCATACATTATGTTTATATAAATGAAAGATTCTGACAAACAATTCAAAAGTAGGATTCATTTGCTATTGGTTTTTCCAGTTCAAATCAGTAGAGGGCATATGCTATGTCACCCACAAAACATTTCCTCATCAGCTCAATCACATCCAGGGAAGTACTGAACCCACAGTGTTTCCTTCTAGTTCTAAAGAGCCCTGTGTGCACTAAGGTGCTGAAGCAACCTGAACTCCTTCAGTGTTGTTCTTTGTCACCATTACTTTGCCTTACCTTTGAGTCACCACAGTGTAAACTCAATCATGGAAAAAAGTTCACAATGGCTTTGCTTCCTTGGAACAAAAAGCAGAAGACTCAATTGGCTACACTAACACAAACAGTATATTATTTAGGAAATACACACATTTTTAAACTATCCGAACCTGACCTAAGTGTACACCAGTGTATAAATCTGGGTGTGTGATCTCTTCATGGGTAAATGCTTGTGAAGAGTCTGGAAAACATAAAATCCATAACCACCAATGGCAGGGGCATCGAAGAAGATACCCAGACACCCACAGTCACACGCAGGAGCTCAGACCACCAGAGACATCAGAAAAAGAAAGTGGTGATAACCAAGCCTTTGATTTTGTACAAACCTAAATTCTAATCCTGGTTTTGTCACCAATTAACTGTGGAGCTTATGTTACTACTAGATGATATGTACCCATTTCATAAACCTAAAGGAGATCCCGTAGTTTGTGCAAGGATTCCCCGAGTTTCAAAGACCCAGCTTAGGAGCATCTTGCACTTCGCTCCTCCCTCTCTCCTCCCCCTAACTCTCTCCTGGCAGCAACCAAGGGGCCTGGGCAGGACTCCAGGGAAGGGCCCAACCCCGTATCCCTTTACTATCATCTTCTCAAGTACCCACTTCCCCCTCCTTCCTTCTCCTTGCATTCTTACTTCTCGCCAATCACCCTTCACCCTACCCTTCATCTTGGTCTTCAGAATATTGCTCATTTAGTCTCTCCTCTTGCATTTCATGCATAAGCTAAAAGAACGCAACACACAACTTTAAAAAATCAAAAAAGTCTTGAGTGTTTAAGAAAATTGGGCTTAATAATAAGCCAGTGACATCAAGAACATGGTAAGTTTCCAGAATTTTCTCCAGAATCTTTACAAAAACCACATAGTTGATAAAGCCTGGCCTTTACATCAGACCAACCAACATTCCAATCCCAGCTCAGACTCTGACTATTAGTGTGTTTTAGGGAAACTGTTTAACCTGAGACTTTTTCCTTCATTGTTAAAGGGAGAAATTAAATGAGATAATTCGGGTAAAGCACGTTAGCACAGTGCCTACACAGCAAGCACGCAGGAATGTTAGCTGGCAGTAATCTTGTTATTGTCCTCCTATTTCTTGCACCTAGCTTTTTTTTCACCACTAAGATTCAAGGCACATTGCTAACAATTCTTTTTCTGTAACAGTATGTAGAGGAAGAAGGTAGAAGAGGGCAAAGGTGGAACAAATGGAGATGAAAGGAGACTTGACTTGGGATGGTGAACACACAAAACAATATACAGATAATGTATTATAAAACTGTACACCTGAAGCCTATATAATTTTATTAGCCAATGTCACCCCAATAAATTCAATTAAAAAATAAGACTTCCTACTGTTTTTTTATATACACTCGTAAAAATTCAGCTTTTATTATGTGCTGTTGTGGGCTAGCCTAGAAAGCTAAACATTGAGGGATGAAGGGAATATACTCCAAGCTGCAAATGCAGCTTGACAAATTCAGATCACAATCTGCTACAAGTTTAGAAGAGAAGACTTAGAGTCAGCCCTTAGTAGAAATAGACTGATTAATTCCTTTTAACTGTTAACTGGGTTTCCACCAAACTCCATGGCACAGGTCTGGAAACAGTATTGGAAGGGGATGCAGAAGAAGACTAGGATCAGAAAGAATCAGAGATAATCAGAGAGGCTCCCAGCAGACATATGGCTGTTGGCCCTTATTGTTAGGTGAAGTGAAGGATGGAGTAGCCAGATCGAAGACTGTGTTGAAATAATACACTGAGGTTCTCTCAAGGTAGACATTCCTATAGACAGGATCACACTGTCTCCTCAGACCCCCCACAAGCTTCTGAAGCAGTGGGCTTACAAGGGTACATTCTATAGCTGCTGAGTAGTTCTAAAGCAGCATCTCCAATGATGGTTACCTGCTCACCAAACGTATCTGAATTTCCAAAGCATGAAATCTGAAATTAAAACTTTCATCCTTTGCAGATTCTACCTACTTTTCATCATTCTGTTTTTACTGTATTTTTCCATTACCATGTAGTCCCCTTTTACCTCCCGCACCCCCACCCACAATCACCACAGTTTGTCCATGCCCATGAGTCCTTTTTCCTCAAGCCCTTCATCCCCTCCCATCCCCGCCCTGAGCTGTCAGCCTGCTCTCTGTGAGTCTGTCTCTATTTTGCTTGTTAGTTCAGTTTGTTCATTAGATTCCACACATGAGTGAAATCATATGGTATCTGTCTTTTCTTCTTCATTCTATCCTGCATGCCTATTGGCAAATACAAGCTATCTTTTTTCCCCATTTATAGAAGTAAATTGTCTCTTTCTCATATTTAAATACATTCTTGGGTAAAAATCATCAGAGAGGTCACTGGTAGACCTTTCTTTTGCCATTTTCTCATCCACATGTTATGGATGAAATGAGGCAGATTTCTTTTATTTTTTTATTCTTGTTCAAGTACAGTTGTCTCTATCTTCCCCCCACCACTCCCATCCACCTATAAGGTTCCACTTATAGGTGAGATCATATGTTTTTTGTCTTACACCACCTGGCTTGTTTCACTTAGCATGATGCTCTCTAGATCCATCCATGCTATTGCAAAGGATAGGAGGTCCTTCTTTCTTTCTGCTGCATAGTATTCCATCATATAAATGTACCACAGTTTTTTGGTCCATACATTTACTGATGGGCACTTAGGTTGCTTTTAACACTTGGCTATTGTGAATTGTGCTGTTATGAATATCGGGGTGAATAGGTTCTTTTGAACTGGTGTTTCAGGATTCTTAGGGTATAATCCAGCAGCGGAACTGCTGGGTCCAAAGGTAGTTCCATTTTTAGTTTTCTGAGGAAATTCCACACTGTTTTCCACAGTGGCTGTACCAGTCTGCATTCCTATCAACAGTGAACTAGGGTTCCCTATTCTCCACAACCTTGCCAGCACATGTTGCTTGTTGATTTGTTAATTATGACTATTCTGACTGGTGTGAAGTGGTATCAAATTGTGGTTTTAATTTGCATCTTTCTGATGGCCAGTGATGCTGAGCATCCTTTTATATGTTTCTGGGCCCTCTGTATGTCCTCCTTGGAGAAATGTCTATTCAGGTCCTTTACCCATTTTTTTTGGCTTTATCACTATTATTTATGTTTTAATATATTTTATTGATTATGCTATTACAGTTGTCCCATTTCTCCCCCATCATTCCTCTCCACCCTGCACACCTGCTCCCACCCACATTCCCCCCCTTTAGCTCATGTCCATGTGTCATAAGTTCTTTAACTTCTACATTTCCCACACTATTCTTGCCCTCCCCCTGTCTATTTTCTATCTACCATCTATGCTACTTATTCTCTGTACCTTTTCCCCCTCTCTCCTCCTCCCACTCCCCTGTTGCTAACCCTCCATGTGATCTCCATTTCTGTGGTTCTGTTCCTGTTCTAGCTGTTTGCTTAGTTTGCTTTTGTTTTAGGTGTGGTTGTTAATATCTGTGAGTTTGATGTCTTTTTACTGTCGTATTTTTATCTTCTTTTTCTTAGACAGGTCCCTTGAACATTTTATATAATAAGGGCTTGGTGATGATGAATTCCTTGAACTTGACCTTATCTGAGAAGCACTTTATCTTCCCTTCCATTCTAAATGAAAGCTTTGCTGGATAGAGCAATCTTGGATGTAGGTCCTTGACTTTCAAGACTTCAAATACTTCTTTCAGGCTCCTTCTTGCCTGGAAGGTCTCTTTTGAGAAATCAGCTGACAGTCTGATGGGAGCTCCTTTGTAGGTGACTGTCCCCTTATCCCTTGCAGCTTCTAGAATTCTCTCCTTCATTTGAATCTTAGCTAATGTAATTATGATGTGCCTTGGTGTGTTCCTGCTTGGGTCCAACTTCTTTGAGACTCTCTGAGCTTCCTGGACTTCCTGGTAGTTTATTTCCTTTGCCAGATTGGGGGAGTTATCCTTTATTATTTGTTGAAATAAGTTTTCCACTTGTTGCTCTTCTTCTTCCTCTTCTGGTACCCTATAATTTGGATGTTGGGACATTTAAAGATGTCCTGGAGGTCCCTAAGCCTCTCCTCATTGTTTTAAATTCTTGTTTCTTCATTCTTTTCAGTTTGGTTGTTTCTTTCTTCCTTCTGGTCCACTCCATTGATCTGAGTTCCAGTTTTCCTCCCATCTCTATTGGTTCCCTGTGCATTTTCCTTCATTTCACATATTGTAGCCTGCATTTTTTCATCTAATTTGTGAGCAAAATCAACCAATTCTGTGAGCATCCTGATCACCAGTGCTTTGAACTGTGCATCTGATAGGTTGGCTGTCTCTTCATTGCTTAGAGAAATTGTCTCTGGGGCTTTGATTTTGAGCCATTCTTGATGGGGTTTTTTTTTTTTTGTTTTGTTTTGTTTTGTTTTGTTTTTGGTCTGGGCACAGCTGTTACATAGTGAAGGATTGAGCCTTAGGTGTTCCTCAGGGCGGGGCAGCCCAGTTGCTGGGTAGTGACACTGTATGTGGGGTGGGGTCTGAGAGGGAACAATGGTGCTTGCTCCGCTCTCTCTCAGATTCCAGTCCCTTCTGTCACTTCCCCATCTCACACAAATATGGGACCACCTGGTCATCTAGCCACCTTGTGAGGCCTCACTGGGTCTGCACAGTTCCCACCCCGTGCCCAGCTTCTGCTAGCCATCACCTGTGCACCTGGGGTCTGCTAGCCACCACCTGCATGCCTGGGATCTGCCAGCCACTGCTGCCTGCTTGCCTGGGTCTGCTAACCTCCACTTTTTCCTGCCGTGACTTAGCCCCTCTTACCAGTCTGGATGAATGATTGTTGGACTTCCGTACAGTTCAATTTTTCTCTCAGTTCAGATTGTTTTTTTTTTTTTGCTTCTAAATCTTTGTTGTCCTTAATTTTGGTTGTGCGAGGAGGCACAGTGTGTCCACCTACGCCTCCATCTTGGCCAGAAGTCCTTTGCCCATTTTTTAATTGAATTGTTTGTCTTCCTGGAGTGGAGTTGTGTGAGTTCTTAAAGTACCTGTAGCTCTCAATAAATTATCATATAACAAATTATGGTGTAGGTCATTGACTAGGTATGTTTATCTTTCTATTATTATATTAAAACATGTGAACATATTTTATTTCATGATATGGTGATTCTACAAATTCAAATATGGGCAAAATGTTGATAATTAAATCAAGGAAAAGGTGATTAAATGAAGTAAACCACATGTAAAGCTAAGAAAATAATCAAACACTTCAGTTTGAGAAGACATTGACTTGCATGCCTTACATCTGACTCAGATTTCCCTCGATACTAGTGTTTTGGAAAAAGGATTTGTCCCTTCCCGCTTATCCCATGGCCAGAGTCATTATTTATCACTGTTCCTTTCCACATTAGCTCCCTTTGTCATCATAAAGTAATCAGAAGGAAATTCCATATTTTGCTATTTTAAGTAGATTTCAGAGTCAGAAAGTAATGAGAGTTTGGCCTCTTAGATAATGGTCTTTTCTTCTGCAATTACATAAACACAATACTGATTTTTATTTCCTAAAATTTTTCTCTTTTCTCTGCTTACCATTTATTCACTCAACATTTATGGTCATGCTGGAGTCATGGTCCCTACATCATTGCATGTTACAAGGGTAGTCCTAGCTTCTGATGAAGCTTTACATGTGACTCACGCAACATCTTTCAGCCCTTCCTTCTCAGGACTAGCTCCTTTCTCAGAGAGAAATAAAAATTGTATTATTTTTACAATTCCAAAATAGCTACCAGCAGCTCCTGGAGCTACCTCTATACCCACTTACTTCCAGCCAGAAATACAGTCCATTCTTCAATAGCTCAAATAAAGGACATGGAATTGAGTTTTGTTGATCCCAATTGGTCTGACTTGGGCCATACGCCAACTCCCAACCAATCAATGTGATCAGGGATATATGTGATAGGCCTACAGTAATCACAGCTCACCCTTAGGATCAGTCAGAGCCCACTGCATCATGCTGAAAAGCTCAGGGCACTTTTAGGAAAGAGAGGAAGACATGAAATTGATGCTGGAAGGAACATGATACATATACTATACTCCCTGTCCTTAAAGAACCAGTAGCCTCTGAAGAATTGGCAGGATGATGGGAATCCACCAAGTCAGTGCATGAATTAATCATTTCTGATATGTAAAGGCTAATAGGTGGGTAGCCCTGTGAATCTTCCCATAGCAACAGGATGCAGGCCGATTGTTCTGTTAAAAACTGCCACTGAGCAGTTTTTATATCCTCAAAACTGATGGCCTCTGGCAGTGATTTAGAAACAAAACCTTTCATGTCCAATTAGCCTACACTTTGGTTCCTTCAGTGCCTAAGAATTCACCTTTAAAGTTCAAGGTTTCAAATAAAATAATAATAATAATAAAGTTCAAGGTTTCAGATAAATTCAACAACAGATGCTGAAATACAGTGTTTGCAAGGATGTTAGTTTCCTTGGCTAACCGTGATTTAATTTTCCCCACATAGAGCTGGTTAGAGAAAGCTGTAGGTAGTTGGCTCCATCCAAACCTCACATTAATAGAAATATTCCTTCTGCACCTGCTCACCACCTTGAATGCTGGATTTAATTCTAACTTCACATGTCACACCTCATCAATGTAATGTTCTCAACTGGTGGTTCTCAATCTTGGCCACACAATGGGATCCCCTGGGGAGCTTTAGAATATACTTATACCTGAGCCTCTGCCCTAGAGATTCCATTGTCATGGGTCCAGGGTATGGCCAAGGTTGAGAACCACTGCTTTATGCAGAACCTTGTTCGAGATGCAGATATGTCTCTCCTAGGTAACATGCCTAATTTGCATGTTGAAACTAGTTTAAATGCTATAGTCAGTTAAGAAACAGTTAACATTGATTTAGGATTAAATCAAGTTCAGAAATAGGGAGAAATGTTCCCTAGATCAACAGCAAGCCACCTATCTGTGCTTGCTTTTGTCCCTGCCACCACAGGCACATCTCCATATCTCTACTGCCACCACCTGGCCCAAGCCACCGTCATCTTCTCCCTGGTCCCTGCAACAGTCTCCCAATTCTCTCTAGCCTACTGTCACACAGCAGCCAGACTTGGGCTTCTTAAAACATAACGTGTCATTTCCTTCCTCAAAAACTTTCAAAAACTTCCCACTGCTTATGCCACAAAATACACAAGCTCCCCAGGCCACTGTCTGCTCACTCCCACCCTTCAACTGATCCACTACAGGTTGGCCACATGGACCTTTCATTTCCTCCATACCTTTTCCACCTCAGAGCTTCTATATGTGTTGTTCTAGAATGTTCTCCCTAGAATGTTCTATACACACACACACCCCACACCACATTTGATCTCTTTCCACTCCACACACATTCTTTGCTCACTTTACTTATTGCTAAGGTCTCAACTTATACGACCCCTAATATAAAGTGAGTCCCTGTTTTACATTCCCTTAGTTCCTGATTTTACATCTTCAGAGTGTGGCATTACGTGTATGGTATCAGGTTCCCTCTAGACCATAAGCTCCCTGAAGACAAGAATGATTCTGCTTTGCTCACCCGTGTTTGCCCCAGCACCAGCCTTGCCCGGAACCAAAGTATATTCTCAATAAATTCTCAATGTAAATAGAAGAAGCATTTTTATAGTTCCATTTACATACACTGAGGAATACTGTAAGAAATAGTTTATATAGTCAAGATGACTACGTTCTGTAAGTGTTCTCTTTACAAAGATTCACAGGAGAGTTTTTCACAGCCTCAGTTCTAGAAATAGTTTCTCTTGAGCAGCCAGTTGGTGTTTTGCTTCCATAGTCCATAAATCATTTGATTTTGATTTTGTAAGGATTCTACAACTCATTAACCAATTCAGCTTCCCTCTGTGCTTTGACTGATAAGAAGCTCAGAGCCAAATGCGTGACCCCTCCTCAAGCTCACCCTCTGTCAGTGCCAGAACACTCACATGATGTGTTTTGTATTCTAATCTCACTCTGGTTTCATCCAATGAATCCTTCCTTCATTTCCCCTATGCTCCTTGTTTTTAATTATGTCTTCATAAGCCATCTTAAATACTCTCTAGAACTAAGCAAAACATAGTAAATAAATTAAATAATGACAAAAATTCAAGGAAAAGAGACAAGAGCTATGTGAAAAGTTGTGTTTCAGGTGATTCAATAAATGACACCTCTCTTCCCTGCTTGAGAGACAGAAACAAGAGTCAAACAGAAAAAGACCACAATTGGCTTAGGACCATGGGTAACAGTGAGCTTCCTAATCCATCACAAAAAACACTGAAAACAAAGGCCTATGTGTGTGGGGGGTGGGTGGGGGGGGAGCGATGCAGAGCTTTAAATTTTCTTGCCAGACAGATTCAAAAGGAAAAAGGGAAAGAGCAGAGTAATGCATGCCTATTACTATTCCCAAATTTACCAAGCAGATCATTCTCCCGGGAACAGTCAGGTCTGGAGTGTTAACATTGAGTGATGCCCTTCACACGGAAACATTAAGCCAAGGGAAAGGATGTCCTCTCTCCACAAACATCATCGACCTCAAAGCATTTATTTCAGCTAGTAGATGTTTTATAAGAAAGTTTTCTGTGTTAGTTTCCTACTGCTGCTGTACCAAACTATGACAGTTTATTACCTTACATTTCTAGAGGTCAGAAATGTGTCTCACTAGCTAAAGTCAAGGAGTGGGCAGAGCTGCGTTCCTGCAGGCTCTAGGGAGAATCTATTCCTTGCCTTGTCCAGCTAGACTCTAGAGGCTGCCCTCATTCCTTGGCTTATGGCCTCCTTTGCATCCCTCCAAACTCGGCTTCCACTCTGGCCGCCGAATAATCTAGGAAAAACTCCTCAACTCAAAATCCTTAATTTAATCACATCTGCAAAGTCCCTTTTGGAAGGTAGATATTGGGGGGTGGGCATTATTCTATCCTCCATTGTTACACTAAATCAGCAATTGTCAACCTTGTTTACCTCATGGCACACATAAACTAATTACTAAAATTCTGCAGCACTCCCCAAAATATGTTATTGTTGTGTTGGCTGTTGTCATTTTTTTATTTGACAGTCTAAGGGAAAAGAGGTCAGTGCCCCTGACTAAAAAGTCAGGTATTACATGTTTTAAAAATTCTTGTGGCACACCAGTTGAAAATTGCTGCATTAAATAATTAAGTGTCTGTGGAATACCGAAGTATGAGTTGGGGATGTGTTGAAAACCACATCAAAGAACTGTTCCCAGTCTGTTACCATCCACTCAAGCCAATTCATGTATCCCAACAGTTCAGTCCAAAGACATGATATAAAATTCTTTTTCACCCTGGAATCATAGTCCAGGGATACTTCGAAAGATGCTTTTAACGCTAAGAAAAATATCACTAGCATGGGTATCATATACCCTCTAGCATGCAGCTTTGATAAAAGAAGCTCTTTTGCTCTTCCCCCTGCCTGGAACTCACCACCCTCTCTGTGATCCTCCAAACCCTCCCTGCCGACTACAGACCACACACACACTCCCAGCATTTCCCACCTGCCCTTCACGCTGCCTCTCCCTTCCCCAGACGCGCAGGAGCACCAGAAGAGAGACATGAGGATGGGATAAAAAGCATCTCTTAAGACCAGGAAGTGAAGAGGTGATGTTTGACAGAGAAATTAGGAAATTCCCTATATTGTTTAAGAAGCATTTGGCTGGATTGTTAGACAATCTTTCTAGCCCTAGCCCTAGCTCTGATTTATATATACATACTGTTTATTCCACTTGCTTTTCCTTACTCTTGACCAAAAGGTCTAGGCCTGTGTAATTCTCAAGGTGAAAGACCTTCAGAATCCAGGGTAGTGCCATGCAAAGGGATAGTCAATAGATACTTTTTTGTTATTTATCATGAACATCCAGCTGCCATGTGCCTGCAAATACCAATTCTTTCTTTTTTAAAAAACTTTACTTATTTTTAGAGAGAGGAGGAGGGAGGGAGAAAGAGAGGGAGAGGAACATTGATCAACTGCCTCTCATACGCCTCCAAGTGGGAACCTGGCCCCCAACCCAGGCATGTGCCCCAACCAGGGATTGAAATGGCAGCCTTTTGGTTCATAGGCCAGTGCTCAGTCCACTCAGCCACACCAGCCAGGGCATGCAAATGTCAATTCTTAATCCCCTCACTTCTTTCTGAAGGTACACTCACCTAAATATAGCTGACCCTTGAACAACATGGGTTTGAACTGCATGGGTCCACTTATAAGCAGCTTTTTGTTTGTTTGTTTGTTTGTTTGTTTATTTGTTTGTTTTTTGCAATAAATACACTTGGCCCTTCAAATCCATGGGTTTTGCATCCACAGATTGAACCAACCCCAGATGGAAAACAGTATTTTCGCACTCCCAAGCACAGATTCCCAACCTTGAATCCCTGGGTGTGAAGGGTTGACTGCAGAGCAGAAGTTACACACAGTTTCAAACATGAGGGGACTAGAGCCCCTAACCCCACCATTGTTCAAGGGTCCACTGAACTTCAAAGGCACATAGGCTTTAGATATTTTAAATCATTCATTTAGTGCTTCTTTTCACTGGTTTAGATCTCTGCCCCCTTCTCGCCTGCTGATCTCTGCTTTCCTCTAGCCATTTCTATTTTGACATGGGTCAGCACTCAGTGATGGGCTACTCCCTTCTCACTCTTCCCCGGATCACATAACCAAAACAACTAGTTTCTGATGCCATACGTCACCGGGGAGGCAGAAGACCTGACCTTCAGACCAAAGTTTAAGAGAAAACTTTTTGCTAATTGCTCATTCAAGGGTCAGTCAATCTGATGATTTTTTTTAAAAAAAGGAAAACTAGAAACTAGATTTGTCTGAAGATGTATGGATAATGTTCATTTATTCTCATTAATTTTTTTTAACCAAAACGTAATTAGCAGGTGTGCTTTGCTCTTTTTCTCTCTTTGCTTTTCTGGGAAGTCAGATTTGAAAGCAGAGTCCACGGCTCTTGAACACTTCCCCACAGGCCTCCCCGCAGCGTGGTGCTCAGGGTGGTGATGCAGCCAGTCAGTCCCTGGCAGTGGTGGTCAGGGTCAAAGGCTTGGGCTGCTCCTCCCCACCCCCCAGGCCCTGAAATTGACACCCTCCATGGCTGCTTTTGTCACTCAAAACTGAATCAGCATGCGTTGTCTCAATTGTCAGTACAGGGAACTAGGCAAAGATTCCATCACTGTCTATCCTAGAGAGAGCCCAGGCCATGGGCTCAATAGCTTTCCTTGTTTTCCAGAATTGATCACTTTCAATTCAACAATTGTGTCTCCTGACATCCATACCAGAAAGCACCACCAGGACCTCCCGCTGTGATTCCCCGAGTGCTGAGAAAGCCGCAAGCCTCGCCAACTCCCTGCCAGCCTACCAGCTGCTCTGAGAGCCCGATGAGAGCTGTAGCAGTTTGGCATGACCCTCTTTAAATGTATACCCTCCTTGGGGGCAGGCACCCCTAAAGCTATCCATTCATTCAACAAATACCCGTTTATTAAATACCCATTATTTTCAAGACACTACACTGGGCCTTAGAAGTTTGTCTTTTTGTGTAAGGCGTTCACAGTCTAGTCTGTTATTAGTCATTTGCAAACTTCAGTGTGTGTGGAAAGGCAAAGAAGATAGATTTTTATCAGGGAGAAAATGAGAGAAGGATACCAATTACACTGCCAGAGAGGAGACACTGGGGCGAGGGGAGCTTGCCCGAGAACATAAACTAGTCTGACTCTAGCAGCTGCTCCTGGTAAAGTCCACCATGTCCACCACACAGGCCCTTACAGAGGCCCAACAGACCAGCAACAGCAAGCACTTCCTAAGGTCCAGAAGCACACTTTCATAAATTAGGTCACAGAACTTCAAAAAGATACTCAGAAATCCCCGTACAGAAGAAAGCACATTAGTTTTTATTATACTCCAAGCTGCTGGGTACAATTTACTGAAATATTGAAATAAATGACTGAGAAAATCAGCCCTTTTTATGGTCTCATTTGCCCAAATTGCTTGCCTCCTGCCCTTTCCTCACTCTCTCACATTTTGAGGTCAATTTCCCCTCGGCGATGACCCAGGGGAGTGAAACAACATTTTCCAGGCCTCAAAATTACTTGTTTATAATCTCATCATTTTGCAGTCCTCTTTTTTGGCCAACGTTCCTTTCAGGCCTCAAACCTCCACTGAAGAAACTGGCAGCCCTCTCCGGAGGACCCCTGAGAGCAGAGGCCTTGGGCTCTTTGCAGGACTTACACGGAGATTACCCGCTCACCCTCTTAATTTCTGAAGACCAGTGAGTGGGCAGGCGGGTGTGAGTCCTCCTGCTGCTGTCCAGACTCTGCTCCTTCCCACACTTCTTTAGCGGAGTGTACTTCCTATGTGTCAACCACATGATGAGCTCAAAGACACCACATTTAAAGACAGATAAGAGCCTTGTCCCTTAAGTGTGGCCTGCAGACCGGCAGCAAGGGCACCACGTACAAGTTTATGAGAAATGTGCATTCTCAAGCCCCACCTGGACCAACTGAATCAGCATCTGCACTCTACCTAACAAGAACCACCATCACCACCCAGGCCCAGCCCCCCATCCCTACCCACCATCCTCATGATTCCAATGCACCTTCTAATGGCAGCGGGGGCTGAAAACAGCTCCAGGCCTGCTCTCTCCCATCTCACTTTCAACTGAAGGGCCACCGCTCCATGGGCTATCTTTTCTATCTCTGTGTGGGAGACACCTATCCTGGTGCCTAAAGAAATGGCTCTTGCCTTGACTTCATTATGGATGAATGCCTCCTCCACCAGTAGTAGGGGGATGGTCTGTGTCATTGGTGAGTGAGGCATTTGAAAATCATCTTAGCACCTTAATTCATCACCCTCATGCTTTGATAGCTCATTTCTGTGTCCCTTACTCACCACACAACACATCAGTTGGTGCTGGCACCAGGTCTCACCTAACAAACTCTGTGACTAAATACACCCTTTTATTTGTTGAATCCCTATAGTGGGCCAAGCACTATGCTAGACATTTGTCTCTAACCAAGAGCCTGTAGATCAGAGTTAGTCAGGGTTCTTCAGAAAAACAGAACCAATAGAATGAGAATATACAAATATACAGAAAGAGGCTTTTATTACAAGGAATTGGCTCATGTGAGTATGGAGACCAGAAGATCCAAATCTGCAGTGTGGATCTTGAGACCCAGGAGAGTCGACAGCACCAACGGAGTTCAAAAGCAGTCTATAGGAGAATTTCCTGTTACTCACACGAAGGTCAGGGTTTTGTTTTTGTTTTGTTCCTGTTTAGGCCTTCAACTAACTGGATGAGGCCCATCCACATTATGGAGAAAAATCTGCTGTACTCTACTGATTCAAATGTTACTCTCAACCAAAAACACCCACGTAGAGACACCCAAAATAATGTCAGACCAAATGTCCAGACACCCATGGCCCAGGCAAGTTGACATGTAAGATTAGCTACCACAGCCTTTAGTAGAAGTTCATGATGCGAGGGGAGGGAGAGGCACCAGCATCACAAGGGGGTCACCTGAGTTGCAGTAAAGGTTATAGACAGCCTTCCTCACCACGCCAACACTGCAGTCTTCCGCAGCATGCTCGGTCCACCGTTTTCCCTTTACCAGGGCCCTCATGGAGGACAGGGCTCAGCAGCATGTAATTGCACACAGAAAAGAACAGGCTGGACAGAAATGACAAGAGTCTCTTCATCACCCAGTCCCAGTCCCTGACAGCTGTTCACTAAAGAGTCAAGCCCTGGCCCAATCGCTCTTCCTGCCACAGCCAGCTCAAACCGAGACTTTAATAACCCTTCAGAATAGGTTTGGGTTTCCCCTCTGGAGGACCACAGCTCAAGAATGAGGGAAGTACAGAGAGGCTAGAGGTCAGAAGCAACCTGGGTGACAAGGCCAGTTCAGGGAAACCCTAGAGATACCATAGAAGCTCCTAAGTCAACCCAAATAGCCTAGATATCTAGACTAAATCAGCTCTTGGAGTCTACCTTGGAGTGCAGCCCACACTGAGCTTCCAAAGATTGGTTCCAATTAGAGTAACCCACCCCTCCTCAAGTTCCTTCTTTCCTCTCCATCTTCTTTCTCACTCCTACCGTGACTCCTTGTCTCCAGAAAATCTGCCTTCTTTTTCTCCTCTTCGATATTACAAGTTCTCTGTAGTTACTGGCAAAACCACTGAACACCCCTCTGCCACAGCTCCACTGCCACACAAGGTCCCGAATGCTACCTTCACAAGGGCAGCACTGATCTAGTAAAGGTGACTCCACAGGCCTCCACACATGCAGTCCGCATCCTATGTCCACATGGCTCCCACTGGTACAATCTCATCTTTCTTCTGACCAATTAGTGATGATGCAAGAGGACCATCATCTTATTTCTAATTCCCCTTTCTACTCTTGAGCTTTTAGCCTTCTGGTCTAGCAGGAACTACAGTCCCTAGTACCCAGAGTGTCCTTGACAATGTGGTAGTATAAACTGTTGAGTGTCTATAGGTTCCAGGAGAAAGAAATGATGCTAGTATCCTAAGAGAGTTTGACAAATGACCCCTTGACCTATGAAACAATTACCTGCATTATAAATGTGTCTGAGACACACGAAAGGGTATTAAATTATAAATGTCTATAATCCTTCCCTTCCCCCAAATCCTCCCCGTTTCTGCTGAGGATCAAAAGCCCCTTTCACTACTAAGCTTCCCTCTCTTCCAAAGCCCTAAAGGAGAGGGCCAGTTGAGCCCTGGACTTTCTTGTGTTGGCAGAAAGAAAACTAAAATATTTACAGGAGGTGTGGTGGTGAAGAATGGAGTATAGGGGCAAAGCTTCAGGGCTGGGCTAGGCTATGAAAAATACTGAGAAGATGATGTTAAGAAGCAGTGCTATGGTCTATGATTTGACTCCCCCTTTAGTGTCTTAATCTTTCACTTAAAGTCAGAATGGTTTATAAAGACTTTGGGTTGTTGGCATGGTGTGTCCTTGGATGTGAAACCACACTGAGACCATACCACATGGTTCCCCACTTATCTGTTAAATTTTTAAATCTTTGAAAATAAACAGAAACTCCACTAGATTGATTGTATTTTACCTAAAACCTAACAGAAAAGCATCAGCAAAAACAAGAATAAGAATTCAAAGCCCCAGGTTGTTAATCCATTGGCCCAGGTGACCCCAGGTGCCAAGCATGGCAGAAGGCCTTCTGGCTTTGAGTGACAATGTGTACCACAGGTTCTGCTGGTAGCCAATACTCAGCGCATGCCTGTACTGGCTCTCCTTAACAGGACTGGCTAGCCATGAACTTACATTGCTAATAAGCATCCCAAAATTATATTTTCATTTTTAGAGGTTTGAGCAAAAACACTTGGGGAAAAACATATGAACAAAGACATAAAAGTGGCACATATTACCTTACACAAATTCTGAGAAAATACTTAATGAAGTTACAAAATGGACTTCTAGATATTCACTGCAGAAAGAATCCAAGGATGGCGTTATCTCAAACTGTTATATGTACATCTTTCTTTAAACATAATTAACCAGCAGATAGTATTTCCTGACACTTGTTAAGAAATTAAAAAAAAAAAAAAGAGCTGAAAGGAACACCCATTCTGGTTAGGGATATCAGACTAAGATAAGTGAAACAAAGGAGAAAAACCCACAAGTACAGAAAATTCTAGGATCCTGAGGAACGAGACAGACAAGTAAATATAATCTAGGACAACAAGCATGCACAAAGTAGAAAACAGAAAAATTGCCTCATGTTCTCCAAATAATGTTATAATACTTGGGAAAATAAGTTATTGAGAGCAGAAACACACACTCTAAATGTTCATTTGGCTAGTTCATTTTGCAAGGCCTAGACATTGTCAAGAAAAGGCTCTATTTAGAACGAATTTACTGCTGTTGTCTTTACAGCTCAGATACTTCTGTCAGTTTACAGCGAATATGTTTTACAGCGAATATGGCAGATTCAAGCATCTTCAAATGTACAATGTTTTCTTGGTACCTTCAAAAAGCAAGTATAGGTAAAACATGAGTGGTTGATTCATCATAATTCTCTGAAAAGGATAGGCTGCTCTGACATACACAGTTGATAAAACCTCACTGCAGCAGACCGATTCATCACACGGTCCTGCTCATAAAACTAGATGCTTGGTCCCACCACCTAAAACAAATCTGGCAAACCCAAGGCAAAATCAGAGAGTGAACCAAGAAGCCATGGTAGAATCGAACTGACGGGAGACAACTTTGATGACGTTGAGTCCAGTCTGCATGTAACAGTAATAACGAGGACACGACCACACTTGTCAGGCACCCAAATGTCTTTTTTCTGATTTACATGTTCATGGTAACAAAGAATGGAAAAAATTAAAAGCATCATCTACAAATATTTTTACCTATGCAATGTAGAATTTTATCTCTACTATCTAGCACTAGATCCTCAATCTTTTACCACTTTCATCAACATTCTTTAAAAAGTTACATAGTAAGATTGCTCCATAACTGATGAGGACCAATCCCCGATTATTAAGCATTTAGGCTGTATCCACCCATTGGCTATCAGACACACTTGACGAACAGCCTTTACACACATACACTGGTGTGCACTTGCACAACTGTTTCTGGGAGTGCACTGCAGAAGCAGGCTTGCTGAGTCAGAGACAGACCCACTCGTAGGCTTTCGATCTGCACTGCCACGTGGTTTGCCAGAAAGCGTGAGCCCACCCACAGGTGCCGGAGTATGCGGCAGTATGTGAGGCCTGGTCGTCACAGGCTCACCAGCACTGGGGCTCGTGGCGTTTGTCAGGTGGATAGGCCGAAGAGTGCATCTTGTTTAATTTGGGTTTTTTTTTACTCTAGTATTCATTGGCCTTTTATTTCTAAGTTGCCTATATTCTTTACTTCTTTTGAAAGTTATTCGCCTGACTAAGAAGCACCCTTATGCATCAAAGATAATCCCTCTGTCATGTTCCCTACTCAAAACTCCCATTGGAATTACTTTAAACTCACTAAACTGGGGCGGTGGAACATCTTTACAATGCAGAGCTTCCTGCCCAAGACCATGAGCTGCTTCCCCATCTCTCTTCTTCTATGATCTCAGCAAAGTGCTTCCCGCGCGGTTTCTCATAAAGGCCTCGCGCATTACTAGACACATTATAGTGTTTGTTGTTGTTGTGAAAATCATATTTCCCCTCATATTTCCTAACTAGTTATTGCTGGTACCTGATAGAATTTTTATGAGCCTAATAATTCTTTGAAAGCTCTTGATGGAACACACTATTCCACTTTTATAGTCACCTCAGCGTCGAGTTTCCTCTGTGACTACTTCTAGACGAGGAGGGGGGAGTGTTGCTACAAACAGACCGCCTGGTTTCATACTGCTTGACAGGTATGATCAAAAATGTCTGCGTAGGGTTTTATAAATTTTAAGTTTTTTCCTTTATATTACTTCATCTATTGTTCATAAAACCTGTCTAACGTGGATTGGATACCATAAAGTAATTGAGTTTTTATTATCACGTTAAGGATGAAGAAACTGAGGTTCAGATCTGAATCACTCACCTGAAGAGTGTGATAAAAATGCAGGCTTCAGCGCCCCGCCCCTGACCTCTTTCCTCAGAATCTTAGAGGTAGGGTGTGAAACCAGGGAATCTGTGTTTTTAACTCATTCCCCCCGGGTGGCTGCCACAAAACATTTAGATCACCAAGTCAAATTCGAGGACAAAATGGAAAAGTATTTATTTATTTCACCATACCTCAATGGCAGCTTGACTTTGTGAGTTTCTAGTAACATGTGAATATAACTAAAGGAGCTGACGTTTTTTAAAAGTATTTCTTTATACAGGGGATCCTGCGAAAGTATGCTCTGGTTTGCAGACCACAAGCTCCATGTTCAGATGCTATTTATAATTCAGTCACTTCTTTCCAGCATCGTAAGGAAAGGAAGCTCCCCTGGACTCTGTGGCTACCGCCAGGGAGCCTGACTACCGTAACTTGCACAGCCACAGTGAGCCTCAGCATGACCCCTCGGCACTGACCCTGCCCCACTGGCCTGGAGCCCAGCAGCTGGTGAAAGTTGCCTGGAAAAATGGAACCCCAGAGAGTCACGTTTCCATGGCACCCCCTCAGAACAGGCAGGCCAGCTGCAGTGTAGGACTGCATTGCTGGTGACCCCACACTCGGTGTCCAGAAAAGCTCATGGTGACCCTTTGGAAGAAGCCAAAGACTAATCTCGAGAAAACAGATGCCTCAGAGAAAATCTCCAACGTCACTAGAGGTTAGCGCTGTACAATCTCTTGACCAGGAGCTACATGCCAGGCCCATTCTAGATGCTGGGACATGAGAATAAATAACACAGCACTTTATGACCCAATGAGCAAGGAAGCATGGGAAAGAGGCTTAAGGTATTTGGTGGGCCTCAAAGAGGAGTATGGCAGTGATTTTTCCACATTATGGGAGTTTTCCAGGCTGGCAAGGGTAGGGAAAGTATTCTAGAATTTTTAGAATTCCAGAGTGAACAGTGTAAGCAAAGGCATCATGGGTATAAAAGACTGTAATTGGTCTGGATTGTGGGACATCAAAAAAAAAAAAAGAGAGAGAGAGAGAGATCTGGAAAGGTAAACCAGGAGCCAGATTACGAAGATTTCATACACCCTTGGAAGGTATTTGAATTGCATGCTGCAGACCATTAGGAGCCACAGCTGCGTGGACGGGTGGCAGGGAGGACAAAGCAGCACAGGAGATGGAGCCTGGCGAACAAAAGGTGGATTTGGAGCCTTTTGCAATGGACAAGGTTGGCACGAGGGGCTGCACTGAGATAGCTACAAGGATAGTAAAGAGGAGTTCAATTCTAGAGCTTCTTAGCAGCTAGAACTGGCAGGATGTGGGGACCAAATGAATGTTGAGGGAGGAAAGGTGAGTGAGGCCACGTAAGACTCCAAGATTCCAGGATGTGGATGTCGTGGAATCATGGCTGTATCTTTGGCGTGGCCCCATCCCCAGTTACTTCCAAGTCCCCCTTCTTCTGTCATCCGCCTCCCTCCTCCTCTTCCATCACCAAACAAGTACTGGCAAGGAAAGATATTTCCTGAACAGCCACCCCACACCCAGAACCAGAGCAGCTTCATTCCAGCAAGCTCTGTTCCCGAAAGTGTTGTTATGTAAGAAGCCATTTGTTCAGTGATGCCACCTTACATTTGTATAAGCTTTGTTGTACAAAATTTTCACATTCATGATCTCCCCAGCTACTCAAATAAATTGTACTTTGCCAGTTAAAAATAAAAATTGAGATATAGGGAGCTGCGGCTTACTCAAGGTCCTAGAGCTCTTTCACAGCAAGTCGGGAGCTCCAAATGGCTCCTCCACCTTAAAATCCAGGGCAGTTACGACATGGAATAGCTACAAACCAAAAGCCCTGTCACAACAGGTATACCTAACCGATCAAAGAAACATGAAGAGGGAGGGAAGATTCATGTTAGCCTGTTCACATGGACTCTCGTTACTGTAGGAAGTATACGCAGACCTCACAAAAGCAAGCACTCACAGCTCAGTCTTAACAGGTTTTCAGGAAGCCCACTGGATTTTTTTTTCCTCAGTCTTTGCACTTACAGAAATAGGACCTCGTGCCAGCACATCAAGTAAGAGACTTCCTCAAGCAACATTTATTTTACTCACACACACACACACACAAACACACACACACACACACACACACACAGAGGAAACAAAAAGGATTCTTCGCAGAGAAGGGAAGCAGCAGGCTGAGGCGAGCCGTGCAGACGAGTGAGGAGGGTGTTAAGCCATGTTAAGAGGATCACGTACAGGGGAAGGATGAAAATACACCAGGAAGGAATTCACCACCATTCATGTTTATGAAAATGTATTGTTTATTTCTAGTTTCAGACTGTGTTCTAACTTATTTTGGGTTGGTTCCTTATAAAACCTACAGTCACAAACACACGCAGGCTGCCCCAAAGGGTGGGCACTGGAGCTAAGTGAGTCACTGTCCCAAACAAGATCTTCTAGAAAGGAGGAAGGGCAGGGGATGAGGTCAGTTCAGAGAGGAGGAAAACAAAAAAGATCAGTGGATGCTGCTGAAGATGTCTAGTCAGCAAGCATGAGGAGGGTCTGAACTGTGGATTTCCACCTAAGCGCTCCATTTCTTGCAGCACCCTAGACACAGACACGCTGCTGTGAGGATTACCCCCTGACTTCTGAACAGCTTATAAAGAGTTCTTGGTCCCTTTAAGGTAAACATGATCTGTTCATTGTTCTGGTGAGAGAGAGACGTACAGAGTTACCCAACATTTTACCACATGAGTAGCAAAGAATGGACTTGAATTCAGTCATGGACATAAGGCAAAGAACATGCAGTTTCCCTTTCAATGTCATGCTGGGGCAGTGTCTAACACCCTCCCCCAAGGGTTAATCATCTAGGGTAGTGACTATACCTTCGTTTCATTCAACTGATAACTAAAAGATTAAACTTTGCGAAGTTGCATGTTAACTTGTAAATTTTGGGGGATAGAAATGCAAATAATTACTATGTAGTATAAAAGAAAACACCAAAGGCTATCTTTTCCATAGGAAAATAATCAGTTTTCCATTGAACGTAACCATCTTATTCTAACATTTTCTTTTTTAAGTACATACAAAGGGGGACCCAAAAATACCTGGGATTTATTTATGAAAATTATGTATTTATTTTTACACATTTAAACTTCAGTCACCTTCAAGAGACTCACCATTTGATGCAATATACCTGTTGAGATTTTTCCCCCCTGCTCAAAACATTTTTTGAACTCATCAATTTTGAGGCCTTTTAGTTCTTCTGCTGTTTTTTGTCTCACTTCTTCCACATTGGCAAAATGTTTTTCCCTTTACTCCTGGAAGACTTTTTCCTCCAAGGAAACAAAAAATGTTGTTCAGGGTGAGATCAGGTGAACAGGAAAAGCTGGGCACGGGGGTCATGCTGTTTTTGGTCAAAAACTGCCGACAACTCAGCGCGTTGTGGGCAGGTGTGCTCATAAATCACCCATCATGAAATGGGCAAACGTGTTAAGGGAGTCTTCAGAAAAATTCCTGGAAGCCAAATGCAGCCTCTCATAACAACACCAGCTGGTACAGATACAGAAGGGTTCCTACAACACCTACCTAGCAGGGAAGTCTGTACTACAAGGGGCCTGCCCTCCAGAACGTAATTCTGATGTTTGGGGATCAACCTTAGTATATATGCCCACTTCCTCAAAATGCTCTTTGAACAAGATTTATGATCTTACTGGGTCTCTCATTATTGAGTTAATAAATCTTTGACGTACCTTCATCCTATATTTACATGAGAGCTATGTTACTTTCTTAAAATTCCATTTCATGCTATGTCTATACTCTAGTGTTTCTTCCTCCAAAATAGCACTTTTATGGCACTACATCCACACACCTAGTCAGGTCTGCTTCATCCTACCAGCCAAGTAGAATACACTCGACATGAGTGACACAGACAGCTGTCTATGTGCTGAGAATGGAAGGGCACATGGAGGCTTCCTTCTAACGGGCCTGACATTTTCACCATGCGAGTTTTTGTGATTCATCAGATATTTATAACATCGATTTCAAAAGACCATTCTTGGCATCTGAAGATGGCCAGCCCACTGCTCATCAAGAAAGGGACTTTGAACCAGGTTCCTAGTGCTGCTGATGGACCAGACTGGTGGGCTGAGCTGGTGTACAGGGAATGACCAACACGTCCTCATCCAGGTTTGCAAAAGACACACAGTTCTGTGAGGTGGCTGAAGTGCTGAGGGGAGTAAGCTTAGGTCTTCCTGCCTGGGGCACTTCCTCTCTGGGCAAAACTAACTGAGCTTCAAGAGATCAAACCCATGACATAGATTTCACTTCAACTCACAAAATGAGCCACTTCAATCTACACAAAGAAGCACAAGGAAGAAAAGAATTTGAAGAATGTGGCAAGAAGGCCTTCATTGTACATACTTAACAGGTCACTGACAACTTTTCACACTTTATGGAGAGAACTATCTGAGCCATCAGCAGGTCATGTGACCCACTCTCTTTAAAACCTCTCTACACTCAAAAAACAACTCTAATAGCTCCAAGAATAGAAGATGATCTGGGATTTTAGCCTGACCACTGTCTGCCAGGCAGATTTGCTGGCTGCAGGCACTTCCCAGCAGTTTGTGTCTTGCCAGAGAGCTTCATGCGGCTGGTTTGCATGTTTTGGAGGACTCTCCTCTGCCTGAGTTGACCCTGGTGCTCCATTCCTGCGCTGTGTACTCAAGAGCTACTACATCCACCACAATCTGGGCTGTGTATTATGTGAGACATTAGGTATGGAAATTCTGTCCTCAGGGTCTTCCTGCCCAGTGGGAGATGGAATACAAAGCACTAAATAACTATCTTTAGGGTAGAAAGTGACTAGCAATTCACAAACATTAAGATCCCACTATGTGCCAGTTAGTGTGCACGGGGTATATGTTGGAGAGCAAGACAGTCTGGTCCTTAAAAGAGGTTCAATAAGCATTTGTTGAAGGAGGCGAAGTAACATCTGTTCGGCACCCACTATGGGCCCACGCTGTATGTCAGGCATTTTCTCTTTAATTGCCTCCCCGTGAGTACTCACTTTGGTAGGTAATATCACCCCCATTTTAACAGAGGCTCTGAGATGTTAGGTGACTCTCCCAAAGTCACTCAGAAGGTGAGCCGTGGATAGGATTGCAAAGCAGAACCATCTGACTTAAAAGATCCTGCTCTTTCAACCTCACTACATTTACCATTAGCATTTCAGGGCACACCTGCCTTCTGTGCTGTTGTGGCTGATTCATTTCCAAACTGAGAGGCCTCAGAGGACATTGCAGCCTGTTGGCAACAATAACGCATCCACTGCTAGTCCAAGATAAGGACTCGCAAAGCCATTTGGACAACCCACAGTCTGTGATTAACGATTGGATCTGTCTCTGGCTGTCCCTAGATGTTCTCTAGCATCAACTGTGTGATCCATTTATCTTCTTTCCGATAAAAGGGGAAAATAAAAGGGCAGAGATGAGAGAATAAGGTGAAGGGATTAGCCAAAGAACGCATATGCATAACTCTCAGCCACAGACAACAGTATAGTAAGGGCCAGAGGGAAGGAGGTGGAAAGCAAAAGAGGGGGGATGGGGAAATGGGGACATCTGTAATAGTGTCATTAATAAAAATAAAGGAAAAGAAAAAACAAATAAGACAAAATTAGCTTTTAGGGCGGGGGAGTGATTTCCAGAGACAGGGCCGCAGGCTCTGCTCCCTCGCTTTGGATTCTCCCAGCCGAGCTGGCCAAACACGCAGAGCAGACAGCCACTGTGCAGCAAAGCAGAAAGTCGGCAGCCTTCCACCTCAACATGGCACCCTCCCTCCTGTCACCATTTGCCATAACCCACGGAAATTATTTTAATTCCTTCTTTTCTGCTTTCTTTGGGAAAAAGGAGAATTAGGGACTTCCATTGTTAAAAAAGCCTTCAGAGTCCAGTCTAAATTAGTGCACCAGCACAGCCCGAGCCTGCATGTCCACCTCTTCTGCGCTGCCTCCCCCAGCGCAACCCGTGTAGCTCCTGGACCACCCTTATCCCTTCTTCCAATGCACCTTGGGAAACTCCGGGCCGTCTTCAGGACTCAGCTCAGACACATCCTCAGAACGCTCTCTCCGACTGCGCTCCAGCAGCTCGCGTGCCCACACACAGAAATGCCCCTCTGGTGTTCCCACACACATCCCCCAGCATGCACATGCAAGACACGCACACGTACGCACGCACAGTCCTACCCCACTTGGAGCTCCCAGGCCCCTCGGCGTTTCCCTGGGATGGAGTTTGCTACATCACGCCCAGACCTTGCCAGTAAAATGCTCCTCTCCATGCCCCAGGGCAGGAGTCTTGCTACTCCCAAATCCTGAGCAGTCCAGGAACTCAACAAACCCTGGAGGAAAGGAAGGCCAGAGGGGAAAGAAGACTCTCAGCCCACAGCACACAGCCCACAGCCCACGCTTCCCCCACTGGTGCTGGCCTTGGGCCTGGAACAGTTCTTGCAGTCAAATCTGCCAAGGGAGAAAGGGTGCGTCCTGAGGACAAGCAGGCAGGAGGCAATGGTTGATCTCTGAGAAAGCTCACACAGGAGCTTCAGGGCTCCAGTGACAAGGTCAGAGCCGTTGCTGAGGAATATTTGCAGTACCCAGTGGAGCCCTGAGAGGGGCTCAGCTTCTGATGCTCAGGACAGGGGTAGCTCTGGGCCTGTGCGTGGCCGGGCACGGTCCAAGGGGGGTTTCCAGAACAGGAGGCCCAGCTCTCTGGAGGCAGAAAATTACATGTGCTGGATTTCTTCCCCTTCTTCCTGATCATTGACTAGGCGGTGAGTTGGTCCCTAGAACAATTTAGGCAGGGGAAAAAATACAATAAAATAAAAACTTTTTTTTTAAATTTAGGTGGATTTCAGGAACATCTGGCTGGACTTTTAAACAAAAGTGTTCAGGAAGAGGAAGAGAGAATAGGACAAGGAGGTCCAGGCATCGTGGTCTCAGCTTCATTTCCATTGCTAGGCTGATATTTGAAAGGAAGTAAAAATACTTAAAATCCCCTCTCTGACCGTATTGTCACTAAGGTTGGATGGAGCCAGGTTCACCACTTTAAAATACACATTTAAAGCTCGTCTGAATGGCTACAGCCATGTTATCAAGCTGAACACGTGCTGATCTGAGTAGACAGAAAAACTGTTCCCAGTGTCTGCGGAGGCAATGCTTTTAAACAAGTGCTTTGCAAAGGGAGAGCCATTAAGAAGTACTTTGCATACATGTAGCCCACTAACCTGAAAACAGAAGTAAAATCAGTCCCAAATCAGCAACTCTGAGCAGCAGACTAGAGAACATGGCTGGCACGTGTTGGAAATATGGCTTTGAAGTGTTGCTTATTTAGTTTATCTCTCATTTCCTGCATAGCTAATAGTAGGAAGCATCAAAAATCTGACTTGATCTGGGATGGTGAGCACACAATACAATATACAGATAATGTATTATAGAATTGTACACCTGAAACCTATATAATTTTATTAACCAATGTCACCCCAATAAAGTCAATTTTTAAAAATCAGCTTTACATTGCACTTATACAGTTTCCAATAAACTAAGAGAAATCGCACATTCTCCTTTATTGTTTTACTTCTGTTTTCCAAAAAGTGATTTTTTTAATTTAAATTTGATCTTTCCACTCACCAAGAGAATTGTATTAATCTTGCATTCAATCTGTTCAATCTCAGTTCAGTTTCAAGTTGAGAGTTTATTTCATTTCCAGACTTGTACAGAGTGGTTGGCATCCCTCTATCACGTCTCACTTTCGGATACAATTGCTTCACAAAGCACTAAGCCTGCTTTGTAAATCAAACTCTCCACCTCTCATTCTATATACACCCTTTGAGCATGTAAAACCGAACCTGCACAACAACGTCCTCCTTCAACTAAGGTTCAACGTTGTAATGAATCAGTTGAGCTGACGCACAGGAATACTCAGTTTTAAAAAAACTTATTGAAATAAATATGAATTCCATCTCATTTCATTATTTGCTTTGCTTTATAGGTTATAAAATATGCATGTGGGTTAATGTTCTTTGTTTGGGGGGTCTTATTAACATTTCAAAAACTGATAAAGATGGAGATTTCTAACAGAGAAATTGTTTACACAGTTCTGTGTCTTGAAAGGTGACTCAAACCAAATGAAAGGAGAAGATAACCTAAACAAGAATAAGTTCAGCATTCTTTTCCTTCATGAGCTTGATATTTTAGGGCCTAATAAGGATCAATGAGCAGCCGACAGAGTGCCTTAGCAGCTCCAATACCATTCTTCTCATTTGAGAAATTGGGACTTGGCTTAGCTCATCGACTGTCACTGATTTCCAAATGAAAGCCCAAGGTTGTCTGCCATTTGGAAACCATGCTGCCAACTTGGTTTAGAATACACATGGATGAGGCATATGCTTATCCTCGCTGTCCGGGGAAATGCTGGCCTGCAGAAATGTGAGGGCCCTGATCGCAGCTTGTATTGATGTCCTCTCCTCTCCTCTTCTCTAGTTACCGTGACCGTGGGAGGCAAGCAGCACTTGCTCGGACTGTATGACACCGCAGGACAGGTACATTTTTATTATCTTAATTTATTATTATCTTCATTCATTTTCATTATCTTGATTCATTCAATAGATATTACCTCTTCTGATCATTGTCTACCCAAATGACAACCAAAGCACATTCTTAATATCATAAAAATATTTATAATTACCAAGAACTAAACCATTACAGGAATCAAGGTGTTAATAGGCAAATAATGATTCATTCACTGATTGATGACTGACAATAACCAAAATAATATATTTGGCCAAGACTCTCCATTCTAGACTCTTCCTACTCATATCAATTCCAGATCTAGGATTACTGAGTCTATATCACAAATATGAGTTTCACCCATTTTTTTTCTTGTACTATTCTTTGCCTGTCTTTCTTGGAATTGCCTCATGAGCTGTGCAAAAGTCCAGAAGGAGGGAGGGGATGGGGAGCCAGGGGGTAGGAAGAAGATGGAGTGTTGGGAGGAAGAAAAGCCAGAACTAGATGTTTTCCAAAAGTGAAGGTCAACCTCTGAATGGCTAGATGTTGTCTCTAAATTCTCTAAGGTTTTTGAAATATTCTCACTGTGTCAGATATGTTTCTTCAAACTGAAAAACCAGGCCAACCAATAGTGTAAGGCAATGAACTAGAACTCTGAACACTTAATTAGTTAGCACATGCTCTCCTTGGATGAAAATGTCACTTTATTTTTCCTTCCTCATACCCTATGCTCCATTATGAAAAGTTTCTCATATTATAAGTTCATGGGCTGCAGGGGAAGCGGTCCAGCAATCAATCACTGTGGGCCAATTTCTTTGATAGACCTTTTGTTACCATACGTCTTGGCTTACTTATTGAGGACAAAATCAGCAGGTTGTTTAGTCTTGCATCTTAAGTCCTTTGGAGTGAATGTCTGACCATGTCGTTTCCCACTGTGAGTTTCCTGGAAATTGTTATTTATAGTTACACATTTGCCTAGGCCTTTTTTTTTTTTTTCACAGTTATCTGGAGATATGTCTTTTTGTTCAACTTGAAAGCTCTATACTAGAAAAAAATAGTAAGTGGCATTTTCTTTGGGATCTCTATATGCATTTGCAAGGACCACTATAGAAATATCTGTAGAATGTCAAAGGCTGGCGCTGGGCAGGTCTAGGCAGTGGGGAACTTGGAAAATCTAGCACGAGACCCGAAGCCCCTAAGAGCATCCAGTGTCCCCTCATCAGCAGATGACTGTTGGGGCCAGCTCCTCTCTGGGGAGAGGAGAGCTCACTCAAGTCATTGCCAAGACACTAACTAGGAAAGGATGCCCCCAGGCACCCAATACAGAAAACTGGTTTGGCTCCTTTGAACTAAATACAAGGGGCTCAGGGCAGCTCCCACTTGGCTACTCCTTCACCAGAAAGCATCTCAGCATTAGGGGCATACTGCTCTTTGAGCTGGAGTTGCCTAACTCAATTACATAACCATTGGGCTGTCCCCTTCATCAGGGGACTTCAGCAAGGGACTCACAGCCTTAAAGATGGAGGAGTTTACATCCTTCTCCCCAACAGTAAGATTCTGTAGATAAAAATCCAGCTCGAACAGTTTAATATGGCAAGAATTGTTGCCTGACTCTCTCTGTTTCCCTTGTCTTCTAAAAAGTGCTCTGTGCCCTCAGACCCTTCGTTTCTCCTGCTCACACAGCAATCCATGGCGGTTGTTAGCTTCTGTGTGTTAATTGCCCCCAGGACAACTTCCCCAGGCCTCTATTTAATTTCAAATTCAATAAAATGGTTTAAAAGCCCTTGTAGAATTTAATTTTTCCTTCCCACTGCTCTGTCCTTTATAGAAAATAATTTTAAATAATACTAGTATAGGAGCTGAGGCTCTAAGGCTGTGAAAAAAAGTCTTTAATCTCCAAATTAAAGAATGACCCAGTCCTCTGACAAAGGGGACAAGGATGATAAAATATAATAACAAGTGGGTTATAGGTATTTCTTCAACTTAATTCTCACTTTAATCCTTCCCAGCAGCTACTTTGAAGGCTCAGAGGTAGACAAGGTTCGTACGGGGCCATAAAACATTAGGAAAAGGAATCGGAACATGTCTTACAGTTTCTTCTAGGCCTCAGATCCTGTGATTAGGACATTGAAAAGATGAACTCCAAGAAAGCCTAAAAGAAATGGAGTAATTAAGCAAAATGCCTTGAGGCTGGACCTAAGGGAGACCTTTCAGCAGGAAAAGATTATTAAATGTCAGAATTTGTTACACTAAGGGATGACAGGTAGTTCATTTTGCAGACCAGTGGTTCTCAAATTTGAACAGGCATCAGGATTACCTGGAGGCCTTGTAAAAATAAAGAAATTAAAAATTAAAAAAAAAAAAAAAAACAGAACAGCTCTGGGTCCCGGCCCTGGAGCTCCTTACACTACAGGTACAGCCCAAGGATTTCCATTTCTAACAGGTTTCCTGGCGATTCCGCCACTGGTCTGTACACCATACTTTGAGAACCACTGTTCTAGAAGCTTGTCACTCAAAGTGTGGTCCAATGACCAGCAGCATTGATGTCACCAGGGATCTTATTAGAAATGTAGCCCTGGCTGGTGTAGCTCAGTGGATTGAGCGCGGGCCTGCGAACCGAAGGATCGCGGTTCGATTCCCAGTCAGGGCACATGCCTGGGTTGCCAGGCCAGTTCCCGTCAGGGGACATACAAGAGGCAACCGCACATTGATGTTTCTCTCCCTCTCTCCTTCCCTTCCCCTCTAAAGATAAATAAATAAAATCTAAAAGAAAAAAAAAAAAGAAATGTAGATCTCAGGCCCCACCTACTAAATTCTAAAATTTATTTTTAAAAGATTCCCAGGTGACTGGTATGCACATTAAAATTTGAGAAGCACTACTCTAGAAGTTTGGGGTGCTTAAAGCACAGCTTCTAACATTCGAAGGTGGTAGAAATAACTATTACCCTAGGTGATTCCCATGGTCCTATGATTCTGCCGGTAAGACTTTGTAACAAATTTAATTTAGAAGCCTCGTCTCAAAAGTTCCATTCCCTGCCTCAGGTAGAATAGTCCACCCTCCTCAGTTACACTCTAGTAATGTTGCTGCAGTCACACAGCTAAAGAACATCTGTAACTAACTCAAAAATACCCATTTGGCCAGAGTTACTAATAAGAAAAAGGTAATCTCAAACTTGATTGCTCCTTGAACCACAGAAAAGAAAATAAGTCTCTGAGCCCTGCTACAGAGTTCCATTTGGCTGTGGATAATTAGACTTTCTTTCATGAATAAACCAAGGAGCAGTGTCTCTCTCCTTTGTCTTGAGCCAACTGGGGGTCGCAGTTGATGAAACCAACCTCAAGAAGCACAAGTGTTCTGAAAGGTAAAGTGATAGGAACTCGTTATTTCTACCCTCCAAGTTACCCCTGAACAAAATCATTTGACCTGGTCCCCACCACTTGGCTGCCCCTTGTCCGCCTTGGGCACAATTGCAAACCCCACTGGCCCCACCTGAGACCCACTCCCAGCCTTCCCAAGTCCACCAAGCATTTGCTAAAGACAATTCATAATGAAGTCACGTACATAGACTGGCAGCACATGGCAGCTGCTATGAAACTTTACTCTCTCCCCAAAACTCTGGAACACATTAATATTTGAACTTAAAGTGAAGTTCTTCAAAGACAAAGTCTACAGAACTCTAGTTCATCTGTTGGGTAGAACTTCACACATCAGGTTAGGCAATGAAGTGAGGGCTTTTTCTCCGGTGAGTCTGCTTCCTAGCCCTCAGCTCACACTGGGGAGGCCTGTAAGGCAGATCTCGTTCGGCCTCGTCAGCTCATCCATTCTGCACATGCCCCTTGGAGCATATTACTGAAAGTCTCCCTCAAAGGGATCTGTAGAATTCAGAGCTTTGGCTCGGCTACAGGGAGTCCAAGAGCTGACTTTTCCATGACGTGCCCACAGGCCAGTTTGTTTAGAGTGCGTCACGAGAGACCAAGTGAGAGCAGGATGCTGGGGCGGGGATGCTGGAGCAGAGCCCGGGCATTCGCTGGGGCAAGAGTGCCAAACTGGGAGAGGGGTCTTTCCCAGGTCACAGCTCGGAGCCCAGCACCCTCCCACCCCCTGCCCAATATCTAGAGTTGGAGCCAGCCATGGTACTAAGACATCTTGCCTCCTTCTCTGACTGGACCCTGGCTTCCAGGAGCCGTGTGGGCAAAGCCCTGCTCAAACTGTGGCCTTTCAGCCCAAACTCCAGGATGGACATATCTCAAAGGCAACATTTGCAAAAGTGGTAGTTAGTGGCCCTGCCAGGGAGGAACAAGCATCTTTTGGTGTCAGGGGCCTGGTTTCTCAGCAGGGTAATCCTCTGAGTCCTCTGCACATAAGCCCCACAGGGACAACCCTCAATGGTGTCCATCACTGGGAAACCATAGCCCATGGCAGCTTAGCTGTCGCCAGTGACCGTGGGAGCATGGGAGCTGGAAGGCCCTCGGTTGCTCCCCTCAGCCAGGGTCACACGCTACATGTCTTCACCGGCCCTGATTTCTGTAGCCCCTTGTCCCCAGTGTACTGAAGAGACGAGGGACCAGGCAGGGGGGCAAGTGCATCTGGGGTTCATTACCGGCAACCCAGGGTCCCCTTGGAAGGACGCCAGTCTTCCCCTTTGCTATTGGCTCACCCAGTGAGGCCATCTGGAGCACAGGACCTGGCATCAATCCTCCATGGAAAGTTTGCCTAAAACCTCAAAATACGTGTTTTTCCCCAGTGAGCAATTCACCCTTCCTTGCTCACATGCATCTTAATGTGGTTTTGGAAGTGTGCAGATTGGGGGTTAGGAAGCAGTTTGCCCACACGACAAGTTAGTGGTAAAGGTAACCTTAGAACACCATCTGACTTTTCCCCAAATTAAGAAAAATGACTCTGTAGGGACATTATCAGAGGTTCAGCCAGAGCATGTAAACATGTGGGTCTCGTTACTACTCCGTTTAGAGGAAGTTCATTTCAGTTTCAGGCCTGAGACCCCACAAGGGCTGGGACACAGCAACTGTCATTGACACAGGATGGAGGATGGACTCTTGACCACTAGAGAGCTTACTATCTTCGAGACCCTGTTCAGAAAGGACTGCAAATATTGACACGTTTTATACTCATGAAGAGTCCTATGAGGCCAGCACTATTATCAACCTCATTTTATAGACAGGAAACTGAGGCAGAGAGAACTTATTCAGAATTACATCTCAGTCACCGGCAGGGCTGAGATTTGAACCCAGAGAACATGCCTCCCTAGCCCATGTTCTTAGGCACTGTGCTACACTGCCATCCGAGGTATGTTGCCCAGATTTTCCAAACCAAGCCTGACAGATAGGAGTGTATTTATGGGACAACATGAAAATGAGATGTGCTGAAAATCTGGGATAAATGTCGCTAAACCCAAGAAGACTCGGAAGCAATTCTATTTCCAATTAACTGTGGGTGTTGGGGATAAGGAGTGGGATGAGGGGGGAAGAAATGTGCAGAGCAACGCTCCTGGCACACTCCTCAGAGTATGGTCCCTAGACCAGCAGGGTCAGCACAACCCGGAAACTGTGTGAAATGCCAACTCTTGGGCTTCATCCCAGACCTGCTGCTGAATAAGAATCTGCACTTTAACAAGATCCCAGGGGATTCAAATGTACATAAAGTCTGAGAAGGGCTGGTCTAGCAGTTTCATGCTTCACCTGTACATCTGATGCTAAAGCTAGGCCTGAACTTTCCACACAGCCACCCACAGTTGTCCCAGACCACCAGATTTGCCTTCCAACCAAACACTCTCCTGCCCGTAGGGTGAAGTTGGGTGGGAAGTACTCAAAGCCTACCTTGTCCCAAATCCCTCCTTACCCACCCCCTCACTGGCCTACTCTCACCCCTGCCTCTTTGTCCACTTTAACCCCCCAAAGCCCCATTTGAGTTGTTCTTTTAGATTAAAACATTGTCTCTTCAAGAAGCGCTCAAGCACTGGTCTTCCACTGCCCGTGTCAAATACCAGCTACACTGTTGATCCACTCCTCACAGCCCTTTTCCCTCTCTCAGCCTCCAACCTAGGCTCAAAATGTGCTCCATCACACACACACACACACACACACACACACACACACACACACACACACACACAAAGAGTCGCTTAAGTTATCAACTGGCAACTGATCCCTCAACCTCCCACTGCCGGGGTCTGAGTCCCCAGGGGACGCTTCCTGTTATTAACCCTCACCACCTCCCCCCCCCCACCCCCCACCCCCCCCCCCACCCCCCGCCACAGTTCATAGCTGCAGCCAGCGGCAAATGGGGGCTGACAGGAGCCCAGCTGGCCCAGGTGTGAGGCTTCTTTGAAGGTATGTTTACTCAGTAGTCCCAATGCAATCAATGAATCAGTCTGTTTAGACTTTGGTTTCTTAAACAATAAAATTGGCTGAGGTGAAAGGGAAGCTCGATAACCTATGGTTCTGAAACTTGAGCTGCAACAGAGTCACCTGGAAGGCATGTTGGGACACAGATGGTGCAGTCCCCCTCCCCCAGAGCCTCAGCTTCAGGAGGGCAGAGCAGGGCCTAGGGGTGGATGTGCCTACCGAGCTCCCAGTCGATTCCAGTGCTGCCGCTCAGGGGCCATACTTTTGGGAGCCACTGCACTATGTGATCTGTAAGACCTCCTCCAGCCTTGAAATTGTATTTTCCCAATTCAGTCACATAAATATTCCACATTATCCTATCATCAGAGAGCTAACACAGAACAAGAAAATCTTCACCTATCTCACTTCCCCGTATTGAACTGTTTCCCATATTTGCATTTCTTTCCCTCAACTGGCTTTCCAATTCTTATTCACCTTACATAATTCGTAACACATCCTGAACAGTGCTAGACGAGGCAATGAGTACAGGAACTCTTTTCCAGTGGAATAGCACAGCAAGACCAAGGTTTCCACAGCAGAGACATCAGAGGGCAGAGCAGGACAGCCCCAAGGAAGGACCCATTCAGAAGTCACTCGGCTGGAGGGACTCCTTTGACAGCTTCTGCAGAAACAGTCAAATATAAACAGGATCCTTTCAAACTACCAGTTATATGCTCCTATGTAGTACATCATCTAGTGACATTTTTCCCAATTGTGTTTTGGCTTCGAGATTTTAAACATGCAGTGTCTGCTGCCATCTGGTGGTAGTGTCTGACAGATGCAAGCTATGAAATAGATAGTATACCCCAGGCTCTCTAAATTTCTTAGATCCCTGGGTAAAGCATGAGTCTGTATTAAGATTCCTGGTTAACTTAATATTCAAGAAAATGCATAACCTGCCACTTTAAATTCTGAAGAAAATAGTATGGTAACAATTAAGAGCTAGAGTTGGATTCAGGCTAATTACCCCATCCTGATATTTAATAGTTCTGTGACATTTGTCCATCACCAAAAACCTCTGCTAAACCTAACTTCCTCTTCTATGAAACATGGATCTTGATGGTACCATCTTTCCAGTGGTGAGGATTCGACAGGATAATGCATTTAAGTGCTTGAAACAATGCCCGGCCCTTAGGAATAAACCCTTGAATATCTTCGGTTGCTGGTGAAGACGATGACGATAATGAAAGTCAGTGGTTCCCAGCTCCAGGCCAATGAAGCGAGAAGACCCAGATACGCACGCCCACTCTCCAGAGATTCTGGTTTACTCCTTCCCAGAGTAGGAGAGTTGGTAAAGGCAAGCAATTGGCTGACAGGGCACCACGATGTTCTCAAACTCTGCAGGCAATTCTGCCGCAGTAAGTGGCCCGTGGAAGAGCTCTGTGTCCAGCTGCAGGTCACTGAAGACCCAGTGTCAGCTCGTCAGTCAACAGTATTTACAGAATAGTTGCTGTGGACAGAGTATAAGTGGGGCTTGTTTGACAGTCCAGGTGGCAGAACAAGAGACAGAGGGGTGGGTGTTCTCACAAACAGCTGTAGGTGACGGCCTGGGAAGGAGTTCTTAGCGTCGGGGTCTCATGGCTACTCACAGAGAGAAAGTCCCAAAGAGAAAGAAGAGAGGCTAAGAGACCATGGGAGGCAAGACCTCGTTTTCAGGGCCAACTGTGTAAAGAGGGGAGGCTGGTAACAACACACGCACCGTCCCCTTCCCCCGCCCCTGCCGCCACACAGACACGCAGACACACAGACACACAGAGAGGGCACAGCTCGACTAAGAGCGATTGCCCAGCAGGATCAATGCTTATTCAGCAATGAACACAACTCCACTTATTTGCTTTAATGGAAATATGGTAAATGACCCATAGTAACTAATTTTTAAAATTCTTTTGGTTTATTTTTAGGATTTTAGGATCTTTCAGCATCCTCGCCATCTCGCATTTTGTTTAGGTGGCCAAAACCTCTGCTTAGGTTACTAGCACTAGCAGCAGGAATAGTAGGAGGCATGCATACTGAGCCCTGTGTGCTGGGTACCTGGAACAGCTAAACCACAGATAAATGGATGCCCACCAACCTGGAGCGCCCCTCACAACCTGAGGAGCTTCCTTCCAGCCATGTGTGTACATGTACGGGGCAGGGCAACAGAAGGTTTGCAGTTGTGAGTGTGTGAAACACAGAGTCTGTTCTTGCACTATTATTTATAAATTATTGTATCGTTTTCCATACAAACAACTGTGAACCTACTGTTGCCCCACCCTGTACGTGTGCACCTCCTTTTTAAAAAGACACTAATAGGGTCCATAGAAAGGTAGTGACATTGCTGTTTTAAAATATCCAGGACACAATAAGTTTTAAAAAGTGGCAAAACAATATAAGTTATATAATTATCTTTTTAAAAAACCTATTGTGTGTCTCATATTAATATCTATATAAATATAAAATGCTTGGCCCATCAAGAAACAATAAAAAAGCTGTGGTACATATATGCAATGGAATATATATTCGGCCATTTAAAAAGAATGGAATTTTACCATTTGCAATAGCAGGTGGACCTAGAGGGTATTATGGTAAATAAAAAAGTCAGACAGAGAAAGACAAATACCATATGATTTCACTTATATGTGGAATTTAAACAGCAAAATAAATGAACAAACAAGATAGAAACAGACTCATAGATACAGACTGTTGGTTGCCAGAGGGGGAGTGGGTTGGGAGCCTGGGTGAAAAGGGTGAGGAATTAAGAAGTACAAATTGACCGTCACAAAATAGTCACTGGGATGTAAAGTAGAGCATAGGGAAGATAGTCAATAATATTGTAATAACTAGGTACAGGGCCAGGTGGGTACTTGAGACATCCTGGGGACCACTTTGGAGAATATATGATTACCTAACCACCATGTTGCACACCTGAAACATGAAAGAATCCTATTAAGTAGTGGCTTCCTCTGGAAAGAGAGGAAATACTGTTAGAGATCACATAGGAAATGATAACAAAATTTCACTTCTACTCCATGTACTACTGGAATGTTCAAATGTTTGCAGTAAGCATATATGAGTTTTATAATTTTTTTAAATATTAGGGACAGTAGTCAAGACCCTAAAAAATGAATTCACATGTTGCTCCACATCTATGTACAAATGTACGTGATAAGTGTAAACATATATGTTTGGTTGTACCTATGTACTTATGTGTGTGTGTCATGTATACATACATAAAGTGCGTGTGGTGTGTATAAACACATATCATTGTGGTGTGTGAGGACATGTAGGCATGCGTAGTATATACACTTATATAGCAAAAGTATGTACACATACATATAAAATTTCTTTTGGCTTATATATTACTAAATTCTATGAAAATATATAAACTGTTCTACTGAAATAGCAGGTTTACCTCGGAACTTCCTAATATGTTTTGTGTGTAACAAAAGGTGTGTGCGGACATTTCCCAGACTCGAGATGGACCACCGCCTCCCTGTGTCTTTGTCACCTCCCACTAGCACAGCACACACATAAACGTCTTATGGGACTGGGAACTCTCCAGCCGGAGCATCTTCTGGTCTGAAAATTCTTTCAGGAGAAAAGAATTAAGCTGACATTTTATTTATTAAGCCATGCTATGGCTTTTGGGTAGCTTAGAAACAAATCCCAAATTCTGAGCTCTAAACCCACACACAATATATTTCCTCCACTATTGTGGTGTCTGATTTGGCAACAACTCATTTTGCATTTTAGTTAGCTTTTCTATAATGTTACCTTGGAATGCCATTTTTAAAAATTGTATAAGGAGAGAATTCCTGTGCCTTGGCCAATGGCCCACTCATTTAAATCCATATTCAATACAACATAGTTTCAATGTGATAGTAGAACTGCAATAATCCTTATTGAATTATACACATTACATGGGTGACTTTTATGGTATGTAAATTGTCTCACTAAAGCTATTAAAAACTATATTTTTAAAAATTCATCTTAAAAGAGAGCAATTTGTAATCTCCTTATACAACACAAAGGTTTTTCTAACTGATGGCTCTTTAATTGTTAGTAATATAAGGAAGCACCAGGTCCCAGGGCAGGGGAAGGAGCGGGTAACAGTGGAAGGTTGCCGGTGTGGCTCCCTGAACCACATGGCACCCACCTCACCCAGGCTGCACACACTCTTTGCTTTTCCCACAGGAGGACTACAACCAGCTGAGGCCTCTCTCCTACCCCAACACTGATGTGTTTTTGATCTGCTTCTCGGTCGTCAATCCTGCCTCTTACCACAATGTGCAGGAGGAATGGGTCCCGGAGCTGAAGGACTGCATGCCTCACGTGCCTTACGTCCTCATAGGAACCCAGGTTAGAGAAAAGGCGGGCACTGGCAGGGCACAGGTGGGCGGAATGGGGGAGGGTGGCAAAAGGGGAAGAGCCTTTAGGGATCTCTTGAACACCCTAGTCTACCAGACACTGTAGAAGAGGATCTCAGAGGCACCAATCCCATGAACAGCCCGTTCTTAAGACCCGCATAATTATTTAGCCATAGTCGAAAAGACAGCAGAGCTATTTAATGTGAGGCAGGAAGTTTTGGTATGACCTTTAAAAAATAATCTCTTGGCTTTTTATTTTAAATAACAAAGTAATTTTGAAATAGGCACCCGTCTGCAGCCCTGAGCCAGAGGATTGAAGTGGGGATGTCAGTTACGCCTATCACCTAATATGTTTTAGATCTGAAATCCATGATTGTTTGAAAACCACAAAATAGGTGTGAGTGTCAAAGTGACCCCAGCAATCAGAACGGTCACATCATGGCAGGAACTCCCTAGTAACACTCTCGAGTAGGGAATTCAGAAATTCACTCCTCTCCACTCCCTGTAAGTCCCTTGGTCTTCCAGAACTTAGACCAAAAGTGAAAACGGATATACCAGAGAAACAAAACTGCAACTGTAAAAGCTTTTGAAAGTGTTTTGAAAGCTAATAAAGGTCCACTGTTTGAATTTCCAACAGCAATTGCACAAAGGTTTTAAGTATTGTTCCAACTTTGTATATTTGTATAGTTTTAAATAGATTTTGCTCTTTGTTGTGTTAAACCTAAATTGGTATCCCAAAGACATAGAAAGGAAAAATACTGAAGGGTTCCGTTGTCTGTTTCATAGGTTGCTGCTTTCTATTTTTCATTGTATATTCTGCTTGACAAAGATAAATATTTAAAAAACATAAAGTAAGACTTCCGGCCATGATGGAGGTGTAGGTGGACACAATGTGCCTCCTCTCACAACCAAAATTAAGGACAATAAAAATTTAGAAACAAAAAAACAACCAGAACATATAGAAAATTGAATTGTATGGAAGTCAGACAATGATTCATCCAGACCAGTAAGAGGGGTGGAGTCGGTGGGCAGCAGAGAGGGATTGAAGCAGGAAAAAGCAGTGGCTGGTGGTCCCAGATGCACAGGCGGCAGCTGGCACACCCCAGGCACTCAGGTGGTGGTTAGCAGACCCCGGGCATGGGGAGGCAATGAGCAGACCCAGCGAGGCGGACAAGGTGGCTGACCACGATCACACACTCATGTGCAGATAAACCAGGCAAAAACGGGCAGCAAGACAGACTGTGCAACGCAGGGCCCCAGCACCGGGAAATAAAGCCTAAAAGCATCGATTGAAAACACCTGTGGGGGTTGAAGTGCCTGGAGAGACTCCCAGCCTCACAGAGGGGACTGAAATCCAAGAGAGAGCTAAGCAAGCATCATTGTTCCCTCTCTGACCCTGCCCCCACATACAGCATCACAACCCAGTGACTGGGTAGCCCCCAACCCCGAACACCTAAGGCTCCGCCACTCACACCTAACAGGCACAACGAAAACAAATAAAGAATAAAAAAAAACATGGCTCAAATGAAAGAACAAATCAAAGCCCCAGAGCCAATACTTTTAAGCAACCAGGAAATAGCCAACCTATCAGATGCACAGTTCAAAGCACTGGTCATCAGGATGCTCACAGAATTGGTTGATTTTGATCGCAAATCAGATGAACAAATGAAGGCTGCACTAAGTGCAATGAAGGAAAAGGCACAGAGAACCAATAGTGATGGGAAGAAAACTGGGACTCAAATCAATGGAGTGGACCAGAAGGAAGAAAGAAACAACCAAACCAAAAAGAATGAAGGAACAAGAATTCAAAAAAAATGAAGAGAGGCTTAGGAACCTCCAGGACATCTTCAAGTGTTCCAACATCCAAATTATAGGGGTACCAAAAGGGGAAGAGGAAGAGCAACAAGTGGAAAACTTATTTGAACACATAATAAAGGAGAACTCCCCCAATCTGGCAAAGGAAATAAACTACCAGGAAGTCCAGGAAGCTCAGAGAGTCTCAAAGAAGTTGGACCCAAGGAGGAACACACCTAGGCACATCATAATTACATTACCCAAGGTTAAAATAAAGGAGAGAATTCTAGAAACAGCTAGAGGTAAGGGGACAGTCACTTACAAAGGAGTCCCCATCAGACTGTCAGCTGATTTCTCCAAAGAGACCTTCCAGGCAAGAAGGAGCTGGAAAGAAGTATTCCAAGTAATGAAAGGCAAGGACCTACATCTAAGATTGCTCTATCCAGCAAAGCTGTCATTTAGAATGGAAGGGCAGATAAAGTGCTTCTCAGATAAGGTCAAATTCAAGGAGTTCATCATCACCAAGCCCTTATTATATGAAATGTTCGAGGGACTTATCTAAGAAAAAGAATATCAAAAATATGAACAGTAAAAAGACAGCAAACTCACAGTTATTGACAACCATACCTAAAACAAAAGCAAACTAAGCAAACAGCTAGAATAGGAACAGAACCACAGAAATGGAGAGCACATGGAGAGTTAGCACCAGGGGAGTGGGAGGAAGAGAGAGGGGGAAAAGGTACAGAGAATAAGTAGCATAGACGGTGGGTAGAAAATAGACAGGAGGAGGGCAAGAATAGTGTGGGAAATGTAGAAGCTAAAGAACTTATGACACATGGACATGAACTAAAGGGGGAGAATGTGGGTGGGAGGGGGTGTGCAGAGTGGAGGCGAATGAAGGGGGGAAATGGGACAACTGTAATTACATAATCAATGAAATATTTTTAAAAAAAGAATAAAAACATAAAGTAAAAATATTTTCTAGAGAAGATATGGACATATAGTTGACATATTTATAAATAATAATGTAGTTGATGATTCTGCTCTGTAAGTTAATTATTTGTTTAAATGAAGTCCTTTGCATTGATTCCCAATAATAATGTTTGGCCATATTGATGCAGCCCAGATATCCTGCTGCCAAATTATGTGATGGGACACAAGAACATCTCCATATGACTCGAGCACTAAGTTGAACAATTAAAGCCAAAAACCAAAAAGCTACACAGATTAGTAAAGCTGCACAATGTGCTCATAAACAGGATCCTAACATATGAATATATTGGGTTTTTTTTAAAGCACAAGCCTGCATGTACCCACAGTCACACCTATCCATGGATGTGTGGGTTCTCATACACAGTGAGATTTTAAAGCAACTAAAATATTTCATTAAGTTAGAAAACCTAATCCAAACATACGTGCTATTTTCAGAGTAGTTCTACCTTTGAAAAGATTAATGCTTACTCCTTGAGCAAACCCTTTGGAAGCTCCTCTTCAGGACTTGGCTTCAGAGCCCGCAGCACATTTGTTAGAATATCCTCGCAGGTGGCAAATCTTCATTCCTTTGAGGGTAAAGGTTTGGTTTAGAAAAGCCAAAATCTATCTATTTTACCAGGAAGTAACTATTAAAAATGAGTGATACAGTTTGGGATCAAATGAGCCTCACTGTAAAGGAATAAGACTGATCTTGTATGCCCTGTAAGAATGCTCTAGAAGTAAATAGGAAATTCCAAAAACAGCTGAGACAGCCACAGAATCGTTGGAGAAAGTCCTCAGCTTCCAGGGTAACCGCTTTGAAGGGAAGAGGACAAGAAAAGCCTTAGCTATACATTTACAAAGAAGGTGCTTTAATTTTTAGACGTAATAGGGGCATGCATGTGGGCTTCCTCAAAGAAAATTTGGCAGCTTCATAGATGTTAAGGGGAGGGAGGGATCTCTATTATGTCACAGCTTAAAATACCTGGTCATGCCTGAAAAAAATGAGTTTATCATATGCGTGTTTTTTGCCAGATTGATCTCCGTGATGACCCCAAAACCTTGGCCCGTTTGCTGTACATGAAAGAAAAACCTCTCACTTACGAGCATGGTGTGAAGCTTGCAAAAGCGGTACGGTCAGATGTGAATTTAATTTTAAACGTATGCTGAGAAAAGTTTGGCATATGCCTTGAAACGCATGAGCTACGGAGGCTTTTGATTTTGAAGTGTGTTGTGTTCGGAATCTTCTCTCTGCCTCATATTCTCCACTCTATTGTAATCAGGCCAGAAGGGACCATTTGGTTCGCGTTCTTGTCAGCCAGCATTATCTGTTTCTCATTAAGAAAGAAACTTGGTGAATCTCAAACAGCTGAGGCACTTAGCATTTGATTTAGCAACCTCTAGAATATCTACTTGCCATACTTATTATGAATAAACAGAGTCATTGGATTTGTATTTGTAAATCTCACTGCTTATTATTGATATAACTCATTTAAATGACCCCATAAAAGGCACTTTGTGGTTTTCTTGGGAGAAACTTAGGTAAAGCACCTGGCAGGCTTATATTTGATCAGTATTTCTCACCAAATAATGTGTAACCACTTAGAGAAGCTGGCTTATGTCACAAACAGCATCTAGAAACATAACATAGATCAAAAAGTAACTAGTTGGAGAATCCAAGCTGCAGATAATAGCAACTTGCTCACAGCTGGAATTGTTTTCAACAGAACTGTCTCATTCTCGAGAGCTTCACATGAATAGTGATTTGCGGGACCAGGGGAATACTTTATAAGTATTTTCCAGACACCAAATCTTTGCCTCCCGATTACCACCAAAATACATGCAAAAGCAGACACAAAAAATAAATAAGTGGATGAGGTACTTTATGCAAGAGAAGGATTATACATCTTTTTTCATAACCTGAATCCATCCTTTGTTGATTTAGCCACAAATCTATCAACCTAGGCCAGAGGTTTTAGAAATTTCCTTTACTTTCTAAAGTAACTAACGCTGCAAAATGCATGCCCCAAGAGGAGTTAGGAGTCACCCTGTTAAACTGATCAAGAATAAATTAAGGTCCTGGCCAAATAGTTTGTTGGTCAGAGCGCCGTCCCACTACCCGAGGTTGCTGTTCGATCCTTGGTCAGGGCACATACAAGAAGCAATCAATGAATGCATCAGTAAGTGAAACAACAAATCCATGTTTCTCTCTGTCTCCCTCTTTGCCTCTCTCTCCCTAAAATCAATCAATAAATAAAATTAATTAACTACAAATGCTTCATTAGCAAAAGCATATGCATTCCTCTTATTAAAACTTTCTTACAGGTACCAAAACCAAGTACAATACACTTTAATAGAAATCAATTCAATAAAATTATGTTTTTATGGGTGTGGTACATGAGAACATCTTACAAATACTTGAGAAACTGAATGCTTCCTACCTCTGTGAGTAGTAATGTCAGAACTACTAGTGTGAACCTTTCACAGAGCACTGAGTATACTGTGCACTTTAAAGCTCTGTCCCATTTCGGCCTCGTGGCATAACTCTCCTGAGCAGATAGTGTTCGTCTCATTTTGCAGATGAGGAAACAGAATCTTGGAAAGATAAGCACATTTGAGTCATGCAGCTGATAATCACATAAACGATTCTACCCCAGCTGTGTGGACATCACACCTGTGCAGACATCACACCTGTGCACCTGACTATTGTGTAAACTGTCTCCTCCAACCATTTCTTTTTCCTCCTATAAAATGGGTACACGTCTATAGTTTCTTCTGCCTTTTCCTCAAATATCCAGTTTAAAGTATCCTATTAAGGTGCACAAAGATATAGCTCCATAAAGAATTGCACGTAACCCCCAGCTACACATTTTTCATAGCAAGGAGGTCCTGGAGGCCCAGCACCAGCTGTTTGCAGAAGTGTGGCTTCTGCAACCCTTGCTTTGAGCCCGCCTCCCGCCACCATCAGCGTCCTGGCCTGACTCGCATTTGGGAAGTTGTTTTTTCCCTCTGAAAAGAAGTCGTTCCAAGGCCTCCCATCTCATGTCATACTTATTTTAGGAACAATGGCTGAGTTCACCACTTTATTGCCTTTTGCCAGCTTCTCCTAGCAACTGCTCTCAGATACAGAGAGAATCATGTTTAGCTTACAAAACCCAATTTAGAAGAAAACCAAGCAAGAGTTTAACTTGTTTTATCACAATTCATGTAATTATAGAGATGCTTTAAGTTTCTCTGCTCCCTGACTTTTCTGTCAAGGAGTTTATAAGAACAGTTGGCATTCATGGAGTGTTTGCAGTGCTAAGCTTGGTGCCAAGTGCTTCACATGTCTTGTCTTAATTAGTCCTCACAACAACCCCCTGAGGTGTGCATACTATTATCCCCACTCTCCTAGAGAAAACTGAGAAGCAGGTAGGTAAAGTCCACCACTAGAAGGTGGCAGAGCGGAGATTGGAAGTGAGCTTTAACCAACCACTCTCCTGCCCCTTCGACTATAATCTAAAAGGAAACCCTTAGGTTTGGGGCTTCTTTTTTATATACTGAAGCCCAATATTTTAATGTGCATATCTCCCCATAACTCAAACACTTTGCAAATTCAGAGTTTTCATGTCTGATTCCTTTTGTTCAATACTTTTCCATTTCCAAAGCATTTTTCATCTATCGTCTCTTTTTGCTCTCAAATGGCATTTTATTTTTACAGGACATTTTTACATCATGCATATTTACAATTCTTTGCACTCCAAAATCAACCACATTTACATACTTTGTATCGATTTATAATAAATACTCATTGTTATCCCTGTACTTGTTTGATCCTCCCTCTTTTTTCATCATTGTGTTCTTCAGTCTCCAGCCTACTTTTCCCACCCGCTGCTCACTTGTGTTTGTCCCCATTGCTAGATTTATGCAACAATAATTGATCGAATACCCAAAATGTGCCAGGAGCTTTGCTGAACTTCAGCCCTGAGATTATCATTCTTTGTGCATTCTCTTTCCCAATTCCATCTGTTACAACCTACACATGATTTTCTAAGTTCAGACTTCCTAAGGCATTTCTTGATAAAAACATTTTACCATTTTTCCTTTTTCAGTCTTTGGCCTCTTTTTGCCCTCTCTTGCCATCTTCTTCACCTTGTGCCTTATTTATTGTTCTTCTCACTCTTTGTTTTAGCACCTATGTCTTGCTGGGTTTATAAATTACCGGTTGCAATTTAAAGCAGCAAAATCACTGCAAAAATCCTGTAATCAATGTTCAACCATGTTCACCAACCATAGTCTTGAATACTCTCATCATGACTTGTTTGACACGCCAGTCATTTCTTTCCTCTGTCTCCAGTTATCACTGAAACCCGTCACTTCCTCACTGAGGCCTGCATTTACAGAGATGAGGGAGAGATAGCCCCTGCCCTCAAAGGACCCACAGGCTAGAAAAGGAGAGAGACAGACAATCATGCCAACTGAATAAGTACAACACACTTGTGCAAAGTACCAGAGAGGAGGAAGTGCTGGGTATATTGAAGGGAGAAGGATTCAGAGGAAAATTCTTGGAGGAGTCGACATCTGAGCCAGGTTTAAGGACAAGAATATTTGGCAGGTGGGCAAAGCTAGGGGACTGGGGAGAAAATGTTTGAACAGGGTGAGTAGCACGTGCAAAGGCATCCTTTAGAGCCTAAGGAGCACATTGGTGAGTGATGGGCCACATTTAAATCTTCTGACCAGTCCACACAGGTATTTTTAACGTGAGTTAGTGGCCAACGTTGAACAGTTTGGAAACTTTACATAAATATACACATTTCTGGCTTCTAAAACGACAGGTCTGGCAAAACTAGCCAGCATTTCCAGTTCAACTACAACTTTTAAACTGTCTTTTAGACAAGATGTGTAACCTTCAGCTTGCCACAAAACCCACCCTTTCACGTTACCTGTGCTCTCACTCTCCACCCCGAGTGGGCTGTCTCTTCTCTACGGTCTTGGAAAAGTTGACAGCAAATCTATCCAGCTTAGAAATGCTTGTCCTCTTGCAGCAATTTGGTCATAATTCTGACTTGTGGAGATGGATTTTCTTGCCCAAGCCATTTGACTTTTTCCTTTTCTTGACTCTCAAGTTGCCCTCTCTCTTTATCTTTTCTAATTCTTAAGTAAGAAACAAAGAACTTCCCTGCCATTAGCCATTTCTTCAGCGTCCAGCTGACTCTGTTTATTCCACTAACCTCATCTTTCCTCTCCATTTATAGGAAATGCCTCACTTTCCCTTTCCTTCTCCACTTGTTCATTACTTTTGCTCTTTCAGCCACATTTTTTTTTACATTTGCTTGAGGCAACCCAACAGAGCAGTTAAGACGCTGGCTCTGCAGACAGGCAAATTCAAATCTTGGCCATTTTCTTAGTTCTGTGGCCTGAGGGAGGCACCTAACCTCTCTGGGCATCGTTTTCTGAGCTGCAAAGGAGGCTGGTGATAGACTGACTCCATAAGGTTCTTGTGGACGAATAAATTAGCTGATTTAACATGAGGTCCAGCTCAGCAAACTATAGTTGTCATTGAATCTGTGTTCCCTCTCAGACGTGTCTACAGCTGGAAAAACCCCTCTGCCTCTATTCCTTCCAGTTACCCACTATCTTATCCTGTAACCTGTCCCACCTCTGCAAGGACAGCCTGGAAGAAGTACTAGGTTTTCTCCACTCATTTGGTCAGTGTGGGTTTGTTTGGTTGGTTTTTATTTCTTCTTGTCAGATACTTGTACATTCTGTACACTGCTGATAAGTTTCCTAGCTTTGGGACAATAATTTTTTTTTAAGGAAAGGGAAATCATTTTATGTAGCTTTTTATAAAAAAAGAAGGGTACAACAATGTACACGTTAGGATAATCTCGTAAAATACCAGGATTAAGGAAAAGTAAGACTTGTTTTTTATGTTGTACCAATTTGCTATAATAAACAATCACCGTCACAAGCAAGAAAACCAGCCAACAGTAGCGGCACATGGCTCCTGTCCAGTGCATCGAAGGCCAACCGCCGTGCTGTGCGCCGCAGACGCCTGCAGTGATGATGTCAACACCTTCCCTATAAAACTGGGAAAAAGAAAAACATCATTTTACTCTTTGCACAGGACTCACAAAAGCCATATGGCTCCCACATTAATTTCAAAATTTTAGTTATTATAAAGTTATTAGGAAAGTGTTTTCTCAGTTTACATTCCTCAATCTCTCTTTCTCTCTTTTTTCTTTTTTGGAAATAAGTCATTCTGGTGAAGGATGTTCCAGATTGCCGACATGTGTATCTAAACGAGGATCTGCAGATCCCAAGCCCCTACAGCCTGGTTCCAAGTACTTGGCTGTGCAGGTCACCTTGCTCCAAGGAGCAGAGGAACTCACTGCCATAAGAAAATCAGTATTTCCTTGAGACAGTATTCCATTTCACATCTTTGTGGGTGTAAATGGATTTTTTTTGTTTGGGGGCATTTGGGAGGGAGGTGTTTGTTTGCTTTTTAGCAATCCCTGTAACAAGGCTGTGCCTTTTCCCGACTCTAGCATGAAACCTTCTCTCTGACCCTCAGAGCACTTGGTACATGGTTACCAATACTCACCTTATAACTGGGTTTTGTTTCTCACACGCATTTCCCAAATCATGTCCATAATCTGACGGCTATTTTTCCTGGAACTATGAGAACAAAATAATGTTATAATAATCCAGTTACACAGTAATTCTTTGATCTACTATTTCATTGTCTTCAGAAATGTCTGAATTGGGAAAGACAAGTTTGGGCTCCTCCTATACCATCCAAAGACCCTGTGTCACACACTGTCAGCAGCACCGTGGGGGAGGACAAGCTGAGAGTGCACTGGCCCGTCCTGTGGGACCAGAGGGCCCAAAGCCCCGCAGATGAGTGGAGGTTGGCCCAGCTCTCCTGTAGTTTCCAGAATCCACTGAGGCTTGCGGTCATCCATGGGGAGGTATTCTGGATAGAATGGCCCCATGGCACTTTCCGGGTAATTTTTTGCAGGATGACTGACAAGAGCTAGCACATTACAAGCAGTCATTCAGATGACACAGTTGCTAGAGTAATGTGCTTTTCACATGTGTTCATATCGAGCATTGGACACAATCCCAACATGTAACAAATGACATTTCATGATACTACTAGGAAAATTTTCCCTTTTATCCCTCTCTTGCATCCAACTGTTTTTCATTATTAAAAAAAAAATTACCTAATTCAAAGTTCAAGCCAGGACCAAAATGAAAGCCATAAAATAGATCTTCAAGATCCAACATCTTTTCTTTGGGTAGTTTCCTTCATACAATAATCATTCTTTACAGCAAAAAAAGAGTACATACTATCTAGACCCAAATAGAACAATTTTATTTCATGCTTAGTTTTTTTGTGTACATTTTATGCTATTACGGTTGTCCCATTTTTTCTTCCCTCTCTCCCCCTCCTCCCTGCATCCCCTCCCTCCAGCATTCTCTCTCAACCCTTAGTTCATGTCCATGGGTTATGCACATAAGTTCTTTGGCTTCTCTATTTCCTATACTAGTCTCAACCTCCCCCTGTCTATTTGGTACCTACCATTTATGATACTTTTTCCTCCATTCTCCTGCCTCCCCCTCTATGCTGATAACCTTTTGTGTGACCTCCATTTCTATTCCTATTCCTGTTCTAGCTGTTTGCTTAGTTTGTTTTTGTTTTTAGGTACAGTTGTTGATAGTTGTGAGTTTGCTGTCATTTTACTATTCATTGTTTTGATATTCTTCTTTTTCTTAGATAAGTCCCTTTAACATTTCATATAATAAGGGCTTGGTGATGATGAACACCTTTAACTTGACCTTATCTGGGAAGCACTTTATCTGCTCTTCCATTCTAAATGAAAGCTTTGCTGGATAGAGTAATCTTGGATGTAGGTCTTTGCCTTTCATGACTTGGAATACTTCTTTCCAGCCCCTTCTTGCCTGGAAGGTCTCTTTTGAGAAATCAGCTGAGAATCTTATGGGAACTCTTTTGTTGTAACTGTCTCCTTTTCTCCGGTTGCTTTTAAGATTCTCTCCTTCTCTCCATGATGTGCCTTGGTGTGTGTTTCCTTGGGTCCAACTTCTTTGGGACTATGAGCATCCTGGACTTGCATGTCTATTTCCTTCGTCAGTTTGGGGAAGTTTTTCTTCATTATTTGTTCAAGTAAGCTTTCAGTTTTTTCCTCTTCCTCTTCTCTTTCTGGCACCCCTATGATTCAGATGCTGGAACATTTAAAGTTGTCCCAGATGTTCCTAAGCCTCTCCTCATTTTTTAAAAATTCTTGTTTCTTCATTCTGTTGTGGTTGAATGTTTATTTCTTCCTTCTACTTTAAATCTTTGATTTGAGTCCTGGTTTCCTTCCCTTCACTGTTGGTTCCCTGTATATTTTCCTTTATTTCACTTTTCATAGCCTTCACTTCTTCCTCTACTCTGCAACCACACTCAATCATTTCTGTGAGCATCCTAATTACCAGTGTTTTGAACTCTGCATCTGATAGTTTGGCTACCTCCTTGTTGCTTAGTTCTTTTTCTGGAGTTTTGATCTATTCTTTCATTTGTGTCATATTTCTTTGTCTTGGCGCACCTGTTAAGTTGTAAGGGGCAAGCATTAGGTATTCACCAGGGTGAGGAACCCACTTCACTGCTGTTGTGGCACTGTATGTGTGGGAGGGGTCCAAGAGGGAAAAATGCCACATGCTCAGCTCTCGGCCAGCTTTCAGTCACTTCCCTCGTTTCCCACAAGTGGATTGTGCCCTTTCAGGTACTGATTCCCAGGTGAGTGGGTTTGTCTATGTTCTCGGACCCTGTAGGTCTCTCCAATGAACTCTCCTGTGAGGCTGGGAGTTTCTCCCACTGCCACAACCCCCACAGACTTTTACAGCCACAAGTTTTGAGGCTTCATTTTCCCATACTGGAATCCCGGGTTGCGAGGTCTGTCTCGCTCCCCAGTTGTTCCTGGCTTAGCTGCAAGTGAATGTGGGACCAGCTGCTGCCTTCCACGCCCCAGACTGCCAGCCACCACCTTGTCACATTCTCACTGCCTGGCTTCCCATCTCCACACCTCCTACTGGTCTGGATGAATGTTTCTTTAACTCCTTGGTTATCAGACTTACATACAGTTTGATCTTCTGATAGTTCTAGTTGTTTTTGTTTTTAAATTGGTTGTTATCCTTCTTTTGGCTGTGTGAAGAAGCGAAGCATATCTACCTATGCCTTCATCTTCACTGGAAACTCCTGAAATACTATGCTTAGTTTTTATATCTGTGGGCTTTCAAGTAGGTGGACAATATTATTTCATTAATTGTCTACTTGATCAGCTTCTTGCAGAGAAGCTAATTGATAGGGGTCACAGTTACTGTCATAGAACAAGGCAAAGAACATAAAGAGAAGAGACCAGGTTCTGGGTCTAGTTCTTTCACTTTCTATTTGAATGTCCTTAAGCAATTCATGTTACCTTTTGGGGCTGTTCCCACTCTATTCTAAGCAGAACCACAAGTTTCTCTACTCCACACATTACCAAGTGCTGGCTGCTGCCAAGCTATCCCACATCAGTATTTTGCTTGGCCCACAGAGTATTTAAAAAATTGGGAAATATTAACTAAAAATGCAAATGTCTACCTCCTCTTGAAAAATACAAAGCTAGGCAATAGTGAACCAACATTCCTGCATGGTGACAGTTGCCTAAAGCTGAGTAAGACTGCCAAGTCTAGAGATGGTGTGCACTTCACAGCACACCACAATCCCCACCTCTCCCTATTGCCTGGCACCAGCCCTTTACTCATTTGCATAAGCTATTGGCATGTGGTTTTGCTACTCTGATTTCATCATTTATCTGCTATGATTTCTAGGAGCTTACCATCCAGCCACTCTCTTCTAAACCTGCTTAAATTCTTCAAAGTTATTCTTATAATGTGAATCCTGTAATAGAGCATTTTTCCATATGTCCTTGATATTAAAAGGCCTGCATCAAACTGTTGGCCCAGAGTGAGTTTGTGAGCACTTACAACTGCAGGGCTCCCTCTCATGAATTATCTCATGAAGTTGATTGCGAAACATGGTCTCCTCTGCCCTAGCATTTTTCTACTGAGTATCTATAGTTCTGGCTTGAATCTCTATTATTTCTCACAGGGATTTTGTGATTATCAAGTATATCATAGTATGGAATCATTAAGAGCTTTGAAATAAAGCCCTAAGCAAACATAAAATATCTTATCCTTTAAATATGCATAGACTGACTATCTTCTGACAAGAAGGGTGTCTCTGCCAATAAATGCATTTTGCTAATTTTATTTTTACATGCTTTGGGTTTTATTAAATGCTTAAAAAATGTGGCTTTTAAAGTATCTTAAAACCAAATAATAGCATCGATTGGATATTTCCTTGCTGAGAATTAGCTATCACAAGAGAATTTTATTCAAGAATAACCTGTAAAACTGTATCAGCCACTGTCTTTCTATATGTTTACCAACCAAGTTGACACTTTGCCTATCTATGTCCAGAAAGAGACAGATACAGTTCACTTGGACCAAATTTACACATTCTGTGCACAAATGAGAGGATGTTAAAGCCAACAGAATACAGCCCTGTGACTCACAAAATATATTGAAACCATATCACTCCTTTCGAATCCTCTATTAATTTTTATATTTTTATATTCTGATATTAGGAATTCATGGTTATGGATCACTTTCAGAATTTATTGCTCACCAAAAGGGATCCAGAACCATCTATTGTTAACGACAGAAAGTAAAAAATATATAAAAATATAAAAAATCGGGATAGCAGAGGCAAAATGAAATGCAAAATATAAAAAGCATTATCCGAACCAACCCCCAGGCTCTTTGTGGAACCAGCAGCGGTGGCACTTGGCCGGGCAGAGGGCTGGCATCACTGTGCTTCCCTCTCTGTCTTCCCTCTCACGCCTCTCTCTCTCTTTTGTGTTGAAGATCGGAGCGCAGTGCTACCTGGAATGCTCAGCCCTGACGCAGAAAGGCCTCAAAGCGGTGTTCGATGAGGCGATCCTCACCATTTTCCACCCCAAGAAAAAGAAGAAGCACTGCTCCGCATGCCACGGCTGTTGTTCAGTCATCTGAGGTGGCTTGAGACCCACCTCCACCCCATCTACGGGTGAGAAGGGCAGCCAGCTTCCACGACCAAGTTCAAGCCAATAAGGAGGACATGACCAGAGAGGAAGTCCCTTCACACAGAGGCTCATTCTCCGCCCTGTGAGCACCCCCAAGCACAGCCCACTAGCCAGCCGACTGCCTCATCCTCCCTACCAGCCAGAAGCATCCACATTGCACACTCTGCGAGAATGCTGAGCCGAGGTTTCAGCCAGTGCCGCTGCTGACACGTTGGAAACAAAGTCAAAGCCTGTCTTGCGTCTGTCCCTCCCATGAACGTGAAGCTGATAGGAAGTCGTGGCAGGAAAACTAAAAGAGGCACTAGGTTCCTGTACTAGTGGCCTTACTTGATGTCTTTTACAGAACATGGGAAAACAATACTAACCTCTTTTTCTGCATCTGCTATTCTTCCTATGCGTCTTACATTCATATGTATTATTTTAAGAAATTTACTAATTTGCCAGTTTACTCACGCTTTACAAATCCATACTAAATTAGCCTAACATGTTTTATATTCATTTCTATTTCCAGCCTGTTTCTACCAAAGCTATTAGAGCCAACTTGTACCTCTGAATGCCTGACTATGAGAAGATATAAGAAAATGTTAGAACTTTTGGAAACTTCAGAGCCATGGTTTTTGAACCCAGTTGAAAGAAAATGCTATCTGAATGGTTGCAGGTTACATTTTTGCCAAAGATTCACCCTTAGAAATGCTTATATTGATAAGTAGCCTTATTTTTTTCTATATTATATATTGTCATGGCAAATTAGGAGTGAACTGTGTTTAATAAAGTTGTATTTTTGCTTTTCAACCCAATTGATTGCAGGGAGAATATGGCACACTTATCTTTTTAAATATTCCTCATTCAGCAAAGTGAACTTCTCTTCCCCATTGCACCCCCTTTCCCTCCCCTGATTTCACTCTTGCTCCCATGCCCAGTAAGAACCTGATCTAACTGAAGGGTCTGGCCACGGGGCATGAAAAAGCAAGCATTTAAAAGTTCCCAAAGGGAAGCAAGGTGCCCCAATTTTTCCTCTTGATTCAACTGAAAGTACAGGTACCCCCCCCAAAACCCCTTATCTGTGGTTTCCCTTTCTACAGCTCAGTTACCCACAGTCAATTGTGGTCTCAAAATATAAATGGAAATTTCAGAAACAAATAATTCATAACTTTAAAATTTTGTACTGTTCTGAGTATTGTGATGAAATCTCGCACCATCCACCCCGTCCCACTCAGAACATGAATCATCCCTTTGTCCAGCCTCTCCACACAGTACATGCTGCTGCCCGCTAGTCACTCAGGCGCCCTGTCAGTCATCAGATCGACTCTCACAGCACTACAGTGCCTGGGTTCACGTAATCCTAATTTTGTTTAATAATGGTCCCGATGCGCAAGAGTAGTGATGTTGGCCATTGGATATGCCAAAGAGAAGCTGTGAAGTGCTTCCTTTAAATGAAAAGGTACGTATGTATAGGAAAAAGACATAATATGTATAGGATTTGGTTTCAGGCATCCACTAGGGCTCTTCAAACTTATCCCCCACAGATAAGGGGTGGGGGGTGCTACTGTACTTTCTCAGCTTGCCCCATGCACGCTCCCAGTCTTTTCACCAGTAAATGACATTTTCCAAGTGCAACTGGTACTGAAATACTGTCCCTCCCTATTTCCCATAGTCATTGTCCAAAATGTGTATTTAGAGGCTAGATCTGTGAGTACAAAGCTTTGGATCCATTTAGCCCCTGTTTTCAAAGTGATGTGCTCCACAGAACAGACACTTTGGCCTTGGGGAGAAAAGGCCTCCAGGATGGTTTTGTGTCCTTTCTGTACGACTCTTCCAAATATCCAAGGATATGTTATCACAGAGTAAGTTACTTCCTAGCTTTTAATTACAGACTGCTAAGGCTTCTAATTAGTCTCATTTGCTTACAATTATCCTAGAAACACCCAGGTAGACACTTTATTTTTTATTTCAACTGCATAAGCAAAATGCCTCCCTGCAGCATGAAATTACACCAATTTTAGTTTAAGAATTTCCAGATTCACACACCTGCTGTTAGAAAAATGCAGCCTCTCTGGTCCCTTCTGCCCCTGGAGGAAGCGCATGAAAACAGGAGCTTATGGTGGGAGACTTCTCTGTCAAGGCCTCCCAAGACAGCCCCTCGGTGTGTGGGGTTTGTGTGTTTGTTTTTTAGAATTTCTGGATGTGTTTTTCACTCTTTCACATTTCAAATTCTCTTTCCCTTCTCCCCCATCTAATTGCTAAACATTCCCTTAAATAGTCACACACACACACGCGCGTGCGCGCACACGCACACACACCAACCTAAAAGAAAATAGGAGTTTTGTAAGTCAAAGCCTGACAAGAAAACAAGGACTTTCTGCCTTTGTAAATGGAAATCGACCATGTATAAAATATAACTCTGCAAAGGTTATGAATTCCTCCTTTACAAACAACAATGAACATTTAGTTCTGTAATAAATGAAGTACTGTTAGCCAGTTTTCTTACATTATTGCATGGTTACGTCTTGCTAGAGGGCCACTCCTCACTTTTCACTGATGTGGATGGAAAATTGAGAGCAGGACGTTTGCTCCGCCAAGGAATCATCCAGATGTGCACACTCAACAGGCAAGTGCTTCCCCAGGCCACCGCCTCCCCAGTGGGCTGCAGAAATTAACTCATTCACAGTGGGAAGGTCACACTCCTTCCTGGGACTAGAACCTGGGGAGACTGTTAGTGTGTGGGTGGTGCACAGGCTCCTGGGGCTCTTAGGAGCTAATTATCGAATAAAATAATGAAGAACAAAGCAACCAAAATGAGTTCATTTCATGACACCAAATTAATCACTTATCCTGTTTCATGGCAAGATGTATTAGTTCATGTCCCAAAAAAGTGTTTTCTGCCCTAAGATTGAATACAGTGATATCCTGAAACCAAAGATAAGAGACGTGGAAATCTGAAGACAGGTCCTTTAATGGTCTACACCATTTTCCAAAGTCAAGAACGGACAACCTGATCTCCATTTGAAGGTAGAGTCTTAACTTTTCAGAGCTAGAAGAGGCCTCAGAAACGATAGTCCAATCCCCTCATTGGACAGATGAGGAAACTTAAGCCTAGGTGGGTTAAAGAACACATTTGTGACAGAGCTGGGACAGATCTCAGCTTTTCTACTTCCCACCTAGTGCCCTTCCACTCCACACTATATGGTTATCACATCCAGTAACTCTGACTTTTGTAGGTAAAATTACTGGAATAGCATCTGTTTTTCCTACAGATCCCAGCCACATTTCAAACACACAACTTAGGCCACTATAAATATGAGAACCCATCAAACTAGTAATAACATAGAGACCAACAATCGCCACATGACATGCCTAGAATCCATGGTATACAATGTAATATAATCCCAATTTAATTGCACAGTGTACAGAAACATAATCCAAATCTAATGGTTCACATAACCAGTTTGACAGATGTTTTTTTTTTTTTTCAATCAGATGGCTGGTTGTTTAGTAGACTTAATGGACTATTTGGGCTATTTTAGAAACACAAAATACTAAGACGTAAGTCAAAGCCATGTCAACAGTAAGAAATCTGGACTAATTTCTACAAAGAAAAACTATACTCAAAGAACAGTTACTGAAAAACTACAATTAACTACAGCAACCCTAAACCAGGAAGTGCCAAACTGAGAAATGAAAAAATAAATCATGTACCTATGCCAAGAAAGGAGTATTAGTCCTGAGACTTCGATAACAATGTGTCTGATCATGGTGTACAAAGGACCGTGAGGAAGATTCTGGTCTGTAAGTCCCAGATGAAGTGGACATGAACATACACAATTTTCACAGAATCACCCAAAAGAAAATAAAACTTAAATAGTAGTAAAGGAACAATCACAACCACATTCACAATTTTAAGAGAAAATTTAAAAAGTTAAACCCAGAATTTGAAGCCAAAAAAATGTCATTATTTAGAGTGTTAAGTTTTTGTGAGCAATAAACTCGCAACGTGGAGACTCAAGAAGAAATATTTGACGTGAGGTAATACTTTAACGATGTAGTATTGCATTGTGACCGAAGTGATGGGAGATTAGATTCTGAGGTGTTTGCTTTAAAAGAATGTTTGATTCCATGCTGGAGATGATTATCTAACCACATAGGCCTTTGGTTCTAAACCTCCCCCTATGTTTAGATGCCAGGATGCAAAGTGTGCACTCTCCCTCAACAGAGAAAACCATGGGTCGCCAGTCACTCTCTTAAGAATCATTGAGTAGGAGTCCCAAGTACAAATCGGGGAACTCAACAAACCATTTTCATTTCAAGGACCATTAGGAACACAGAGAAAAAGAGAAGGTCAGGGAAACCCAGACCTTAAAAGGAAGGTAAGTACTTTTTTAAAGGTAACATTTAGAGAATGGAGGGAGAACTAAAAGCACACACAAGGCAAAAACACATACCCAACAACTCTCCCAGAGGACCGTTCGTGTCTGCCTTGTGCCTCAAGCGCAGCGAACAGAGGACTTAACGCAAAGAGCATTTCCCGGTGTTTACCCAGAGGCAACCAGCAGGGCTAGCTGTGTGATAGTCCTAGATAATTCTGCCTCACGATTTGTTAAAAACGGACAAAATTCTGGACAATACTCTTTGGGGTTTTTTTTTGTTTTTTTTTTTTTTTTTGGAGGGGGAGAGGGAGGCTCTTTAACAGCACGCAGGTCATCCCCCTCACACTTTCTCTGTTAACATAGAACAGGCAGTGAAGGGAAGCTTACCAAGAAATATGAGTGAATAAATTATTTTGAAGGTTTCCTTGGGAGTGAGCATAATGTAAAACCTGAAAAGGATGACTTTAGGATGTCCGGAAAGACGGTTCCTTGTATGAATGATACTTAACCGTCTTCAGTGAAATGTATCTAAGTGGAAAGACTGCATTTAAAATACACAGCAGCAATAATGGAGTACAAAAATATGCGATAGAGCAACAATTTGTGGTGTTTCCATGGTCAAGAAAGACCAGAAAGGAAAGGACGGCGCCGAGCTCTACACGAGGCACTGCAGGCACGAGGGGCTTGGCCCTGCTCCTTGGAGAGTTCTCTGGGCTAGGGCAGAATGAGTCAAGGAGGGTTTGGCTCGTCTCCGAAGTCGTGGGATGCAAGTTCATCCACAGTTCTTGGCTTTCAACTTCCAGTACAGGAAATTAGAGTAAAAGATGCATGATTAATCTTCATCACAATCTATTTTTTTCCTCCTTAGGGAGTATTACATCCCAATCCAGAGCCCTTTTGAGCATGTGTTTTCCACATGTTCTACTCCGGCAATTTCATTTTGTTCTGAGTTCGCTGGTGACTCAGAAACTTCATGGCACTCTCTAGCTAAAGAAATGCTGTTGCCTTTCCAGCCATGTCCACCAAGCCTTCCAGTACGTGCAGTTATCTTTGGTGAAAGGTTCTAATAAGTGTCTTAGGGGATACAATGTCTGGGGCAATCTGAGGAGAGGGTCCCCAAGGCCCAGAACTGAGTCACCCTAGAAGCCACGGTGGCACACTTAGCCTCCCAGTGACCCTGCACAAGTCAGTCTTTTGAGTTTATGTTCTTTGGAGAAATAATAGAAACTCTTTCGTGGCAGGGCAATATATTTGTGGCAGCTTTGTAAATACACACTTAAAAATATCACCAACTACCATGTTTTAAATCAACTTTTTTTTAAAGGAATTGGATTTTGTCCCTGCCTAGAGGAGCCATGGGCCAGGAGGTTAATAAATTCTACACTCTTCTCATCACCCGGCTTAAACTGCTCTTTGTTCTGAGTGAATGGTGTTGCTGTTTGAGTACATTCAGCAGAATCTCATCCCAGCAGAAACAGTCCATGTTTCCCCCTGCACAATCCGCACAGGGGAAATGATAGAACAAGGGAAGGAGGGCTAGCCTGCTCATGGTTGGCTTTCTTGCAATCTCTTTCCTAGGTCATGACTTTTTAATGTGTACTTATCATAATTAATGGAATATTCTTTCTTTTTTTTAATCAGTATTTTTTAATTGTTGATATTGTACAGTTTTCTGTCTTTTACCCCGCCCCAGCCCACCACCCCAGCCCTCCCCACCTTCCTCCCATTTCCACCCCCCATAGTTTTTGTCCATGAGTCCTTTATACTTGTTGCTCTGGAATATTCTTTCATGTACTCTTTAACTTTGAACTTTATTTTGTGCCATTTTCTGACTTTTAAGTCATGTGTCTTTTCCCCTACTGTCATTTCTGCTTTATCCAAGGGTGTCTGCAGCAGCCACTCAAGGACACTGCCTTCCCCCGGCCTCTGTTAGAACATAAACACTGTCTAGCCCTTTGCTACTCAAAGTGCGGTGCAGGAACCAATAGCGTGCGTATTTCCCGGGGGCTAGTCAGGAGGACTAGGACAATATCTCAGGCCCGGTCCAGACTTAATGAATCCAAGTCTGCATTTTAAAAAGGCCCCAGGTGATTCGTGTGAGCATTAAAATGTCAGAATACTGATCTGTGAGACGCCAAGATTATCATCAGTCTGCACACCCAGAGATGCAGCAGCCTGATGAAGAGACCATCAGCTTCACTTGACTCTTAGATGCTACATTTTGGGTATTCCTTAGGCTAATATTTGAATTGTTCACATTCACGGGATGGATAATAAGGCTTTCGGAAGTCCTTTCTTTCCCCTGTCATGTGCTGCCCAGCTGCGGAAAAGGAAAAGGCATATTTTGGAATCAAAAGAGAAAAGCAGCATCTGGTTGGAAAGATCTGCTAACTCTGAAGGATTGAATACTTCTGTTCTGAAAGTCTTTCTGCTGTTTATAAAGGAGAGAAAAAATGCCCCCCTAGAATGACTTTCCATGGAGAAATAAGGAAGATGCATATCGCATGAAGTTATAAAACTCAGATGAAACACATTTCTGAGGCATAAAACTTTTGGCGAAGCTTCATGAAGACACCGTGCTCTAGACACCAGAGTGAAGATGGACTGCAAACATCGTGTCCTCCAAACAGGGCATTCCACAGACTCCCGTGTGTGTGGTCCTAGGCACAGACCGGAGTTGTGTTCACTTATCCAACATGTTTTCGCTAAACATCCCAGGGAACCAGGCTTTCTTTCCCCACCCACACCCCACCTTGTGTACAAGAGCCCTTAAAAACGTGTGCACATGCGCGCGCACACACTGCAGCCTGTCTCATCTAATTCGAGTTCCACTGTTGCTAAAGAAGTTCTGAAGGCAAATCATGCCTACCTTCAAACAAATGAAGAAAGCACACAAGGGTTACCATTTTCTCTGTATCTGAAAATGGCAAAATAAGGACCTGCTGTCACTGCGCGCACACAGTCCTTAAGGCACCACCCCCTCTGGGGAGGACCACCTCTGCTCCCTGAAGCAGGCTGCCCTTTGCACTGCGGGCAGTTCTGACTTTGGTGATTTCAATCAGGTGTCTTCCTTCCTGCTCTAGGCTCAGGAATGCACGTGTGTGCCCGAGATACCTTTAAAATGAGAAGCTTTTAACCTGGGACAGCTTTTTTTGTCTGGGAGCAGCGCAGCTACCCAACGTGGCTAGCATTCTTGGAAGGGTTTAGTCAAATCCACAAACAGAGTCTTACCAAAGATTATTTTCATCATCACAAATGCATCCCTGACTTCTTGCTCATAACCACTGATGCAAGCCGCCAAAAAGTGTTTCTTACACCAGGGACTGCCTGCCCTCTTACAGCCTGCACAGCACGGCACACCCTCACGTTCACTTTCTTCCCCTGGCCACAGGATACAGTCTGTTTATCTCCTTCCTAAGAAACAAATAAGGCAAGAAAACTTGCACCAATATTCAATCTCCCTTCAAAACCCATTTACTTTTAATTTTTTTAAATGTTTGATTCACCATCTTTTTCTTGCAACAGTAACATGAAATCCCAGTGCAAGATATCTCAGGGCCTTTCTTCATTTGAATAAAAACATTACTGAATGAAGCACCTTGAAATAATTCAGTGCTAAACAAGGAAACCCCCTGATCAGAGTCGACTTGCTTCTATTTCCCCAGTGGTCTGCAGCTGAGAGAGTAGAGATTGGCACGAGTGAACTGATGCTACATTAGGTCCTCTTGGCTTTGTCTGGAAGTTGGCTTGGGTTTTGTTAATGCTGACATTTGCAACCGATTTCAACTGGACTCTGTTTCTCATTAACTGGCACTTATGTTTCAATGGGGAGAGGTTTCAGCATTAGCTTCTGAGCTTGCTCAAGCAGGAGCCAAAGCTGATCAAAATCTTCCTCTTAAAAACATTTCCAACATCTTTTTAAAATGCTGGATGTCTTAATTCCACTCAGTAACATTGGTTCCCACCGAAAATGTTTCCATTTCAATATGCAGATTCCAAGAGGGAAACGGACGATGGAAGTTTAAAGCAGCCGAGAAGCCGAGTTCGCCTTCCTTTGAAGGTGCACCTCACCATGTCAAACGGTAATCCCAGGAAGCTGCTGGAGCAACGCAGCAAGACCAAGAAAGCATGGTTTTTTCATGCATTTCCTGTAGGAAGAATTTGCAAATGAACAGGATTAAATTTCTATTTTAAGTGCATAATTCTGCATGTATACTTCCTCAAGGTAATGACTGTTTATGATGCACCTGTATCCTTCACTGTGTGTACATAGTGTATTCTAAGTGAATAGGTACTCTTTCAAGTGATTTTAAGATGTATCATGTTATTTGAGACTCGGGGATATTTACATTTATTCCTTGATGGAAATCCTATCTTCAACATCACCCCGCCCAAAAAAAGTTACCATTCTCATTTTAGTAATATTGATATTCTTCGTTAAAGCAAAATGCTTTTTCTTTCTCTTTTGGGGAATGTTCAGTTGGTTGGCTGGCTGTTGGGAAGTTGTTTTATTGGGGGTTTGAATAACTTTCAGAAGCCCCAATTTTTTAACAATCAAGTTCAAAGCATGTAATTGATTCTGTGTATCAGGAAGCCTTTTGTTTGTGTGTTTGTTTGTTTGTTAGTTTTTTAACTCAATGACGCAGTGTGCTAAAGAAATGGCACAGCTGGAGGAATTTAGAGTCAAAGATAAAGCCACAAAGCTTAGGAAATGTTGACTTCACTCCTGATAATGAGGACCTGGAGCAGAGAATAGAATAATCCCTCCAAATTTGTTACAAGCCTCTGCCTTACCCTCCCAATTACAGCGCTTTCACGCGCTCCTCTTTTTTCATCCTTTCCCTATTTCTTGTTGCTTTACTGGACAGCACCATCTCAGTGGGCTTCAGCACCCCCTTCGCATGCTCCAGAGTCACAACCAGCCATTAAGCCAGAATCTCTCCATTCCAAATGCAAACGATCACACTCATTAAAACAAAGGGAGATCACTGTAAAAGAAATACCAGCAGATCCATCTTGCAAATGAGGACCAAACTTCCAGTAAACTGTTTTGCTAGTAGAAAATGTCAACAGAAAATAAAATTTGCAGAATTTACTTAAGAATGGTTTAAAAGTTACTTCTTAATAATTTAATGTTTTGAAGAAAACCGAGAAGGACAAGGTGCACATTACTTTTAAGAAAACATTTCCTGAATGAAGAAGATAAGCAGTCCTTGGAAAACTTCATGAAATACAGTTTATTTTACCAATACTACATTATTTTCAATTAGATATATAGTTCATTTGTTATCTCAGTAATGTTTTTTATTAAGTTAAAAATCTAATTAATTGGAGGAGTTCATTGGGTCACTCAGCAGAATTTGATACTTTCCTGGTGCCTTATTCATTTCCTAGCCAATGGAAGAAGGGAAACGGAATTCAATCAATGAATGAAGTAGAATGAACTCTGAGAAACTATATTCTTCATTTAAAAATGCTCTCATACTGGGGAAATCCAACTTCTCCTTACCTTTTATTAACAGCAAAAATAAACATATTTCCAAGACTAATGAGTTGCTGAGAGTTAGTTTTATCCAGAGCTCCCCTCAAAGGCACTGAAGCATCATTCTGCACCCCCAGTTCACCTTACCTGGGAAACGAGGTGTGAGTACACCACCTTCATCTCCGCAGCAGTCTGTTTGAATTTCCCTTTGAGGCTCAGCTCTTTTCGCCCTCAGTCTCTCCTGAAGTAAGCTTTGATTTGAGCTACAGCAAAACATTGCCTTCCTAGAGGTTATGCAGGAAACTAGAGAAGAGTTGCAATCTCCATAAAACAACCCAAGTCTGCACTGAGCCAGGTCCAGAAGGAATTGCAAACATGCTCATGGATGGGGAGAGCAAGGCTGATATCAGTGAATTCAAAGACTTCTCCAGGCAGGATTGACTTGGAAGGAGCACTCCAAAGAGGTGTTGTGCTCCCAGCGGGAGAGCTGGGCTCTGGGTCAGGGAAACCTGGCCTGTGCTGTCTGTCCATCAGCTGTCTGCTCTGGGGCAAGTTACCTGACCTCTCTGAGCTCTGGTTTCATCATCTGGAGAATGGTATTAACAACGCCTAAGAGCGTACTTGACACAAGAATTACAAAGCATTGATATCAAGGGTCCTGCTTATAGTCAGAAATCCATAAAAGGTCGAAATATTTACACCTTTTTTTCAAACACACTGCCTTGCACAAAATTAGAGTTAATAAATGTTTGTAGAAGTGAGGGAAGTGAGAGAGAGAGAAGGGGGGAGGAGAAAGAAAAGGGGAAAGAGAAATTTGAAACAATTCAAGTTTAGCACCGACAGACATAGTCTCCTCCTTTTGATTAATAACTTTTTGATTATAATATGTACTTCCTGTAGAAGTGTTTTGAGTACCAAGGACTGGGTGCAGCCCGCAGACTCTGCCCATCAGAGTCCCTGGGTGCCATGAGCTTTGCTGCCTGGTACAGTGATCGTGGTCATCTTGCCTCTTACAGCTGCACATCACAGCCTGGTCTCTGTTATTCCAGACCCCTCTCCCTTCCGCTGACGCCAAGAAGCCCAGTTTCACTGTGGTTTCTCCTGCCACCAACCTCCGTCTACAAAAGGACAGCCACTGGGCAGCTTTTCTATGATGCAGGCGCCCCTCAGCAGTGCATTCTTTATATTACTTTGTCAAAGGGCGTGTGCACCAAATCTGCCAGATGACCCATAGCCAGCTGGCAGGTTCTCTGGTCTCATGTAATAAACCCATTCTAGAAGACCCACCTTTCTGAGCCTTTTGTCCTCAAATACTCTTCCAGGACAGTTCTGGCATCTTCTCTTCATTAATGCAAGCCACCGTTTTCCCCAAGCTTTAAGGAGTCATCCAATAGTGTACAGGGACTCGATCAGGTGTTCTTATGAGGATATGAAATCGTGAGCATGGGACAATGTCCCCATGTGACGGAACTCATCCAGGCTTATACTCTGCCACCCTCTCTTCTCTCACCCCAGTCCGACACCCTCAGATCCACTCCCAAGTTCATTCTACTGATCACTGTGTACACTAGTCAAGTGGTGAGGCAGCTTCAGTAGAGAATCTCAGTCCTCCCATCACTGGGTAGGTCCTTCCCCAGCCAGGTCTTCCTGAGACTTGATTCCAATTATCCAAGTAGAACCAGCAGGGGTTTGGGGCAGTGTTTGAGGAGGGCAAGTATTACTTTGGAAAGCATCCTCCTGGGACGAGTCCTCAGCCAGGTCTCCAAGCACGGGAGGCTGATCTAGCAAGGTGATGTGGCCCCTTCTGCCAGGGAAACTCAGCCTCATCCACTGATTGTCCCCATTCCAGGCCTCTGTGCCCCACTCCTTCCCTAGGAGGCCCTTGACTGAAGTATAGGAGATGGCTGACGTGGTGGGTCCAGCCTTCTTAATAATTCAGCGGCTCTCCCAATTAGGCCTTATTTCCAGCTTCAGGAGAAGAGAATCTCTTCAAATTCAGCTTTCATACCATGCCCAGAGTGCTTTGATTGCACTTACCAGCCAACTAATCGCACAGTCCTAGTAGTTACCATTATTCCATACCTCTCAAATGGCGTCATACTGTGTTAGCCAGTCCCTACTTTTCCATGTGTATCCCCTCCCAATCCATCATAGTAATTGTGATGCTACAGCATGCCTCGTTGCTCCCACAGCCACAGCACTGCCGGGGGCAGACAGCCTCACTACGCTTCCCAAAAGATAGCTATGCTGGATTTCATTCCTTTGCCCCTTAGATCCTCTCTCCACCCTTCCGCAACCTGCTTCCCAGGAGGCCAACATTTACGGACAGAGTCAGCGGGCTCCCTCGCTCTCTGCCTTCCCCTCGGATTCAGCAGAAGATTCCGGCAGGAGAGCAGAGTGACGCTGGGGTATTGCCAACTGCCCTCCCCACCAGGCCTCGGTGTGGTGTTGGCTGCATCTTCCTATGCACCCCTCTCCTACAAGGCTCTTTGGGATCTGATAATCACATCCTCTTCTCGTTCCATCAGCCCAGGGCTGCTCGTTGCTCCTAAACAAGTGTTCAGACGTGTTTTACAGTCCTCACTCTGCTCAACTCTCCTCGATCCCCCACTGCAGAGTCTCATTTGCTTCCCGTGAGGACCCTTACTGACGCTTGGTCTTTCCTCAGATTCTGGCAAGCCCTTACGAGCTCTGCCAATTTCCCCCAAGTTTCCTTAAGAAGCAGCCCTTTCTCTCAAAAAGTCCTGAGAGATGTTCCTAGGGATGCGCTGAAAACACTCGAGTGGCGTCGCCCAGCATCACCCCTAGTCACCACCCACCGTCCCAGCACAGGCCCCGGCACTCAGCTACTTTCCGTGTCAGAGTTAGCCTCGCCGACCCAAACGGATCCGCACTAAAGGCTGGGCTGGGTTTCGCTCGTGGTCTTTGTTGCCAGATGTCCACCTCAGTTCCCAGTCCTTGACTATCAATGCCAATTTTGCTTTACACTTTCACGGGGACTCATTGGTCCGTCACTCAAGGAGGACTCCTAGCTCCCAGCTGTGCCAGGGGTAGGAACACAGGTAGGAACACTTTGGGGACTCATTTTTAAGAAGGCTTGTTATTGTTATTCCAAGTGTATTAAATAAGACCATTTTTGAAAGTTTCATGAATTCAAAAGACAGAGGACATGCTTTATTGGCATTAATAAGATTCTCCTGGCATATTGCAGAAAAGGAACAAGGTTAATTTCAATCCCCAAAATGTCGGAATTACAGGCACTTGCATAGCATTAGAGTTTGTTTGCTTCTTAAAGTCACAGAGAATCAGCAGCTGTAAGGTTTTCAAGAGGGCAAAAGCTACACAAACACAGACTTTCCCCTAAGCCAGCAATGCAGTTTTACCCCTTACAAACGATAAAATTTCTGAGTTTAAAAAATTACAACTACAATTTAAAATATGCTAAATGGGAAATGCCATTTGTGATTCATCATTTTGGGCATCGCTTTGGGAGAATATCACATGAGTCCACAAACATGAGTTTAATTTTGTAAGTTTCTGAGTGTAAATGATAGCTATAATTATAGTTTTTGTGAGATTTTTACTTAAAAGGGACCTCTTTGTTAAGGATCTTAAGGGGACTTAGGAAATTTGCTTAGAAAAAGGGTCACCCAAATCCAGACTCCTTTCAATTTGAGCTACTATTTCCCGACCTTTAAAAAATCTGAGTGGCCTCTATCTCTCGTGTAGGTAATTGCTCAGTTAAAAGGAGAAGGGAGTCTTTCTCTAAGGAAGCTTGCGGTGCGATTTGGGGTGGGGGCATGCAGATTAAACATAAATTTTATTGATTTCTGGCCCTTTGGTCGTAAATCTAGTGGGACACCAGTCATTAAGGAGGACATGAGAACTTAAAAACTTTCTAGCCCCATGCCTAATTATTTATACCCAAATGCATTTAAACCATTGGCATGTTATAAATCCAAATTGGAGGATGACAGTTATTCAAATTATATTCTGAGCTTCGAGGTAAAGAAAAATTAAATTTACAGGCTTGTGAACTAGAGAATTATTTTAGTGAAGGCACAAATATTGTTTTGGATCATTAGGCTATGTATGCTGCCTCTGGGTCTTGTGCCTGAGCTGGACCTAAGGGAGACAGGTAACCTCCTCCAAATTAAAGTCCTTGAATCCAGGGGTAATAGCTGCTTGTGCTGTCCATGCCGGTGGGTCTGTGAGGCTCACGGCTGTCATCTGTGTTCTTCAGATGCTCTCACACTCAGTGGTGGCCGTGGAGCAAGCCCCGCAGTCACAGCGGACAGCCACGGGGTAGGTGTAGAAAGGATCGACTCCGGGGGCGCAGTTGGGCAGCTTGACGGTCACCTGTTTGGTCTCATTGTAGGTACAAACTCGATGGTGGGCTTCAATGTAGGGGGGCTCCAGAATGGGCTTCTGTCCCCACAGGTAGAAAATAGGAAACCCATTAGAAAAACAATTTTCAACTGGGGTGCTGCAAGAGATTTTAAAACATGCACTATCTGACTATTTAGTAAGGGGCACTGATCTCTTTTCCCTTAGATTGTCAAATAAAAAAATGACAACAGCCAACACAACAGTAGCCGCCCAGTGTGAATGAATCAGAATCATACCATCTTTCTTTGTCAGATCAGCAAAAAAGAATACTTTTTGGTGTGCTGCAGAATTTTAGTAGTGTATGTGTGCCATGAGATGAAAAAGGTTGAGAATTGCTGCATTGAAACATACTATCCAGCTTCATTTTCTTGGTCCCATTTATTGCTATCAGTAATCAACTTGTAATTCATTTGTTTACTTGTTCATCTGTCTCCTCCTAGTAAACAAACAAACTCCTGACATCTCAGTTTCTCATCTGCAAAACTTAGTATCCACCTCTGAGCATTATTGTGGAGATGAGGTGAGATTATCTATGTAATGCACAAGGCCTTACACCAAGTAAGTGTTCAGTAAATGTAATCTATTTTGCTTTATCAGAGCAAATTTAAAAATATGGGTATGCTGGCTGGTGTGGCTCAGTGGATTGAGCACCAGCCTGCAAACCAAAGGGTTACTGGTTTGATTCCCAGTCAGGGCACGTGCCTGGGTTGCAGGCCACATGTCCAATGGAGGGCAATTGAGAGGCAACCACACACTGATGTTTCTCTCCCTCCCTTCCCCTTTCTAAAAATAAATAAATAAAATATTTTTAAAAATAAAATTTAAATTAAAAATATGTGTAACAGAGGTCCAGGATGAAGTTCTTCAATGAAAGGACTGTGTAGAAAAGCTGAATTTAACATCAATTGCTTTCCCCTGCTCCTAAGGTAGTATTTCACCCTTCCTCATTTTGCTTTATGTCCCTTTTCCTCAGTAATCTGGAATCCGAGGCAGTGTTGCCTGATAAAATACAGGATACCCAGTCATATTTGAATTTCAAATGAATGACAAATTCTTTTAGTATAAGTCTGCTGCAAATGTGTGGGACAGACTTATACAAAAAAAAAAAAATGGTTGTTTATCTGATATTCAAGTTCAATGTACCATGGTTTTGTTCTGTTTGGGGGTTGTTTTGTTTTGTTGTTTGCTAAACCAGGCAACCCTAAACCTAGGCCATGAGTAAACGCAATTTTCAGCAACAATTCAACCTTCAAAGTAAATGTAGGCACTTTCTCACCGTGAACACCCTATTTTCAGACACACTCCCCAGTTAAGTTACCAAAAATAAGTGCTTTATATCTCAGAAACTTTCATATTGCTGGGAAAATTAATCACATTCTTTTTTTTTATTTTCTATAAGTAACTTCCCTTTTCACAGCACAATAAAGCCATAAATAAAAGCTAGCTAACATTAAGGAGAATCTCACTGTCTAATGGTCTTGGGGCTTTCATTTCTCCAAAGAGAACATAGTTCTTGATCTCCTGTGGGTGACCATGAGTGATCCAATTAAAGACATTCATCAACTAATAAGGAGAAGAGAAGATGGAATTGAGGGAAATGGTGGGATGAGACTTGGGCCCAGAAAGAGCTCCAAATAGCCCAGAAAATGAACTTCAACCAGAGGCAGGCACCAGCAGGCCAAGCCCTGAATATGAGACTGTGTCAAAGTTCCCTGAGTATGTTTGCTGTCAAGTCACGACCACAGTATCTTTAGCAACTAAATTTTCATTTGGCTACTAGGTCTCAAGCCCTTGATGATGCAAAAATAAAGCTAACTTGGTGGAGCAGTTTCATTTAATTTGGAAGTTTCATCACCATAACTCAGTTCCTTCATCTAAGTGATAGCAGATCGCTGAGTCCCTGAATAGGAAGACATTTTTCCTAACGGCAGTGACCTCTCATGGTGCTCAAGGGCTTCTAAGTTGGCGTTGATTAGGCTAGAGGATAAACATCATAACTCCAGGTAGAGGTCAATCCCATATAATTCACCAGGTGTTTATGATTGCCTGGTTCGTGCGTGACTTTGACAAGAGCTGTAAAAGTTGCAAGAATTAATCTCTGCCCTCAAAAAACTTAAAATTTAGAGTTGTAGAATGGGCAAGGAAGTCAGACACAAGGTAGGGCGGAGTCATGGGCTGACCATGGAGTCAGAAAACCCTTGGGAGTCAGTTCTGGCATCAAAGCATAAATTTGATCATGACAGATGGCAATGAGAAAGGGTACAAAAAAACCAAAACCGAGAATTCATGAAGGGTGTTAAATAAAACTTTTAAAATCAATCTGACAAGGACAGAGCTCAGAATATGTATAGTCGCTGAGAAAAGAGGCAGATGTCATGTTGCTGAGGACTTGACTGTCAGTTAATTGGTGGGTAGTCATTAAAGATTCTTGAGCCCGAGGACCAGATCAGAGCTGGTGCTTCATTAGTAACCAATTAAGGGCCCAGTGGGAAGAGTCAACGGTGGCTCTGTTGTGATTTGATGGGGTGCTAAATGGCCCTCTTTCTTCTCATCCAGCAAACACATCTTCACCACAGCCCTATAGGGCTCTTTGAGATTTTTATCCCCAGTTTAAATGTGCTGCTTCTGGAAAGGCTGAATGTAATTCAATATAAAGGAACTGAATGGATCTGTCAGTGATGATCCCTGAGGCCCCCAGGAATTTGGGGGGTGGGGTGGGAGGGAGTGGGGCTGTGGGAGCAGCACTGAAGGAGGGGCTGAGGATGCCCCTCACCTGCTACACAGCTCAGGGCCTCTCTCTCAGGGCTCCGTCGCAGGAGGAAGAATACATGGAAGAGTTTGGGTTCCATGCTTGAACCAAGAATTATTCCTACCTTTCCACTGTGGGAATAAACGTGACTCTACAATCACTTAGCCTTTGGATTCTCCCATGTCATCTGTAAAATGGGTAGAATAATAGCTCATCTTGACTCCCAGAGTTGATTCCCAAATACACAGACACCATCCAAGTAAAGTTATTACTTTCATCAATGCATTGTTAGAGGGGCAAGGTCATGTTTCCGTCACATTTTTTTGGAGCATGCCAAATAATCATTATTTTTTAAAAAGTCCACAGGAAAAGACAGATGCCCCAGCTTTACCTTATTTCATCAAAAAAGTGAACATTTACGAATCAGGCCAAGTGGCAGGCCCTGAAGGCCTTGCCTTGAGGGCCCGTCTTAGACTCACCTCCCAGGTTTCACAGCGGCCCCAGCAGGCATCAGTGGTGATCCGAAGGCCCCTGCAGCCTGGCTTCTTGGCCAGGAAGGTAAACTCCCTCACGGCACAGCCCACGAAGGTGCGCAGGTTCCCGCTGGAGGTGCTGAGAACACAGCAGCAGCCAGCCAGGAGCAGAAGGGCCATGGGGCCAAGGAGCAGGTACGCCAGCTTCATGCTCTTCCTCTGGGGAGGGAAAGCAGAGAGAGATGATGGACAGATCCAGTTGCCCTCCAAGGGGCAGCCACCACGGTTGCTATCAAAGGGACCTTGCTCTTCGAATTTCAGAAGAAATAAGCCAAGAAATTGCAGATGCCCACAAGCTCTAACACAGGTGCCCCAAATTTTCTCTAAGTGACTCCAATATGGATTCTATGGACCCACTATACTCACTGGACACCTAACCCACCATGGGCATCCTCAGGCTTTTCCTCATTTTGGCCCAACTGCTGGACTTGGCCTGGGTATTTAAAAAAGCATGCTCTGACAGTCTCTTCAAAATGAACACAAAATACAAGTCACATCAAAAGTAATGCATCTCCTAATATAATAATACATGAATACACACAAATTATTTTTACTCAGATGCCACACTTGGTGCCACATTACATGTTTGCTCAAAATTACACTTTCAGAGTCGTAGGTGGGGAATTAAGGTGTGGAGGTAGGTAAATAATAATTGCATGCCCATCTGCATTGTTACTAACCCAACCCTCCACAAAGCATGGATATGCACAAGATATTCTCAAACCCGGCACCTGACTTGGTGGCCATCTGTAAAAATATGTTCTAGTCGTTCTAAAATGCCTCTGCTCTATGCCTCTGCCATCATGGCCCCTAGTTGTGATTCAATTTAAATCCAAATGATGGAAAGCACCAGAGGTGTTTAAAACATAATCCCAACCTCCTGTTAAGTCTATCCTCTCTGGGCCTCCATCATATCCTGTGCTTTTTCAGCAACCAGAATCAATCCCTTTGTGCTCAGCCCACTAGAGAATGGACCTGGATGTTAAAGTGAGAGCAGACATTGCATTTATGGAACACCCTCAACTCATTTTTGCTTTAAAAAGCTGCAAAGTTATTTATTTCTGAATCTGTTCTCCCAGGCCCTACATCCAATCCATCACCTTACCAGGGCTCTTCGGACTTTCCCTCAGGGAGAGTGAAGTCACAATTGCAGAGACGCACTTACCTGATCTTGCCGGAGCTAACTCCTCTTAGAGCTCACACCAGCACCCAAAACCCCAGCAAGTCACAATGAGTGATAGAAGTTCACTCTGGGTAAATGTCTCTACCCTCTGTTACTGGGCTGCTTGACTGCTCAAATATATAGGAAAGGTCTTGTAAATCAAAACAAAAGAGAGGCAGATCCTTACAGGAACCACTAAACACATCAAAGACCTGGGATATAAAGCAGGTCTCTATTTTCCAAAACTGATTCACTTAAAGGGTGTTGTTTTGTTTCCTAACATCACCTACTGAAACAGAAAGTTACCTTGGTGGGTGACATAATCTTAGGGAAACAGTCAAAGGTAGTTCACCCAGCTCTCGGGAGAACAAATGCACTGGGGCAAGATGGATTAAATTTTCCTTTGTGGTAACCACAAATTTCCTTCGAAACGGGAGGCAGTCACTGGTCGTTCATGGCAAACTCACTCCCTTCACTCACAACACATTTCAATACACTGAAAAGTAACAGAACAATGACTCTTCCTGGAAAGAGCATGGGATCTCTAACTGAAAGGATGGAAATCACAGTGAGAAGAATCAGTTTGAAAGCCTTAAAGTGAGTTAAGGATTAGATAATATTATTAGCACTTGGAAATGAATCATACAGGGAAAAAATACTGAGATGTTCAAAGTGATTTACCTTCCAGCATGGGAATGAAGACATTTCGTGTCTTCTATGTAGTTTTCAAAATTTTGCACATTTTCTACATTGAGCAGGCTTTTGCAATAGAAAGTCAGTTAATATCGATACTTTTTAAAATAAACTAATAAGTTCACATTTGTACTACATGCAAGATATGATAGCTGGTTCCTAAGAGTCTAAACTAAGAATAAAATAACATCCTTTATGAGGATGAGACTCAGTTTGCATTCCAATCTGCAGCAGCAGCATACGAATGGATTGAAAACCTTGCGTTTGCAGCATTTTTCTGGGTGGTTTAGAAAATAAAAGAAGCAGACATCATCCCTTCGGAGTTTACATATCATTGCAAATAACAACATAGCCAGAGACAGTTAAGATGCCCATTAAATGGGCAAATGGTACTAAATAAAGAAGTTAAAATATTCCCATTTCCTGCAAAAGAAAAGGGTATTCTTTAAACATGTTGCTCATTAAAGGTTTGACTTTTTCAAAACATATAATGACCCTCAGTGAATCCATCACTATATCATCAATATATCTATTTCTAGAGTCAGATTGTTTTCGTATGTGTTTTATAGAAAATTGAACTAGGCTTGGAATAAAGGACCTTCTTCAGCACTTCAGCCTGGGAATGTCATAACCAGAACTGGGGTGTGAGGGGACAGACTGTTTACCTGGTGTGATCTCCCAGCTTGCTGGGTCTAGAGCCAGCCCATCAGTGGTAAACTGCCATCCTGAGCTGGGTTTCTGAAGAAAACTGTTGGGCCCTTTTAGATTAGACCTGAAACATCTGGACTTGTATCTGAAGCATCACAAGATAAAGAAAAATAACAAATGGAGGCCAAGAGTACCTTTCTTCTACAATCCCTGAATCCCTTATATTGCAGCTTTGGCATTAGGCTTACCCCCTAATGCCCCATCAGCATTAACCAGATGATAATGACCATGTATAGTCACTGAGCACCCACTACCTACCAGGCTCCATGGAATCCACTGTGCTTTTACACATGGTATCTCTAAGTCTTACAGCAATTCTGCAAATCAATGATTATTGTCTCCTTTTTCCATTGGGAGATATGGAGGCTTAGTTATGCTGTCATCTGCCTTCGATGACAGTGACGATGGTTTGTTTGACCCCTGTAACCAGCAGCAGCCGATTGAAAGGTGCTGTCCTGAACACTGTGTTCAACAGGCCTCTGAATCCTTGCCCAGTGTGGAGGGCAGTGGCCTGTCAGCTCCATCGTGGGGTAGAAAGGGGAGTGGTATGTGGATGCCAGTCCTTACACTGTGCCACTCGCCTCTCCATAGGCAGAGTGAGAGGCTGCTGAGTGAGTCGAAGGCTCCTTGAAGCCCTGGTGCCTATAGAATATCTTGTCACCATAGTCTGTACATCTCCCACTTTCCCTCCCATCTCCGTTGACATTTCCACCATTAAAGTCACTGTCTTGAGGTAACAAACAAAGATGTGGGCAGTGTCTCCAAGCACAGGCCCTGGAGAATCTTCTCTCGTCTTGTTCCATTATCATCTTCGTATAGATTCATTGTCACTTTGGAGGGTGAGTCACAAGAGACAGGTTCTCTAGGGGTAAGGAGAGGAAAGAAGGTGCATAGGTGAGCAATCTTCCTGAGGTCTGAAAGACCATGACAACAAAGGAGGAGTGAGCTCAGTGCCAGTGCCCCAAAGAGATGATGAGCAACCCCAGTTGGAGGGCCCAGCAGCGTACACTGTGTGCAAGAGGTGGAGACACGGCCAGAGCCTGGAACTGCCCCCCCTCCAGCTGAGCCACGCTGATTCTCAGTGGCACAGCTTCCTGTGTGGTCGTGTTGGGAAACTCACTTCTCTCAGCCTTCGTTTCTTCATCTCTAATGTGATGGACTTGACCCTGTGATCACAAGGTCCTTCTTCACACCGGAATGTAAATGTCTGAAAACTACTTTATGAAATAACAAGCTAAGGGAAAGTCAGATGGAGAATCCAAAGGTTTGTATTATAATAAAGCCATCCTGATTTGTGTTCAAATCTTAACTCTGACACTTGCCAACTTGTGATCTTGGGTAAGTCTCATCACCTGCTGAATCTCAACTTCCCACAAAACTGAAAATGCCTCCTTCACAGAGCTCATGGGAAGAGTCTATGAAATAATGTCTATAAATTGCGTATCTCATTGTTTGATCTGTGATAAACAGGCAATAAAGGTAGTTCCTCTTTCTTATCCCATCATCACTCTGTATGCCCAAAGAAATATAAAGCTGCCAATAAAAAATTATGTCACACCACTAATTGTTAGGCATACCCTGGGATAAAATGGGTCTGAAAATAGAGGAAGCAAAGTCCTTGCAGGTAATGAGACCTCACCAGCATCCTGAAACCAGAAGATGCAGGCGGGCACCAATCAAAGCCAACCTGATCTGACGCTGAAATTAACATGGTTTGCAGCAGGAAAAAAATGTCTGAAGTATTAGAACTAATTTATAAGTTCCAAATCACACCTTGGAGGTATAAGGTTTGCCATGGTTCCAAAAGTTAATATATTGACCTGGCCGGGTGGTTCATTTGGATGGAGTGTCATCCTATACGCCAAAATGTCATGGGTTCAATCCCCAGTCAGGGTGGGTCCGATCCGTAGTGGGGGTGTGTATGGGAGACAACCAACTGATGTTTCTCTCTCTCCCTTTGTCTCTCTAAAAATCAGTGAACATCTCTTTGGATGAGGATTTTCAAAATTCAATATATTAATAAATCTTCAGGACTACTTTCAAACAATTTCAGTTCTGACCAAGAATGGAGTCAAACTAACTGAGCCAGCCAACACACACTGAGTACCTTCTCTGGTCTACAGGTACTAAGTGAGGACCCATTGAACTAAGCCATTTGCTGTATCACTTACAATGGTATCCTGCAAGTAAAGAAAGATATTCATGCTCCCATGTTTTTCCCCATTGTCCTCTCAGAATACACAATGCTCTGTCCAAGGATAAAATTAATCAACAGTATGCCTCCTGTGGATGAATAAAAAGCCACAAATGAAGCTATGTGTCTCAAGGAAGTAATAAAATTAATGATTTTCTGGTAACAGATACAAGAAAGGTCAGCCTTGGATTTTACAAAGTTGTATGGTGCTTGTAATATCCCTTATTGACAAGGGGAAAGTTCTGGGATTACAAATTAAGATAAATGCTGAAGTCTTGGAAGAAATTACTTTTATTGCAAAGTTATTTCTTCCTTTCAAAGCACTGGGTATTTGTGGGACAGCTCCTCATTTTGACTTAAAGAGATAACATTTGCCCTAGATGATAGTTCTGTTGCTATGGTGATAATTTTTTATGAGACTAAAAATAATGAAGCTTGTGTCTGATTTACTAGGACAAGTCAAGCCTTTCTCCACAACTGCCTGAAAGAAGTATCTGTCAATTGTCACAGATTTATTTCAGATTAGGGGCACATGGTTTAGGTGCTGAAGTGGAATGTTTTTATTTCCGCCTGACTCTTCTACTTTTGAGTATCATAGCTTTGCAGGGCATGGCAGACACACACCTAACGGAGAGGAACAGAGGGGAGCTTAATGAGTCACAAAGAAGCATTCTTTATTTCAAGTGCACCCTGCATTCTCATTGGAATGAGTCCACAAAGCTGCTGGGTCCCCAAATCCTTCATTTGTAATTCCCCAGGCAAGGCCAAGGTTGTTGTTAGCTAAGCTACGAAGCAACAGCACCTCATTTGTTAGTTATTGGCTTTGTTCCAGAAAACTACCCCTAGGATTATGGCACCAGAGTGCGTGCATGTGTCCGCGTGTGCTGTGCTTGTGCTTGAGTGAAGGAGCAAGGGGATGGGGTGGAGGGAGTGTAGAGAGTAGCAGAGAGCTGGTCTGCTCTCCAGAGTATTCATTACATAATCTAATTCATATCTATTAAGCAACTGCTGTGTGCCAGGCTTTGCCTAGCACTGGAGTCAGTAGATTCATTAAAAAAAATAAATAGATAATATAAGGAAGTAAGGGGTAGAATAGCTAACAACTGACAGAAAAGAGATTTCTTTTCTTCTTCCCTTTCTTTTCTTTGTCTCTTCTCTCTTTCTTCTTTTTATTCTTACATGTTTTATTGAGTGTTACCATATGTCAGATACATGCTAGGTACATGTGATGCCAATATGAACAGAGTTAAGAACCTGCCCTCAAGGAGTCTGAAGCCTAGCAAGGAAGATAAATATACCAGCACACATATGACCAAGAACTTGCACTATTAGCCATTTCTCCCAGGGAAATGGAAATGTATGTTCACATAACAACCTGTACACAAATATTCATAGCAGCCTTATTCATAACAGCTCCAAACTGGATTGACTCACGTGCATGGTTCAACACAGCGTGGCACATCCTTAACATGGAATACCACTGGGCAGGAAAATAGAATGAACACACACCAACTTGGATGAATCTCTGGAGAACCATGCTGAGTGAAAAAGAAACAACCCAAAAAGGTTATATTCTGTATTAGCCCATTTATATAACTTGAAATCACAAAATGATAGAAATGGGGGGTTGACTGTGCTGCCTGGGGTTAAGGAACACTGAGGGTAGGAAGGAAGTGCTCATGGTGATACGCAGGCAACACGAAGGGTTTCTGTGATGATGGATATGTTGTCTCTGGACTCTGGTGGTAGATACGTGAACAAAACATGTCACAAGTTTGCATAGAAGTAAAATACATGCACGAGAATATAAATAAAACTGGGTAAATCTAAACAAGGTAGCTGGTTATAACAATGCCAATACCCTGGTTGTGATAGTGTGTGATAGTTTTAAAACATAAAAAAACATTGGGGGAAACTGGATAAGAGGTACTTGATGTCTTTGTATTATATCATACAATTGTATATGAATCTATAATTATCTCAAAAGAAAAAGTTTGCTTAAAAAATAAATCAACATTTTATTTCAGGGGTGGGAGTCAGGGGTGAAGGTAGCCAAAAGATTCAGACTTACAGTTATAAAACAAGTACGTCCAGAGGATGTGACCTTCGGCATGGTGACTACAGTATATACTGCCAAGTGTATCTTGAAAGTTGCCAAGAGAATAGATCTTATAATTCTCAACACAAGGGAAAAAAAAAAACTTGTAACTATGCATGGTGATAGATGTTAATTAGACTTAATTTGGTAATCATTTCACAATACATACATATAACAAATCATTGTATTGAACACCTAAAACTAATGCAATATGGTATGACAATTATATCTCAATTTTTAAATAATAATTATGATATATTAAGAAAAATAAGATAAATAAGTTTTTTTAAGTATTACTGTTAAGAAACTAAGTTAAAACAACTAGAAGCTTATAAATAAATAAATACATACATACATACATACATACATAAATAAATAAATAAATCAGTGTAACATTAGATGCATAAATGCTGTGGTAAAATGGAGGTAGGATGCTCTGAGAGCTTAGACGATGGGGTGCTGTCAGAAGAGACTTCCGAGAGACCTGACTTTTATGAGATGGAAGAGAATTCATTCCAGACAAAGGAATCTGCACATTGACTCTGCCATTGTAATTCAGAGCAGAATCTCAGTCTTGTTCAACCCTGGTTGAAGAAGAGAGACAGGGATGAGGATGGTTACAGCAGATGGGCTGCGGGATGGGCGCTGTGAAGGATTCCATTTTTGTTCTAAGGTCAAGTAGGAGCCAAGTTCATGGTTAGAAAGACCTTGTGGGCATAGTAAGGAGATAGATTGGAGTGAAGACGCCAGCTGGGGAAGTGGCTGTGGTGATTCAGGTGAGTACTTTGCTTGCCACCTCAGATCTTGGAAGCCCTTCAAGGTAAGTCCTTTTTCCAAAACAGAGGTGTCCAGTAAAAATGAAATTCAAGTCACATAAGCAATTTTCAATTTTCTAGTAGCCACATGAAGGTCATGTACACCAGAAGGCTGTGGGTTCGATTCCCAGTCAGGGCATATTCCTAGGTTGCAGGTTCAATCCCCCATTGGGGCACATACAAGAAGCAGCTGATTGAAGTCTCTCTCTCTCTCTCTCTCTCTCTCTCTCTCCCCCACCCCCCTTCCTCTTTCTCTTAATTCAATAAACATATCCTCAGGTGAGGATTAAACAAAAAGAAACTAGAAGGAAACACATGAGATTAATTTTAATTAATCACAGTGTGACAATTGCTAGAAATAAAATAGATTACATTTAACCATATATTATGAAAATGTCTATATTTCAACAACTAACCAATTTAAAACACTTTTAATAAAAATATTTTACACTCTCTTTACAATCTTTTCTTACACTAAGTCTTTGGGTCTGATCTGCATTGATAACACATAACTGACAGCACATCCCCGTTCAAACCAGCCACACTTCAAGTGCTCAAGGGCTGCGTGCAGGTGGTGGCTGCCCTGTTAGACAGTGCAGGGCTAATGGACAGGCGGTACTCTGCGGTGGGAAGGAGTCATTATTTGAAATCCTTCTAGCGCTTTGTCACGTGGCACGCCTATTGTTCCTCACAACAACATCCTATGAAGTGTGATTACCTACCCTTCAGGATGAGGAAAACGAGACCCAAGAACTTAAACAAACTGACTAATCAGTGATGGAGTTGGATTCAAATTCAGCCCTGACTGACTGATTTTTACTGTCTTTGGCTGCTACTTCTTTTGCTCTTGCAGTGACAAACTTCGACCTGCAGGGGTGTCCAAGCTTTTGGCGTCTCTGGGCCACACTGGAAGAAGAGTTGTCCTGGGCCACAGATTAAATACATTCCAACATGAAATCACAACAAAATCTCATAGTGTTTTTATTAAATCAATGATTCTGTGTTGGGACGCATTCATAGCCATTCTGTGGCCTGAGACGCATTCATAGCCATTCTGAGCCCCATGTGGCCCATGGGCCATGGGTTGGACACCCCTGGCTACAGGGAAGAGATCATTAGATCGACCTTATAGAAATCTCTGATTTGCTAGGCCAGCTGATCCTGTGTGGCTGATGCATGTTAAGTGTCAAAGCTTCAAGCAGCCAAGAGTCCATAAAAGACTTTTTTGGGGGGAATTTGTCAAACTCCTTATTTATCCAGAACCATATTTCTGATCTGCTGAGCCTAATTACATTACCTGAGAGTCTCAGTCTTTGGAAATGTGCAGTTTGCCTGACTGTATCATAGCTTCTTACCTCAAGCCACTGAAGGGCCTGCACCAAAATAAATTACGAGGAGAAATTTCTCCAAAGTAGTGATGGTCCTGATGTTTAGTGAACAATGAAGCCAGGATAGTAATCAGGTCCAGAGAAGGGAAGCTAATACAATCAAGGGGATGGAGAAATTTCATAATAAAGGATAGGCTGATCTAAGACCCCTTTCTCTGGGTAGCTGTGGCCCCTGGGGCCTGGGTATCTCTTGGAACCAGCATCTCTTGGAACCATTGACCCACCTTTGCAAAATACTGGTCAAGGATTAGGGATACAGTTTGAGACTTCAGAGCTGAGTAAAGTAAAAGTTTCAAAACCATGATTCTGAGTTAACAACCCATGGAGAGAAAGCAAACCAGGCCCAGAACATAGAGCCGAAACGATCTGAATATTACTGTATGAATATCTAATGGATTTCCTCCCCATCTACATGACCCCTGTATTTGTATACCTCAGAAACAACCCAACCTTACTATACCCCAACCAAAGTTCATTATCTTTCTCTCCAGCCTCTTTCCTACCCCCTCCTCCTGGCCTTCTCCATCTCTAAATGAAACCCCTGAGATGCATTCCAGGCGCTTCTCTGTCCCACTGCCCCACTACATACACAATTCTGTCACTTCTATCTCCCAAACACATTGTGACTCAGTTTCCTAATTCAGAATCCTTGAAGAATGTTTGCCTCTGACTCCTCCCTCTCTGTTCACTGTAGCTAAAAGTTCCTTTCTAAATGTCAGTCTAATCTTGACTTGTATATTCTAGTTGAAACTCTTCACTGCTCCCCATGCACTCAGGATAGAATAGAAATGCCTTAACAAAGCACTCTCCTTAGCCCTGGCCTCTCCCCAGGCCCCTCCCCATTCTCACTCCAAGCTCAGGACTTTTAGGTTGAGCAAAGCAACATTCTCTCTCCCATCAGGTCTTCCCACTTGCCCTTTTCTCTCCCCAACTCCTAAGTTTGCTTCACCCCTATGCATCCTTCAGGACTTGGCTTAGCTACTGCATCCTACACAAAGCCTTCTCTGGTCCTCAAAGTCTGAGGTGGGTGCCCAAGACATGCTTTCATCATCCTTGTGCCTCCCTATCAGTGCTGCTTTCGTGGGGCATCGTCATCAACAGTTTACTTGTCTCCTGCTGCCACCAGATGTTAGCTCCAAGGAGCTGCGCTGTGATCTCCTTTTCACCCATCCCTCCTCAATGCCTGCACATGGTAGGCAACAAACACTTAAGCAAGTGAACAACTGAATGATGGTAGAGAACAACAAATATCACTTATTTCTATCACCCTCCCAACTCAAAACTTTGTCAGTCTCCATTAAAGTTTGGCAAATATATCCAGAAGAGCAAATGGTCAATTCAATAAGCCTTGCTTTCCCATAGCTAAATGAAAACGCAGTGAGTCCGTGAAGGGATCATCCTAAAATGCCTCCAGCTTCACGTTAGTGCAGTGTATGGCCCACACATGGGTACGTGGTAACCCAGGCAGCAACAATCTTGGAAACATTAGGCCCAGGGAGCACGGTGAGTGCCCACTTCCTGCTCTCTTCTTTTCCATCACAGGACACTAAACCTGATGGCTTCCATCCCCAACCATTTGAACAGACTCATCCATGTGAGTGGTCAGGTAGGGTGCACATCTGCTTCTTGGCACTCCTTGGCACATTGGTCTGGTTGGGTTTATGACTAACCCCAATTACTTGGAGAGGGGGAAAAAGCATTTTCCCTCTTTGCAGCCTGAAATATCTCATCAAAGAAATGTGGAGAGTATGGAAATTATATTTGATTAGCAGACAGCTATTCACTTCGATCAACTCTCTTATTCTGTAGCTCTCTTTGGAAAAAGGAGTTTGGGCTTTTCTGACAGCCTGATGGGTAATGACATAGTTTTAATAATCCTCTTCCCTCAGGGTCAGACATGAAGAAGGAAACTTCATAATGAAATTACTGCACCTCAAAGATGTAATCACTAGGTTCGTCCTTTATGCATTGTTCACATCCAGGACTCTGGAAAAAAGATGTCTATTTCAGGCCTGCCTAATACTGTGGTTGATGCTCTGCTTTTTTAAAAAAACGATTATTTATTTTGCTCACAATTCTGCAATTTAGACAAAGATCAGGAGAGATGGTCATTTCTGATCCATGTGACATCAACTATGCCAGCTCCACTTGGGGACTGGAGGGTCCACTTCAGGTGAGCAAGTTAATTCTGGCTGTCTGCTGATTATAGAGAGAGAGGGAGAGAGAGAAACATCAAGTTGTTGTTCCACTTAACTATGTATTTATTGATTGATTCCTGCATGTGCCCTGATGGGGGATCGAACCTGCAACCTTGGCATGTCAGGACAATGCTCTAACCAGCTGAGCTAGACCTCTCCACAGGCTGCTTGGACTTCCTCCCAACATCATGGCTTGGTTCAATAGTCAGCATCTGAGATAGAAAGCAGAAGGTACCAGTTTCTTTTGTTTTTCTATGCACCACCCCCCACCCAGACAACCCCCATTCACAAAACAAACCAGGCAAAAGGCCTGGGCCTCGGGGTATATACAATGGGTTTACTCTGTTTCCCCTTTCTGTACAGTCAGCGTAAGAGCACAGCCTGCGGTAAGTACCAGGAGGCCAACACTCTGCTTTCTGAACTGTGAAGACCCATGAGGCCTACAGTAGACTGAGCCAAAGGCATGAAGCTTTAGAAGTTCTCTCAGAATACACACACACTCTCAATTCAACTCCATTCATCGCATAAAGTTAGGAATCTAATTTCTCAATTTAAACAATTATAAGATACAAGACCCTTTTATTTGTAGACACTAGTCTAATCTTTTCCTCCCAATGCTATGACCAGGGTTGGTTGGGGGCAGGGGTGTTCATCTCCCACTCTCGCTTTTCTGTAGCAGGCAAGAGAAACAAGTCCGGATGGAACACTGCTCCGCACTCCCACCCTGACTCTTATCTGATTGACTCATGACAACAATAAGTAACATGGGGACTCAACATGTTGGAAGGTTAGAGTTCAGGTGGATTTATCAGTTAGGATGGTTTGGGCAGCAAATAACAAGTGCAAACCACTAACGTGGCGTAAATGTACTTATGCTTAAGTACCAGGGAGCTCAGAGTCAGGGAGATGAGCATTGGTACGGCTGGGCAAGTGTCCCCAAGGGCTCAGGCACTTCCCATCCTTCTGGCTGCCATCCTCGGTGTGTTAGCATGAGTCCCTTCACGACCTGCCCCAGCTCCAAGCTTAGTGTCCTTCAGCAACAGTGCCCAAAGCAGAGAGAGAGAGAGAGAGAGAATAAGGAGAGGAAAGTATCTTGCCACAAGCATTTCTCTTTTAAGAGAGGAAAGGTCTTACAAAAGTTTCCTGCCGATTTCCTCTTGCATCACACTGGCCGGAATCAGGCCACGTGCCCATGCCCTCGCTGTAAGGAAGGCTTGGAATGGGAGTTCTGGGCACTCACAGCCTCTTCAGTGGAAGACCAGCTCTGCTGGTGAGGGCAAAAGGCAAACCCGAAGGGCAGACAGCCACCAGTGCCTGTCAAATGTGTTGGTTCAATTCCGAGCAAAGGCCATTTGACTACATTTCAAGTTGTGCTCTCTAATTTAACTTCATTCAGTAAGAAAACCAATATTTTTGCCTCCTCCTGTCAGATTCCTGTGTCTTATTTTTCAATTAGTTCACAGCTCAGAGCAAGGAAAGAGTCATGATTACTTATCACCCCCAAACATTAACAATTACTGCCAGGAGCACTGCTGACTGTAGGAAAAGCGATCACCAACCCCCCTTGGGCCTCAGTTTCTTTATCTGGAAAGCGAGGAGGTTGGTATAAGAGCATCTCCAAAGCCTCCTTCCAGCCCTGACAGCCTGTGGTTCTATAACATTCAAATGTCTCGACCCAGTGAATCAAACCACAGTAGCCTAACGGATGTTATAAAAGGAAGAAATTCTACTCACATTGACTCACATTGTCCCTGGGAAATCAAAACTGATATATGATGAAACAATGATGAACTCTAAAGCCAGTGTCAGTTTAATAAAAATAAGAACTTGTGAGCGTGCCCCAGGCAGGCTATTGAGGGTAGTCATGTAATGGGCTTACAGAAGTTTAGGAAAATCGCTGCTCCCTTGAAAGTGGGTTTTGTAAGACAAGTAGAATGACAAGACACTAAAAATGGTTTTCTCCTTCCTCTCTGTGTTGAAATGATTCCTAATATCTACAGGGCACAGCTCAAACACCTTGACATAGCTTATAAAAGGTCCTTCCCAGCCAAGCATCCGCCTATGCCTACACATACTTAATAGTAATAATAATAATAATAATAATAATAATAATAATAATAATGGCTAAAATTTAAAAATCTTTCTCTGTGCTCAATATGTATGAAGTACTTTAATGTCATTGTCTCCTTAACTGTTACAACAGGAATATTGTTATAATACTATTATCTTCATTTTACCTATAGAAAAATGGAAGTTAATAATTTGCCCACAGTCTAAAGCAGGTAGAATCAAAATTTGAATTAGGCAGTCTGTATCCAGAGCCTATGACTTTAGTCACATGCTATATTTCTCTGACAGTATTTAAATGTTATTTTATAAATTTTTGTTTACATTTCTATTTCTACTCTGTAAGGGGCCATTTTTCTATCCCCTCATATGGTATCTTTCAGGTAATAGACACTGAATAAATACTGAATGAATGAATGACTTCCTGTGCAGGTTTTTCACTGTTCTTCAAACAAACTTTATTGTACCATCATACCTTACCTTACAATGCTCCTTCTGCCCAGCAGACACTTACTCCTCCTTCAGAAATGTGCTCAAATGGCATATCCTTGCTGTGTTCTTTCCAACCATCTTCCAAAGAGAAAGCTAGGTCACATGAAAACAAGTCACATAAAAAGGAACTAGAATCAGAACGACATAGGAATTGCTTTTAATAAGGGTCAGCTAACAAAAGCCGCTAAATCTCAACAAGTTAACACAATAAAATCACTCACAGTTAGCAGAAGCAGAGAGACAGTCTCTGCAATCATTAAGGGACAAGGACCCACCTTATGGGGCCACCATATTCAAGGTACGGCCTGTTAAGACAACCATGGAAGGGTAAGAGACAGCCTGGGAGACTGTGGAGGTCTGAAGTGGGTGCATCACTTCCACCCACGTCCACTGGCCATAACTCAGTCCTACAGCCCTGACCTGACTGCAACTGAGGCTGAGGATGAGGTTGTCCTGCATCCACCACAGCTTCTTTAACAGGAATATGGAACAATGCCTTCAAAATTCTAATTCAAATGGTTTTAATCTTAGGAAATTCTATACCCAGACAACTTTCAATCAAGCATGAGGGCAGAATAAAGAAATGTTCAGACATGCATGAGCTCAGGAAGCTACCAAACAATGTAAACAAGGCAGTAAGTAAAGGGAGACAAAAATACTGAATCCAGGAATCATGGCTCCAACATGAGAGTGAAGAAGAGAGTCCTGAAATAATAGCCGTATGGAAGGCCGAAACTGGAGCAGAAGGGCACAGGGTAACTGTATTTGACGGACGTGGAAAGGGAAAAGGGCTGGTGATATGTGTGCTCTATTACACCATCATGCCTAGCTTACGCTTGCCCCTGATCTTCCATAATTCAAAATCAATAAAGAATGTCTGAAATTTATAAATCTAGAAGTAGCAGTATAGGTGTGGAGGAGCTCTGCCCACAGAGCCCCATCCCTCCGTCACGGATGAAAATAAAACTACCAAGACATGGTCTGCTTGGGGAGGAGAGGTGGCCAGTCTCTCAAAGGAGAAGGGCCAAGAGCCCCTTCCTCAGTGGCTTTTATTAGGTTCATAATACACAGGAATACAGGTAAAGCTCATCAATTAATGTCAGGCAGCAAGGATCAAACAATAGATAACATTTCACAGAACTCTGAGGGTTTAGTTGAGTCAGGGTCTGTCCGCTAAAGGTTTACAAAACTTTGGGATTCAATCTCATTTCCTCCTCAGACCTTTTTCCTTTAAATGAGAGCACTCTTAGCAAAGCAGGTTTCACAGGACTTTACGAATTCTTTCTTATGCCTGATCACCCGGGAAGCCTGCTCTAGCCAGCACAGAGCTGCACAACCCTCCCTCATAGTTTCAGGCTTAAATGGATTAGGACCAGGATGCCAAAAGATAAGAACTCCTCCCAGATGGACTGGGGACTCAGGCTATGTCAGAATAGCTGAGCGGTGAGGGTCCATCACCCCCTCTTTGCTGCAGCCCCCAAGTCCTTCCTTGAGGGCCTTCCAAGTGGTCGTGCCTGGCTTAGGCGACCCCTCTCTTGAGGGAATCTTACCCATCATTGGCTAACTGACCAAGCATGAGGGGCCAAGCATTGGGGGCCAGTTATGGATGAAGTAGAAGCAGTGCTCCTGCCAGGGAGATAAGCTTTGTCTCCTTAGTGGCTTACAGTCTGAAGGTCACTCACTCAGCCTAGTCATGGGGGAGGTACAACTCCTGAAACCAGGCAGAATGTTTCCCAACATATAGGCATATTATAATGCTTGGAAATGGAGAAGTCAGTTATAAAAGAAACTGCTAAAAAGTGTTGAAAATGGTTGCTGCAGGAGAGCTGAACTTGAAGTATGGTGGGATAGAGCAAGAAACACCATTTTTTATTATAACTCTTGGTACAGTATCTGACTTTTTAACCATGTACTACATTTCTTTGCTAAAAATTCTACATGTTTTTCAATAAAAAGGAGAGAGGGAAAAAGAAGTTTTCATAAGCTTTCCCTTCATCCTACCCAGAGTTCCAACCAAGAAGCTCATCATGGCATCAAAATGTCAAGGAGGGAAGAACGGGACAGAGCAAATGTGCACACATGTGGTGCCTTCTTTGAATCCAAAGCAGAGTGTTTTATCTTTTATTCAATTCTTGTAAAAAATACTGGTCAATACAAGTGAATTTGGCAAAACAGCAGGATTCAAAGTCAATATTCAGAAATCAAACATACACCAACAACGAAGTATCAGAATCAGAAATCAGGGGGGGAATCCTATTTGCTATAGCAACAAGAAAAATAAAGTACCTTGTAATAAACCTTTTCAAGGAGGTAAAAGACCTATACTCAGAAAACTACATGACACTGAAGAAAGAAATTAAAGAAAACACAAATAAATGGAAGCATGTACCATGTTCATGGACTGGAAGAATTAACATCATCAAAATGTCCATACTATCGAAAGCAATTTATAGATTCAATACAATCCCTATTAAAATACTAATGACATATTTCACAGATATAGAACAAACATTTCAAAAATTTATATGCAACCATAAATGACACCAAATAGCCACAGCAATTTTGAGAAAGAAGAACAAAGTAGGAGGGATCACAATACCTGATATCAAACTGTATTACAAGGCCTCTGTAATCAAAACATTATGGTACTAGCATAAGAACAGACACATAGAGCAAAGGAAGAGAATAGAGAGCCCAGAAATAAGCACAAGTCTCTACAGTCAATTAATTTTTGACAAAGGGGGCAGAAGCATAAAATGGAGTAAAAATAGCCTCTTCAACAAATGGTGTTGGGAGATCTGGACAGTGACATGCAAAAAATGAAACTCGACCACCGACTTACACCATACACAAAAATAAACTCAAGATGATAAAAGACTTAAATATAAGTCGTGATACCATAAAAGTCCTAGAGGAGAACATAGGCAGAAAAATCTCAGAAATTCCACAGAGCAATATTTTCAATTATCCCCTGGAGCAAGGAACATAAAGGAAAGAATAAACAAATGGGACCTCAACAAAATAAAAAGTTTCTGCTTAGCTAAAGAAAACAGCAGTAAAGTGAAAAGGGAACCAACCATATGGAAAAATATATTTGCCAATGATACCTTGGACAAGGGTTTGATCTCCAAAACATATAAAGAACTCACATGACTCCACTACAGGAAGACAAACAGCCCAATTAAAAAATGGGCAAAGGACCTGAAGAGACATTTCTCCAAAAACACACAGGGCCCAGAGATATATGAAAGGATGCTCATCATCACTAGCCATCAGAAAGATTCAAATTAAAACCACAATGAGGTACCACTTCATACCAGTTAGAATGGCCATCATAAACAAATAAACAAACAAGTGCTGGAAAGGTTATGGAGAAAGTGGAATCCTAGTGCACTGGGAATGCAGACTGGTGTAGCCACTGTAGAAAACAGTATGGAATTTCCTCAGAAAACAAAAATGGAACTGCCTTTTGACCCAGCAATAGCACTGCTGGGATTATACCCTACAATTCCTGAAACACCAAAAGAACCTGTGCACCCCAACGTTCATTGCAGCACAATTTACAATAGCCAAGTGCTGGAAGCAACCCAAGTGCCCATCAGTAAATGAGTGGATCAATAAACTGTAATACACTTACACAAAGTAATACAATGCAGCAGAAAGAAAGAAGGAGCTCCTACCCTTCACAACAACATGGATGGAACTGGAGAGCATTATGCTAAGTGAAACAAGCCAGGTGGTGAAAGACAAATACCATATGATTTCACCTATAAGTGGAACCTAATCAAAAAAAGAAACAAGCAAGCAAAATATAACCAGAGTCATTGAAATAAAGAACAAACTGATGTAACCAGAGGGGAGGGGGAAGAGGGATAATGGGGGAAAATAGGGGAGGGGCCATCAAAGAACATGTATAAAAGACATATAGACAAAGCCAAAGAGGTAGGTTGGAGGGTGGGAGGTGGGGATGGGGGAGTGGGGGAAATGGGGGGGGGGTGAAATGGAGACAACTGTACATGAACAACAATAAAAATTTTTTTAAAAAGACAGGTCCCTGGCCCCATCTTCCTAAATAGTTTCATTACAAGAAGGGAAGAAGCTGAGAACAGCAAATGCGAACAGAGCTCCTGGAATAGCACCAGTGAGGACCACTATGTTGGGTCTCTCCTCCATCTTCCAAAAAAAGGGAAAATAAGACATTTTAGGTACTTTTCTGAAATCAATATGTTCTGTATCCTCCTCATCTAGTAGCTTCACAGACCTCTCAAAAAAGTGTTTTTGAATTTGGCATGACATTTTTGTGAGCTCATGGTGTACATCCATTGCCTTCGTAAATGGATGTATACCTGTATCAATCTTACCTATCTAATCTTTAAAATTCACCTCTTACTTTTTTTTTTATTTATTATTTATTTATCTTTTAGAGGGGAAGGGTAGGAGAGAAGGAGAGGGAGAGAAATATCAATGTACGGTTGTCTCTCGTGTGTCCCCTGCCGGGAACTGGCCTGCAACCCAGGCATGTGCCCTGACTGGGAATCGAACCTCGATCCTCTGGTTCGCAGGCCCGCGCTCAATCCACTGAGCTACACCAGCCAGGGCTTACTTTATTTTTTGATGTAAGCAACATTTGCTGATCTCTTGGCTCTCCTGTCACCCTCCATGCTTCTAACTGCTTGCGAGCAATGGTTCTGCTATCAGTTTTGTGAGATCTATTAGAATGCCATTTACTTGGCCCTGAATGCTTGACTATATATTTTTTTTTAATTTGGGAGTTTCAGTTGCCTCTTCAACAACATTTATCCTGCAGTTACCTATCGAGCACCATTTTAGGTATTGGGGATAGAGATGAAAAGCATATTAATAGTTCTTGCCATTAGTCTAGAGGAACAGACTGAAAAATGAGCTAATAATTTCAACAGTGATAAGGGCTATGGCAGAGATGCGGATAGAGGGCTCTAAGTTAGGAGAGACACTTAACCCAACCTGGAGGAGGAAGAGAAGGCTTCTTGGGATGAGTTGCCCTGTGAGCATTATAAAGGACTTAGGACTAAACATGTAAAGAGAAAAGAAAAGGACATTCTTGGTAGAGGAAAGAGCACGAAAACACTCAGAAGTGAAAGGGAACTCAGAAGGGTCAGGGAGTGGAAAACCATTTGGGCATGGGGATGAGTGACTGGTGAGGAAGGGCAAATCCGGAGGTGAGCAAGGGCCAGGTTCTACTAGGGAGACATGGGAGGATTTTGTGCAGAGGATTGATAAGATCACATAGGAGTTGCCAATACAGTAGATCCTTCTAACTCAGATAATTGAAGTGGTGTGTGTATTCGGGGAGGGAGGGTGAGGCTGGAAAAAGGAGACTCCTACCAGGCACAAGACCCTCGAGGTAATGAGGGGAGAAATCCTGAAAGTGTGGACTAAGACAATAGAGGTGTGGATAAAAGAAAGCACAATCAAAATCTATTTGGAAGGTTAACGTACCAGGATCCAATTGTGAAGGATGAAGGAGTGGAAGCATCTCAGATGGTCCAAGTGTCTAGCTTGTTGACTCAGCAGGTGATGCTACCATTGGCCAACAGGAGAATCTGTGGAAATAGGTTTGCAGGCGAGTGAGTTCACTTTGTGTTGGCTTTGAAATATTGGCCAGAAATTTGAGAAGAGACACCTACTCTCAAGTAGACATGTGGGTCTGTGGTCCAGAGAATGGTCAGGGCAATGAAGAAGACAATTGAGCCATCTGCACACAGGGGTGATGGGAAGCCTTGGGCTGAACGAGATCTCCTAGGAAAGTTGTGTAGTAGAGAAAAAAGGCAGAAAGTCAAGAAAGAGGCCTCAAAGCTTAGTACTCAGCTTCTTTGGACCAAAATATTTATCTCCTCAAGGTTCCCATAGCACCTTGACCCAACATCCATCACTCTCATATTCATGTGCCTTCTCCTCTCCACGCCCCCACCCCCTTATTAATACAATTAACCTAAAAGTAGGGCCAAAATATTATTTGAATTAGTATTCTCAGGATCAAAAATATAACTAAGAATATTCTATATGTTCAATATGTTTATTAAGTGATGATTGATATTAATTTATGGAAAAGGCAAAAAATAGCAAGTCAGATGGGCTTTAAATTCAGAAAAGCACCAGGCTTTAGCATATTACTCAAGATGAATTTTAATCTAAAAACACAGCTCTTCTCCCTGCCCCCCAATCTCTTTACTCACTCAAGAGCAGAAGTCTGGTTTCTAGACTCTATCATCTGTAACCTTTCGTCACCATGAAAACAGGAGGTTTTATTTTTCTGAATTGCCTGGGCTCAGTTAATTCGACTAAATTTAAAAACCATAGAAATTCTGTCAACTGGCCTGTGCTCTCCAGTTAATCCTTCCGTGCACTCCGACAGGTGGGGTGAGATCAGCTTTCCTCCTGGAGACGTCACCTGTGTGACAACTCTAGCTCGAGGAAAAGCAAGCATGGTTATCCTACGTGAGGCGCTGGGAGTAATCAGAACCTCTCCCTGGGGACAGTTTACTGACACTGGAAATTCGTCATGGTTACAAAGCACTTTGATTTCACAAAAATAAGAGGTCTTTTTCTGCTGAGGTGGCAACTGGTGTTTTGTTATTTTCTAGATTAACTGTGTAAGAACCACAAGTTCAGTGCCAAAGAGCCAAGATATTTTCTCCCTTCCTGAAGCCAGCTACCACCCTACTCAGAAGATAGAGATTAGTGTTCATAGTCACCAAATTAGAGAGTCTGAGAGGAAGTAAAAATGGAAGGCATTTTGTCTTTGAAAGGAGGCCACCAGATGCAGACTCATACTTCATCTTCCTAGAGAAGTCCTCATGTTTCCAACCATTTTATTTTTTGGGAATTATCTAAGCAAACGCAGTGAAGACTTTGTGTTTTGGCATACAGTAAGAGCTCAATCAATGTTAATTACCTTGGCCAGGTAGCTCAGTTGGTTAGAGTGTTGTCCCAATATGCCAATATTGGGTTGTGGGCTCAATCCCTGGTCAGGGCACATACAAGAACCAACCAATAAATGCATTAATAAGTGGAAGTGGAACAAAAAGTTTCTCTCTCTCTTTCTCTCTCATCAATAAGCTAAAAAAAAAAACATGACAAAGTCTGAGTTCTGAGCTTTGACTTCAGTTAGCACAATGCATCTAAGAGCTGGGGCCAGAGTCCCAGACAGACCTCAGGACTAACACTTACTACACCTGAGAAACAACAGCAACTAAATCAATTCCAGAATGAGTAAGATGATCAGATGATCAGCACTTAATGGAAAGTTCTCTCCTCATTGCCCCACCTCTGATATTCCAGACTAGATGTTTATGGTGCTATTTCATACCTAATGACAGAAAAATATACATAAATAACACCTGACACTGACAAAAATGCTGTGCAAATAACATACACAAATTCTGAAGACCTGATAAACTGGTACAAACCTTTTGGAAAATAATTTGCCCATGTGTCTCAAAAGTCATAGAAAGGTTTCTAGCCTCCTGTGCTTGGGACTTTATGCTAAAGCAAATATATCTAAAATGAGAATACAACTTACACAAAATGCCTTTTTGAAGCATTACCTTACAGAAACAGCAGTAGGAAACATCCTAATTACGCAAGGGTAGGAAATTATTAAATGAAGCTCCATCCACAGACTGGAATAGTATTTATCAGTTGAAATTATAAAGCCTGTAGCTTGTAGAATAGCATTTGAAATAAGTTTAAAGGGAAAATTAGAATGTAAATTATATATAACAAATGGTATAACCACATTTAACAATTATGCAGGCATATGAACAAAAATGGAAAGTCATATGAAAAATAATTGGTTTTTTAAGGTGAGTAGATTATGTTAACTCTAAAAACTGATTTTTTTAAATCTCCAAGGAAAGAAAGTTTGACACTATTTAAACAATCTCAGAGACAGAAGAAAAACATCCCAATTCTTTTTACAAAGACACTAATACTAAAGCCAGAACAAGAGAGCAACAGAAGAGAAAGCTACAATCTTATTTCTTTTATGAATACTGATGTAAAAATGAAAATAAAATATTAGCAAATTGAATCCAGCATTATATTAAACATATAACACACCATGGCCAAGTTGGTTTTATTCCAGAAATATAAGGATGATTCAGTAACAGGAAATCTGTTCACATAATTCTCTGTATTAATAGATCAAAGGAGGAAAAACACATGATGTCATCTCAACAGAGGCTGCAAAAGCTTGTGCTCAAATAAATACAATAGTTTTTTATGATCTTAACTAATGTTTAAATTCTTGTACAATAGAAAAATCAGATATTTTCTCAATATCGTATTATATTTATACATGAGTATGTAGTTACAGTGAATTTTTGTTATTCAAAACTATAAAAATGCAGCAACATTTAATTGATCTAATGAATTCCTTGGAGACTAAATGGATGTAATAACCAGTCAAAGGCTTAAAGGCAGACTTGCCATCAGAGAGTACCCTGGTTCTTACAGATTGTAACTTCAGGTCCAAGTTACCTTACTTCTGTACCCATTAAGATACTTTGAGTTGCAAATAACTCCCATTCTTAGTATTCTTCAATAGTTTCCAATCACATAGGTAGGCAATTCCAATTCACTACTGCAATCTTTAGGAACCCACTTGTCTCATCACTGCTTCACTCTACCACCAAACTCCCTTTCACGCAGCTGTGCCAGCCTCCTGTTTTTTCTTAAAACACACCAAGCAATTTCCAATAGACTTCTGGTCAAGATGGAGGCATAGGTAAACATGACTTACTTCATTGCATAACCACATCAAAATTACAACTAAACTACAGAAAAACCATCACTCAGAATCATCAGAAATCCAGTTGAATAGAAGTCTGACAACTACAGAATTAAAGAAACCAATCTATCCAGACTGGTAGGAAGAGTGGAGATACAGAACAGGCTTGTCACACATCCACACATGGTAGATAAAAATTCAGGAGGGATATCTCAGGAACAAGGAGCCCCAGCCCCCTATCAGGCTCCCCAGCCATGGTTCCAGAGCCAGGAAGATAAGTCTCCATAACTTCTGACTACAAAAGTCAGTAGGAAATGAGTTGGTGGAAGAAACTTCTGAAGTTCCAAGCAGTTTCCCTTAAAGAACCCACATACAGACTTACTCAGACTCACCCCCTCTGAGCTCCAGCACTGGGGTAGCAGCTTGAAAGGCACCAATGGCATACAGGGAGGAACTGAAGCATCTAGCATCAAGACAAAAACTACAGGACAGCTTTCTCCCAGACAGAAAGGCAGGCAGAGGCCATCATCCCTTTTCTGAACCTTCCCCTCACAAATCCACAGAGCTGGCAGGTGGATGCCATATCTGAGACTCCCTCAACCTGGCTAACACTGTTTGCCCCACCTTGGATATGGCCCTGAGCCTCCATCCTACCAACTTGTGGGCCTACCCAACCTGTTAACAGTGCCTTTTCTATACAAATGGCTGGCTTGAAACATAAGGAAGCAAAAAACAACCATAAAGAAAAAAATCCAAAAACATGAGGATAGCATCCTAAAAAGCCTCTGGGACAACTTCAAATGTTCCAACATTCGCATCATAGGGGTGCCAGAAGGAAAAGAGAAAGAGCAAGAAATTGGACACTTATTTTAAAAAACAATGAAAAAAAACTTCCTTGATTGTGTGAGGGAAGTAGACATGCAAGTCCAGGAAGCACAGAGAGTCCCAAAAAAGATGCATGCAAAGAGGCCCACACTGAAACCCATCATAATTAAAATGCCAAAGTTTGACTTCTGGCCAAGATGGAGGCATAGGTAGACACACTGTGCCTCCTCACACAACCAAAATTAAGGACAACAAAAATTTAGAAACAAAAATCAACCAGAACTGACAGAAAATTGAACTGTACGGAAGTCCAACAACCATTCATCAAGACTGATATACCAGGTGAAACCGGGTAGCAAGACAGACAGCGCAACCCAGAGCCCCAGTAACAGGAAATAAAGCCTAAAAGCACCAACTGAAAACACCAGTGGGGGTTGAGGTGCCAGAAGAGATTCCCAGCCTCACAGGAGAGTTCGTTGGAGAGACCCACAGGGTCCTAGAATGTACACAAGCCCACCCACCCAGGAACCAGCACCAGAAGGGCCTAATTTGCTTGTGGGAAGTGATGGAAGGGACTGGAATCTGAGAGAGAGCAGAGCAACACCATTGTTCCCTCTCTGAACCTGCCCCCACATACAGCACCAAAACTCAGCAACTGGGTAGCCCTGCCCTGAGGAACACCTAAGGCTCTGCCCCTCATATGTAACAGGCATGACCAGAACAAAAGAAAAAGTGGCTCAAACGAAAGATCAAAGCCCCAGAGCCAGTACTTTTAAGCAACCAAGAGATAGCCAACCTATCAGATGCACAGTTCAAAGCACTGGTGATCAGGATGCTCACAGAATTGGTTGATTTTTGTTACAAATTAGATGAACAAATGAAGGCTACGCTAAGTGCGATGAAGGAAAAGGAACAGGGAACCAATAGTGATGGGAAGAAAACTGGGACTCAAATCAATGGAGTGGACCAGAAGGAAGAAACAAACAACCAAACAGAAAAGAATGAAGAAATAAGAATTCAAAGAAATGAGGAGAGGCTTAGGAACCTCCAGGACGTCTTTAAATATCCCAACATCTGAACTGTAGGGGTACCAGAAGGGGAAGAGGAAGAGCAACAAGTGGAAAACTTATTTGAACAAACAATAAAGGAGAACTCCCCCAATCTGGCAAAGGAGATAGACTTCCAGGAAGTCCAGGAAGCTCAGAGAGTCCCAAAGAAGTTGGACCCAAGGAGGAACACACCTAGGCACATCATAGTTACATTAGCCAAGATTAAAATGAAGGAGAGAATTCTAGAAGCAGCAAGGGATAAGGGGACAGTCACTTACAAAGGAGATCCCATCAGACTGTCAGCTGTTTTCTCCAAAGAGACCTTCCAGGCAAGAAGGGGCTGGAAAGAAGTATTCCAAGTCGTGAAAGGCAAGGACCTACATGCGAGATTGCTCTATCCAACAAAGTTTTCATTTAGAATGGAAGGGCAGATAAAGTGCTTCTCAGAAAGGTCAAGTTCAAGGAGTTCATCATCACCAAGCCCTTACTATATGAAATGTTCAAGGGACTTATCTAAGAAAAAGAAGATAAAAAATGTGAACAGTAAAAAGACAGCAAACTCACAGTCATTAACAACCACACCTAAAACAAAAGCAAACTAAGCAAACAACTAGAATAGGAAAAGAACCATAGAAATGGAGATCAAATGGAGGGTTAGCACCAGGGGAGTGGGAGGAGGAGAGAGGGGGAAAAGGTACAGAGAATAAGTAGCATAGGCGATAGAGAGAAAATAGACAGGGGGAGGGCAAGAATAGTGTGGGAAATGTAGAAACTAAAGAACTTATGACACATGGACATGAACCAAAGGAGGGGTATATGAGTGGGAGGGGGGTTTGCAGGGTGGAGGGGAATGAATTGGGGGAATGGGACAACTCTAATAGCATAATCAATAAAATATATTAAAAAAAATAAAAATGTATTGAAACACACACACGCACGCGCGCACACACACACACACACACAAGCCAAAGTTTAAAGATAAAGAGAGAATCTTAAAAGCAGCAGCAAGAGAAAAGCAGTTCGTTACCTATAGGGGAGTTCCCATTAGACTGTCAGCTGATTTCTCAAAAGAAACTTTTCAGGCTAAAAGGGATTGGCAAGAAATATTCAAAGTCCTGAAAAGCAGGGACCTCCTGCCTAGATTGCTCCATGCAACGAAGCTATCATTTAGAATCAAAGGGCTGATAAAAGCTTTCAAGACAAGAAAAAACTAAAGGAGTTTATCACCACCAATGCAGTATTATATGAAATGTTAAAGGGACTTATTTAAGAAAAAGAAGATCAAAACTATAAACAATAAAATGGCAATATGTATCTATCAACAATTGAATCTTTAAAAAAAAGCTAAACAAACAAGAACAACAGAAACAGAATCATGTATATAAAGGGCATTTTGATGGTTGCCAGATGAGAGTGGGTGTGGGAGAATGGGTGAAGAGGAGAGGGGATTAAGAAGCACAAATTGGTAATCACAGAATAGCCATGGAGATGTAAAGTACAGTATAGGAAATGGAGTAGCCAAAGAACTTATACCATTTGACATGACCAATGGACATGAACAAAGGTGTGGGGATTACTTGAGGGTGCTGGGGGGGGGGCAAAGAGGGAAAAATTGGGACAACTGTAATAGCATAATCAATAAAATATAATTAAAATAAAAAGATTTCCAAATATAAAAAAAATAATAAAACACACTACACATTCCTGCCTTGGTACTTTTGAACATGCCATTCCCTCTGCCTGGGAAGATTTTTTCCTCAAATTTTTTTTTTAATATATTTTATTGATTATGCTATTAGAGTTGTCCCATTCCCCCATTTCATTCCGCTCCACCCTGCAAACCCCCTCCCACTCATATACCCCTCCTTTGGTTCATGTCCATGTGTCATAAGTTCTTTAGTTTCTACATTTCCCACACTATTCTTGCCCTCCCCCTGTCTATTTTCTCTCTATCGCCTATGCTACTTATTCTCTGTACCTTTTCCCCACCTCTCCTCCCACTCCCCTGGTGCTAACCTTCCATATGCTCTCCATTTCTGTGGTTCTGTTCCTGTTCTAGTTGTTTGCTTAGTTTACTTTTGTTTTAGGTGTGGTTGTTAATGACTGTGAGTTTGCTGTCTTTTTTTTTTATTATTTTTTATTTTATTTTTTTAAATCAGTATTTTTTAATTGTTGATATTGTACAGTTTTCTGTCTTTTACCCCGCCCCAGCCCACCACCCCAGCCCTCCCCACCTTCCTCCCATTTCCACCCCCCCATAGTTTTTGTCCATGAGTCCTTTATACTTGTTGCTCTAAACCGTTCCCCTTTTCCCCTGAAATTCCCTCCCCTCCCCCTCTGGTCACTGTCAGACTGTTCTCAATTTCAGTGTCTTTGTTTATATTATGCTTGTTTGTTTGCTTTGTTGATTAGGTTCCTGTTAAAGGTGAGATCATATGGTATTTGTCTTTCACTGCCTGGCTTATTTCGCTTAGCATGATACTCTCCAATTCCTTCCATGCTGTCACAAAGGGTAGGAGCTCCTTCTTTCTTTCTGATGCATAGAATTCCATTGTGTAAATGTACCACAGTTTTTTGATCCATTAATTAACTGATGGGCACCTAGGTTGCTTCCAGCACTTGGCTATTGTAAATTGTGCTGCTATGAACATAGGGGTGCATAGGTGCATAGGCAGAAAAATCTCAGATATTTCACGCAGCAACATTTTTACGGATATGTCCCCTAGAGCAAGGGACATAAAGGAAAGAATAAACAAATGGGATCTCATCAAAATAAAAAGCTTCTGCACAGCTAAAGAAAACAGTATTAAAATAAAAAAAGAACCAACTGTATGGGAAAACAGTTTGCTGTCTTTTTACTGTTCACATTTTTTATCTTCTTTTTCTTAGATAAGTCCCTTGAACATTTCATATAGTAAGGGCTTGGTGATGATGAACTCCTTGAACTTGACCTTTCTGAGAAGCACTTTATCTGCCCTTCCATTCTAAATGAAAACTTTGTTGGATAGAGCAATCTCGCATGTAGGTCCTTGCCTTTCACGACTTGGAATACTTCTTTCCAGCCCCTTCTTGCCTGGAAGGTCTCTTTGGAGAAAACAGCTGACAGTCTGATGGGATCTCCTTTGTAAGTGACTGTCCCCTTATCCCTTGCTGCTTCTAGAATTCTCTCCTTCATTTTAATCTTGGCTAATGTAACTATGATGTGCCTAGGTGTGTTCCTCCTTGGGTCCAACTTCTTTGGGACTCTCTGAGCTTCCTGGACTTCCTGGAAGTCTATCTCCTTTGCCAGATTGGGGGAGTTCTCCTTTATTGTTTGTTCAAATAAGTTTTCCACTTGTTGCTCTTCCTCTTCCCCTTCTGGTACCCCTACAGTTCAGATGTTGGGATATTTAAAGACGTCCTGGAGGTTCCTAAGCCTCTCCTCATTTCTTTGAATTCTTATTTCTTCATTCTTTTCTGTTTGGTTGTTTGTTTCTTCCTTCTGGTCCACTCCATTGATTTGAGTCCCAGTTTTCTTCCCATCACTATTGGTTCCCTGTTCCTTTTCCTTCATCGCACTTAGCGTAGCCTTCATTTGTTCATCTAATTTGTAACAAAAATCAACCAATTCTGTGAGCATCCTGATCACCAGTGCTTTGAACTGTGCATCTGATAGGTTGGCTATCTCTTGGTTGCTTAAAAGTACTGGCTCTGGGGCTTTGATCTTTCGTTTGAGCCACTTTTTTTTTTGTTCTGGTCATGCCTGTTACATATGAGGGGCAGAGCCTTAGGTGTTCCCCAGGGCGGGGCCATCCAGTTGCTGAGTTTTGGTACTGTATGTGGGGGCAGGTTCAGAGAGAGAATAATGGTGCTTGCTCTGCTCTCTCTTGGATTTCAGTCCCCTCTGTGAGGCTGGGAGTCTCTCCCGGCACCTCAACCCCCACAAGTGTTTTCAATTAGTGCTTTTAGGCTTTATTTCCCAGTGCTGGGGCCCTGGGTTGTGCGATCTGTCTTGCTCCCCATTTTCGCCTAGTTTATTGGCACGCAAATGTGTGACTGTGGTCTGCAGCCTTGTGTGCCTTGCTGGGTCTGGTCGTTGCCTCCCCGCACCCGCCAACCCCCGCCTGTGCACCTGGGTTGTGCCAACCGCCACCTGTGTGTCTGGGTCCACTAGCCACTGCTTTTTCCTGCCGCGATCCCTCTCCACTGGCCGCCGACTCCGCTCATCTTACCTGTCTGGGTGAATCGTTGTTGGACTTCCGTACAATTCAATTTTCTATATATTCTGATTGGTTTTTTTAGTTCTAAACTTTTGTTGTCCTTAATTTTGGTTGTGAGAGGAGGCACAGCGTGTCCACCTACACCTCCATTTTGGCTGGAAGTCCTCCTCAAATATTTTAATGGCTCACTCCCTCACTTTATTCATTTCCCACTACATTAATTCAAATAGCATGCCTCTCAGACATACGTCCCCCACGTATACCCCCACCTCACTACCCTGCTTGATTACCTGACATCTTTTTACGTGTTCATATATGTATTATTTTCTTGTTACCAGAAAGTTGCTTTATGAGAGTAGACACTTGGACCATATTGTTCGCTGTTCCATAGCCAGTACCTAGGACAGCACCTGGCAAATAGTGGTTGGTGAGTAGAGAGCAGTTTAAATATTTTGCTGAAGCCAGAGAAAACCTGCCAGACTAATACAGATTCAAACAATTAAGAGACTTATTATCTCACAGAGCTGAATCCCCAAGGTGGGACAGGCTCCAGGAAAAAGCAAGACTTCTTCTTTCTCCGCAGTTCTCTCTGTTCTCACCTCTTTAACATGCCAGTTTTGTTCATGGTCATAAGACGGCTGCCGCAGCAACTGGAGCAATGAGCTTTCTCCTTCCTGTACCTTGAGAGGGAACAAGACTCTCCCCCCAGGTTAGTCAGAATTCTCTCAGGTTGACATGTAAAAGTAATCATCACACCCTCTATCATGGAATAAAAGTCATCCCTTGGATCTGATTGAGCCCCATTTGTTCACGTGACCACCCTGAACCAGTCATCAAAAAGGATAATTGAGTTCCGCGGTGGGACTCCATGAATCAGAACCCACCTATTGAGAAAAGCTGCAGTCAGCCTCTGCTGCCTCACATGGGTTGTGTGAGGAAGGAGTGGGTGGGTGCTTGCCCTGGATAGACAACCGGCCATGATCACTATGATCTTGATTCAGAGGAACTCCTAAAGTCCAGGAGCCCTTTCTGGTGGAGTAACTGAGCTCTTAGAATCTTGAAACACGGTCAATTCATTGGAATGTTTCTTGAGTTGAATACCATGCTTACATCTTGGGGCTGCCTTACAAATTTTCATTTTGGGAGTGCCTGAGCCCTGGGAGAAAGGAAGCCAAATGCATCCCTCTCCTGGGAGGGAGAAGGAAATTAAAATAGCACTGCAAAGCACATTTTACTAGAGAGCATTTTTTTCAAATCAGTATCAAAACATGAAACATCTACAAAATACAATATTCCTCCATAGAAATTAAAGGTCATAAGTTCATATTCAAGCAACATGAATAGAGGCAGCAGTTCACAAGAGAAAATATTGGGGGGCTTCTGGTCAAGATGGCAGCATAGGTAAATACAGTACTCACATACTTCCACAACCACATCAAAATTACAACTAAACTACAGAATAATCATCATGTTGAACTAACTGAAATCTAGATGAATGAAAGTCCTACAACTAAGGATGTAAAGAAGAAGCCGCACGGAGACTGGTAGGAGGAGCAGATAGGCAGAAAGAGCTGGTCCCACACCATGTGTGACAGATAAAAATCAGGAGGGATATCATGGCTGCAGAAGCCCCCTGAGGAGTAAGGAGTCCCAGTCCAGCACCAGGCCCCCAGCACAGAATTCCAGTGCCAAGAAGAGAAGTCCGCATAACTTCTGGCTGTAAAGACCCAGCAGGGATTGAGGCTGTGGAAGACAAACTGCTGGAGTCCCCAGCAGTTCCTTTTAAAGGACCCACACACAGACTGACTTGGACTCACTTGCTCTGAGCCCCAGTACTGGGGCAGCAGCTCAAAAGGCACCAGGGACATACAGGGAGGAAGTGAAGTGTCAGGCACCAGGGTGAGAGCTGGATGGGCAGCTTTCTCCCAGACAGAAGTGCTGGCAGAGGACATTGTTCTTTTGATGAGCCTTCCCCCCATAGAACAGGCAGGTGAGCGCCATATCTGAGTCTCCATCAGCCTGGCTCACACTATTCACGACACCTTGGTGATTCCCTGAGACCCCACCCCACCAACTTGTGGGCCCACCCAAGCTGTATCCAGTGGCTTTTCCGTACTAATGATCTGTTTTGGCACATGCTTCAGATCTTCCTAAAAATCTCTCAAACAAGCAGCATCTGGCCTCAGCATGCTCTGTACTTTTCACTAAGTGGCCCCAGGCCTGGCACTAGCAATAGCTGGTCTTGGTTCACAGCTGGGCCTCTCCTGGGCACCTCCAAGCCCAACACACACAGCAGCCATCTGCAGATCACTTTGTAGCTCATGCCAGGTGGCTCTAAGAAGAACACAGGTGGCTGATCTTGGTGTGTACCTCCTAGGAGTCCCCAGAGCCAGTGTACCATGTAGACAGCTTCAGACCACATCAAAGCACCACCCAATCACTTCTACAAGCAACGCACTCAAGGGGCAGATTCAGCAAGCACGAGAGCCCCAATGAGGTTAAGTCCTGCTCCATGGGGTGGGCCCCTGCACAGCTGATCCTCCACAATGGCCTCAGCCAGTCCCTGCAGCTAATCAGTCTTGTGGTAAATCCCTCCTATTAACGTGCCAACAGCAATGGAGGCTCAACTATAGCAGAAGGGTGTGCATAGCCCACATGGGGGTGTGTACTTGGAGTGCCCAGCTTGGGTGAATGGGAAAGCTGTGCCCCTGGACCCTAAAGACATCTACTAAATACATTAGGCCATCCCAACAAGTATGAAGTGACACATGGTTTTGATTTGGATTTCTCTGCTGATTAATGATGTTGAGCAGCTTTTCATGTACTTGTTGGCCATTTGTATGACTCCTTTGGAGAAAATATCTAGTTAAGTCCTTTGCCTATTTTTTAATTAGGTTATTTGTTTTTTCACTGTTGAGTTGTAGGAGTTTCTTTTATATTTTGAATATTAACCCTTATTCGAAATAGAGTTTTCAAATATTTTTTCCTCATTCTATAGATTGCCTTTTCATTTTCTTGATGGTTCCTTTTGCTGTGCAGAGGTTGAGGTTGTTAGCTTGATGTAATCCCACTTGTTGATTTTTGTTTGTGTATACTGTGCTTCAGTGTCACATCCAAGAAATCATCGCCAAGAACAGTGTCAAGAAGCTTTTCTCCTATGTTTTCTTCCGGGAGTTTTATAGTTTCAGGTCCCATATTTAAGTCTTTAATCAATTTTGAGTTGACTTTTGTGTATGGTGTAATTTAAGGATACAATTTCATTTTTTTTTTGCACATGGATATAAAATTTTCCCAATGCCATTTGTTGAAAAGAATATCATTTTCCCATTGTGTAGTCCTAACTCATTATCAAAGGTCAGTTGGCCATACATGACTAGGTTTATTTCTGGGCTCTCCATTTTGTTCTCTTGGTGTATATCTTCATGCCAGTATCATACTGTTTTGATAACTGTAGTTTTGTAATATATCAAACTATTTCTTATCGAAGCTTAGTGACATGGTACCAAAGCAGGGCTCGGTAAAAAAGTGGGTGAGTTTTCCAGAGAGTGACCAACAAGAAGTTTGGGAAGTACATATTTATGATTTATGTTTTCTCTTAAAAAATAGAAACCAAGCCACAGAGAAGGAAGAAGTGGACTTTAGGTCCATAGAAGACTAGCAAGGGTTTAAAATAGTCACTGAGGAAAATGAAAACAGAGATTTAAGCTAAGTAAATATATAGCCAGGCTGCAAAATCAACTTTTACATAAGTTTCTTTGAATTCCATTATCCAATTTCTCTCCAGCAGGCTCTAAGTGGGTTTCCATATCACCTCTCCCATGACTGGATACTCTGAAAGTTTCCTTAAGAAAGGATACCTACCTGTTAACAAAACATTCTCCAGCCATTTCCAAAGTTAAAGAATTAATTTTCTTCCAATTCATGTTCATAAGCTGTCATTCCAATGTCATCAATGGTAATGAAATCCATATCATTAAAATATAAAACTTTTAAAACGCATCTGTAAAAAGAAACCACAAAGACAACAAAGAGACATGTTTGTTTACTTTAGAATAACATAGTAACTCTGTGCTACTTAGTCAACTTTCCAACTAACCCAGGATTTCTATTATTCATAACCATGACATTTGATCAAAGGAAAATACTAGAAGGACTACATGTGGCTTATTTCTCCATGCTCTTTTCCCTAGTAGTTAAGCCAAACACACATTTCATTATCTGGTTTCTAGTCACGTTAATGAGCCATTCTGTTCTGAAATCTCAGACAACATAGCCAAGGATTTTTCAAGGGGGTTGTAGGTAAATCTAAAAAAAAAAAAAACAGAAAATAGTAGTAATGCCAACAGTTTTTAGGGACAGTTTGTCAAGTGGAGGAAAAAACAAAAGGTTGTGAGTAGGGATTTTTCAATGCACTAAAAGATTTCCGTAATCTCTCCTCTTAGAAACTTGTCACTCAGACTCACTAAGGCCCCGGACAGCCGTGGGATGACGCGGTGCCACAGCGAGTTTCCAGCTCTCCACAAGGAAAATACTGTCTCTGGCTTCATCACTTTTTCTGTTTAGAAACCAACAACAATCATTACTTAGGGATTACCACTTGGATTTGTTCTCTTTATGGGGCATAAAGAATGGTAACTAGAATACTTTTTACGTGATATTCCTGGTTGAAACTAGCTTTTTGTTTTAACCGCGGATGTGTGGTGGTGAAAATTCCAATTTGGGGCTGCCATGGCCTTAAGTCAGGCCAGGGCTCCACTTCCACGACCCACCTCCGCCCCTTGCTGTCAGCCCCAGAGAGATGTGAATACAGGAAAAGGAGCAAATACCATCCTGATTTACCTGGAAAATAGCTTCTACCTTGCAAACTCCTAAAAACGTCCCAGTGTTCGAAGGTCTCACTTTGAGGGGTACTGCTGTACAAAAAAGGTAGACTAAACTTTAACTAGAAAGGGTGGGGGAGAAAAAAGAGAAAGAGACAAATTCGATTTTGGGTTAATTCATTTCTAAAATTCACTCTCTCTTTTTTTACTTAAACTTATTCATGGTGGAACTAAAACAAATACATTTCAATAGATTTTTAATAAGGTAATCAGCAACTTGTATTAATGGTCATGAGGTCAGTAACACATTAATTGTTACCAATTACCAAGATTTCTTTCTGAATCTCAAAATCAAATTCCAATAGTTTTTAGGAAAAGCCATTTTTTCATATTAGATGATTACTCTGTTAATAATGTTAGGTTTTATTAAAGTTTCCAAAAGTGTTTTGCCCTGAATAGGGTCGATTCATGGTGATTTGTGACACAGTTTTGGGAGTTGCAAATAACTTCATTTATTCTATCAGTGAAAAGACAAAAAAAAAAGAAGAAAGAAAGAAAATCGAGCAGTGAAAAGTTAATACGTAGCGATGGTATTCAAGCCTTCCCCCTCTTAAAGCTCTGCAGTGACTCTGGATTGCTCTTATGATAGTCACTCACTACTCACCAGCCTTGCTCCTCGCTCTCCCGGCCTGGACATTCATCTTCGGAAGACCTCACTCTACATAAAAGACTAAGTTGTCAGATTGAATTTAAAAAATTCTACATGGATGCACAGAAGAAATGTAGCTAGTTAGATAGGTCTATGGATTTTATATATTATATGTAACATGTTGTATTCAGAGAACAAAAACCTCGGCCTTATTAGTCTCTTCTTGAAAAATAGCACATTTGCATTATTTAAAAAGCAAACCAGTATTATGTCTTATTCCCTCCCTGTTCTGCCCGCACCCGCTATAGGTAACCATTTGTGTTGATTTCTTGCTTATCCTTGCGGTGTTTCACTCAGCAAATATAAGGAAGTAGCCCCACAATCTTATTTTCCCTCTTAAAAAAATAATGTAAGCATACTGTATGAACTCTTTGCAGCACTGCTTTTCTCACCTAATGATACGCCCTAGAGCCCTTGCTTCTCGAGGACACCCTCACCCTTCACTGCTGGCTGCATGGCACGCTCTAGTGCAGCCTGTCGGTCTCCACTGTCTCCTTGCCTCAGAAAACTGAGACAGTGGAAGTTTTCTGTGCCCACAGATCGTGCCGTAATGAATGAGTGAACACGTACGGGACTGCGTTTTCAAAGCTAGCCTTTCACCTCCTGATTCGGAGGAAAAGATAAGCATGCTTTGATTCTAACACCTTGACCCATTTAGCTTCCAGTCTTTCATCCTAGAGTTCCAAGGAGCTTAATCTGAAACTGAATGCCAGAAAGTTTAATTTATACAAAAGTACACATTGTGCAAACAGGAGAAACCAAGTCTGATAGGCTTAAGAGAAAAGAGAAGGAAGGCTGGACCGCAGGCTCAGATCGGACGTCATTAGGGGAAGTCCATGGATTGCCCTTCACAGCTGATGAGGAATGAGGGGTGCTCATCCTTTCCTTCTTCTCTATTAAGATTAGCTATTTCCAATTTTACCCCAACCAAATAAGTTTGGTTTATTTTAATGCCAAGTAAACCAACTCTCAACTTCTCTCTCATAAAGCTGTAACAAGTCAGGGCTGAAAGGGACTCTGTCAAGGTACTTGGCCAATGTTGCCCCCCGCCATTTTTTATTATGGTAAAACACACATAACATGAATTTACCCTGTTAGCCTTTGAAGCATACGGTTCAGTGCTATTTAGCCCATTCATAGTATCATGCAACCATCACCATCGTCCGTCTCCATAACTCTTTTCATCCTGTAAACCTGAAACTCCGTACCCCAGCACCAGCCATTCTACTCTCTGTGTCCACAGAGAGTCATCTAAGGGCCTCATCTAAGTTGAATCACGTACTATTTGTCTTTTGCAAACGCCTTATTTCATCTGTGTTGTAGCGTGTGTTAGAATTTCCTTCCTGTTCAAGACAATAATATTCCATGTATATAGCCCACGTTTTGCTCATCCATCATCTGTCAGTGGGCACTTGGTTTGCTCCCACATTTTTACCATTGCGAGTAATGCTGCTGTGAACATGGGTGTACGACTATCTCTTTCAGAGTCTGCTTTCAATTCTTTGGGGGATAGACCCAGAAGCAGAATTGCTGGATCATACGGTGATTCCATTTTTAATATTTCGAGGAACTGCTATACTGCTTTCCACAACGCAGTCCCCTCTTTTCTGGAAGAGGACAGTCTGTGGAAATCTCCTTATGCTTGGGGACTCCTGCGCTGACCTGCAGCCACCTCCACCCGGAAAGCCACACAGGGCACCTTCTTGATCAGGAGGTGGATCGTGTCCCCCTACACTGCACATACACACATGCAGCCCCCTCAGAACCAACTGGTGCCTCCTCTCCCTCCAAGAAACCCCACCCCTTCCACGTGAAATATGAGGCTCAGGCTTCTGTATCTGGTGAGGTCTAGCGTAAGCCACATGTCAATGGACATTTCCCTCTGCATGGACCTCTGACAGCTCTGAATGGGGAAGGGTGTATTCCAACCCTCTAAGTGAATGGAAAATGGTGATTTCTGATTCCTGTTAGGTTCAGGCAATGGCTGTGGCCACTTTCCTCACAAGTTATACAAGTGTGAACAAATCTTACATCAGCAAGTGTTAATTTTCCATTCAGACAGCACAGACTGGTCTCACATGAGAGACACACTTCTGATCCTCCTTCAGCCAAATTCCTGGTGTTATAGGGTCAAGGAGACCTCCAGCCCCTGTTTTGGCCTTTCCATTTCCAAACCCCTTGCCATTGCGATTCTGGACCCATGGCACCACCTCCAAATAACCCTCGAGTCCCCAGCTCGCTCTCTTAAAGGGAACTCAAATTATCCTGTGATACCAAAAACTACTGCAGACAGTAATGTCTCACATCCCTGCCGTATGCATTAGTCTCCTAGGCTGCCAGAATGAATTACCACCACCATTTCTCTCTTTTCTTTCACAGTTCTGGCGGCCAGAAGTCCAAAATCAAGGTGTTGGCAGATCTGTTCCTTCCGGGGGGTCTGAGGGAGAATCCACTCCATGCTCCTCTCCTGGATTCTGGTGGCTGCTGCAGTCCTCAGTGCTCCTTGGCTTGGAGCTACATAACTCCAGTCTCTGCCTCTGTCCTCACGTCCCCTTCTCTGTGTGTCTGTGTCTCTATGTGTCTGTGTCTCTGTCTCACTCTTTCTCTTCTAAGGGCACCAGGCATTGGTTTTAGACCCCACCCTAAATCCAGGATGATCTCATCTCGAGATCCTTAATTGCATCTGCAAAGACCCACTCCAGATAAGGTCACATTCACAGGTTCTGGGGGAACATCTCTCCTTGGGCCATCAGTGTACTCGCTGCACCCCAGCAAAACAGAAGAGGGAAGAGCCCACCACTCCTGAGGGAGTGTGCGTGCCCCTGCCAAGCCTCCCTGGCCTTGCTTCCGGACAAGGACACTGCAGGCTTGATGATCAAAAACAACGGGTTAGAAGTTGACCTGAATAATGGGACACAAGTTGACCTACTCCAAACAAGCTAATAAAACAACAATGGTCTGAGTTGTGTGTGTGTTTTGAAGGACTGGCATTTCTACTACAAGAGCACTCTGAAACAACCTGTTCCTCACATCAACTGAAGTGACTGTGATCCATGTGACTCTGCCTTGGGGACCCTATCCACCCAAACAGGAAAAACAGATAATGAGTTTTAATTAAAGTTGATTGGAAACTTGGACAAAAGCTCTTGGGGGTAATTACAAGGCAGGACCACCCATGATTGAGAGAGTTTTCCTAACAGACAAGTAAAAATGAATCTTCCAGAAACAGAAACAGAACCCTCGTATATTTACATGACAGTAGAGAAGAGGATCCTGGCGAGAACTGAAGACTGTACCGACCTACATGAAAGGGAACATCCATGAGAATAGATGCTGCACATGCGGGAGAACGGCTCGCTTGGGCAGCTGAGGTGTAAGGACACTGAGATATGTGCCCGTGGCCTCCCTGAGATCATGCCTAATAAAGAGCATGCGACACATACCAAGTCAGACAGGCATGATCCTTAGGGCCCTCCAATGTCCATAGATTAGTCATCCTCATACTCGCTGCAGGGAAACATTCCAGATGAGCAGGGACCAAGCATGAATGCCACTGAGCACTCCTGAGCTGTGGGACACCCCAAGCCCTGATCCTCAGACTCACCTTCAGGGCACATCCCCGGAAGTGGACACAGGTTGAGGAATCCCACTGCCAACTTGGCTTGCTAGAGCAACATACAGTTGCTAGGAGGACTTTCTAGCCTGAAGCTTTGTTATCACGTGTCAAAATGCATGGGCAGCCATTGTAGGAACTGCTCATCCTGCTCAAAGGTCAGTCTGCTTGAGGAAACGCGTGGGCAGTGGCCCAGTAGCCTGCTGGGGGATTCACGTGTTCAGATGTGTTGAAGGCCACAGAGCACATCTCATCACCAAATGTTTCATCCCTAATACCCGTCTGAGCCACACTCCCCCAGCTGTATCCTCCCTGATGTTAATATTTTCCAGAAACCTCAAGCCCAGAATCTATACCCAGTGGCTTGGCTTCAAGGGAATTTGTCCTGCGCACTCAGCAGAGACACTGAACCCCACAGGCTGAGCAAGTGCAAAGGCCCTGAGGCATGGCCAGGGAACAGAATGGCAGCCAGTAGGGTTAGGATCAATGAGTAAAGGAGGAGGGGATCAGGAGAGGTTAGAGAGTTGGGTAATGCCAGATAACTTAGACACCATGGTTGGGAGTCTAGTTTTTATTCTTAGTGTATCAAGTTGTCATGGGAAGATTTTAGGAAGGGGAGTGACATGATCCCATACTCAGAGCCAGGCACTGCCTTTCCTTCAGGTTTTTTCCACACGTCTGAATCAGCAATGCGTCACAGGATGGAAACAAAAGCTGCTTCCTGGAAAAATCACAGCAGCGTCTTTGTATTTATTCCCTTTCTTGCTTGTAGCCCTATTTCTTTCACAGCCTGGAACCTGGAGACTTTTTTTTTTTTTTAAAGATTTATTTATTTTCCTTTTAGATTTTATTTATTTATCTTTAGAGGGGAAGGGAAGGAGAGAGGGAGAGAAACATCAATGTGCGGTTGCCTCTTGTATGTCCCCTGATGGGAACTGGCCTGGCAACCCAGGCATGTGCCCTGACTGGGAATTGAACCGTGATCTTTCGGTTCGCAGGCCCGCACTCAATCCACTGAGCTACACCAGCCAGGGCTGGAACCTGGAGACTTTTACTGCCCTCCCAGGTGTTACTGGGTGCAGCCATGCAGGTGTCAGGTCATAGGTCACTGTGGGCATCCCCACAAGGGGTCATGCCATGGGCAATCCTGACTGGTCCCTCAAGGAACAGAGACAATCCCGGGGAGATGCAGCCACACCTGGCCATCAGGTGCACACTTGTCACTAGATGGTGACAGAGAAGGATACTGTCTCTCCCAACCTGTCTCCTACTTCTAACTTTGGTTTCTTCTTTTTACCTTTAAAAAGCAATGAATCAGTAAAAAAATCAGTGAGCTGTTCATGTACGACATGTGTACTTTTCTGCAAGGATATTCCACTTCAATAAATAGTAAAAATGAAAGCATACATGCAATTTCATAATGAAAATAAAGCTTCCAGAATTGATGTGCTTTTCATTTATGAGTTTTTAAAAGCATCCTCCCCAGCACTTCCTTTCTCTCTCCCAGTGCCGTAACTGAGCTAAACTGTTCGTGTAGTGTTTAATGGGTCTTCGGATGTTTCTCCTGATAATTCTCCTTCAAATCACTAATAGGAAGAGTTCCAGACTACATCCCACAAAGGATGCCTCTGGGCCCTCAGAAGCCCTTCCCACTTCCTCACTGCCTCCTCCCAGGCCCCTCCCACTGTGGCCCTTCCTGGCTCACTGGATCTCCTGTAGCCCGCGGTGGGCTTTCTAAGGAAACAGTGCTATTCCAGGGTCCAACAAAGAAATCCTCCTGCCTTTGAGATTCTAAAAGCTCAATTTGTTCAGTCTTAACCCCTTGGCACTGCAGATTGCTCACTCCGTGAATTTGTTATTGTCTGAGACACTCCAGGGGCTGAAGCGCAATGGAGAACAGTGATAATATCCTTTTTGTGTTGGGGAAATCACCCGTAAACACCTAACTAATTAACACCACCTGATGTTCACATTTCCTCATTTGAGCAAACTTAAAGCTATCTGTGCCAACTTTCTTTCTAGTCTGGGATACAGCAAACAGTGGCACAGGTCAAGTTCTGATCCCCTACCCTCTCAAAAACTCAAGAAAATAGTTACGTGTTTGGCGGGGGTGGGTGGCAGCTTGACAAAGTTACTTCCTAGTGCTTGACCTGGGTCTGCATTATCCGTACATATTGCAGCCACTCTGGCCTCAAACAAAGCCCTATTTATACCAACAGGCATGTCTCAATCTGTTGCTGAAGTTGTTTAAGGTCTGTTACGCTTCAAAAAAGCATGCACCCTATTTATCTGACCTACTTCTCAGGCATTGAGACTTTCATGAAGGATCGTTACACTTCCTTTGCATGATCACTCTCTTCTCTTCTGACTACTTGTAGCTGATACCAACTCATGCTGTTAGTGGTTGCTTCTGCATTTCCAGTTGCTTCTACTACTATTTCTTGACTTAGCAACTTCACAGTCATTATCTACTAAGGATTGAGCTTAGTTTTGCATGACCGATGTCTCTCTCCCACCTTCCCAATATAATCAAACACTGTGTTAATATGACCATGCTACTATTCTCTGCAGCCTAGTAATAGACAGTAATACCATGTACCCCTGACATCACGCCCTCAGAGGAGCATCACTCTGAACCATTCTCCCCAGTCATGCGAAACTTCGATCTAATCACAAGAAAACCAAAATTGGGGGACATTCTAAAAAATAACTGGCCAGTGCTATGCTGTTCAAAAGTATCAGTCAGGAAGGATAAGGAAACACCGAGGAACTATCACACATTGGAAGAGACTAAGGAGACATAACAAAACGCAGTACGGAATCCTGGATTGGATGCTGCAGAGGAAAGGGACATTTACGGGTTTTCAGCTGAGGGTCAACGCTATGTGAAGCGGGAGAAGGCAAAGAGAGAAACTATCTTTCTGGTCTGAAGAATCAGAGGACGTAGTTCGGGGCAATCACAGCTACTGGAAGGGGCGTGGGGGTACCCCACAGAGGAGACTGCCAGAGAGCAGGAACCAACGTTTGTGTGGGCATGACTCGGCCCCAGGCGACAGCTACCGCCATCCCGAGCTGCCCGAAACAAGCTCCAGGGAATGATAAAGGGCTTGAACTGAGATTTGAGCTACTGCACAAGAGAAGGACTTTGCAGTTTAACACCCTCCATGTCAGTTTTTTCTAGAACAAAATAATTAATATGTTTTAGAGGAATATTACACAATCCAGAGTTCCTACAACATAATATTCAAAGTATCCAGGACAGAAACCCAAATTTACTCAACATGTGATGAACAGGGAAAATGTAACAAATCATCAAGGAAAACACCACAAATATAGGCAGATTCTTAGATAACTTCAATGTTGCAAACAATAATTTCATGACAACTACTATAATTATGCTGTGATATTAAGAAAAACATACTCACAATTAATAAGAATATAGAAAATCTCAACAGAGGAGAAGAAACTATAAAAATGAACCAAGAGGAAATTCTAAAACAAAAAAATAAAGTATCAAAAATAAAAATATTTATTATATGGGCATGGGAGTTACTAGAGATGACAGAGGAAAGAGCCAGTGAACTTGAAGTTATCCAATTTGAGAATATTAAACATTTTTAAAAATGAAATGAACAGCACATCCACCAGGATGATTATAATAAAAACACAAGTATTGGCAAGGATGTGAAGAGATTGGAACCCTTGCGCATTGCTGGCAGGAATGTAAAATAGCACAGCTGCTACGGTAAACAATTTGGCAGTTCCTCAAAAAGCCCTGTGACTACAGCCAGCAGCAACTCTACTCCTACCTACACCAAAGCACCTGAACACAGGTATTCAAACAAAAACTCATGCCGAACGTTCACAGCAGCACTATTCACAATAGCCATAATGTGGAAACTGCCTAAATGTCCATCAGGTGATGAATGAATAAACAAAATGTGGTATATCCATGCAATGGAATATTATTCAGCCATAAAAAAGACTGAAGTACTGATATAGGTTATAACATGAATGAACTTCAAAAACATAATGCCAAGTGAAAGAAGCCAGACACAAAAGATCACATATTATTTGACTCCATTTATATAAATATCCAGAATAGATAAATCAGTAAAGACGTAAAACTGATTAGTGGTTGCCAGGGGTTGAAGATGGAGGATTAGGGAATAACTCTTAACAAGTATGGGGTTTCCTTTTGGGGTGATGAAAGTATTTTGGAATGAGATAGAAATGAGGGTTGTACAATATTGTGTATTAAATGTCACTAATTTGTATACTGTAAAAGGGTTAATTTTATGAGACATTTATCTCAATACAAAAATACATATTTTTTAAAAAACTGAACAGCACCTTGAAAGTGATCATGCAAAGGAAGCATAACTACCATTCCCCAGTCTCAAAATGAAGCAAATAGAAACTCAGAGATCAGAAATAAAAAGGCAGATAATGATTGTTTGCATAGAAAATTCTGAAGTATTTCTAAAACAACTATCTGAACTAGTAAGTGCTTTAAGCAAGGTTTAAGAATGCCACTTAATTTACAAAAACCAGTTGTTTTTATATACTAACAGCAAACAATGAAATGAAATTAAGAAAATTTTATTTATAATAACTTCAAAAAACATAAAAGTGATAAATTTAACAAAAGATGTATAAGGCCTCTATGTGAAATATATAATATTGCTGAGAGAAATTAAAGACTACGTAAGTGAAGAACTATACCATGCTCATGGACTATAAGACTCAATATTATAATCAATTTTTTTTCAAAATTATACAGATTCAGTGTTATTCCAATTATAACCCACTATGATTTTTTCTTTTTGAAATCAACATGCTTCGTCTAAATTCTATTCTAAAATACAAAAGACCTGTAACGTGCAGAATGATCTTGAAAAGAATTTCAAATTAGGGACTTAGACAACTTGATTAAAGGATTTTTTTAAAGCCACAGTAACCACAGCAGTGTGTGTGGTCCTTGCATAAAGATCAACGAGACGACCATTGAAGCAGAAGTGAAAACCCACACATAGATCAACACTTTTATGGTAACTTTATTTTTAAAAGTTTTTTAAATCCTCATTTGAGGAATTTTTTTTTCATTGCTTTTACAGAGAGTGGAAAGGGGAAAGGGAAACCTTGTTGCTAGAGATAAGCACTGATTGATTGTCTTCCATACACACCCATACCAGGAATTGTACGTGCCCTGACTGGGGTTAGAACCCACAACCCAGGCATGTGCTGTGACTGGGAATCGAACCACCACCTTTCAGTTGTAGGACGGTGCTCCAATCAACTGAACCACACTGGTCAGGGCAGTAGCTTTATTTCTGACTAAGGGACCAAAGCCATTCTTTGGGGAAAGTTTTCAAAAATTGCTGCTGCAATAACCTGACATCCATATAGGGAAAAATGAATATAGATTCCTATCTCACAGCTTATGCAACAGAAAAATAATCGAAAGTGAATCATGGATATAAACATAAAAGTAAGAACTATAAAGCTCATAGAGGGAAAACATAAGAGAATATAATTTGACAGGGTTGGGGAGGAAGAAGAGAGAAAGATTACTTAGGTCACAAAATAATAACTATAAAAGAAAAAAGTTACATTATATTTCATCAAAATTTAAAACTTCTGCTTATCAGACAGGGAGAAAATATTACAAAACATATAGCAAACAAAGAATTATTATTCAGGATGTATAAAGAATTCCTACAACTCAATTATAAAAAGGCCAAGAACACACTAAAAGCAAAGTGGGCAAAAGATTTGAGCAGATACTTCACAAAAGAAGATATACAAGTCATCAACAACTTGTTCAATATAATCAGTCATCAAGAGAACAGATTAAAGCCACATATATGAGACAGCACTGTAAACACTCACCAGAATGGCTAACGTTCTAAAGAAAGCCACCACTGTTGACAAAAGTGTGGAGCAACTGGCGTACACATCACTGGTTAGAGTATGAAATGTTACATCCACTGTAGAAAATGATTTGGTAGTGTTCTGTTTTTATTACTGTGGTAAAACACATATTATTGAATTTATCATTCTTAACCCTTGTAAGTGTCTGAGTCAATGATATTAAATACACTGCTGTGCACCATCGTTACCATCCATGCTCATGACTTTCGTCTCACACCAAACTCTGTACCTGTTAAACAGAACTCCTCATTCTCTCCTCCTCCCAGCCCCTGGCAAGCACCATTACCCTTTGTCTTTACGACTTTGACTACTCTTAGGTACCTCCTCTAAGTGATATTACACAGTATTTGTCTTTTTGTGACTGGCTTATTTTACTTAGCATAATGTTCTCCAGGGTCATCCATGTTGTAGCATATTTCAGACTTTCACTATTTTTTGAAGTTGAATAACATTCCATCGTGTATATACATGTTTGCTTATCCATCCATTGAATGCACATGTGGGTTGCTCCCATGTTTTAGCTATTGCATATAATGATGCTATGAACATGGGCATACAATATCTCTCTGGAATCCATCCTGCTTTCACTTCTTTTGGATATATACCCAGAAGTGGAATTGCTGGATCACATAGAAATTCTATTTTTAATTTTTTGAGAAACTGCCATCATTTTCCACAGTGATTGTACCATTTCACATTCCTAGCAACAGTACACAAGGGTTTCAGTTTACCCACATGATCGATCACCAGCGCCAGTTGTTTATTTTTTGTTTTTAAGTTAAAGTGGTATGGGATTGGGTTAGAGGAGCTGAAAGGCCTGATACAAAAGTCTGGGGGTGCTCCTAGGAAAATGGACAGAATGGTAAATGGAAACACAAGGACGAATAAAGTAAGGTTCTTTCTTGCAAGAAGGGAGTGAATTTCAGTCTTTCAGTTACGGGGAATAAAATTGGATGCATGCGCTCAGAAGCAGTGATCCTACTGCACAGTGACCACTGTTCAGAGCACATGAGAGTCGAACTCTTGGTTCAGTACTTGGTAGAACCTCAGGTGTCTTGTCCTTATCCACAAAATGGGGATGATAACTTCTCCCCAGAATTGCTGTGAAAAGTTAATGGATGCAAATTCTTAGCACAATGCAAAGCTTACAGTATTTGATAAGTGACAGCTATCATAATTATTCATTTATACTTAAGTCACCACTTTAGATAGCAGCTAATTTATTGCAGGTAAGTTACTATGTGCCAGGCTTTATGATAATTGCTTTACAAATAGTATCTAATGTAATATAACACTATAAACTACCATTTTTACCTGCATTTTACAAATGAAACTGAGGCTTAGATCAAGAACCTTTCCCAAAGCCACACAGCTGGTAAACAGCAGAGACCAAGTGGGATCCCAAGGGTCTCTGCTTTCCAAGTCCCTGGCCTTCACGTTGGGTGATTCTGGCCAAAGACCTCTTACTGCAAGAGCATCAGCAAGGATGAAGGGGGCTGGGGCTGCCATCATCTGGCACCCACTAAACTCCACTGCAAATTGTACGATTAATTCAGACTATGATTTTAAAAGAAGTAGACTAAACAGAAAGACAGAAAATCTGAACATCAGAGAATGGGCAAGAATGTGGACAGAGCCCATCAATAAACATTGGCCCAATCAATCAATGCGTTTGTCTTCTAGTGGACTTCTAGGTATGGGGAGCGAGCAGCATGTAGCTATCCAACTTGTTTTTTTTTTAAATCTGCCTTTGCAAGAATAAATGATACAATGAGCATGTATCATTAAAAACCAAATTTTAATTCCCCTTGCTATTCCGTAGTACAGTCTGTTGAAAAACAATCTAATGTGAACTTAATCTACTAGAAACCACCAAGATACATTATTAAATAAAAATCTGGTAAGCAGGAATTTTGCCTCCATTATCATAAATATTTATTTACAGGCAGGAGGCAATGTTAGGATTGGATAGATATCCCATTGAAATAAACTGAAATTTCTTTGAACCCTTAAATTCTGTTACAAGTTTCTTCCTACCCCCCATAATTTACCAAGATCTTCAGATGTTACAAATGGTTATGCTTTAAAATACAAAATTTCTATGTTTACAAAAATGTTTCTCTCCAACCCAAAGTTTAACATGAAACATTTAATTAGCTCTACAGGGTTCCAAGTCTAACGCGATTTAATCAGTCACCTAAATCAAATGCGTTACAAAGAAGTGTCCCCTTGTTGATTCAAGCAACACTCCTCTCCTCACATTACAGTGAGACCCATGTCCCCTCCACTTGAATCTGAGTAGGCCCTGTGACTGTTTGGCCAATAAAATATGGCGAAAGTGATACCAAGGCAGTTTCTAAAGGGCCCAGGCCTCAAAGAGAGCGGTTTCCACTCCGTCTCTTAGAACAATCGTTCTTAGAGACCAGTTGCCAAGCTGTGGGACGCCAAGGAAGGCCCCTAAGGATGTCATGAACTAAGGTCTCCTGAACCCCAAACCAACAGCAGCTCCAACTTGCCAGCCACGTGAGCCATGTTGGAAGTGAGTCCTCCTGCCCCCCACCCCTAACCCATGTTGACATTTGAGGGGCAGAGACAAGACGATCATTTGTCTTGGGTCATGCCACTAAGTTTTGGTGGAGTTTGTTACACAGCGATAGACACTGGCCCGCTCCGATTTTCTGTAGATGAACGCCTGAACATACCAACCCCACTGTCTCAACTACGTTGACCCAGCCTATGATTTGTGTGGTTCACAAGGCCAGAGGTGAGAAACAAACACACAATCAGGCACCTGAAAACTCTTCACTGCTTCTTTATTAGGATGCACCCACAGTACAGAGCCTCTCACACATCTGTGAAAGGGGAGGGTTACATTTCTCTTTGGGAGCACCTTCATTTTTGTTTCCGTTACCATTTTTGACGAAAGTAAATCATTTTCAAAGAAAAACATTTTAAATTCCAAGTGTGTATAAGACTCAGCTTGCATTTTGTTGTGTTTGAAAAGGAAGTAGTAGCATATTTGAGCCAGAGCTGGAAGATTGTTTTGTGGCATTTTAACTTTGATGGTGGAAAAGAAGTCTTCACTGTCTGGTTGAACCAGTCTATAATTTTCATATGCAACTTTTCATATCAAAAATGTTTCATTTTTACCTCTACCCACAAACAGATGCAGTTTAAACATACACACACACACACGCACACACGCAACTAAACAAAACCATTCATGAACCACAGCATTTCTAACGGAAAATAAACTTTTGCTGCCCTCTCCTGCTAAAACAATGAAATAGTAACATACCAAAAGATTTATGAAGCTAAAGCGAAATCTTCAAACCAAAAGCAATGGACATGTCATTCTCATATACCTCAGTCAAAAATCAGACAACCGCCAGAAAACATACTGGTAATATTTATATTTGAAAGTTCCCCACGGATACATGAGGTTTGGATTACAACTTATTTACAATAAGTGATTTCTAAAAAAGTAATGAGAAGGGAAGAAAGAAAAAGGAGGGTGGGGGAGGGAGGGAAGAAGGGGGAGTAAAGGAAACCTATACTCACGGACATCACACCACATGGGGTGTTTATTTCCATGAGCGACCCTGCCGCTGCTAACGGGCACAAGCAGCAGCACAAACGAACATTCCACTAGTTCGAAATTTGCTCAACTTTCTCTCAAGATGCACAATTCTTTCAGATTTTCAAAATTAAATACTGAGAAATATAAAATGCATTGCCAATATACCTACGATATAAAAATCCTTTGTGGCTCATTCCTTAACTCCACTCAGAGAAAGCAGCTGAGCCAGAATATAAAAATAATATTGATGTGCAAATAAAAAACATCACCGATCAGGCCTGGTGTCTGTCACCATTCTATTGTAAGTGACCGTCACTTTGTGTTAACATTGATAATAGCATCAAGAGAGAGAATCTTTTCATTTCCTGGGCCAGGTCAGTGCATCTGATTAAAGGGGGGAAAAAAGACAAAACAGAGAGGGGGAAAAATAACTCTTAAAAATGCCAGTAACATCCATACATTTTCCCTCTCCCACCCCCCACCCCCACAAAAAAATAAAAAAGCTTTTAAAGCTCTAAATATACTTTTTTTTCTTTCCATAGTGTGACTGAGCCTAGGGCTATACGTTTTAAGTATAGCAGGTGCAATTACAAGCAATTCCTGGCTCTGCACCCTGGACTGCCCCACGCATAGGAGGTACAAAATAAATTAAACCCTTCCCTTCGGGCACACGGCCCAAGATGAAGGAGCATAACCCTGCTTGTGAGTATCCAGCGGCATCGAGGGTATTACTTATTTCTTACTTTTTTATTTTTTATCTTATTTTATTAAAAAAAACAGATGTTAGGGAGAGCAAAATATACTAAAATTTAAAAGGACACAAACTAAATCCTGAGGGAAACCACTGGGGACGCTTGCACAATGAGAAAGGAATGCATGCTTGATTCGAGGGACAAAATGGGTCAACTCACTCACGTGGTTTTTCCAGGCCCACAGCCTAAGGCCTCGGCATCACTCCGAACCACAGGGTTTGTGTTTGTTTTTTTTCTTCCAAAGACACTCTTAATCCTACCCCTGAAACCAATATGGTAGGGATAAGTTTGGAGTGATCATCACTCACTAACTACAATATTTGCTATTTAAAAAATAGATTTATATATAGTTCTGGAAATTAGGAAGCAAACAAAATATAACACGAAGACGCATTTGTCACAATGAGCTCAAGTTGCAGCAACAGGAGAAACGTGGGAAAGGACAGAGCGGGCTGCTGCAAATGCAGCAAGTAGGTCCTTAAATATGTCACATAGTGCAACAGTCAGGTCACCTCAGTCACTCTGCGTCACTGGACACAACATGACAAATGTCACATTGTCACTTTCAATTAAAAAAAGACAGTGTTTCTTCTCAGAAGTTGCCCTATGAATTTTAGACATATAGCTAAAATTGTTTCTTTAAATATGTCTAAAATTTGGCTTTATTCTTCTCAGTTTGGAATGATAAACACATAAATTGACATTAAGGATATCTGTGTAAGTTCCCACCTTACCTCTGAGGACAGGGTAAGGTACAAAAACAGGACCCTGGTCTTTCTCATTTCAAATGAGTGCATTTCATTCTAATGGGCAGAGATGCTTCATAAACCTGTGATTTTAATGTCAACTATCTAAAAAGATGAAATAATGGCAAACAAGAAGTTTATACTGTCAAAATAAATGTAATGCAAAGTCAAAACTAACAGGCTAAAATCAGAGGTGATTTGCTACAAATTTATGTTTTATCTTTAGTATCTGAACTTGCACCTTTGCTCCAACACTTTGAAAGGAAGTTGTTTCATCTCTGGCAGCCTCGGCCAATTTTACATTGAATCCCCATGAATGTTCTTTTAAAAAAAAAAAAAAAATCTATGAATTCCATTAAACCATGTTGTGTTTGGTGTTGCATATGACTCTTTTACTGCTGTTTCTTTTTCAGAATTAACAATGCCAAGTTTTCTTTCTGTTTTACAAGGTTGTTGAGATGACAATATCCATTATTAGCTGACTTTTACGCACAAACTGTGACCTGATAATCTTGAAATACTTAACAGGGAAGAAAGGTCAGCAGCCTCCCCCGCCCCCTTTTTGGAAACAATACAACTGCATATTCTACTTTGTATTTAAATGGAAGAAAATATACAAGCCCATATTGATATTATATTTCTACTAAGAGCAACAACAGTTCATATGTTCATGTTTGCTGCTATCACAATTCAACCCATGAACACGGAGTCAGCTCTAGACCATGAATACTGCTGGGAGTGATGGTTTAGGATTACCAACTCACGCTGCCACATCCGTAACAAGCAAAAGCATCCTGGAAATAAGCCCCCAAACACATAACTTTCAGTACATAATAATGCAACCACATTAGGTAAGTACATACTGTATACAAGTTTTATCAGTATTTTTATCTCCCCAAGGTGTTAAGAGTCCTCTTTTAAATACAAAGCAGAGAGCCAATAAGATATATCTATGATACAGCCCTAGATTTGTTTTGTTCAGTTTTTTTTTTTTGTATTTTTTTCTTAAACAATTTGGTCACAATGCACCTTTGATATAAAAGCATTTTTAAACTTTATTATTAATACTCAGGACATTAGGAATTTCCAGATTTTTTTCAGTAGCATTTGTAGAACCACTTTTGGTAACAAATACAGTAGTTAGGAATACGCATCCAATTCAGAATGCATAATAATGTTTATCCTGAATCCTTTCCGGCTAAAAACAGGGCTGGCGCTGTGATGAGATATAGAAGGAGAATCTACAAAAAAACACTGTAACATGTTTGTTTTTTCCCAGAGGCTACATCCTCTTTTGCTGGAATACTTTATAAATACATATTAAAAAGTAAGGCAACAACTCCAAACAGTCCAGGCTGTTTGCTCAACTCCATTCCCAATTAGATTCACAATCCTGGCGATCAATTTCACGGTTGTACTGTTTAGTATTTGTCTTTCTGATTTCAAAATGGTCCAAAAGGATGTTTTCTGACATCTCTACAACATCTCTGGCGTGTGTGTGTTCAATGATGTACGCAACTAATACTGGTCAGGTAGTGAAGCCTACGATGTCCCAGTGCCTGTTTTCCAAGGATTCAAGACATTGATCTGGATTCACCACAAACTTGCATGAATCCAAACTTCCCTTCCCTACTATGTTTATCACCTCTTCTCTTTACCCCTAATTTTAAAACTAAAGGAGTACCAGGACTAACGGGTTACTGGAAAGATGTTCACTCCAGTAAGCAAAACTTTTACCAGGGGCCTTTATAATTAATCCGTGGCCCCACTGCAAGTGGACAATCAATCAACTCATGAAGATGTGCAAAAGGAGATGTCAAATACAGTCAAGTTATCCAGAAGAGAATGTTGTACAAACGTACATGGAAATGACAGTCTTTTTTTTCTTCCTTTACTATAAATACATTTAACAGCTTAGCAGAAAGACAAGCTAAATTTAAGATTGTTCACATTTAAAAATTGTTTCATACTCTCTGCTAATGATAAATAAGGAATCCTGACACTGGAATTTTAACAGCAATTTCATTAACACATCTCTGAAGACTGCTTTTTTTTTTAATAAGGGTTAGAACAATGATTATGTTTGCAATGTTCTGAGAAGTCCATCTACTGTCCAAGCTTTGGATTGAAGTCCTTATTTTTTTTCCTTTACTTAGAGACAGGTATATACAGTGCTGTTGTAATAATGAAACAAATGTGAAATCTACTGTAAAGTTGCACAATACAGAAAACTGTTGCTCCATCTTCTACTACATAAATGTGTGACTCCACAGGTTAGTAATGTTGCTGTCATCGTTTTTGTTAAGTTGGAATTATGCCATCACGTCGAAGGCCTCTCTTCAACTCCAGATCCTCCAGTTTTTTCCATAATTCTTCTCGCTCCTTTTCTTTCTTTTTCTCACTAGGAAAGAAACAGAACACAAGGTAAATACCTGGGAAGGTTTAAAGAGATTATGTATCAATAACTGCCCCTTTGATATGCTTTTCCCCCATGTATGTTTTGAAAGGTCTTTGAAAAGTTTGGCCTTAAGCTAGTGGGTGTTTTTTTCTTTTGTTTTTTTCCTCTCTTGCTCTTTATTTTTTTTGACACTTACACAAAGTAATATTAATGAACAGAGTAGGAGATGACAAAAATATTTTAAGATTTTAAAGATTTATTTACTTTTAGACAGAGGGGAAGGGAGAAAGAGATGGAGAGAAACATCTATGTGTGGTTGCCTCTCATGCAACCCCTACTGGGGACCTGGCCTGCAACCCAGGCATGTGCTCTGACTAGGGATCAAACCAGCAACCCTTTGGTTCACAGTCCTGCGCTCAATCCACTGAGCCACACCATCCAGGGCAAGATTTTATATTAATATTCCTTTATACTTATTACAGAATATTTACTCCAAAATTACTGAGAAACAAAAACAAGGATCATTTATATATATATCTGTTATACTAAAACCAAGGACACATTAGTGACTTTCACTCTGGTTCTAGTTAAAACTTAATTTTCTCTGCTTCCAAATATTTAATTCTCAAAAGGGATGCTAGAAATGACACTGATACAGAGAATGTTGTAGATCAAGAAAATATACTTCCCCTTTATGAATATCTATTTTTCCTACACTAAGTATATTTAAACTCTTTAGCAGTATCTTGACTGTACAATTATTAATGAATCACAAAATCTAAATTATTAACTTGTTTTATACTTACATATATGAGGTCTGTCTGGAAAAAGTACAGCTACTGTTAATATAACCAGAGCAGTTTGTGTGACATGGATGTAACCTGGCAGCCAAGGAGAACGGACTGGAATGCACATGCGTGAACAATGATGACTTCACTGTACTAGTCAGTAGGGACAGTAGACACCCTTAAGTGAGCATGTGTGCTGTGTGGCCATCGCACTCAAAATGACTGAGGGGCCCTGGCTGGGGTGATTCAGTGTACTGAGTACCAGGTTGTGAACCAAAAGGCCACCAGTCTGATTCCCAGTCACAGCGCATGCCTGGGTTGCAGGCCAGGTCCCCAGTTGGGGGCATGAAAGAGGCAACTAATCAATGTTTCTCTCACACATTCATGTTTCCTTCTGTTTCTCCCTCCCTTCAACTCTTTCTAAAACTAAATAAATAAAATCTTAAAAAATAAAGAAAGCAAGATGACTGAGCAAGTAGAGTAATGAATCTGCATGACATTTTGCATCAAGCTTGAACATTTCTCCACGGAAACTTATTTGGATTATTCCGAAGGCCACAGCTATGGTTTGTCAGATTCATCACAACAACGTGCCTGCCCATCATCATGTCTTGTGCAGAGTGTTCTGGGCAAACATCAACTCACCCAAGTGACCCAGCCACTCTACAGCCGGCTTTAGTGTCCTGCAACTTTCAGTTTTTGCCAAAACTAAAATCACTTTTCAAAGGAAAGAGATTTTCGACCATCGATGAGATAAAGGAAAATACGACAGAGCAGCTGATGGCGAATGGGAGAACTGTGTGAGGGCCCAAGGTGCCTACTTTGAAGGGGACTGAGGCATCATTGTCCTGTGTACACTGTTTCTTGTATCTTCTTCTATTTTACATAGTACATGGCTGGATACCTTTTGGACAGACCTTGTACAACCAAATTAAATATTCTTTCTCTTGTGATTTTCAGTTTTAATGATCTAGACAGAACTTTGTTGATGTAACTGTATATTAAAATTTTAATGTTCCAAACCTTCAAATTTAGTTCAACATTAATTTGAGTAATGACTTCCAGTCTTTTGGAAAAATTGGCAAAATTTTCCAAAACTCTAAATGTCTAAAACAGAGTTAAACAATTTTATTTTGCCAAGGACATTTTTAGATAACATTTAACACCAATCAACCAAGTTAGAAGCACATAATCCAGGAATACATGATCATTCTGTAAATTAAATCTGCATTTATTAAAAATAAATCACTGCACTGTCCCTAGTTTCCCTATGTTGTAATGAACCGGTAAACAGCACACCCAAATAACATCTGTGTATCCATAAATTCAGATAATTCCTGAAGAAAGGGGCTCTCCCATCTCAGGCATGGGTGATATGGTCCTGGTGCTATGTTACCTAGCATGGATTAAATGTCAGTTACAGTACAATATCTACCCAGGGAAATCCACACAGGTTAAGTGAAATTTGTAAATAATTCCAATGCTTTATATATTTCATATCATCATCAATATTTTAAAGTTACATGTGATATCTATAGCAATAGAAATGAATCTTCGCCCTGGCTGGTGTGGCTCAGTGGATTGAGCGCGGGCCTGTGAACCAAAGGATCGCGGTTCGATTCCCAGTCGGGGCACATGCCTGGGTTGCAGGCCAGTTCCCAGCATGGGACACATAAGAGGCAACCATACATTGATATTTCTCTCCTTCTCCCTCTCTCCTACCCTTCCCCTCTAAAGATAAATAAATAAATAAATATTTTTTAAAAAAATTTAAAAAAAAAAAAAGAAAAGAAAAGAAATGAATCTTCATTTCCTCTCCCCCCAAAAAATCTCTAGAAATGTTTAGGTAATTTTATATTCTCATCCCATTAGTCTTAAGGAAATATTTAAGTATGTAATATGGTAATAAATATTATCATTTCATAATCAATATTTTGTTATTTTAAGCCATGTTTCCCATAATTAGTTTCAGCTACCTCGAATATAATCTGCACAATATAAATTTCAGTGGATATAATAGTTTTTCAAACAATTACCTATTGGGTAATTTTGACCCAGAAAAATTATATTAATAGGGCAATAGGGGTAAGATTAGATAATACTTCAATCCTTGTGGATTCCAGATTCTTAACTGTAAAAACAAGCTATTTGGTAAATTATCACCTTTGGTTTCTCAATACACTTGATGGATAGGATTAAGTGCAAATAAATGTTATCAGAGAACACTAATTAGAGTACATTTAAATCAATTCTGTAGATCCTACTGAGTTTCAAAGCACATGACCTTTACATTTGGAATGAGCAACAAAATTGGCAGGCTACGGCTTAGGAACTTTATTCAACTAAAAAAACAGTTTAAACATATATTAGGTTCATATTGCCCTGACAGTTTAAATTAAGGACCAACATCATTGAAATACTCATCACCTTATTACTGAGGCCTTTCATTCATATCTTTGATCGAAAGTTTTATGGCATTGGATGCAATCTGTCCTGTGGAGGCTTTTCTTCCAGATGAACTTTATGCTGATTTATCATAAATCTTTTATGCTGACAACTTCATCCTCAAACATTCTAAATATTTCCATAGTTAGTGTCGTCCCCATTCTTCCCCACTTTTCTCTCTGTCTGTAGGTGGGAATTTAAAAACTCAACCCCGCTGTCAAGCTAGGGATACTGTCAAATTCTCTCCCGATTCCAGTTTTACATAGCACTACTGCTGGCATGCGTGCCGAACAGTGTTAGTTCCTTATTCCACCCGCCACTGCAGATTATTGGCGATACTTAAAACTGTATCTGAACTGAAACAGTTACTACCATCTTGCCATCCAGAAGTGAGTTCTTTCATTCAGTTCTTCTCTGAAAGTACCAAATAAATTTCTTTATTCTCTTTTCCTATTTCTGTATCTGTGCAGAAACCAATGTTTCCATCTATTCAGTATAACCTTTGATTGCTAACTGGACAAAGTATTACCCTTGCTTAAAAAAAAAAAAAAATCCTTCTCTCATTAAGAGTCCACTCACTTTAAATCACTTTAATATATCAGATCATCAGAATCAACTTTACAGTGTCTATTTCTGGTCCCCTTAGCTAATTCTTATCTTTTTCAAGAGTTTGGTCTAGTTTAAATAATAAATGATCAGAAAACAGCTTTAGTATTAAAGTTCAATAAATATGAATTAATTCAATCAATTTCACTATGTTAGAAATAAGGTCATTAATACTATTAATGGTATTCTGCAGATTTCATCCTTAATCAACTAGGATAATAATAAACTTTTAGTTGCTAAAAAGGAACACTATGTACAACACACCCTTTAATGGTTCATCACAGTATGAAAATGTGCATTGTATCTCCTTTATTTAAATAACATTCTAAGTTTGCATCTACAGCCATACCACCCTGAACATGCCCGATCTCGTCTAACTTTGAAACAAGAAAAGTTATTATAAATTTAATCATTTGCAAAAACTGTAAATGCAATATATTAAAAGTTCTTTAAATTGCAAGTATGACACAACCTATCCGTAACTGATATTTACTCCACTACTGTATAAAAAATCTCAGCCTTTCCTGACTATAAATACCTGCCATATTCCATAATTAAGCTGCTTTTCAATATATCACATCCTGATCATTTTTCTTCAATGACTGTGATGGTCATTTGTCTCCTGTCACCAAACCTTTCCCCTCCTTGCTCTCTTTATCATTAAAATACAAGTAGTACACTCAAAATCAGGCAAAGCAAAGAAGCAAGGGAACCACACATAGCTTTGCTCAAGAGATTCCACAGGTCCTGGGTGTGAACTCTCACACACCTCTGGGACCTTCTAAGGTCCATGGTTTTAAAAAGTGGCATTTGCTTCTGAGCAATCCAAGCCAAAACCCGGAGGTCCCACTACTAACAAACTCTCTAGACTTTCCTCAATCTCTCCAAGTACAGCCATGCCTCAGTCTAAACATTTGTGTCTGTTTTGGCCTTGCCCTGCCCCCCACCAAATTCATATGCTAAAATCCTAACCCCCAAAGATGATGAATTAGTAGGTAAGGCCCCTGTGGGGGGTGATTAGGTCATGAAGATGGACCCCCTAGTGAATGGGATTATTGTTCTTGTAAGAAACCCCACAGAAATCCCTTGCCCCTTCCACCAAGTGAGGACACAGTGAGAAGGTGCCAGCTACGAACCAGAAAGACGGCCCTCATCCCACCATGCCGACACTATGCTCTTGGACTTCCACTCTCCAGAACTGCGGACAATAACTTTCTGGTTTGTATAAGTAGCCACCCATAAAATACCCATATGTGGTATTTTATTACAGCAACCTGAATGGACTAAGACAACATCTTTTGGAAATATGGACCATAAATAACAAAACCGAAGAATCATATAAATAAAATCAAGAAAGGCTTTACTCAGCCATAAGCATTTATTTTAAAAAGTACAACTGCTTTTTGCCCCCTTTTGGTCTTAAACATTTCAAGATTTATACAATACCAGACTCTTCACCTCCCTATTCTTTCCACTGGCCTTTACATTATAATGCATTTGCTGGGTTCTAGAATAGAAAATAAATTCTGGGCCAAAGAGCTGAACAAAATGGTGCCTCATCCCTCCTGCTGCCAAAGTGAAGTACAAGATCAGCCCAACTGTATTTCAAGTAAATTCAGAATGGGAATGAATCCAGATGGCAAACTACCTGGTGGTCCCCTCAAGTGGGCCTGAAACACCAGCTGTGTGGCAAGCTCTTAACCCTGAGGCAGAAGAGAAATGTTACAGAAGGAGGGAGGAAAGCAGCCTTTTTCAACAGGACAGCTCATCACCCAGTGGTACACTAGTAAAAACACAGCCAATGAGCATGCACAAATGAACAGATAAATAAATAAAATTGAGCCCTGGCTGATGTGGCTCAGTGGGCTGAGTGCTGGCCTGCGAAACAGCATGTCACAGTTCAATTCCTAGTCAGGGTACATGCCTGAGTTGTAGGTGAGATCCCCAGTAGGGGGCGCATGAGAGGCAACCACACATTGCTGTTTCTCTCCCTTTCTCTCTCCCCAAAAAAATAAATAAATAAATAAAATCTTTAAAAAAAAAAAAAAAAAAAAGAACTCAAATAAATAAAATTGTGCTGCTTAGGATTTCAGTGCAAGCAAACAACTTTAGCAAAGAGCAAGGGAAGAACTCAATAGTTTTATGCATAGCTGACAAAAAAGCTTTAAAAAGTTACCGCTGACGATCTGACTTGTATGTGGCTGTCAGCTCATCGAACATGGTGCTGTTCATTTCCATAAATGCCTTCAGCACGTTGTAGACTAACGCCACGATAGCCCTGGAAGCAGAGAAAAGAGAACCGGCCGGTTGGTCTTACGTATGGGATGCTGCAGGAAGAAAGCGAAAGCACAAGCTTTGACTAAGCTCCACGTAGTGCGCACTATCTCCTCCAGCCCTTTCTAGCTGGAACCAGGAATTCAATTCCACATCAGGAGTTACATTCTTCACCGTTCAAAGGAAGATATCTTTCTGAGGGATGGCAGGATTAAACAAAAGAAAGATCTAATTTTGCCCTTCTAATTATTGGTGCCCAGAATAGACTTGCCTGTGGGCAGTTGTTAACTCCATTTAATAAAAAGGCAGGCATAAAATAAAGCAATTTCACCCTTAAACATGAGCACCTGTGGTAGAACTAACCTTACAGACCTGAATTTGCATAGAATTTTATTTTTAAAGGGATAATATACATAATTCATCAAAATCAAAAGCTGTTCCCATGGAAACGAGTAATATGTATTATTCATATTCAAAGATATGATACTAAACCCCTTTATGTTGGGCAGTTTAATATGAGTTATGTTTCTAGTTGTGACTTGCATCAGTCCATTCACACCTGCTTAGTCCCCAGTACATTGCCTGGTAAGGCAACTGGCAAGCTGGTCATGGCTGCTATTAGCTATGGAACATTCTATGGCTAAACAGCTAAAACAGTGCTCCGTCCTCCTCAGTACCAAGTGGAAGAATAGGCTCTTGGGCAGTGTGCACACTCTCCCATGATGGGCCTGACAGCTTCAGACTAGAGGCTAAAGAGCACTGCCCTTTGCAAAAATGTACAATGCTGCTTCTATTTTGCACCATGTTCCCAATACCTCTGAAAAAGGCACTGGTAAAAGTTAGGCCATATGTTTAACAAATAATAGGTTTGATGTTTCCAAAACATTTATAAGAAAGTCTCCTCGCTGTGTTGCTTCTTCCCATTGCCCATTGTTAAAGGAAAACTTATGCTCCCTTCTGTCGAGGGGAATGACCTCCTGTGCACAGCAGTGGAGAAGGGCCTGAGACGGTACACACCCTGGTAAAACCCCTCTCTAGGTTCTCAAGAGACTATCTGTATAAGGAGACTTGAATGTTTATCAGCTCATAATTTTTACATGTTTTCTTTTTTTTTTTTTTTAAGATTTTTTTTAAGTACTTTTTTTTTTTCCTTTTAGATTTTATTTATTTATCTTTAGAGGGGAAGGGAAGGAGAGAGGGAGAGAAACATCAATGTGCAGTTGCCTCTCGTATGTTCCCCGCCGGGAACTGGCCTGGCAACCCAGGCATGTGCCCTGACTGGGAATCGAACCGCGATCCTCTGGTTCGCAGGCCCGCGCTCAATCCACTGAGCTACACCAGCCAGGGCTACATGTTTTCTTAATAAAATTTGGCAAATATGAAAAATGTGTTATTTTAAAGTTGTATGCAAAACTTTTAAAGCCAAATTACAAATATACTGAATTCTGTTTGCTAATTTTTAATGCAGCATTAACTTTTCTTTCTATTCCACAGGGAAATATATAAAGCCATTCAAATACAGAATGCTTTAACTTTCATAGGACTAGATGTTAAAGTTCTCTTTGAAGACTGTAAACTTTTCTTCCCTAGAAAACACATATAATGACTGAATTGGTTTTTAAGAAATGGATCTTGGTAAAATGCAAATCAATTCAGATCACATCCCTCCCGACAACTCTTTAGCGTTTCCTTATCATCTGTGTGGTGAAGGCTCATGTGGGTCTCATTCCCCTTTCTAACCTTATCTTCCAGCAACCTCCCCCAAATACCTTGTGCTTTAACCCTCAGATAGATCTATCTCAAACTCAGATGGATCCACATTCCAAAAGGGCTTCCCCCAGCCCTGACCAGTGTGGCTCAGTTGGTTGGGTGGCGTCCAGCAAACCGAAAGGTGGCCAGTTAGATTCCTGGTCAGGGCACATGCCTGGGTTGCGGGTTCAGTCCCCAGTGGGGGAGCGTATGAGAGGCAACCAACTGATGTTTATCATTCACAATGATGCTTCTCTTCCTCTCTTTCTCCCTCCCTTCCCCCTTCTCTCTCAAAATAAATAAAATCTTTCAAAACAATAAAAATAAAATGGCTCCCCCCATCCCATCCACCTGCCACCATTCAATCACTGTCCACCAACCTCTCCTCTTGCTCCAGAGCATCCCCACATCTGCTACATTCACAGCCAGGCCAGAAGCCCTCATTCACATGAGGGTGTTAACAGAACACACATGAGATGCTGTTTTATAAAGTATCTGTTCACTTGTGGGTCTTGCCAACCAGTCAGTGAATTTGAAAAGGTAGGGATTTTGCCTTTTCACATATCTGTCTTTAGCAACAAGCACAGCATCTGGCACAGAGCAAGCACTGAAGACATTTTATTACACAAAAGAGGGAGGAAGAGAAGACCAAAGGAAGAGAGCAAGGGGGGGGGGGGAGGGAAGGAAGGAGGAAGGAAGGAAGAAGGAAGGAAAGAAGGGGGAGAGGGGAAAACCTACGGATTCCAATGTTCTTTTGAAATCCTATAAAGACTGGAAAACATGATGGGAAGGATGACGTTAGAGTTTTCTTCTATCAAACTCATGATGTATTCATTATTCCAATAATACAGTGCCCTTTCCGCCACCTTTAGGGGAAAAAAAAAATGTTAAGAAAGAAAAGCACAAAGATAAAATAAAATAATAAACCTCCAAACAAAAGTATTTAAGGTTATTTTTATATCATTCAATCAAATGTAAAATTAATTATTAATCACACTACATTTTTGTGGATTTAAAATACTTCAGAAAGTTACAAAGTGGTCCATCAATGTGGAGAAGGAAATGATGGTTTTCCTACCTCTGTCTATTCCCCTATCATACTGACCGTTTCATCTGATTCCACAGTTTTCTGTGTAGCTCCCAAGCTCCAGACACCTGTATTCCCTATGCCACACTGTTTCCCCACCACCATAACCCCCTCCCTGGCTCACCTCTTTCACCCACACAGCACACGGCTGGCGTGCAGTCCATCGCTGCTGAGAAAAACCCAGCTGCCCATCGCTGCAGAGCAGTCTCCATTGCTGAGCACCTCCTACAACAGGTGCTGTGCCTGCACTGCAGGTAGAATGCCCCACCTTCACCAGTGCCCTGAGGATAATTATTGTTGTGCTCACTGTGCAGAGGGGACACTGAGGTTCAGAGAGATCGGTAACCCGGCCAAGGTCACGTTACTAGTAAATGGTAAAAGCCTAGACTCTTTCCAGAGTTCATTTCTGTGTCCCTTCCTTTGAACTCAATTAGCCAGGAGAAAGTCACTCTGCTTCCAGACTCAGGGACAACAGTGGACATAGGCCTGCTTGCTAGCTCACATCCCTTTTCTCTCACTACCCTGCTATCAAATGACTCCAGGAATTCAACAGACACCTCAGAAAATAACCTAAAAATCTAAAATAATAAGAATCATGAGCCAAAATCTCCAAAAAATCTAAAAACTCTTAAAAGGGTAGACAAGGGGAAAAATTTGGGTGTTTTCATTCAATTAAAGAAATTATGTTTTAATGTAATACATTTAATCTTAATTTTAATTTAATAAAAATAGTACAAGATGCACCCAACAACGGACTATGAGAAATTAGGAACTTTCCATTTTCATTATTCAAGCTGGTTCACAAACCATCCTGGGACCAGAGGCCTGAGGCCCTGAGAGCACAAAGAAAACAATCACTACTGAATGCTCACTCCAGGCCAAAGGGCTTCGCATACATGTTATCTAATCCTCACAACCAACACACAGAGCAGGTACTATGATATTTTGCAAATGAGGAAACTGAGGTTCAACGTCATATGTCTAGCAAGTGGCAGACTCCAAAGTCCTTGCTCATAACCTCGTTACTCTGTTATCCCTACAGAGCTCATACATTGGTGGGAAAAAGGAGGAATCTATGAGCCTGTCCAGTGTGAACTGTGGCAAATGTCGTATCAGATACAGAAATAAAGTGCTGGAAGGAAGGGCAGAAAGAACCACCCAGATGACATGTGGGAGGGGAGTGGCGGGGTGACAGCACAAGAGGCGGCATCTAAGCTGGGCTTCAAAGAATGAAAGAAGGAAAGGGCATTTGAGGCTGAGGGAATTACAGGAAGGGGGGGCACAGGCACCAACATGGATAGTGTGCCCGACGACCACAAAGCACTTGGTGGGTCCCAGACAGGCAGAACATGAAGCCAGGAAAGGAGGGGAGAAGGACAGGAACAGGACGAGGCTGCTCTGAAACTTCCAACTGAAAGGAGGAATTTTTAAAGAGACCATGGGAGGATGGTGCTAAAGAAGGAGGGAATCTAGGCTTTTCCTACATCCAATAACAAGACACTTGATGCTAACAAGTATCCTAATCTGTATACATCTGTATGTTAACATGTAAATAAAAGACAGTATCCAGGTAAGCCCCTTAAAGAGGAAAGGTGTTGTTTATACAAAGTAAAAGTTAATGCATCTGACACTAAAACAGAACTACTACCTTCCTGGGACCCACTGTCCTCCTACACACACAGGGGCACTGCCTCTAGCCAGGAACCTTCCGACCCCAGTGCCATACCTGGAGCAAGAAGTGATAGGTATCTATCTGGCTACACAGAGAAGCACCAGATAAATGTCTGCTGGATGAACCAATAAACACTTAATGAATGAGAAAAGAAGAACCTCTTTCCTTTCCTTTCTTTTGTTCTCAGTTCTACTTCTGTCAAATAATTTAAAATTCCTTTTCTTTCTGCTATGGACTGAACTATGTCATGTCCCCACTCCCCACCAATTCCTGTGTTGAAGCCCTAACCCCCAAGTGAATGTATTGGGAGATAGCAGGTAATTAAGGTTAAGTGAGGTCAAAAGGTGTAAGCCCCTAATTCAACAGGCCTGGTGACCTTACAAGATGAGAGACAGCATTTCTCTTTCCAGGAAAGGCTTTGTGAGGACAAGTGAGAAAGTGGCCATCTACAAGACAGAAAGCCGGCCTTCCCCAGAACCCGACCATGATGGCACACTGACCCCAGACTTCCAGCCCCCAGAACTGTGAGAAGTGACTTCTGCTGTTCAAGCCACACAGCCTGTGGTGTTCTATTATGGAACCTACTAAGGTCTCAACATTTGTGTCAACTCAAAACCCATATGTTAAGATCCCCACCCCCAAAGATGATGGTCCTAGTAGGCAGAGCCTTTAGAAGGTACTTAGTCATTAGAAAGGAGCCTTCATGAATGTGATCAGTGTCTTTCAAAAGAGGCTCCAGAGAGCTCTCCAGCCCCTTCCACCACGTGAGGACACAGCAAGTCTGTGACCCAGAAGAGGGCCCTCCCCTAACCATGCTGGCACCTGGATGTCAGACTTCCAGCTTTCTGTTGGTCACAAGCCACCCAACTGTTAGAGTAGTTAGTCCAACTAACACAGCCCTCACTGACGAAGACGCTCTGTCTCCTGAGTTTCTGAGAATCACTTCATCCTCCCTGGTGATGTTCATTTTAAAAGATTCCTGCTCCGTGCCCTCCATTACACCAAGCACGCTCATGAAAACTGAAAAATAAGTTAAATAATCCAGATGTTTCTTGTTTGAGCACCCATGTATGTACAATATGCAAAACACCTACACAGTATCCTGAGTATTTTTTAACCTAGATATGTGTTAGATCATCTGAATGCAATGTTTCATATAATGGTTTCTTCTCCTTGGGGTTTGTTTATTTATTTATTTATTTATTTATTTATTTATTTGCTTTGCAGGACAGTTTTGTCCCAAGATTGTCAGAAGATTGCTGACTTGATCTACTGGGATGTGTTCAGCCAGTGCCTCTAACTATGCAGGGTAATGGTGGTGCAGGGAACAAGCCCACCATCAAGTCCACTGTTGGCTGTGTGATTCTGTGCTGCCAACTGCAATCTGAACAAGCTCTCCACACAAGCAGGAAGTATATAAAGAGTCAATTCTCCACTCTGTAACTTGGACCTTTGCTGAGATAGCAAAGGGTAAAACCTACTGTGCTTTCGCCCCAGATTACCCGCTTCCCTTCTGCAGGGGCTCCTCATCACTGCAGCCCTGCAGCCAGGGCCCGGCCAAGAAAAGCGCTGCCCAGGTTCACCTGCCCTGTATTCTCCCGGAGTGGCCACAAGGAGGCAGAGTGGTGCCACAGGAAGGTCCCAACAAGAAACTACCTACTGACTCCACTCCCTATTAACTTGGGATCTTGAGCAAATTATTCTGAGCCTCATTTTTTTTTTTTCATCTACAAAATGGGGTGGGGAGGAGGCTTCATAAAATAATTTGAAGTTTGGAAATAATGTATGTAAAGCATCTAGCACAGTATAAAATATTAGTGTTCTTTTTCCCATAAGCTTTCTTTAGTATTCTCTCTTACACACTGTAGGAACTCTACCAGTCCACCTCTCATTCGGCTACTTTACTCGAGACAAACTACTTCCCACTTTGAGCACAGTGTTCCTATCTGTAAAAACCACGCTGGCCTCTGCGCAGGGCAGCCATGAGAACTAGAGTTACTGAGCAGAAAGAACCATCGCAGCGGCTGGCGTGCAACAGGTCCTTGAGATAAAGGCACCTACCGTAAACATGATTATCATGTGAAAAAACCGCAAATAAGTAACAATGGGTAGTTAGGGTCTATTATATTTTTTTTCAATACAAATACAATTTTACCAAAATAATACGCACTGCACAGGCCACTCTGGCTCACGCCCTCCTTCCCACTAACCTGAAAATGGGGGCTAGATACACACTTGGCAATTTGTTTAAACAAAGGTTCTTGAATTTTAACAAATTGTGAAGGTTCAATCACATCCAATATTTCTTCCAGCTCCCCAAGGAACATAACCTGTAAGTACACGCAAAACACAAAATGTCAGGCACTTCATTAAATAAATCCACAGGAATGGCGGGAATTAAGGAGCGTTCACACTGTTTTAAGAAAAATTTACGAGTAAAACTAAACATGAACAAATCACATATTAACTCATGTTAGAAGATGTTCATTCACAAGGGATTCACCAGAAGGTACTTGTTGAGAGCAAGTCCCCTACGCTCTATGGAAAAAATGTTGGAAAGACTATTTTTGGAAAAATACGTTACATCTACTCCACAGAACAAGGGCACTGAGACAATGCAGCGGGGCCCTGTGAACCAGACGGCCCTGGGGGGCCCTCTTCTCTGTTACTATCAACCCACCAGCTCCCTCCGCCCCTTACCCACTACTTTTAAACAGCGGGATGGGGCGGGGCTGTCCCACAGGCGTGTACAGAAAGCCGCACGCAGCACCATGTGCAGATGTTTCGCAAATGTTCTCAGTCTTGCTACGTGCCAGGCGTTCCTTCAGGATCCAGCGTCAGAGCGATACAAGTGAGCAGATTCACCCCCATATAGGTGCCCTTTTTACCCTCAGCACACACTGACCCAATCTCCACACTTACACACGCGTATGCACACGTACACAATTGTTCGCTCTCAAGCACAATGAATCTCGTGACCTTAAGAAACTGCTTTCAGATCGCAAAATGAAGCCACATCATAAGTAGAATCAAGTGTTTTACATGTAATGGAAAACTGACAGAGAAATAAAAAGCAGTTACCTATTTAGGCATGAAAAATAAATACCTCAGAAAAAATTAAGTTTGCAATTAAAATATGAAAAATGACAATGTCTTCACATTGTACGATACATATAGACAGCAATGTATGTTTTTAATTTTACCTAACAGGTATTTAAAAATTAGATAAATTTTCTGAAATCGTATGAAGTACGGTTTTAGAGAGTTGAAACTGCTTTGGGAAAGGAGGGGGTTCCTGTTAAAAGCAAAGTTTAGTAGAGCCTTGCCATTTGTCAAGATACATAAATTTTCTCAAAATTTTCCCCAAATGTAAAACTAACAGCTGACCTTTGCGGGGGGGTGCATTTTCACATGGTTTCTAACCTTTCAGAAGAGGGGGTGCAGATCTGGTACCCAGCTAGGCTCACCTCCAAGCTGAGAGACTCACTCTTCACCCCTCCACAACAACTTCACATGCACATGCCAGTTAGGTCTCAGCCAAGCACAGACCACTGCAGGGGAGAGGGTTCTGGGGCCGCCTGTAAACAGCTGAAACTGGAGGTCTGTGATATAGTTTATGACTGTACATAGCAAAATCCCATCTACGCCATGCTTTGAAGTGGGTATTTAGGCAGGCTGCTCTAGCATCTATCTATGGCGACAACAAAACCTCCTTCACACTATGAAAGTGGCTACTGGGAAGGTGACATCCAGAGAGCTAGACAGTTGGACACATGACTTGGGCTTCCATGGCGCTGAGCAGCACTCTGAAAAAAGTCAGGGTTCACCAATAGCAGAGCTGGGCTCTGGCCTAACCATCTCCACTTAGCATGCTCGGGCAGGCTATTTAACTCCTCTAGGCATCAATTTCATAGCCAGTGAAATGAAAATATTTACACTTCTGCCTTACAGAGCTACAATGAGGACTAAATGAGTGAATGCATTTTATACATGCTTATTAGCTCAATGCCTGGCACTCAGCCAAGTATTTAGTAAGCTATTAACACACTGAAATAAGCACTCACCTCTTTCTGACTACATGTTTTGGGCCAAAATTTCATTAACCCCCGAATAACCTAAAACGAGGAGAAAAACAAATGACACTTAATTTTTCATATAAACTCCATGAAAAGTGATCCATAATTCAAACATATGGGAAAAAATACTTACTGGTTCTGTGAGTGAAGGATCTTTCTCCAGAAACTGTACTATGCAATATGCCAGCTGGAGAAACAGAAAAGAAAGGAAGAAAGACAAAATTGGAAATTCTACATACTAAGGGCACAAAAGATACATTAGTAAAACTTCCTAAAGAGTTTCCAGATTCTGGTTTTAGTAACTTCATGTCCAATTCATTTAAAAAATAAAAAATATATAAAGCAAAATAAAAAGATTGATACTAATAAGGTTCCAGGACAGGTTTTTAAAAAAGAATACTGGAACACGAACTAGCCAGCCAATGAAAAGCAGAGGTGAAATACCACATTAAGGGTATTCTGAAAGTAACTCATCCACGTACAGTTTGAGTTACATACAGCTCATGGGCTTCCTTTCACTCTCCACTAACATCAACAGTACCGGGTTTTACTGCGGCTCCAGAAGAGTCCTCTGTGAGGCTCTTCCCCAAACCCCGCTGACTGCCGGAAGTGACCCACGCAAACTACAGCAGTTTCAGGAAGACATAAAATGTTCTACTGCCAGTTACAACCTGGAGAAATACGAGTTTTACATCTCGTAGAACTCACCTAGATAAGAATTCTTTTAAATGATCACGAAATGTGATACCTAGTTCAAAAAACTAGAGACAAGATTTGCAAAAGGACTGGTGAAGATTCTTGGACAAAAAAATCCACTCTTGTGAAACAACATTTAGAGGGTGTTCTAAATGAGAAGCATATGGACTAATTTTTCCTCGAAATACAGAATTTCACATTTAAAGAGGAACACTGCTCAGAAAAATGTGTTACATTTTTATGCAAACTCGAAACATTCCCTCTGTGGGGAGGGGGGAGTCAGAGGTTTCAAATACTAAAATTAAAATGCTACGAGATCATTTCTCTCCCCTCTGTGACATGCCAACCATGCATGGCAGTGTTAGACTGGAAATCAGAGTGGGAACAAGTCAGGGTATGCTTTTTAAAGTAATGGGGGGGTAAAAACAAAAAGATGTGAAAATACTGGCTTGTTTATTTGTGTGAGTATTTATTTGTGTGTAGAAAGCTAGAAATTGTGAACAAACTAGCAGAGGAAGCAAAGGGCAACTTATAGACTATTGCAAAATAAGGTTGAGACAAAATGTCTGAGAACATCCAAAAATGATTGCCCATGTCCAAAGATCTAAATCTGAAAAGCCCATGTATATTCTTATATAGAACATATTCAATAAAGAATTTTGTGAATGGGCAAGTCATCTAAATCCTCTGAAAAGGGAGAGGACTAAATAAATGCTCCTTCTACTTGAAAAATATTCCCATGAGTTTCCTATGCACTGAAAAACACATATATAAACATTTTTATTTTCTTTGAGGAGTATTTTAAACTTTAACAAGTCTTTTTTTTTTTTAATTAAGTAAATATCACTATCAAGAAAACATCAGGTTTGCGAACTTTACTTTGCTTCCAAAAAAAGTAGTTGTACAAAATGTTACCTGGGCGTGGAAGAGTGATAAGCTCCTGACAGTGTGCAAAGGGATCAACACTTTCACCAGAAATTGTTTGTGTTCTGCCTTAAGAGGTAAAGCAAAGCCATTGATAATACTGGGAAAAAGAAGAGACATGAATTAGCAATGTTACCACAACAAACTAAACTAAGACAAACTTCTTGTGAGATGAGGTAAAATCTTAATCCACTTACGATTGGTCCAGAGCAACCCCAAACCCATCCCAGAGGCTTTCGGGATTTCTTAGTTACTTCAGAGAATACACTGAAGTCGGAAGGACATTGAAGAGAGACAATTTGCTTGTGATCTCCCCGCACAGCCTCCTGTGCTCTTAAACCTAGTTGGATGGTCCCAACATCTTTTGTATCAACAACCCTTTATTCTTCCCCTTTTCCTTCCCCAAGTAATTGCCTGCCTTGCCCACTTATGACCCTTTCCATTTCCAGACATCACTCCTTCCTGTGCCTGACACCTGTGCTTAGACCAAGAATACCCTGGAGCCCAGCCTAGCGAAGGCACTGAGAAAACCATGTGACTCCACCTTCTTTTTCTCCTCTGATTAGGAGGAAAGACTAAGTAATCACATTTCAGTTACATTAGTCTCCCTTGTGTGTAGAAACCTACACAACAGCTGTCTCTTTCCAATTCATTCCACTACACCAGGGAACAGCTGTTCAAAAACTACACCTGGGTACACGGTTCCCTTGAAAATGGCAATCTTCCCAATCTATTATAAACTTGCTTTCAAAAGATTTGGCAAAGGACAGGTAGCCTGGAAACTAACAAGAATAAGATGTTTTGGGGTAACTGGCCTGACTGCAATCAGATGCACCATCTGCGCAACAAGGGATAAACTGCCAGCTCTTCCTGTCATCCCAGTAGAATGAGCAATGCGTAACTGGGGCAAGGGGGACAGGGACCTGTGTTTCGGACAGTCAGCTGGGAGACGTGCTAGAGCACAAGTGAGAGCATCCGGTGGGTGCACAGCAAGAGATCTAGGTCAGCATTTCCCGGCACCTCCTGAACCTAACTTACAGAATGATACTCAACTGAGATTAGCAATTGGATAAAGATGTGCTTACCTTCCTAATATTTCCAGCAGTTCAGCTACACCATTGAAGTGTTCTGTTTCATAAACAAACCTTTGAGGGGGGAGGGAAGGATAAAGTCAGTCCAGTAATGTTCAAATTACTTGAGGTTTACTTATTACTACTTGAGGTTTACTTATTACTACTGTAAAACCGCTGATTTTGCTTCTCCTTCTCCTCCCTCCTTCCACTTACCTTAGAAAAATATTGTTAATCTGTTTTCGGATAAATGCTCTAAGACCAAGAAACTTGCCATAAATTCTGTGTAAGACTGTTTTTAAGTAGTCACGTTCCCGGGGATCTTCGCTGTCAAACAGCTCCAAAAGCTGTTGTAAACAAAACAGTGTAGCTGTTAAAAGCAGTGTCAGGAAAAAATTTAGGAAGTCTGCCACTTGTTATTTAAAATCCCTTTCTTCCTTCTTCAAAAATTCATTGAGTATCTATTATGTGCCGGGCACAGTGCAAGCCACTGGGATACAGTGATTAAGTCAAACAAGGGGCTTATACTCTAGTGAAGAGGTACACAATAATAATCACCACAACAATAATATATCACAGCACTTAGTACAGTTATCAGGCTGTTTTCTACTCAATCTAATTACTGCTCCCCATTTTACAGATGAGGAAATTGGGGGCATAGAGATGTTAAGTAATCTTGCCCATGGTCTCAAGGCTAGTAAGTGGCAGGGCCAGGATTTGAACTCAAGTAGCTGAGGCCCTGGAGTCCATTATCTCACAACCACTTCACTACTATGACGTAAGCTACCTACTGAGCTCATGTTCCAGATGTACAGTTAACATAAGCCTTCAGCTCTACCAGAGCATTCTAGTGAATGAAACAACGTAAACCGGAGCAAACACAAACAAGTCCCCAGTGATGCAGGCAATGTTTCTTTCTGGATCTTGGTTCTTGTTACATGGGTAAATAAATAAATATCTTTGTAAATAGTCACTGAGGTGAACATTCACAATTTCTGTATGTATGTTATACATGAATAACATTTTTAAAGTTCCCAATCATTTGTAAAGTTGATAACTCAATCCTGATAAGAGCTGACCTTATCAGGATAGAAAACATATGTCAACACAAAAACTTATACATGAAAGTTCACAGCAGCATTATTCATAATAGCCAAAAAAGTAGGAAGAACCCACATGTCCATTATCTGATGCACAGATAAGCAAAATGTGCTACAATAAAATATCATCTGGTCATAAAAAGGAAGGAAGTACTGATATATGTCACCACATGGATGAATCTTGCAAACATCACACAAAGTGTAAGAAAAGCCCTGGCTGGTATGGTTCAGTGGATTGGGCACTGGCCTGTGAACTGCAAGGTCGCCAGTTCGATGCACAGTCAGGACACATGCCTGAGGACTTGGGGACCAGGTCCCCAGTTCGGAGTGTGTGAGAGGCAACCAATCCACCAATCGATGTTTCTCATGCACATCAATGTTTCTCCCTCACTCTTTCTCCCTGCCTTCCCCCTCTGTAAAAATAAATATATTTTTTTAAAAAAAGGTGAAAGAAGCCAGTCACAAAAGGCCACATACAGTATGAAATTAATAAACTGTATGAAATGCGTAAATATTTACATGAAATATACAGAATAAGCAACTTCATGGAGATATAAAGCAGAATGAGGAGAGGCTGCTAATGAGTATATAGCGTTTCTTTGGAGGATGACAAAAATGTTCAGCAATTATATAGCAGCTATGGTTACACAACTCTGTGACTATACTAAAAAACAATGAACTGTTAATTTTAAAAGGGTGACCTTTGTGGTATATGAATTATATCTCAATAAAGCTGCTATTTTTTTTCCCTAAACAGTAGGCAGGTTCCTTTAGCTGGAAACTGGTTTAAATTTTACTGAATTCATCACATATTCCTTATCATGGCAATAAAGCAGAACTCATAGTTCTAGTGTTGACTTTATAGCAAAACATTTCAAGAGCATACAGACAGCATACAAATGAATGCAGACTACCCTAATTACCAAAAAGCTATTAACATAGAAAAGTATGATTTTAGGTGATTAAGACATGAGGCTAAGACTGACAGAAAAATATTATACTCAGTGGGCAGTCTCCAAATAAATTATCTACTTTTGTTTGGTGTTTTTCTTTGAATAAAAGGCAGAGTTCTAGACCAAAAAAAAAAAAAAAAAAAAAGGCCCTTCAAATGATGGCAGGAAGCACAAACTGAAGGGTAGTCTTCAAAAATGACCAATGAGCCCTGGCTGATGTGGCTCAACGTACTGAGCGCCTGCCTGCAAACCCAAAGGTCACCAGTTTGATTCCTAGTCAGCGTGCATGCCTGGGTTGTGGGCCAGATCCTTGTTTGGGGATCCGATTAATGTTTCTCTCAACACTGATGTTTCTCTCCCTCTCTTTCTCCCTGCCTTCCCCTCTCTCTAAAAAAATGAATAAATAAAATATTTTTTAAAAAATTGTCACTGAGACAGATGCAATTTTTTGGCTATACAATGCCATCTATCCATCCAAAAAAATGAGTATTTCACATAAATGTGTATGCAGACACAATCTGCTTTCACAGAGCCCAATGAGGGATGGTGGTAAATACAGAGCAAGATAGGTGGTTCAGGATGCTATATAAATACATAGCAGATATATCTACTCTATCTGGGGGCAGCGGAGTGATCAGGGAAGGCTTCTGAGGAAGTGTTCATGGCAGATTCAAGACCACATGTCTTCACCTGCAGCCTATCTGAAAAGCAGATACTATTAAAATACCTGCCATATCTCTGGCCCACCTGGCCACGCAATCAATCAATCAATCAATCAATCAATGCCAGGAACTGTCCTCATTGCTGGGCATGGGCACGCACGGGCACTGGCGCACACATAAACAAACTTGGGGCTGACAAAAAAGCAATGAGCAGGTCAACTACCCAATTCTACAGGGAACAGCCTGAAAAAGAACATGTGACCCTAGAGGCAAAAAAAAAAAAAAAAAAAAAAAGACCCCATGGCTCAGCACCTCTTATCCACTACATGTACAAAGTGACATAAGATCCCTAACCTACCACCCTATTCCTTGTTAACAGAATAACTAACCTTTTGAGTTCTATTTTTTCTTTGATTTCTATTTTTTCGTGTTTTGAAAGGGTTTAGTGAGTAATTTGCAACAAACACAAAAGGTTTGAAAGGGTACTCCTTAGCAAAACTTGACTCAACTATGCTTATGTATTGTTAATCTTGAGAGTTTAATAAAAACAATAATTTAAAAAAATACTGAACTAATATTTTCATTAGGGCCTTAAAGAAAATGCATTACCAGGCACCTAACTGGAGTCATTTAACAAAGCCACAAGCATTATATATGTATCAGATTCTATGAGGAACAAAGATAAATTGCAGTATATAAATTACTTTCCTGCCGTTCTGTAGAACACATTCTTGATGATTTTGTGATGCATGAGATAAAGGGAACAGTATAATAGTACACGTGCCAAAAAGGGGGAGAGTAGGATGAGGAGCTGATTTCGAAAACCACGTATGTATGCTTAGTCATATATAAACTCCAAACACTCCCCACAAAAATAAAAAAAGCAACGAAAAATATAATACAGCATCTGTATATGCTTAGGTGAACTGTGTCCCTTACAATATAACAGGCAACTGGTTGTCAGAAAAAGAGGCTGGATAATTTCCAAGGTGATTACAGAGCAAAGACAGACCTGTCAACATGTGGAAGCTAACAAACAGGGATGAGCTGTGTAATGATTTAACAAAGAAACCCTCCTTTGAACCTCATAATAAACCAACAGTGAAATGAGAACAGCAGAATGAAAAAGGCATTAAGGGTCTTCCCGTTAGACATGGGGGACTGAACCTCTATCCTCCTGAACCCTCCCCAAATAAAAGAATGAAAGTGGAGAGTTAAGGAATAAAAATGGAAGAAACTATAAGGCATGGAGGACTGAAGTTCCGATTAGACAAATTTGCATACTTTCAAAGATGGAAAGTGGATGGCGAGGAGTTTCCGCTTTCCCCACTCTGCTAAGTGTTTTTCCATTCTGCCAGCAGGGAGGGAAGCCAACAAGAAGTAAGCCAATTCACAACAGAGAACCCTTAACAGGCTTAAGAACTAAGGGCACCAGCTGTATCTGGTGGCAAAGGTGTAAGGAGCTAAAAACAGGAAGCGGGCTCTAAGTTTGTAGGAGTAACAAGACTTTCCAGATCCCTGTCGCATGCAGTGTACTGAAGATTGACCATCGAAGTCTGGAGAGAATTAATAAATGAGCAAGTGTCTAGTCTTGAGAACACTGCACGCACAGTTAAGTGAAGTGCTCATGGGAAATAATGGGGTTAAATGAAACTCGGCATGCTGAAGAGGGAGACCTTTGCCAGCCCCCTTCTCTGACTAAGCTCCCTCCCCAGTGAAATGGCAAGGTCTCTGCCCAATATGCCAGGTCTCCCACGCATGAAAGCATGACTACACGCTTGTACACAGGCTCTAGGAGGCTTTTTTTGGTGGAAATTGTACTTACTTTATTTTTTTAATTTATTTAATCTTTATTGTATTCTAAGGGGCTTTTTGATGACTAACAGGTAACTACAAATGTATGAAATCAAAGATCACCAAACATTCTACCATAACACACGAAGACCAAAATTATCATAAAGAACTCAGAGGAAAAAGACACAACAAAAGGAGTAGAAAAAAATATGGAGAAGTACCTATAACAGACTCAGAAATAAACAAATATACTAAATCCCTGAAACAAAAACAGTACACTATTACAGATGAATACTCAGAATATAAGAACTTTTGAAAACTCAAAATGCAACAGAAAAAAAATTCAGAAGGACTAGAACATTAAAATGAGCGAATCTACGCTGAAAGTATAACCTGAAGATGAGTATAATATATAGAAGATAAGAAAACTTGAGGATCGATCAAGAAAACATGACTAATAGGAATGCCAAAAAAGTATAGACAAGAAAGAAAGAAAGGAGAGAACGGAAGAAGGGAGGGAGGGAGGGAGGGAGGCCCAGAAAATGAAGAGAAGGAAATTATTTGAGGAAGAATTCAAATTTCCAAATACAAACTTCACTAGATATAGGGCCATTATGTCTCTGCACAAGGCATTAACAAAGACCCACAACAAAGCACCATCTGACATTTCTGGACACTGGGAACAAAGAGTAGATCTCAGAAGCTTATAGAGAAAATCAGTCACAATAAAGGAGGAGGAGTTCGGCTGGTACAGGCCTTTCCAATACCAGCACTGGGAGCTGCAAGACAATGAAGCAATTCCTTAAAACTTCTGAGGGGATATGGGTTCCAATCTATAAATCTATGCATAGTCAAAATGCCAATCAAGTATGTGGGTAGAATAAAGAGGTTTTCAGAGAAGCAGCTCTAAAAAATTCTGTGAAGTTGTGATTTATAATGAGGAATATATATTCTGGCCAATGTTTCTGACATAGCTCCTAAAACCCTTGGAATTTCGTAAGTGATGAGAAAAATAAAGGTTAATGTGTTAATGAGGTTAGTTCTTAGAGGGCACCTAAGTATTGGGGCAGGGTGCCAGGAGAACCAATTATGTGATGAGAGGGTGGGAACTTTCAGCCCATCTACGTGACCTTGAGAGAGGAGAAGAGGGGCCAGAGGTCGAGGCCATCACCAACTGCCAATGATCTAACCAATCACCCCCATGCAATGAAGCCTCCACAAAAACCCACAGGAAAGGGGTCTATAGAGGGGCTTGGTGAACATGTGAAGATCTAGGGAAAGTGGCATCTCTTCCATTTGGTTCTTCCTGAAATACATCCTTTTACAATAAATTGGTAATCTAGTAAGTAAAATGGTTCTGGGTTCTGTGAGCTGCTCTAACAAATTCTTCAAACCCAAGACGGGGGTGATTGGAGCCTCCAATCTATAGCCCATCAGTCAGGGGTACAGATGATAGCTTGGGCTTGTGACTGGTATCTGAAGTGTGAGTGGCGGGGTTGGGGGATGGAAGCAGGGGCAGCCCTGTAGCCCTGAGTTCTTACCCTGTGGAATCTGACCCTATTTCCAGGCAGACAGTGTCAGAATTGAGATGAATTATACAATACCCAGCTATTGTCTGAGAACTGCTGGTTGGTGTGGCCCCACCCTACACACACACACACACACACACACACACACACACACAGGAGTTGGGTCCATAGCCCCTTTAAATCTACATCCCATTCATACTCTTTTAGGAATCATCTAGAAGATATATTCCACCAAAACGAAAGAGAGGAAACTAAGCAGGTAAAGACAGTCCAGAAGAGGGGCAAAGGGAAGTCCCAGAAGGACCGCTGTGGACTGAGGACGGCCTGGCTCCCAGAGGGAGGCCTGCAAGAAAACACTTGGCACTGACAGACAGCTCACGCGCGGGCCATGCTGAGGATGCTCTCGGAGAAGGAACGGATGAACTGGCGGCCAATGTAGAGGAAAGCAAGCAAGTAAAGAACAAGGCCACTATTAATTCCAGAGGTTTTAAGTGGGAGATGTCCTATAAGAAATGCAATTATAGCATTATATGAGCCTTGGCTGTGAACAACACGTACAGAGTCATACTAATGCAAACATCACAATCTGATTTAATTAAATTTTGTGGCATAACTGTGTTGGAAAGATGTACAGAAAAGAGATGTAAAGGAAGACAAATAATGGTTTATAGTAGGAATAGCTAAAAATCTAAAATGAAAAATCAAGAAAATCAAGTTTAAGGGTGTTATTTTAGAAATGTGGAGATAAACATGAAGACCGCAAGAAGACTTGAATAAGACCCTGGGCTGGGGAAGGATGAGGCAGGGAATTGCTATTTTTCATTATAGTCATATAAATATAGTTGAGTTTTTAAAATTGACATTACTTTTTTATTTAAAACTATTTTTAAAAATTAAAAGCAAAAGATGGGAGAGAAAAAGAAGCCCAACTACCCTCTGCAACAAAAAAGATGCAACAGCCCGGCCCTATTCCATGGAAAGAAAGATTTTAAAGAGCACCAGCAATCCTCAAGTAGACCATCAATAAAATTAGTATTCTGTTTTAATCCAAACTAAAATCAGATCTCCATATTTCTGGCTTTGTTTTTAACCTTAGCCGTTCTACTACTTGAAAAATCCTATCTTCCTAATTCCTTCACCTTGAACAAGTAATTAATCCACATGGAGAAAATAGCCCAGAACCAAGAAGGCCAATGGCAGTCTGACTCCAATGAGTCAGAAAAAACCCATATGAAATAAGCCAACCAATGAGGAAGCACAGGGAGGACAAGGGAGCAAAACGCTGCACGTCTAGCAGTCTCAGTTCAAAGCCCCTCTGGAAACTCAATATAAAAATTTCAGCCCTGGCTGGTGTAGCTCAGTGGATTGAGCACGGGCCTGCGAACCGAAAAATCGCGGTTCGATTCCCAGTCAGGGCACATGCCTGGGTTGCCAGGCCAGTTCCCGTCAGGGGACATACAAGAGGCAACCGCACATTGATGTTTCTCTCCCTCTCTCCTTCCCTTCCCCTCTAAAGATAAATAAATAAAATCTAAAAGGAAAAAAAAAATGCTTTCTTTAAAAAAAAAAAAAAAATTCAGAGGTGTAAGTCATACAAATATGAACAACTTGACCAAGTCATATGTTTTTATTTCCTTCCTAATTTCAGACATTCTTCTCACAAACTAGGAGTCCATCTCTTCTCCCTCAAGCAGTCATTTTATCTGACTCAAGAAAACCTGCGATTTCTATCTTTAAGACAACCAATTTGGTCAGCATTTTAAGAAAGAGCTGTTACGCTACCGAACGACACACTTCGGGGATGCAGGGCACAGAACCGGCTACGGAGTCCGCAGGTCTCAGTGCTGAATAAAAATGCAGCGCTTCTTTTTCAAAAATTATCAGGAATTTCAAGTCACAACAGCAAGGTGTTAACCAAGTGCCAAGCCCTTCTAAGCCTGGGCTTGTGCCACTACACAGGTGCACGCCTACGAAGCTGGCTCCGGATGCAGGATGCAAGCAGTGACGCCCTTTGTTAAGATCTTTGAGGTGATTCTCTGATGGTTCTCTGAAAAAATTCCTAGTAGAAATAAATTCTCCAGTTTTATGGTTTTGCTATAGACCCAGAGAGAAACGTAAACACTTTAACATATTCAAGAAACTTGTTCAGAAAACAGTTGTTTGTACTGGAGTTGAAATTCAAGGCCTCCTGGAATTTATTTCAGTTTGGAACTTAAATTTTTTAACAAGCTGTTGTGTCCAATTTGTCTTGAGATCTTAAAAACACAACAAAAGGTCACTTTAAAGAACAAGCTGGCTGATTTGCATAACTTGCATAATAAATAAGGCACCTTTCTGCTAAGCTAACTGCAAATGTGATATACAAATTACTGAATAGCATTCTCCAGCAGTACATATATTTATGGGAATACTTGAATAGTAATGTGTCTCTTAGCAACCACCGACCGCTTTTCAGATTTACAGAGCGGCTGAAAGCAGTCTTTAGAAATATGCTGCTACACTCTTGCCACAATAACCCACCCAATAAAATACTTCAAGGTTTGGCAATTCATTTTGGTCTAAAGCAGAGATAATAAAGAAACCATTTTCCAAACCATCCTAACACAGATGAAAATTACCATTATGAGGAATGGACAAGCCTGCACACTTACAGCTATAGAAGCCAGTTAGCTACCAGGCTAGCTAAGTCTAAAATCAACATTTCTGTAGACACAAGTGCACTATGTAATCAACCGACTATCTTTGATAAATCTGACAGCTTTCTCATGTAAAGTCTTAGCTTAAGTACATAAGAAATGCTAAAGGTCATGTAAATCTAGATTTAATAAAAATTGCAATGAAATTTAAGCAAGCCAGTCAATCTTAAGTAAAAGTGTCCAAAAGCACAAGTCATAGACTTTTGTAGGATCCACACAAAAGTCTGGATTTTCAGCTTATCTTAAAAAATTAGATCTAGCAACACTTGGCCCACTTACCTACCAGACAGCAGTTAACAGGAGAGGGCTGGCGACAGGGCCCAAAGTGTCTAAGTCGCCAGTGTTTTCATCACTCCTTGTTGTCACACTCAGACTACCTCTTTATGTGCCACTTGGCTGGCCTCTGTCAAGATTTGAAGGCACTATCACTAGTTCTCACATATTGAAAAGGACATGCTCTTGGCACTAATAAACATTTACTCGCCAGCACTGATTGGGAGAAATCAGTCAGCAAACTGGAACTGACGAGAATCCAAGGACAGGAGAAACCGCACTTTACATCTTTTTAAAAATCTCAACAGATTTTTCAACAAAATAGAATCCAAGGATTTTTCTGATTTTCAGAATAGTAAAAGTCAGATTTTAAAAAATCCATAACACGCTAGGTAAGACATGATATACACCATATGACTTCATGGAGTGAGGCTGTTCAAGAAAATCTGTTGAAAGAAGGTTCTCAAAACGAGAACTGGCCCCAATAAAAAACAGTAGTGACAGCAACAGTGCAACATTTACTGAAGACTAAGTACAGTATGTGTTGAGAATTGTTTTATGTGCTTATGTATTATTCACTTATTAGATCTCCACAACATCCTTTCAACATCATTACCACTATATATTGTGGATACTTTGCATCTACTTTCCAGAGTAGATGAGGCACAGAGTAGTTATATAACTTGCCCAAGGTCATGCACTAAAAACGGCAGAGCCTGAATTCAAACCAGTTTATACACTTAACCACTAATCTATACTGCTTCCTGATGAGGAAGAAAAATGGGAGGTATTGAAGAGGCTCCTGAGGCAACACAGGAAGCTTTGAATCAAGCTTTGGATTTTAAAAGGACACATACAAATGATGAAAGGAAGGAAACATAACGAATGTTAAGTATGAAAGAATGGCACAGTCTTACAAAAATAGTCTTACGAAGGCTAACGCACAAAATCAGCTGAAGTTTATGAAAATGCAAGGCAACAAAATGAGAATGTACTTATAACTAAATATTTTTCATATTCTTACTGCTTGTAACATATATGTTCATTATTTTTCATGCAAACACAGAGAAATATAAAAATTGGAAAGTGAAGATCACACATAATCAGATCCTATCAGACAATTAACAATTTCATATATCCCCTTCCAAAAATTTTAGTGTGTATACAAATAATCCTTTTCCCTAAAATACTGGACTCAGACTCAAAAGCTCATACTGTTTCAAAATATGCATGTTTCACTTAAAAACTGATCAAGTGTAGCGCTATCTCATTCTTTTTACAAATTTATGATTATTTCACTATATAATGTCCACAGCTGATTCAAACAACATCCCTGAGAAACTTTCAAATTGTTTCCAATTTCCTAAGAATTATTAACAATGATGTATTCAGTATCCTTATATATGTATCTTTGTGTACATATCTATTTCTCCTGGACTTGTTCAGTCAAAATTTAAGTTGAAAGAATACTATCATATTTCCTCTTCAAAGGATTATGCTAATTTAATGTATTTATCTACCTATTTATATATTTTCTTATGCATTTTATGGCATACCAAGAAGGAGCTTTTCTACCCAACCCTTTATTGTATTTCATTCTCTTATACTCATACCACAGTTTAAAATGAATGTACCTTTTTAATATGTTTTAATAGGTGATATCATTAGTTTTCTTTTTCGAAAGTTTCTTTTATTTCACAATAATTTTGTTTGAAATTTTCAAATAAAAAATACTGAAAATTCAATTAGAATTGCACTAAATGTATAAATTATTTGGAATTTCAATACATATCTTTCTGCTGGTAAGTCTTCCCATCTAGGAATGTTACGTTTCTGTATTTATTCAAGCCTTCTTTGCAAAATTTTATTATGTTTCATATAAATTTTGTTTCAAAAGGTAGAGATTTTAAAAATATCAGAATCAGCCCTGGCCGGATAGCTCAGTTGGGTCATCTGATACTCCAAGGTTGTGGGTTCAGTCCCTGGTCAGGGTACATACAAGAAACAACCAATGAATGCATAAATAGGTGGAACAACAAATCAATGTTTTGTTCTCCAAAAATCAATAAATTAAAAAAAATTAAAAATATCAGAATAAAAAAAGATATCCTACTACTATGGACAGATAATATAAGGTGTGAAAAGAGAAATTAATATTTATTTTTTAAATATATTTTATTGATTATGCTATTACAGTTGTCCCATTTCTCCCCCATCATTCCCCTCCACCCTGCACACCCTCCCACCCACATTCCCCCCCTTTAGTTCATGTCCATGTGTCATAAGTTCTTTAGCTTCTACATTTCCCACACTATTCTTGCCCTCCCCGTCTATTTTCTACCCACCGTCTATGCTACTTATTCTCTGTACCTTTTCCCCCTCTCTCCTCCTCCCACGCCCCTGTTGCTAACCCTCCATATGATCTCCATTTCTGTGGTTCTGTTCCTGTTCTAGCTGTTTGCTTAGTTTGCTTTTGTTTTAGGTGTGGTTCTTAATAGCTGTGAATTTGCTGTCTTTTCGCTGTCATATTTTGATCTTCTTTTTCTTAGATAAGTCCCTTTAACATTTCATATAATAAGGGCTTGGTGATGATGAACTCCTTGAACTTGACCTTATCTGAGAAGCACTTTATCTTCCCTTCCATTCCAAATGACAGCTTTGCTGGATAGAGCAATTTTGGATGTAGGTCCCTGCCTTTCAAGACTTCAAACACCTCTTTCCAGCCCCTCCTTGCCTGGAAGGTCTCTTTTGAGAAATCAGCTGACAGTCTGATGGGAACTCCCTTGTAGGTGACTGTCCCCTTATCCCTTGCTGCTTCTAGAATTCTCTCCTTCATTTTAATCTTGGCTAATGAAATTACAATGTGCCTAGGTGTGTTCCTCCTTGGGTCCACCTTCTTTGGGACTCTCTGAGCTTCCTGGACTTCCTGGTAGTCTATTTCCTTTGCCAGATTGGGGAAGTTCTCCTTTATTATTTGTTCCAATAAGTTTTCCACTTGTTGCTCTTCTTCTTCTCCTTCTGGGACTCCTATAATTCAGATGCTGGGACGTTTAACGATGTCCCAGAGGTTCCCAAGCCTCTCCTCATCCTTTTGAATTCATGTTTCTTCCTTGTTTTCTGTTTGGTTGTTAGTTTCTTCCTTCTGGTCCACTCCATTGATTTGAGTCCCAGTTTTCCTCCCATCTCTATTGGTTCTGCATGCGTCTTCCCTCATTTCACGTATTGTAGCCTGCATTTTTTCATCTAATTTGTGAGCAAAATCAACCAATTCTGTGAGCATCCTGATGACCAGTGCTTTGAACTGTGCCTCTGATAGGCTGGCTATATCTTCACGGCTTAGAGGAATTGGCTCTGGGGCTTTCATCTGTTCTCCGGTTTGAGCCATTTTTGGTGGGTTTTTGTTTTGTTTTGGTTTTAGTCTGGTCCCGGCTATTAGGTATGAGGGGTGGAGCCTTAGGTGCTCCTCAGGGCGGGGCAGCCCAGTGGCTGGGTTATGACGCTGTATGTGGGGGCGGGGTCTGAGAGGGAACAATGGCGCCTGCTCCGCTCTCTCCTGGATTCAGTCCCTTCCGCCGCTTCCCCTTTGCCTGAACCGTCTGCTCACAAATGTGGGACCACCTGGTCAGCCAGCTGCCTTGTGTGGCCCCACTGGGTCTGCACAGTTGCCCTCCTGTGCCCGGGGTCCGCCAGCTGCTGCCTGTGGGCCCAGGGACCGCCAGCCGCCGCCTATGCACCTGGGAACTGCCAGCCACTGCTGCTTGCTTCCCGGTCCGCACCTCCACTTTTTCCTACCATGACTCGCCCCTCTTACCAGTCTGGATGAATGGTTGTTGGACTTCCGTACAGTTCAATTTTCTATTAGCTCTGGTTGTTTTCTTGTTTCTAAATATTTGTTGTCCTTAATTTTGGTTGTGAGAGGAGGCACAGTGTGTCCGCCTATGCCTCCATCTTGGCCCAGAAATTAATATTTAATGAGCAACTACTATGCTCCATAGTAGCATCCTGTGCATGATACCAGCAGGCATTTTTATGATTCTTATCATTTTATCATCACAACAAGCCTACTTGTACCTTGTAAAAAAGGTAACTGTTACTGCCACTTTACAGAAGAGAACACTGAGGCTCAGAATAGTCGATAAGGTAACCAAGTTTTCAGCATACATGTAAGATTTAAGGTAGGGATCCTGTCTTTGTATCCATCATGCCAACTGAATTAAGCTTTAACAGCTGTCAGTTTGGGCTGTTTCCCTATTTTACTTACAAATGATTGATTTATCCTGTTATCCCCACGTCACAGACAAGGAAACTCAAACTCTGACATTACAAAAATATGCGTGTTTGAAGCCACATTCCAAAAGCCTGGGTTCGAAAGAAGTTTTTTCTTACCCCTCAGTTCAAATTCTCATCTCCTAAAATATACTTAGAGTACACAGCAGAGTCAGGATTCAAATCCAGAGCTTCCAAACTTTCTTTCCACTACATCATGTTAAAATAGCTCAATTCTTGCTTTGCTTTTGTCTTTACTGACAGGGGAATGAGATTCAGAATAGGTTGTAAAGAGAAAGCTAGCTGTTATAGAAAATACGTTTAAGTCTCATGGCTAGAATAAATTAAGTCTAATATTTAAAAAGAGACATACATTGAGATCACCAAACTCTTTCTGAGATCTTTGAGAATCAACCAAGAATAAAAAATCTGATCAAAGAAAAGGAACACCATAAATGTCATCACAAGGTGGCTCTCACTAACAATAATGCCTCAAGCTCCCAAAGACCGATCCATATCCAGCAGGTCACAAGTCAGGGTCAAGCCTCGCAAGAAGGGACTCAGAAGAAGCAGGCAGGGAATTGAGATCCTACTCCTAGAAGGTGCTGGAGTCCCAGGTGAGGCATCAGTAGTAGGAAAACAGACAGGAGGTCAACTTTATAGGTTACCAACATGAAGGAATAGAGTATTCTGGAAAATAGCAGCTAACACACACCCAGGGCTTATCCCCAACATGACAGTGAATGCACTGGTTAGTCACATGATTATATTCAAGTACCACTCAGTGGTGCCACTGAATCTGCCAATACCCTCCCTGTCTCTTTCATGACTGATTTAGGAGCTGGGGTGAACCTTGGGTTTGTAAACAGATCCAGAAGATGGAATGTAAAGAAAGCAAACATAAAAAATGAGGCGGGCTGAAAATGTAAAGTATAAATGGATGGACTTCACCATTTATGCTTTATTTCTTGTCTCTAGCAAAACTCGGCAACAGAAGATCAATCCCGTGCTTTATAAGCACTTACAGCAACTTCACCACTATAGAGTAGTAGCCCCCAGAACTTCACGAATGCTCCATGGCAGATGAATGGCACCCCTTTTTATGATGAAGTGCGAAGGCCCATAGATAAGGGGAATGCTGTAAACACGAAGTTCTGGCTTTTACCACAGCATGTGACAAAGTCACTACACTCTCCATCTTATGAACAGAATTTTAAAGTTCAGGAAGGATATGACATTAAATTCCAAACCGGTTCAAGGATGAAGTTTGAAGACTGCTGATTAATGAATCTGCACTGTAATAAAAGGAATTTGCTAAAGGCACGCCACAGGTCCCGATCCCCTGTCCTAGCTACTTTAGTACTTCTAATCAATGACTTTGATGAGGCCAGTAGCCAGCATATTTAAGAAGGTCACAGATGTGATTAAGACAAAAGGTGCAGAGAATAAGGTGGATGAGATTCAAAATCCAGGAAAACTTCAAAAGGCTGAGGAAAAATTATATTCTACAGAATATATGTCAGACCCCACACCTAGACAAAAACAAAAAACAAAAACAAAAAAACCCACAAAATGAATGAGAAAACAAGAGAAACCATGGCTTTACAACAACATGCATAAAGCTAAATTAGAAGTCAGTTAAAACCACAAGCTTAACGTAAATTAGCGGTGTTACCGCGATACTTCCTCTTTAAGAAACCTAGCCTCCAGAGGCGGAGAACCCAACTTAAAGCTGCGCTGGACTGACAAGACTCAGGGCAGCATGTTCGGAAACAGATGTCACCGTGAAGACAAGCGGACGCATGCTGAAGACTTCAGAAACTGACAAAGGAGACAGGGTTGAGAGAACTAAGGACATGGGCTAGAGAAGAAAATGCACACTGACAGCTGGTAAACTAGAAACTAGACAGCAGATGGGCTTAGTTCATCCTGAACAGGATATCAAAATTATCAGAAAATTCCCCATGAAAATCTGGATTTCTGTTTTTCTTGCGGCAAAGAAAAGTTTAGCTATAATTGAAGAAAGAGAGGGAGCCGGAGGTCCCTTCAGTGGGAGCCAGTGGAGCTCCTATTGTCTGACACCTGGGTGCCAGGCTTACCATAACAGAGCCTGCAGGCATTTAACTTGCAACTGCTACTCTAGAGAAAAAGAGCCAAGGGGTGAATGCGAAGGCTGTGTCTAACACCCAAAGCTTATGTCTGGGATAGTGACACGTCCGGGATAGTCTGGGGTAATAACGCCAAAGGTACAGTGAGGTTCAACATAAAAAAGTTTTTTCTAACAAAAATGGAACAGGCTGCCTGTGTACATGGCCTCTCCTCACTGAAAAGGGGTAAATTGAGGTTATCCCTGATCAGGGTTACAAAGAAGACTGGTTAAAGAACTAGAACAGACAATCCAAAGCATCCTTTCCAAGTCTGGGTTTCTCTGATGGTCTAATCTTATTTTGTTTTATTATTGTCAGTACCCACCCGCTGGGGAGAGCACACTGCGCTGGGCCCCACAGGGCTTTTCATGTAAAGAAAGCACTGGTTCATAGTATGATTGCAGAATTTACTGTTTCCATGTCAACCACACACAGGCTTTACTGCGGAATCATTATCTGATCCTCTCAGCCCGTTAATTTACCATAAATATAAGAGAACCTGGCTATTTCGTTAGTGGTGAGAAGCAAGAGCCCTCCTGACTTGAAATCATTCCAAGATATAGTGAGGTTCGGAATCAATCACAAGGAGACATAAAGGGCAGAAAACCAGAACAGAAGATGTGCTTGGGAAAACTTGATCTTTCTACACCTCAGTTCACTCATCTATAAAACACTTAGCCATGTCTATTCTGGACTGCTGTGGAAGTCAAATTAAATAATGCTTATACAGTTCTCTGACGACACAGGTGCTATATAAATGCAAGGACTTTCCAACAGAAACACTAACCTGTTGTGTCTGGCATTCGGTTTATCATGTATGTCTTTTGCCTTCTTGGTGTAAGAATCTGGATCAATTTACCCATTAACCCAGTAATCCATGTATCCACCTATTCATTACCTGCCTCTCTGTGCACACCTCAAACCTCAGTTTTCCAAAGCCTCCCATGTTAAGCTGTGAGACAGGATTCCCCCGTGCGGAATCAATGTATGCTGTAAGTGCAGCACAGCTCAGTGATCTGCCCACACAGCCAGAGGGAAGGGGTGTACAGGTGCTCACGAGCCCCCCAGGCAAGGCACCAGAGCTCCTTTCCATCTCTGAGCTGACCGTTGAATTGGGGTTTAATTGCACCCAGCTACATTACCGGGGATGTTTAGGAGCTCCATTGCCCTCAGCTCCTTGGCTGTCTGTCTGTCTCTGGCTTTCTACTAGGCTCAACCACATGAAACTGCTGTGTTTTGAGTGTCAAAAGCAGTCAAAATATCAGCTATGGCTCAACCTAATATATCCAGAATTCTAAATGTATTCATTTAATTAGGGCGAGACAATAAGGTCATCAAAAAGGTTATCGAACTTGATCAATTTCTTGCCAAATTAATGGTTTAAATTTGAAGTTCTCACTGGGACACTTGGCTCACTTGGAAACAGAAATTTGTTCTGTTCTACATGCGGTGCCACGAGTATTACTCAGAAAGGAGTAACCAACAGTCCATACGCCAGTTGGCTCGAGTACCCATTTTTATAGATAAATCTCAACAACACAAGAAAGGAGACGTTACCTAAAACCTCAGTGCCACAGAAGTACCCAAGTCCCAGGTGAAAAGGAAGATATGATCTATAGTTATAAAATGTAAAATGACAAATCAGGAAAAATTCAAACTCTGATAAATTCTAAACAGGTAGGTGAGAGTTAATCCCTTCAGGGAAATTTTAAAGTGTTCAGCTGTGCTATTTCCTAGCTATGAAAGCTCATCAGTTAGTTCTCTGACTTTGATAATTTATTAAAGGTTACTCTAAACCATGCCAACTCAGTTTTCATGGATCTATTCAATAGTTCCTTAAGACTCCTGATGAAAATAGTCGTTTTCAAGCTACATAAAAATTCACGTAAACTAGGGTTATATATAAAATCCCTTTATAATTAAATTTTAGGTGGGAAAAAACTGCAGGGATTTAGGTACTACCATTCCTTATTATTTAAAATGTAATTAATTTCCAGCACAATAAATTAAAGAGGTAGCCTATTACTTTTAATGGGTATTAATGGGAACTATAACTGCCATCGCTAGCTTTTCCAAACATAAAGAGAAATGAGGTAAAGTATTATCAACTGAATAACAAATACATGCAACCACAGAATTTGCTTACCTGTAATACAAATTTCTGATCTATGTATTTTTTGGCAATGCTGGGTTGGAATTCTTGGCTCTCCAAAAACCGTATGAAAAATTCATATACAAGCTGTAACAAACAATGAAATTCAAATTATAATTCACTGAGAATAGTATCCAAAATCATGAAAAGCCTGTAACACTGAAACTGACAGGTCCTAAATGCTGAATCACTATGTTATACACCTGAAACTAATATATTATACATCAACTATAATTTTAGTTTTAAAAATACTGTAAAAGAAAACATGACAAGTCTTAGAAAATTAGGTTTTAACATAAATTGACTATCTGTGCTAGCATTTCATTGTGGCTCACAGTTGCTGTTATATTTTTTAACTTTTTAAATTAAAAATTAAAAAACCTGCCAAATAAAGCAAATAAAAATCCTAATCTTGTCATTCAGAGATACATTACGATCTTAATGTATAAACCTCCCAATTTTTCTCTATAGTTCTACAATGCACCAATGTACTATAAATATATTTTATATGGTTTTGTAAACTACTTTTACCATCTAAACCAGTGATTTTCAACCAGTGTGCTACAAAAACTTTTATTGACCTTTTTTCTTAGATTGTCAAGAGAAAAAAAAAAAAGACAGCAGCCAACACAGCAATAGCCTTCTAACGTGAATGCGCTGTCTTGAACCATAAATATATAGGTCATATAATACAGCATTTTATTAGTCACATCACATATTAAGATTACATCTGGTTAATTCTTGGAAAGACATGAGATGACAAAGGTTGAATATGAAAATCTCTGTTCTAAACAATATATTATGAACAATTTATGTTAACAATATCTAAGCCATTTTTCTTAATAACTACAAGTAGTAGTCATTATACATAATCTCCTATGCTTGGACCTTTAAGTAGCTCTGAATTACTTCTCTATCAAATTACCCTATAATGCACATCATATTGTATAACATACATTAGTGCGCACTGGCTCAATTATTTTATGAAGAGATACTTCTAGAAGTGGAATTATTAGATCAAAAGATATTCAAACATTCCAGAATTTTCAGTAGTCATTGACAAATTTCCTTTCAGAAAGTTCACGGCACATTACACTCCTCTAAGCAACATATGATGGCAGAATATTCTCATCTGCAAAGAGTAAGAAAGAACATTCTCATCTGAGGAGTCAACCTCGAATAACTGTTCTGATGAAGCACAGGGGACCACTGTTTATGCTCTTTGCGTAATAAATCCATGTTAAAGTATACATGAGATCCTGGTGTAGTACACAAAAGTATATTAAAATCAGAACCTTTAAGAGACAGGCAGGCACTGGGTTGGAAGCCTACTTCTGTCCCTTACTAACTGTGTAACCCTAGGCAAGTTAATTTCTCTAAAACTCTCTCTTCAGCTGTGAAATGAGCATGATAGAATCCCTTAGATGTGTTAATGTCTACAAAGCCCTCTGCACAGACGGACTCGTGTTACCACTGTCACTATTGCCTGAAACAGCATTCTCCAACTTTCTAGTTGCACTTTACACTTAAAAATGATTAAAGACCCCAAAGAGTTTTTGTTTATATATTATCATATACTTATATATTATATATAAATTTAGAGTATTTAGATGATTACAGTATATATACTATAGAAAATTTTAAATATGTATTTATTTCATTTTTAAACAATAAAATATATTACATGTTAACATAAATCATTTATTTTTGTAAAAATAACTTTATTTTCCAAAATATTATTGAGAAGAGAGGCACTACTTTTTATTTTTGCAAATCTCTTTAAAGGCATGTTAGAAGACAACTGTAATTGTCTTATCCACTTCTGTATTCAATCAGTTTGGGTTGAAGAATATAAAAAACATCAAGCCCCACACAGATCTCGCTGTATGAAAAAGGGAAAACGCATTTTCAGTCTTTTCACATAATTGGGGATATTCTTTGATACCACACTACAACCTGACAAACAGTCATTTCTTAAGGATGAGCTGCAATGCAGAATGAGAAACCGTATCAATGAATTTTTCATGCTCCGTCACACTAATTCCAGTAGTCTGTCTCACACTCTGAATGGACCTGTACTCATGTGTGGTTTCCTCCACTGGCCATCTATTGGCCAACTGAAAAACATCGGTTCATTGTGTTACATAAAATCATCAAATGTTGACACATTTCATTAGTCACATTCCTTAATATCTCCAATTTTATTTTATTTTTTTAAAGTCTAAGCTTTTGGAACCTGTAAAGTTTGAGGTGACAGATACAAGTTTTTCTATTTTTAATTCTAAATTTTGCTTGAGTGCTCTGATTTTTATCAGTGGTAACAACTATTTTTTTAATTCACTTTAGAGAAAATATCCACCAAATCCTCAAGCCAGAATAACCCTAGTTGGTCAAGCATTCCTTCAGGTAAAAATGACATTTCATGAAAAAACAGTTTAGCTTGCAGCTCAAAGCAATCACACAAGGGCCTCAGCACAAGACACGGTGATACTTCATTAAGCAGCAGAGGCGCTGTATGCAAATTCCTACTTCTTTATGACGAATATTTTTTAAAGTGTGTACTCAAAGGTCAAGACTTAAGAAAATTAATAATTTTTTGCTGCTTCTTCAAGGACATTCTTAAGTGAAGATGCCCTTTTTAAAGAACTGCAAGTACGTGGCAGTGAAGGCCACTGAAAATCAGGTCTCAGGTCTCCCCCAAGGGTGTACAGATACCACTAACACAGATATACCGCACAGTAACCTTCCAACCTCAGACACTACTACTTCAATACTTAAATTAGGGGTTCACATGAGAGTTTTACTCCTTTATAAAACGTTTTTGTCTTTGAAACTCTCCGAATTCAGAAAAACTCCTTTCCCAATGATCTGAAAAATACTGTCAAATTGTACATATTGTTCTCCTAGTCATAGTAACACCTGAGTCCCAACACCTCCTAGAAGAATTGTTCCTTTTTTCAATACACTAGAGTCTTTCAAATCTTAGTTTTACAAAGAGAATCCAAGTCGTGTTCAAGTAACCCACAAAGTGCAGAGACTCTCGTCTTCCGGACCTGACACGCGGGCTGGCACATGGGACTGGCCACGCGCTCTCTCTCCTCTGGTCCCTTGAAAGCAGTTGTGGTTTAAAATGGTTTCGTGAAAACACTTCAGACATACTTATTAATAAGCATAAATGTTCTCTGTACTTAAGAGACAGATTTTTACCTCAGAATCAAAAATCTCCCTTGAGTTTCTAAAGGGAAAGACTGGGAACTTGGAGAAAATCAATTAGTTTTCAAGGTCTCATAAAAGAATTCTCTAAGGAACATGAATAAAATGACTTTAGCGTTACCATTTTTCAGTCTCAAGTGAAAAGCATTAAAAACAGTCTCTTAATTGTAAATGAAGTCCTGTAAAATTGTATTCTACTGGAAATACATATAGGCCTAATTTCAGGAATTACACAAAGAATAGCCATGATAACTACAGAATACCAGGTTAAAAGATACCAATACAGAAATACAGATAACGGGAAAAAATCAAGTGAAACATACAGTAGGACCCCTTGATACAGTTGAACTAACATTTGTGGATTTAATATTCTTTTTTCTATTAATATTTTTAAATAGCCCCAAAGACCCATGATTTGTTATAGGTGGTTTTGTGTAAACACAAACTTCAATCAAAGACGAAGCATTTGGGAGCAGCCAATTAGCTGGGCTATGTTCCCAGCCATTTCCCCAACTGCACATCTCAAAAGTAACGAAACTGCATTGAGATGCAGTGGTCAGGTGGTCATTTTAAACACTTGCTTCCTTAAGAAAAAGTGAAAAGGTCTAAGAAAGTGCTATATTTTGGTAGGAAAAGTGGATTATTTGATCAATTAAAAAGTAAAATGTTGAATTTGTTGATGAATCACTATGACATGAATGACCTATCGTGAACAGAAAAGGAAGTTTCTTAAACATTCAGTGAGTGCTCTTGCCAGTACTAATCCCATCTGTTGGTGAAATGGAAAGGTGGCTAATCTGTGGAGTCAGAATACGCAGAGGAAATACAGGATTCCCAACATGAGCCGGGAGCCTGTGCGAAGACTTCCAAAAAGCAATAAACGGGGAGGGCAACAGCGTATCCACTGGGTCAGTATTTACTATGAATAAAGGTTGAAACACAGATGAAATCAGCCTGTTTTGATTATCACTTGTGACTTTATAACCAAAAGGGTACAAGTGTTGTCATCACTCCTCACTGTTGCTTTGGTTTTACAGTTTCAGATGAACTAATGGTTAATGTTCCTGTAGTAAGGTTATAGTATAAGTTAGAGATTTTTGGTGGCAGAACTTAGTTTAGTAGCTTTAGAAATTAATTTGGTCCCGTATTTTATAGTCATTAAGCTTAGGAAGGATTAACTGAAATACTGAGGTAAACTTTATTGTACTTTAGGGGAAACACATCTATGGTAATAGTAATTTTCAGAGTATTCCGAAAGTTCTTGCAAATGGCCAGAGTAGTCAGCTACCTCTTCTTTGGGAAGTAGAGAAGACAAATGGAAGCTTTTCCTGTCTTTTCTACCCTAAGATATGGAATTTTCCTGAAAAAATTATCTTTTTGTTTCGTTTTTAAATTTTCTTCCAGACTTCAATGCAATTCTATAAACTGCTGCAAAACATTAAGAATAAGACATGACAAGAAGTCCACCCATTCAAAAGAGTAATTCTTTTGGGGGGATTTTTGTCACAATCTGGGATATACTATGAACATCACAAAGAGTTGTACAAATTTCTTAGACTGTGGATAGTATGTCTGGCACCTTAAACAAATCAAGCATCTAAGGTAGTAAATCAACTATAGCATTTTAATTAATTTACTCAATCTCGGCATTAGTAGTAGAAATACATACGTATAACATGCCTGAGTAAGAGCTGAGAGCAGAGCCCCTGAAAATTCTCTACGTAACTAGGAAACAGCATACATGTGTATCTGTAGCAACCCTGAGCTGTCAGAGGGGGACAGGGAATGGTGCATCCTTATGTCAAAAATTCTGAAGTGGAGAAAAAAATAAACCCTTAGAATGTCTGTAGGCCTTGTCTCCCTGCTGCGCATTTTTCTATGCTTCAGAATGTCAACTAGTAACCATGAACACAGCTACAAAGATGCAGTGGCTTCTGCCTCGAGGTGAAGATGTAAAGGGTTATATTCTTTCTCTTCCCTTCCTTTCCCTCCTTGCTATAGGTCTCAGAGGACTAGCCTCTGAGGACAGTCTGACTCAGTGAGGATGACTTTGGGATTCATTTTGTTAAATTTCCTTGTTCTATTCTTTTGAGAAATCTTCGTCTAGAGAAGGCAGGTGGGAGAGGAGGATGGAAAATGACCAGTATGAAAAAGCAAATACAACACAGGTGGGCCTAGTGCCGGGAAAGCAGATGCCCTGATCTGTCCCAGTAGATGAATATGACTGGAAAGCGTGGCCTTCTCAGGGCAAGAGAACAAAACTGGCCATCACACAAGCTCCCTCAGCTGTTGCTCTTCCTTACAATACTTTGAAATAGGCGTTGCAATTTGCTTTTGCCCTTCTGGGCTAAAGAAACACATTTGTGGTTATCAGGAAGGCAGGCATACAAGTCCCCAGGCTACCCACTGCTGCAAATGAGATGCGTACTCGGTGATCTAATCATATCTAACTAATGTTAATGTGGAAACAGTTCTGTGCTCGTCTGAGGTTCCAGCAGGCAGGATCACACTGGAACTCATAATAAGAGGAAGAACTGCCAGCTGGACTGCAACACAGGGGGGCTCACCCTAAAGCATGGTACTGAAACGTATTACTTTATTCTTTTGGCATCCTAATTATCAAGAATAATAAACATAAAAAGCACTCTCTAGTTTCCCATTAATGTACTGTAATTTGATTTCGTAGTGAATAAAGACGTTCAATAAATTCCCATGCTAATCAGCTAATGAGTTAATGGATCTTTCTTTTATAACAAATGGTATAGTTCAAAGTACCTGTAAGTGTGGCCACGATGCCTCAAGGGTAGGTTCATCTTCTTCTGGATCAAATTCATTGCTGTCACTAGGAGGGAGAGTTCTGAATATATTGCAAGATACCTAAAAACAAACAAGCAGCAGAATTAATTAGCTGGAAGCACCTCCTGGGTAGCCTTACACAAGGTCTCTGCCACCAGCGAAAGGGAACTCTCAGGAGACAGATGCAGGAGCACCACCAAACTGAAACGGGGCCAGCTTTCCAGTCTCTGAGGTTGGGACAAAGGCTGGCCACCTCTGGGCAAAGCTGGAAAGCTTCGAAGCAGCACCTTCTACCCTCTCGAACAGTACTCCTTGTCCTTATATGACTGGGGTCATTCCCACCCCAGTTCCCTGGGATTGTTTACCTTCCATCAAAGCCCGCTTCTGGTTACTTACCACTCACACAGGCTTCTAATTAACCAATTTACACTAAGATATAAATAACTGCTAATGGGCTTCACGTATTTCCTTTCTCAGGCTTTTTCACAAGTTGCAAACTTACAGTTGAACTAATGGTGAAATTTTAGGTGTTCACAAGAAGTACATCAGAGATGTTTTAGAACTTTTCTAACATGCTTACAGTCACACCTAATCTGTTCTCAGTTGGTTTACAAAATAATAACAATACCCAGGATAAGATACAAACCTCTAGGCATTCCTTTACCACAGGCAATTTCCAAATTAAATGCTAGTTGCTCAAAGAATGGCCACGTGTTAGTGACTGCTGAAACTGGGTGATAATACAATGAGGATTCATTATACTATTATACTATTTCTGTACATATTCGAAGATTTCTAATGGGACAACTGTAATAGCATAATCAATAAAATATACTTAAAAAGACTTCTATTGTAAAATGCTTATTTTAAAATGCTGTTGCTACTATTCTGAGGATTCCTTTTCAATTTCTACTCTGTATTCTGTTTCTTGTCCTACATACCTATCTTCTCCTAAGTACCCTAAAACATCTCCAAACACATCCTCAGATCTGAAGAATAAAACGAGAAGAGAAGGGGTGGGGGGGAAGGGTGTTACATGTGTAGAAAGCAGAAAAGGAAAAGCAAGGAGATATTGCACCAAAAGCCTTTGCTGCATTTTCTATATAATGCAAAAAATACTAAGCGTTAATATGCTGTTCTGAAAAAGGGAAGAAGAAAGGCTTTGGGGGCCCATACAAACTAAATTTATTTATTCATTCAACAAACATTTATTCAGTGCCCATTATGAATGTCCACACACTGTTCTAGGCACGAGGAAAACAGCAGTGGGCAAAGCAGATAGAACTCTGTGCCCTCATGGAGCTTATATTCTAGTTAAAGTCAGATTATTCCAATTTCCTAGCTATGGAAACTGCCCAGATGTCTAAGTCACAGAAAGGAGATTTGATTTTATTTTGAGCGCCATAGGAAGCCACCAGTGGATCTTAAACAGAGAAGTGACATCATTTGATTTTTGCTTTATTAAAAAAAAGATTCTGGAACCTATGTATAGAACAGACTGGAAGAAGACAAGTCAGAAGCCTGTGAAAGTACTAAAAGGCGATGATGGTTTGGACTAGGATGGTGACCAAGAAGGCAGACGGAAATAGATCAATTCAATATATACACTGCTGACTTGGATATGTGCAGTGAAGGAGAGGAAAGAAACAAGATTGGGTCACAGATCTAAAGCCATCTACCCAACATGGAGATAGTCTGGAAAGGGAAAAGGTTTCTTTGTTTGCTTGTTTTGGTGGGGAGACCCAGAAATCCAGTAAGGAATGTGTTAGAGGGGCAATGCGTAGGAGGCAATCAAACGTACAAATCTGGACCTCAGAGCTGAACACGTCCGGACTGGAGACAAAAGAATTCATCGGCACATACACAATATTTACAACCACAGGGCTAACGGGACACCTTGGAATGGAGTAGAGAGGGGAAAGGATCCTCAAGCATCCTACATTCAGAAATCAGATAGAAAAGGAACGGCCAAGAAAGGCAAATGGAAAGGAGCAGGATGTAGAAAAAGTCGAGTCTGGGGATCTCAGTAGCTAAGAAACTGTCTTAAGAAAGCAGTCAACAGCAGCAAATGCTGTTCTGAGATTAAGATAAGCATAGAGCAGTATCTATTGGATTTAGCAGCCCAAAAAGTTGGTACTATTATTATCCCGTCTACCACTGAGAAAACAAGTACAGGTGTTGTTAAGGTCTCAGGTTGCAGTCAGTAACCAGCAGCTCCAAAAGAACTCAAGTTGTTAAGCTCCACCGCTGTCTTCTAAAAAAGTAGGTAGACCACCTCTTTTGCTCTACTTTAATGTAAATGACTGAAAAAATATATATTAGAATGTTTTTGCAATGGCTAATAACAGCGTGTATAGTTCTATTATTTTATTTTTGTCCCTTCCAATAATTATCAGAAATTATGTATACAAAGAAACTAGTGACTTTTCAGATAGCCATCAACCTATGACTTCCCTACACTCAACCACACTGTGCAATCACACAGGCAAGTCTTTTAATTACCTGCTTTTGAATCTTCATTAAACTATACATGTATTTCAAAAACTGAATCAAGTTTTCATTCCAACTAAATCATTTATATTTACTGTAACCTATAACAAGGTCTCTTCCTCTCCTGAGACGTAAAAGTAAACCATAAAAGTGAAGAAGAAGGAGAAGAGGAAGAAGAGGAAAAAGAAGGCAACTTCTGTATAGTAAAAATCTGGATAGAAAGATAGAACTTCTGTCCCTCTGTACTCTTGGACATACAAACTCTCTGACAGTGCCCATCAGGCCCTACAGCAATTATTTCATATTTGTCTGTCTCTCCCCACTAATCAAGAATATTCAATGTCATTTTCACACTTGTTTTCCTAGCATACATGAAGCATCAAATAAATATTCACAAATTAGAAGTGCTTTATTGAGTTTACTTTTAAACATTCACCACATAAGAAACTAGGAAGCACAAACGTGTTGGGCTGGACAACTAAGAGCTGACTCAGCTGGTTAAGTAGTTCTCTAGTACATCTGGAAAGAATGTCAAAGCACATCATCAAGTGTCACGGAAATGGCCGAGACTTTGGCCCAGTCTACAACATAACAGGTGCTTAATAAAAGTATCATGAATGAAAGAATCATTGCTCGCATCCTGGAGACTCTATCCTAAGAAACTAACCCAAGACAGGACTGGGAAAAAAAAAAACAAAACTATTTAACAGTCATTTGCAACATTCTTCAAAAAGCATAAATTTGTTAATAATCCTTATGTACAACATCAGAGAGATACATCAACTTAGTGGAATACTGTGCAGCATTAAAGAAGATGGCTATATGGAAGCACAGAGAAATGTTTATAAATAAAGATTTAGGTGGAGAGACAATTGAAAATGGTGTGACTATAACTATAAAGAATGGATAGGTAACTAAAGGGAAATTAAGAAAAGCTGTATTAAAGCAAGAAGAATGTGGATGATAAAGCAGGTAGTTACTATTTTCCTCTCGGAACACACCAAATAAGTCCTAAATCTATAAAAAGTATAAATTAGAGACATATAATATATAAGCTATGCCTTTAGTTTCAAGATGCAAATGGGCTCTTGAATTTGTCTGAACGAGATCATTATTGTCAGGCGAGAGTTAAAACCTCAGAGCCTCCTACAATGCCTTAAGAGTCTAGCTCAAAAGTGAATCACTGAACTGAATGAATCGACCAGTTTAACTGCACAGTTTAGCTCCAAAATCATGAGTTTAAAACTGTATTATCCATGGATGGGCTTGAGGGAAATTCCCAAATCCCCAATTTTTCCACAACATTTTGTATGTGGGTCCAATTTGGTAAAACAAATCACCTTCATCAAATTTTCAAAAGACTTCCTAGCTCTAAAAATAGTTAAAAACCACCATCCAAAATGGTAAACAGGCTTCCATTAAATCTTCCTTTATCACTGGCAGCCATTTCAGATTTATGGGCCAAGGTTAAATAGGTGATTAAATAGACAGTATTATCAAATAGGTAACAGCAGCTGCATGCTCGTACAAATACACGGTGACCGCGAGTAGCCACCAGCATCACTCCCCACCACGCAGCCGTTCTGCAAAGAGTCTCTGTGGCTGGGTTAAATCCACCTAGGTATTTCTAAAGTCACAAACTGTCTCTGCAGTATATTTAAATATATGAGTCTCTAGCCTTGAGCCTTCTATTTTATTCATTCAGGAACAGATTAACAAAAATATGAACAAAAGAAAACTTTTAAATATATTAGAAGGATTTATTTTTCAACTATTTTATTTTAATTTACACTGGTGTCAATGCAAAGAAAAAGAAAAGTTTAAGAAATAATTATCTTTGAGGTAGTTCAATTCATTTTCACACTAAAGACATTAAAATAAACACTGGATACTGGATTCGAACTAACAGCTTGAAAGCACTGGCCTGGCCTCCAATGAGTGACTACAGGGACAGAAAGCAAGGCTGGGGGAATGGGAGGAACATGTATTAAAATCAGACAGAAAACCTAAGATTAGGGGCTCCACTGAGAAGCTTCCAGAATCAGATCATGTTATAGGCTACTTCATCCAGCACTTTCACCTTCCAAATAAGAAAAGCGAGGTTCGTGGAGCTTGGGTTTTCCAAGGGAACACAGGGCCACAACGGGCCCAGAGACTCTCAGGGTTCCTTCTCTGGCATACCACACCCACCCCACCCATGCAGGCCATGTACGCACCTGACTTCTTTCTAGCTCTCTTTTTCCTCCTCATTTCTTCTTATTATTTTATTACTCTTTCATTTTCTCGCCTTTGCCATAATCTCCCTGGGTTCTTGGCCTGCCAGTGGCCTCAATGACACCCATGGACACCGTCAAACCTGCCCTAGGGCACTGCTCAGCACTAGCAGGGAAATAGAGCCATCTCTTCCCTCCTGCTGTCTGGTTCAGACGCCCGTCATCAAACATCTTTATTGTAACAGTTTCCTCTCTCTGGTGTTCCTGTTCCTCCAATCCTTTCTTCTTATCTCTCTCACTTAGATTTTGAGCCCCTTAAGGACCCCTTACTAATTGCGGAATGCCTAGTACCTGATACATAATAAATGGAAATACCTGGGGGATTGCCAGATAAATCTGTATTTCACATAATTTTTAGCTCAAGTATATCCCTCATATTTCATGAACATACTTAGACTAAAAAAATTATTTGTGATGATTACAAGGAGACTTCCAGCCAAGATGGAGGTGTAGGTAGATACACTATGCCTCCTCGCACAACAAAAAGAAGGACAACAACAAATTTAAAAACAAAAAATAACCATAACTGCAAGAAAACCAAACTGTATGGAAGTCCGACAACCAAGGAGTTAAAGAATAAACATTCATTGAGACTGGTAGGAGGGGCAAAGACAGAGAGCCAGGGCAGAGAGGACATATGACAAGGCAGCAGCTGGAGAAACGGGCAGTCCCACATTTGCATGCAAATAAACCTGAACGACTGGGGAGCAAAACAAACCAGCACAACTCCGGCTTCCAGCATGGGGAAATAAAGCCCCTCTAGCGGTAAAAAACCTTGTGGAGGTTGCAACAGTGGCAGGAGAAACTCCCAGTCTCACAGAAGAATTTGTTGGAGAGACCCACAGGGTTCTAGAACATACGCAAACCTACCCACCTGGGAATCAGCACCAGAAGGGCCCAATTTGCTAGCCAGGACAGTGACTGAAAGCCAGCTGAGAACTGAGCAAATGGCATTAGTACCACAACACAGCAACATGGGTTGCCTCACCCTGGCAAACAGCTAAGGCTCCACCCCTTACAACATAGCAGGAACACCAAGACAAAGAAATATGGCCCAATGAAAGAACAGATCAAAGCTCCAAAAATAGAACTAAGTGATAAAGACATAGTCAACCTATCAGATGCAGAGTTCAAAACACTGGTAATTAGGATGCTCACAGAAATGGTTCAGTATGGTCACAAAAAGAGAGGAAAAAGTGAAGACTATGAAAAGTGAAATAAATAAAAATATACAAGGAACAGTGAAGGGAAAGAAACCAGGGCTCAAATCAGTGATTTGGAGCAGAAGGAAGAAATAAACATTCAACCAGGACAGATGAAGAAAAAATAATTCAAAAAAATTAGGAGAGGCTTAAGAACCTCTGGGACAACTTTAAGCACTTCAACATGCAAATCATAGGGGTGCCAGAAGGAGAAGAGGAAGAGCAAGAAATCAAAAACTTACTTGAACAAATAATGCAGGAGAACTTCCCCAATCTGGCAAAGGAAATAGACTTCCAGGAAGTCCAGGAAGCTCAGAGAGTCCCAAACAAGTTGGACCCAAGGAAGCACATACCAAGGCACATCATAATTAAGTTACCCAAGATTAAAGACAAAGAGAGAATCTTAAAAGCAGCAAGAGTAAAGGAGACAGTTACTTACAAAGGAGTTCCCATAAGACTCTCAGCTGATTTCCCAAAAGAAACCTTGCAGGCAAGAAGGGGCTAGAAAAAAGTATTCAAAATCACGAAAGGCAAGGACCTACATTCAAGAATACTCTATCCAGTGAAGCTATCCTTTAGAATGGAAGGGCAGATAAAGTGCTTCCCAAGTAAGGTCAAGTTAAAAGAGTTCATCATCACTTAGCCTGTATGATATGAAATGTTAAAGGGACTTATCTAAGTAAAGGAAGATGATCAAAAATACAAATGGTAAAATGACAACAAACTCACAACTATCAACAACTGAACCTAAATACAAAAAACAAACTAAGCAAACAACTAGGACAGAACAGAATCACAGAAATGGAGATCACATGGAAATTTATCAGTAGAAAGGGCAAAGGGGAAGAATGGAGGAAAAGGTACAGGGAGTAAGAAGCATAAATGGTAGGTCCAAAATAGACAGGGGGCCCTGGCTGGTGTGGCTCAGTGGATTTAGCACTGGCCTGCAAACCACAGGGTTGCCGGTTCAATTCCCAGTCAGGGATATGCCTTGGTTGTGGGCCAGGTCCCCAGCAGGGGGTATGCAACAGACAACCACACACTGATGTTCCTTCCCATCTAAAAATAAAATAAATAAAATCTTTAAAAAAATAGACAGGGGGAAGTTAAGAATAGTATAGGAAATGGAGAAGCCAAGGAACTTAAGTGTAAGACCCATGAACATGAACTAAGGGCGGGAGGGATGCTGGTGGCAGAGTGGGGGCGTGCAGGTCAGAGGGGAATAAAGCAGAGGAAAAAAATGGGACAACTGTAATAGCATAATCAAAATATATTTTAAATTTTTAAAAAAATATTTGTTATTGACCTGAAATTCAACTGTAACTAGGGGTCCTGTGTTTTTATTTGCTAAATCTGACAACCCTGAAACATCAACAGTACTAATTAAGAACATCTTCTGGTAACAACTGGGCTGTGGGTCAGAATGGCAGTGCAGCAGGCTGGGGAGGAGGGAGAAAGAGGGGATATGCTCAGGCAAGGCAAGGCGCAGGCCCTGCAGCTGCTCACTCTGAAGGACGGGCTGCTCTCCTATTTTCAGTGTTTTAGTTTACTGCTGACTGTTGAGTATGCTGCAGAAAAATAAATTTCAAAGTCTTGGCCAAATTTGAAAGAAGGAACTAAAAGGCTCTCAAGGGCCTGGCCCCAATAAGCAAAAGAGGAAGAAGTGTTTAGGTACATTTTCATGAGGCTTTGATTAAGCAAACAACTTATAAACTTTTGACTTGCAATATCAAAATACAACTCTTCTTATTTTTGAATCGTTATTTAAATTACTACAGAAAAAAAACCAATTCATTGTCCCCAGCCCATTTATCTCCACAGAACTACTAATTTTACCCATGATTTTGATGGCATTTTGTTGTTGTTGTGTAAGAAAAATGATTAGCAAATTGTAAAAGAACAGAATGTAGCTACTACCTAGTAGCTACTCATAAATATATACCAAGATTAACACTGAACAGACAGACAGTAAGGACAATACAGTGAGAGCTATTAAATGAATAGTTTCCATATCTGTTCGTCATATGTTTGTTAGCACTATGATTATTTCAGGCTTAGGTAAACCAGACATGTAATGTAATTGGAGAAGCACTTTTACAGTATAGCAAGGCAACTTAAATCAACTTCTTTGTGCTTTACAATCCTACTTTGATGATTAGGTGGCATCTTTCTGGGATAAAAGCAGATGAACTAGTTGATCTTTTATGTGTGAAACTAATGTCTTACAATTATGTAATACTACCAAAAAAACTGTAAATATAAATATAATGACATCAAAGCTATACAATCAATTTTCTTGAGATTATGTCTAAAAAGTAAACAAAAAAGAACTAAATGAATGATGTTAGAGAACATTCAAGCAAATTTAAAAGTGTCATTATTTCTTTAGTACTACTGTATTAAGACCTCATCCAAAATAACAATTTCAGTAACATTCCTGAGTTGCAATATTGAAGCTAGGTCATCATGCATTATTCTCCTGGTATTTTGTGTTAGCTCAATAGATGCATCTAAATAGATATGGTAAAACTAAATCCTGAAAGAAAATACAAAAACCTTCGATTAGTTCAACATTTTCCATGGATACAATTTTTAAGAACAATTTTATACAAACAAGAAATGCGAATGTAAGCAAAACTTACTTTAAGGCTATAAATCAGATGTTTAAAGAGAGACTATTTCCAAATATACTAGAATTTGTATTAAATACTAAAACTCTAAGGATAACAATTAAAATTTGAGTAAAATTTGTCTAGATACCTTGCTACATTGTTTGTTTTATAGCATAAAAGTCATAAATAATAATCATACTTATAATATCAAGTTACTTTTGGTAACAACAAATTTAAGAATTTTTAATGATCCAAATGATAAACTCCTAAACTTGATAAATTAAAAACAAGAAGTCCCAAAGCATCTGTAATTATGCTCAAGAGACTTAGAATCAGAGCAGATAAATATCTTTTAAGCTAATGTTCTGATTAGGGAACAAATGGCAAAATTTTTAAACTTTCAATTAGTACTTAATTTAATTTACTGGCAATTTGTTCAATCATTAATTTGTTTCTAAAGCCAAACTACATCTTTTAATTACTGCAATAAATCTACTGTAGTTTCCACTTCACACTAGGTATATAGTCTCTTTTTAATCCTTACCATCTACATGAATATACATGGCTATTTAAAAATTACCTTAACTTGTGAAACCATTAAAATCCCTTATTCTAACATAAAGACTTTATTGCAAAGAGAAGAAATTTAATTAGAAGATTAGTATAACTTCCTACATCATAAGCCATCAACTTTATTCTATCTTTATTTAGTTCTAACTTTATTCTCTAAGATAACATATAACTGTCACTGCTATGTAATATTACCAATACAATAAAAATTTTCAGATGAGATTTTCCAGAAGTTATCACTACAAATTATGTTCACTTGGGTTGGATATGATTCCTTGAGCCAAAACGATGCCCATGATGGCCTTGTCTGCCACCACTACTGGTCTCGGCAACACAACACAGACTAGAACATTGTGAAACGGAGAGGTGGTCAGGCCCTCCAACAGGTTTGTTGACACTTTTACCATAAAACCACTTTTGTGAGAAAATGGTCATCAAACCAGAACCAAAGACAGAGCGCACTGTTTACATGTGACTAAGAAACATGCACTTGTGACCATTGTGAGGTTTGTTTTAGAGCACCTGGAAATCTAGAAGATTTAAAACATCTCTGAAGTCAATGAGTACACCCTATTGCTGCACATTCACTGTCATATTTTAAATCTGCATTAGCAGGGCTTTCTAGAACAGAGCAGCTATTTTATTAAAGCTGATTTCTAAAGTGAGACAGAAGGAACATCTTAAAATGATAAAAGATACATAGCAACCAGTGGAAGAAAGGGATTAATAGTAAAGAAACCAAAAAAAAAAAAGAAGTTTAAAATTTATACTGCCCAGTTAAAATTTGAAAACATGCAGTGAAATTCAAAAAAACAAGACTAAAGTAATAGAAACTTGAGTACGTACTGTTTTCCTAACTCTCAGGGATGTCATCATTTTCACTAACTTATACTTCCTTTTTCAAGTATTTCTCTCAAAATCTACTTGGTATACACACTCTTCAGATTTATATAGACTTTAAAAAATCATTTTCATTGTTATTACTGATGCCGCTGGTAGCAATATTTACTAGTTAATAATTCTTATGATCAATTGGTATAACTGGATTTAACATACAATATTTTTTTCTGAAACTAATTTGATCTCTTTAGGCCAGCAGTCTTCAACCAGTGTGCCACAAGAATTTTTAGAACATGCAATACCTAACTGTTTAGTCAGGGGCACTGGCCTCTTTTCCCTTAGATTGTCAAATAAAAAAATGACAATAGCCGTCCAATATGAATGAACCAAAATTATACCTACATTTTTGTCAGACTGGCAAAAAATATGTATTTTTTGGTGTGCTACAGAATTTTACTAATTAGTTTATGTGTGCCATGAGGTGAAAAAGCTGGAAAAGTGCTGCTCTAGGCATGCAGTTTCTAGAAGGATTGGAGCACCAACAACTAGACGAACGGAATCTGTCCATGAGACATCAAGAACAGAGTCAACAGAATTTGAAATCAGGTCAAACTTGAAACCAAAATACGAAGTAGAGTGTTGAAAAATACATCAACATGTGGTTGTAAGGAGGCAAAAGAAAGTGTGTGAAGAAAAGGACCCTTTTGTTCTTATCACAAGCCCATCAGATGACAGAGATGACACAAAGGCAGGAAAAGAAACCGGGAGGGGCCCAAGGGAAAGAGGAAGACATCTGAATTGAGCCCCCTCCTTGTACATTTATATAAACGCAAAACTAATCGACAGTATTAATGTCAGGATAGTGTCAGGGGAGAGGCATCAACGCCAGAAAATCTGTGCTCTTACAGGGCTACCTCCAATCACATTTAAAATGGGAACTCTGTGAAAGGCTGCCGCTGGACAGCGTGAGACTGCCTGGGCTATTCCTACCCACCACCGCCCTTTCATCCCACTGGGGTGAACTCTCCTTTAATTGATGTCTTTAGGTCTTTTCCCCTCCAGAGAAGGATCATCTGTCCCTGACTAGAGGCGAGGGAACTGGGAGCTGAAAGGGAGAGACTTCCCAACCAATGAGCTCCCTACTTTCAAAAAGGCGCCCAACTGCTCCCAGCTGTGCCTAATGTCCCCGAGTTGAGATTCCCTCCGGTTTAGCCTCGAGAGAGAGTAAACCTTCAATTTTTTGCCACCATTTGAGAGATTCGGTCACCTGGCTGCCTGGTTTGGGGGCAGTAGGGTAGGACCAGGAGTTCCAGCTAGTTCTCACACAAGCTTTCCATCAAGTCTCCTATTTTTGCCCCCACGCGCCCTTAGGCGGATACTTTGAAAGGTATCCTTCTGCACTTCTCCGAGCTAATGTGCTGTGAGTTGGGTGCTCCCAGACTTCCCTTGCTGCTGGTTCAGTGTTCAGAGAAGGCTTCCTCTCTCTGATCAGCCAAGAGAGAGACCACAGTCCATTCACTTTCTAGTTTCCAACATGTTCATTCTGAGATCTCCTCTGCATTTTGCTTTCCTCTTGTGAGTTTTCTTTCCAGTAATTTTTGTGTGATTTCAGGAGGTATAGGTAGTAAACATATGCATGTGTTCAATTCCCACTATTTACTCAAAAGTCAGGGATTACTTCCAATTAAATTATTTCTTCTATTTCATGTCAGTTGAAATAATTTAATTTTCTTATGCAAATATATCAATCCCATCTTAGCGGGAAGGAATCCAGTAGAACCCCAAGAAAACCAAATGGCAGCTGCTCTAAGCTTAGCCAACGTAAGGTAATGTGAGTGACCCCTCATCAGTTGTTGTTCTCAGAATTAGCATCAACCACATAAGCTCTTAGTGTGGAACAAAATAGGAAGTAAAGCGCATTCTGAATCTTGGCATACTGCACACAGAAGTGAAAAGAATGCCTCAAAGTCATCATTTCACCCAATGAACAAGTAAACCAATCCCAAAATATATATACATATATCAGCACCAGAACTCAAGGCAGAGCAAGGCTGGATCCTTGGCATGCTATTTTCCTCTCAATACTCAATGCTCTGTCACCTTTTCTATTAGAACTTGTGTTTCTAGGCCACAACAATGTCTTAGTTCCATCACTTCCAGTTATATACAGAGCAGTTCTGACATCTCACTAGATCTCAGATTTAATCTAGTCAAACCCAGTCGCACTCTCTTTGACCTCCACATCCCCCTAGAAGAGAATTCTGTTCTCGCCTTCTCAATTCTGTCTAAACCTTTGGAGAGTTTTGTTGTTGTTTTTGGGGTTTTTTTTTTTTTCATTTAAGGGGGAAACCTCGTAACAAAATAAAACTAGGAAAAAATTAACCAAATGCAAACAATGATTGAACTTAAATAATGAAACTACAGGTGATTTTTTTTTTCCTGTAAGCACATGGGGGAAAAATGCAGGAGATGGGGAGTCCTTTACGTATTCTCCATTTCCTCTTCGTTTGCCACCATTTGACAAGATTAGGACAATGGCCCTCTGCCATCAGCCACCCTGGGTTAAATCTGCCAGCCTAAACCTCCTTAAAGGAGCTGGCAGAAGGGTATAGACTTTCTTTGTGGGGGTTAAAGAAAGAAAAAGAAGAACATCCTTTATATTTCCTCTCTTGTTGAAAATCTTAGTGACTTCCTGCTTGCTGCCCACAAGATCAAGTCTAACTTCTTCTATTTAGTTTGCCAAGACCTCTAGAATCTAGACCCATCCCTGCCTCCCCCACCTTATTGCCCACAAATTGCAACCATGAACCCTCCACTCCAGTAGGCTCCTATTTCAAGATTAAACTTTGCTGAAAACAGTAAGCAGCTTTTTACCTGCTGCAATGGTGACAGTAACGTTAAATTAATTCCCTCTAGAGTCTGTTATTCCCACACAAAACCAGTGCAGGGAAATAATATTTCACACACAGAAACAACTGTGTGTGAAATACTGTACTGGCTCCAAAATTGGAAATGTAGTAGTGAATCCAAAAGTGGTGATTGTTGATATTAAATCTTGGAATCCAAGAATAGAGGTGTAAACACGCCAACAGCCACAGTGCTTACTGTGTATAAATACAGAGCAGGCTGCCCTCGCACTGCCGGGGTCACGGTCAGCACTAAGGCCCCACCCACCGGCTAGCCTGTCACACTAGGTGTTTGCTACCTTTCCTTGTGCAGGGAGTGTAGATCCTAAAAGGTACTAAAGCTGGTAAATTAAGTGATTTCTGTAAGAATAAAAGTGCACAAGTTGATAAAACAGTAACGATACAGGGTGTTTGTTTGTTTTTTTTTTTGAGAACACATCTATTTTAACATCTACTTTGACCACTTGATGGCTCAAAATCAGCTAATACTGAAAGAAAATTAAAATCTCTTGTATTCTGAATTAGAAGACAGAAGCGTGTGCACCCAAAACACTTGAGGCTCCTGATAATACATTTCTGGCTATTGAATATGTATTCTTATTTCTAATCACCAAAAACAAACAGGAAATGCTGCCCAAACAGTCACTGTCCCTTACTGTGTGAACCTCTTTCTCTGTGGCTCTTCGTTACTAAAACAAAGCCCTGAGCTAGCTGATGAGTAATGAAAACAAAAACACACCTGAACTACATCAGACCACAGACAACACTACTTCCTACCTGAGAGCACTGCTTCATAACCAGTAATAGGCCACTCCCTCCTGGGCCTCACTGAGGCATGCCGGCCTCATCCTGAGAGAAAGGCAGGAGTATGGATGTAAGTTCCTCCAAAAAAAAAAAAAAGCCAAGAGAGGGCTTCAGGGGCAGGAACCGTCCACCAACCCTGTGAGCTTCCACTTTAAATGTGCATGTGAAGATCACTGCCTTCCAATTATTTTACCCCTCAGATAACTACTCCTACTTTCCAGAAAAGGTGTAACAGATTACCCACCTAAGACCTGATGTCAGTACAAACACAAAACTCAATTTTCCAGACCTTCTCTATTATCTGAGCCTCACAAATTTTCCAAGAGAAAAAGCCAAGAGTCCCACAAAAGGAAGGGGTCTAGGCCTACATTATTCCAGAGTGTTCTACCCAAGTCTCTCTCATAAAGGCCTTACCTTCTTCGGAAAGGGAATTCCACAACATTTCAAAGCAGCCCATTGAATACCTAACGCTGTCTGTCTAGCCCCTACTCCCTGTTTGTTATCTATATTTCTGAAGGGTCAGAAAACACCATATTCTCCAACAGACCTTGCTTATCCATTTTATTAGAAAATAAACCTGTTCTCCAACTTACCAAGAAGTTATAACCAGTCCTATTTTTATTCAGAAACATCCTCTCTTCTGCGTGTCTCCCCTGCTCTCCAGGCAATGCTCTGGCCAGGACCTGCACGCTGTCTTAGGCTCTGGTCTTTCCAGTTTACTCTCCTCCGGGCCCAGCCAACCCCCACCTTTCTCTGTTCATCATTGGAAAGGCATTTTTACTGTAAGTCTTTTATCTTATCACTTTCCAGAGGCAACTTCCTCTGCAGAAGTCACTGGATAGCTCATTTCTTATTTTCATCTCCAGATCAAATTTGGCTTTTCACATCTGTCAGTAGCCAACTACCTCCTGAAAATGACCTGCTCGTTGTTTTCTTGCCGAATTCTTGCCTCAAGCGTCACTGTCTCTGAGAATTTCACATTGAGGACACACGCTTTCTCCTTTTTACACTGTGGTATAAACAGCTTTTTCTCCTGAGAGAATCAACCAAGAAATAAATCCCCCTCTCTCTCACTTCTGTCTCTCCTCAGTACAGAGGCGGCTTGAACCATATAAACCAGCACCAAGTACGAGAATTATCCAAGACCCATTTACATAGGAAATATTTCCCAATCATTTTATCATTCATTTTCTTGATAGATTTTCCCACAAGTATTGTGTATACCTATAACCATATTTTCAGTTTCAAGGTTACATTAAAATGTGGGGGAAAAAAGAAACCAGAACTTGAATGCAGTGCTGTAACTTATTCTGCAAAATTCTGGTACCATCTTGGAACAGGAGGGGACAGGTAGAAGTACTGTCCTTACAGTGAGATAATAGTATTGGATGGATCAGTGCTGGACAAGTCACGGCTGTCAAACAATTTTAAGTATACTGACGACTTTGAACAACCTGTAAAGCAGTTAAGCCAGAAGGACTACAGCTTGTAAATGAAGCAAATAGCAATCATGACTAGCTTAGCTGCTTCCTGAGTAAAAACACCAGATCCTTAGTATATTTAACTAAACACTAAAACACATTAAAATCCCTGTCAGATTCCACAAGAGAAAATGTTTGCAGGAGAGAATTATTTATATATTATTTACATAAATTATTAATATAGTAGGGACATGAATGGGGGGAATATTAGAAAAAATTTAATTAGGTTAACTAAGGGCAGTATATATACACATGTACATATAATTATACACAGGGACACATGCAGATTTACAGGGTCCTCCAAAAAAAAGAAAAAAAGAATTGAAAATAAAATTTCCCAGAGAGAATTAAAGTTTAAAATCAACTGTCAGAGAAAAGATATGGAAAGTCACCTTGAAGAGACAAAAAGCTTTCAGGCTGGCAAGACTTCACTGTAACTAGAAAACCCGATTAATCTTTCTAAAGAAAAAGGTAAGTCTAGCAGAAGGAGAGGTGGTGCCATGAATAATGATACCAGTGACATCACAACAGCCTCACAAAGTACCAGTGGGGTAACAAGCTTAAGACGGTTAAGATCATCTAAGATCACAGATAAGTAAGCAGCAGGATCCGGCCCAGGTCTGTCTGCCTATGTACCACTGCCCCAGAAGGACAACAGAAAGCGAAAAAGGACTGTACCTACACAAGTGCTTCCAAGGATTGGGGTCCATCATGGAAATGGAGGGATGTTCAAATCATCTAACTCCCTTGCTGCAAACTCAGGCTAACCAAGCAATTTAGGGATGCCTATGGCTGCTGGAAGAGCTTGCCTGCTTCTAATGGTGGGATGAGCAGGGAGCACACAAACTTAGGGAACACAATCGTCTCAAGGACCGTGGTTAAGGTGGAACAGGGGTGTTTTGAACGACACGGCCCTCCTCACCACCAATCACCATGCACTCATATGCACTGACAGGGAGTGGTAATGGTAAGGCAGGGAAAAAAGTAAGAATCACTAGTACATCACCTTTGTGAAGAACCTCTAAGGATTAAGTATTTGACTACAACGCTAAACTGTGTAACTATTATAACCTACCAAAACTGACACAAGATAAAAAAGCAAATCTGAAGAGTCAAATACGTATTTAAGAAATTGAATTCACTATAGAAACCTTCACATAGAGAAAACTCCAGACCCACATGGTTTCACCGGTGAAATCATTTTAACAACTTCATTTTTTAACCTTTGGTTACTGCCATAAATGCGAATTTCAATCTCATCCTGTATTTTTCAACAAAGCAGCACCTAGCAGAGCACGGCACATGTGGTAAAATCAAGCTGAAATCATTTTGAAGTCAGATATATCTTTGCAAATTTAATCGAAACCTGCGCTCTTCTACCAAAAAAGCACACAAAACACATAAAATTTTGCAGTCAACATTATAGGGTCCACTGACCCCATGAAGCCAATCCATGGATCCCCTAAGATGCTAAATGAGTATTAACTAAAGAAGCACAGTGTGATAGTTAACATGGTAATTAAGGGAAGGACAAAGTGCCTGCCAGTTTCTCCACCCTCTGGTAAATTACAAATGGTAACAATCTGCTCCTAACCTTGAGCAGTGAATTAATTCTCCCTGATCTCGTTCTAAAAATGTCTTTTGGTGATCTTCATGGTCATAACCTTCTATTCGTTTCTAAGTACCAAGGAGTTCTAACTTAATTATCAGGTCCTAGCATTTTTAGACTTATCCTCAAAATTTACCATTAACTTCAGTTCCTAAACGCCCTTCTCAGACACCACTCCACTCTCTTCCATCATTTCTACTTCCAGCCGTGTCAGCAGCCTACCTCCACCATGCCACAGCCCCCTCAGTGGCTCACACTGACGGACCTTATCTCCTTTGGGGCTGAAGAGTCACCTCTGAAGCACATTCTGGCCAGGATATGTATTTATATTCCTTATCAGATGCAGGAAGATGAAAAATGGAAATTTCATCTTTCCCCCAGCAGTTATCATTCCCAGGGCTACTTTTAGATAGTTGTTATTTTACAAAAAGAAACTCTGTCCTTCAGCCAACAGAGTATGTAATGAAGTTAACAAAGCACTCCTGTGTAGGCAGACTCTGAGACCTTTAATTGCAACTTCATAATTTTCTACAAAACCGCATTATTCTATTAAAAGCCTAACCAGAGCTGTGATTTCCAGTTAAATCAAAGAATATATAAAAGATAAAGCACTTAGATAACCAAATGACAGGGCATAATTTGAGAGAGTGAGAAACAAAGTTAATGGTGGCTAAGAAACAATATAAAAGACACAAGGAAAGACTTCAATAGAAAAGACAAAAAAAATTATTCAACATATTTTTATCTTAAAAGTACTTAGCTTTGGAAAACCACATGTTCTTAAGATTTGCAGTATACAGAGATTTAACCACAGACTAGGAGCCGGGCAGACTTTGAAACCAAGAAATTCAAGTCACAGAGGCAGAATATGAAAATAACAACAGCAAACGCCCAGTGCACACGGTACACTTTCTGCAGGACAGAAGTGGTAGGCTTCTCTTCCATCAAGGAATAGCCAAGACTCCACCAGTGTGCGTGCAATCACTATCCACAGTCACCATCTCAACCTCCTTGTAGTTCACGCACTCCTCCACTGCACTAACGCACAGCGATTCCGTCATCACTTGGAGTTTTTCTCCCCTGTCCTACTCGCATGCTGATAATTACCAACATCTGTTTCCAGCTTTCCACATCTAGGTTTCCCAAAACCTCCGAGTTACATCAAAAATCACCTCCTCAGCCTCCACCCAGAAGCTGCTTTCCCTCCTGCTGTACCTTTCTCAAATAGCAGCACCACAAACTACCTAATTCCCAAAGCTATCCTAGACCCCATGCCCTCACACACTCCAAACAGTCCCACAAACACTAAGCAGCTTCGGTCTCACCTCCGAAGTTAGTCTCAAGCGCCCTCCTTTCCGCTCCTCTACTTCCACAACTGTGCTCCGTAAGCCGTCCACAACTTCCCTAGCACAGCAACCCCCACCTCTCTTCGCAGCTTCCTCTCTGCCTCCCACTGCAGCCCCCTCCAATCTCTCTGACACACTGTCACTGGATTCTAAATCTGACTAAATCTAAAACTGCAATGGTTATCCATTATCTGGGAGGTTCTTTCAGGATCTGGCTAGCATCTCATTTTCAACTGGCACCATTCACCTCCTCCCACTCCTCAACACACACACAACGCTGAAACAACACAGCACTATTATACTTTTCTGACTACATCATGGAGTTGGGGAATCCTTTGTATCACATAATTCCCTTTTTCAACACTATTTCCGCCACCTGAAAAACATGCATTCACCTTTAATAAATACCCTACTGAGGCTTAACTCATTTTGTACAGTCTTCCTCCACCACTCCTACCTACCTCTGGTTAATCACCCTTTCTCTCTACTTCCTCGCCATCTATTAATGCATACATGACATTATCTTATTTGTTCACATGAGTATCCTCTCTGCCTGATTGTGAGCTTGTTGACAGAGCATGGTCCTGCCCCTTTTTTATCATCAAAATGCAAAAGTGTGCGGTTCTCTCATTCAGTAAACATTACCTGGGGTTAACCAAAACAATGTCTTCACCAATGCAATTGGAGCTCACATCTGAACTACCTCCAAGAGGCATTTTTGAAAAGAAAGATGTGTGAATATAAAGAATGCAAAATAAACAGCGTTTGGAGTTTGGGTAAAAAAAAAAAAAAAATAACATAAGATTACTGGCAGAGCCCTGGCTGGTGTAGCTCGGTGGATTGAGCGCGGGCCTGCGAACCAGAGGATCGAGGTTCGATTCCCAGTCAGGGCACATGCCTGGGTTGCAGGCCAGTTCCCGGCGGGGGACACACGAGAGGCAACCGTACATTGATATTTCTCTCCCTCTCTTTCTCTCCTACCCTTCCCCTCTAAAAGATAAATAAATAAATAAATAAATAAAAGAATGAATCATTTAAAAAAAAAAAAAAAAAAAGATTACTGGCAGAGTCAGAAATCTAAAAGATCTTTCAAGTGGATGCATGGCAACAGAACCAGAAGGAAAACATGAGCACATGTGGTAAAATTACTGTCTCCAGGACAGAAGCCTGACACTTGAGAAGATACAAAGCAGAATGTGCCAGAGCTCAAGGAACTGAAAGTCCTGATTCTCGTTTTTCCATCAGATATGACCCCATGGGAAATACGTAAGACAAACCACTTACTTAAGCAACTACTTTGGCCAATGGTTTGTTAACCTTAAGAACGACAGAATCCATTCTAAATTGCTTAGGCTGTGTTAACCAAAAGAGTTGGTAATTTTCAGAGCTGGAAGGATGCGAGAGATCATCATTAGTCCCTCCACATTTACAACAGGAGAAACTGGAGAGGAAATTTCTGGCCCAACATCTCACCACTAGTTAAGTGGAAGATGAGAAATCAGGACAGTGACTTCCACATTCTCTGTCTGGGGCTCTTCCAACTACCCCACATTATTCTTCTGGTAGGTTAAGTGCTATATTGCTTTGTTTGCCCATAATTGTTTTTTCTTTCTTATTTCTAGCAGCTGGTAGGTGCTATCCAGATTTCACTTAAATGCTAAACATGGCTTCCACAACTCACAGACTACTTTTATCTGTCACTCTTTTCTTCCCCTAATAAGAATAGCAATTCTCAAATTATAGTTCCCATCAGGTTGCGTCAAAAGCTTTTGGTAATAATGCTGACACCAGAACATGCCATCATGTCATTACCCATGCTGGTTTCTAAAACCTAGCTATCACTTTATTGATACCTTATTTAAAAAGCACTAACATTTCCTCCACTAATCCTAGTAGAACAGTTTAATTTCTCAGCAACAGTTAAGAGGAATAGGTGGGACAGGGACTGTTCAACAGGCAGAATCACCTTGGAAGTACAGAACTGGAGAACAATCAAAGCAATGGAATAAACACATCTAGCTGACAGAGCATTTTCAGTCCACGGCCAGGAACTTCAGTTCCCCCCAGTAATTGTCAGATCGAGTATCTAATAACAAAATCATTAAAACATAATGATATGATTAATTGAATGTCTGCCGTGTCTTAGGGACTGTTCTAAGAGCTTTATACAAATCATTGTAAATCCTCACAAAATGCCCAAAAGGCAAGTAAGACACAGATATGGAAGGTGAGCAGTAGCAGCACCAGAATTTCCATATATGAGGGGCTCGAAAGTGGCAAAAAGGAAGGGAATAGAGGGCACCCTCGGTGGGGACTTGGTTCCAGCCATTTCCATAGAGCAGTAAGCACCCTGCTTACTAGGTTGCATGTATATTTGAGGTGGTGAGAACTTTGATGTACAAACAAAAACGCAACTATTTTACTAAAGTGGAGTATTTATGGAGCAGGAAGAGAGAGACGATGACCACCTTTCCCCCAATCCTGCGTTCCTCTGAGTACCACATGAAAACAGAGGGCTCCCAAGGTGGAGGGCTCCATCCAAGGTGACGAAGCAAGTGTGGCCAGAGCTGACACTTGAACCACGTTTGCATAGTTCCAAAGTCCTTTCTATTCTGCACGCTACCTCCTTCTCTGTGAATACACCGGACTGCCTAAGAACCACATAAAAGTAATAGTTAGCAATTTCACAAATCATGATATGAAAAATAAATTATACCTCTGAGGACCATAAACTACCACAAAGAAAGTTAATTTTCTAGTCCCCTAGAATACCACACACGCTACAGATACAAATCCTCCTCCGGTAGGGCTCAAGTAGATTTTAAACACACAATTAATAAAATCTTAAAAAAATTTTTTTGGTGAGGGGTAGGATGAGAGGGGTACAGGGAGATAATAAGGGAGAAGAGAAAATGGTCTCCTTTAAGAGACCAAAGCTGGTTTTCGACCAAGCTGGTTCATAACAATGAAAGAATTTTTGGATTATGCCAAATACTGGGTTTAAAAACTGAGTAGAATCCAATGACATCTGCTATCTTAATAGTGACTCGAATGTCTGAAATGCTCACATTTTAAGAGGGTTCATTTACTCATTCAAACAACTTCAGGTAGGCCTGAATCAGAAGCAGGGGAGAGGCCTGCTGGGGGAGGGGGGCAGATACACAAAAGTCCAGAAACAGGAGAAAAGAAAGAAAAATACATCAGCAAAGTCATAGGATATGGGTTAAATAAATTATAGCACCTCCACACAATGAGATATTACAGAGCTAAAAAACTGAATGAGGCAGCTTCATATTTACTGATAGATATTATATATTGATAAGTGAAGAAAGTTACAGAGAAAGTGTATACACATTGTATTTACAAAAATAAGATTTATACATATATGCTTGTATGTGCTGACATTTTCATAAACTACCTGTATAAAGATGTAGAAGGAAGTTATAAACAGTGGGTATCTCTTGGCTGAGGACACAGGAGGGTTAAAACCAGGGACCATCCTCTGCAGAAGGCAGGGGGACTAGAGAAGTTAAGGGGTCACACAACATGCAAGCTCTGGAGCAGGGCTTCTCAACAGCAGCACTACCAACTTTGGGGCCAGGCCATTCTTTGCTGTGGGGAATGTGTATTGTTAAGATGTTTAGCAGCATTTCTAGCCTCTCTCTACTAGATGCTGGTAGTACGTACACCCATCCCATCGCTGGCTATGACATTTCCAAAGTGCCCTGGGAAGCAAAACCACACCGTGGTTGAGAACCACTGCTCAAGAGCCACACGTTATTAGTTAACCTACAAAACATTCTGGTCCCATATTCTTATAAATCAACCACAAATGCAGTATGCACTCAGATATGGATCTGAGGAATACATTGGATGTGCTGAAATGGCCTTCACACATTAATCACAGTTTCTCATGTTACGATAATATGCACTGACCCTTCTGGGTCGCTGAAGCACAATTTCACCAGTTAGCAGACCAGCCCAGCCCCCACCCATCCCACCCAAATAGTGTGCACTCTATAGATCCCAGATCTCCCAGGGTGCCAAGGAAGGACACCCTCCCACAGAAATCTAATAGAGAACCATATTTTAGCTCAGCTTTTGAAAAACTAATATAATTATTGATACAATAAGAGCAGAATTACTTGCATTATGCTAATAATGTTTCTTCTGTTAACTCCTAACAACCACACAAAGTGCAAGACACTGTTCAAAAATAATGAAAGACATCAACCCTGATTTCCAGAGTATAAAGAGAATAATTAGCTTATGAAGCCAAGAGAGACTTAACTAGATTCTATCAATCACATTTTATTAAGCATAAAGCCATTTCTAATATACCAAAATGAATAAGGAAGGGGAAAGACATCCGACAGGCTTGAATATTTTTCAAACACAGATCTAAAAGTTTTGTTGATTCTCCTGTGTCTGCTCTTTTCCCAAGGCCAGAAATCCAATAAAGCTCTGGCAGTCTTGGCTTCATAGTTTGAAGTCATTGATTCCTCCAATACTGTTGTAGGTGAAAAGTTCTGGATTTCATTCTCATAAAACAACGCTCTTCAACTTCTAGTACTGTGCCGACTACTTGTGCTTAGCTCTCAGAAGGTTGGCTCTCTTGTGTGGAGGTGACCTCCAAGCGACCTGCCTCCTGCAATAAATACATCTGCGAGTTGCTATGGAAGGTGCTTAAAAGTGTCCCCGGCGAAAAAAAAGAAACTCACCATTCTAACTACTTCAGGGTAAGTCTGCTCTGTCAAACAGCCTCTGCTTATTGTAATGTAGTCCACCAGTTCATTAAGAGTGGAGCGCTTGTATTCTTTCATTTTAAGATCAGATAGCGTGTCCATGAAGTCAAAAATGACACAGCACTGCTGAAGTTTCTTTAGGAACAGTTCAGGCTGCTCTGAGGATGGAACGTCTAAGAAAAAAAAAGGAAATGGTGTAAGTGTGTCATCAATTTCTAGGTAACAGGAATTTTCTGTGAAAGTTATTTCAAAAGCAAGCTCAAAAAAAAAAATTCACATGACAACAGTGTTTTTTTGAACAGTTACACATGGCGGGAGGGGATACCATATCCACTACCCTGGAGACCTTGTCTTTGAAAAGCTACATGACACCAACACCAGTGACAGCATTTGTTATTCCACACCAAAGATTGACCAAAATCCCAAGAGCCATTAGAGAGTTGAAGCAAATTTTAACCCCAAAACAACCCAATGTCAACATCCTTAAGCCAAAAACACTGAAAAAAGGTCAAATTTCCCATTATAAGGTAAAAGCCAGAAGTTTTCGCTGTTGGTTTAAATTAGTTTTACCAAAAAATTTCAAAGCGGAAATGTCAGTTGATTTGTTTTAATTTCGTGCTGACATCCTTGGTATTTAAAGTAACTGTTGTGTGTGTGCTTATATTTGTTTTGTTTTGTTTTGTTTTGTTTTGATATCCATGAAGTTTCTTTGCCAAACAAACTTAGTAATGCCAACTCTCTCAAAAGAGCACATCAGCACTGGGACAGCAGCCATCTCTACTTAAATCTGTGCTCCCTCTTTTGACCCATCTTCTTTCCTTACTGTGGGAGGAAACCACTAACATCTTTATTAATATGTTCTCAGAACAAACATCTATTCTTTTCCCACAAACAGGAGGCCAAACATTTGGTTTTGTGTTATTTCTAAAAAATATCTAGAAATGTTAGGTTAAAATTCCCCAGCTAAAATGGAACTCTAATCTATAGTTGAACTTGAAATACAGTAAGTTGCAGACAGCCATTCTATTCCTACCTTCTTTCCACTATTTTATTCCCCCAAACTAGAGCTTCCCTAGAAAGACAATGAAATTGTGACCAGATTAAGCCCTGCTGCCTTGTTCCAAGGCAATTAACTCATTAATCTTCAAAACACTCTTGGAGGTAAGCAGGTGGCGTTATATTATTATTCTCTATTTTCTAAAAAGAAAATCAGAGACAATCATTGAGGTCCCACCGTGAATGAGTTATGGAGCTGGGCACAGTGCCTGTGTCTCTAACCACACTCCCATATTCCCTTTATACCACTCATGAAGGACTTTAACAAGCTTGCACCCTTTGTTGCCAGCCTCCCAGTAAATGCTTGACAGCAGCTTCAAAGCATGGGCCACCTGCTCCCTGCAATTCAGTGCAACAGGGAACAGCACTCACCTTAGAGCCACCAGCAACCCCAGCAGAAGGGAGTGAGGGCCAGACTCCTCCTACTCACAGGGACCACATGAAGCCTCTCCACATCCCCCTCCCCTTCCTCACAACCCACAACCAAGTGCTAGCCCAGCTATTCAAGACCTCATGGATTAACTCCCCCAAGACACTGCCTACTGACATTGATTTTAGGGTAAGCCTAAGTGAGAGAGGATAAGACCCCTAAAAATATGGGATTTCTCTACCAGATAAGATAAAAGAGAACAAGAAGTAGTATTTTTGAAGGTATATAGCTCACTGTTACTCTTGACAAAAACAAGTTATCAATTTGGAAATCATTCTTAACCAGTGAGTTTCCCCTCCCACCACTACCCCTATGGGTCCCCAAAGGCCCAATGTACAATATCTTATTGTTGAAGACTCTGGAATCTGAGTTAAGCCATGAGATATGTCTTACTCTATGCCCCTAGACTTAATCACTTTCAACTAGAACTAAATTTAGTCAGACCAAGTTTTCTTTCTGATTGTTACCTACTTCAATGTTTAAAATAAATAAACAAATAAAAACTAAAGGCTGCTTATGAGCATGACTATATACCTTTAATCAATGGCTAATTACATGCACAGGGCCATCATGGTTAATCACTAAAGTTTTCTAAGTTCTAAAGCAGACCCCATACCGCGAAGCTAATTGTAGGTTTTGATGCTGTATAGGGAACAAGAAAAAGCTTATTAATGTAACATTAAAATCTTCAGGGGAAATTTTAATTAATCTTATTTTTGATACAGTATAACTTTAATACAGCTTAAAAACCAGACCAGCCACATGGAGAACTCCATAACTCAGCACATATGAATTAGGAAAGCATCTATAAATGATAACTTTTTCTCCAAAAAGCAAACTGTACTGAAACAGTGACAACCACAATTAATCTTTGTGGTCACTGCAATAATATGCAAGAGGTTCATATATTTCGTTATTTAAAAAAATGTATGCAGTTAACGTTTAGTCCTTTTTCAATGTTAGGCAGTTGAAATTTATTCTTTACTTATCCAAATTGAGGTAACATTATAGACAAATGTGAAACAGGCTAGTTGCCTGATGCAACAATGGTAACAGCTTACATTTATTGAATATATGGGTACATATATTGGGTACTATTCTAAGCATTTCCACATATTATACCTCATTTAATCCAAACAACCCTATGCAGTATGTACTGTTTCCAATTTAACAGATGAGAAAACCAAGACACAGAGAGACTCAGGGACTTGCCCAGAGTCCCAGCGCTAACGAACGGTGGACACAGGATTCACACTCAGGCAGACTGGCTTCAGGGTCCGGACCCTCAGCACCATGCAGCATTCGGACTCAATGCAAGGCAAGAGTAACATACAACATACTCCACAGAATAGGGGTGTGCAAAGGGGGAAGAGGAGGAAGACAGCGGAAGGAAAGCACAAGTCAGTTCCCAACATGTCCCGTTCATAAAGGATCGTACTGAACCTTCTCTCTCTTCTCTAGCCCACTCCCCAATAAGCTTTGCTTCAGCCTTTTTCACAGACTAAATTCTTCTAAGGTGATTTCCTCACCTTAAATGAAACAACTTAAGTAATCAAGGCTGACTGAAAGAAAAAGAGAAGGAGAGGTTTCCTCAAGGAGTCAACTCCCTTACAGCAACGATTTTTTTAAATTTTCATTCACGCTGAAGGGCGCCCTCACTCAGTCCAAGGGAAGGGCTCCTCCTGTAATGTTTGGCCCTTGATGGCCCCACACAGCCATGCTGGTCCCAGCCTCCCTGAACTTCTCTCCCCAGTTCCAGTGGGATTTGAAGAGGAGAATGTGAAAAGGGTAGGGGCAGGCCAGCATCAGAGAAGGAACACTCTCTGAATAAGTTCATAAGGTTTCAATAATAAAAGTTCAATGTTTATGTAACCAGTCCCAGAGGCAGATACAAATATTCTTTGTAAAGAAACATAAAATGTATCAGGTACTAGGCCATAAAGAAAAATCTCATAAATGGCAAAAAGAAAAAAATCAGACAGGCAGTACCTTTTTTTAAAATCCTTACCCAAAGAAAAAACTTTTTCATTGCTTTTAGCAACAACAGAAGGGGGAGAGAGAGAAACATCGACATGAGAGAAAAACATTGATAGGCTGCTTGCTACCTTCTGGTAAGCACCCCCACCATGGAATCGAACCCATTACATTTTGGTCAATAGATGATGCTCCAACCAACTGAGCCACACTAGCCAGGGCAGATGAGAAGTACATTTTTACCTCAATGAGTAACACCAGGTTTTAACTCAAAGCTACCATCTCCCAAATCTACCTGAAAATCTAAAAACTTCTGAAGTGACTTAAAGAAAAAAAAATTATAGACATTTAGAAATAAATGTAAATTAGAAAAATTAAAAGTGATTTAGAATCCCAAAGCAGACCAGGTAGTGAATGTTCGTGTTGTCTCTCTTCCCAATGGAAATCTGTGGCCTACACAGGCTACCCCTGAGCCCAGGAGAGGGACACAGAGTCATAACCATAAATAATAAGGAATCAATTAGTGGTTATGTAATACCATGATGATTATTAGCAAAACAACCCACCCATCCAATGTTACTATTTGTTTAAAGGGAAGAATAACTGATCCAATTACTGCATCCTGATAAGATCCCATGAGGTCAGATTCCACTGCTCTGGAACAAGCCTTAAAATTAAGCTGCTTTCAGAAAATGCTTCTCACCCCAGAAAAGAACGTGGTGACCGGCTAAGTGGTAAATCCACTTGGTAGCTGTATTTCTCACTGTACTGTCCTTCTCTTTCCTTTTTAAACATAAGTCATTTTCTCCCACATGCTTTTTCTATTATCATCTCCCAGCATCCCATCAACTCTCATTAATAAGCTGGAGAAAATAACTACTCCAACCTCCAAGGTATTCTTACCTAAATAATTTTAAAATTTACAAGTGCCACAAGTGATGGAAAAATGGACACAGAATTCAACAGTAGAGGTATGATACAAGTTCACTTAGGAGATAGATTCACCTTGTGTCTAAATAACAGTCAACAGAACTATAAACTTTTTTAGGCCACCCCATCACATGTGCACCGTGCACACACACACAAACACATACTCACAAACACACACCTCCCCTCACCCTCAGTATGATTTTGAGGAATGGTTGTTTATTATGTGTTTGTTTGTTTGTTTGTAATTGGCAGACTCATCCACCTGCCAACTTGGTCAATAGGTTCCATTCCATTATTCTATCCCATCTAATATTTGGGGCACAGGATCATAAATTCAGTATCAGCCCACCTTCCCCTGGGGCCTGACTCAGTCCAGACTTTGCAAAGCAAAAAGTAGCAAAGGTAGAAGAAATAAAACATGAGCCTGGTGTTCTTTAGATTTGGTACTCTGGGACTCCAGTCACCTGAAGTTGTTGAAAATCAGCATGTTAAATTCGTACTTGCAAATACACCAACCAAGTAAATAAAAAAGGCCCACATCCTTGTATTTCTTAGTCATAATATCACAGGAAGAAGGCAACATGGTTTTAAAGGAAAAAAAAGATGCAGGCTGGTAACTTATTTACACATAGACTATTGAAATGTATGTGGAGCCCTGGCTGGTGTGGCTCAGTACATAGAGCACCTCCCTGCGAACCAAAGGGTCACCAGTTCAATTCCCAGTCAAGGCACATGCCTGAGTGCAGGCCAGGTCCCCACTATGGGCCATACTAAAGGCAACCACACATTGATGTTTCTCTCTCTTTTAATATGAATAAATAAATTAAATAAATAAATAAATAAATAAATAAAATGTATGTGGAAATATAGTGAATAAATATTTCTAAAAAATGGTCGTGTATGTATTGGAAGCTAAGGACTAACATTATTTGAGCTCCTAATGAACAAAGTTTATAACCAGTTACTCGATTCAAAAGATCTGAAATAAAATCCTTCTAAATTAACAATGCTTTTCACCTGAAAATGTCCTAGTATTAGCCATTTTACACCATTTCTCTAACTCTTACAAAAAATAAAGGTGCCAACAGACTGGGCATGTAAATGTGGTCTCCAATGCACTCTACCGCAACCCGTAGAACTTTCCCTATGGTACATGAATCCCCGACCATGGCTGCTATTAGTCCCTCACACAAGACCCTCCAAAACTTCAACAGAGCCAGTGAGAGTTTTACTTGCACAAGGTAACATGAACCTATATTTATAGAAGACCAGTCCCACAGGACCAGATACTAACCTGGCTTAGCCTCACAGGACCAAAGCTCCACAGGCCAGCACACAGAGTAAGGTGCCTAACTGCCCCTCCATGCTCCTGTCTGTCCAAACCTCGCCACCAACTCTACTTCTACACACAGACACAGGCGACTACTTTTGGTAGGACGTATTTCAGGAAACCTAAAAAGAATCCTGTTTTACTAGTGGAATTAAGCTTCTATTAGAATTCCTTTTTATACCCAGAAGAATCATGGTTATAGCCAACATTTCATCAAAACAAGGAAACATTTATAAATCTTTATAATGAATCAAATAATAAAATGAGGCTTCATATCCTATGAATTGGACCCAAGTGTAACATGATTACACAGATAGTTCCATGTAAATAAGCAAGAAATTAACATGTTAGCTAAAATAACTATTATATCCTTGATCATCCCTATGATTTATTTTATTACTGCACTCCACACAGCAGGTTCACAAACTGTTGTTGTTGCTGATGGTGGTGGTGGTTGTGCTGGTGTGGTGTTCCAAGTGATTTCAATGTGTGGCCACAGCTGAAGACCACTTTTTTTTTTTTTTAGCAATAACTTTAAAATCCTTCTTTCATATCCTTCACCTTTGAAATTCTCTCTCTCTTAGATTATTTAAAGCTAACAGTGAAAATTTTCCATTTCCAAGGTTCCTGGAAACATCTACAGGAGTGAAAGCGTTCCTTCTTGGCCTTAACTATAAATAAATTAATGTAGAGTTAGCTGCCTTTAGAACTCCTTCCAATCTATTCAGAAAGTCGAAAAACATTTTACTGATTATCAGCATACACTTCTTTTAAAGGTTCAAAATGTGCCTCAGAGAATGGCTACCTAGATAAAATAATATCGTAAGAATGAGACGAAGGTGTGAATATTTGCTAAACAACTAACTGAAAGGAAGAAAAGGCCAAGACTGATAGTTCAACGTAAAAATAACAACAACAACACAATGAACATTTTCTATTGCAAAGCACTGTATTAAGCTCCTGGCATACAGTATCCCCTTTAATCCTCAAAATACCGTATGAGCAGTTACTATTAATATCCAAGTTTTTCAGACGGAAAAAACCTGGGGCCCATAACAGCTAAGTCACTGGCCCAACCTGTCCAGCCAGTATGGACTGACACTGGTATTTAAACCCAGGAAATCTTACTCCAGAGCCCACACCAATAACAACAATAATGATGATGATGATTATGATAAATAATAGCAATTAACAGCCACCACCACCACCATGGAGATACGTATAAATTGTCATGGTTAGTTACTTATTTAAGAAAAGTTGTCATATGATTTCACTTATATGTGGAATCTAATGAACAAAATAAACTAACAGTGGAAAGTGGAGGGGTTTGGGGCTGAGTGAGAAGGGTGAAAGGGTTAAGAAAAGAAAAAATAGGAAACACTCATGGACACACAACAGTACGGAGATTCCCAGAGGGAAGGAGGAGTGAAGGGAGCTAGAAGACAGTAATTAATGGGGGGATGAACGGTGATGGACAGAGACCTGACTTGGGGTGGTGAACACACAATACAACACACAGGTGGTATACTGTAGAATTGTATACCTGAAACCTATATATGATTTTATTAACTGATGTCACTCCAATACATTCAATTAAAAAAATAAAATAAAGATCCCTTGGTCTTTCCAATTTTGATTCAGTAGTTTTAAATTAAAGCTCTAGGAGCTATAGCCAAAAAAAATTTTTAAATTACAATAATTTTAAAGTTCCCTAGGTCATTATGATGCAGCCTATTGACTAGTATTTGGACCTACTGCGTTCCACCACTGCAACCATCTTGATGGGATTTAAATATTAAAACAACAACATAACTATCCTTAAACCATTTACAAATGCCTTCCTAAAATGTGTTAATAGTATTCTTTTTACTTCAGTGTGTTATTTCTACAATTGGCTGTCTTTCATTATATATTAAATATTAGTATCATTTTTTTAGAAATTGGAACCTAAAATAAAGGAAATTTTTATTGACTTTCCAAAAATTAAATGTTTTAAAAATTTAAACAGCACAAAATCAGCCGTATACTACTTAACTATAGTAGGTGGGTAAATTAGTTTTAAATAATAATAATATATTATATTAATTATTCTTCCCAGCTTAGACAATCAACATGTATTTATTATGGTTCTTTCATGCATCGCTCCAGTTTGCCTTTCCCAAATGCCGACAAACACATGCTCTCTAATTTCTAATCAAAACCCAAAGGTTTCTGATGCAGACTAGTAGCCTCAGCAGCAAAGTTATAGGATTCAGGGCTTTCACAGGATTTTTGACGCTATGTTCCAATCAGAGTAAACAGAGAAAAACACACACACGGCACTCAGACACGAACCCTCCAGTAAGTGTTTCTGTTTCCAACCCTTCATTGGTTATCTATCATCTTTCATGCTTTGTCTTCTAAGGCCACGGCAGTCACTGAAATTTGTTGGGACAAGAAATAAAACATTTAAAATTGATCCAATTCCTAATTATACATGTAAGGTTACTCTTCCGTTACCAGGCTCACCCACAGGACAGAAGCCGCTGCAACCTCTAACCAACACTGTCAGTCTTTCGAGCATCACTCATTACCCAAGGGCCTCTCTCCACAGTCAGAAACACAAGGAATATGGGGAGCAGGACCTGTTGAATACAATAAATCCCTGAAGCATGCAGGGCTATTCCCCCGAAAAAAGGAGGGCAGGAGGCTGCAGGAATTATTCAGGTTCTAAAGTACCTCTATTAGTGGTTCCCTCTTTTGAGTACTTCACATACCTATTTACATAATTTTAAAACTACAAAGAGTAGATTGCCCTTTTTTTCTTCAGGTAAAGGCATTAAAATAAAAACTAGCCACCATTTATTTTCACTATAATTTCATAAAAAGGAAGGATCTTTCACATCCTAAGAGTGAAAGGACAACCTCAGAATGAAAGCAATCCTTCCTTAAAAAGCAGGCTTGGCCATCCTATATACACACACATCATATGTTCTCTCCCTCTGTATACCTTCTCTTCAACTTCTTTTTCCCTTTGCTCCCCCACCAGTAACAACTTTTCTGCCAGCCTCTATTTGGGAACCTCTGGGCCATATCACTCACTGTTCCAACACTTTTCTAGAAGCATGGGAAACAGAGTTCTGGCTGTAAGGACAGCACTAATTTCAGTTGTATTTAGATGACAGTAAAAGCTGAGAAGACCATCATACACCTGCAATAGCGTAGGAATACCCTCACTTGACAGCAGCTTTGTAGGCCCTAGAAATTCTGTAACAAAACTTTTCATAAAACTTTATACATACCTCCATTCAAAAACTTGCCACATTATATTGGGACTTTTTTTAAGCCAGTGAACCATATGTCTTGTTCATATTTTAATACCTAGGTGAGCAAAGGATTCTAAAATATGGTAGGTACATAATAAAAGCAGATTGAGTCAGTAAATTCTACATATTGAATTCCACATGTTTTCAATTGTGAACAAAAACTCTATTCCTCTAGAAATAAAATTATACTGAATAGATAAAAATGTCTAATATTACAAGCATATTTAATAAATTAGTTCGTAATGCTTTAATAGTAACAAGTCACAAAATAAAACTTTAAAAATCAGGATGGGCTAAGGAAAATAAATCAGATAAAGACAAATACTGTACGATGTCACTTATATGTGGAATCTAAAAAAGCCCAACTCACAGAAACAGAGACAAGTGGTTACCAAGGGCTGGGCGTCAGAGGGAAATGAGGAGATGTTGGTTACAATGTATAAACTTCTAGTTACAACAGCAGTAAGTTTGGGGGATCTAAGGTACAGCGCAGTGATTGCAGTTAACAACACTATGTTTTTATATACTTGAAAGCTGCTAAGAAAGTAGACCTAAAATTTTCTCGCCCCAAAGAAAGAAATGGTAATTACATGACAAGATGGATGTGTTATCTAAAGCTACAGCGGTGATTGTTTTGTGATACAGAAGTGTACCAAATCAACACGTTGTACACCTTAAAATTACACAATGTTATACATCCTTGAACTCTTACTCCTACTAATATTCAATAATATCTTATTTTCTAACACTTTATAAAAAATCTAGCTGACCTGTAAAAACAAATGGTCTATACTCAAGGATGAGAGAAAAACAGAAGATAAACATTCAAAACAAAGATGAATGCACAACATGAATAAAATAGTATAATTTGGAAATGCCCTCCATTGCAAAAATAACCTAATAATTTTGTCGAGTTTACCATTAACAAATGAAAAGTGGAAAGGTCTAGTGGAAAGAGCATACATAGGCTTTGCACTCACTCACTCACTTATTCATTCATTCACAAAATATTCATTGACTACCCATTGAGGTCCAGGCGTTGCTAGGATACCACAATAGGAAAAGGAGACAAAAATCCCTTCTCTCACAAAGCTTTACATTCTAGCAGGAAGAGACAAATAAATAGCAACTAAAAATAATAAATATGCTATGGGGAAAAACAGTATGCAGGGCAAGGGCATTTTGGCATGCTGGGGTTGGAGGGTACAATTTTAAGCAGAGAATTCATGTGGAGGACACTACTGAGCAAACACTTTTAGGAGGCGAGGCAGTCAGTCAATAGGGAGTCTGGGGATGAAACAAAAAGCAGAGGAGATGGCAAATTGGAAGGCACTCTGGCAGGAGAGAGCATGTTGTTGAGTTAGCAAACGTGGCTGAAGCCTGAGCAGAAAATGAGAGAGAGACAGGCCAGAGAGGGATGAGCAGAAGCTGCAGGAAATCATTTTGGGCCTTGTGAAATACTGTAAGGACTCCAGCCTTGACTATGGTTCTGACGGAAAATTGCACCTTTACTGCTTACCAGGTGACACTGAACAAGGCACTTACTTCTCTGAACCTTGGGTTCCTTATCTGTAAAAATTCAGAAAATGTACCTGGCAAGGTTGAGTGAGGATTAAATGAAGACCATCTATAAGGTGGAAAGTGTTTTTCACAAAAAGTTATCCTTCGTCTGACAAACATCTATCAAGTATCTACAGCATTTAGTATGAGATCAATTCCCAACTTTTTAACTGTTATTAGAACTATTTTCTATGTGGAAATACTTACATTATTATTGACATATCTTCAAAATTATTTTAAAACCATTTTAAAATAAATTCTTAAACATTTCTAGAAACATTAAATTTTTGTTTAAATTTTAACTTCAATTAAACAAAGGCCACCTATTTAGAACGCTCAAATAACCATAACTTGCCTTCTCTTCTGCACTTGTCTTTTAACACAAGAAGCAAATCATAAAATCATATTCTGATAAAAAGGATTAATACAACAAACTTCCAGGATGTACCCAGAGTCAACATTGTTGTTGAAGACCAATTTTCCGCAGCATTCAAAAGTATGAGCAACAAAAGCCTTCAAAATAACTATCCTTACTTATGCCGTGATTATAAGGTAAAGAAATAAATTAATGGAATTACAGAGTATCCACAAACACTTACCATTAAATTGACCCTCCCCCACCCAAAAAAAAAAAAAAAACTGCAATAAAAGAACACATGATTTTCAAGTATTTCAGTTAATTGAGGGTTCCTCTCTCCCCGAGAGATTACTTGTACAGGGGATAAAAATGGCCTATCTAGTTTCCATTTGTTTTGCGAATTAACATGAATGTAATCAGTTCAGAATGGGATGAACCTGCAGCTAGTAACAGTATGTTATGCAGTTTAAAAACCAATAGATGGATGGATATACATATAAATATCACATTAATGTCAATTAAGCACACTGTCTGTTATTGTACAACTTATAGATGACACCAAAGACATCATTAAACTGTTTTTAAAGAGATTTAAAGTGAAGAATAGATTCAATCCAATGTTGCAATGCCAGCTTAGAGATGCTATTTCTGAACCTCAGTTGGGAGTTTTAAATATGAGATCTTAAGTTCCTGAGAGTGACACAGGTCTGAGTGACCACAGTGGAATGGCCTCTAATCCCAAGAGTAATAAAGAGTGTACACTTATAATTAAGGTCATACTCTGGGCAGTAAATCCCAGTGATAGCGTATAGAACACCCCACTAACTATGGAACTCATCTCTACATCATACAGAAGATAGTAATTAATATAACTAAATATAAATGTAAGCCCGTATACAAGGGTGAAGGAAATCCAAATCTGAAATTTGAAACACCATGCTAAAAAAAACTGAAATCCTTTTAAAACTTTATTTCCTATTGTGTATAAAAACAATACTGTCAAACATAAAACAATAGAAAGAAACTCACTGTGTATGTGGCATACATGTATGTATATAAGTATGTTTAATTGTGAGTGTATAACTCCAAAATTAAAACTTTCAGAAAACTAATACAAAGAGAGTTTTTTTAAAGACAAATGATGGATCTGAAAAGCCTAACACTTCAGAGCAGAAAAGCATTTTATTTTTTTTTTTAATATTTTATTTATTTATTTTTAGAGAGAAGGGAAGGGAGGGAGAGAGAGAGGGAGAGAAACATCAATGTGTGGTTGCCTTCATGTGTCCCCCACTGGGGACCTGGCCTGCAACCCAGGCATGTGCCCTGACTGGGAACTGAACCAGTGACCCTTTGCTTCACAGGCCCGTGCTCAGTCCACTGAGCTACACCAGCCAGGGCACAGAAAAGCATTTTAAAACACTGAAAAGTAAGACAGGACACCAGTTTGAGCCAAGATATTTACAACATAAGTCCCTTTTTTACTACTAATGTCCTGACCACGAATGCCCATCTTGTAGGGTAGGAAAAGTCAGTGAGCCCTAAAGATAGGCATGCCAACGAAAAAAAGCCAAACCTTTTTTCTGAATCTGGATATAATTCAGCATTCTATGCCCAATGCTGTACTCTAGGGCTTAGCTAAACATGCTGCTGGTTAGTACAAACATTTTCTCTTCAGTTATATTAGAAGTGACTTCCTTTTTCAGAAAACATATTATATAACTGTATATTCCATTTAAGGAGCCAGACCAAATATGAGAAATAAGATTTGGTGTTAATAAGAGTAACAAAATTAAAACTAAGCTGGGCAACTCAGTCTACTATCTCAAAAGTCTGTCAGCTATAATTCTGCAGGAACATTACAGAAACGCTTGCAATGCCTAATTCATTCAACTTCTTTCAGCACACTGGGAAATTGAAACAAAAAACAGTAAACTCATCTTGCGTCTTCCAGATGGCTGAGGTTGTCCTTTGGGCCACACACTCCCTTTTAAAGTCAGGGAGGTCCTGGTTCTATTCAGGTTCCACCACATACCAGCTGGGCAATCTGGGGAAGTATGGTGTGGCAGTTACAACAATGGGCTACGGAATCACACTACTTGGGTATTAAGCCTGGCTTTGCCACTTCCTAGCAGGGAAACCATAGGTGAATCTCTGTGCTTTGGTTTCCTCTTACGTAAATGAAGGCATAATAATATTTCCTATCTGATATAGTTGACTTATGGATTAAGTGAATGAATAAAAATACACACAACAATGGGACATTTCAGGTGCTCAATAAACTTCAGTTGCTAAACATCCTTTAAAAAGCATTACTCAGCCCTGGCTAGTATGGCTCAGTGGGTTGAGTGCCAGCCTGCGAACCAAAAGGTCGCCAGTTCATTTTCCAGTCAGGGCACATGCCTGGGTTGTGGGCCGGTCCCTGGTTGAGGGCACACAAGAAGCAACTTATCTATGAATCTCTCACACATTGATGTTTCTCTCCCTCTCTTTCTCCTCCCCTTCCCCTCTCTCTAAAAGTAAATAAACAAAATCTTTTTTAAAAATATAAGTAAATAAAAATAAAAAGCATTGCTGAGCCTTATTGTCCCTTGCAAAATGAGTCTAAGAATAGTAGCTCTGTCACATGCTAGCTCAAGTATGTAATGAGATATACATAAACTGTTTCACACAATGCCTGGCACATGGAAAATATTCAATAAAAGTCAACTTTAAAAAAATACTTAACAGATGAACATAAATTGCTGACATGTATAGGGTTTCTTCCCTTCCCTTGTTTTGTGTCCAGTTGTATATGCCATATTTGAAGAAAATAATATTGAGTTTGACCTACTAATATCCAGTGATATTACTTCACAATGAAAATGTAATTTGATTAGAGGAAAGGTAAGGATGCTGACTCAACTCAGTACATGAAATGACTCACCTGTCAGGATGTGCATCAGCAATATGTCGAAATCCTGGACAGTGAAGAGAGCTAGCATCTGAATAAATGAATGACAGACTAACAGACCATTTGGGACAGAAAAGCAAGAATTTATGAGGAGTTCAACAATCTCGCTGAACAATGCCAAGACCAGGACACGCCCGGTTCTCGCACTTCCCAAAGCTCCCTCCAGATACAAATTGGTTTACACTATGCTTGCAAAGGAAAGAAAAACAAGCAATGTTTGACCGCTCTGTCCTGAGTCTAAATTTTGAATTAACATTAATATTCACAGATGTTAGTTTATAAATACTAGCTAAAAGTAGTAATAGTAATTTACATTTTAAGAGTTCTTTACAATATCATATTCATATCAATATTACTGGCCTCCTATTAAAATAACATTAAGTACTGAGCCACTTCAAAGTATTTTGTAAACCATTTTTCTTTTCCACACACCCTGTTAAAGATCTAAGGTCTGAAAAGAAAAAAGAAAAAAAAGAAAAAGATAAAAAATTAAAAAAAAAAAAAGATCTAAGGTCTGAGCTAAAATTCTGCAAGCTTTTTATAGCCTCCTACAAGGCCTCAGGCTAAGTCTGCAAGGAATATGCTATATTTGCTTAGAATCCACTATGTTTAACTTAATAATCAATCCTTTATTTATTCATTCCACAAATATTTACAGAACACTTTTTACATGCCAGGCACTAGTCTAGGTCTTATGTATACATTTCTGAGCAAAATCGAACAAGATCCTAGCTTTCATGAAGTTTACACCAAAAGGGAAGAAAACCTAATTAAATGGTAGTATAAGTAAATATAAAACAGGTTGAAAGGTACAAGATACTATTAAGAGCATATACTACAGAGAATGAAAAAGAAATATACTTGTCCTCAAAAACCTTTAGAGTCATGAGAACAGGATTAACATATGTAAATAAAAGGAAAATTACAAAAAAAAATAATTGCCTAAATTTCATAGGTCAAGACAGGAAAGGAGAAAGCACTTGGCGAGGCCCTAAAATACTCCAGCCAGGTTCCTTCCATGTAGTTTCTCATGGAAACCTTGAAAAAATCCTGCAAGGTAGGATTTTGTAGATGAGAAAACTGAGGCTGCAAGATATTCAGTTCTATTAGTATGAGCCGATAACTACGGGGTAGAAACAGCTTCATTAACAGAACCAGAAAGTATGACAATTTCATGGCAAAATAAAATATATTTGACATTAACTTAGACAGAGATGTGTAGCAGCATAACTGCAGGGACCAGAGCAATGAATTTGTCTTCCTCATCCTCTACCTTCCTTTTTACAGACCACCTCCAACCCCTCCCCAAGGCACACAGTATTTTCACCCCAATCACACCCAGCGCTCATGACCTCTCCACACCCACAAAAACTGGCCTTTTCCTCTGAAAATGTGGTTAATCTTCCTGGCTGTTAAAGAGCTAATTGGCTCACCGTGAAGAAACATATTTACACTATTGCGAAGGCTTCATGGAAACAATAGTAAAATGGGTTCATTCAATGCCCTAATTTCAACAATGGGAATTTCAGGCATAAAATGGGCAAATTACCTGGAGCCCCTGCAGGCTCATCTATTCTGCTTTCACAAGGATCATAAGGCAAGCCTTATCAACTGATGGGGGCGGGGAGGGGGGCACAAATCTGGATAAAAATATAAGCTAGTCCTGGCCAGCGTGGCTCAGTGGACTCAGAGCCAGCCTGAAAACCAAGGGTCATCAGTCGGGACACATTCCCAGGTTGCAGACCAGGTCCCCAACCCCAGTTGGCGGGGGTGGGGGGGGGACCACACACCAATGTTTCTTCCCCTCTCTTTCTCCTTCCTTTCCCCTCTCTCTATAAATGAATGAATGAAACTATCTTATTCAGAAGTTTTAACAATTTACATTGCTTGCTTGTACCATTATTGCAGCCCGTATCACAAAATTGACCAAGCAATAATTTCCAAGACACCCTGAAGTCCAAAGACTTGAGTGTTACCAAGCATTCACACAAATGACAATGTCTCTTTCAGGGCCAAGTGCAGCAAGCTCAGGAGAGTCCTTTTAAATGACATTCATCTAGATCTCGGAAATTCTCATATTACATAAATCTGGAAAAACAGGCACCAGGCTCTCCGTGGGAATGGACAGCACACACAAAATATGTGTCTTAAACTTCCGATGAAACTAGATCCAGACAGGCCAGGACAACCTCATTAACACAATCCTTACTAGAGTATTTTTCACAATGTACCCTCTGTTGAAAATACCATGATCTCCTACAGACAATCAGCCCTTTCAGGATCTGCAACACTATACACAATGTCAAAAGGTATTTGTTAATGAATGAATAAACCAAAATAAACAAAAGTCACCAAAGACAGAACAGGTATAAAAAAAAAAAGATATACACATTCTAAAGAGCCATTTCCTGTTTCGCAATAAATAGTTCTTCCTGAAAATCTTGAATGAATCATTCATTTCCAATCATATCATGTATACATAATCATCTTAAAAGCTTAGTAAGGACTTACTCTGAGACAGTCACTGTTCTAAGCAGTTTAAATATATTAATTCATTCAATTCTTTTCACAATGCTGTGTAGCAGGTATGATTATCCTTATTTTACATACTGAAAACATCCCAGAGATATTTAGTAACTTGTTCTTGATCACATAGCGAGAAAGGGCCTCTGCTGAGCTTCAGACCCAGGCAATCTGTCACCTGCACATTATCACCAACTCTGCTATAGAGTACAGGAGTTGGCTTATCGCTACTTTTGTTACTTTTCATCTATTATCTACAACATATACTGGAAGGACCACCTGGAAGGGTTCATCTTCCTAATAGATTTTTTAACATAGAGACTGAGGCAGACATGAGTCCAGTCATCTACCTCCCCTTTGTACCAAGCAAATTATACAGATTCTCTAGCTGGTTTGTTATTTCTGTTATTTCTGTTTAAAGGACTCCTATATGATGGTGTTAAATCTCTCAAATGATAATTCCAAGCCTTCCAACATTCTCCTTTGCACCTAAGCTACCTTACTTTAAAGACTTCAACATTATGTTTGGATTTAATTTACTTTTTTAGGGAAATGAAATGACACAGATGTTTAGCTGCTTCATTTTTTTCTGGAACACCTGATATTTATTGTTCCCTCATAGGTTTTTGATGAGTTGAACTGAGCATTCAACCCTGTGTTATCATTGGCACGGCATAAGGTCAAGAAGACATCCAGTAGGTTGAACTGCTCCCAAAAGAACTTCAGAGAAGCATGAATAGGACAAGAAATAAACAAAGGGAAAAAGTAAGAAGACGTTTCAGGCAGAAACAGTATGGAGGTAAGAGTGAGCACATTACAGGGGAAATAAGAGAAGACACGCGTGACTGGGCAGAGGAGACAGTGCACTGGGAAGAGTAGGAAACAAGAGTGCAGAATCAGAACCAGGCCGTGAAGGAATGCAGAGTACTCTGGGTTTCATGCAGCTAACAGAGATACGTTGGCCAGAGTCAAGCATAAAGAGTAGGTGTTTTTAGAGAGGTTTAGATGGAACATTATCACCAAAACCAAACATGAGGCACTATGAGGGCCTATTCTGATCTGATGGCAGTAGAAGGAAGAAAGAAAAGGAATCTGAGACACATTTAGAAGATGGGAACAAAGGAATTTTTTGTCATACTAAGATATAATGAAAAGGAAAGTCAAAGACTGCTAATTGCTTCCAGGTTGGACAAATGATATACTGCTGGTAAAAGTGGAATCACTAGACATAGAACTTAGTTTACCAAGGAAGTTCATGCATTTTAGTATTGGGGACACTGGAGTGCCCCCAATTAACTCCAGGGCGTCCAAGGGAGGCGAGGTTCAAGTCAGTACCAGAAACATGGGGCTCAATGAGAGACTAGAGATTCCAGAATTTTCCCAGCAAGGTGAAAGAGAAACAGATAAACTCAACTCACAAAGCAAACGCAGAACAAAAAACAAAAGGTTAAAAATGAAACCATGGGCAGCTAGAGACAAGGTAAAGAAAACCTGCCCTGGCCAAAGTGGCTCAGTTGATTAGAGCGTTGTCTCCTAAGCTAAAAGGTCAAGGGTTCAGTCCCCAGTCAGGGGGCATGCGAGGGGTAGCCAGTCAATGTTTCTCTCTCACATCAATGTTTCTCTCTCTTTCCCTCCTTTCCCCTCTTTCTAAAATCAATCAGCATGTCCTCAGGTGAGAATTAAAAAAATTAAAAAAGATAAAACTCAACAATGAGGCAGAATGCTCAGTGTAGGATGCAACAAAGAAGAACCCAGAAGATGAAGTATCACCAAAAACAAGAAGTAAAGCTTCTAAGCCACTTCCAATGCTAAGAGTGGATAATAGATATACAAGTGTAAAAACTTCTCCTGTAACCTTAAGGAAATTCCCCTGGTGCTAATGAAACAACCCAAACAGCTTTCGAAGAAGTCTGAGAGATACCTACTAAAATCGAGACTTGGGGGACTGGGAGAGGGCTACATGTGATTTGTTTTTGGTGTGGTTTTTATTAAATTAAGAGGAGTGTAAGGAAAAAGAGATAAGAGAAAGAGGGAAACATCAAGTCCATTAGAGTTTTTAGAAACTCAGGAGTTTCAATTCACATGCATTTGATTTTAAGATTAAATTTTAATTAGTAATGTTAGAAAAATTGCATTTATAAAAGCCAAGGTGAAGAGAGAATAGCTAAAGCTCAAAGGAAGGAGTCTGGATTTCATTCCAGATGCAGTAAGAAATCATGGCGATGTCAAAGCCTGAAGGAGAGACGTACCACATTATTTGTATTTTTAAAATGATTACTCTGGTAGAATGAATGGGAAAGAGGCAAGAGAAGAAGTAAGGCAACCAGTTAGCAGACCACTGCTCTACAGAACAGCTATGGAGTCACAACAATGACTAGAAACAAAGTGGACAAGTATGTTGATGTGGAATTGAAAGTACTTGCTGATAGTAATTATTCTGGGGGAGGGTGTGAAAGTGAATAGAGAAACAGGGAGGAAGCAAAGATAACTATCATTTGTCTGGTTTAAACAGCTGGATGAATAGAGGAGTCAGTAAGTAAAAGAGAGAAGAAATAGTTTAGTGGAGGAAATCAAGTGTTCCACTGAAAATGTGTTAAGTTAGAGATGTTTGGAAGACATGCCTGGAAATGTTCAGCCAGCAACTATATATACAAGACCCAAAGTTTGAAATAAGGTCAGGGCTGGAGATAGAAATATGAGAGACAACAGTATATAAATGGTCTTAAAGCCAATGGGATAGATGAGACCACCTATGGCAAAAGTACAGAAAGTACAACACAGAAACCCTAAAAAAATCCCATACATACAAGTTGAGCAGAGGAGGAAGAACCAGCACGGGGAATAAGAAGAAATAGCCAGAGGCAGGAGGACAACCAAGGCAGTGTCACAGAAGCCAAAGATGAATATGTTTCCACATGGAGAATGTACACAAGTATCAAATGCTGCTGATACGCATGTCCATCAGATTTGGGGGTGGCCTGACAAGAGTAATTTCAGTAAAGCAACAATAAAGGCAGAATCACATAACAGCAAGAACTTACAGAATCCTGCTATGGCCCCCCATTAAAATCACTCTTCTGTCTTCAGCATCTCTTCCTGCTTTCCACTGCTCTGTGTCTAGTTCAAATGTAAAGGTTCTGACTGGTACACCAAGTCACTATCATCTCTACTGGGTAGAGCCTTAGGTGCAGATCACTGCTTAAGCCAAAAGCCTTCCTATCGACTAGATGGTCTTGAGTCAGGTGGCCACTCATTCTGGTCACCTGAGATGAGAGAGCACAAGTTTCCGCATGACATACATTCTAGAAAGGGTATGCTAAGTCTTGACCAGTCCCTAACATACTTTACTAAAAGGTAAAACGAAGACCAAGAATACTTTTACTGATGAAGATCTAAGGAGGCTTGTAAATTATAAGTAGTTTAATTTTTCCTAATTTGGGGTAGGTATCCAGATGTTCAAGATATCATTGCTCTTTCTAACTTATGATTAGTTTAAGTCAGTGAATATTTTAGGAGAAAAAAACACAAAAACAAAGAAAACTTTCTGAGTATGGAGTCATGATATCCAATACATTTTAAATCATTAAATTAAGAAAATACATGTTTTTTAAACTTTTATGATAAAATGTTATAAAAGGCAAAAAAAGACACAGTTTTTAACAGCATGCATTCATTCTCTTTAAAAAAAAAAAAGAAAAGAAAGTTTCCATCCAAAAATATTCAGGCCCTATAATTTTATACCCCAGCAGAGCCAAGCTACAATGAAAAAAGCACCCAAAGGGAGGTTTACAGCGGAAACTCTGACACATGCTGAACTGCGGTCATGAACAGCGCTGGAACTGCCAGCGTGTGTCTATATAGCCAGATACAAATGCATATACTCTGCATTACAATTAGTGAAAAAAAATAAAGGATCATGACACTTAAAGTTTATGAACCTAACCAAAACATTAAAAACATAAACACAAGCTGGAGCCAGAACACTCCCCAAACAATACCCTTGCATTTGAAAGTAGAACTGATGCACATTTGCATTTGTAGAGTACTCAAAAGTTTTTCACTGCATTTTTAGAATGTGCTATCACTTAAGGGTCCTAACAAAACTAAGAGCTAAGCTGGCTAGATCTGATACTCTTTTGCAACTAAGGAACCTAACTTGCATCAAAGATTCAAGATTTGCTCAAAATTATACACATAGTAACAGTCCACATTAAAATCTATGTCTTGTAGGTCACAAGAAGCCTGCTGCTCCTTGTAGGTCACAAGAAGCCTGCTGCTCCTACCAATTAAGTTGATATTCTACAGTCTTCGATACGGTTTCAATACGGAGGGGGTTTCAAACCCCGGCTGGAGTGAGTTCAGATATCACATACCATACTCTCACTTCAAAAACAGACTCCATGCTATTCACCCAAGTATTATAAATATTAGTTATGCTGTAATTATCAGTTCTAAGGCATTCAATGTCTTACTATACTGGTGTATTACTAGAAAGCCAATTTTGACAGTTCATTCATTATGTTACTGTATTATTTTTGTTAATGAGTACACAGAACCCATAAAACTGCTGGTGGTCACTGTTTTTATTCCTTCTTGGAAGTTCTACTGGTTTCAACCCATTGACAATTAGCAGTGATAAAGTAATCTATAAGTTACTTACTCATGATATTCATGAATAAGAGCATATATTTAGTACAAACCTAACTAAATAAAAAGCTACGTTATTATGCCTGTCTAGTGTTCACTAACAACTGAAAATTAAAGAACAAACTGAATCATTTAGAAGAGTATACAGTGTTAGAGTGCTTGTTTTATGACTCTCCTACATACATAAAAAACCCCAAACACATTTCTATTTTTAAATGCTTATTTGCAAGCACCAAATCTTCCCACCAATACCCACTGAACTCAATGGGCTGTTCTCAGGAGAATCCGTTATGACGTCCACAATATCTACTACATATCTGAGTCTCAGCCAAGGACTATCAGTGTCTGCATCATTTCATAAAAAAGAAAACCATTCTCATTTAGAAATTAAGACAGCATGTAAGAATACTGCTACTTCAGCCCTGGCTAGTGGCTCAGTAGGTTGGAACACCGTCCCGTACACCAAAAGAGTTCGATTCCCAGTCAAGGCACATACCTGGTTGGGGCATGTTTGGAAGGCAACCAATTGATGTTTCTCTCTCACACTCATATTTCTTTCACTTTCTCTCTCTCTCTCTCTCTCTCTCTCTCTCTCTCTCTCAAATTAATAAACATATCCTCAGGTAAGAATTTACAAAAAAGAATACTACTTCAATCTGCCTCAGCCAAACTCAATACACTACCTGAAAGTAAATATGCAATGTGGTAATATTAAATAATACAAATAACTACTATTTACTGAGCACCCAATACATCCCAGAAACTGCCAAACTGCTTTAATGATAATAAAAAATAATAATGATGTAGCAAACATTTATTGAGTCTATACAGTGAGCCAGGCAACGTTCTATATGATTTACAGAATTATCTCACAATGCCACACTTTATAAACGCAGAACCCAAGATACAAAGAGACTAAATATTTTGCCCAAGGTCACACTGGCAGTTAGGGAGAAACCCAGCAACAAAGTCCCCTCTCTTTCTTCATCCTGTGTGGGTGAAATGGGCTAATTTAAGCAAAGTACTCAGAACAATGCTTGGCACATGATAAGCACTCCATAAATATTAGTAATTACTACCAGTATTATTCAATCTCTACAACAATCAGGTAAAATGGAAACAGTGAAAAAAGAGAATGAGGAAAATGAAAGGAAACTGGGAAGACAGCGGGAAATAGATCAATTGACAATACCTACCTCTAAAAGAAAAAGAAAATCAAGGCTCTCAGAAAGAAGGGTCAAGGATGGCTTCCCAGAGGTTTGCTTTATAAACTTTGTGACAAAATGTCTTTTGCTATCATTTTATTGATTCCTCTCTGTAAAAACTAAAGTGCAGTGACAGAAACATTGATGAGAAGGGGAGAAAGAAGAATAAAAAGAGGAAAAGAGAAGTTAGACACATTATCTGAAAAAAATCAACTGCCAAATAAGTGCAAATGCTCAGTGTAAAGCAGGCAATTTTTTTCTTTATTAAAAAAAGTATAAATGTAGGGGAGCTGTAAGATTAAGCTTCTAATCTATCCACTACCAGATCCTACTGAAAAAAAAAAGCACTTATTAAACATGTACACTGAAGTTAAAGACCCAAAAATTTGTAAGAGAAACCATGAATCCTGGTTGGTCGTGTTCTTAAGCAAAATGCAGGCAAAGAATTCAATATGACTTAGCTTTGGTATCCTTCAAATACCCACTTGAGGCTGTTTTCCCACTTTAAATATGGAAATAACAACAAAAAAATCAAAGCTCAGTTTTATTTAAGACTTGGTTCACTTAATATTTGATCATCTGTTGGAACTACTAATAAGGAAACCAAAGAAAGGCAAACTGATAACAGTTTTTGGGATGTAGATACCTGTCCCATAGAACTCAACACGGAGACTACTGTTTTCAAAAAACTTGCTCAACATCGAATGAAAACTTTTGATTCTCAGCAACCTAGTAATATCCAACATCCAATTTTTAATTTTTTAAAAATGAGGAAATTGAAAGCCAGAGAATCTGTTCAACAGGGAAGCAGAATGGCACTGTGGAAAGAAAATGCATACTGGAATCAGACATACTTGGAATAGATTTCTGGTTCCCTCACTAACTAAATGTTGCTTCAGTTTCCTCATCCAATAGGAGAATTATACCACTCTCCAAGCAAACTGTGGTTAGAAATAATGAAAACAGAATATTCAACACTTAGCAAGGAAAAGGCACTCAGTAAGTAGTAGCTATTGGTATTAATGTCACTACAATCTCTGTGAAGGTAGATCAGTAGGTGACAGTTATTATTATTATGAATATAACCTTCTAGGGGGCAAGGACTGTATTATCTACCTTAGGGAGTCCGCACAGTGCCTGGCATAGAGTAACCCTTATATAATGGAGGCAGGGAACAAAGAAAGATGACAGGAGTTAATTAACAGGGGAATTGATATTCAACAGTTCTCAAAAGCTCCTTCTATTAAAACAGCCAGGAAATGAAAGCAACCTAGGTGTCCATTGACAGATGAATGGATACAGAGATCACACACACACACACACACACACACACACACACGAAATACTATGCCACAATAAAAAAGAATGCAATCTTGTCATTTGCAACGACATGGATGAATCTAGAGGGTATTATGCGAAGTGAAATAAGTCAGGCAGAAAAAGACAAATACCATATGATTTCACTCATATGTAGGATCTAAGAAACAAAACAAACAAAACAAAAATAGACTCACAGAAACAGAAACCAAAGGGATGGTTAGCAGAAGAGGGGGTGGCAGATGGGTGAAGGGGGAAGGGGGATATGGTCAACAATATTGTGGGAAGTTGACACACTGCCAGGTGATTACTAGCATTAGTGGGGTGATCACATCATGAGGTGTAAAACTGATGAATCACTATACTGTACACCTAAACTAGTATCAACAAGATTGCATACCAACTATACTTAAAATATTTTTTAAAAAATTCCTTCTAGAAAGCACTTATACCATATGTATAGTAACAGTATATCCTATTTCATTGTTTGTTTGGGATTTTTTTTGCAAACTCAATTTAGGGGCTTGTAACACCGTATTTTTTAAAATGAAGTAGAATAGAATAGAATAGAATAGAATAGAATAGAATAGAATAGAATAGAATAGAATAGAATAGAATAGAATAGAATAGAATAGAAACAAGCATATATACCATATTAAATAAGTTTCTTCCTTCATTTAACTTGTATATTGGTTACATGTGCACTCTATATTTGTGTGTGTGAGTGTGAGAGTGTGTGTGTGTGTGTGTGTGTGCACGCGCTGGGGCTAGGATGTAAAATAAATTCTTTACTGCAGGTAACAAAATACAGGAATGATACTATCCTAGGTTTTCCAGGAAGGTTCTACTTTTATGTGATTTTATATTTTTCAATAAGATAAAGTATATTAACTAAATGGGATCTGAATTTTATACATATATATGTCAAAAATCATAAAGAAAAATCTTTACCAGACTGTAAGTTCCACTTATTGGTTTAGAAAATACAAACATAGTACCTACTTAGAAAACTTATAGCTAAAACATCCATACAGATTACATCAAGAAATCACCCTACAAAACTCAGATAAAACTAAAAGCATATGCCTTAGTAGCTCTGAAACATGGCAGCTTTGTCCCCCAATTCAAAACATAAAAACTCCTTTATTAGGAATTCAAGATCATTTCTGAGCATCTTAATTCTCATATGAGTTACCACAAAACAATCATATGATATTTCTGAGGTTCTCGACAGTGAGTCTGAAGTATCAAAGCACACTGTACTATGGGCAAAGATCATTACGGCTCTCTGAAAAGGAAATTCAGAGCCTAGTTGTATATATTACAAAGCCAGAGTTTTATTGTATTGTATAGCACATGACACCTAACTAGGCAAAAATACATTAAATGCTTAATATCCTCTGTTAGACTAAAAATGTCAAAGTAACACGTGTAACTAGAGGGCCAGGAAACTCCAGGTGACAACAGCCGCGCTTGGCCAGGGCAGCACACTTTGAGAACAGCTGGTCTAAGATACGGAGCAGGCACTGAAAACCCATGACAACCCGACTTACCACGACAGCAGATTAAATCACTTCACTTCTCCAGATCACAATCTCCTCGTTAAAGAACATGTTAAAAGCAGTATCTGTCTCAGTCCATTATTCCCATACTTCACGCAAAGACAAAAACACACAGAGACACACTCTGAGCTCTTTAGAAGATTAACTTCTCTCTAAAGTCAACTTGTCAGGTACTACTCAGGTGACAGCTCCACCTGTCTGGCCCCAAACACTCTCTTCTGTTCACTCAGCACCCAGCTAAATTAACTGACCGATCTGTTTGCCTGCACTTAGGGATAAAGAGCTAAACAAACTGTAACTTAAGTCTTTGGGACAAAAAAGGTAAAAAGTGGCTGCGTGTTTAACACCTAGCACCATATGGATGGTAAATGAACTCTTTTTTTTTTTTTGGAAGATTTTATTTATTTTTAAAGAGAGGGGAAGACAGTGAGAAAGAGAAGGAGAGAACCATCGACATGAAAAAGAAACATTAATCGGTTGCCTCTAGCACACCTGCAACTGGGGACCTGGCCCCACAACCCAGGCATGTGCCCTGACCCAGAATCAACCGATGATCTTTCGACTTCTAGGATGATGCCCAACCAAGCCACATCAGTCAGGGTTGACAACTCTTCTTGGCAAATCTTAAAAGAGATAGGGTTTGAGGATTAAAGAGCTTAAAAAATATTCTCCTTGGGCCATCAAGCTCTGTTCTAATTAGTGAAAGGAAACTGGTTTGGAGAAAAAAACAATTTCTACAATCAAATATTGTTAGGCTGAATCATATAAAACAGTCATTTTTACAGGTCAAAAATGGTCAGCCACGGGCAATTTCATTTCATTCAACCTAAGAGAACGCCTTATTTTGTGAATGGCAGTAAGACTAATGGTGTTAGTGGCATCAAAGGACAATGGTCTCAAACCAAAATACATATATGGGAACATTTTTGAAAGAGAATTTTTGCTTTATTTTTCTTTTGTAATATAAATATTAAAATATTCTCAAAAGTGGAAAGAACAGTATAATTAACCCCCATGGACTCATCACTCACCTTCTCTTTCTGAAATTCTCTTAGAGTATTTATGACATCCTGGAAATCATGCACTCTGCAATTACCTAAACATACTGTACAAGAAAACTTTTCAGAACAATGCAAAAATTCATTGTTTTACCAAATTCTTTCAAGCTTATAGGACCAAAAATGTTTAAAAATTGCTGCCATGCAGCTTGTGTGATTTTGAACTCTATATAAATGGAATTATGAAAGCATGAGCCTTAACAAATTATGTTCTTACTTGTTGAGTTGTTGAGCTTTGGCTTAAGACAGTGGGCCTGAAACAAATCTATCTGACTAGGACATCTAAAACTAATAAAGAAAATAAACCAGCCTTTTACAAAAGAACAAATTTATTTGAATGTATACAAATCCTAAAAAGTATTAATTATATTGACTTCTAAGTACCAGACAAGGGCACGGGCATACATACCTCAGAAAGTCTGACAGAATAAAGTGTTCCTCACGAGTTTAATTCACACAATGCCTGCTGTTAGCTGGGCCCTGACATACAAGCACTCGTTCCTTCAACAAGTATTTTGGAGTATTTTCTATGTATCAGATGCTGTTCTAGAAATTGATGACACAACAGTAAACAAAAGAGACAAAGACCCCTGCCCGATAGAGTTCATGTTTTAGCGTGAGGGCACAGATAATATTATAAATAAGAACATTATAGATATAAATAGTATGTTAAAGGGGTACCAGAGCAATAGAAAAAAGAAAAAGCAGAGAGAAAAAAGGAAATGGAGAGGGGACAGCATTACAGTTCTAAACAGGGTGAGCTCAGGGACTAGTGGAAAAGGTCAACATTTACCTAGTTATGACATCTATGTGCTAAGAACTACAAAGATCCGATCTGATCAAGAATCCATGGAATGAGAAGAAAAAGGCACTTAATTCCCTTACTTCCTCTCAGGGGAAGTGACAGCTGAGCCACTGTTGAGAAAGCGAGGTGGCCAGAAACACCAGAGGAAGAAGGGCTCTGGGTGCCCAGAAAACAGCATGCGTGAGGGCACTGAGGGGCCCACAGCCCAGCACATTCCGCATTCAAAGCAGGCAGCTAGCTCCCTGTGGCTAAAACCCAGTATCTGAGTGGGAGGATGTAGCCAAGAGAGGCAGGCAAGGTCAGATCAGAGGGTTTCCATTTGGGGAGGGTGGGGGAGAAGAGGCTGGAAGCCCATGAGCCACCTACCACAGAGCTGTGATTCAGGCGACTCTGAAAGGTAGATGACAGAGCAGAGCAGTGCAGTGATGGGGAAGGGAGAGGACAGGACAGGCTCAAAAAGCTTCAGTGAGCAGCGGGAAGCAGAAAGACTCCAAGCCCCACCAGACCAGCCTGGTCCACAAAGGAGATGATGGAGCCACTTGATAAAATGGGGAAACTTTAAAGAAGAGATCCCTAGAGAGATGTGGGATGCTGAATTTTAAGTGCCTGTGACAAGGGACCAAGGAGTCACTAGAAATGCAGGTCTAGATTGGAGAAAGTGCCTGCCTGGACATGCAGAAATGTATGTGGACTGAAGAGTCTGAGAGGGGCGGCGGAAGGCATTAGAATGGATTAGATCTCTCTCTGCATTAACCATCTCTCTCTTAAAACATTTCCACCAGGAAGCAATTTATTTCCACGGTGCTCATAAATGGAAACATTTGCACAAATAATAGGTTTCCTAACAAATCCCAAAAGGAACACTCTTTTCTGGAATAAGTTACACACACACACACACATTCACAAAGATCTATTATGTACATATGTCAATATTCTTATTGGCAAACTGCAAATTTTCATCAGTGTTTACCAACACCATAGTTTGAGGTATATCAGACTATAAAACTGCAAAAATCATGAGATCCACAGTGCTCTGCAACTGCCCTCCCTACGTTATTTTCTTTCCTATCCTACTTCTGCTTTCCTGCCTCCTCCTTCCCCCGCCACGCCATTTAACTCCAATCCCAGCCAAACTGTTATCTGTGGTTCAACTGAAAACCCAAGCAAGCCTCCATTCCGTCACCATTCCTCACCCGCTGTCCACCTGGGCCTGGCCCCATCAAATACCCTGCCCCTTCCCCCTCCAATCAATCCCTTTCTCCATCTATCTTTAAGAGGTCCCTCTCAAATGTCACTTCTTTCTTGAAGCCTTTCTTAGTGACTCCCTCAGCTTGATGAGATCTCTCCCTTCTTTTGAACTACAAGGGCCCCTGTCTGGTACCTCTCTTACTGCACTTAACTAGATGACTTGACACAATAGTATTGGCCTCTTGGAATTACATTTCATTACATTTTTGTCTCTGGAGCTCCTACGAGACCAGCACATAACATGAATAGAGCTGAGCTATCTCAAACCCAGATGTGTCTGTGACAAATAATATATTCTAAATACAGCTGCCCATAAAGTCAACCTGCGCCCGCCTTTTAAGAAGCCCAGCTTCTCCACCTGAGGAAGAATCAGAGGAAATTATTTGTCCAGAAAAGCAACACAAAACCAGCAACCTAGTATTTTAACACATTGCCTCAGTTTCCACAATGCCAAGTAAACATGTTACTTGAAAGTGAAAATAAGTATTAACTCAAGTTGTTAAAATATTTTAAAATAAGAAAAAAGTGTTACAATCTACTAGTAAATCAGATTTGGAATTAAAACAATTAACCAATTAAAACGCTGTATCTTGCTTCTCTTTTACATTCCTGTTTGGTCTTTTTCCAGAGCAACAGATGTTTTTCTCCTTTAGCTCAGTCATTTGGAGAAGAAAAGGAGCTTGAAAATGGTTAAAAAGCCGAGGGGAAGTGCAGTGTAAGTGTGGATAAACAGACAGTGTCAGTGCCAATGACGTGGGCATTTGTAAACCAATTCAACGGTTTCTAGAAAGTATTTCTGAGAGTCCTACAAAAGCCTCAGAGGAATAACTATGTTTTGAGGATCATCACAAATCTGTAATTTCAATCCTTCCTATTTCACAAATTGGTCATACAGCTTTCAAAACATCTTTATATTCAGTAATAAACTCAACTGTATACCCTCTACACATTTATTGTATCAAAGAATCCTTTCTGTTATTTCTAAAATTCAACAATGCTTAATTTCAGGGTTCCATCCTCATATTGGTCATCTCAACACACTTTTTCTTCATTCTTAGATTCAGTCCAAATATTCTTTTCTCAAATTATTCCAAATAATGCTTCATTACTGTCTCTCCAGGTTTTGTTAATAATTTCCTCTTCCTTATTTATCTTCCCAAAAATTGAAGAAGAGGCAATACTTCCCAATGCATTTTATGAGGCTAACATAATCCTGATACCAAAACCTAGCAACAGTAACACACAAAAAAAGAAAACTACAGACTCACTTCTCTGATGAATATACAAGCAAACTGAACACAATACATTAAAAAAAAAAAAATAACACATCACAATCAAGTGGGGTTCATTCCAGGGGCACAAGGATGGTTCAACATATGCAAATAGATCTACTTCTACACCACATTAACAAAACAAAGGATAAAAATCATATGACCTTATCAATAGATGCAAAAAAGGCATCCAATAAGATAAAACATCCACGTATGATTAAAACACTCAATAAAATGGGTATAGAAGGGAAGTACCTGAACATAATAAAGGCCACGTATGACAAACCCTCCGCTAATCAGGAACAAGACAAAGATGCCCCTTCTCACTACTCTTATTCAATATAGTTCTGGAAGTTCTAGCCAGAGTAATCAGGCAAGAGAAAGAAATTTAAGGACATGCAAATTGGGAATGAAAAAGTCCAAGTGTCACTGTTTGCAGATGACATGTTTCTGTATATAGAAAACCCTAACAACTCCACCCAAAACTATCAGAAACAATAAACAAACACAGGGAAGTTGCAGGACACAAAATCAATGTACAAAAATCCAGAGCTTTCCTGCATGCTAACAATAAAATTTCAGAAAAAGAAACTAAAAAAAATAATTTCTTTTGCAATTGCAACAAAAAGAATAAAGTATCTAGAAATAAACTTAACAAAAGATGTGAAGGACCTATATACTGAAAACAACAAAGTACTGTCAAAGAGACTGAAAAAGACACAATGAAATGGAAGGATATTCTGGCTTCATGGATTGGAAGAATCAACATAGTTAAAATACCCATATTATGCAAAGCAATATACAGATTTAATGCAACACCCCCCCCCCATCAAAATCCCAGCATCATTTTTTAAACAAATAGAACAAAAAAATCATCAGATTTGTATGGAACCACAAAAGATCCCCACTGGCCAAAGCAATCCCAAGAAAAAGAACAAAGCCGGAGGTATCACACTACTTGACTTCAAATTATACTACAGAGGTACAGTAATTGAAACAGCACAGTATTGGCATAACAAACAGACACACAGAACAATGGAACAGAACTGAAAGCCTAGAAATAAAACCACATGTATATGGGCAAACAATTTTTGACAAAGGAGACAAAAGCACACAGTGGAAAATGAAGGACTCTGCAATAAATAGTGCTGGGAACATTGTAAGCAACATGCAGGAGAATGAAACTAGATGACAGTTTGTCCCCATGCTCAAAAAGTAATTCAAAATGGATCAAATACCTAAATATAAGATCTGAAAAAATAAGTTACAGAGAAGATACAGGTACTAAACTTAAGGATCTAGGTAATAGAGAACATTTTATGAATTTAGCTACGAAGGCAAGGGAAATAAAGGCAAAAATAAATGAACGGGACTATGTCAAACTAAAAAGCTTCTTCGCAACAAAAGAAACCAAGAAAACAAAGGCAACCACTGAATGGAAGATGATATTTGTAAACAACAGCTCCAACAAGGGATTAATATCCAAAATACACAAAGAACTAATACAACTCAACACCAAACAAATAATCCAATTAAAAAATAAGCAGAGGACCTGAACTGACACTTCACCCAAGAATACATACAAATGACCAACAGACATATGAAAAGATGCTCAACCTTATTATTAGGGAGATATACATCAAAACTACAATGATATGCCACCCCACACCTGTTAGAATGACTATTATCAACAAGACAGGTAATAAGTGCTGGAGAGGTTGTGGAGAAAAGGGAACCCTCATTCACTTCTGGTGGGAATGTAAACTGGTAGAGCTACTATGGAAAAGAGCATGATGGATTCTCAAAAAAACAAAGAATAAAGTTACCATATGACCCAGCAATCCCTCTTCTGGGTATCTACCCAAAAAACTCAGGAAAAAAAAAATTTCTTCACAAAGTTATATGCACCTCTATGTTCGCTGTAGCATTATTCACTGTGGCTAAGACATGGAAGCAATCAAAGTGTCCTTCAATAGAGGACTGGATAAAAGGGATGCTGTACATACATATTGTGGAGTACTATTTCAGCCACAAGAAAAGGTGAAATATTGCCATTCGTGACAATATGGATGGACCTTGAGAACATTATGCTAAGCAAAATGAGTCAGAAAAAGCTAAAAACCATATGATTTCACTCATATGTGGGATATAAAACTGAAACTCATGGACAAAGACAACAGTATGGTGGTTACCAGAGGTGGGCAGCAGGGGGAGAAGTTGGTTAAGGGTAAAGGGGGAAAATATATGGTGATAGAAGATGATCTGACTTTGGGTGGTGGGCACATGGTGCAATACACAGATTATGTACTATAGAAATGTACACCTGAAACCTATATGATCTTATTAACCAATGTCACTCTGTTGGGAACCGCCCTGCCTGGTTTCAGAAGTTGTAACCCCCCATGGCTAAGGCTGAGTAAAAGACCTTGGGACCATAAGCCACTAAGGAGACAAAGCTTATCTTCCTAGCAAGGGCACCACCTCTGTCCCCTTTACTTCACCCCTGCTTGGCCCTGGGCAGATGACTGGTTAGCCAATGAAGGGTAAGATTCCTCAAGGGAGGGACAACCTAAGATAAGCATAGTCATGACGGGGCCATCAAAGAAGGCCTTGGGGGACTACAGGAAAAGGGGGTGATAGACCCTCACCCCTGGCTTTGACATAGACTGAGTCCTCATTCTGTCTGTAAGAAGTCTCCTAATCTCTTGGCTGCCTGACTTAAGCCTGAAACAATGCTGGAGGGCAGGTACAACCCTGGCGATCAGGCCTAAGAAAGAATGCATAAAATCCTGTGAAACCTGCTTTGCTAAGAAAGCCCTCAATTTTCTGATAAGGGTCCAAACATACAATGAGTTTGTTTCCCAAAATTTTATGGCCCTTTAGCTATCTGACCCTGACTCAGAATAAACCCTCACAATTCTTTGAATGTTATCTATTGTTTGATCTTTACTGCCTGACAATGACTGATGAGCTTTACCTGTATTCCTGTGCAAATTGAACCCAATAAAAGCCCATTGAGGAATAGGCTCAAGATCCTTCTCCTTTGAGAAATCGGCCACCTTTCCTCCCCAAGCAGATCATGTCTTCGTAGACTTATTCTCATTCATGGTGGACAGGGGGACTCTGTAGGCAGAGCACCCCCACATCACTCCCATAAATTTAATTTAAAAAATACAAAAATAAGACTAAGAGGTTGAACAAAACAGCCTTCCTATCCAGTGTCATACCTTAAAATTAAATATTTACTCCTTTAACTAATATTTACAGGCCTGTGCTATGCCAGGTGCTGTGCTGGGTGTTGGGAATATAATGGTAGCAATTTTGAGTCATTGCTTTTATGTGGGATATTTAAGAAAGACACCCAGAACATCCTTATATTTTCCCGACACCTAGTTAAAAAAAAAAAAAAAAGACAAAATAACAGAAAGCTTTCTGATTATTAAATCTGGAGAAATATATTAGTTCACTCTAGAGTATCAAATAAATTCAATAAAAATTTAAAAAGAAAACAGTAAGTATAGTGAATTAAAAATTTGAAAGATACTGTCAGCTTTCAGTCTTTAATAATAGAAAGTTTCCAACTCACTTGAGCCTAACTCTAGAGTATTAAGTATTGAGTATTGGAGCTTTTGGCCCATAATTTTGGGTTTGTTTGTACTGTATAAAGTAGAAGTTGCTTGTCAATATGGGTATCCTTTCTTGTTTATTTTCCTTTCTACAGAGGAGGAGTTGCTCTCAGAGAAGAACCAGTGACGTGATCATTGAAGATATGTTAATTACTTGAAAATGTAGGCTTTTTAATGTTTTGTTTTTAGATGCCACATATAAGTGAAATTGTATGATATTCGTCTTTCTCTGATTTATTTCACTTAGCATAATACCCTCTAGATCCATCCATATTGTTGCAAATGGCTTTTTTATTGCTGCATAATATTTCATTGTATGTACATATGTATGTATATATACATATACAAACGTATGTATATACACACATACACACACACCTATACACACACACACACATACACACCTGCATGTGGGAAATGTCTGTGCAGAAAAAGTCCAGCCATTGTTAATATAACAATAGTTCGCAGGACATTGATACGATCTGGCAGCCAAGGAGAGTAGACTGGAGTGCACATGCATGAACCTCATTGTACCAGTCAGTGGAGGTGGTAGGTGTTACTGAGTGAGCATATGTACTGTGTGGCTGTCACATTCAAAATGACTGGGAAAAAAAAAACACATTAAAAAAACTACCCAATTAAAAAATAAGCAAAGGACCTGAATAGACACTTCTCCAAAGAGAACAGATAGCTAATGGACATATGAAAAGATGCTCAATGTCACTAATCATCAGAAAAATGTACATTAAAACCACAATGAGATATCTCACAGCTGTCAGAATGGCTATCATCAATAAATCAACAAACAACAAGTAATAGTGAGGATGTGCAGAAAGAGGAACCCTCATGCACTGTTGGTAGAAATGCAGACTGGCAGCCACTGTGGAAAGCAGCATGGAGATAGCTCAAAAAATCAAAAACGGATCCTACTTTTGACCTAGCTTTTAGTTCTGTTTCTAGGAATATATCAGAAGGAATCTGAAAACACTAATTCAAAAGAACATAAGCACCCTATGTTCACTGCAGTGTTATTTACGAATAGCCAAGATATGGAAGCAGCCCAAGTGTTCATCAGTAGATGAGTGGATAAAACAACTACGGGACATTCACACAATGGAATACCACTCAGCCATAAAAAAAGGAAAAATTTACCCTTCGTGACAGTATGGATGGACCTAGACAACATTATGCTAAGTGAAATAAGCCAGTCAGAGAAAGACAAATACTGTATGATCTCACTCATGTGTGGAATCTGATGAACAAACTGAACTAACAAGGAAAATGGGGGCAGACTCATAGATGGAGAGCAGGATGATAGCTGGTGCTGTGTGGTAGGGAGTGTAAGCGGACTAAACGGTAATGGAAAAAAACACAATAAAGATTAAATTTAAAAAACTATATCTGTCTCAAAATTCAACTGCATTTACTTAAGTTTAAATTGAAATCCAACGTAGACCAATCTCCAATCTCTAAAATCTTAATGAAGGTAAGCCCACTTTCTTCCTCATGGATTCATATAGCTCCACATTCAGTGTTAGTCACTAATACCAAAATTCTTCATTGTAATTATCCACAAGCTTCCTGAGGTTCAGAATGTTTCTACCAGAGTATGCTAAAATTTAATTCAAGTAAAAGTCGCCCCCTGCTTTGAATGACGCTTTTCTCAGCTATCTGCCAGTTTTGAAGAATACTGGAAAATTGGTATATGCACACCCACAAACTACAATGCTGAAACATGACATATTTTGAGCACCTTAAGAGCTACTAATTACAAAGTTACTAATTACAAAATCTTTTTTTCTTAAATTATATGTTCATATATGAATAGCTTTGTCTGAATGTCCTTAAACTAATAGGTAGTAAAATTCTTATAGAACTGAAACAGACCAATTAAGCGCTGTCCAGGAGACGGGGAAAAGGAGAGATGCTGGTCAAACGAGACAAATATTCAGCTACAAAATGGGTAGGTTCTAGAGCTCTAATTTATAGTATGGTGATTATAGTTAAAAATAATGTATACTGGATTTTACTGAGTAGATCTCAAGTGTTCTCATTACAAAAAAAATGTTAACTATGAAGTGACAGACAAGTTAATTAGCTTGATTATGGTAATTCCACAATGCATATATATCTCAAAACATCACAGTGTACACTTTTGATATATATAATCTGTCAAACTTCAAGAAAGCTGGAGGAAAAAAGGCTATGGTGTACAAACTACAGTGTGGTAGCCACTCGCCCATACATGGCTACTGAGCATTTGAAATATGACTAGTCCTAAGTGAGATGTGCTATAGATATACAATACACATGAAAATTCAGAGACTCAGTATAAAAAATGTAAAAGAATTCATTTGTTACATATTAAAATGATAATATTTTAGATATATTGAGTTAAAAGAAAACATTAAAATTAAGTTCATCCGTTTCTTTTTATTTTTTTTCAATCAGACTACTAGAATATCTAAAATTACATTTGTGGTTCACATTGTGGTTTGCATCATTATTATTGGGGAGCACAAAATGAGGACAAAGGAAGAAACAAGAGGACAAAGAAAGACAATTAAAAACAAAGGGAAACACTTCCCATTCCCCTGGATTTGGAATAACCAGAACCTTTCTACCCTGTGGTCATAAAAAGAAACTCAATCATCTCTGTTATTCAATAACATGACTTATATCTTACTACCACTGAACAAGAATTACAGGCATATCTTAAGTAAATAGCAGACTGAATTTTTACACCTGATATACACGCCACGTGCTTAGCCTAACCCTAAAGGGAAAGGGAAGAAAGAAGAAATATATACTTTATTTTACAATCAGAAAACTTCCTTCTTATTCAAAAAGAAACTTATTTCATGAAACTTTCTGCCCCAAGCAGCTATAATTTCCTGTTAAGGACCCAAAAATCCCTATCAGTTTTTCGCATACAAGAGGGTTAATGTAAGTAATGTGGCCAAATATAAAGGTGCCCTTTAGAAAGACTTCCACTAAACAAGCAGCATTCTGTGTCGTTATAGCTCTGAGGCCTCTTGTGAAGATGTTTAAAGGGTCACAACAGGTTTAAATTAACTCAATGGAAAGAATCTGGCATTTTAAGAGGATCTGATGATTCAAAACATTCTTCTGGACTCTCCCAGGCTCTTCACTGGCAATGCACTCAGGACAGCCATACCAGTGAGTTCTCTTTATGCTGGACCAGGTCGAGTACTAACTTGAAATGTGAAAAGAGAATAATTACCCTACATTCACCTTGTTCCAGGCTCTTGTTTGTGTTTGTTGGGATTTTGTTCTTGTTTGGCTGGATGTTAGTTTTACTTCTCTGTTTGAGTGGAAAGATAAAAAAATAATGATAGCCAATTCTTCAAAGGCAAAAATGATCAGAATCCTTACCAGAAACCAAAAGTTGAGTCTTTATATCAGGCTTTACTTTGCCAACCTCCACCTAACTCTGTCTCTATCTCTGAGCAAATCATGAAAAAAGCTAAAATTTCTAAGTCCCCAAAGGAAGCCAAGGGTAGCCATAGTCACCTGATCAAGAAAGACCTGGCATACAGCTGCAAGAAATGGGGAATTGGTTTAACTGAAGGAATCAGACAGTCGTAAGGCTAAACACCCTAACTTCATGCAGAGCTAGATTTCTCAGCCTTAGTACCACTAACACTTTGGGTCAGGTAATTCTTTATTGTGAACAAGGGTCCGAGAACTGTATTGATAGTGTTCTTAGCGGCATCCTTGGCCTCTCTTCCCACTAGCTGCCAGGACTAACCTCCTCCCTAACCTCCCCAACCTGAGTTGTGGCAACCAAAAAGGTCTCCAGACGTTGCCAAATGTCTCTTGGAGGACCAAAAACAAAAACAAAAACAAAAAACAAAACAAAAAAAAAAAACCCTTGAGAATCACTGACATGAAGCAAAAGCACCTGAAAAAAGTGGCTGCAACAGCCAAATCAAAGACGGTTTACTCTACACCCAGCGTAGCAGGTTGTGCTCAAGTGGTTGGCCTGGCACACATGGTAAGAAGTACTTCTGACAAAGTTTCTGACACTACCAAACATGAAGGATAATGACATAATAAAGTACTCTAGGGATATGAGCCCGCCAAGGCTCATATGACACAGGGTTCTTCAACTGCAGTGGAAGTGAAGCTTCCTGTCTCAGTAATTAATGTAATTTGAAAACATTCTTCTTTAACAAATTAACCAGTAAAGATGGTCAACTGTTCAGAAGTCGTGACATTCCAACTTCTAAACTCGGATTATTTTGTTATCTTTTTAAAATATGGTTTCAAAATGAAACCAAGATACTACTTTCTGACCCATAGAATTTGTAAAACTTAACAGGCCCGAGAACATTCAGGGACTGTGGAAAAACAGGTATTCTGAGATACCCTTGCTAGGAATGTAAATTGCTACTTGAAAAGCAATTTGGCAGCATATACCAAACTTTCATTCTTCACTCAAAATTCCACTTCTAGGAATGTATCCTACAGATACACTCACCTACATATGCACAAGGAGAGAGATGTAGCAAGAGTTCCCACAGCACTGTTTACAATAGCAGTGAACTGGAAATACCACAGTGTTAATAAGGATACACTTTTAAATAAATGACTGTATATTCACATCTTGGAAGCCTGTCAGACATTTTAAAAAATGCAACGTGACAAACTTTCAAGTAGGAATAAGTGTACAAGTACGTATCACATATTGAAAGAGAGAGTAGGACCCCATTTTCAAAAAAATAAACATGCATACACATAAGTAGGTATAGGCAAAGAAAAAAGTCTAAAAGAATATACATCAATTTATTTTCATTTCTTCAACAAGTACTTTTTTAAAGCCATTAACAATAATTTTCAAGATACAGACTTAAAATTAGGCTTGGGCTATCTTCATTTCTCTAACTTAAGGCATAAAAACTTTCTTTTCTAAGTGCTACTTTTTGTGTAAATCAAGCTTTGTACGTAACTATGTCTCATACATTGGGATGCACTCATGTTCACCACCTGTCCACTGACACTATGCTGACCACGCTGAGCCTTCAAGCAAGTTACATAAGGCTTAATTCCATTTGCCAGACCAACTCCACAGAGGTAAAACCTTACCCAACTGCCCTCTTGAGCCACAACCAGTTAACAACTAAGAAGATATGTACAGAGAAGTAGTTTAATTTAGTAGCGTGTTTACTTTACTCAATGTTTCTTGTTTAATTTAGCAGAATCTGATCATACGCAAATTTAAATAATTCTAATTTTCCTTTCCTACTCAATTCCTTAATGAATAACCAAAGAAGTCAAATGTCTGAAAGACTGACCAACGTGATAATAAAAATTAAAATCTCAATTGTAGATTTGGACTAGCAAACTAATTTCTCTGGGTGCACAGTAAAAAAAAGGCAGTTTTCCAAGAAATTTTTCTGGTTCTAAAATAAACATGCAGACACATTTGAAAACAAAATGTCAGGCTCTCACCACAATAGCTATGGCCTTTAAACCACCCTAGCAGCCCTCCCTCTGCCCCAGCTCTAGACAGTTCAACTACTTTGAAATGGAACATTCTAAACTGCTAAAAAATAAACTGTATCTATTTCTTCCTGCTTAAGTTTCCCCATTCCCCATTTTTCTACGACATTTTAATTTTACTCAGGCAGTTATCACAAATATACACTCCTCATATGATATACCCTTCCTAAACATTTTATATAGAGCTGCATAAATGTTTTGAGTGTGACAGTACTTCCTTTCTTCTGAAAAAACAGTATGACAAAATAACCTTGAAGGTCTTTAGTGTTTATTCAGTTGGAACCCTGGATGTGAAGACTGGCTCCATGGAATTTCATAAAATTTGGTCCCACACCTCAAAGCCACAATCCTTTTTCTTTTTTGTTTTTAAATGAAAAACAGAAATTTATTGAAGATTCAAGATACAAGAAACATTGTACACAGGACAATGATGCCTCAGTCCCCTTCAAAGTTATGACTTTCTTGAGGAAATCTGGTTCATTTGTTGCAGTCTGAATCAAATAATTAGCAACTGCAGCATAATATTCCTTCTGCTCTGGCAGCAGGAGCCACTCGAATTTTGCCACAACACGATTCACACCAAGATCCTGCATCAAAATCGCAGACACAGCAGTTTTCAGTTTTCAGAATTCCCAGATCCAGCTTCTAGTTCTCTGTGAGTCGCAGATCTTTGTTGATTGCAGCCCGCACAGGTTCAACATTCTCTGGTGTTCATCTTGGTGCAGACCTTCCAGAACGTGGATCACTTTTAACAGATTCTTGATGATCTCAAAAATATTTACGCCATGCTTTCATTTGCGTAGGAGTCATTGCATCATCCCGGAAAGTCTTCTGAATCATCCGAATCTGCTTCTTCCCGCGGAGACTAGCCCGGGGGATCAGACCCACCGACCCACCGACCCACCGACCCACCGACCCACCGACCCACCGAGCAGACGCTCGATTCAGCGTCCACAGACCCCTTCCTGGGTGAAGAGGCCGCCGTGCCTTCAGTAAGGTGGTGGGCGCGGGGCCCCACGTACAGGGCAGGTTGGTGGGGCGCTGCACAAAGGCGCTCGGAGCCGGCGCTGAGCCCTCCAAGAGCCACGGAGTTGGGGGTACCGCGGTGGACGCGAAGTGAGGCCGGGAGGGTTGTCTGAGGGGTTGGTGCGCGAAAGTGGGGTCAAGGCATGAAAGGGGCTGTTCCTACCCCAGGGGCCAAGTGGGCGAGAGGGTTTAAATGGCTAGAAGCTGTGGCTCCCGCAGCCCCCTGGTTTCCTGACTGTGTGTGTGTGTGTGTGTGTGTGTGTGAGAGAGAGAGAGGGAGGGAGGGAGGGAGGGAGGGAGAGGGGGGGAGGGGGGAGGAAGGGAGGAGACGGGGTGTGTATGCAATCCTTTTTCTGGACAAGTACCGTCTCTGGGTAAACCACACCTCTCCCCGCTCTAAAGGTAACTAACAGTATACAGGGTAAGTAACTGGATATAAACGTATGAACTTGCTCCAAGTTTACCAGAAACTGGAAAGGCAGGTAAAAGATCACTGTAAGCTATCGCAGAACACTGCTCCTTTCATAGCCAGAAACGCAGTCCTGTTAGTGTCATCACCTGGTATCACTTCCCATTGTTCAATCTTTTTTTTGTCACAAATATCAATAAATCTTGCCCTGGCTGGTGTGGCTCAGTGGACTGAGTGCCGGTCTGCCAAACCAAAGTGTCACTGGTTCGATACCCAGTCAGGGCACATGCCTGGGTTTCAGGGTCAGGTACTCAGTTGGGGGCTTGCCAGTGGCAACCACACATGGATGTTTCTCTCACTCTTTCTCCCTCCTTCCTCTCTCTAAAAATAAATAAATAAAATCTTAAAAAGAAACAAATATCGATAAATCTCATTTTCTTATTTACTTAGAAAATGATGCATCTGATGAATTTTTGGCAATATTAAATTCATTTTCTATAATTTATGTCGTGTTTTAAACACACTGCGAATTAAGTCAACAAAAATAATCATCAGAAAATGAGGTTACTATCTTTTCCTTGTAAATTAGATAGCTTTTTAAGTTAAGATCAACCAAGTCTTGAGGTATTTTTTTAATGTTTGTCATTTTGTCTTGAGACCCAACATGCTAAATCCATTAAAGAAAGAAACAACATGGTTTCTATTAAATAATAAAGGCAAAAATTGTTTAAATTCCTTAAGTTTTACTGAAAACAGAAACTACTTAATATATACATGCTTCTAAACAAATATATAAGTAAGTATCAGGTAGATCCTGTGACAATTCCACTAACTTCTTGACATGGTTTTAAAGAATGTTTTCAAAGTTTTATGTATAACATGCATTTGGGAGGTTTTAAAGTACTCTTGGATCCTGGTATGCTAGTAACTCTATCATTGACATCATGAAAAAATAAATTAAAAAGTATTTTTATGATTTTAGCACTTAATTTTAAATAAATCTGTGCTTTATTAATCACAAGCACTTATATATATTTGAAAAATACTACTAGATTTATGTCCAAGACCTATTATTTATTTAGTCTGCAGTTTAGAGGTTCGTATAGATGACTAAACCTCTTACAATAACTTCACATACCTCTCCAGCTTTCAGAGCCCACATTTGGGAACCACTGGCAGAGAATATGAAATATAAAACTGCCTGGTTACAAACAGAATGGCTCTTTAAAGTAAATATTTGGAATCTTAAATGAAAGTTTATTGTGTCAAGTACCGATATGTTTTTCCCCTATAAAACTACAATTCCAAATTTAAAATCGAGTTACAAAAATCATTTATATACAAGAATTTACTTCACAGGCAACTTTTAAGAAATGCAACTACTCAAGAAAAGGGCTCAGGACACACCAAAACATAGAACACATCAGCTCCATTTCCATCACCAACCACAGAGCGAAGGCTGAGTTTACTCCTGAGCTCCATGGCCCAGCTGAAGCATCTGTAACTAAAACCTTAATACAATTATTACATGTCAGAGCCGCCTGCAAAAGAGATGAATACACATGGCAAAAATGCAAAAATAAAATACGAACCATAACATAGCCACCTCAATGTGAAACTAGAAGGGGTAGCACAGTAATGATAAGAATGGGGAAAGGATCATAAAACAACAAATACAGAGATTTCTCTTCCATATCCTTCCCTTACTAATGCAAAAGAACTGATTAATGTTGGGTAGTATCTTGTTTATTGTTATGAGAAAGAAACCAAATAATTTATTGTTCTGGGTAGGCCCCAAGAGACCATCTATTCTGGTCCCATTGTGTCATTTTACAGATGAGGAAACTGTAGCCCAAAGAACGTAAGTGGCATTCTCCAGGTCATTCCACTGACTGGTAGCAAGTCCTAGTCCTGGAACTTCTGGTTCTTAGCTTGGCATATCCAGTGTCTTATCTAGTATTTCACAATCACTCTCATATGCCCTAATCTAGATTTGATTCACATTTGTGTTGAAAATTATTTTAACAATGCTAACTATTTCAAACAGACATTTCTCACGCTTCATTTTACTATTCTGTAGATTATTTAAATTGAGCCTCAGAATTTTCCCACCCATGAAGGTGGTGCACATGTTTTGAGCACTGTGAATTTTTCTTTCAGGGACATATCTCCTCTTTAATCTTGGAAGTATATGAGAAATAAGTATTTTTTAAAAATTAGTTTCAAATGCAACTTGCAAGAACTAAACTACATGATTTTCAGAAACCAATGTCCTATATTTACTTTTACTTTCAATAAGATGGGTGCATTATCTCTCATTCAAATAAATATACCAACTTGCTAAATGAACATGCATAATTGCACTGCCAAATCCTGCCCTTTTTTTTCACCAACTATGTCTTATGACAGAAAATAATTTACAATGACTAAATTCTAAACTCAGGATTTAGGACACAATATTCAAACTGACTTGAATAATTTGTACATACTTAAAAGGTTAGCTGTTGGCAACACAGAAATAATAAAAACCAATATGGAAAACCATGAAATAAATCCCTTAGAAATACAACATATTCTAGCATAATAACAGAGCTAAATTTATAGAGTACTTACACAAATACAGTTTAAAGTGCTTTCCACATTTAACTTATTTAATTCTCATAAACCCATATGTAGATAATATTACTATCCTCTGCATTACAAACTGGGAAACCAAGGCAGAGACACATGAAAAGGCAAGTGCACAGTCACGCTCCCGGAAGGAGAGCCAGGATTTAAGCTCAGGCAGGGTAGTCCCAGAGGCTGCACCAAACATACTAACAAGATAGAAAGACACTGAACATTTTACTGAAATGTCAAGAGCAGGCAAATCCAGAGAGACAAAAAGTAGATTAGTGGTTGCCTGGGGCAGGGGGGCGGGGAAGGGATAGAGAGAGGAATGCGAGTGAGTATTAGTGGGTACGGGGTTTCTTTTTGAGGTGATAAAAAAAGATCTGCCCTGGCTGGTGTAGCTCAGTGGATTGAGCGCGGGCCTGCGGACTAAAGGGTTGCTGGTTCGATTCCCAGTCAGGGCACATGCCCGGGTTGTGGGCCAGATCCCCAGTAGGGGATGTGGAAAACACAATCACACACTGATATTTCTCTCCCTCTCTCCTTCCGTTCGCCTCTCTATAAAAATAAAAATAAATTTTAAAAAAAGATCTAAAAATAAACTGGTTATGGTTATACAAACCTGTGAATACATTAAAAACTAATGAATTTTACATTCTAACTAAATAGATTAACTGCATGGTATGTTAGAATATCACATAGATATTCTAGAAGAATATCACATAGAAGAATATCACAATAAAGCTGTTTTTAAAAAAAAGATAATGGTAAGATATATTCAAAACTGAACCACGCTCAATAGCATAAAAAATGAAGATGATGGTTTCGTAAATTGCTAATATTAGGGAAAGCAGTTTGAATTCTATGACTATTATTGCAACCTTAAGCCTAAAATTATTTCTTACATTTTTTTTTTCTTTTAATGGAACCAGCAATTCAGCATGAAGTAGAGCGCACTGGATTTAGAGGCAAGAAGTGCTGGCCCTGCCTGCAATCACACAAAACTTCCCTTACATGAGGGCGATGATACTGACCTGCCTCACTCCTTCAGTCACCATGAGGACCACTGAACCATGACATAATGAACAATTCTAAAATAATCAATGACCATTTACAGGAAAGATAAATGTTACCATGTTGAGATTTTATAAAATTAAAATTAGCAGTAATTATCAGAAGGTACCTGAAAGCTCATGATATATAGTTAATAGTAATAATAGTAAACAGCTAATTTTTAGTGAGCACTCACTGTTTGCCACAATGTTTGTAGCATTTAATTCTCACAACAACCTTATAAAATAAACACTGTTACTGGTAGCCTTATTTGAGAAAAGCTGTGACTGAGTCACTTACAAAAGGACACGCTACTTTAGAAGTAGATAAATTGTAGTATGAACTTAAGCAGTTTGGCTCCGGAGCCCTGATCTTATTCTACTTTAGATACTGCTCCTAAAAGTGATTTTTTTTTTTTTTTTTAGAGAGAGCTATTCATTCACCACCCATCCCACTCGTCTGACTCATTCACAGAGGCCTAAGTCACACAAGGCACACAACATACAGTTGTGGCCCTCAAAGAGCTTACCGTACAGTGGGGAAACCAGGCAAATAAACCCCAAATGCCCTTGTGAGAGGGGAGCTATCAGAGTGCTGGGCATGCTGAGAGTGCAGAGGAGGGGCACCTCCCTGAGGCCAGGGAACTCACAGGCTTCGTGCAGGTGACCTCTGAGCTACACCTTGTCAGATCAGGAAGAGTTCACCACGTAACAGGAGGAAGAACAAGCCAAGCTAACAGCAGGATGACCAATGTAGTAAAAACTCCAGAAACAGCAGACATAAATTCAGAGCACAGACAGAAAATGACTACTCAACCAGGAGGAAGAACACTATCTGCACTGAAATAAGACAGAAAACATATATGGATGCATACAAGACAAGAAACAGGACAAGAAGTTGAGAAAAGTGAAGATGATTCATGCCTCTTCGACATTACAAAGGAGGCATGTTCATGGTAAGGCATGCACAGGAAGTGGGGAATGAAACAGAATGGGACTGAAGAATTGAGAAAGCAGTTATCTCCTTTATCCATCAAATTAATCTTTTGTGTTTAGGTTCAGTCCCATTTTATAGATGAGCTAATTGACTCATACAGGTTACGATCTCCCCAAGGGTCACACACAGGTAGAAAGCAACAAATCAAAGACAGGGGTGTAGACAGACAAGCTTTGTCTCCTTGTGTAATCAGAATTACAACTAAGCCTCAAAACAAGTATCACCCAGAACTGTCAGAAAATTAAACTGTATGGAAGTCTGACAACCAAGGATTTTAAAAAGCCACTTTCATCCAGACAGGTAGGAGGGACACAGATGCAGAGAGGGGAGGAGACACAGTGTGGTGTGGCATGAAGAAGCTGCAGCGGCAAAAGAGGTGGTACCACATTCACGTGCTCACTAAGAATTAGCTATTTATTATTATTACTACTAACTACATATCATGAGCTTTCAGGTCCCTTCTGGTAATTTTCTGATAATCTACTGATAATTTTAATTTTATAAAATCTTAGCATGGTTACATTTATCCTTTCTATAAATAGTATTTGATTATTTCAGAAGTGTTTTCATTATGTCATGGTTCTTTGTTCCTTATGGCAACTGAAGGATAGTATAAGAAGCCTCTGGGACATCTTCAAACATACCAACATCAGAATCATAGGGATGCCAGGAGGAAAAGAGGAAGAGCAAGAAATTGAAAACTTATTTGATCAAGTAATGAACAAAAATTTCCCTAATTTGGTGAAGGAAATAGACATACAAGTCCAGGAAGCACAGGGAGTCCCAAACAAGTTGGACCAAAACAGGACCACGCCAAGACACATCATAACTAAAATGCCAAAGGTTAAAGATAAAGAGAGAATCTTAAAAGCAGCAAGAGAAAAGCCAATAGTTACCTACAAAGGAGTTCCTAAAAGACTATGAACTGATTTCTCAAAAGAAACTTTGCAGGCTAGAAGGGCCTGGCAAGAAGTGTTCAAAGTAATGAAAAGCAAGGATTGACAACCTAAATTACTCTATCCAGCAAAGCTATCCTTTAGAATGGAAGGGCAGAGAAAGTGCTTCTCCTATAAGGTCAAGTTAAAGGAGTTCACCATCACCAACCCCTTGTTATATGAACCGTTAAAGGGACTAATCTAAGAAAAAGAATATCAAAACTATGAACATTAAAATGGCAACAAGCTCTGGCTGGTGTAGCTCAGTGGATTGAGCGAACCAAACGGTCGCTGGTTTGATTCCCAGTCAGGGCACATGCCTGGGTTGTGGGCCAGGTCCCCAGTGGGGGCCACATGAGAAGCAACCACACATTGATGTTTCTCTTTCTCCCATCCTCCCCCTCTCCCTTCCCCTCTCTCTAAAAATAAATAAATTTTAAAAATAAATATAAAAAAAAACCTACCAGAACAGGAACAGAATCATAGATATGGAGGATCATTTTGGAGGGTTATCAGCTGGGAGGGGGAAGGTGGGGAATGGGGGAAAAGGTGCAGGAATTAAGAAGCATAATTGGCAGGTACAAAAATAAGACAGGGATGTTAAGAATAGTATAGGAAATGGAAAAGCCAGGGAATTTACATGCATGACCCATAGACATGAACTGAGTGGGGGTATTGCTGGAGGGAAGGGGGATACCAGGCAGAGGGGAGGAAAACTGGGACAACTGTAATAGCATAATCAATACAATATATTTTTAAAAAATGAAAGAAAGAAAGCAACAAATCTCCAAGGCCTGTTCTCTTCTACTACACCATATACCTTCCATGAACACAAGGAATCTTTGTACTGGCACTAGCCAGCAGTGACTTGGATTCCTCCTGCCTGGAAGACTGTAAAGATGAGAGAACTGAAGGAATGCAAATGTATCATAAATCATCATTCAGAGGAAACTGAAAACTCTCCTTCCCCAAACTACAAGCAAAAATATTCTGGCTCAGTTTTCAATATTAAAAAATATATAACAAAATAACTCATGTTTCCCAAAATGGAGGCATAGATTTTTTTGAGGCAAAACCACATAGTACCACCTAATATTCCAGTCGCACACTGTTTTATATTCTTTACATTGCAGTGTTGTGGTTCAACAAGCACTGATCTGACTAGGAGAGGCATTACTAATTAAATAAGCTGTCACTCAATTTGACCTGACAAAAAGGCCAATTAATATACTTTATTCATAGTGATGACCTATTAAAATTCTACTCAATTAGCTAACAATACTGAAATGAGATAGAATTATCTCCTCAAATATATTTTTACTGACAAATAAATTCAGAATTATTTTCAAGACCATGAGCCAAAGCCAGTACAATCTCTGCCACCACCGCCACACCACCTGATGGGTGGTGGGGGAGCTTGAAGAATTCATACCAAAACGTTTGAAATGGTAATAATCTCTGGAGCTGAGAGTAAGGATGATTTTTACTTCCTTCTGTCATATTCATCTGTATTTCCTACAATAATACACGTATGACTTGTAACTTGAAGAATGTTTCCTTTTCTCTTTTTTAGAAAAAGACCAAAAATACATTCAGTTATTAACATATGAACAATTTGTACCTTTCTTTTCCTTTTTCTTTTTAGCAGGACTCAGAAAAATTTAGCTTAGGATTTCTAATTGAAATTCCTACATCTAAATCTTCTTTAGCAACTGTATATTCCATAAGGCAACATTCGATCAATAGTATTTTAATAGCTGCTAAAACATTACTTGTCACAAACTTATTAAACTATAATGTAAATGAAGCACTGTTGGAAAAAGAACTCTAAAAATAAAATGAGAACATTTATCAAATGTAAGATTCTGGCTAATATTAAACCATTTCTGTTAATACAGTTCCTTTCTAAATAAAAAATAAAATAGTACCACCATGTTTTTTTATTACATGAAACTGATAAAAGTACAAGAATTAATAAGTTGAATATAAATAGTTACTGGGTGCCATAGAGAAACAAAAACCTAAATTATTCCTACTTTCAAAGCACTTAAAATCTTACTGAGAGAAAGGACTATTTCTTACATTAAAAGGCAGAGGGCCAGTACTTAATGTTATGCAGTATACAACCTGTGAAGCTGTACATGGGAGCCCTGGGAAATATATTAGTAAGGCAGGCCAATATATGGGAATGGTCCAATGAGCAATATGGACCATAAACCAATAATTACATACTGTATACACCACAATAGCCAAATAGGGAAAGTTTATGAGTAAAACCACCTCAGTGAAAATAAGGGATAGCAGCACAAAATAAACAACAAATAACCCTTGTCCAGAACTAAAGAGTAACAGGAAAGGGTAAAACTTGGAAACTATTGTATAAAGTAACAAATGCTGCTAATTAACTCCAACCAATAGTTATCATGAGAGAATACTGGGCCAGTTTGTAAGAAATTCATATTTTGAGGAGTAGCTCCTAATATTAGCAATTTTTTAAAGAAAAACTACCACATATACAGAGGAGTTAGGAGGAAGGCACCCTCTCAGGAAGCCCACTTCATGAGCTGAGCCCCTAGGGAAGTGGGAGATTCATTTCTGCCTTGGGGGGAATGAATGGAGCATAGGCACTGAGGCCATTTGAGAACATGGGGTGTGGGGCAGCCGGCTGGGGACAGGCCAGATGGCCTGTGTTGGGGAGTGCTAAGAAAGGAGGTTAGAAAGGAACATTGTGAAGCTTCCAAATCAATGTCCGGTCTGTGGCTCACAGTATCCAAACCATCTGGCCTCCACATCCCCAGGCGAGATCTACTGATCAGAACCACTGGGGAGTACAGATGAGAGTCAAAACTCAACCAATTCCTCAGTTGATTCGTATGCACACTGAAGTTTGAAAACGACTAACTGTTCCAGACCAAGGAGGTAACAAGGAGAGTAGTAAGGGCAAAAACTAGTATATTTAAATCACATTTTAAACATTATAAGGGAGACAGTTGTTTTAAAAGATGTTCTGTTTAAATATTCCCTACTACTATCCTCTTCCCAGAAGCATCTACTTTAAAATTAAAGTAAATTAAAATGTTTTAATGTATTACATATTTTAATTAGCTTCACATCTTACAACAATAGTGTTTCTCCTTTTGGTATGACACTAAAAGAACTGTATGAAGACTGTAAATGCCCGTATTTAAAAGGTTCAGATCGCAGAATGTGAAGAAAACTACCGATTTTTGCCATGTATAGTGAGCTCCGGTGTAAGAGCTTACTCACATTTTTCACTCAAACTTTCAGGAAAAAAATCTTTTGTTTTAATGTATTAATTCAATTTTTTATTTATTTATATTTAGAAATAAAATGATTATCATATTCCATGGTATTATTTTGAATATAGATATCATTACTGCTTCCTACAGTTACACTTTTAATGCATAAGCACAAATAAAAGAATTAAAAACATTTATCTAGATGCAGAATTAGTACTATCCATGTATAATGTGCATTCTTATTTTTCCCTCAAAAATTTGGGCAAAAAAATATGCATTACACATGGCAAAATATGGTATTTGGGAAAAAATCCAACCAACTACAACAAACAAAATTCTGCTTTACTGAGGAAGGACACAGCCCTAGTTTTAAAAGGAAAGCAAATAAGAGAGAAAAATGTTGAAGTTCTTTTTAAGCCTGCAGTACCAAAATCACATTCCAGTGTCCTGAGTCCAAAATTTAAATAGGTAAGTTCATTATTGAGAAATCAATCTGTTTAAAGAACTAGGGAGTATGAGAAGTACTGAATAACACTCTAAGCTACTTCCAAAATTTTCTTCCAAATGAAAAATCACCCAAAGGTACAGATTATTCGTACCATACTACCTGAATAATCACTTGGAAAACCTATAAATACTGTGTAGATTATAAACTTCAAAGTCTGATTTCTCCAAGTAGCCCTCATGCTTTCTTGGCTAGCAGAGTTGTACTTGGCAATCAAAAAAACCCCACTAAACAAGTCAATCAAATTATTCCTGAGAAGTATTTATCTGGGGTATTAAAATTATTGGGGAAATGAAAAAAAAAAAAAAACCCATGGCTAACAGTTGCTTCGAGGAGGAAAAAATCGACATCCAAAAAGCCACAACCAGGACTTCCAGCCAAGATGGAGGCTAGATACATACACTCTGCCTCCTCCCACAAACAAAAGGAGGACAACAACAAATACAAAAACAAACAAACAAAAAAACAACCAAAACTGACCAAAAAAACCTGAACTGAATGGAAGTCGACATCCAAAAGTTAAAGAAACATTCATTTAGATTGGTAGGAGGGACAGAGACGGGCAGCCGGGGCAGAGACAACACATGGCAATGAACAGACCAGGTGGTTCCACATTTGCTTGCAGATAAACTGGGAGGAACAACAGGGAACAAAACAGACTCACACAAACCAGCCTTCCAGTGCTGGAAAAGAGAGCCTAAAAAAACCTCTGGTTATAAAAACCTGTGGGGGTTGCAGCAGAGGAAGAAACTCCCAGCCTCACAGAAGTGCTCCCTGGAGAGACCCACAGGGTCCTAGAACATATACAAGGCCACCCAACTGGGAATCGGCACCAGAAGAGCCCAATTTGCTCCTGGGTATCGGGGGAAGTGAATGAAAGCTGCAGAGCTGAGAAAGCTGCATTGTTCCCTCTCTGACCCCTCCCACATAGAGGGCCGCAACACAGAGACAGAGATTGCCCCACCCTGATGAATACCTAAGGCTCTGCCCCTTACAACGTAACAGATGGGTCAAGACAAAGAAATATGGCCCAAATGAAAGAAGAGATCAAAACTCCAAAAGTAGAACTAAGCGATGAAGAGATAGCCAACCTATCAGGTGCACAGCTCAAAACACTGATAATCAGGATACTCACAGAAATGGTTGAGTATGGTCAAAAAAACAGGAAAAAGTGAAGACTATGCAAAGTGAAATACAGAAAAATATGCAGGGAACGAACAGTGAAGGAGGGAAACCAGGACTCAAATCAACGGTTTGGACCAGAAGGAAGAAATAAATATTCGAGCAGAACACAGTGAAGAAACAAGAATTCAAAAAAAGTAAGAAGAGGCTTAGAAACCTACAGGACAACTTTCAACACTCCAACACCCAAGTCATAGGGGTGCCAGAAGGAGAAGTGGAAGAGCAAGAAATTGAAAACTTATTTGAAAACATAATGGAGAACTTCCCCAATCTGGTAAAAGAAATAGATTTCCAAGAAATTCAGGAAGCTCAAAGAATCCCAAAGAAGTTGGACCCAAGGAAGTACACACCAAGGCACATCATAATTACATTAGCCAAGATTAAAGATAAGGAGAGAATCTTAAAAGCAGCAAAAGAAAAGGAGAGAGTTACCTAAAAAGGAGTTCACATAAGCCTATCAGCTGATTTCCCAAAAGAAACCTTACAGGCAAGAAGGGGCTGGAAAGAAGTATTCAAAATCATGAAAGGCAAGGACCTACATCCAAGAATACTCTATCCAACAAAGCTATCCTTTAGAATGGAAGGGCAGATAAAGTGCTTCCCCTATAAGGTCAAGTTAAAGGAGTTCATCACCACCAAGCCCTTATTATATGAAATATTAAATGGATTTTTCTAAGAAAAGGAAGATGATCAAAAATACGAACAGTAAAATGACAGCTCACAGCTATCAACAACCAAACCTAAAAAAACAAAAACAAACTAAGCAAACAACTAGAACAGGAACAGAATCACAGAAATGGAGATCACATGCAGGGTTAACAGCAGGAAGGGGGTGGGTAGAGGATAGGGGAAAAGATACAGGGAATAAGAAGCATAATTGGTACATACAAAATAGACAGGGGGAGGTTAAGAACAGTATAGGAAATGGAGAATCCAAAGAACTTATATGTACAACCCATGAACGTGATGATAAAGGGCAGGGGAAATGCTGGTGAGGGGGCAGGGATGTAGACTGGCAGGGAATAAAGGGAGAAAAAAAATGGGACAACTATAATAGCATAATCAATAAAATATACTTCAAAAAAAAGAAAAGAAAAGCTACAACTAATATAATGCAAGAGCCTTGTCTGTCTTATGCACTTTATGCCCAGGCCATAGCATAAAATTCCTGTTCAATAAATACTGTTAAATTAAGGCTAATTTATTACCTTGGTCACTCTAGCACCTAGAAAATTCTTAGTACAATGTTTGCTGAATAAATTAATGTTATGATGCAGTACACACAAATATGTCTTGAATGACTTAGGTTAAAAAGAGATCACTGAGGAATAAAGTAATTTAAAAAATAGTTCATGGCAAAGACAAAGTCTTGAACCACAAAATCTTAGAGCTGGAAGAAATCGCACAGCATTAGTAGGATTCTATAATCTGGTAACTCCCAAAGACGTTTCCAAAGTTACCAAAGGTAGCTTTACACCTGTAAGGTTAAAAAGATAATTAAACTTGATAGTAACTACTTTAAAATTGAGGAAATCCACATAAACAATGGGTATCATAAAATAGTAATAACAACCTGTTCATGTGCTCAACTCTGCCATTCATTCTGCTCTCTCCCTACTTCTTCCCTACACTCAAAAGACCGGAAAAGGAGGTTGTGTTCTCAGAGCCATTCTGTCTCCAGTCACTGTCAAAGTCTGGACTGCAATGTGTTTGAAGTAGTGTTTCTTTCAATCATTCATTCAACAAATAGTTACTAAACGTGTACTATGTGCCAGGCACTGCCCAGACACAACAATGAACATTTGCCCTAGATTGTAAAAGGATATGTAGGGAGTTCACTACAGAAAGAGGAGTAAGGTATGAGGGAGGCACTTAGTTAAGAAAAAAAGAACATGCAGAGTAATGAAGCAGGAGAAAGGTATGACAGACTGAGATGTAGGTTAAGATATTCCACATAGGTTTGGACATTGGTGAGATACTTGACATCTCTAGGGAAGATGATCCAAAGAAATAGAGGCCAGCTGTTGGGAGAACTTTAAATGCCAAACTTAAGTGTTTAGAGTTTATCTTTGAGGGACAAAGGAAAACCAATGAACATCTGTGAGGAAGGAAATGACAAGATCAGCTTGGATTTTTAGGAAAACAGTTTTGTAAAAGACAGGTGTAGGCAGGACAAACAGACAGTGACTTGCCTACTGTCAACCAGTTTATCAGTGACAGACAGAATCAATGAAAACCCTGGCTCTCTTGTTCCTAGCACAAAATTCCACAGAATAGCTAGGGATTAAAAAGCAGTAAGAGCTCTGACTGATATGGCTCAGCAGGTTGGGCTCTGTCCTGCAAAGCAAAAGATTGCAGGTTAGATTCCTGGTCAGGGCACGTGCCTGGGTTGCGAGTTCCATCCCCAGATGGGGCGCACGTGAGAGACAACCAATCAGCCAATGTTTCTCTCTCACTCTTTTTTTTTTTTTTAACTTTATTATTATTATTTTTTAATATTTTATTTATTTATCTTCAGAGGGGAAGGGAAGGAGAGAGGGAGAGAAACATCAATGTGCGGTTGCCTCTTGTATGTCCCCTGCCGGGAACTGGCCTGGCAACCCAGGCATGTGCCCTGACTGGGAATCGAACCGCGATCTTTTGGTTCGCAGGCCCGCGCTCAATCCACTGAGCTACACCAGCCAGGGCTCTCTCTCACTCTTGCTCCTTCCCTTCTCCTCTCTCTAAAAATAAATAAATAAAATCTGTAAAACAAACAAATAAATAAAAAGCAGTAAGAAAAGTACAGACAATAAAATAAAGACAGATAACATATTTTCCCGTGTATAATGCGCACTCATGTTTTTGACCCAAACTTTCAGGGGAAAAAAATCCTTCATTTTAATTTTTTAATTCAATTTTTTACTTATTTATATTTAAAAATAAAACTGATTGCCATATTCCAGGGTATTATTTTGCATACAGATATTGTAACTGCTTTCTAGAGTTACACTTTTAATGTATAAGCATAAATAAAAGAATTAAAAACATTTGTACAGATATGGAGTTAAGTACTATCCATGTAAAATGCACATCTTTATTTTTCCCTCAAAAATTTGAGCAAAAAAGTGCACATTATACACAGAAAAATATGGTAAATGGGGACCTCATCAAGATAAAAAACTTCTGCTTCAAAGGACATTCCCAAGAAAGTAAAAAGACAACCCACTGAACAAGAGAAAATATTTACAAATCATATATCTCATAAAGACTTGCACTCAGAATATAAAAGGAACTCTTGCAACTCAATAAAAAACAATGACAAACCAAAAATAGGCAACTGACTTGAAGAGACATTTCTCCAAAAAAGATATACCAGTGGCCAATAAGCACATGCAAAGATGTTCAACATCATGAGCCATCACGGGAATGCCACAAACCATACCCAATAGGATGGCTATGATCGAAAAGACAAAAAAATAGCCAGAGATGACAAGGATGTAGAGAAACTAGATCCTTTATACATCACTAGTAGTAAAGCAAAATGGTGTAGCTGCTTTGGAAACCATTTTGGCAATTCCTCAAAAACTTTAAATATAGAGTTACCATGACCCAGCAATTCCACTCCTAAGATACTTAACCAAGCAAGTTTAGAATACTCTCATAAGCCCATACAATAACAAAGTAGCATTATTTATAATGGTGAAAATGTGGAAACAACCCAAATGGTCACCAACTGATGAACAGATAAATAAATGTGTTGCAATAGAATATTATTCAACCATGAAAAAACAAAAAGTACTGATGAATGCCACAACACTGATGAACCTTGAAAACATTATGCTAAGTGAAACCAGTCAGTCACAGCCTTGACTGGGGTGGCTCACTTGGTTGGGCACTGTTCCGCAAAGCGAAAGGTTGTCGGTTCAATTTCCAGCTAATGCACAACATGCCTAGGTTGCTGGTTCAGACCCTGGTTGGGGCACATAACAGAGGCAACCAATTGATGTTTCTCTCTCACATCAATGTTTCTGTCCCTCACTTTCTTCCTCCCTTCCCTTCTCTCTAAAAATAAATAGATAAATAATCTGAAAAAAAAAAAAAGAAAGAAAGAAATTAATGATCTCTCGAGTTCTTTGAATTTGCCTTCAAATCCTGGGTCAAATAACTCCTACACAGACTCTGCTGCTTAAAACTCTTAGCTTGTTCTGAAGGCCTGTTGTAAACTGTAAATATTTCCACATGGCTCATTATGTCCCTGTTATATCTTTGTCCTATGCACTATAATTTAAAAAATCATACAATTGCCCTTATTTTTAAACATTGTCATTCAGAGGTTTCACTAAGCCAGACTGCCCTTCCTCCTACTCATTCTCATTCCATCTCATTATTCCAAATTAGAGGTTTGACTGTACGTTACAAACACATACCTGCAAACGGTCAACTCCTGTGGGCTAACAGAATTCAGATTCAAAGCCTCAAAAGCAGCTATAGGAAAGCCACTTGAGAGACAAATTAGACTTGAAGGACAGCAACTCTAAGCCCAGCTTAGCTACAGTTCAGAGAAAGCCTGACCCAAAGGGGCCTGAGAAATTTGGGACACGGATCTAAAAAGGAAAAAACAAGAGGCTTGGGGAACTGAAGGAATTTCAAGAGTACAAGGAGAAGGAAGTAACCCCACGACAACTACCTGAGCCTCCATATCTAACCCACAGCGCTTGCTCTGTGTGCTACTCTCTGCAAAAAAAGTATGAATATTTATGCATTTTTGTAAACCATCAGCATAAAATGGAATGACTGTATTTCTAAGTCCATGAAGATAGGTATTTATAAAGAAAAATGATCCAAATATCATCAGCTTAAAATTGCTTAAATTTTTTTAAGCAGAATAGGATGAACACTTCATTAAATATCACTACACGAGTCCAGCTGAGCTTCTGGCAAGGGGAAGAGAAAGGCTGCCTCTCACCCAGTAATGAGGAGACACAGGCCTTTCCAGCTCTGGGAAAGAGCCACCACAAAAACTAAGTGATGAGTTTCACTTAACAGTTACTCCACGGGACTCGGGGCATGTACCCTGCACCAAGCACTGTTCTAGGAACTGGGGATAAACACTCCAAGTCACTGTCCTCATGGAGTTTACAGTGTCTAACTGGAGGAGATAGAACATAAAAACAAGTGTCAGGTGGTAGTAAGTGCTATGAAGCAAAATAAAGCAAGCCAGAAATTGGCAGGAATGAACGTTATTTTATGTAGGTATTTCAGTGAAGGCCTGAGAAGTGACAGATAAAGAGAGACTTGAAAGAAATGGAGGAGGCCATGCTGAATATCTGGCCAAGAAAACAGCAAATGCAAAGCCCTGGGGCAGGATTATGTTTAGTATATTTGAGAAATAGCAAGAAGGAAAGTACAGCTGGCCTAGGATGTGTGAGGAGGGGAATGATATGAGATCAGAAAAAGGCCATATATAAAATCCTGTAGCCTTAGGTGGGAATTTAAATTTTTTTCTGAATGACATCAGAACGAGAGACCATTTTTAAAAGCTTGTTCTGGTTGCTCTATATTGCACAGGGGGCAAGGGTGGAAGCAGGGAACCGGTTAGGGGCACACATAATAGTGGTTTGGACTAGGAGGTGGCCGAGGAAGTAGTGAGAAATGGTTGGATTGGAGATATATTTCAAAATAGAGACCATTTCTGTAGGAGACCATTCTGCATGGTGTGGACCCAGCTCCCAATGGAAAGCAAGGTCCGATGCACAGGACCCACACCCACGGATAGGTTCTCCCGTGGGGAATCAGGGTTGCATTGTACCTAGACTGCTATGAGACTTGTTTTTGCTAAAACCCCCTCATCCTGAATTGAGGCAGCAAACATACACTGCAAAGTAACTTCCTAAAATCCATGCTAAACCTTCCAAGGATGAGTGTAACTGGTTCAACCACTTTTCCCTTTTCATTTGCTAATATCCTTCTTTTGTGATGTGATTAGCGGCACTGCCTCCTTTGTTTTCTTTCTTTTTTTTTTTTTTTAATTTTATTTTCAATCAGTATTTTTTAATTGTTGATATTGTACAGTTTTCTGTCTTTTACCCGGTACCCAGCCCACCACCCCAGCCCTCCCTTCCTCCTTCGTTTTCTGTAAAAGGTAACCACCTAAAGCGAACCTGTGCATAGTAAATGAGGACCATCATGTAGCATGCCCAGAAAAAGAAATAAAGGCCTGTCACAGTGAGGGCCACGGCTCTTGCTCCTCTTGAGAGAAAAACTATGCTGTCCTTTTTCCTTCACAGGACTCAATAGTCCATGTGAATTTCTCGTGTCTCATCCACAATGTGGAGGACCCCATGAGCCGGGGTCCACATCAAATATCCATTGAACCGAGATATGGAGTCCTCAGAATATCTATGGCAGATTGCAAAAATGGCCACAAAATTCTTTCCCTCCTTGTATTCATGCCACTGCAGTATAATTTTAGACCTCCTCCAACAAAGAGGTGGAATCTTTCTCCATCCTTCGAATTTCAGCTGGCCTTGAAACTTGCTCTGATCAACAGGATAACAGCAAACATAATGTAAGCAGAGATTTCAAAAGTACTTCAGCATTTGCACTTGCCTTCTCTTAGTGCTCTAGAGAACCCCACAACCCAGACTAACCTGCTAGATGATAAGACTGACACAGTGAAAGTGACCATCAACTGTCAGCTGACTGCAGGTGCAAGAGTGAGCCCAGAGGAGATCCAGACCATCACACAGTTGAAACCAACCCAAACTGTCCAACCACTGAATGGTAAACTGAAAGTAAACCAACCACTGAAAATAAAGAAATGGCTGGTTTTAAGCCACCAAGTTTTGGAGTGGTTTCTTAAGCAGCAAAAGCTGATTTAATATCTTCTTATCCCCCAAATTGAATGCAAACCACTAAGCTCTCTTGGTTTTTCTAATAACATTAAACAAAAACAAAATTTCAATTCTAAAGTAAATTGACAGAGGAAGGGCACGATGGTACTGAGTTGATGAAAAGGAGAGAGCACAAGTCACAAATTACGGTGTCGTTCATTAAAGTGTGGTATGACAGCCAAGGAGCTGAGCTCTTTATGCAGTGAAATACCACAATAAGAATCTCAGAAAACAGGGAGAATAGAAAATTTCACACCAATAGAATTTCTCTTTTCAATGCCCCACGCACCATTTCTGAAAATTACTAAGTACTTTACCCTCCTGCTGAACATCAAAAATAATGCTTTTTCAAGGTGATCTAGACAGATAAGCAATTAATGCTCTTTGCTTAGAGAAGAAATCAATTATATTAAATAGATCACACGCTGGACTTCTCTTCCTTGGCTGATAGAGACAGATGGGTAGATGATGATGGTTGGATAAAAGGACTTTTTTTTTTTCAATGTCAAGGTAGAGAGTAAAACCCTCCTCTCCTAATTCCCCAAAGATTAACCACTATTTACAGTTTCTTGGTATCTCCTTCTAGACTAGTTCTCTTAAAACTATGTCTGACACTACAATATTAAAAACTAAAACATTTACAGTTCTTTCAAGGTACCCTATAAATTAAGTACAATCCTCCCTGTATATGTGTTCTGCTACAGAGCTTTCCAAACTCTATAAAAATCTAACATTAATATTTATTATAAGATGACTGGCTGGATTTCTGAAACAGCTCATCTACTATCACAAAAAGAACTAAACAGCAATGAATGACCCCACTCACCCTCAAAAAAAGGGAAACTTAAATATCTAATAGGTGGGGGGAAAATTACCTTATTTGGAACTAAAACAGAAAATGTTTGGATGGTTAAACAAAAGCGTTTGCTACATACAGTTTATGGGCCTAGTTTACATCTGACATGTGGAAATGAGTTTTGAAGAAGAAAAAAAATTCCTGGAGACAGATCCTGATTACCCCCCTTTCTGAAGGTATGCTCGTCAAAGAAAGGCCTCTCAGGGTCACAGTCAGGTCTACTGAGAATATATACTGCGTCTCCTTCAAGTACAAAGGACAGGACAGATCGTCTTATCAAATTATGTATAGCAACAGGAAGACCCTTGGAAATGAGGTTTTTAGTAAAAGAAAATCTTCCCAAATACTGTACACAGATTTTCAAAAATATGAACCACTATGTTTCTCCTGTTATTCAGAAATTTAGCAAACCACCTCGAATCTTCACACCTCTTAAATTATACTCACTAATAAAGGGATAGAAACAAGAATAACCTAAAATTCTCTTCTTCTTGAGTATTAAAAAATGTACAATTGTAAGGGGTAGGAAGCAAGCAGTGGAAGGAAGAGGCTTCTTGCAACAGCAAACAGAAACTTTTCCTTTTTAATTATGATTGCCTAAGGCCAGAATTAAAGTAAGCTTTTCCAATGTCCTAAACACACATCAAACAAAAGTAAAGACAGGCTGGGTGAAGAGAAAAGTCCATCTACGAGGAAACAGAAACTACACAGAGGACCAGGGCAGTAACTTTTATAGCACTCATCTTTCATTAATCATGATGAGCCAGAACTGGTGCCTCTGAGCTGACATAAACCCCTAAAAGGCAAGAGGGGCCAGGCGAGAGGGAAAGAAAGAACTGGAATACTACACTCTCCCACAGCTCGCTCTCGCACTCCCACCTCGCCCACAAATCTACCCAGAGGAGACAATACAAAGGTAATGCTTTTTAGATCCTGTGTTCCAATCCAGTGAAAAGTTTTCTATAGGGTATTCCAAGGAGAGCAGTAAAGCGCCAGGTTAGTGCCAGCAACAATTGTTGTGAATCAGCAAATCTCTGTCTGGTGTAAACCTGAGATGTGACAGGAAACTGAGTGGTTTTTATTGTTAAGGTTTTTTTTGGTTTTTATTGACACTGAAATTCACTTAATGTTTATATACTATTTCTGCTCTCCAAAGCTGATCAAATAAATACTACCTAGTATAGATCTCACTACATTTTGATCCAACAATCACCATATTCATTCATACATTCCGTAAAAACACATTCCGTATCTCCTCACACACAGATACTGCCAGCCCTCAATCACAGCTGAAATGGCTGAGGATAAAACCAGAAAAGGAAACTTATGCTCAGAGCCTGTCAAAGCACTTGGCAACCCTTGATAATCTTAAAAGCCTTTCATACTGAGAGACTGTGTTTGTCCAAAGCAGCATCTTCTCAACTAACCACTGCATGCCATAATCATAAACCTTTGTCTTTAAAGCTATGCTCAGTTTACTACAGAACGACATTGCACAAAAATACTCTGCATTTTAAAAAGGTTCTTTAGCCCTGGCTGGGGTGGCTCAGTGGATTGAGTGCCCGCCTGCGAACCAAAGGGTCACTGGTTCGATTCCCAGTCAAGGCACTTTGTGAATCAGCACCATTTTATATACACAGAAAATCCCCTTCCCAGCTGAAAGGACAGTTTCATTCAACAGGTACTCATGGAGCAGTGTAGATGTGATGGGGGCGGGACCCTAGTCAGTGGGGATTCAGTCATGAATCGACGTGGTCCCTGACCTCAAGGTTGGAAATATCGTAACAACTGTCAATGACCAAGTGCCTGCCATGTGTCAGCACTGGTCTAGGCATTTGACGTACGTCACCGCTTAAACTAATCTTGCAAGGCAGATGATATTATCACTTCACAGATGAGCAAAGTGAGGCAGAAGGTCATTTGTCCAACATCACCCGACGCGCAAGGAAAACTGGCTGGAATTCTAATACTGGCTGCCTGGCTCACAAACCCACCCTGCTGGACATGCAATATCTTTGTGTCTTCGTCATCAGTCCACCTAGCCTCCCAGGCTATCTGTGTACTTCCGACCTGGTCATAGCTCTGTATGCCCTAAGGAAACCCATTTGCCGAACAACTGAGGAAGGAAAAATATAGAGAGAAGAAAAAAACTAAATGTAAGAAATTCTTTAAAAAAGTTTTTTAAACAGATACGAGGGGGGAAAAAGAACAGCTATAGGGGACTGTCTCGTGCTTCGAAAAAGCTGAAAGTCTTTATTTAAAATCTTTAGAATAAAATGTAAGAACTCAAGGTAGAACAGAAACATCAACATCTACCAGCTCAGGAAGGTAACTTGGAAGGGAGACTTCTGACTGACATTCCAATTCACCCACACAGGAACTGCCAGTTATTTCTTAGAACCTTGGTTTCCCTCATTCTATACCCACTTCAAATTATATGTACATGTTGATTTTGTGAATATTTTCATTCACACTTATTTTATTTGAATTCATTTATGAAAGTAAAAAAGATCCACTGGGTTGAATACATTTCCTTGTCTGAACAGAAACTGAAGACATGTCAGTGATGACACTCCTTATCTTGAGACACATATAAGAAATGAGTGGCTTGGACATTGTAATAACTGTAACTCCCCACGAGGGAGAAAAAGGAAAAAGCTTTCTAGGTCTGAATAAAGACTAAGTACAGGTTTCACAGCTAATCAAAATTATAGGTGCTCAACAAATTCATAATTTCAGTTCATGAAAACAGCTTCAGGTAAAAACTTACAGATGAAGAAAAAATTTCTAACACACATAAAATTCATATTGAAAGCCACCTGCTTCAAAGATACTTTTGTAAAACTCCTAGCAACACCTTTAGATTTTTTTTTTTTAATTTTCAATGCTCCCACTTAATGAAAGATGTGAAGTTAGCAGCTATTTCCCATGTGTCCAGGTAACATTCACCAACCCCTTAGCAACCACCAACACCCCCTCCTCCCAATGTGTCACAGTGTCACCACTCAGTGTCATCACCCACATCCAACACCCCAATCCCCCTCAACACATGACACACACCAGCTGGGGAAGACGGGTGAACACAATGCTTCAACATCTCTCATAAAGCAAAACAGCTCACACTTGGCTAGACTAGACCTCGGATCCAGTAACATACTGACACTGACAGTTTCTAAATGTTACTTCACTCAAAAATGCTTTTAAATACTTTTTAAAGTTCATTAGCAAATGCACTACATAGTGATATATTGTTTTACTTAAACAATTTAGTCTATGGATAGACTTAATGGATTTAAAAAAAACAAACAGCTACTTCCTTAAACATAAATTACAGAAATAAATCATTTTTAAAAGATCCACTTGAAAACCAACTCTTAAAATACAGATTATAAGTAAATACAGATTATATATACACATATAAAATCTGTAATTATATATATAACTGTATATAAATAAATAAATAAATAAATAATGATAATAATAACATCAACGACAATGGCAAAGACAGCTAACATGTGTATAACACCATGATATGGAACCTATTCTTAGCATTATTCACTTAATCCTCAAAATCACCCTATGGATAAGTTTCTGATCTCTCATCTGTTTCAAATGAGCCAAGCAAAACTTCTTGTCTGTCTCACCAAGAAGGAGGCAAATAACTGCTCAATTATCCCTGCATTTATGGAGAGAAATGTGTATCAATCATTAACTACGATACCTTAACGTGAAGAAATTATTCTCTTAGGAGACAGTATAGAATTATAAATAGCCTTGCTCAAAAAAGGGGGGGGGTGTTTTTAGACAAGAAATGCAGGTGTACTGTCCTACTGATATTATCAAGCAAAGGAAAAATAATATTCCATTAAGTAAAACCATAAAAATATATATAATTTCACCAATAACATGGTAATATTAAAATATAGATTTGCACTCAAAGGATTGATTCCACATTATGTGACTAATCATAAAGTGATTCTAAAATTATTTTGAAATTCATTAACCATTGAGGTACAAGAGTGGTCACTTAAACACTGACTGTCAAAACTCCGAAGTCTACAGTCTTTTTTTAAATTAATTAATTAATTTATTTATTTATTTTGTTGGACTCTCCCACAGGCCGGAGACTGAGATAATCATAGATGATGCTTTCCCTCTTATGTAAACCATCTCGAATCCAGTTCTGCTTCAAGCACTGGTACTGAAAAGCACTCACTCCATTCAATTTTCACCACCCACAGAATGCAGCACAGATAACACAAAATAATTTAAATCATAATAGCTCAAGAAGATTTAAAATTAGCAAGTGAAAAGAAGGTGGATTCAATTTTTAACCTCATTCAATTTGTCAAATTTAAAATACTTTCAATTATTTATTTTTCCAGTCTTCACAGTAACTATAATACCACCGCTGTTAATTGCTTTGCCTAACTGTAGTTTTACTGTTGCTTGTATCCTTACTTAATGAACTTCAGTTGGTGCTGACAGTAATTCTTAGCTCTAATCTTCTAAACCTTTATTCTTTTAATGAATGAAATCTATTGTATTATGTCTCCCACTATTCCAAGCAGCAGTTCATAAAACAATGAATTCAAATACATGAAAATTTAAGGTAATGGACTTCAGTAACATAGAGCCACCTATAGAGCATACTGCTGGACATATGCAAGTGGATTGTACTTAGTTTTAAAAGGACATTTTGTACTTTTTATGTTTGTAGTCTGAAAGTAAATTGGTAACGTTTTTCTTAAAAGTAAGCAACGATTAAGTGATTTGTTTTCAAAGAAACCTGAGTATCATCAAAGAACAAGCACAATGTTACTGTGACAAGAAAGAACTTTCTAAATTCCAACTTCAACAATAAGACTATCTTAATCTTCCAGTTCTCTTCAAAGAAACCTCAGTGTCATATAATGATGAGCACGATGTTACATGGTAAAAGAACTTTTTCTAATTCCAACTCCAATAATAAGACGATCTCACAGTAATTACAATGCTATTAATCATCACGTAGAACAAGAAAATTGTTTAAGTATAGTACAAGAATACACAAACATGAGGCGAAAATATACCTCATGACTGGGTAAGGATTTTATGGGTGATTTATATATTCTATGGATGTATATTTATGGATATGTACAAGGACAGGATCAAGTACAAATTGTAACCAGCCTGAATGATTTGGTCCTGACAACCTAAATAGCTCCATCAGTCTCTGACCTCCAGCTACATTGGCCTTTTGAGAAGAAGAACCTCGTCAACCTTCTTGTTTTGCTCATCAGTGTGTTCCCAGGGCAGGGCCTGGAGCATCATACTGCTTAGAAATTTGATGAATGAATGGATTAAATTACACAGCCCATAGAACAACTACAAAAGTAAGAATTTAAGGTCCTTGGAGGAGACTAGTTAGCCAGGCCATATGTAGATTCCTCTCATAGCTGTTTATTTCATACATACTTTGAAGAGCATTTGCACGTGATTTATTTCATTGAAGCCACACCATAATTCAAGAATGTGAGTACAGGATCTACCACTCCTAAGCCCAAGGGCATCTAAAGTATACACTATTTCTAGAACATCCCACTAAACCAGAAAAGCCTAAATAAATTCCGCCATTAGTTGAAATGCCTTTTACAATGTTACAATATAAATCTAACTACGAAACATAGCTCTACCCAAAATCTTTAAGGAATAACTAAATATAGGTAGTAAAGTACATTCTCAGCAACCAAAGGTTATGTCAAAGTTCCTCATACCTGAACAGAGCTCCCCCTATACCCAGCCACATCCAAGTTAAGTTTTAGAACTTCACCTTAACTGTTTTTGATTAAAACATCTTTAAGCTTTCTTAACGTGAAAGGAATAAAATTTCTTGATCTCAGTTACTGTTAAAAATACCAGTTTGTTGTATCAGTTGTAGATGGAGATCTAGTATAGATGGAAGCATGGAAGGACAAGGCAAAAAAAACAGAGAGCCCTGAAATGTCCTTTCACTTTTAAAAAGTCCCTTGTTATCAATCTGCTTTCAAGTCATTTTGACTTTTGCTCACAAATTAGAGAAAAACGCCAGTCCTTCTGATGCATCACTCACTGTCTTTCTGGAAAATTAACTTGATGAGACAATGGATGAAATAGCCTCCTGACCCTCAAAAGAAACTCATTTTTGCTACAAATGTCCTTGATTCCAAAATACCCATTCAAAAAGAAAGGGTTATATGCCTACAATGTGCAAGTCACAGGGTATCTGTGATTTCCAAACTGCTAATACGAGACAGCTCCTTCGGAGCCTGAGGTCTTACTGTGTTTCCTTGTAAGAGGTGGCAGAGGAGTATCCCCTTCTGTTTCCAGACACTGTCTTCCAGGGGTACTGTGGTAAAGGATCATTCTGAAGTCTGTATCTTCCTTATTATAAGACAGTACTTTTCCTGAAATGATGCCAAATCCTGATGTTCTTCTCCATGTTCTTTTTAATGTTTTACCATTTTACTTTGAACAGTGTTCCAGGCACAGGCAACCACAAATTAAACTAAAATGTAACATGAAAGTCATTCATGGTCCCTACATAAATGGATGAACTTTTGCCAGATCTCTTCCCTTACAACACGACGTATTCTGAAACAAGATCCAGGTCCAGAGGAGTGACTCAAAGAAAAATCAATGACAAACAATGATAAGGAAAGGAATATTTATTAAGCAACTGACCACACATTAGGCAGTTACCCACCTGATCTCACGCCTCGTAACCACCTTGGAAAGTATCAGTCCCATTTTCCAAAAGTGGAAATGGAAGCTCCAAAGAGGTTCACAAAGTTCAGTTCACAAAGCTAGGATTATCACCTGTACGCAAAGCCATGCCCTTTCGTAGAATAAGGTGAGTTCCGAGCAGCATCTTCCCCCCTCCTACGATGGGGAGGTGCCAGCTGCCCTTCCTTCTGCCTCTTGGCTGCACTGCCTGGCCCTTCCCAAGACAGAGTCCGAGGCCCACTGCTCTGCCATGAATCTTCCCCAGCACCACCTGGGTGCCACTTCCCACAGTGTTGCTGCCCACCTGGCTGCTCTGCCCATTCTTTTCTCCTCTTCTCTTTCTCATCACTCCAGTTTCCTCACAATTTTCAGGTTCCTTCAAAAAGTAGTAAGATGATTTCCTTATTAAATCATCCCAGCACAGCATGAGCGAGATGGCAATTGGCTCCAGTGCTCACCTGTGTTCATCTACTGCTAATGCACATAATAGAGAAGGCACTGGCTTTGGAACCAGATAGGCCTGGGTTCCCAACCCTGGTTCTCTCTGTAGGATTGGGCAAGTTACTTGGCCCAGTTAACAGAAAACATCCTCGGCTCTTAGTGTTGTTGGAAACTTCAACGTGGCACCATGTATTACACATCACCAGGCACACAGCAGAACCAAAAGACAATGCTCCTCTTCTCCTTCCAAACTATTTGTTCACTACCCTAACCAGTGTGGCTCAGTTGGCTGGGCATCATACTGCAAAGCAGAAGACCTCCAGTTCAGTGCCCGGTCAAGGAACATGCCTGGGTTGTGGGTTTGGTCCCCAGTAGGGGAACGTACCAGAGGCAACCAATCGTTATTTCTCTCTCGCATCAATGTTTCTCCCCCTCCCTCTCTCTCTCTTTCCCTCTCTCTAAAAATAAATAAATAAAATCTTTTTTTAAATAAATAAAAAACAAACTATTTACTCACCAGCAAAGATAACTCGAGTTTCTCCTCCCAACTTCTTCCAGGTCTCTAGCTATATTCCAGGAAAAATGCTTTTTTACAGGCGCACTCAGTTTCATCATTAGTAGTCCTATTCACCTAGCTTAATTTTCTAAACAACCACTCTGCAGTCTTGTAGTCACTTTTACCTTCAAATATCTTTTAAAATTCTGTTTGATATCAAAAAGAATTAAAAATCAGAAGAGACATGCAAAAGAAACCTCTTTTCGTGTGATCTCCTTTCTACAGAAAAGGATTATGGGACAAATTCTCTCTTTCTGCTGTGAGTGAGGGAATTGACGCCTACAACCCAAAGCAGTGGTTCCTAACCTTTGGGGAAACTCCTCTGAGAATCTGATGAAAGCCTTTGCCCAGAAAAAATGCCACACTGCACAGAGACACAAAATACTGCCTGGAATTTCAAGAGGGTCAAGGGCCCTCTGAAACCCACCCACTGATAGCAAGATAAGAGCCCTCGACAAAGAACCATCTATGATACTCCTTAAACTGGCAAAATCTTCAATTCAGATTCTGTTTCTTTAAGTGCAATAAATTCAGAAGCCTGGACAAAAACTTCAAGAAGGTAAAGAGGGAAGTTTTCTCATTCAACTCTTCACATAATGCTACAAAACTAACAAGGCTCAAAACCTAAAAAGGAGGTTCACTCTCAGAAGTAAAACCTCAAAACAAAGATGTGCTCAGAGCCTAGCACATGCTAGAGGATGGGTGAGGGAAAAGGAGGCACAAAAATTCAGTATTAGAACTCTACACATTTTATCTTTCATATCATTTTAACTTCCTGTGTTGGTGTATGTTCTGAATGGGCATTACATATCTGTATAACAGCACAGGTATACAACGTATAGATATAGATATCATTTTTACTGACAGGAGTAAACAATCACAAAAAAATTTGGAGATCCTACCCTAGCAAACAATTTCCAATTAAGTTATTTAACAAAAAAATTTACCTGGTAACTCTCCACAAATGGAATTTCCCTTGAAAATAATTACATTCTCCACTTTAAGTTCTTAAGTCAGTGTGAAACTGATGATGACCCAACAGTCATGCTGAGACTGTTCCATAAGAGCTAGTTCTCCTTTCTGCTTTCAAAGTCCAATTCCCGCAGCTATACTACTCCATATTTTTCTTCCTTAAATGGAAAAAATCCATGTAAGGTATTAAGGAAATAAAAATCAACTGAAAAATACTGATAAGCATTCTCCATTACACAGGTCTTTTTATCCTTATAATAATTAATATTCTTCAACCCCTACAATGTACAAAGCACTGAGCTAAAAGTTTTACCTCTTTGAAGGCACCTAATCTGACTCTATTAGGTAGGTTCCAATACTCTTAATTTGGGAGATAAAAAATAAACAATGCTTAGAAGTCACACAGCTGTGAGTGGACCCAGAATTGAAAACTATATGTGTGTGACCCCAGGGCCTCCATTCTTAACTCAGGAAGGCCACGTGCCTCCCTTAGTTAATATGTTATATGTAGTAGGTATATATTAGTATATATTAGGTAATAATACAATATAACAATATGTTATTCAATTAATATGTTCCTATGCTTAATTCTACTGTAACCTAAAATTAAGATTCCTATTTATTTTTATAAAATCTTCAAATACAAAGGGTAGAAAAACATTTTTAAAGAGTGAAAGAGGGTGTCATCACTGGCAAACAAACAAACCAAAGAACTACCTTAGTTTAGCCTTTCTGAAATATCCAGAAACTTTACTGTTCTTTTTCAAACACTAGAAAATCTAATTGATATTAAAAGCTAACATTGTTATAAAAGATTTGACCAAAGAAAATTTGATCATAAAACCCTGCTCTACAAGTCCCTTATAAATTTCAGATATGCTATTCTCTCGAACTATATACATGCAAAAAGCCTGGTGATATGATCAATGCATAATTCAGTCCCAAAACACCAGCACAATAAAGGGATTTCACTGTACTTAACATCTTAACTTCTATAAAATGAAAATGATAAATCCCCTAAGTAAAAGGAATCACTCTTAGTATGTCTTATACAAAATCCACTCCATTCTCTCCACAAGACACCACTTCAGTTTTCAACTTGAAACATGCAGAACTACCAAAGCAACAAAAACACTCTCAGGATTTTAACTGAACACTCAGCAACTTGATCCCTTTATAAATAAATAAAAAGTCTTCCTTACACAAGTTTATAACTGTGTATAAATTACAACTTAAAATAAAATGTATATGGCCTGGATTTTGAGGAAAGTATTTTAAAAATATTTAGGAAAGAAAAATAAATGTCTATACTACTACTAAAAACCTAGATGTCAACTAACAAATGTTCACCCGTTTTCTAATGAATACTTACTGAACACCAACTGTGTGCTAGGTGCTAGGCACTGATCTAGGACCCAGACATGAGAGAAATAAGATTCCTAAAGCAAAGATTATATTCTAATGGGGGAGGAGAAACAGATAACATACATATAAATAAACAGAGATAAAATAATTATAGATTATAAACAAGATGCAAGAAACAATATAGAGTGATGGAAACTTCAACAATAACTACTTTATATGCCATGGGAGACAGTCCCCGAGAAAGTCCCATTTGAGCTGAAACTTGAAGAATGATACATAGTCAGAGGAAGGAAGTTCTAGGTAGAAAAAGATCACCTCACATTATGAGAAGATTCATTTGGCACCTCGATATTTGTATCCCCTAGCTGCACTATATCCTGGAGAGACCCACAGGATGATGAATTCTGCGGTTTACAGCTTACAGTACTTACTACTTAAGCGTCAAGTGCACGTGGGCATACACACAGGTAACACTCAGAAAACAACAAGTCTCAATCTTTTACTCTAAGCCAAAAGCTCTTAACTACAGGGAAAGAGCAGGAATGATAGGGTTAAATTTGGGGGAAACTCATGAAAGCAAAAAACTGTCCTCAAAAAAAACTACACATACACAGAAACTTTACATGTAACTATTAGCAACTTCTTAGAATCTTGAAGCCCAGCCACAATGCACCCACCCTGTGCCCAAACAAATCCATGGACCCTAGTTTCAGAACTAAGCAGTAATTATCACACTCAGATAGGATGGCATATGAATGCAAGCTGCTACCCTACTATTAAATGATTGATAAATCAGGAACCCTTACTCTTGATTTCTTTTGGCCCATTTAAGACTCTGTATGGGAACTTTTTCCATTCTACAGAAATAAACTATTAGAATGTATAAAGAAAACATATTCCCGCCTAAAAGTGAATGAAATACCTCTTCACTACAAATAAGTATAATCTTTCACTCATGAAAATGGTGTAATCTGACACTTAGTGTTTTGCAAAATCTTATCATTTCTTCCCCAAAAGAAAATATTACCACATTGTTTCAAAGGTTGCAGAGCTGATGTTAACACCTACTGACTTACAAATATTCTTGTGGTTCAAAAGTAAAGTCTATGATTAATTTTTAAAGCCACCCCCAGTCCCCTACCCGCCCACACACACAGTCTCCCTCTCTCTCCCTAACCCTCTCACAATTTAGTTGTCTAAACAACATACTTCAATCTAAGGTACAAACTAGATCAATGGTTCTTAATCTTTCTGATTTAGATGCTCTTTGAGAATCTGAAGAATGCTATGGAATTCTCCCATTTAAACATGGACATACACATACAAAGTATGCATATAATTTCAGGCTGTTCAATGCATTCCAAATTCAGTCAAGGGTTTAAGAATGTCTATACCACCCTGACTGGTGTGGCTCAATGATATGGGCACAGTCCTGCAAACCTAAAGGTCTCTAGTTCAATTCCTAGTCAGGGCATGTGCCTGGGCTGCAGGCTAGGTCCCCAGTTGGGTGCGTACAAGAGGCAACCACCTATCAATGTTCCCGCCCTCTCTTTCCCTTCCCCTCACTCTAAAACTAAAAAATAAATCTTTAAAAAAATAAAAAAGAATGTCTGTACCACCTATATAAGGATATTATGACTGACTGTTTTCTGGGAAGGGGACCTAGGAGAACAGAGCTGGAAGATCCTTTTGTACCTTTTGAAATCTTAAGCATGCAACTGTATTAACAGTTCAAAGAATGAATAAATTAAAAATAGAATTTACACTAAAAAAATGTGGCAGGATACCAATGCAGTTAGTGAAAATCTCCCAATAAAAATCTTTTAAAATAACTAGTCTCCAAATAAAGATCTTTTAAAATACTAAATTCAATACTTTGTACAGTTTCCCTGAATTTTGGAGTTGAAAAGGTTCCTGACTGTAAAACTACGCTCATTTCATAATTTTCAAAGAAGTTTCCAATTTCAACTTTTTGCTAGGAAAACATAGATAGTCATATAATTCCACATTATTCACAGTCTAGCTTCTAAAATCCCATCTGGATAATAACAGCTAGTATTTACTGAATGCGGCATTTCCACATCTATTGATTATCATCATCACTGGCATTTGATAGACATCACGCCTTAAGTTACTTGCCCCAGGCAATACAGCCAGTAAGGAAGCTAGGTCTCTTGTGAGCAACAGAACACACGCACTTTCCCCCACGCAACGCTGCATCATGACCTACATGGAGGATGGTAAACACTAAACTAGAGGATATTCTTCCACAAAAGACAATTCTCATTATGAATACACTTTTGAATAGCAGCCCATTATAAAAATTGGGAATTATATCTGCATATTCCTTCTTTACACTACAGAAAGCAAATATAGATGAAGGAGAATTACCTCATCCAGTAGTTAGAAAAGCACAAAAAATAAACTGGAATTTTTTAAATCCTCTCAAACTATCACCCTAAAAAATAAAAATGTAGTAAGCTGAATCATAAGCCTAGAATTTCAAAACAATGTTTTCAACTGGCTGGTGTGGCTCAATGGCCTGCAAAACAAAGGGTTGTTGGTTCGATTCCCAGTAAGGGCATATGCCTGGGTTGCAGGCCAGGTCCCTGGCAAGGGGCACATTAGAGGGCACACATTGCTGTTTCTCTCCCTCTTTCTCCCTCCCATTTGCTAAAAATAAAATAAATACAAAAATGTTTTCATTAGAGAAGGTATGCTATAGAAACAGAGTAACCACCTAAAGGTTTCAAAACCAAGAAGCAGCCCTGGCTGCTGTAGCTCAGTGGATTGAGCGCGGGCCTGCGAACCAGAGGATCGAGGTTCAATTCCCAGTCAGGGCACATGCCTGGGTTGCAGGCCAGTTCCCGGCAGGGGACACACGAGAGGCAACCGTACATTGATATTTCTCTCCCTCTCCTTCTCTCCTACCCTTCCCCTCTAAAAGATAAATAAATAATAAATAAAATCTTTAAAAAAAAAAACCAAGAGGCAAAGAGTCTCTCTCTACTGAATACCTCCACTCATCAGTTTTGGAAATGTTTAATAATGAGTGTCCAAACTATCAGCAAAATGCCTCAGAAGCATGTAATGAATTATAAGGCTATAAATAATGCTACCACTTTCATTATAATCGCATCTTTAAAGAGATGGTAGTTTTCAAAAGCATTCACTCAAATCTAAATTTACATAATCTTCTAAAGTCAAAGAAAAATGGAAATAAGGTATAGGAGAATGGGGTGGGTAGAGAACATAAATCACTAACCAGATACTGCTACTACTAGTTCTATTACTACTACTTATTAACATAAATATGTTTCTGTGTCTATTCACATAAATACTTAGTGTGACTGCCCTTACTCAGTGACTTACCTAAATACTTGTCACAGCTTGCTTCATGTCCTGCTGTGCAGACACAAAGAGAATATCCAAGTCTTTACTTTCTTATCAAGCACATAAGGCACTAAACCTCTACTGGATGTCCTTCGTCAATAAAATGAGTACGAGTCCTTCAAGCTCAAAAACTTCAGGACTCCCTAAAAACATTTTCAGAAGTATATGAAGATGGAAACTTCAAATGTCTTTCAAGGTTTATCCTGCAATTTCATCATACATACTGAGGAAAAGCCAGGTCACTCACCATATATTTTACAGAAAACCACATGCTAGTATTGCTCCCTATAGAAAATAACAACATTGACACAAATTTTAAAATCCCACCTATGAGCAAAAGGGCAAAATAGATGAAACTCACTTAATTATGGATCTGCAACTAAAAAGAGTTTTAAGATGCTAAAAATTAATGGTAGTATTACTTACAAGACAGTCAAGTATTGTATGCAAAAAATAAACATTCCGGTAATGCACCCATACAAAATATGTGGTTCTTAATGAATATCTAATTTTTGAGCTCTCAAAATTTACATATTAAAAGATGAGTTACATAATAACTATGTTTACACAATTTCCATTTTCAAACTACCCTAAAATTAAAGACCTCAAGGAAATCTTTCATTTCATTCTTTAAAGAACCCACAAAATTCAATTGCAATTTAAATTGTATCCCCAAATAAAATTACTCAAACCTACCCAATTTACTTAAAGCAATAGTATAGAAAATTAAATCAATAACTACCCTTTGTCATGCATATATAATTTATTCTAGTTTCTCCTAAAGAAATAGAAAAAAAGAAATTCCTTCTATAGTTTCCTTATCTTCCATAAGTTACTTCCTAAAGTTAGCAAAAAGGTAACACACAAAAGGACACTTTGTAAAAAAAACAAATGTCATTTAACAAACTCTTTACATTCACTACAATAATCAATAGCAAATACACATTTCTGATGTTTCTACCTGATAGTACATCTTTGTTATTCTATACATATGGGAATCTAATTTATGGAATCCTTTCCAGAATACTTTCCCAGAATGGACTTACTACAGTAGAATCACTTTTAGTCTATCTGGAATTAAGCTTATAGATATATATCTAGCATTATATGGTCCTGTTGCTCTCTAATTCTCCCACACTGGCAAAATATAAAAGTTTACAAAAGCCACATTCTTGGAAAGCAAAGTTCCTGGAAATTTTTCCATACTACCAGACTTCACTTAAAAAAATGAGAAAAAGGTATACAAATGGCAATTAGCACATGAAGATGCTTATCACTAATCATTAAGGAAATGAAAACCAAAACCACAATGAATTACCACTTCACACACATTATGATGGCTATTTAAAAAAAAACAAAAACAGGTGTTGGTGAGGATATGGAGAAATTGGATAAAATGATGCAGCTGCTGTGAAAACCAGTACAGCAAGTATTCAAAAATCATTAAAACATTTGACCCAGCAATCCCACTTCTCCGTCTATACCTAAAAAAAGTGAAAGCAGGGCCTCAAACAGATCTTTGTATATCCATGTTCAGAGCAGTATTATTCACAATAACCAAAAGTTGGAAGCAACCCAAGTGTCCACTAGACAGGTGGATAAACAATATGTGGTATGTACATACAATGAAATATATCCAGCCTTAAAAAGGAGGAAAATTCTGCCCTGGTTGGTGTGGCTCAGTGGATTAAGTGCCAGCCTGTGAACCAAAGGGTCACTGGTTCAATTCCCAGTCAGGGCACTTGCCTGGGTTGCGGGCCAAGTCCCCAGTGGGAGGGGTGTGCGAGACACAACCACACATTGATGTTTCTCTTCCTTTCTCCCTCCCTTCTCCCTCTCTAAAAATAAATAAATGAAATCTTTAAAAAAATTCTGACACATGGCACAACACAGGAGGACATCATGCTACGTGAAATGACAGTTACAAAAAGACAAATGTTGTATGAGTTCACTGACATAAGGTCCCTAAAGTAGTCAAATTCAGAGAGATGAAAAGTAAAATGGTGGTTGCCAAGGGGTTAGGGGTAGGGGAGAATGGGGAGTTAGTGTGTAATGGATACAGAGTTTCAGTTGGGGAACTGAAAATGTTCCGGAGATGGGCAGTTGGTGGTGGATGCACAACAATGTGAATGTACCTAACGCTACACTTAATGCCCATTTAAAAATGGTTAAAATGGTCCATTTGATGTTATGTAGAGTTTACAATAAAAAAAGAGATATAAGACAACAAAATATTAAAACATGTCAAATTCTTGCCACACACGCCTATTTCACTACCCACCAAACCAACACCCTATGAGTGGTTAGTTAAGTTCTAATATAAAGGTTTACCATGTGCCCCAAGAAAATAATATAACAAAGTTTAAAGTTTTTTCTAATCCTAAAGAGTTTAATTTATTTCCTCAGAATAAAGCCTTTACCAGATGTAGATGCTAATAGCTATTATATGTCTACTTCAGATTAAATAAATTACTACAGAAACCAATATGCCTATAAACTTTGTATCTTAAGCATGGTTAGTTTTATCCCTAGAATGTTTTTCCTTCATTTTTCTTCCAAAACTTCATAAAGACTATTTTCATTTTTACCAACAAAATCTTCAGCTAGAATGCCCCCTCTCCCCAATTCATAAGAGCTCATCTTTACTAATTGGTACCCATCTTTACAGTAATCAGCATTCAATTATTTATACTGATTTCAAATACAAACATTGGAAACTCATTTATGAAATCTCACTCCTTTAAAAAATTGTTCACATGAGTAAAATGTGAGTTTGAAATATCTTAGGCTAAATTTTAAGGGTCCTCTAGTCAATCTCCAGTGTTTCTTATAAGAACTTCTGATTTCACAAACTGTCACAGAAATAAATGTTTATGAATGAACTAGCAAACCAGGTTTTGATTTCCTCTAAGCCACTATAGTGCATTTTGTTTTCAGGTTCCTTTTCCTTCACTCTTAAGTGTTAAGCAGACAAAATTCTGCCTTCAAAGGTAGATTCTGATAGTTTCCATACTATAAATGCTATGTTCCAATTCATTTCAAACCATGCCTGTTCATAAACATAAAACAAATAGATGAAAATTTAAAGGAGCACAAAATATCCACATACCTAAACAAAAAATGCTGAAAGGTCTAATTTAGAGAAAATAGGTTGATATTAAAAACTAGTCCTTAATTCATTCTGATGGAAAGAAAAAAGCAGTATTAAACAACTATGCCCATCATATACATTTTCTATTTGTCCTATCTGAAAACAAAAATGTATGCAATAAATTACTGAGTATTGTTTCTTCCAAACATCATTTTTATATGTAAGTTAATGGTACCATCTCTTCTACTAGGTCTACTTCCTAAAACTAAGACTGTACAATTTGTAATTGTCCTTGCATAAAACAGGTACATCTAAATGTCAACAGAAGAAAAAATAAATATAGACTCAGACACCTTAAAGTTTCTCTGGCATTCAGATTTCCTACTTATCAGTGTAAGAGGTCTTCCTGATAATAAGTTTCTTTTCATTTATCCACAGCTATCCATATTAAATTGAGCCCTTTAAAAAGGAGAAAGGGTATATCTGGTCACACACCAGTAACTTCTATAAGTATGAAATCTCCCATCCCACAATTTATAACACAGAATATTAACAAATATGAAATTCTACAAAAAAAAAATATTATATATAGACATAAAAAAATCAATTGAAAAGGACTCCATCACCTGGTCATGAATCTTACCTTTCAGCAGGGGCAGAGGTGTTAACTCAATAGGCTTGCCTTGGGACCTAAACTGTGAGGAACTTTGTGACCTCTTCTGTCTGGCTTTTCTGACGGACTTCCGAGAAAATCCGTCTACTTTATCCACTGATGGAGGAGTAGTTGGTGCTGAGGACATATCCCTACTGAAGAGAAAGAGGTATCATAAACATATTCCCAAGGCAGAAGCACACGAGCGGGACCCCCCCCCAAAAAAATATGGAACTATCTTCGGGAGGGCTGGACCCTTGTAGTACAGGCCCTCCCTGCTAGGTGAGTGTTCTAGGAATCCATCTCTATGAGTGTACAAGCTGCCATTGTTGTGAGAGGCTGAGTTCGGCTTCAGTGTGATTTTAAGATTCTCTCAATGCATCTGCCCATTTCACAATGGATGTTTTACAAGCGCACCTGCCGACACCACACTGAGTGTTCAGCAGTTTTTGACCAAAAACGGCATGACTCCCATGCTGCACCCTCCCTATTCACCAGATCTCACCCCAAGTGACATTTTTTAAATTTTCCCAGATGAAAAAAAGTCCTCAAAGGGAAACTTTTTGCCCATATGGAAGAGGTGAAACAAAAAAACAGCAGAAGCACTAGAAGGCATCAAAATTGACAAGTTCAAAAAACTGTTTTGAGCAGTGGAAAAAATCTCAGTGGGTATATTAAATCAAATGGGGAGTTCTTTGAAGGTGACTGAGGTTTAAACATGTAAGAATAAATACACAATCTTTTATAAATAAATTCCGGGGTTTTGGGGGAGGGTCTCCTCTCATACATTGAGATACAAAAATTCTAAAACTCCCATACACAATATTCATGAAAATGGGGATATGTAATAAAGAAAGCAAATAAAATCCATTAAGAAAAGTCACATTCAATGAGAAAACACAAAAATTTGGTGAAAAATAGAAGTAATATAACTATGTTATTACTAGGATAAGCATTAAAGATGCTCATTTAGACCTGAAGAACTCTACACTATGTACTCATTTTTTAACTATGAAGCTCCTCTCTTCTTGAGATTCCTGAAGTAATGTTGGAGCTATTCTGCAGCTGGAAAACTTCCACTGATACATTTTCCCAAGATATTTAATATTGTGAATGGGCTCTGCAGTTGAAACCCTTATTGCACTTCAAGAATCTACACCAACGTATCACAACAAGTAAAATTCACAATTACTGAAACTATCTAGGCATGACTTTTAACACTGTTAGCTATGATAAACTATACCACACTAGAAATGAGAACAGGCTAGATTACTTTAAACAGAACATATAAAAGACACAATTAAAACCGCTTCAGCCCTGGCTGGTGTGGCTCAGTGGATTGAGTGCTGGCCTGTGACCTGAAAAACTGCTGGTTTGATTCCCAGTCAGGGCACATGCCTGTGTTGCAGACCAAGTCTCCATTTGGGGGCGCAGGAGAGGGACCCAATCCATGTTTCTCTCCCTCTCTTTCTTTCCTTCCCCTCTCTCTAAAAATAAATGAAATCTTTTTAAAAATTCATTTCAAAGATGTCTTCTTTTTGAATGAAACCATCTTAAATTATCATGGCTTAATAAACAAAACAACGATGAAATTGTGCACCAAAGTTGAAATGAAAACAAATTCACTGCCTTCTTAGACAACCAAGTTGAGTTCTCTTGAAGTTCACCATCAAATATTAATTTTTGGTCCATCATCTGATGAGACTAAGAATTCTTTTGGATTTTCTAATCCTGTCAAGTTATTTAAATGAAGTCTATTTCCTAAAAGTAACAAGTGTTAAGATCACTTTCATTCACTTTTAGCAGATGCCATCATTTGCATGGCACTGAGGCTCCATGCAAGATTAATGGCAAACTTGAACAGAAATAATGCTTTTGGGGAAATGCTGAAATGCAATTACTCACTTGTCATTCCAAACGTAAGACAAGTGTTTTTTAATCTCTAAATAAAAGTATGAGAGTTTCTTCTTAAACTTGTAAGAATAAAGTTACCTCAATTACCTGGATCCTGACAAAGTAGAAATAACAAAAACAAAAAACCATGATGTTGAAGGTTGGAATTCTGACCTCTTGTTTGGTTCTCTTTTAAAAACAAAAAAAGTTTTTAGCCCTAACCAGTGTGCCTCAGTTGGTTGGAGTGTGGTCCCCTACACGAAAAGGCTGTGGGTTTGATTTCCGGTCTGCGCTCATACCCAGGTTTCGGGTTTGATCCCAGGTCGGTGCTCATACCAGAAGATAATCTATCGATGTTTCTTTCCCTCTTTTTCTTTCCCTCCTTCTCTTCCTTCCTTTCTCTTTCTCTCTCTCCCTCTCTCAAAGCAATTAAAACATGTTCTTAAGTGAGAATAAAAATATATAATAAAACATGTCCTTAGGTGAGAATAAAAATATATAGTAAAAGTTTTTAGAAATCTACCTAATTTAGTCATAAATAAAATGTGACAGATTCAAAGCGGAATTGCAAACTATGAATGACTACAGGAAGAAGATCACTTAAAATTTTTCATTAAAAAAATGCATCGGCGCAAAGCTCCACATCACGTTTGTACGTTGTAAATGTAGGGGCCACTTTCCCAATCTGGTATTTGACTTATTTAGATTTCGTGTAACCGTAATAACCCAGGATTTCAGTAAATTCTGTTCCTCCATCACTTTTTGTCTTCTATATCCTCGTCTCCCATTTGTAAAGGTGGTTTATTGACAGCAATTTTTTTAAAAATCATGTGCCTCTTATGCCCGCAGCCAAAAATAAACGTCAAAGATCTCAACCCAAAGCGCCGCAGAACTGAACGTGCAGCAGCAACGGGTCGGTGCAAAGCCCGGGGAAACAGGTTTCGCCCTGGACCAAGGCGCCCAAAGCTTTAACATCCTCTAAGCAGCGGGCACCGGGCAATTCCAAGGCTCAGGATAATCCAAACGGGGTACTGGGATGGAGGGCAATACGGGATAGAGGTTTGTCTGTAAGGATGGCTCACACACTCCCTTTGCTCCTACCCACCCCCACCCCAAGCCCTTAAGAAGCTGCTTCAGAATCCTTCTCACAGCACCAATCCCCCTTTCTATCCCCACCCCATCAGTGGATAAGGGGTACAAGAAAATGCCTCTAATGCCGGAAGGAGAAAAGGGGGGAGGGGGACAGAGTGAATGAGAGGCATCTTCAGAAGCATTTGCAGGTAAATCTGCAAGTGGGACGGGCCCTCCCTCTCCCGCACCCCACCCCACCCCATCGCACTCCTCGCCTGCCCGGGCCAGGCCTTCCCGAGGCCGGTGCCCTGCAGGTTTCCCTGGAAGACCCGGAGAAAGAAGGGAAGCGGGCGAGCCGCGGAGCTGGAGGGGCGAAGTTACCTTGAAGCTTCTGGGGAAGAATTCGAAGATGATCTGTGGTTTTGAGGGGTGGGAGACTGGCGAGAGAGCCGCAGCGGGGGCGTGTGGCGGGACCGGGACTTGAGGTGGGAGGTCCGGACAGCAGCAGGGAACCCAGGGAGACCGCTGTCCCGCGCGGGGTCCCTCCGGTTCCGCGGCGGCGGCACCTCTAGGCCTCACGGCCGGACCTGAATCTCAGCGTTCCGGCGGCGGCAACGGCGGCCTCACGATCCTCCCCCGTGGGCCCGTCCCATCAAATCGGCACCGACCCCGTTGCGGCTCCGCCGGTGGTTCCGCGCTCACATTCCCGGCGGGCGGCGCCTCTGCTCTTTGCCCCGGACCTGGCGGCGGTGGCGACGACGTGGGGAGGGGGGGAAGGGAGGGAGGAAGACTGGATCCGCAGCGGCAGCAGAAGGAAGGAGGAGGAGGTGGAGCTGCTGGAGCTGGAGCCGCCGCTGCCAAAGTCGCCGTTCCGTAACCGCGGTGGGTCCCCGTCAATGCCCCTTTCTCTCTCCTATTGTCAATATCACCGGGCGGCTCAGTCCATGGCACACGCGCAACCGAACCTCCTGGCCAACAGCCCCCGCCCCCGGAGCCCACTCACTGGAGGCTTCAAACGGGAAGCAATGCCCCATTGGTCGGCTTGCGCCTTCACTCCCATGCCAGCATGTTCGGCTGAGAGCCGATCAGGGATTGGCGGCAGCGGGGCGGAGAAACAGGAGGGTGGGAAAAGCGGAGACCGAGGATTGGGCTGAGGACCGAAAGACCCGGATGCAGCCTCGATCTCCAGCCGCGCAGCTGGCGCTTCCGCCTGGCGGAAGACGGCGGTCACCGCAGCCGCTGGGGCCGACAGGAGCTTTAAACCTGGGAAGTTTGCGACTGACAGATCGATGGAATGGGTTTCCGCGCAATGCGGAACTTCTGGGCGGCGGTCGTCTTCAATCACAGGATTCCAAGGGTTTTGATGGACTAAGGGTGGGGAAGCCCCTGGGCCTGATTCCGCCCTCTTCAGTGGCTAGGGTGGCCCTTCTGGGCTTCAGGAGCCCCACTCAGGACACGAACCAGCGCTGCGTAGACAGAAATAAGATCCCCCACCCGCGCCTGTGTAAATGGGCCCCTTGCAGCCCTCTGTGAAACCCCCGGCAATCGCTCTCCGCCGAACCTTGTGGGAGACCTGGCACCGAAATCTGAAACCCTGGGTCCTGGCCAAGGGTTGGGTGTCGCATCCAGTTCTCTCTCACCTCGTATCCTTTTCCCTGAACCTCTCTTTTGAATATCAGCTCCCTGACGGTGCTGCAAGCCTTGGTTGAGGGAGGCTCAGTGTAGCTTATACAAGTGGGAATGCTGTCTCTACTCTCCGCAATCACTTATTGATACCCACCGCACCGTCCTTCGAGCTGCACGGAGCTCAGAGAAATCCCCGCTCCAAACTGTAGGAGCTTGGGAGCTTTTAATTGGCCAGGTGGATCAGAAAGAGTTTATGAAGAAGCCTTGACTTAACTCTAGGTAGAACAAGTGGTAAAATATTTAGATACGTGTTTGCATCCTTCGTGAGCCCTAGGCCAAATGGTGCATTTCCAGAAAATATTCTTGGACGCTCACTCTATTTGAATGTATGCTAAATACCTCCTTTGCAGGGAACAAGAAAAAAAGAAATTCTTAATGCTAACTACAAATGTCAGAGTACCGACTGTTCAAAACTTGGTCAATGGGAAAAAAAGAAGAAAATCAACATTCGTAATTGCTCACCCACTGTTAGCATTTTGGTGTACTCCCTTCCAGTATTTTTTTCTTTTAATGTTGTGTATGTGTCGTCTGTAGCCTAGTTTTTCCCCCCAGCATTATATCATGTTTTCCAAAGTTAGGAAATAGAACTATATATAAATAAAACTGTATATACTAGATGTGCAAGTGATGACCAAAAAATGCATTGCATTTCTCTTGTGTTAACCACCAAGTGTTGCAAATTTCTATGCTCATTCCCAGAAATGGCTCCTGAGTGGAAAAAGAATGTTGTGTGTGTACCATGAAAGGTGAAAAGTATATATTCCTGTTTTGAACTGAAATAGGAAAAGATGGCTCTCATAGATGAAAGCATCCTCCCCCTCCTGCACCCCCCGCCCTCGCATGACTCCAGATGATTGGCCACTTTTAATAGTGCCCATTTTTGCTCTGACAAAGTTCATCACTGAGAGGCCCTATAAAACTGGCAAGAATACTAGTCTCCTGCCTGCAAGAAACTTATATTTCCACATCTCAATTTCCTTTATCAGTCTCAGCCACCAAGAACTTATTCGTTCTGTCTGATTGTGGGTAAATGGAGAATTAAACCAAGGAAGATTTTAAAGCCAACTCAATTTCCCTTGGCAACAGTTGAGCTGTTGAAGTGTAGTGCACGTTTGAAATGCTCACAGCTGTTGCTTAGAACATTTCACATTTTGTAGAGTGGAGATTTTGCTTGCAAATTATGGATCTCTGTAAAGACAATTCATTTCAAAACTGTTTCACTTTCTATAAAATGGCGGAGTAAATGAAATGAGCAGGTCTTTTTAAATCAAAACATTCTTGCCAATGTGAGAAACTTCCTTGAACCAATAGTTTCTAAAAGATGTTCATGCATCCCAGGGATGTATGTACTCCAGGAATAGTGCAAGGCAATCCATTTGGGATGCAGGATGAGAAAATATGAGGACATCTATTTTTGCTTAATTCAAATAGAAAAAGAAAAGCACTAAGCTCAACTAATATACAGAATAAGTATGTAACCCTGCACTCCATCCATGGAGTGGTCTCTTGGCCTAAAATAGTATAGATAGATGTCCTCAAGGAAAAGTGGGAGTCACCCATTCCCAGGGGTTGGCTCTGGTGGTCCCACCCAATCAGTCTCTGCCAATATGTAGAAACATATTGAAGTTTGCTAAGTTCAGTTAAGCGGGTTTACTGATTATATTATCTAGGTTTCGTTAAACTAACCCATAGAAAACAGACTTTACCAGAGTCTTCTACAAGGAAACAAGGAAATGACAGAACTAACACTTCTAGTATCAGATCTTTGACAGCCATATTTCAAAGTTAAAATAATCTAATCAAACAAATTTTGGCTTAAAAATATTGAATTCATGAAGATTATTCGAAATTGGCTTTGTACCCTCTGTCATTAACAATGAACTTCACCCTAAGCTTATATTGTATTTGAATTATAAGCTAATGATGGCAACACATGTATATACTTTATAAATAGATACACATAGAGTATATTTGTATTTGGTTAAGAATTGCTTCCCAAGAGCAATATGGGAATGAATGATCCAAAAAGTAAATGGAGACTGCTATTGTAGACAGTACAAAATAAAATACATTATAGCCACCTGTGAAGCTGTTATCAAATGACAAAACACAGCCCATTGCTATCTGATGGAAGCACTTACTTTCCAGATATCGAGGCTGAGCTTATCATTAATCTGCTGTCGGGCTAGCCAGGTGATGAGACTAGAAGACATTGACGATCAAATGGTGGCTGACTGGTGAACTAAAGAAGGGCTAAGATAATAAGCGGAAACATCATCAAACCAGTTACCAACCAGTAGAGCAGGAAGAGACCCATGCTGGTAAAACATCGTCATCAGAGGTAGACTAGGCCAATTTGTGTGTGGGAAGAGGAGGGTGCATGAAGCTAGGTTTGGGCTGAAAGGGAAGAACAGTGAAAAAACCTAAGGCAAGAGATGCTCTTTTTGACAACCATAAAAGAAGGATGCACAACAGCTAGTGTAGACAAGGGATTTCTTTGAGCCATATTTCTCCACACAGGAAATACTCTCAGCAGTGACATTTTCTTGAGTCATAATTTAAACAGTGCAGTTACATTTTCGGATGTGCCTCAAGGGTTACTCGTGGTTTTCCACATGATTAACATGTATAATTATTGATTGAGGTTTAAAATATTTAGGTGCTCTAGTTCCCTATGGAGCAATGAGAGGCTCTAGGTGTTACTGATGGATCAAGACAGAAAGAGGGAGCAACAAGTATAAAGGACACATGGACAAAAACTATGGGGGGTGGAAATGGGAGGAAGGTGGGGAGGGCTGGGGCAGTGGGCGGGGTAAAAGACAGAAAACTGTACAATATCAACAATTAAAAAATACTGATTAAAAATTAAAAATAATAATAATAAAATAAAAATTACAATCAGATACATTTAAAAAAAAAGACAGAAAGAGGAGCCCTATGTCACTGATGGGGAAGGAACATTGAAAAACAAATAAAAAATGGGCCCTGGACAGGTGGTTCAGTTAGTTGGAGCATCATCCTGTACACTAAAATGTTGGTGATTCAATCCCTGGTCACATACATATTGTGGGTTGATCCCCGGTTGGGGCACATACAGGAGACAACTTAATGTTTCTCTCACATTGATGTTAACCTCTCTCCCTCTCTCTCTCTCTCTCTCTCCCTTTCTCTGTCTCACTCTTTCCCCTCCCTCCCTTCCTCTCTAAAATCAATAAAAAGACATATCTTTGGGTGAGGATAAAAAAAAAAAAAACAGACAGGAGGGAGAAAGCCAGCATCAAGTACACTTTATTTTATACAGGATAAAACACAAACTAATGTACCACAAGAAACAATTTTGCTTCTGAAATAGTCAAATTATACAATTAAATGAACTAAAGCTATAACTAATTATAAGCATAAGGATGAGAACACAGACCGTGCATTCAGATATATCCAACTAGGAATCCTAGATCTGCCAGCCAGGAGCTGGGGCAAATTACTCAGCCCTCACAGCTTTGGTTCCCTGGCCTACAAATGAGCAGACTAACACTTCCTAACTCGCAGGACAGACATCCATTTAAATGAGGTGGCACATTTACTGCAGTGCCAGGCACACATTAACTACTCAGTAAGTGCTCATTATTACCCTAATCATCCACTTTCTTCGTATTCTAATACGTTTTATCATCTAGAAGCTTTTCTGTAAAAAGTTTTCTCCCCCCCCCCCTTTTTTTATTCTGGCGCACCCCACTGTGACAGAAAGAAAACAAGGAGCAAGGAGGAATGGCTTTCAATCCACTTCCACACTAACTTATAGAAAGAACTGTGGGGACCATTCATTAGCAATAATAGGGACATGCATTTTACAGTAGCCATATACTTCTGAAAGTTAAACAATAATAACTGACTTAACATTGTTTCAGAACTTTATCTTAATTTCTACTTAATATTTCTTTAACAGAAGCTCGAACTATTTTTGCTCTAAACTTACCTACTTACTCACTGTAACCTTCCAGAACTGCGGTAGGACCAAGGGCCTGGTTAGTAGTCCTAGGCCCCACCTTGCAGGGGTGTCCAACCCATGGCCTGTGGGCCAAATGGGGCCCAGGATGGCTTGGAATGTGGCCCAACACAAAATTGTAAATTTAAACCTTCTTTTTTTTTTTTTTTGCTCATCAGTTTTCGTCAGTGTTTGCGTATTTAATTTGTGGCCCAAAACAACTTTTCTTCTTCCAGTGTAGCCCAGAGATACCAAAAGGTTGGACACCCCTGGTAGATATCTGCTTCACCCATGCATCTCCCCTTTTTCTTTGAAGACCACACCCCTCACTTCCTGTGATCCTGGTGGGACTGTCAACCATGCTGTTTCCCTCTTCTGTCACCCAGAAAAATGGGGCATGACATGAGGGGATCAATTGGATCTTCCCCAAGATTAGTTCTGGGAATGCTGGGAGTGAGATGTCTCTCTTCCTTCTGGATCATAAACCATAGAAATTACGTAAGCTTTTTATGATCATCTCCCTCCCTCTCCTCCATCCTGGAGAAGGCCAATACTGTGGAAGAAACAAGTTCTAACAACATGATTGGAGCTGCTGGATTCAGTTATGTCCAAAGCTAGTTTCAGTTATATGAGCCAGTAAATTCCCATTTTGTTTAAGCTACTTTGGAGTTGAATCTTTATAACTTACACCCAAAAGAATCCTGACTAGTACTACACAGCCAGGTCACTTAACCTCTCCAAGCCTCAATTTACTCTTAGTTCCTGAATCTGGGATTCCCTAAAGGTTGAATTAAATGAAATCTTTAGGTGAAATTTAATCCTAAGCATGAAAGAAATCATTAAAAGTGGCCATGCTGGAAATTCTTTCCTGATGTGATTCATCAAGTCTAATTTATTTGTTGTTTTTTAAAGACTCAAAGCAGCTCTTCATAAGAATTACATTTGAAGAGTTAAGTCCCCCTAAACACACCTACATGAAGAAAGACAGCGGAGTGACTACCAAACGTAAAAATAAGCTTTATTCTTAGCAGACTGCAGCTTCTCAATAGCTTATTTTTACTGTCACCCTAAAAGACCAAGGCCATATTTTAGAAAATGCAGCCTACAGTTAAATGTTGTATCTAGGTTCTTAACTATCATAGAGAGAGAACACTTTTTAACATATCAGTAAAAATGGGTAAAATCTATAAACATAGGGTAAATTACTGCTAAAATGTTCTGAAGGAGCAAGACAACAAAAGGAGGGTGAAAACATAAATCTGAGCACATGGCTATTAGAATAATCCAATAAGGACTATGCACACAATCTTGTGTGGCACTGGCAATAATAACTGCAAACCTGAACACAGCGATTTAGTTCACTTTTTTTTTAGGTTCACTTTCATATGCACTATTTAGTTTAAACCTTAACCCTGTAGACACACATTATGTCCATTTTCTAAAGAAGTAAAATGAGGATCAGGGAAGTTGTCCAGTGTTCACAGCTACAAACCAGTAGAACGATGATTCGAACCTAATTCTTCCAAGGGTCTCTGTACCAAATTACCTGCTTGTAAATCATTGTTAATGATAACTGAATAAAAAGCTGCTGTTTTCTCCATCTTACAGAAGGAAAGGCTAGTTAAGATACAGACGTTAAGTGTCTTACACCATATCCTAAAGAAAAGAAAGAACAGGCCAAGTGTCCACATCAGCATGAACTCCCGGTTCCTTGAACACTGTGAACGAAGAACTGTGGTGGTCATTTTGCATGTATTGTCTCGTTTAAGCTTCAGAATAGCCCATTGATGTCAGTACTTGTATCCCATTTTACGGATGCAGAAACTAATTTACAGAAAAGTTTAGTTTCTTTTCCAAGATCATATATCAAGTAAACGGCAGAACTCAGGCAGGAGTTAAGGCTAGAAGAGAAGTACCAAAACTCTAAACTGCCCGTCCCCGCTGGAAACCCTCTATACAATCTGGTTTGTATGCAGTGCTGTGTAGAATATATAAAACACAAATCCTTTCCAGTTCACTTCCTTTGATACTTAAGTCTCTTTCCAAAATAACAAAGAACCCCCGTTCTGTCTTTAGTGAGAAATACACGTTGCTGGAAGAGTTAGGTTGCAGTGCAGATCCAAATGAAACTTCTTCTTTATGAAGGGATGTTTGTGTGGGGGGAAGTTTTTGTTCAAAGAGCTTTGAATAAAAGCAATAGTCACCTCCAGTATTTGAAAACATTTGGACTGAACTTTTTTCTAAGTCAAGAAATCTTACATTCTCAGATTAGGAAGGTTAGTGACCTAGTTAACAAACCAGCTGTTGATTGGAACAAAGTATTTATGGGGGGAAAAAAAGAAGTGCTGAAGAAACCCATTCAAAGTAAAAAAGTTTAGCTGTCTTGATCCTTTAGAGGAAAAACAGTTATAATTAACCAAAACTCACCAGCTTCATAGGCTAACTGTGGCAACTGCTCAACTTCAAGAGAAACCACAACACAGTGGCCCAGGCTGGGCAGCTCAGTTGGTTGGAGTGTCCTGATACACCACGTTTGAAGGTTTGATCCCGGCACACACAAGAATCAACTAATGAATGCATAAATAAATGGATCAACAAATCGCTGTTTCTCTCCCTACCTGTCTTTCTCTAAAAATTAATTAATTAATTAATTAATTAATTAAAGAGAAATCACCTGATAAATGCTAACTAGACTTATTCTATCATTATTTTGTACACTTGAAACTAATATTAAATATGGGTGTATACCTCAATTAAAAATAAAATAATTTTTTTCTTTAAAAAGGAAGTCATCATTATCATACGGTCAGTACATTTCAGTAAGCCTTTCAAACACTTAACAGGAGAACTTTTCTAACCAAATTTTCATTATTTTATTTAATCATTCTTGCATGTATTCATTCCAAACATTTAAGTGCCTACTCTGTGTTCTGGGGAAATGCAAATCTGCGTAAGATATAAGTACTATCACTCCAGTGTATTACAAGATGTTAGGATCAAGGGCTAATTATTAGGGGAGCCCAGAACCCAGTTAAACACCTTGTGACCAGAAGGGTAAAAAACGAGGAAAAAGAGGAAGTGACATTTAAGCCGAATCTTGTTACACTCAGCACTCTCATTCACTCGTGGCTTGGCACCCTGTTTGCTTATGGAAGGTATTTTTACTGTGGGCCAGGAACTATCCCAATTAAGCCACATAGATTATTTTCATTTTACTTGTAAGTGCTCAATCACTATAAAATTCTTCCTTCTATTCCTTCTCATTCTCCTTAGTAGACCCTACTCTCAGAGTTGGGAATTAGGACACTCCCTTTATGAGTGCTGGGGAATTGAGGTAAAGGGCAGAGTCGGGGTTCTTGCTCTTGAGTCAGAGCAGCAGGAGCTTACTAGGGATTTACAGGAGCCAGTGTAAGCAGAGGGGGAAACTGTTATTAGAATTCTGGGCAGGGATGCATTTAAACTCAGCAAGCAGGGAGTAGCAGCAGGACAGGAAAGACCTCGGGACTTTTTTTTTTTTTCTTTTTTGTCTCAGTCCCTTTCTGTGATTGTGCTCCATTTTTTTCTCATGCTAAAGAAGGGCTTTCACTGAGGGTCAGGCTACATGGTGGTTTCTGGCAGACCAAGCTCTCACATTTCCATTGTCTCCATTGACAAGAGCAGCCAGAGGTGAGGCTAGAACTCCTGAGAAGCGGCCCTGACCCAGCATGGATCAGCTCCGCAACCTGGCCAATCAGCTGCGGTCGGATCTTCGTCAGGTTGCACACAATGAACTCTGGGGGCTCCCTGCTGTTCCCGCGCATGTTGGGTAAGAAAAAGAAGAGGAGCAGTTGCCCCAAAACACACGCAATAATTCTCTAATTACATCTTAGATTATTTCCTCAAGTTAAATTTACAATAATTGAATTTATATTCTAAGGATATGAACGTAGTTTAAGTTCTCGATTCAGTCTGGCCACATTGCCAACGCTATGACCCCCTTTCTCATCTTGTCTACAGTTAGAGGCCAAACTTTGAAAGTAATTACAACTTTCATCTCTCTCATCACATTCTCACAAAGTGAGAAGAGTTAAAATACTTTCCATATATTCAGTAGTCATTTGATTTCTTTTCTTTTTTTTTTTTTTGCAAGTTGTCTATTGGTGTACTTTCCTTATTTTTCTATCATAGTTTTAGTGCTTCTGTGATTGACTTATATAAAGCTTTTATGTAATGACTTTACATAGAGGAGTATACCATATTTTCTTTGGGGCTTCTTTCATCACCAAGCATAAATTCTTAGAAAGTCTTTCTCTTAAAAATTCCTCTCCCTGAAAATTTTACCAAAAAATACTCCTAAGTTTCACCCAGGATATTCATTGCAGAATTTTAATAATGAAAAAAAATAGGAATAACCTAAATATGTATCAGTTGAGGGATAGTTAAATAAATTATGTCAAGTTCATATTATAGAGTAATATGCAGCCATTAAATACAAGGGAGATATACAGGTACTCATATGGCAAGGTGTCTATGATATTAAGTGGAAAAAAAGCAAGAATTACATAATGAAAGGTAAAGTAGCACCCTATTTATACTAGGAAACACCCCATGTAGTGAATATACAGATATCTAGGAAGGTGAAGGTCTTGAGAAGTTCTGAGAGAATCTACTTGAAACTGTTGACAGTGAAGGGGTTGGGCATGGCTCAGAGGTGGGTGGTAAAGATTAAATTATATCCTGGATTGGCCAAAAAGTTTGTTCGTTTGTTTTTCCATAAGATGGTTCTAGTAGCACTTAGCTGTCTTTAACTTCATTCAAAACAACTTTGTTAGATTCTATAGTGACAGTTTTCATATCAATGGCACTTTTTAAAAAATTACCAAAATTGATGAATTTTTGTGTGGCTATTTTAATATTGAAGATGGAAGAAAACACACGACATTTTCAGTACATCATACTTTATTATTTCAAGAAAGGTAAAAAATGCAACTGAAACACAAAGAAAGATTTGTGCAGTGTGTGGAGAAGGTGCTGCGACCCACCCAACGTGTCAAAAGTGGTTTGTGAAGTTTCAGGCTGGAGATTGCTCGCTGGATGATACTTCACGAGCAGGTAGACCAGTCGAAACTGATAGCGGTCAAATCAAGACATCAATCAAGAACAGTAAATGTCATACCACTGAAAATATCCAAATCAATAGTTATTGGTGAACATTCAAAAATGTGTCTTTTATTTTACAGAAAAAAACTAAACGGACTTTTTGGCCAACCCAATACTTAGATATAGTCTTAATTTATTGTAAGGAATATGCTTTACCTTTACATTTTATTTCACAAAACATTTTAGACTTATAGAGTGCCACAATAAATACTTTAACAAATCCCCACATACCTACCGCACAGTTCTAGAATACCAATACAGCCAAAGTCTCTTGTGTAACCTTCTCCCATCACATCCCTTCTTTCTCAGATGCTACCATGTGCCTGAATCTGGTGCTTTTCATTCCCACGATGTCATACTTTTACTAAATATGTACATCTTCCTAAGCAGCATGTGGTATTTTCTTCATATTTTAGGATGGCTTATAATTGGTGTTATACTATTTGTATCCTCTGTAACTTAATTTTTCACTCAGCATGATATGCTTTTAATTTAAACATGTTGATATAGATACTTAGATCAGTTTCTTTCACTGCTATGTTACATTCCATTATAAATGTTCTAAACAAAACAGAATCGGACTCATAGAGACAGAGAACGGGCTGCTGGTTGCCAGAGGGGATAGGGGTGAGGGGATTGGGTGAAAAAGGTGAAGGGATTGAGAAGCACAGACTGGAAGTTACAAAATAGTCACAGGGATGTAAAGTACAGCATAGGAAATACAGTCGATAATATTGTAATAACTGTGCATGGTGCCAGCTGGGCACTGGAAATATCAGGGGAACCTTTGTAAAGTATATGACTGTCTAACCACCATGCTTACACCTGAACTAATACAAAATAATATTGAATATAAACTGTAATTGAAAAAAAAGAAAGATTAAAAAAATGTTCTGCAGTTTATTCATTACCTTGTTTTGTGCTTTTGGACTATTTCCAACATTGTACTGTTTTGAACAGTGTGCTGTGAATATTCCTGGGCACATCTCCTTACCCACCATGGTTTCTGGAGTTCGTGTGTGTATCTAGAAGTGGAATCAGGTCGTAGGGTGGTGCTTCTTCAACTTCACAAGATGTGGCAAATTGCTGTCCTTAATGATTGTACCAATTAACAAGCCCACCAGCAGTATACAGGAGATTCTGTTGCTCTCAAAATTCCTTACCCATCCAGAAAGCAAACATTTATCTATCTTCTAATTTGTATTTTATTTTGCTCTTACTGTACTCTTGAATTGAACTTTCATTAATTTTGGTATGGGGCATGAAATGGAAACCTAAACTCATGTTTTTGATAAATAGCCTATTTTCCCACCACCATTTATTGGTAAGGCAAGTCCTTTTTAATTACACTTTTAAATCTTTTTCTTACTTATTTTTACCTGATGATTTGTCTGGTTGAATTTCTGTATCAGTTTGTAGAGGTCTCCTAAACAACCTGTTGAGATTTTATTGAAATTGCGATAGGTCCACGAATTATTTTAGTTTAAAACCCACATTCAACAGCTCATTCCTCGACTTTCAAACCGAAATGATCAAAGTCCTCACTGCATAAAATCCAGTCCCCTCAGTCTGCTATCGTAGTCCCATCCCCGCCATCTCCTGTCCCCTCTCTCGCCTTCCGGACTCGCCATTTCAAGCAAGTCAGTGTCCTCCTTGTCCTCTAAGCTTTCCTTATTTATTTTTTCCTACAAACGTTGTTCATGAGGTTCCCTCCCACCAGGAATGCCAACCCTTCCTTCCATTCCCTTTATTTTGTTTATTCAGACTTTTTCCTTCCTTCAAGAGCTGGCTGTGGTCCTAGTTAATCCAAAGGGCCCTATCCTAGTCAGGATTCAGCCCACCGACTTGCATGGCTATTCAATTTTCTCAAATGTCTGTATTGAATCTCTCCAGTTCTGTGATTGAGTTAACTGAAATGAGAAAACTGAGACAAGAGGAACTTTCCTGGAGAGAAGTTAGTAAGAATAGTTGCTCGTAGGAAGATCAACACCCCGATAGGCATTCCACTTTTAACATCTGTAACCTTGAAGTGGGGAAAACAGCAGGAAAAATAGAAAAGGAAAGCTGGAGCTGGTGCCTCAACACACCCCATGCCAAATGTGGCCGGACACAACAGGGGGAAGCCAGACAGAGAAATCCATCCTCATCGTCACCATCAAAATGCTTTACATTTGAATAGTGCTTTCAGTTCTGCCAACTTGCACTAACATCACCTCATTTAACCCTTGCAAAATTATTTGAAGTCGGTGACATGATCTCCATTTTACCAGTGGGGACACTGAGGCATAGAGGGTAAATGTCAGCCCGAGGTCACGCAGCTAGAAGCTGGCAGTGCCAAGTCTGCAACCCCAACCTCCTAACTGACCCTAATTCACCATCCATGCTATCATGCCCACAGTTGCTTCCACATTAACTGTGTTAACTTTAAAAATTTTTTAAATTATGATGAAAATACACACAACACTAAATTTTCCCTCTTAAATTTAAAACTTTTCATGTACAGTTCAATAGTTAACTATATTCACCTGGCTGGTGTGGCTCAGTGGATTGAGCACGGGCCTGAGAACTAAAGGGTCGCTGGTTCGTTTTCCAGTCAGGGCACAGGCCTGGGTTGCAGGCCAGGTCCCCAGTAGGGGATGCACAAGAGGCACCCACACATTGATGTTTCTCTCTCTTTCTCCTTCCCTTCCCTTCTCTCTAAAAATAAATAAATAAAATCTTTTTAAAAATTAAAAAAAGTTCACTATATTCACATAGCTCAGTAACAGATCTCTAGAATGTTTTCATCTTGTAAAACTGAAACTCTGTAGCCCATTTCTGCCTCCCACCCACCCCCAGCCCCTGGCAACCACCCTTCTTCTTTCTGTTGCTATGATTTTGACTCCTCTGGATATTTCATATAAGTAGAATCATATAGTATTTGTCTTTTTGTGACTGGCTCATTTCACTCAGCATAATATCCTCAAGTTTCATCCATGTGGTAGCATATGACAGGATTTCCTTCTTTTTTAAGGCTGCATATATTATACATACATTTCACATTTTCTTTATCCATTCATCTGTCCACAGACATTTGGGCTGCTTCCACCTCTTGACAATTGTGTAATGCTGCGCTGAACATAGATGTACAAATATCTCTTTGAGATCCTGCTTTCAACTCTTTGGTATACATATTCAGAAGTGGGATTGCTGGATCATGTGGTACTTCTATTATTTATGGGTTTTTTTAGGAACCATGTTAACTTTTAAACAAATAGCCCCATTCTCACAAACTCTATTGCAATATGTGAGGAGGTGGCATATCGCCTTCCCTCTAATTAAGTGAAGATAGCAATCATGCTCATATATAACCATTAAAATATGCTTAAACTCCTTACTTAACATGCATTAATTACAACACTGGCAACTATAAACGCTTCCATTTCCTCCCAGTCTCAGTTAACAATCTGTTCTTCACTTTTAACACCTCTCCACCCCAATATCAGGATCACCAGCTCAGAAGACTCAAGATGGAAGGACCTATCTGTTTTGTTCAGCGCTGTGCCTCAAGGAACTAGCACAGTGCCTGGCATGTAATAACCACTCAGAAATGGATACATGAATAAACAGCATTCAAAAATGGATAAATGAATAAAAACATGCACGAAGCCCTGGCTGGTGTAGCTCAGTGGATTGGGTGTGGGCCTCTGAACCAAAGGGTCACCGGTTCGATTCCCATCAGGGCACATGCCTGGGTTTCAGGCCAGGTCCCCAGTGGGGGGCACATGAGAGACAACCACACATTGATGTTTCTCTCTCTTTCTCCCTCCCTTCCCTTCTCTCTAAAAATGAATAAATTTTTAAAAATCTTAAAAAAACATGCATGAATAAAAATTCATGTTTCTTGGTACAGTTTTAAAAACTGGAACTTTGCGTATTGTCATTGATGAGAGAGAATAGTTTAGCACTTCTTATTCCAGCAAGCAGGAAATAGAACATAGGTGGCAAAGAGATTATTTCAATGACATGAATTTTGCCAGAATAATGACACCATCCCCAAGATAAATTCAAACGAAAGCTCTGAGAGCAATACAGGATCATACCAATCATGAGAATTTGGGGAGCTTGGGGAACCTTTGGAATTATAAGGCCCTACCAGGTTAATGGGACAGTGCTCTCAGTAGGAAAAGCCAAGAAAGGGCATGAATAGTGCAAGACTGCGTTTCCCTTCTCTTCTGCCAGACCCTGTGAACCGTTGGTAGAAGACATTGGAAGCAAAAGCATTGTCACAGCCAAGTGAATGATTCTCTGCAGGCCAGGTGCACAGCAAGCTGAGGCCCTCTAAATGGGGACAGGGGTGTGGAAATAAAGAGAGGGATAAACACACGGAGGATAGTTATTATCTCATAGAAAAAGCAAGCTCTCCTGCTGATGGCTGCTGTCCATCCATCTTTGGACTTGCACAATCTTATAAAAGGAACTGGAGGAAATGGGATTACACTGTGTCAATAAAAGTTAAATTTATACTTCACGAAAATTGCATGGATTTTTAAAGGATTTGGTCCCTAGAACAAATTGTTCAGTGGAAATTATGCTCTGCACATATCTGAAGAATGAATGAATTGGAAACTCTCTTCCATTCAAAGAGATGGAATTCAAGAGAAAATTATCTTCTAATAGGCATGTCTCCCAAAAAAGATAAAAACCGAGGTTAGTTGCTTAGTGACTGTGTGAAATCTTTTCCCATTCCTTAGTTAAGAATTTAAATTCATACTGGCAGACTAATATAGCAAATAGTGGGACCTTTTATATTCTGCTCTATAGAGGAGTCAGCATGGTTTAATAGAAAATCTGCTACACTTGGGTCAAAAGACTTTCATTCTGATATTAACATTGCTTTGAACACTCTACCCCTTTAGAGAACTGTCAGTTCCCAGCGTCTACACTGACAACATAGTGATACATTCTGATTATGTTAACTGCCAACATCATTTCTCATGGGCACCCAATATCTACAGGGCACATTTTGAACACCTCTCTTTAGTATATTCCTTCACTGTCTGATCTCTACTTACCTAACCAGCCTTGACTTATATCATTTGACCTTCCTTTCATGTCAAGCAACACCAAATAACATGTGGCTTCCTTGATACACTCGCATCTTGGTTCTTGAACTTAATTCATGCCAGAAGGCTGTTTGAGAAGTGATTTATTCAAAAACAGAATTGCACTCATACTCACACATTCTCTACTTTGTTTGTCACCTGTGAGACGCGTGACTGATCCTACAGGTATCTGCATGAAAAGGTCGTTAGGTAAAAAACTGAAGTTTTGTTCAACAACCGAGACATTTTTTTCCCGTGAACAACTTGGTCGAGAACCAAATTGTTTGGGATGGAAGATGTTCAAGAACCGAGGTTTGACTATGCATAGCAGTCATTCATGCTTCCTCTGCTTGAACACCTTTCTCTCTACATTTACTTGGCAAACTTCTAGCCCACATTCCTGTCTCAACTTAAATGCCACTACTCTGTGACTTTCCTCCTGGTACTCCCCTGTGTTCACTGACTGACCCTCGTCAGTATGTTCAGTCACAATTGTACTGTCATTAGTTATTTGCATGTCTGCCTCCACATTGGACTCCTCCCCCACTACATCTTTTTCTTCCCTGACCATAAAAGTTATATATTTCTATCATGTAAATTCAAAGGGTAGAATGTTAAATGGCCCTTCAAAACCCACTCCCAAAGACAGCCCTTGTTTACATAAGAGCAGGAACCCTAAGTTCTTTCTTTGATTTTGGGGGGTTTTTAGGACATAGTGGTACCTGGCACATAGGAGGCCTCAGTAAGTAGTGTTGGATAAGTGAACCTAAAATGAAGATGGCATAACTGGCTGTACCTAACAACAGTGTGTTGTAGTGACAAAATTGTGCAGGAGAAGCAATATGAAGGCTCTTTGAACACCGGAAAGCATCACGTAAGTACAAATTTGTGTGACCAGTGACTGCCACCGCTGGACCTCATTTTATCTGACTCCTACTGCCTGGCAAACTGGGTTCCAATGATGATGATGATGGTGGTAGCTAATATTTTTTGAGTATTTTTCATGTCCTAAGCACTATGCTAAGTGTTTCACCTGTATTAACTCATTTAATTCTCATAACAACCTAAAAAGTAAAAGCTATTAATTTCTCCATTTTTCTTTATCAGCTGAGGAAGCCAAGGCACAGAGAGGTTATGTAACTTGCCCCCCACCCCTCCAAAAAAAAAAAAAAAAAACCCACAGAGGTCATAAGTGATACAGACAGGACTTAACGCCAGCCACTCTGGGATCTGAGTCCACACTCTTAACCACATCACGTTACTGTCTCCTATAGATAGCCCTGAGGATGCACCCAGGTCATAACAGGAACCAGGTACTTCCCACTCTCACATCGCAGTTTGCTCCAGTTTTGGAGTCCCAAGTAACTGGTTTACCTCTGCAATCTTCTCTGTTCCCTCACATGTAAAGTGGGGACATTCATGGTTCCCATCTCAACCGAAGTTGTTTGTGAGGATCACCTCGAACATTGCCTCCAGGAGCAGTGTGAGATAGGGGATCAAACCTAGGGTCCAGGCAGGGAGTGATTGCCTTGCAACAGATGCAGCAAGTAGAGAGAAGTGAAAGGACCCCACTGCTGTAGACTACAGCTACTCCTAATCCAGGAGGAGTTAGGCATCTCTTAATGCATGCATTTGCATGACTGAATTGATGCCGAGAACCTGTCAAAGACTCCATGGCCAGGTAATTAGTTCAGGCTCCGTGAAGAGAATGACCATTCACAAGATGGGATGCTCACTTCTTATTCATTCAGTTTTTTGTGTGTGTTGGCCAGTACGAATGGTAGCAATGGTTGATGGCTATACACACCTGACAGGTCAGAATGGAAACAAAAATCTACAGGGTCATACATGTAACAGCAAGGTATGTGAGTAAAGTACAACAGAAGCAGAGAGAAAACCACACTGGCAGGTGCTTACAGATGGTACTTGCATCTGCAACAGCCACTCAATCCAGCTTTAAAAGGAGTTTCCAGGGTTGCAGCTCTGTCCAGCTAAGCAACAGTAAAACCACGCCAGGCTCAGGCTCTGTGGGACTCATTGTCACTGAGGATCTCCAGGGAAAGAGTACTCAGTTAAACTTATTAGATTTTATTCAACTCCTGGGCCAAGCTACATTATTTGCAAAGCCCTTAAGAAAATATAGAGCTTTTATTCTGTCCTAGAGAAGAGAAATGAAGGCACAGACAGCAACTTCATACATACAGACTAGTTTAATCAATGAGGAGGTGACTGGAACCAAAACCAAACAATCAAATGAGACTCAAACTAAATTAATGCAGCATTGCCCCTAAGCTGGGGACTAAACACAGGAGGTAGAAAACGGACAAACCTGTTGTTAACTAGAGCCAAAAAGCTAAAACTAGAACCAGCAAGGTTTTGCAAGGCAATCTTACAAATGCTCTGGATGCCAGAGAAGAGGATGAGCCTGAATACACACAACGCCAGGATGAGTCATTGGCAGGGCCTTGAAATGGCACTGAGGAACATTTCTCCAGAATAGTAACATGAACAACTTCAGTTATTACCTAGTGGTTGTGAGTCTAGAAAACAGGCTTGGGCAAAGTGTCCTCAGAATAAAAAAAATAAAAAATCAAGACATAATAGACGTGATGAGCCACCTGCAGAGGTAACATACCCTAAGAAATGTTTTATGAAAGTGTTTGCAGAGGCACTCAGGAAGACCTGAGCCCAGCACTCACTACTCAAATTAACCACGTATTTTATGCCTCTGCGCCTTTGCTCCTTTTTCGTTCTGCCTGCTTCATCTTCCGTTGCTCTTTTCTTCCCTTTCTCCAGTCTATCGAATAAACAATTTTTCTTTCAAAATACAGGCATCATCTTTGCTCAACCTGTGCCTGAAAACAGAATGAATCATTTTCTCATCCCTACTGCTTTTGTGCTCTGTGCATATTATCTCCAGCATCATCTACCATGGTGCTCAGTCCTGTAGATATTTATCTCAAATGACCAACTGAGTGAGCCAGGAAAGGGGAGGAGGGCTCTGCTTCTTGTAAGAGTTGTATCTGTGTATCAGACTCTGTGGGTGCGGTAGTTGTGGTTTGCATGATTGGCATATTGAATATTATGATGGATTTAGGGCCAGGAGAATCTACGTGAGCCATGAGATTTCTATGCTTATTAAAAAGAATCCCACTTTTGTTTTTTTAATGAGAAAGAGTGGTTTAGTAAGGAAACAAATGTGTAAACAAAAATGTGCAAATTGCTATAAAAGTATACACAAGATTAAGAAGTAGTATAAAGCAAAGGGAGGATTAATTCCCCAGGTGGGCATCAGAAGAAACTACACAGAGGAGGAAATGATTGATTGATTGGGCCTTATAAACAAAGAGTTTACCAAAGCAGGCAGAGGGAACAACCTTACCAAAGCATGGAAATTGTGTAACATTGTAAATATTACTCTGTGTTTACTCTACTCTTACACACACTATTCTAAGAGTTTTAACAGGCATTAGCTCATCTGATACTGTCAACAATCTTTAAAAGTTTATACAATGTTATCAGTTAAGTACCACTACTTGTAAGAGACCTAAAATAACAGTGACTTAAATAGAGCACTTTGTTTCTTTCTCCACAAAACCTCAGTCTCAGACCCCTTTTAGCAAACTACTCTAGAGCTAGTTATGGCTTCATGGTTCAGAATGTTGGCTAGAGCTCCAGCCATCATATCCACATTTCAAACAACAGGCAAAGGGACATGGGGAACTCAACAACTGTCCTCTTATGGAGGTTCTTACAAGTTTCCACATATATCTCATTACCCCCAACTAAGTCTTATAACAACAAATAGTTGTAAAGTACTCTAGGAAATGCATTCCTTATTTTGGCCATCACTTCTCCAACCAAAATTGAGGGGTTCTATAACAATGGAAAAGGAGAATGGGAGATAATTTGCAGTTTCTGTCACGCCCTTCTCTCCATTTTTCAGATAATGAAACGGATGCATTCTTTTCATGGTACATTCAGGGATTTCAAGTAGTTTCTTCTGGCTTATGAGTTAGATGTAGAGTGGGAAGAATGAAGGTTAATGGGCTATAAAATGGTATGATTTTAATTCTGACTACATAATCAAAAAGTTAATGGGCAGTGAAATGCACAAAACCCAGGCAGCACTAAAATGCATTAGACATAACGTGTAAGTAATCTCAAAGCTAGGTAAGTGAGAGCTGGTTTGCAGATGTGAGAGATGGATTTACTAATGGTCAGTAATTGAAGAGTAAATTGATTCAACATGACATGGCTGATTGCAGTGGCAGATTATACAAAATCAGCTAAAAGGACAACACAAATTATCTGACACATTTTTCAGTTTTTTCCTTGTTTTCAATGTCTACCTCTCCTCTAAACAATAGTTCAATAAAAGGTAGAATCATTTGCATTTAATGCATTAATGATTAAAGTAAAATGATGCAATTATTACCTCACAAATATCTTACATTTATTTGATTCAATGTTAAAATGAAAAATATTTTTAATATATATACATAATTAAAATCAAGTAGTACTTGTCAAGCAACTGTTCATCAACTCAACCTACTACTTTTCATACCCCTCTCTGAACCCACGTGCTAGAGAGGAGCCTGTGTCAACTCCACCCCTATAGGCAGTGAATGATGATTGGGGCAATTGGAGGGAAGCACATTCTTCTTGCTTGTGACTATTTTAGGCAAAGAAACAGTCCCTTTACCACTGGTCGTTGTTCATTGGCTGATTGTAGTCATCTTGTAAACTCGAAGCTGACAAGATGAAGATGGGCAGAGCAGAAAACTGGAAAGAATTCACATTCTTGTTAACCAAACTCTGGAAAAGCTTCTGAAGTGTGAGGTAATATGTTCCTTGTTTGGTTAATTTGAATTGAGCTGTTATTTGCAGCCAAAGTATCCTGATATTCTACGACAAGGTAAAACAACAACAACAAAAAACAAACACCAAAAAAACAGCAGTCCCCTATCCACTCTTCTGCCTTTCTCTTCTCCAGAGGAAACCACTTTAAATTTAGCCATTTCGCTAGGTGATTTATTTATATGCTTCTACATAATATGCTTATACTGCTATTTCCTTGATTTATTCACAGAAAGAATGCTGATTTTCTACTATGGAAGAGAAAACCCAATCATTTGCACACCCTTCTCTTCCCTGCTCGCAATATAATTTTACAACTTTTGATTAAATAGTGCTTACATTTCTTGTCTTATAAACAATTCTTTATCCTTCAGTTAAAAATTATTCCCCATCCCCTTTTCTTTGCACGGTTTTCCATGTGCCTATTATTAGTTCACAAACTCTCAAACAGAGTTGTAATGTACTATTAAAGTGATTTTTGCCTTATTAAAACTTATGGCTTGATCTTTCCCTCCTCCCTTTCATCCTCTCTTCCTCTTTTATTTCTAAACCCACTTCCAGTCCCTTCTCCCTCCATACCAAGCAACAGCTCTATGGTGATTAATATGTATAATTGTACCTTCTTGCAAAATGTAAATTTGTATATTTTAAATTTATATAAATGGCTTTCCCACACATGCATTCTATTTCTTACTATTTTCATTGGGTACTGTAGTTTCACGATGAAGCCATATGGCTAAAGTGGACGTCTGTGGTTTCTAACTACTGCAGAATACTTAACCGTGTACTTCATTTCTACCTATCCTATTTCCCATGCATGGATATCCAGGTTTACTCCAACTCCCTAACATCACAATGCTCAGTAATGGAACTGTATAAAAGTATCTTTGGGCTACTAGGGCACATGAGCATGCATATTTTGTTCTCTACATTAGCTGCATCTGTGTCCACACTCCCATCAGAACTGCATTAGGATTCCTGTATGCCCACCCCCACCATTTGGTATTTAATTTTCTATTTTTTCTAATGCTAAAAGGTATAAAGTGGTTGTTTTGAATTTGCATTTTTTCTAATTACTAAGGAGTCTGACAATCTTTTGTGTTTCTTCTGAAATTTGCCTTTTCACATCCTTTGCTCATTTTCTCATTGGCGTTTTCCCTTGATTTGCAGTTCCTTCTATAGTCTACATTTAATTACTTGATTTCAAACCTTTTCCCCCTCCCATTCTGTCATCCATCTATAGATCTTTTGTTACTATATTTACTATAATCCAATTTCCAGTTTTTGCTTTCATGTCATACTTTTAACAAGTCATTTTCCAACTATAGGTCACGGATATATTCACCCCCACTTTCTTGTATTAAATTTAGTTTTTTGGTGTTTTTAAGATTTATTTATATTTAGAGAAAGGGGGAAACATCAATGTGTGGTTGCCTTTCAAGCGCCCCCTGCTGGGGACCTGGCCTGCAACCCAGGCACATGCCCTAGACTGGGAATCAAACCAGAGACCCTTTGGTTTGTAGGCTGGTGCTCAATCCACTGAGCCACACCGGCCAGGGCTAAATTTAATTTTAAATCTTCATCAATACCATCTAATATAAAACTCTGTTTCTATCATGTCACCTTTATAACATATTAAGTTGCCATATATCCATGTTCGGTCATTGAGTTTTATTTACTTGCATTGTTTTTTTTTTTTTTTTTTTTAAAGATTTTATTTATTTATTTTTAGATAGAGGGGGTGGGAGGGAGAAAGAGAGGGAGAGAAAGATCAGTGTGTGGTTGCCTTTCGCATGCCCCCAACTGGGAATCCGGCCCGCAACCCAGGCATGCGCCCCGACCGGGAACCGAACCAGCGACCCCCCGGTTCACAGGCCAGAGCTCAATCCACTGAGCCACACTAGCCAGGGCTACTTGCATTGTTTTAAGGTGATATCAGTTTTTACTATGATTTTGTAAAATGTCTTAATACTTGGTAGGGAAAATCCCTTTTCTAAGTTATTTATGGACCTTATTCTTCCATACAAATTTTAAAGTAAGTTTAAGTTCCTCAAAAAATCCAAGCGGAATTTGGTTGGAATTACATTGGTTTCCAGATAAAATTTAGAATGTTCACTTTTACAATATTGTCATCTCACTGGAAGTATGCGATGTTTACTGGATCATTTCTTTTATTAGAATTTTAAAGTTTCTTCCAAGTAGATTTTGTATATCCTTGGTTAACCCCTTTATACATTTTAACTTTTGCTGCTACTGTGAAATGCTGTTCTTTGGACTTCCATAGGCTGACTTTATTCTGACAGCTTTGCTGAATCTCTTAACAGTTCAAATAGTTTGTTGATATTGGATTTTCTAGGTATGTATCATTCACAAAGAATTTTTTTCCTTTTCTCCTCCAAACCTGACACATTACAGTTCTTTCCTTATAGTATGAGCCAGAATCCATTCTACTGTGATAGGTTTCCTCACTGAGTCTTGGTCTTAAAGGGAATGTGTTTACATCTCTTCACTAATAGTGCTTACTGTATATTATTGGTATATAAATCTTAAGTTTTTAAAAATCTATTGATAGCTTGATGCTTATATTTTTCATAAATAGATAAATAGTCATCAAGACAGTCATGACTATTTTCCCTATTTTCCATTACTGTGATAGGTTTTCTGATGTGGAGCCATCAAATATTTCTGAGATAAAACTTACTTGGTCATTTTTTTTTTAAACTTTTTGACTTCTTTTTTTAATTTTTATTTTATTTTATTTTTTTATTTATTTATCTTTAGAGGGGAAGGGTAGGAGAGAGGGAGGAGAGAAATATCAATGTATGGTTGCCTCTTGTGTGTCCCATGCTGGGAACTGGCCTGCAACCCAGGCATGTGCCCTGACTGGGAATCGAGCCTCGGTCCTTTGGTTCGCAGGCCCGCGCTCAATCCACTGAGCTACACCAGCCAGGGCTCATTTTTTTAAATATACCATTGAATTTGGTTAACTGATATTTTCAACTGTGATTATGCATTCATAAATGAAATGAACTTTTAAAAAATTTTTGTCTAGTTTTGGAATCAACATTACATTAACCTTAAATTCCATTTTGTCAACAATGAAGATTACCACCCTGACTTTTTGGTTCATAATTGGTGTGTGTGTATAGATATAAACACACATATGTATATGTGTTTATAGCTTTATTCAGATAATTTGCATATTATACAATTCATCTATTTAAAGTGTACAGTTCAATGGTTTTTATTCAGAACTGTGCACGCATAAACACAATTTTAGAATATTTTCATCACCCTAAAAAAACCCCCATACCCTTTTCCAATACTTCCACCAACTTCCCATTTCTGACCTCCCCCCACCCCAACCTCCCAGCCCTAGGCAACCACTAATATATGTTCCTTCTTTATAGATGTGACTTCTCAGGACATTTGATGTAAATGGAATCATACAATAGTTGTCATCTTGCATCTAGCTATTTTTTACTTAGCATGTTTTCAAGATTCATCCCAGTTGTAGCATGTATTTGTACTTTATTCCTTTCAATGGCTGAATAACATTCCATACTGTATAGCTATAACATATCCTACCCATATGTCAACTGATGACCATTTGGGTTGTTTCCACCTTTTGGCTATTAGGAATAATAGTTAGAAACAGTCATGCCCAAGTTTTTGAGGCATATGTTACCTAGGGATGGAAATGCTGGGTAAAATGGCAACTTGGTTGAGTTGCTTTAGGAATTGCCATTGTATATTCCAATTGGCAATGTAGCTTTCAATTTCTCCACATCTTTGCCAACACTTTGATTATAACCATCCTAGTGGGTGTGAAGTGGTATCTCATCTTGGTTTTGATTTGAATTTCCTTGATGACTAATGATACTGAACATCTTTTTTTTGTGTTTTAAAAAACTTAAAATTATTTTCAGTAGAAGGGTCTCTTTTAATTTGTGAGTTTAATCCACTTATACTGTTTCCATGTGGTTGAATGCACTAGGTAGTCAGTTCATTTTTCTCCCTGAACATCTCCATCCTGATGTTTTTGTCCTCTTGTTCCAATCTGGACTGAATACTGTATTCCTGCTATAAAGCTGTTATCCTCCATTATGCTAGGCTGGCAGGTTTTGAAGATCTTGTCTTCCTTGATTTTCTCCCTTATTTTTTTGTGGAGTATATCCTTCAGTAGCCTTTGAAAACCTACATAAAAAGTAAAGTTTGAAATTTTGTATGTCTGAAAACGTTTTTAACTTTACACTTGAGGGCAGCTTGATCAGCCACAGAATTACTGATTGTAAAAGCAGGTATCTCCTGAAATCTAAATCTCCAGTTCAACCAGCAAGTTTGATTAGCCATGAATATCCTGCAATAAATTTATTCCAAATAAATTTGGTTCCTGAGTTTCAGAGAGGAAGTAGGAAATGTTCACTTAGCGAAGAAGGATGCTTCAAAATTTGTTATAGTCTACTTGCTTCAGGCTTTTGCAGAGCATAAGTTCAGATAGCTTTTGTCCTCAGAACTTTAGAGGCATTAATTCACCATTATTGGTCATCCAGATTTGCTAATGAGGTGTCTAAATGCACATGTCATTTTTGCTCCTAAGTGATTGCTTTTTCCCATCTCTTGGGAAACTTTTAAAATTTTCTCTTTATTTTTGCAGTTCTAAAACTTCGCAGTACTCGGACTTGGTGTGTATTTTTTTCATTTACTATACTTGACACTCTGTTAGGCCTCTCAATTTGAAACTGAAATCCTGGAATAGCCTCTTATGTTATTTCATTTTAATAATCCCTTTCCCCCTTTAAAAAAACTTTTTAATTTTGTAAAACTGTTAGTCTTCTATGGTTTTAATCTTTTCTCTTTGAGTTCTGTTTTCAGAGATACTTCCTCATCTGCATCTTCCAACTACTTTAGAATTTTAAGTATTTTTAAAAGCACTATTCTTATACCCCTATTGTTTTATACAGGCAGTATTTCCAAACATTTTTTTAATCAGCTTTTCCCACTTACAACATAGTTGGCATTGTCTCAATAATAAATATCTTGAAAACATGATTTCTCATTGTTACACAGTACTCCATCAAAAGAGCAAATATTTTAGGCAGCATGAGGCATTATGAAATCTGTGTTTTTGATGTTTGGCCTAGGAAGTAGCAGAAAGACAGGGTCAGTAATCTAGGTGAGAAATGATAAAAGACTTATATCAGGCACTAGTGGTAGGGTAAAGACAAAATGACAGCTGACAGATTTTAGGAGGTAAGATGGCAAAGGACTTGGTAAAAGACTGGTTAGAAGAAAAGGGAAAAATCCAGAATTACCCTGAGGGTTATGGTTTGGAAAACAGCAAGAATAAGTACATTTCTTTTTTTTTTTTGTACTTTTTTTTTCTTTTAGCTTTTTTTATTTATTTATCTTTTAGAGGGGAAGGGAACGAGAGAGGGAGAGAAACATCAATGTGCGGTTGCCTCTTGTATGTCCCCTGCCGGGAACTGGCCTGGCAACCCAGGCATGTGCCCTGACTGGGAATCGAACCGCGATCCTTCGGTTCGCAGGCCCGCGCTCAATCCACTGAGCTACACCAGCCAGGGCAAGAATAAGTACATTTCTAAAAAAAAAAAAAAAAAAAAAAAAAAGATAAATTTTGAATATGTTCAATAGTGAGTTACCTATTGTTCAACCTCAAGTGAGTTAAGCTAGATCATAGCCAAAATGTAAACTGCATTCATCTATAGAAAAATATTTTCCCCAATGTTACAATCTCAGAAAGAAGTCATTATTAACATTTAAAGAGAAATGTAAAAGGTTCTAAAGTAACAACTGTGTTTTTCATGACACTATTTCTAATGCAAAAGTTAAAATATTCAAATATTTTTACAAATATTTTACAAATAATTTAAACTATAAAGATATTTTTATTTTTAATTAAGCATAAGAAAAGATAGCAAACTTTTAGAGAAATTAACTTCATGACTAAGATTCTTTGGAGAAATATTCAAAAGGATGAAAAATCAGCAGTAAACAAAAATTCAGGTTCAAAATTATGAGTGAAACACTATGGAAGAAAATTTTATCACAAAATATTATGGTATTTTGAAATAAAAACAGCCATTCTGCTATTAATCTTTTATTTTTGTATAGTCATTTTGAGTCTCAAAATAAATTCTGCAAGATAACTTTTTCATAAGTAAAATATCTGTTTACTGTTTAACCTACAACATTAAAGTACAGATGCAAATATTTAAACACTTTATTAAAGAGATGCAAATCCTTTTATTTCTAAAAGTTTAATTCTATTTAGACTCATTAGTATATTTATATTTAAATACTCCAATGTTATCTGTGTATATTAAGCAAGTAGGAGCTCAAGTGAAAGAAAGTCTCATTTGTTTTTTTAAATAATAAAGATGATTTAAAATGTAAAAACTTGAGCTTAAAAAAAAAACACATAGCCCAAACCACCTGTTTTTTTAGCCATCTACTTCTAAAAAGTCCTTATCAAAGCTATTTTTTTAAACCCAACATTTACTTTACTAACTCAACAGATGGGGTTTAAAAATGAAGAAAGTAATTTTACTTTCAAGTCACTGATTATATACTCAACTGATGCCTTTTAAAAAATACATAAAAAAATAAAAAAAATACATAAAGACTGAATTAAACCATTTTCAACATTTTTCCAGGACTATTTGCTAACTGGCTTGTTTTTACAATGAGCTTTAAACATGTCTTTCGCCCTGGCTGGTGTAGCTCAGTGGATTGAGCGCGGGCCTGCGAACCAGAGGATCGCGGTTCGATTCCCAGTCAGGGCACATGCCTGGGTTGCCAGGCCAGTTCCCGGCAGGGGACATACAAGAGGCAACCGCACATTGATGTTTCTCTCCCTCTCTCCTTCCCTTCCCCTCTAAAGATAAATAAGTAAATAAATAAAAAAAAAATATATTTAAACATGTCTTTCATAGATAGGACACAAAAATAATTATTTGCAACTATAAAATCTATGAAGTAAACTTCTAGTGCAATATCACTGCTTTTTTCTTTCTCTTGTAAGAATCATTACTATGAGTTCGAACTCGCTGGTACACAGAGGATGATATTTTCATGCTGTCTTTCTTTGGAAATGTCTTCTCTATTGCTCCAGGTTTCCAAAGTAACAACTGTGCGTCTTCTCCTCCTGTTAGCAAAGAATCATCCTGCATATTCCAACAGAAAGAACGGACTGTAGCAGTATGCCCCCCCTTAAGGCTGGTCACATGCATCAATCCTGATGTAGTACAACTCATTAAGTGAATAATTCCCGTGTTTGTTCCTCCAACAATAAATAATTTGTCCATCTTTTCATGATATAGGCCACCAATCAAGTAGTCCAAAATAACCCCTTTCACATGAATTACTTCTCTAACATCCTGGATGTTCAAACATGTAATTGGTTCATCAGTATCCAGATGATTAAGATCCCACCAACAAAATCCTTCATCATGCGTCACACAGTATATCTGTTTATAATCTTTCCCAGACCAACCAATATAGCTTACTGATGAAACTGAGTTACAAGTTGTAACCAGTGCATCTTCTTCATTATCAGCACTAATATCAAATACGTTTACCAGGCCATCAGTTGAACCTGAGACTACCATGTTGGGATTGCTGGGATGGAAATGTACTTGAGTGATATCATCACTATGTGTTTCTGAGTATGCACCAAGTGGGTCTTTAGTAGTAGACAAATCTTGAGAATTCATTCTTGCATCCCAAAATACCAACAATGCATCATCATCAACTTTTTCTGTACCAGCACAAATGACATGATCATTACAGTTGATATCAAAACTGATAAAAATATTGGAAGGGTAACCCTTGAACAACTGGACAGGCTTTTCACTGGCTAATCGAGCATCCCAACATTTTACAGTGCTATCTGTACATGAAGAATACACAATGTCAGAAGAATTTGCAAATCTGACTCCATTAAGTCCAGGATTTCCACTAAATTCTCGTAGTACATTTAACTTTTCTTTATCATATATTCTGATTAATCCATTAGAGCATAAAACAGCAACCAAGTTTCCTTTTTCCGCGTGTACAGTCTTTGATGTGTCTATACCAAGCAGATAAGTAGGCTCTTCAGTTCCTGAGGAACGTTTAACAATGTTGAGATTAGCAAACTGTTCCTCAATCTTCTCCATATCAGGAGTGGCACCCAAGGGCAGTAAAAATCTGTAATAAAAATATAAAAATTAAAATTAAATCCACAGCTCTCTAAAATTGTAATTAAATCAAGGACATTTCCTTTTGAGAACTGGCATAAAACAAGTTAAAATTTATTTTAATACTGTAATCATTTCCTACCATGAGGTAACTAAATTATTTCCTTCCATTTCCCCCCTTACAACAGAATTTATTTTATTTTTAACTGTATTTTCCCATTACCATTTATTCCCCTTAAGTCCCCCTCCCCCATAATTCACTCTTGAACACCAAATCTACCACATATACTTTGCGTCAATGAGAGAATTTAAAAACATGTACATATACTGATTGTTTTTCACCTCAAACCCAATTATTGGTACTACTCATGTGTCCTCAGCATAGGTAAGGATCTCCACTTTGGAATTATCTGCACCTAGTCCCAGCTGCCTTTTACAACCTGAGAATCTAAACATAAATGTGTACGGGGAAAAAAGGTATTCCACAAAGAGGTCCATGCCTTAACCCCTGGAACCTATAAATATGTTAAGTGTATGGCAAAAATGAACTCAGGTTGCAGACAGAATTAAGGTTGATAATCAGTTGACTTTGAAAGGGGGAGATTATTCTGGATTATCTTGATGAGCCCAATCTAATCATGCGTGTTTTTAAAAGTAGGAGGAGGAAGACTTCCGGCCAAGATGGAGGTGTAGGTGGACACACTGTGCCTCATCTCACAACCAAAATTAAGGACAACAAAGATTTAGAAACAAGAAAATAACCATAACTGATAGAAAATTGAACTGTACGGAAGTCCAACAACCATTCATCCAGACCGATAAGAGGGGCGGAGTTGCAGCAGGTAAAAGTGGAGGTGCGGACCCAGGCACACAGATAGCAGCGGCTGGCAGTTCCCAGGGGTGCAGGTGGCAGCTAGCAGACCCTGGGCACAGGGTAGCAACTGTGCAGACCTAGTGAGGCCGCACAAGGTGGCTGGCTGACCAGGTGGTCCCACATTCACACACGGATAATCCAGGCAAAGGGGAAGCAGAAGAAGGGACTGGAATCCAAGCGAGAGTGGAGCAAGCACCATTGTTTCCTCTTGGACCCCCGTCCCCACATACAGCGTCACAACTCAGCGACTGGGCCGCCCCACACTGGGAACACCTAAGGCTCCACCCCTCACTACGTAACAGCCGTGACCAGACCAAAAAAACAAAAACAAAAAAACACCAAAAATGTCTCAAACCGGAGAACAAATCAAAGCCCCAGAGCCAATTCCTCTAAGTGACAAAGAGATAGCCAACCTATCAGATGCACAGTTCAAAGCCCTGGTGATCAGGATGCTCACAGAATTGGTTGATTTTGCTCACAAATTAGATGAAAAAATGCAGGCTACAATACGTGACGTGAAGGAAAATGCATGGGAAACCAATAGAGATGGAAGGAAAACTGGGACTCAAATCAATGGAGTGGACCAGAAGGAAGAAACAACCAAACAGAAAACAAGGAAGAAATAAGAATCAAAAAAATGAGGAGAGGCTTAGGAACCTCTAGGACATCTTTAAACGTCCCAACATCAGAATTATAGGGGTGCCAGAAGGGGAAGAGAAAGAGCAACGAGTGGAAAACTTATTTGAACAAATAATAAAGGAGAACTCCCCCAGTCTGGCAAAGGAAATAGACTTCCAGGAAGTCCAGGAAGCTCAGAGAGTCCCAAAGAAGTGGGACCCAAGGAGGAGCATGCCAATGCACATCATAATTCCATTAGCCAAGATTCAAATGAAGGAGAGAATTCTAGAAGCAGCAAGGGATAAGGGGACAGTCACCTACAAAGGAGTTCCCATCAGACTGTCAGCTGATTTCTAAAAAGAGACCTTCCAGGCAAGAAGGGGCTGGAAAGAAGTATTCCAAGTCATGAAAGGCAAGGACCTACATCCAAGATTACTCTATCCAGCAAAGCTTTCATTTAGAATGGAAGAGCAGATAAAGTGCTTCCCAGATAAGGTCAAGTTAAAGGTGTTCATCATCACCAAGCCCTTATTATATGAAATATTAAAGGGACTTATCTAAGAAAAAGAAGATCAAAAATACAATAGTAAAACGACAGCAAACTCACAGCTATTAACAACCACATCTAAAACAAAAGCAAACAGCTAGAACAGGAACAGAAACACAGAAATGGAGATCATATGGAGGGTTAGCAACAGGGCAGTGGGAGGAGGAGAGAGGGGGAAAACGTACAGAGAATAAGTAGCATAGACGATGGGTAGAAAATAGGGGGAGGGCAAGAATAGTGTGGGAAATGTAGAAACTAAAGAACTTATGACACATGGACATGAACTAAAGGGGGGGAATGTGGGTGGGAGAGGGTTTGCAGGGTGGAGGGGAATGATGGGAGAGAAAAGGGACAACTGTAATAGCATAATCAATAAAATATATTTAAAAAGAAAAAAAAGTAGGAGGAGGCAGAAGGTGAGAGTCAGGGGGAGATGTTCCTCTGGAAGAAAGGCACAGGGAGATACAGTGCAGGTTTAGTCAAAGGAGCTCAATAAGTGGGTAGCCTCTAGAAACAGGAAAAGGCTAAGCAGGAAACATCTTCCTAGATGGAAATGCAGCCTTCGGGATTTCTCTACTACTGAAGACCCACTCGATGCATATTCAGACACATAGTGATATCACTCAAGCATGTTTTGTACTTCTGACCTCCAGAACTGTAAGATAATAAATGTATTGTTTCAAACCACCAAGTTTGTAGTGATTTGTTACAGTGGCACTAGGAAAGTAATACAATAGAGATTCCCAATATGGAATTCTGGAAAAGTGGTTCTTAGGCAATTGCAGCTTGCAAATGGTGGAGCTAGAATTTGAACCTAGGCATTCTGGTTTCAGAGATTTTGCTCTTAGCCACCACACTAGATTGCCTCTCAATGATAGGCTGTATGTATAAGAAGTACAAGGTCAGAAAAATATGCATGCCAAATTACTTCACCACAGATTTTTCTATTTTGCTTCCAACCCTGAGTATTCTAGCCCATTTTATTTTTTTTAAACTGATTTTATTGGGGTAACACTGATTAATAAAATTATATAGGTTTCAGGTGTGCAATTCCATAATACATAACCTGTATATTGTATTGTCACACTTTCATTCTTAAAATGAAGTGATTTTTCTGATGCTTTAGTGATAGATTTTGAAGTGTTTGTCTTTTCATCTTTAAAAGGAGAAGTGAGTACTGACTCAAGAGTTGTCAGAAGGATTAACTGAGATGTGTTCAGCATAATGTCTGGCATATCATAATACACATTCAACAAGTGTTATTTAAAAATTAATGGTATTACCATTACCATTACCAATACCACTAACATGACATGAGGGAAAATTTGGATCAGAGTGAACCCAATCAGCACAATTAGAACAATGGGCAAAAAATATTAAAACTTTGGATTTGGGTTGGAAACAGGAATAAGCATCCTGTCTAACTTGTATTCTGAATATTTAAAAAATTACAAAAAAAGTTGTATGGACACACACAGCCTTTCACCTCCTAGGTTCACCAATTGTTAACTTACCGTATTCTGCCATGTATAACGTGCGCTTTTTTTGCCCAGATTTTTGAGGGAAAAAATAAGGATACACATTATATGTGAGTATAATGATTACCTGCCAGGGGCATAATAACGGGCATAATAATCCCGGGTATAATGCGCACAAAACCATGGGTGCACATTATACACAGGAGTGCATTATACATAGCAATACGGTATTGGTTTTCTCTGTCTCTATAAACACACATGCACACACATTAGTTTTGAACTATTTCAATGTTAATTGCAGACAATGTATCATTTCACTCCTAAATACTCCAGCATAGTGAACCTCCTCAATGTATTTTTTTCATGACAGTGAATTTTTTGAAAAGTCCAGGCCAGCTGTCTCATAAAATGTCCCATATTATGGATTCTTCTAATTGTCTCTTCAAGATTAGATTCCAGCTTAACATTTTTGGCAGGGATCCTATTTACATGAGACTGGGTACTTCTTATCACATCAAGGAGGCACCAAGTTTGATCACTTGTTTAAGGCAGTGACCATAAGATCTTTTCATTTTAACATAGATTCCTTTCTTGCAGTTAGTAAGTAATCATGGAGTCATACATTGAGACTGTATGAATATCCCATTACTCTCCAACAACCCTTCATCCAAAGATTTTAGCATCCCTGGATTATTCTTGCTTGAATCAATGATTATATTGGGATTTGCAGAAACAGTCATTTTCCAATTCTATCATTCTTTTTACCTTACCTGGCATTCTTCTATAAAGTAGAGCCTTTTCCTTTCTCTCTGTCTGAATATCACTAGGAAATTACGATTTTTAAAAGTTATTGTTATAATCCATCATTTTGTAGTTCTTATTGGTGCTCAAACTCTCCCTGGCTTGGCCATTGAGAAACCTTTAAGCCAGCTTTTCTGTCCTTTTGTTATCATCCCACTGGTCTGTACTACATGGAAAAACTGTAAGAATAAGATAAGTCTAAAAATGGTGAGCTTCCTTCAACATAAGTATTCAAAGACTAAATGGCCTTTTAACAGTAATGCTGAGCTAGTTACCTGCACAGTATAACTGATTGGTTTTCCAACCAGAAAGGGTTTCTGTCCTTGAACATGTCATGCTTGCTTCTACCTCACTACTATAGAAACTGCTGTTTCTCTGCCTAGAATACTTTCCCTATTTCCCTACTTTTTCTTTTTCATGAGTAACTCCTTTCTGTTATTCAGGTCTCAGTATGTCACCTCCCAGAAAGACCCTTCCTGATTAACCAACATAAAGTAGTCCTGTCACTCCCTATCATAAAGCCTATTTTATTAATTTAAAAATAAAAAATGCTTAATTATGAATTATTTCAAATGTACAAAGCACAGAAAAGAGTACAACAGACAACCAAATACATATTACCCAGATTTAACAGATGTTAACATTTTGTCACATTTGCTTCAGTTTTTTTAAAGAAATGAAACACTAAACACTACTCCTATGGTTAAAAATTTATTAAAATGGTATCATACTTATATATATCCTTTTTTGCAATTTGTTCTTTTCATTCAATATTTTTGAAAACCCTATTTTCCTGTTGAATTTATTACCTCTTTCTTGCTTATCTGCTATCAATAAATGGTTGTTGAATAAATGAATAATTGATTCGACTGCCATGAATTTAAGAGCTGACGAGTTTCAGGGGAAACAGAATAAACCTAAAAAGATATTCCATGAGTCTGTGTGTTTGGAGGGGAAGCACTGCTATGAAAATTAGTAAAATATTGGTATTTCCGAAAAGTACTTTAAATAAAGCATAAAAAAAAGAAATATGGAGAAAAAATTTGGGGGAGAAGGAACATCAACATAATATTTTTTACCACAAACTATTTCAGTTTTTCTTAAAATGTGCATTTACTTAAGAGTGTACTGCCTATATACTCCAAAGAAACCCTTTTTAATTCCAGATAAAAACAACTACACACTCTTGAAATGTTCAAGGTGTTAATGAGATTATTAAAAAAAAACATTGTTTTTTACTGCTTCACATTTGATCTTTGCATATGAAAACCCATACTAATAAGAATTTTAAACAGTAAAAAAGTTTAATGTGGCCTTTAAGCTAATAATTTATAAGACTCTGAACTGTCATATCCAAGTAGGACAGTAGTATTACACTCCTCTCCATTTGTCAGCTAGAAAGTGTTTCACATGGAACAGTCCTGCAAGACTTTAATTCAAAGGATTCTGGTGATTGATAAGGCAGGTAGCATGGGCCCTAGATAGAACATCACAGCAAACTAACTGTAGCAATGGTAACCATCACGATGATTGTCCATGTGACATACTATTTAAATCAAGTACAGTACTTGAAGGAAGGGAAGGAGGGAAAGAAGAAGAGAAAGAGAAAGAGAAAGAGCTCTGGCTGGTGTGGCTCAGTGGACTGAGCGCTGGACTGTGAGGCAAAGGGCTGCCAGTTTGATTCCCAGTTAGGGCACATGCCTGGGTTGTGGGCCAGGTCCCCAGGAGGGGACATGCGAGAGGCAACCACACAGCGATGTTTCCCTCTCTTTCTCCCTATCCTCCCCCCTCTCTCCCTCTTTAAAAAAAGAAAAAAGAAAAGAGAAAGAAAACAAGGTATCAGAGGTAAGGTGGGTATATCCCCCACAAAAACTCTAAAGCTATAGAGCTTATGTTCTTCCACAGATACAAAGAGTAAAATACTTTAATCTCTTACAGAGAAACGTGAAAACCTCTAGCTTGTTTAAATACATTAGTATGCCAGTGTGTCATATTTGAACTATAACTTCCAAGGCTATATAGTTAATTTTTAATTTTATATACTAATGAATCATTCCAAAATGAATACCTTTTTACTTCCATGTATAGCTCTTAACTGAGTTTTCTTTGCATGATCCACTTCCCAGTACTCAAGAGAAGCCCATAGGCTCCCTTTTCTTCTTACTGCACTCTCACGGGGTAACCTCATTTATATTCATATTCTGAAGTGCCACCTATATGCCAATGATCTCATCTCTCTATTTACAAATCCATATTTCCAACTGGAGTCTACTAGCCATTTCTCCTAGACCCAACTGGTGTCTACTAGCCATTTCTCCTTCACCCACTACACCCCAACATAAAACTCATTATTTATGCTTCCCTACCAAGACTTGCCCTAAGGAAAGGAAAAAAAAAGTAAACTCATCTTTTTTTCATTTTGGTCAAAGGTATTGGCACCATGACAACACTCTGATCTATCCAGTTATCTAAACCAAAACTTCTCAGCAATATCAAACTCTCCTACTACCAATTTTCAAATCCTACGTTTGAGCTACAGGCTACTTAGGGAAGTATTGGGTTAAATCTGTTTCTGTGGATCAAAACGATATTGACAATTTCATATGGTTCAATCTAAAAAAACCTAACGAAGAGAGCAAACAAGATTAATCATAACTTTTGTTTGTTAGATGCATGAAAGGAAGCTTAGTTAGCATTCTAGATCTCAACAGACTAGTTAGGCATGAGATTGTGGAAAGATTCTTTCTTATATTAATACACACATACACATAAATTAAAAAGGGTGCAAAAAGTGATGGAGAGAAAAGAGTACCAAAGCAAAGAGTACAAGTAGAGAAAAAAAGAGCAATGAAGATGATCTAAAAGAGAAACAAGAAGGGAATGAAAAGAGAAAGGGGAATTACTGGCACTACCTCCTTAATCATATGTGGGTGAAGCACTGCAGCTCTTAGTGTCCCAACACTGAGAGGAGACAATGAGAAAATGTCCAGATAAGGGAAGTTTAGTGAAGTATAAAGCTATAATAGTTTGCATGGCTAAAAAGAATTTTTCTTCACTAAAATAAATTCTATGTCTTCCAGTTAGAGAATGTAGCAAGCAATAACCAATTTAAATATGCACCTAACTGTTCTGAGAATGGAGGCCAAAAAATTACTAATATCTCATCTTGACTAACCTCGTATAGATCAGGAAATGGCAGCTCCCCAAGCAATGCCCTGGCACCGAGCCACTGCTGGTGCTGTGGTTCTTACTGGGATACACAATTCTCATGTCTGAACATAATGCAAGTGTAAGATGTTTAGAAAGAAATCCCAAAACACACACCTTACAGTAAGCTGCAAGGCAGTGAAACTATTCAATTCCTGGTGAACTGTCATCTTGCAATATATTAAATGGGAAATGCTAACTAATCTTTTATCTGAACAGTTGTCCTTACATCATTAAAAGCTGATTACTTAATAACAAATCCCTAAACATAAATATGAATTCCTCTTGTGGCTTTGGCTTTAATATGATTTAAGTTATTTTTAGCAATCAGAATGTTATTTCATTTTATTTTCTATTAAAATAAACCCAGTAGAATGTTCTTTCTGCATATAAGGCACATTCTAAACACATGTAGCTGCAACTAAGTATTGCTCTTATTCCTGAACTGGCTAAGTTTGAATATGAAATCTCAAGGACAGTCTAGATTAAATTATTTCCTAAGGGATGAGGAAGTAGCTTTATTCCTTCCCCCACGTAAACAAGGGACAATTTAACATTAAAAGCAAATAACAGACATTTACACCTATTTAGAAACTACTGGTTATAAAAGGCACAATACCAAGTCTTCTACATATTATTTTATAAAATCATAAATGAGCAGTATCCTTAAAAGAGAGACATTTCATCTTTCAGTATGAATGTTCAACATACTCGAAAGATTTGACAGCATAAGCACCATATACTATTATATTAATTATTAAGACAACTTATTAGACTAGGATCAAAAACCCTAATTCCCCGCAGCTAAAACTGAATATTGCCCATTCACTTTAAGAAACTACCTATGATGATTGTGAAATGCAGAGATCCAGCAAGTGTCTCAAATGTAGAGAGATGGTTAATGAGAAAAGTCATTTAGAAATGGGCTCTAGTAACTTAGCAATCACACTTAACAATTCAACTATAATAATGCTACCACTATAATAATGCTACAACTATAATATATCAAATTGGGCTAGGGTAATTGAGCCTCACAGAGAAGAAAATAATCACAATTGGAATTCAACAAATGCTAGGCTATGTGCAACCATCGCTCTTTATTTTCTTGCAGCTCACTTTTATTTCTTGTTTTGAAACTTTTAATTATGAAACTTGCATAAAGGATAGTAAAAGAAACCCCCATGCACCCATCATCCAGCATGAACAACTACATTCAGCGAAAGACAGTGGGTTCAATTATACATCACATTTTCTTTAAAGGGCAACCAAGAAACTCTAGTGGACAGTGTGATGGAACCTGTCCAACTCATTCCCCTTATGTGGCATAAACATAATCTCAGGACTTGACCCTAGCTCCCAGGGCAGATCTTGATTAGCCTAAACCAATCACAGTAATTCTACCCCTTATAACCAGTGATTTGGTTTAGAAAACTTACATTTTTGTTAATCCATGCATGCATTCTCCCACCCAAGCACTATTTGTTCAGATGTGGAACGCTAAAGTAGACCCAATCCAACTGATGGTAAGAACTTTTATCCCATGTTTATGAGATTCCACATTTTCTGACTATTTAAGTCAGTTTGCAGCAGAGTTTTTGTTAATGCAGCCAGAACCACTCTAACTAGAGATAATCAAAGTCCTTGGGTATATATCATCAAGTACTGACTTAATATAAGAGGTTTCTACAAAGAAAATTTAGAGAACATATCTTAAATAATCAAATTTCATTCACATTAAAAAGAGGGACTTCAATCTTTTATTCCCTTTAGAACTTCTATCCTCTCCCACTCCCTACTTTTTTTTAGTTGTTTTTGTTCCAAAATAAATATACATATAGAATACACAAAGGAATTCTCAAAAAATACACAAAGACCATAAAAATCTATGCTCAGTAATAACTGTAGGATTTCCTGATTTTAAAGACATCAGCTCTAGCTGGTGTGGCTCAGTGGGTTGAGCACTGGCCTGGGAATCAAAAGGTCACTGGTTCAATTCCCAGTCAGGGCACATGCCTGGGTTGTGGGCATGTGAGAGGCAACCAATCAATGTTTCTCTTGAACACTGGTGTTTCTGTCCCTTCCTTTCTTCCTCCCTCCTTTCCCTCTCTCTAAAAAATAAATAAAATCTCTAAAAAACCCATTGAAATGATCTACTATTTTAAAACCTAATATGAAACTCCTTCTAGTAAGTTTTTGTATATTTTTAAAACACACTTATATTTTTTAATATCTAAAATAGTCACATGGTTCAAAGTTCAAAAGGTTCCAAAATCAATGTCTTGAACCTCGCAGCCAAGGAGAGTGGATGAGTGAACAATGACTAACTACTTCACTGTACTAGTCAGGGTGCCATAAACAACCCTTGAGTGAGCATGTGTGTACTGTGTGGCTGTCACATTCAAAATGACTGAGTGAGTAGAGCAACAAATTTGCATCAAATTTTGTGTTAAGCTTGAACATTCCTCGGCAGAAACTACTTGGATCATTCATTGGCCACAGCTATAGGCAACTGGTGATTGGCAGATTTGTCACAACAATACACCCACTCATGCATCACGTCTCATGCAGAGTTTTTTTGGCAAAACATCAAATCACCCAGTTGATTCAGCCTACATACAGCGCAGATTTGGCTCCCTGTGACTTCTGGTTTTCCCCAAAAATAAAATCACCTTTGAAAGAGAAAAGATTTCAGACCATCAGTGAGATTCAGGAAAATACAACAGGGCAACTGATGGTGATTGGGAGAACTGTGTGAGGTCCTAAGGTGCCTACTTTGAAGGAGCTGAGGTGTCATTGTCCTATGTACAATGTTTCTTGTATCTTCTTCAATAAATGCCTCTAGTTTTCCCACATTACGTGGCTGGATACTTTTTGGACAGCCCTCCATATATGCACAGAAAGGTCTATGGAACAATGTTGATAGCATGTTTTTCAAGTACAGAGAGTTGTGTGTAGGTAATGTGTTCCTTCTTTCTAACACTTTCCTACATTGCTAAAAAGTTTAATAATCATTATATAACCTCGCAATAACCCCATTAGTACTATTATGTTCATTAAACTGATTAAAAAAAAAAAAGCACAGCTAGCATCCTGTAAAGTTGGTTTCTGACCTCAAGCATACTTGTTTCAGAACCCATAATACTAATTCCTACACTATACTACCTCTACAATAAGAACGTACATATTTTTAAAAATTAGGGGTAGACTATGTTACCTGTATAAGAAGCATATGTCATACTTTTAAAAAGAGGGGAGGGCAGGTAGGATGTATTAGCAGAGCACCTGGAAGCAGAAGCTGCTAATGTCTAATGTCATGTGCTGGTGGCAAGGTCAGTGGCAAACCTGAAAAATCTACTGGCAGCCACATAAGCTCCATACTGAATATTAAAGAAGATTATTATTTATTAAACATAACTAACGCCAGCTTATCTGAAGCAAAACTGCATAGGTGAAACTTAGAACTCTGGTTACTAAAATTTCAGAGAAGAGTTAAATGGAAGAGTCACTCAGATACACTACTAGTATGTCCTAGAAGAAACACTACCTTGGAATTAAAAGCATATATTAGTTTAACTTCAGCAGATCATCTCTCAAGTTTTATATAAAAATTTTAGGGAAATTTGTGTGTATGTTTTAAACTAACACAGAATCAGCTTTTAAACAATTTGCCAAAAAAACACATTTGTTTTAATTTGGGGAAAAGTCTTGAACATTTAATGGAGGGTATGCTAACCTGGCATCTGCTACAACTTCAAAGTAATTTTAAATATCATATTCATTAATGACTGAGACTTAATGTCTTTGTAAATTAAACTGCTTAGTGAGTCTGAATATGCTATTCTTATTCACATGAATGTTCAAGATACTGGCTGCAGCAACATATGGCACTTCATGCATTAAATACACTAAAGTTCTTACAAAAAGCACAATTTTTAAAGTGCAGGAATCTGTTACCAAGGAAAAGGAAGGGTGTCTGAGAGAATGACACATACACCTTTTCATACAGTATGAGATTATCCTCTGGGTGCCAAATATAACATTCAGAGTTATCTTTTAAAAAATAAAGACATTTTCTTCAATAACATCCTGAGATATCCATTTTCTTAAATAAATCTTTCACAGAAAAATGAATACCCAGCTCCTTTCAACAAGAACAATAATCTGCCTTTGCTTTTCCAGAACTAGCTGATTAACCAAACACAGAGAAACCACATTTCCCAAGCATCAGAAGCTTAATTTCAAAGTTCGTAACAATGTGGAAAAACTCAGTTCTTGAAACTGGTACTGTATGTTTACTACCAATTCTTCTTAATTCTAAATAGACCCTTTTAAAAATTAAGCAAATGCTCTCTTTAATAACTGCAAAAAGAAAAGAGGAGGATAAAAAGAACTATGGCCTATAACAGAATGATAGAGCATTATGAAAAGAAGAGTTCCTTAAATATTGTACTATACTTAGAAATTAGTAAGTAATATCAACATTAAATCTACTCAAAATTCCTTAAGAATTATCCTACTCAATAATTCAAAAACAAGTTTTGCCTTGACCTGTGTGGCTCAGTTGGCTGGATGTCATCCCACAAAGCAGAGAGTCACCAGTTCAACTCCCAGTCAGGCTACATGCCTGGATTGCAGGTTAGGTCCCCATACAGGGTACGTGCAGGAAGTAACTGATCGATGTTTCTCTCCCTTTCTCTCTCTACCCTCTCTCTAAAAATAAATAAATATAATCTTTAAAACAAACAAACAAAAAAAAACAAGTCTCAAATGGCTGATATGATAGGCCTAGAACACACTGGACTGAACAAAAAACATAAGCAAAATGTCTGCCCTCATGGGATTTTGAAAGATGTACAGACAAACAACTAATTTTAACAATGAAAATAGTGAGTAATAAGCTGTAAAAATAACACTGGGTAAGGCAAGAAAAATGAAGCTAGAAAGTCCTTTTAGATTTGATTATTAAAGGAAAGCCTCTCCCTTGAGCTGACATTTGAGCTAAGACCAGAATGAAAGGAGGAGGCAAGGTATTAGAGTATAAGGACTAAGAGCCTCCTGGGCACAGAAAAACAAGTGGGCCCAAGAAGCTAAAGCTAAGTCAGAGAAAGAAAGTGGTATATAAAATAAGGTTAAAGAGGAAGCTGGAGGCAGACAAGGGCTTTGCAGGACATAGCAAGAACTTCAGATTTTATTTTGCAATGAGAAAGAAAGCCATTGGGAGGTTGAGAGCAGACTCTATAATAAAGACAGTCCCGTGGCTGCTGCCAGGAGAAACCTTAGTACAAGAGTGAAATAGTGAAGGGGTTTGTGTAAAATTCTGGGCATGAGACAGGAGAGTGGGAAGAAGTTGCTGGATTTAGGCCACAATTTTGAAAAAGAAATAAACAGAATTTTCTCATTAGGTTGTAAGTGGGTTATGAGAAAAGGTGTCAAAGATGATCCTTAGGTGTCTGGCTTGAGCAACAAGGTAAATATGCCACTGGTATGTTATTTTTAGAATAATTACAACCTTTTAGGATAAATACAAGATGATTAATTACATAATTAGACAATTATTTAAATAGTCTGTATTGATAAATTGTGGTCTATTATTACAATGGACTTCTACACAGCAATAGAAAAACACATACTACTAGTACATGCAACAACATGAACCGATTCCAGAATTGTTTAGTGTCAGAAGTGTAACACAAAAGAGTACTATATAATTTCATTTATACAAAGTTGAGGAATAGGCAAAATATATTATGATAGAAAATAGAATACTGGTTATCTTTTGGGGGATATGTACTGGGAAAGAGAACTATGGGTGATGATTATGCACAGATATATACATTTCAAAACAAACAAACCAACAAACCATCATGGAGGATAATGACACCCTGTCTCTAACACGAGTCTCACAGTGAGTAAAAAGCATCAACAGTCTACTGTTGGAAGAGGAAGAAGAGTGGGCAAGAAATCCTCTATTTGGCACAGAGAAGCAAAGCCCTGCTAAAAGTTGACAGCAGAGAAGGAATAAGAAAAACCTTTTAGCATCTGAGGCCCAATACTAAACATAGGATATTAACAGCCCACAGCAGAGGAATTTCAAGTCTGTAGTATACTGAAGGTAACTGCAACAATAACAAAATCAAAATCAGCTCCCTTAGTGATTAGAATGTTCAATATCCCACATTAACAGCCTGCCAGAGGCAGAGAGGTGTCCATGGCCATTTACCATGGTCTCTATTATTACGATGTCTTAAATTTAATACAAAAAAAAAAAAAAGAGAGATATTCAAGCAAGAAGAACAAATTGTCAATAAATGATTCAATGAACAGAACAGACCTAGAGATCACTGAGATGATGGGCTTTAAATTGGCTATTTAAAAAAAAAACTAAACTAAGACTTCTGGTTAAGAAGGTGGTGTAGATAAACATGGCTCACATCCTTGGAAACTACAGCAAAAATTACAACTAGTCTATATGACAAACATCACCCAGAATCATTAGAAAATTGAGCTGTATGGAATGCCAACAACCAAGGACTTAAGCCACATTAATTCAGGTGGATAGGAGGGATGGAGAGGCGGAGAGGTGCAGAGAGGTACCAAGACACAGGATGGGTGGTCCCATACCTACGTGTGGTGGAAAAAAGTCAGGAGGGATACCTCAGGAGCGAGGGGTTCCAGCCCCACAACAGACCATGCAGCCCAGGGTTCCAGTGCCAGGAAGGTAAGTCCCCATAACTTCTGGTTCTAAGAACCAGTGGGGGTTGTGGCAGCAGAAGAAACTGGGATTCTCAGGAGGCCTGCAAAGGCTTTATGACTTCTGCAGACTCACTCCCTCTGGGCTTCAGCACCAGGGCAACAGCTGGAAGGGCACCAGTGGCATACGGGGAGAAATTGAAGTGACTGGCATCAGGGTGAGTGCTGGGAGACAGCTTCCTCATGGACAAAACTCCAGAGGCCAGGTAGCAACATTGTCCCCTCTCCAAACCCTCCCCCACACAGAGCCATAGAGCTTCGACATGGGTTGCCCCACCCTGGTGATTACCTAAGTCTCCACCCCATCCAACTTACTGGTACATTTTTCGACAACAGACCATGCTGCTAAAACAAAGTATCAAAGCAGCTGTACCTAATACATAGAAACAAACACAGGGAGGCTGCCAAATTGAGGAGAAAAAGAAATATGGCCCAAATGAAAGAACAGAACAAAACTCCAGAAAAAGAACTAAACAAGGTATAGATAAGCAATCTACCAGTTGCAGAGTTCAAAACACTGATTATTATGATGCTCAAGGAACTCACTGGGTACTTCAGCAGCATAAAAAAGACCAAGGCAGAAATGAAGGTTACATTCAGTGAAATAAGAAAAATTTATAGGGGAAAAACAGTGCAGGGCATGAAGCTGAGAATCAAATCAATGATTTGGAACATCAGGAAGAAAAAAAAAACATTCAATCAGAACAGCAAGAAAAAAGAATCCAAAAAAGCGAGGACAGGCTAAGGAGCCTCTAGGACATCTTCAAAAGTACCAATATTCAAATCATAGGAGTGCCAGAGGAAAAGAGAAAGAGTGAGAAATTGAAAACTTACTTGAAAAAATAATGAAAGATGTCCCTAATTTGGTGAAAGAAACAGACATATAAGTCCAGGAAGCACAGAGTCCCAAACAAGATGGATGCTAAGATGACCACACCAAAACACATTGTAATTAAAATGCCAAAGGTTAAAGAGAGAGAGAGAATATCTTAACAGCAGCAAGAGAAAAGCCAATAGTTACCTACAAAGGAGTTCCCATAAGACCATCATCTGATTTCTCAAAAAAACAAAACAAAACAAAACAAAACAAAACAAAAAAACAAAAAACAACAACTTTGCAGGCTAGAAGGAACTGGCAAGAAGTATTCAAGGAGATGAAAAGCAAGGACCTAAAACCTAGATTAATCTATCCAACAAAGCTATCATTCAGAATGGAAGGGCAGATGAAGTACTTCTCAGACAAGGTAAAGCTAAAGGAGTTCATTATCACCAAGCCATTATTATATGAAATGTTAAGGGACTTACTTCAGAAAAAGAAGATCAAAGCTATGAACATTAAAATGACAAATTCACAACTATCAACAACTGAATCTAAAATACAAACTAATCAAACAAGTAGAACAGAAACAGAATCATAGATATAGAGATCATCTGAAGGGTTATAAGTTGGGAGGGGGAAGGAAGGGGGAGAACGGGGGAAAGGTGCAGGAATTAAGAAGTACAAATTAGTAGGTACGAAATAAACAGGGGGATGTTAAGAACAGTATAGGAAATGGAGTAGCCAAAGAACTTACATGCATGACCCACAGACATGAACTAAAGGGGGGTGGTTTGCTGGAGGGAAGGGGGGATACTGGGTGGAGGGGGGCAAATGAGGAAAAACTGGGACAACTATAATAGCATAATCAATAAAATATATTTAAAAAAAACTAAACCAAAACAAAACAAGTGTTGGCTCTCTAAGAATGTAAAGAAGTTTGAATCTTACACAATGCTGGTAGGAATGTAAAATGTAAGCATCCTCTGTGGAACACAGTTTGGCAATTTCATAAAGTTAAGCATGCTAATGCAAACCTTTGTTCACTAATGTTCAGAATAGCATTATTCATAACTGCAAAAAAAATTGAAATAACTCAAAAAGTTCTTTAACTAATAAGTGGATAAAAAATCCATACAGTGCCAGGCAATCCAACTGTCTCGCATATCCAGGTAATGCAATATAATTCTGCCATAAAAAAGGGATAAAGTATTGTTATATATTGTAACATAGATGAAACTTGAAAATATTATGCCACACACTAAAGACCGTACATTGTATGACTGTACTTATATAAAATGTCTAGAATAGGCAAATCTATATCAACAGAAAGATTAACGGTTGCCAGAGGCAGGGAGTAGGGTGAATGTAAGGGGGAAACTGAGAGTGACTGCTAATAGGTAAAGAAAAGCTATGCAAGTTAGCATAAAAAGAATAGCATTTTTGAAGCACTGAAAGGAAAGAAAAACCTGTCAACACAAAGCCCTGCACCAAGCAAAAATATCTTTCAAAAAACAGGATAAAAAAAGAACAATCATATAAGCAAAAGCTGATAAGAATCACTGCTAGCAGATCTGCAAAACAAGAAATGTTAGTTACTCAGGCAGCAGGAAAGAGTATTGGAAAGAGCACCGGAAATGTTAAACATTAGAGTAAATGTAAGACTTTCTTCCTTTTAAAAATTTCCTTGAGCCCTGGCTGGAGTGACTCTGTGGATTGAGTGCTGGCCTGCGAATCAAAAAGGTCGCTGGTTCAATTCCCAGTCAGGGAACACACCTGCATTGTGGGCCAGGTCCCCAGTTGGGAGCAGAGGAGAGACAACCACACACTGATATTTCTCTCCCTCTCTTTCTCCCTCCCTTCCCCTCTCTCTGGAAATAAATAAATAAATAAATAAATAAATAAATAAATAAAATCTTTAGAAAAAAATTTATTTGTGGGTTACTTCAGTGACAGATGCAGAAAAGTGCAGGGAGTATCCGGGCTCCAGCTCAGCTGAGAGATTTCTGGCCCAGCTGTATGCCTTGAGAACATTTCTCAGGAACCAGTTCCTCCATGCAGACCCAAAAACCCCAGCAACCCACCGCCCTTGCCCCTGGCCTGGTTGCAGTCCCACAGGCCAGGATGAAAAAGCTCCCCAAGTACCCGCAGCTGTGTAAAGCGCCAAAGCTATGGTATTTGAAAATGCTATTTGTGATGAAATTGCTTAAGGAAAAATTTCTTAAAGCAAAAGATGACAGTACTTGCTAAACAAGCTCCTCCAGCTTCAGACTCTAACTGATGGGGAAGTACAAGCTGCAGCTCCTTCCCACAGCTCCAATTTGCCCTTGACTTATGGTGTGGCCAGCTTTGTGGGAACTCTACAGGGAGCTGGGCCCATTTCCAAGCCTAGCAATGGGGCTAAGGAATCATTTGGGAAGAAATTTAAGGAGGAGCAAAAAGAAAAAGGCAAAGAGAACCACCTGGCTTCCATCATGAGTGTGCCATCTACCCTGTAGGCTACTGCAGTACTCAAATATGTGTCAGCATGAAATGCCCAGACCGAAAGTGTCACAAAGTGTAAAAGTAAAGACTAGAGTAAGAGATATTTCTTCATAGGAGGGAGGCACCCAATGGAATGCTGTAATGTCTGATGCAACTTTACCAGAAGGGAGAACATATATGGTTCAAAGGTACCAAAAGAAAATCCTACATCTCTGCCAGACAGCTTTCACCATTTTCTAAAGATAATGGCTGGATTACCAGTTCAGGTGCATCATGAGAGTTATAAGCTCTGGCACAAATCCATCTATCAGTAAGGTTAGTAGAATTAGAGAATTTATACAAGATCTTCACTAAATCTTAACTAGAGGGTAGCAAGAAAGCCAAGGACAGAACTATCAGAAGTTTAAGCAGCATGACTTGATTGGGTGATACAAAATGAGGCAAAGTGGAAGGTACAGAATGAGGCAAAGTGAGAGGTAATATAGGCCTGGTTCAGATATCTTAGGAAAGGTGTCTATTTCCTGTCATCCACTTTAGTCCTTAAAATTTTTAGTTTTAAGTCACAGTTGGTGTGCAGGTCCATTCAGGTTTGGGGCCTTTTTTGAATAGACACACAAATCCAAGAGTCAATCTCTTTAAGCTTGGCAGTACAGAGGTTAGTCAGTACCACCTGGTAGTGGCCCTTCCAACAATGCTGCAGGAAGTCTTTACAGAGATGCCTTTTCCTATTATAGACAAAGTGTCTAGGCTATATGAAGTGTTTGACATTAGCTCTCAGAAGAATGCTATGAACAGATTGTTCTACTAATTATTCTCAATAGAATTATTAGACCTTTGAAAAACTGTAGTATGTCCTCTTTTTAGTTTTAAGTCAAAGGAAGCACTAAATACATTGGCTGTCCTATAATTATTTCAAAAGGTGAGAGCTTATAAATCCCAAATGAAGCAGATCTAAGATTTAGAAGAATCAATGTAGTACTTTTGCCCAGTCTATTTGGAGGGTTTCAACTATTTTAGCCAACTGGGTCTTAGTAATTTCATTTGTATGTCCAACCAATCCTGAAGACTGAGGATGTTAAGTACAGTGGAAATGTTGCAGAACTGACCAGAGAGCAGAGACTAGTCAAAGTACCTGTCCAGTATAATGGGTTCCCCAGTCACAATGGAGTTCCGGTGGAGGGGGGACCCCAATGTGATTTCAGTTAGTGAATAGGCAGTTGACTTCCCACAAGGAAATGCTTCAGTCCAATGTGGAAAAAAAATGCAGCCATTACTAGAACATATTTCTATCCATGAGATGACGGTAACTATATGAAAGCCTTTGGGCAGACCCCAAATGGTCCACTGGGCAAATCAAGTATCCTGAGGCAGAGCAGATAGGCTTCCCTAGGTTGAATTTAAGACAGGCGAAGCACACAAGATACGTGCTTTTTGTGGCCTTGCCAGTATCTCCCAACCAATATTGATTAATAAATGTGACTATTTTCTCAGTGGACACAAGGAACTTTCAGGTTTTTTTGGCTAAACCAGCTTATTATTGGGTTTGGACCACAGTCCCTTTTCTTCATACCAAGAGCCTTTAGATTTCCAATTTTATTTTTCTCTTTCAGAGGCCAGCTGTTGTACTTCCCTGGTTATTTCATTAGGTCCTTCCCAGAAGAGGCAGCCTTTTGGACTAGAACAAAGGTTTGGCCTATGGATCTCATTAGGGACATGTTTTTTGCAGACAAATTGTCAAGATGGCTTCCTTTGGCTTCCAGAGAACCAGACTTGGAATGTCCAAGGATTTCAATGACAGCTAAAGCTACTGGCAACAGTCTGATAATCCAACAAATTTTGGATGTAAGGGCCATTCTTAATATTATCTCCAGTGGAAGTCAGAAAACCCCACTGTTTCTCTAACATTTCAAAATCATAGACCATTTCAAAGGCACATAGACAAGGCTGTCAGTATAGATGTTTGCTGTCTCGCCTTCAGCTAAAAAGCATACTCGCATGAGGGCCTGTAACTCAGTTTATTGGGTTGAAGTGACCTAAGGAAGGGTACGGCCTCAATGCCCTTAAAAGTGGTTTATATTGTATACCCAGTACGAAATTTACCATCCTTGTTTTTTTAGGTAATAGCCATCAGACAACCAAGAAAGATCAGCATTTGCCAAGAGGATTTCATGTAAGTCATCACAAAAGCTCAACAGGTGATCCATCAAAGTCAGAGAGTCAGGAGAAATTTTTTCAGTGTAAGAGGAAGGAAAGGTAGCAGAGCTGAGATTGTTACAGTGATCAAAGAATAAAATAAGGGGTTAGTAAAATAATTTCATAGGCAGTAAGGTGACTTGGCTTTCTAAAAAATGTTGAGTGTGGCACAGATTGAAGCAAGCCTTGACCAAGATGGTCAAGGAGGATCCTGTATCTGTTCAGTAGTCTATACTGAAAGAGCAGTAGCAGGAACAATTTTAAGGCATGGGGGATATCCTTGGGTCACTGAGTCCGTCTGCTGTAGTAACCTAGAGGTAGGTGATAGCCCCCGTGTTTTTGGGTAAATACTCCAAAGGCATTTGGCTCCTTCTCATGTATGAAGAGGAAAAGGGACAGCTGATAATTTAGGGGAGGTGGGTTTATTAAGTTTTCCTTCAAGGTCCTAAAGGCTAAGCTATCTTGGTCATCCCAAACAATGGAGTCAGGTCTAGTGTTCTTTAGTAAGGCATATGGAGGCTAAGCCACTAGAAGAAATTTGGAATCCAATTTCAATGATAACCAGTTAGTGCAAGAAACTGATGTTTGGTGTGGGTGTTAGGAAAGTTTAAAATGCCTTAAAGCCTATCAGAATCTAGGTTTAATCCCTGTTCTGAGATTGAATATCCTAAACATTGGACCTAAGTTTGGACAAATTTTAATTTCTCATTCAAGACCTTGTTTCCCTTAATGGCTAGGATTTCAAGAGATGAATACTGTTTTTGTTTCTGTCTGCGTGTTGTTTGTGTGTCATCTTGGGAGGGCAAGCAAAGAAGTAAATTATCCATATATTATAGTAAGGTGGAGCCTCTAAAAATTTTTATGTCAAGTCAGCCTTTAAAACTTTTGAGAAGGGCTGTCAGTAAAGCCCTGAGGCTGACTGTTCAAGTACATTGTTGTCCTTCTCAGACAAAGGCAAACATATGTTGACTATCTCCATCAACAGGGGTACTAAAATACGCACTGCATAAGCTGACTAGAGTGAAAACGGTGTTTTCAGTAGGGATGAATATCAACAGCATGTAGGAATTAATTATGATTTTGTTGTCCCAAGGTCTTGGACAAATCACCATCCTTGGCCACTGGACTTTTTTATGGGCAAAACAAGGGTCTTACAAGGACAGGTGCAAGGGATAATGAGTCCTCGGGCCTTATGACCTTCTAAAATGTACTATATGCCCTAAAAGCTTAATTTATAGAGTATTGGTTTATTCTTGAGAAAGGTTTTGAGGGATCAATCTGGATCTTAATGTAAGGGGCACTATGAATTCTGTTGAGGATTTTGCCCAAAGACTGAGGGATCCAGATTTAACTGTGGGGATGAGTCCAAAGTCTGAACTTCCTTGGTTTGCACAATAACAAGTAAAGGCAAAAGGGGCTGAATTTTCCTGAGTGTTGGATTCAAACTCAAGGGCTATTTCTCCCTTAAAGGAAAAAAAATAGCGTTAGAGTTCACCAGGAAATCTCACCCTAATAAATGTATGGGAGCCAAATTACTGAAGAGAAAGGGGTGTTTGTCTTGCAAAGGTCCAGATAAAAAGATAGGAACTGAGAAATAGGGACACACGTTGTAGTTTATTTAAGACCTCCACTGTTTGAACATATGTAATACTCTAAAGGACTATTTAATTGTGGTGGGGTTGAGCAGTGATAAAGTAGCTCCCATGTCAGTTAATACTGTAAAGAATCCACCCCCAATCTAGAGAACAGTTTCCTTCAGTCTATTTAATGGCAGAATGGTGAATAGACCTTGTAGGTCCTCTGGTCCCACACTGGGGTGAATTTGGCTGTTGGTTCTTGGGCTGTTGCGACTATTTGGATTTCCATTCATAGCATATGGCCGGATTTTTTGCAATACTAACATAGTCCTGTAGGACAGATTTGCTATGGAGTGAGATTCAAAATCTTACATGTCTTTTTTTAGTATATTTTACTGAATATGCTATTACAGTTGTCTCATTTTTTTCCTACCCTTAATCCCTCTCTGCCCAATACCCCCATTCCCTCCAGCATTACCACCCCTTAGTTTATGTCAATGAGTCATACATCTAAGCTCTTTGGCTTCCACATTTCATGCACTATTCTTACCTTCCCCACGTCTATTGTGTACCTACAAATTATGATTCTTATTCCCTGTACCTTTCCCCCCATTCTCCTTGCCCCTGCTAACCCTCCATATGCTCTCCATTTCTGTGATACTGTTCTTGTTCTAGTTGTTGGCTTAGTTAATTTTTGTTTTTTAGGTTCAGTTGTTGATAGTTGTGAGTTTGTTGCCATTTTGCTGTTCATAGTTTTGATCTTTTCTTAGATAAGTCCCTTCAACATTTCATATAATAAGGGCTTGGTGATGATGAACTCCTTGAACTTGACCTTATCTGAAAAGCACTTTATCTGCTCTTCCATTCTAAATGAAAGCTTTGCTGGACAGAGAAAACTTGGATGTAGGTCCTTGACTTTCATGACTTCTTTCCAGCTCCTTCTTGCCTGTAAAGTTTCTTTTGAGAAATCAGCTGACAGTCTGATGGGAACTCCTTTGTAGGTAACTCCTTATCTCTTGCCGCTTTTAAGATTGCCTCCTCCTCTTTCATCTTGGGTAATGTAATTATGATGTGCCTTGGTGTGTTCCTCCTTGGGTCCAACTTCTTTGGGACTCTCTGAGCTTCCTGGATTTCCTGGAAGTATATTTCCTTTGCCAGACTGGGGAACTTCTCGTTTATTATTTGTTCAAATAACTTTTCCACTTGTTGCTCTTCCTCTTCTCCTTCTGATACTCCTATAATTCGGATGTTGGAAGGTTTAAAGTTGTCCGAGAGGTTCCTAAGCCTCTCCTCATTTTTTAAAATTCTTGTTTCTTCATTCTGTTCTGGTTGAATGTTTATTTCTCCCTTTTGTTCCAAATTGTTGAATTGAGACCCAGTGTCCTTCCCTTCACTGTTTGTACCCTGTATATTTTTCTTTATTTCACTTTGTATAGCTTTCACTTCTTTACTTTGCAGCTGTAATCAAGCATTTCTGTGAGCATCCTGATTACCAGTGTTTTGAACACTGCATCTGATAGATTGGCTATTTCCTCATTGCTTAGTTCTTTTTCTGGGCTTTTGATCTGTTCTTTCATCTGGGCCATATTTGGTATTGGTCCACCTGTAAGGGGTGGAGCCTTAGGTATTGCCAGGGTGGGGCAACCCACTTAGCTGCATTGTGGTGCTGTATGTGAGGGAAGGGGTCAGAGAGGAAACAAGGCCACTTGCTCAGCTCTCAGTCGCTTCCCCCACTACCCACAAGTGAATTGGGCCCTTCTCGTGTTGATTCTCGGGTAGGTGGTTTTGTGTATGTTCTAGGACCCTACAGGCCTCTCCAGAGAACTCTCCTGTGAAGCTGGTAGTTTCTCCCACTGCTAGAACCCTTACAGAGTTTTACAGCCAGTGGCTTTCTTTTTCCATGCTGGAAACCTGGGTTACGTGGTCTGTCTCTCTCTGTAGTTATTCCTCCTGGTTTATCCGCACTTGAATGTGGGACCACCTGGTCCACCAGCCACCACCTTGCTACCCATCCTCTCTGCCCTGGCTGTCCATCTCCACCCCTGCTACCAGTCTGGATGAATGTTTCTTTTTTAACTCCTTGGTTGTCAGACTTATATACAGTTCGATTTTTCTGAAAGTTCTGGTTGTTTTTAAGTTTGTTGTCCTTTTAGTTGTGCGAGGAAGCAAAGCATATCAACCTACGCCTCTATCTTGGCCAGAAGTCTCCTCATGCTTAATTATTTTCCTGGAGTTTTGATCTGCTCTTTCATTGGGGCCACATTTCTTTGTCTTCGAGCACTTGTTACATAACAGGTGGAGCCTTAGGTATACGCCAGGTCAAAGCAACACACTTCGCTGAGTTGTGACACTGTGTGTGGGGGAGGGGTCAGAAGGAGAACAATGCCGCTTGCTGAGCTCTCAGCCTGTTTTCAGTCCCTCCCTCCATTTCCCCCAAGCAAATTATGCCCTTTCAGGTACTGCCCTGGTGCTGATTCCAGAGTGGGAGGGCTTATATACATTTTAGGACCCCATGGGCCCCTCCAACAGACCCTCCTATGAAACTGGCAGTTTCTCCCACTGCAACCTCCTCATGTTTTTACAGCAAGAGGTTCTGAGGGTTTACCTTCCCATGCTGGAACTCTGGGTTGCACAGTCTGTCTCGCTCCCCCGTTGTTCCTCCTGGTTTATCCACACATGAATGTGAGACCTACCCAGCCCACTCGTTGCTGCCTTGCAACGCCCCTGCCCGGGCCGCCAGCCACTCATCTGTGCATCCTCTCCATCCCAGCTGTGTTTCCACCCTTCCTACAAGTCTGAATGAAATGTTCCTTCTTTAACTCCTTGGCTGTCAGACTTGCATACAGTTTGGTTTTCTGGTAGTTCTGGTTGGTTTTTAAATTGGTTGCTTTCCTTCTTTTGGTTGTATGAGGAAGTGAAGAGTATCTACCTATACTTCCATCTTGGCCAGAAGCCCCTCTCCTTTTTAGTTGTCTTTTTTCTGATGTCATCTTTTAGGGTACAAGCTAACTGATTAGACAGATTGACAAGGTCAGAAGTAAGTCCTTTAGGCCATTTATGAAAATGGAATTAAAACCTACATGGGTAGATTCAACATCTACAAGGATTCCAGAACTGTCTTTGAAAACAATTTGGAATTTGCTATAAAAGTCATGGCTAGATTAGGCAGGTTTTGGATATCTGCCTGAATTTTATTCCAGGTTTGTGAAAGGCTCTAAGAATCACTTCATGTAGAGTTTTGACCATACCACAAGCTTGATCATATAAAAAGGGATTGTGGTTCTTTTAGTTTAAACCCTAGAGACTGTTCAATGTTTTTCTAGCCAGCAGTTTTAATCCAGTGTGGGATTAAACCCATGAGGATTAATTGATACAGATTAGAGACCCGGTTGGTAAATTAGGGTTGTAACATTGAATTTTTCAGCAAATCCATGGGGATCCTTAGTTACCTTTAGAAAATCTTTAATTATAGCCATAAGTTCAGCCTGTGTTTATAGGATATAGAAAATCCAGGGTGGTTTAGTAGGATCCTCAGAAGGTCCAATTTTGAAAGGGAAAGTTTTAATGGGCTTGGTGGGTGAGATATATGTAACAGGAAAAGGAAAGAAAGTGCAGATGGAAGGAAGGGATCAGGAGGCACCTTGGTTAGAGGAGAAAAAGAGGGATATAAAGGAGGTAGAACAGTAAGGTTAGGCGGGACTTTGGTTAGCACAAAGAGGCCTGTGGCTTTTTTAAAAAACTACATGTAGTTGTTTATTTGGTTTAGTCAATTTGGAAAACGTACATTCTAAGGAAGCAATTTAAAATCCTAAAACACGTTTATAAGCCTCCACATACTAATTCAAATAACTATTCCATTTGGATTAATTTTGTAGCCACAGTCTTCTTAGTTCGGATAAAAACAACTTTGGGAACATCAAAGGTTCTCCATATAGACACTAGAGTTCTAAGCTACCCTTTGTAAAATTGGTTCATTTAGTTAGAAATGAGCATGAGAAAAAACAAATGTAATTTTTTAACATAACTTGCCAGGGTCTCCCAAAGAGGGGCACCCTTAGAACATTCAGATGACTGGGATCCCATTATCAGAAACAAAGAGTAGGACAGAAGGACAATATGTCTGTATCCAGAACTGAAATAAAGTCACAGACCTTGACCAAAAGGAGGAAGCTCAAGACTGAAGAGACTTACCAAACCAATAGTTACGGTGACTCGTGGAAGTAAAGAACACAAAGGGCTCAAGTGTGAGTACCTCACTCAATTCCAGAGACTGTCATTCCTTGGTGGTCGGCTCCTTCAAATCCCACTTCTGACATAAGGTAAATGTGGACCCGAAAAAAGAAAAAAAAAAGTAGTAGTAAACAAAAACAAGCTCAAGTAACCAGAAATTGAGTTTATTCAGGAATAGCAGAGAAATCACAATTATGGACAAGCAAACCACAGAGAACTACAGGCAAGATTGATGATGTCTGCTTGCTTTTATGGGCAAGAAGTAAAAAAGGGGAAAGTTCAGTTAAAGGCCATGTAGTGAGTTCATTAATTCAAAGATGGAGAGACATTCTTGGCAGATGCTCATTTGTCAGAGGAAAAGCTTCAATCTTCTATAAATTGGACATTTACAGGAAATCAGTCTTTCATTTTTTAAAAAAAAGATTTTATTTATTTATTTTTAGACAGAAGGGAAGAAAAGGAGAAAAACATCAATGTGTGGTTGTCCCTCACATGCTCCCTATTGGGGGCCTGGCCTGCAACCCAGCCATGTGCCCTGACTGGGAACTGAACAGGTGACCCTTTGGTTCACAGGCCGGCGCTCAATCTACTCAGTCACACCAGCCAGGGCCCAGTCAATCTTTCCTTTTTATGAGGACACATGCATGAGATTCTCCACTTCCTATCCTTCAGTTCCACTTTAATCTAAAGTGGAACTTAGATTAAAGTTCTTTCATACTTTTATCCATAACAAGCCTGAGGAACGTGCATGAGTAGTCAAGGACAGATGTATGGCGCACACTTGGATACATTAGTCTTCAGCTCACAGTAGGGAGGGACGGAAGTATGGGACTGGGTCATCAGACTAGGAATTAGGCAGTGGTTTAAAAACTAGAAAAGTGGATGAGCCTCCTGAAGGGGAATTATACAGAATGATATAGAATGGCAGGTCAAGAATGAAACTGGGGAACACCGCTGTATAAAGAGCATACAGTGGGTAGAAGAATAAAATTCTATAGAGGAGACAAAAAAACAAAACAAAACAAAACCCAAGTGGAAGAAAACCAAATGGAGCCAAACAAGAACTAATGTTAACTGACTGTTAATATCTAGGCTCCAAATCGGTCTCTTCAAATGCACTACTTCATCTGACCCTAAAGAGCTCTAAAATTAGGGTTTTTATTTTATTCCTGATTCTTAGATGAGAATACTGTGACTTAGAAAAATAGATATTTCATGGTAGTTAAGAAAATGGATATATAGCCAGATTGCCAGGGTTAAAATCTTGCCTTTACAAGCTATGTGTTTCAGCTTCCAATTATTTGAAGCCGGGGATAACAGTTCCAGCCTCACAGGACTGTTATAATGAATAAATTTATTACCGCATGTTAAGTGCTCAGAATAATGCCTGGCATACACACACACACGCGCGCGCGCGCGCACACACACACACACACAAAGTGCTGCACAGAGAATTTCAAAGAAATACAATAGTGTGAAATAATAAACTTGTAGAATAAACTATTAGATATAAAACCTAATATATATCTACAATAAACATATATCCCATGCTGCTAACCATGACAACAGATAAATACACATATACGCACACATACACAAACAAACTTAGCCTGGGGACAGGAAGACTAGATAAATCCAAGGTGAATTCATAAAAGAAAATGTTTCCCCAAATTGTCACAAACAGAAAATCACTTTAACATATTAATAATTGTACTTCCATTGATAACCAGTGACTGAAATAAGATTAAAGGCAGAATGAAGCTTCTAGATACTGGAGGCTTCTAGATATTGGATAATGTCAACATATCTCATGCAATAAGGGAGCATTTTATAAATATTTGTAAGTTGATAGCTAAATATACTTTTCTTTTACATTTTGAAGTAGATTTACTATTTCATGCTCCAAATTAGGTAAATATCCAAAAGGGATCTGCTGAAACCGAAATCAAAACAGTGGAAAAACCTTTAAACATACATATTTATAGTTTTATACTCATGTAAAGATTGACTAGGACACACCAGCTCTCTTAATCACTTTGCGCCTTTTCATGGGAAGATCAGAAGCTAGTTAAGTTCTCAACTCATCTCCTCTCTTCTGAACACAGTGAAAGAACCTGATCTCAAAGGAGTAACCAACAAAAGGTGTTAAATCTTGAGCCATCCCACAAACATCCAATATTTAGAGAAAAAGACTTTCACACTTTATAGACTTGATATAAAGGTTAAAAAGGACTAGAAATAATGTACTGCCAATTGTAACTTTACTAAACATACAAAAATGCTTAGCTTAGACTTAAGCTAACAAACTCTCTTTAAATTGCTTGCCTTGCCCTTGGCATTGATTACTACTGCCACCTAGCAACAGGTCCAAAAATTAAACAACACAAAAAATCATCCAGGACTACAAAGTTTCTAAACAGAAAGATGCTTTAACTTAGTAATTATTTAAATTTCTTCTATTAACCATATAACTGAGACTGAATTGCATTTTTCTTAGTTGTTCTTTTCCTTTCTTCTATGTGAACTCATAAATTATTACCTCTATTAACTCTGATTTTATTACCTCAGCCCTGATCTTTCCCCAAAATTCCAATCCCATATTTCTAATGTCTCCCTAGATCCCTATCTCCAAATTTGCTGCCAAAACTTCAAATTAAATATACCCAAAATATAACTCAAATATCTGAATTCTTTATCTCTGTTAACTGCACAAACTTTTCATCTTCTAGCTCAAAATCTGTCACCTACTGATTAAAGGGAGACAAGGAACAAGATTCAACTAAGCTTATAAATCCCACCTTGAAAATCACCCTTCACATCTATCTCCTCACTGTTTCTTCTGCCATTACCCTTCAGTTTTTCTTCCTCTTCTTTTTTTTTGGCGGTGGGGGGAGTATGTTTATTAAAGCTGGGGACAGTGAAACAAGGAAGGGCGTATCATAGAAGTAACAGGAGACAGCCTAAGCAGGGCTACTTTGGCTCTCTAGAAATGTTGTCGGAAAGTGAGCCAAGGTGATGCTGCTAGCAGCTCACTGGAAAATCAGAGAACAGGGGACCTTAGAAATAGGTTGATGGGGTAAGCTGGGGACCAACTACTGCTGCCCATTTCTCCACTGATTGCAAGTCTTATGGGGACCCTTAGAAAATTCACTTGAAAAGGAGATTTGAGTGGGTGTGCCCCAAGAAGGGGACACTATCCTCATTACCTCTTATCTGCAACTGTAAAACCTCCTACTTGCCTGACACAGAGCAAAAACAGGAAACACTTAATCTAACATCTAACCAATTCCTGGACAATGATGGAAAAAAATAAGACAAAGTCTTACTACCCATAAGAGAAATGCGTAAATTTTGTTCTTAGAAACTACTTTCATGTTGTAAAAAATACTGACATTCAGCATGACACTAAATGGAAAACGAAAGCAATATATGACTTCACAAATACAAATAGTTCTTTTTTTTTAATATATTTTATTGATTGTTATTACAGTTGTCCCGTTTCTCCCCCATCATTCCCCCCACCCTGCACACCCTCTCCCACCCACATTCCCCCTTTTAGTTCATGTCCTTGTGTCATAAGTTCTTTAGCTTCTACATTTCCCATACTATTCTTACCCTGCCCCTGTCTATTTTCTACCCACTATCTATGCTACTCATTCTCTGTACCTTCCCCCCCTCTCCTCCTCCCATGCCCCTGTTGCTAACCCTCCATATGATCTCCATTTCTGTGGTTCTGTTCCTGTTCTAGCTGTTTGCTTAGTTTGCTTTTGTTTTAGGTGTGGTTCTTAATAGCTGTGAGTTTGCTGTCTTTTCATTGTCATATTTTTGATCTTCTTTTTCTTAGATAAGTCCCTTTAACATTTCATATAATAAGAGCTTGGTGATGATGAACTCCTTGAACTTGACCTTATCTGAGAAGCGCTTTATCTAAGTGAAATGCTTAATTTTTATGAAGTATCATATACATTATTTTATTGTTTCTGCATAGGCTGCAGATACCGGAACATTTGAATTCAAACTATTTTATAGCAATCCCAGACTTTTCAATATTTTAATGGGTGAAATATTTTTCACACAAGAGAACTACATAAAGGATAGATATTCTCTCCAAGAATCCTATATAACTTTCTTGAATTATCTAGATCCTAAAAATGCTTCAAGACTTAGCTCAAATGCTACTAGCACTACAGTCTTTCTTAACCCAGCCTAAAGTTAGTTTTTACTTCCCTTGAATGCCAAAATACTGTCTATAATTCACATAGCAATATCATATACTAAATATATTGAAGTGTTACTTATAGCTAGTTATATTTTAAATACTTATATTTGTTTATCCCCACTGTAGAGCATAAAGTTCTTTTTTAAATTATTGATATTTAGAGAGAAAGGGAAGTATTGATATATAGTTCCACTTACTTATGCATTCATTGGTTGCTTTCTTGTCTGTGCTCTGACCAGGGATCAAACCCACAACCTTGGCTTATCAGGACAACACTGAACAACTGAGCTACACGACCAGGGCCAGGTATAAACTTCTTAGGGGCAGGAGCTATGTTCTCCAATTCTCTATTCTCTAAAATCAATCCACTACTGGCCTACCTCATGAAATTCTATTTCACATGGAGTGTAAACTTACAAACACAAAACAAATTCAATACAGGATGAAATAATACAAAGGAATTGCACATACTACAAAACAATGTCCAAGGGAGACACACACACACACACACACACACACACACACACACACACACACACGAAGCCTTAGAAGCAGAAATCCCTTTTCTGAAGAAAGTTCCTACATAAGAAATTGATTAATACCAACATTGATGAAACATCCATAACCACAACTTTGTGGTTAATTCACTCCAACCTCCTAAAGTCATGGAAAGTGCCACTGTAAGAGGGAATGCTGGGGTCCCCAAAATGGGGAAGTCCCCCCAACTAACCTGGCTGGGAAAAGGGAAAGTAGAGCAGGGCCACTGAGAGTTACTTTGCATACCTAAAGAACTTGGCCAGTGTTTAAGTAATGTTAAGTAGCTGTGCCTGGGAGATGGGCCTGACTCTAACTTGTGATATAGCTGGAGGGGCTTGCTTGAGAGGCTTGGTGCTGGCTCCTACATTGCAGAGCCAGGCCTGCCCAGACTAACAATGGCAGCTGAGAAGAGGAGATAAGGGGAAGGGCAGATGTAACCCAGTGTGGCAGGGTTGGAAATGGGTTACAGAGGAAGATACGTGCTGGGATTTAAACCCAAGGGTGGGGCAGCCATGCACTCTTGACCACGCAGCTTAGAAAGGAGCAGAAAAGCAGGATGTACCAGCCTTGGAGGGTCTTGGCCACACGGTTTGAAAGGAGGCAGAAGGACCCCCACTGGTCCACCATGAGGATGCAATTTTGGATTAAGAGCAGGAGCAGAGCCAAGCATAGATGACTGGAAGAAGCCAGAATGCAGACAGATAGATTCTGCCCAGCTAAGCTACAGGCTTCTATTTCTTTTCCTACAAGGTGGTACCTCTGACTGGCCTGGTTTGGCAAGGGGAGGCAGGACGGTGTGTTTGTGGGTATTTCTTTGGTTTCTAAAGGGAGTGGGATTTAACGGCAGAATTCCGCCATTATTCTGAAAGTGTGTAACTTTTGAATAGTTCCTTTCCTTTTCATATGACTCTGGCATTGGGAGTCATGGTTCCTATTGGTGACGGGCAATAGAACCCAGTGGTTCTGTTACACCATGAAGTCATAACTGAGGAAGCTAAGGAAAGGGTTAGGATTTGGGAACATCACCTTACCGTATTACATAGCACCCTATCTGCAGAAAGCATTCAATAAACACTTGCTGGTTTGAATGTAATTTAAGAACTAGTCCTACATATACAAACTCCAGAAGTTAAAAATATGTTCAAAATGCTCTTTCTTCAGAAAATACTTTATAGGATCACACTATCTAAAATTTTCTGCAAATAATGCATAATGTCCCTTGTATGACATAAACCACACTTTTGATGCCAAAAAAGATACGCCCACAATTTAATCATTCAAGATTTTCAAAAATAACCCAATGATTCATACATTGTATTCTTCCTATTTTTAGAATGGCTCAGGGGATTTGTGTGATTCTCAAACTCCTTTCTTAGTTTCTAAGAAAAACTTCAATTTGATTTCACATTCTCAGAAAAAAAAGGGAAAAGTTTGGAGAGAATAAAATAGTTTCATAAAAAGAATTTAGTGCTATATTAAATACAAATTAATGACATGCCAATAAAAATCACAACTTAGCCCTGGCTGGTGTGGCTCAGTGGATTGACTACGGGCCTGTGATCCAAAGCATTGCTGTTTCAACTCCCAGTCAGGGCACATGCCTGGTTGTAGGCTAGGTCCCCTGAAAGGGGCACATGACCTGGCTGGTGTAGCTCAGTGGATTGAGCGCGGGCCTGCGAACCAGAGGATCGCGGTTCGATTCCCAGTCAGGGCACATGCCTGGGTTGCAGGCCAGTTCCCAGCAGGGGACACATGAGAGACAACCCTACATTGATATTTCTCTCCCTCTCCCTTTCTCCTACCCTTTCCCTCTAAAGATAAATAAATAAAAATCTTAAAAAAAGAAAAAAAAAGAAAGGGGCACATGAGAGGCAACCACACATTGAAGTTTCCCTCTCTCTCTCCCTTCCCCTCCCTCTAAAAATAAGTAAACAAAATCTTTAAAAAATATGTATGTGTATATATGTATAAAATCACAACTTTAAAAAATCACTATAAAAGTTTAGCTTCAATATCTATTCTCCTTTTGAAAAGAGATTCCTGTGATACAGGACCTAACAACTTTAGGTCTGAGTGATACAGGGGCTAAAGGAAGGATTCAAGAAGAAAGGGAAGGGCTCTGACAGAATCAGAACAAAGGATAAAATGTGTACTCTAAGATAGCCAAGAAATGGAAACACAACGGGAAATGAAGGAACTTGTGTCTGGGATGAACTTAGTCAATATGTGTAAGCTGAAGAGGTGTTACTAGAAAAAAGGAAGTAGTGTTTTTAAAGAGAAAGGTCAACACTAGAAGAGAAGAAGCTTACTTTTTTTTCTTTGCACATGACCTACAGTAAATCACAGATCCAATTTGAATCTTGGTTTCCTCACATTTCCCCTTTTCCTATTTATTGGCTCTTTTGTATGCACCAATGACATAACAGTGACTAAGATACACTGAAATTTTGCTATATGCCAGGCACTGTTCTAAATGCTTTATATGCATCATACCTCATCTAACATTCTGGACAGCCCTATAAAGCAGGTACATTTACTTCCCCCATTTTATAATTAGAAAAAGGAGGCTTAGAAAAGGTGTGTGATTTGCCAAAGGATGTTTGTCTCACAAATGCATAGTAGGAACTAGAACTCAAACATGACTCAAGAGCAAACACTGTTAAATGCTTTCTTACACTGACTCTCAAATGATATAAAGGACATATTTTGCAAAGCTTTTTTAAATGGCTATTCCAATGTAAAATGGTATTATAATTCTTATTTCCACTAACATTTCAGAATCATCATTAATCAAAAAACCAAGCAATACAGAATTAAAATATTTACAGCATATTCATGTGGAAAGTCTTAACACTAAGAAAAAATTTTTTAAGATGAGGGCAATACCAATGATGTCAAGTCCAGTGCAAATTTTGGTTGCCTGTGCCAAGTGTATACAGACTTAAAGATTTAAAATAATATCAGCTATGAGATAAAATAAACTTAAAATATAAGTCATCATTAAAATAAAATAAAAAAATATATAAGTCATCACCTGCTTTTTCTCTTCTAGCTATTATTTCACATTAATACTTGATGAATGATACTGAATAAAATCAATGAGGAAAGAATTTATTTAAAACTGTGTTTGCAGGCACTGTTTTAACACTTCACAAATACTTACTCATTTAATTCTCATAACATCCCATGAAGTACTTATAATTACCTCATTTCGCAAATGGGAAATTGAAGCACACAATGGTTAAACATAACCAGCTCGAGATCACAAAGCTTGTAATTAGAGTCAATACTCAATTTAGGCACTTTAGTTAAGAATCTGCTCTTAACCACGGGATCTGCCGCAATTCAAGGAATGATGAAATTCTTTTTTCAAAAGCCAGTAAAAAGAAATGATCAGGATGAATGGCCATAAGAATGGAGATAGTCACTTATCTCAGTATACATACTAACACAAAGGAACATGTACAAGAAATATCTTAACAGTCATAATAAACAGACTAAGCTAAATTATCAGGAAAAATCATTTTCATCATAATATCACACCAAACATTAGTCTTTGAAAGAAAAGGTTTCTTTTAATTTTCATGTGAAATGCATCATTAGAAAAGCAAAAATGAAACTTGGAGACTAATATTATTTAACACTAATATTAACCTAAAAGATGTTTCTCTCTGACATCAATGTTTCTCTCTCCCCCCCCCACTTTCCTCTCTCTAAAATCAATAAACATATTTAAAAAATATTTGATAGAAAAGATTTTTACCACTCTTTGACCCAGTCAATTTATAAAGAAGCAAACAACTATGGTAAAGCTTTTTTTTTTTTTAAATCACATTAGGTAGTGGAGTCCACAACAGAATTAGTGCTAAATTTAAACCCTTTTAAGGTGCAATAGATACTTAATATAACTTTATTTTATGAAAGAATCACATATTGCAAAGGACTACAGTATTTGCCATTTCGTCTGATTTTCACAACTCTGAGAATCAAAGAGAGTGTGTACTATTATTCTTATTTTACAAATAAGTAAACTAAAGCTAAGAAAAGATAAATACTTTGCATGGTCTAGACAGAGCAATCCTCTGATTCCAAGTGCCCTTATGATATGTTGCCAACAATTTTATGCTTTATACTTCTTAAGTTGTATCATAACAATTAATATTTAGCCCAGAAAATTTGGAAAGTATAGAATACATAATGAAGTTTTTTGATCTTTAAAATGTTAAAAATACTGCTAAAAATCTCATTATTGTATCACGTACAATTTATTGAGCTGAAATGACCCAGTTAAATCAGTGGAGCCCAAGAAAAACCTGCACTTATTAAAATTACGTGAATCCAATTTCCAATGTTAAAGATGTGATATAATATGACCCTAAAATAGTACTATTTTTCAAGAATTAAAAAAAATCAATTCTTTTCTGTGGTCAAGATGGAGGCATAGGTAAACATGCTTTACCTCCTTGCACAACTACAGAAAAATTACAACTAGACTTCAAAACAAATATCACCCAGAACCATCAGAAAATTAAGCTTTATGGAAGTCCAACAACCAAGGATTTAAAGAAGCTACATTCATTCATATGGGTAGGAGGGGTGGAGATGTGGAGGGGGCATGGGGGAGGGCACAGAGATGCAGCACGGCACACAGAGAGGGCTGAATGGGTGGTCCCACATTCACATGTGGTGGATAAAAATTGGGAGGGATACCTGGGGAGCAAGGGAACCCAGCTCCAGGCTATACCGCACAGCCCAGGATTCCAGTGCAAGGAAGATAAATCCCCACAACTTCTGGCTGTAAAAACCAAGGGGGTTGGAGCAGTGGAAGAAAGCCTGATTTACAGAAGACTCCTTTTAAAAGGGCCACAGGGACTTAGAATTTACACAGACCCACCTCCTCTGAGATTGAGCACCAAGGCTACAGCTGGAAGGGCACCAGTTGTATATGGGAGGAAGTGAAGTGACTAGAAAAAGGATGGGTGCTGGGCAACAGAAGGCAGGAAGAGGCACTGTTGCCTCTTCAAGTCCCCTACCCCACACTGAGCCACAAAGCGGTGAAGTGGGTTGCCTTGCCCTGCCAATTACCTAAGGCTCTGCTCCACACAATTTACAGCTGCCTTTTCACCAATAGGCCACACTATTATGACAGGGAGTCAGAGCAGCTCTATCTAGTACACAGAAACAAACACAGGGAGGTTACCAAAATGAGGAGACAAAGAAATAGGGTCCAAATGACAGAACAAAACTCCAAAAAAAGAACAAAATGGAAATAAGCAATCTATCAGATGCAAAATTCAAAACACTGGTGATTAGGATGGTCAAGGAACTCACTGGACCTGGCTGGTGTGGTTCTGTGGACTGAATGACAGACTGCAAACCAAAAGGTCACTGGATCAATTCCCAGTCAGGGCACATATGGGAGGCAACCTGTTGATGTTTCTCTCTCTCCCCCTTCCTATCTTTAAAATCAGTAAATATATCCCCAGTGAGAATTAAAAAATAAGAAACAAATAAACAAACTAGGTGTGACTATATGACAAGAGAATAAGTAATGTAGGCCTGAACCACAGAAATGTCTCACATGTGCTTCTGCTTGCCCTTTCCCCTTCCAACTCCATGCAAAAAGCATAGACCTTTACTGAATAATTATATACTGAATGCCTACTGGGAGCTGGGTTATTTCATATATTATCTTATTCTAACGAGTGGATGGTAACAAACACAATTCATCAGATCCTGTCTCTTGAGAATTATGCATTCCAGCCAGACATGAGAGAGCAACAAATGATTACATTCATCTGAAGGAATGTTGAGTTCTCCATGAAGCAGTGCAGTCTAGCCTTAGGGGCAATGAACTACAGAGTCTGTGTTTGCTTAAATGGCTACCTTAAATCCCCGTTATCTGAGTTCATGTTGCTTAAACATGGGTTTGAACAGTTCCCATATTCTGAGTTCATGCTTCTTAAACGTGGATTTGAACTGTACACCCTCTCAACAGCTAAGCAGTGATTTGCACACAACTGGCCCTAAAATACTGAACTACATTAATATAAATAGCACTCCAGTTCAGAAATATAGAAATTCTCTTGTTTTCAATTGACCTTTGATATCAAGTAAATGAAAATGTCTTAACTATGTAGAAATCGTGAAAAAAGTAGTGCTTCAAAGCATCATTGGGAAAAGGAAAATAAGCATGATCTTTCTATTTGTAACCAATAATAGAAGTTGCAGGGAAAAAGTCATGATTTGGGGTTAAGATACAACTCAAAAACTGAATAGATAACAATATAAGGTGGGAGAAAAGAATTCAAAAGCAGCTATGTGGGCTGATCTACTTTTGCTTTATGCTACTTACCACTGCCTAACGTAAGAATATAAAGCAGACAAGCAAGACTTTTGCACGTACAAGGAATACTGTCCTACGCTCTAGGTAAGCAGGTAGGTACCATACTTTGGCGTGCGTAATATACTCCATGTATACTGTGCACCCACGTTTTTGGCCCAAACTTTCAGGAGAAAAATCTTTCATTTTAATTTTAAAATTTAATTATTTATTTATACTTAGAAACAAAACTGATTATTGTATTCTAGGGTATTATTTTGCATATGGAGATCATTATTGCTTTCTAGAGTCAGACTATTAACGCATAAGCATAAAAGAATTAAAAACACATATAGATACCGAATTAGCACTACCCATGTACAATGAATGCACATCCTTATTTTTCCATCAAAAATTTGGGCAAAAAAAGTATGTATTATACACAGCAAAATATAGTAAGTGGGACATACAGGCTTGACTGATACTAGGCAGCATGTTCCTACCACTATTATATATTCTAGCTACTAGGTTCAAATAATAGTCTAGTCTCTACAGTGAAGATTTAAAAAAGCAGAAACAGTCATATATACTTAACATCAGTGATTCATATTTTAGATCCATTGTCTCATTTGATCCTCATACCTCTAGGAAATAGACATGGTTGGTACTGATTTCAGTCCTGCACTTGAAGAAGCTGAGGCAAAGATGCTGACTCCCCCGAAGTTTAGTAACTGGCTCCTACTTCGACGTCTACTAGATCATTCTACCTCGATAATAACAATGGATTTACTTGTGGGAATGCGGTATTCTGAAATAATTTCAAGTTAGGAAACAAGAGCGGCATTTTACAAGGAATACCACATCTTAATTTTACGTCCGTGGAAATCGAATGCCACATTCAATTGAAGTTGTCGAAGATAAACTGAAGAGACACGCGGACCAGTAATTTATCATGAGTTTCTTCGCGAGAAAATAACAATAGCAAACACTTCTTGTGACTACTATGTGCATTAAATGAGATGATAACACACCTAAAGTGCTTCAGATACAGGCGGGTCTCCTAGTTCGTACTACGCCGTTTGCCAAATGAAAAAGTGCTTTCTGACCTCGAAAATAACCAAACTCAGGGGGTGGGTCGGGAAGAATGCGAGCGGACGGAGGGAGGAGCAGGGGGAAATAAGGTCCCGGCTGACTTTTCCTTCAACACCCGGCGAAAGGCACTACACTTTTCACTTAAAATGACCCAAAGGAAGTGCTGGGGGCGGCGGCGGCCCTCGGGGTAGGACTGTGCGGGTTTGCCCGAGGCTAAGATCGCGGCACCAGAAACTACCACGCAAGGTCCCCCTTCCCTGCTCCTCCCCATTAAGCTCAGGGCCAGAGGCTCGGCAACTCCGGCTTTCCAGACGCCACCCGTACTGCCGCCGCCCGGCGAAAGACCTGGCTAGCCTAGGCCCTCGCCCAGCCCGACCCTAAGAAAAGTACCTCAGCTATATCCCACAAGTGGCGCGGGACAGAACACGGGCTCTGTCACGGTGCAGAGTCGACGACCGGAAGTCCTCTCCTCTACCTCTCTGATTGGGTATTCGTGTAAAGGGACAGAAGATGATTGGTCAGCAACGCAGAGGCGCGCTACAGCCCAGGGGAAGTGAAAGAGGCGGGGCGGGAGGCTCGAGGGATTGCGGGAAGCGGACTTCTCTGCGCCTGTGTAGAGCCAGTTTACGTACAAAGCCGCACCCCACCGCCCCTGACGTTACGTTCACGGAATTTTCAAAGACTCGTTGGTTGTGATAAAAGGGTTGAGCCTACTGAATGCGTGACCAATAAAGGACAAGAATTAAGCGAGTTCCGCCTCTTCCTCGGGCGACCGAATTCTTCCGTTGACACTGTGCAACGTGAGTTCCTTTCAGCGTTTTAGATGCTAGAACGTCCACCGATCCAGTCTTGGGAAGAGAATAAGAATTGGGCCCGGAAACACCCACATATGCTCATAACTTGTACATGTGACTCAAAGGAACCAGTGTTTTACTCTCTCTGTGGCGTGCCTGTGTCATTGTTTTCCGCCCCACGTAACTCTGATTTGTAGTCCGGAACGCGCAAGTCCTGTATCTTTAAGTATGGTGGTTTCTTTTTAAATTTTATTTATTTATTTTTAAGGGAAGGGAAGGGAGGGAGGAAAGAGGGAGAGAAACATCAATGTGTGGTTGCGCCTCGCTGGCCCCCCACCTGGAACCTGGCCTGCAACCCAGGCACGTGCCCTGACTGGGAATCAACCAGCAATCTTTGGGTTCGCAGGCCTTCTCTCAACCCAAGGAGCCACAGCAGCCAAAGCTGAAAGTGGTTGATGCTACTGAATTCTTCATTATTAACACCCACTGACATTCTGATACGTTGTGTTGCGCTTTTTATACTTTATCAGCAACATTAAAGCCGAAAAGACACTTAGCAAAACTGGGAAGACTTCATGTATATGTTCGTAAAAGAAATATTAGTGTTTCAGACACTTTACTACTGTGCCTGATGCTCTACTAGTGGATAGTAACGTTTTCAGTTTGTAAAATTTTTGTGTTATGATAAAAGTCTTTGATTTTTCACATTAGTGTTCATTTGAGAATGCTTGAAAAGTACCCTAAATTTAGCAACGTTACATAGTATAATGGCGCAGGTAAATCAAGTGTTGAAATAACATGATGCAGAACTGGCTGCTGCCTTGACAGGAAAATAGTGTTGTAGTTAAAATGTCAAACGTGAACAGTTTCAGGATGTAAATACATTGTATATTATTCAAGATTGTATTATGACGTCCATTTTCAGCCTTTATGGAAACACATTGGTTTTAAGGCAGGGTTTCTTGCCTTTATTGAATCATGAATTCCTTTTACTTCTGTGAGTCCATTTAATATTCATCACTTTTGTGCTTTGCAAAAGTAAAAATCAACCTACAAATACCAAAAACTTTTCCTGTGTGGACTTAATTCCTTTCAACAAACTTTTTCCTATTTAATGTGTAATACAAACTTTTTTGGAAAAAAAAACAGGATTTGTGATATATAATAGTTACACATTTCTAGATTAAAAATTAAGTGCACTTTATAGGCCCTGGCTGGTGTGGCTTGGTAGATTGAATGCTGGCCTGTGAACAGAAAGGTCGCCAGCTCGATTCCTGGTCAAGGCACATACCTGGGTTGCAGGCCAGGTCCCCAGTTGGGAACCTGTTAGAGACAACCGATCTATGTATCTCTAGCACATCAATGTTTCTTTCCCTGTTTTTTTCCCCCCCTCCATTCCCTTCTCTCTAAAAATAAATAATAAAATATTTTTAAAAATAAAAATTACACTTTATAGGATTGACGCTAAGAAAAGCTGCTTTTATGACTGATTTTTGGAATTACTGCATTTTTGTTTAAAAAATCAAATTTGAATTTTTTGTGTTTACTAAATGATGAGAGAAGGTTTCAGGTTGTTATTTGTAAATGAAGCATGGAACATATAACTTATTTTTATTTTCAATAAATGAAGAGCCAAATTGGGTGTAATCACCACTATATTTCTCCTTTTAATATTCTTTATGATGAACTAAATGAAATATATAGATATGAAAATCATCCTGAAGCAAAATTACAGAATTATCAGTTTTAATGCTTTCCCCTAACTAGCATTTTAATGGTATTTTCCTTTTGCCTCCTATTTAAGTTAAAGGTCTATTGAGATATAAATTCAATTCATGTGACTACCAATAAAAACCATTAAAAACTACAGGTATGAAGACTGCTCCTGTGGTGAGCAGTATTCAGCACAGTGATAAACCAACTTGAGAGACTGAATTGCCAGCATATTTGGCTAATCTGTATTAACTGTCCCAAGTGCTCACACTTTTGGAGTCTTTTTGAAGTTCCCAAAGTGTTCCATTTTAAAGAGAAAAACACTTACTTATCGAGAATTTTAAAATAGGGACCATTACTGCCTTTTAAGATGTGAACCCTGGAATCATCTTTGTACACCATTTTTTGGCAAATAGTTTGAAGAACAACCTCAAAGTGAGAGAAATGCAAGATGACTCTTGAAATGCCAGAAGAGAATTACAACCCCTCTTTTTATTTACTTTTTAATCTCAACATTTTGCATGTCTGTGTTTAAAAATACACGATATATAGTATAAACTTTTTGAAATATATATATATATTTGTTATATATATATATAGTTAAGATGATAAATCAGACTTTATTCAAGGGGGGCTACTATGGTGGGGTTTTGTAATATGGGAGAAAAATTGGGCTCAACAATGAATACAACAAGAAAAAGTGGGAATTAAAATGACTTAACAGGACTCTTGCTAGAACTGGACACTACAAGGAAGGATATGGGAACCCAAGGTCAGGCCTAGTCAAAAAGAGAACACACAGGTGTGTACCGCCCTCCCACTCACTCATATATACAAGATATATTTGTCTTTGCTATTATTAAAATACAAATATTTCTATTTGTTAATATTAAAATATAAAGTCCAAATTTTACATAATACTGCTTGGAAGTACTCATGCTCAACCACTGTGTCTACATAAGAAATGTAGCGTTTATTTCAGCCAAACTGATGACAGTTACCAGGATGCAAAATCTCAAGAGACTGAGAAAATGCTCTGAAAAATGGCAGAATTTCTTCTGGGAAACCTCAGTTCTACTCTTTTAATAGTTCAGTCAGGCCCACCTAGATTACGTAGGATAATCTCCTTTATTTATTTATTTTTATTTTTTTCAACTTGTTTCCTCTGACAGGATACAAGACAAACACCCAGTTTGCCTGAGTTTTAAAAGGATAGTTCCTTTGCCCCACCTGAATGGCCAATAAAGACACAAGTCTGATCTCCTTTATTTAAAGTCTACTGATTATGAAGGTTAGTCACATCTACAAAATACCTTAACAATAACACCCAGATGAAGAACTTCAGATTATTCATTTAAGAGTGGGGTTTCAGGCTTGGAAGTCATTCCAAAGAACCATATTTGATATTGTCTTATATATGTGAGAGTGGGTTAGTATGAGCATACAAAATGTACAAATCAATTCCATTTTCCAATCTTTGGTAAAATAAACCTAAAAAGAACAGTCCTATATTCAAACTCCAATGTAACATGCCTCTGTAACTCACTGCTTCATTTGGCTGGCTAGTCCTTGAGACCTTGGCCTAAAAGTCTACATTGAAGCTTCTAGCTCCATTCGTAAGCACCTTATTCCTTTGCCCAACTCTTGAATCCCGGAGGCCCTTGAAGGTTTCCCAGCACATAAGGCCCACACCTAGACATGCATAGCTCTACGATGTAAGGAGTACTTTCTGGCAAGCTATTAGCTCTGGAGCTTTTGAAAATGTCAATATTGCCCTTGAAGCCAAAGTGTAGGGTTGTGAGGACATCCTGTGACAGGTGCCAGCTGGTTTATACCAGTCACCATGCCAAACTGTTTTTTTCAAGATAGTGGTGGTGTTTTAACTCCATTTTTTTTCAATAATCTTACCTATTTATATATATTTTTAAAGATTTTATTTATTTTTAGAGAGAGTGGAAGGGAGGGAGAAAGAGAGGGAGAGAAACATCAATGTGTGGTTGCCTCTTCTGTATCCCCTACTGGGGACCTGGCCAACAACCCACACATGTACCCTGACTGGGAATCAAGCCAGCAACCCTTTGATTCACAGGTCTCCACTCAATCCACTGAGCTATGCCAGCCAGGGCTTAACTCCTTTCATTTTAAGATGGACTTTACTATTACCCCTTTTAGTTTAACAGATGAAAGTTGGTGAAGAGGCAGAACCAGTACAGAAACTGTTAGGGATGTTAATCAAAAACACCAACTACCTCCAGAAAACCTCTTGACAGAGCTGCTCAAAAGTAGCAAATTGACTACTTTAAGCTGTGTGTTCTCTTCCTGCCACTTTGAAGTTAAAAAGAATGAGCAAATAGTAACACAGTTACTTTAAATGAAAGAAAAAAGAAAAAGGCCCCACTATTTGATTAACTAGTCTCTGGGTCTTCTCTTTAGTTAAGCATTAGAACCATAGTTAATTTTATTTTTTAAAGATTTTATTCATTTGTTTTTAGGTAGAGGGGAAAAGAGAAAGAGCGAAACATCAATGTGCAAGAGATACATCCATCAGTTGCCTCTTGTACACTCTTACCTGGGTACCTGACCCCAAACGCAGGCATGTGCCCTGACTGGCAGTCAAACAGGCGACCTTTCAGTTCACATAATATTTGTAAATATTATTCTTTATATCTCTAGATGATAAGACCTTCCCCCCCAAAAAAATAATCACAATAGAAAGACATTTTAATAAGGACTATTACTCAAAACTAGGTGTATGTTCAAGTACAAATGTCCCCATTTTCCCTCACCATTCCCCTCACCCCACCCATCCCCACCACCCACCCTCGATCCTACCCACCTTTGGCTTTGTCCATGTTCCTTGATGACCTTTCCCCTCTTTCCTTCCTTTATCTCCTCTCCACTCCCCTCTCACTACTGTCAGTTTGTTCTTTATTTCAATGTCTCTGGTTATATTTTGTTTGCTTGTTTTATTGATTAGGTTCTACTTATAGCTGAGATCATGTGGTATTTGTCTTTCACTGTCTGGATTATTTCCCTTAGCATAATGCTCTCCAGTTCCATCCATGCTGTCATGAAGGGTAGAAGCTCTTTCTTTCTTTCTGCTGTAGTATTCCATTATTTGACTCATCTGATATTCTTAAGATTTCTCTTTTTTTATGTAATCTCCAACTGATGTATGTGACAGTATAATACAAAATCATTTATCTGAGCTTTAAAAGAAATATGAAAGCCTTCTGTTTTCTTTTGTAGGAGTTCTGGAGCTTTTAGCTCCCAGACCCAAATACTGATAGTATTTCTACACATTATCTATGCTTTTTTAATTTATATATTGCTTGACTCTTTCTTATTTCCTATCTAGAAAATGATTTAGTAGGAGGTTGTATTTAATTTTCTTTTTAAAGATTTTATTTATTTATTTTTAAAGAGACAAGAAGGGAAGGAGAAAGAGAGGGAGAGAAACATCAATGTGTGGTTGCCTCTTGCATGCCCCCTACTGGGGACCTGGCCAGCAACCCAGGCCTGTACATTGGGAATCAAACTGATGACACTTTGGTTCACAGGTTGGCACTTAATCCACTGAGCCACACCAGCCAGGGCTGGATTTAATTTTCTAAGCATTACAATAAATACAGGGTTGGGCAAAAGTAGGTTTACAGTAGTGAGTATGTGAAATACAGTTTGTTCTTGTATTATTACTTATTAATTATTGTATTATATTTCATATGAACAACTGAAAACCTACTTTTGTTCCCACCCCATAAATTTTCTTGGCAGAATACACAATATCCTATGTTGTGCCAAGCATAAAGATGGATCTGATCATGATTGCCAGCATCTTATTATCTGAGCAATAATATCACATTACAATAGTGCCATGTTTTCTTTCACTTTAAAAAACACATTATGGTGGTACAGATAAAATAGTCTCAGTGGAAGTTGGCAACTAGAATAAATTTTTTAATTGGATAATTGTTCTTAGACTGGTAAAGAGAAAATTTGGAAGATAAAAGGGACATTAAGTATATTAAGTCTCAGTCATGAATACATTAATCTAATTAGCATTTTTCACCCTTAAATTCCAATATTGAAAATCAATACATAATAGTCTTTGGTTTGTACTATAAAATTTACTACTTTTGATAATCATTTCCCACTTAAACTTGTGGTGTGTAGTAATTTTTCCCATATAGCATCCACTTTAACAAAACTACATTTGAAAAATTTTTCTTGACAACCACTTTTGTAACAGGGTGAGCCAGGTCAGGTCACTGGGGAGAAGAGGAGGAGATCCCAGTAGCAGTGCCAGAGCCAGCACCTGACCCCCAGAGGGGGCAGGGAAAAATCCCGAGGTGTTGGCTTCGAGGTGGTGGTTTGAAGCCGCAGCCTACAAAATAGGTTTCCTTACCCCAGGGGAATGTATAAACAACTGGTGAGTTCCTGACCCAGCCAGAGGGAACTTATATAGGGCCTGCACAAGTCACAGGAGCTGGATGCCCCACTTCAGGCCGAGATACTTGTGCACCTGTGTGTGGCTGGGAAACTTCTGCCCCTTCTGCAAAATTACATCAGGAAGAGGGTTAAGGACATTAGGAAGCTGACAAAAATTGGCACACAATGGATACATTGACAAAAAAGGCCAGATATTCTGTTGAGCGTGGATCTGGGTGACGTCTTTAAAATGTAACGTGCAGGGAAACATGTGGTCTTTTGCCCTCCCCTGGCTAGCCTGGTCCGCTGCAGCAGGTTCCAGTTCCTGAGACTGGTGCACCCTTGAGGCCACATGGTCTGGGAACATTCCCAGCACCCCTCTCATGCAGAAAGCAGAGGCAGCACTAGGTGTGATATGTGGAACTCCAGCAAGGGCATGCAGACTCCTCAGAGATGCCTGGAGCTGAACTCTAACCAAAAACCAGCTCAGCTGCCTGAATGATCATGCGGCAGACATCTGTGTTCCTCAAAGGACAGTACTTTTAGGACTGGGAGAAGGCACTTCCCTGTACTGTCTGGCCTGGCAGATGGTGGTAGGATTCTTAGTCTTTGGGTGTTTTAAAGGGAAGCAGGGCTTTGAGACAGAAACCTGCCATTGTTCCACTACTCTATATAGCCTTTAAATAAACAACCCCTTTCCCTTTTTGCAGATCTCTGTCTCCAGAATTTTACCATTAGGTGATGAGCAATAGAATCCCACTGACTGTTCTGGAACAGCACGGAGATGTTCTATAACACTTAGAAGCATGAGTAATTAAAAGAAAAACTTTCTTTCAAAAACAAAAATCAGTGGCTGGTGTGGCTCATTTGGTTGGAGCATTGTCCTATAAATCAAAAATCACAGAAAGTAGAATAAAAAGTAAAGAAATGGAAAATAGATAGTAAAGAAATAAAAAAAGTAAAGAAAAATAGATAGTAAAATAAAAAAAGTAAAGAAAATAGAAAGTAAAGAAATAAAAAATTTAAAGAAAGAATCACTTTAGGGGGTTTGATTAATATGAATGAGGTCTGGAATGAGAAAAGATTGAGAAGAGGCATTTTACAAGAAATAATACAAAAATATTCCAAAACATGACATGATTCTCCATTGCATCCCTTAAGCAACAAATGAGAATACACACTAAGGTACATTGTTGTGAAAATGTCAATATCCTAGGTCTAGAGAGAAGATCTAAAAAGCATTCACAATGAGGGGGTGGACCATGGCAGAATGAAGTCCCCATACACTATAGTGTGAAGTCAATATCTAAAATCAATCAATAAAAAATAACCATGTCCTGGCCACTGTGGCTCAGTTGGAGCATAGTCCCATACACCAAAAGGCTGGGGTTCGGATTTCCAGTCGGTGCAAATGGGAGGTAACCAATCAATGTTTCATTTTCACACTAATGTTTCTCTTTCGCTCTCTCCCTTCCTCTCTCTCAAAAATTGTAAAAGAGGTCAGGCCAGATGCTGAGAAAAGGCAGGGGGTGAGGAAAAAACCCTAAGGCAGAATTGAAGATTAGAAGCAACTTGCCCTCCCAGCAAAGGGAGGGGCCGAGAGGGAAGTGAGACTGCTCCAGCAGCTGCTGAACCAGCCCAGCCTCGCCAGCATTCTTGGCTGCCAGCAACCAAATAATTTGTGACTCAGCAGGAGAGAGCTCGAACAGAGCATGCATGGTTTAAGACTTATGCTCCCCTGCACAAAATGGCAGCTGGAAGAGGGACAAAGGCAAACACGGCAGATGTTCATGCATGTTGGTCAAAAGCTGGATATTCCACTGCACAGGGATTTCTGGACTGAGTCTTTAAAATGGAATGTGCCAGGACATGTGCTCTCTTTCCCCTCCCCTGGCTAGCCTGGTGGACCACAGGGAGCCTGAGTTCCTGAGACTTGTGGATTCCCCCAAGGACCATATGGTTGGGATCCAAGTACCTGCACCCCTCCCACATAGAAAGTGTCCACGCTAGCTGAACTGTGACTGGGGAACTACCTAACCACTTGGATTATCCTGCTGCAGTTATCTGCATTTTGTAATTGAAGGTACTTTTGTAGTGGGAAAGGGGGATTTCAAGCGCATTCTACAATTGGCAGAGGGTGGCATGGCTGTTTGTCTTTGGGTATTTTAAAGGGAGTAGGGCCCTAAAGCAGAAAATTCCAAAACTACATAACTTTTAAATAAACAACCACTTTCCTCTTCACCAAACTCTTGTCTCCAAAGTTATGCCTCTGGGTGGCAAGCCATAGAACCCCACTAACTGTTCTGGAACAGCAGGAGGCTGTCTGGTAACAAAATCAATAAACATGTTTTTTTTTTTTTAATTTTAAAAATAACCCTATAAGAACATTATTTAGAACTATAGCTGCAATTTTGTGCAGCAGCAAGCAGTATCATAACAAATGATGTTTATCTAAGGCAGGATTATTGCTAATTGAAAAAGAAGAAAAAAGAAATATGGCTGTAAATTCAGGGAAACAGAAGAGTTGAGGATATTGACCTGGTGAATAGCACATGGAGTAGAGCAGGGAACTACTGTTTTTAATTGTAATCCTTTTAGCACTATGTCTTTTTTAAACTATAAACATGTATTACTTTGGAAAAAAAGTTGAGAGTACATTTATTATAGCTTGGGACAGTGAAACTGGTAGGGAATCTCAGGAGTTAAAGATTTTAGCCTTAGTTGATAGTCTTAAGTCTACTGCAAGTGGAAGGCTGTTATTCCAGGAATATATAACCATGTGACTCCAGGAGGTCTATAAACAATTCAACCTTCCTGCCCAAGGGGGTCTGCAAGCAGCGGAAATGGTATCTGAGTCACTGTGTTCCAGGGAGGCAAAGTGACTCAGATAAAGCATTGCTGATCAACAGATAAAGAAGTACCAGGAAAATTGCTGCTGGACTGAAACTCTTATCTAATTAACTTTTTTTATACACTCCTTACCTACACTTTCTTCTCCTTATAAAAAGGTTGGTTTGAAATGAGATGTTAAGATGGTTTTTTTAGGGTACATAACACACCATCTTCTCAGATTGCTGGCAATCTGAATAAAATGGCCACAAAGATTCAATTTTTTTTTCTACTTATTAGTTCTGGTAGTGACAAGCAACACAAACACCAACTTTTCCAGTTTCAAAACAAGAACAGGAGAGAGCCTAGGCTGCTTTGGCTTTCTAAAAATGTTATAGGAAAGAAGTGAGCCAAGGCGGGACTGCTGTCAGCTCACTGGAAAGTCAGAGAAAAGGAGGCCATAGGAACAGGTTCAGGGGATTAGTCTGGGACAAACTGCCACTGCTGATTGCTTCCCTGGTTGTAAGTCTCATGAGGTCCCTTAGAGTTTAGGAGATGCACACCTGTGGGGGAAGAAGAGGAGGAAGGGAGAGGTGTGGGCATGCTCCCAGGAGTGATGGCATGTAAGTACTATTAACAGGAAACCTTTCTAGCTTCCCTGCTCCCTGTTGCCTACATATTAAACTTTAAATCTCCACACCAAGCTCTTTAGAATCAGGCCTCACCCTGCCTTCTTATCTTATCTATCAGTCCTCTCTCCCCAGCAATCACATTTTCTGCATCTGTGAGCTAATGAGTACAGAAAGATGTTTACCTATCTTCCCTTAAACTGTGTAATGGCAGAAACTGATGCATAAAAAATTAACATACTTCAGTGAATTTGATGTCTAAATGAAAGTATGGACAATGACCTATTCTATGGAAACCCAACAAAAGAGAGCACAATGTTGCCCAAGTTTGTCTTTCATTCATAACTCAATGTCCTTGATAATGCTTGTTTGTGTGTTCAGGGTTTTTGAGGATATACGATGGACAGACAACATGAAACTGTGTCTTACTAGTTCTGCCCTCTGCCTCTTCCCAGAAGCAAAGGATTTTTTCTTTCCTTCTCCCTAATCACTTTGCCCATTTTATGTCCTGATTCTATTTTAGTCAAAAAGCATTCATTGTAAGAAAATAATTAAGAACTCCAGCTCTGGAGTCAAGAAGACTCTGGCACTTCCTAGATATGTGACAGAGCAGGCTATCTGCTTAGCATCTAGTTGCTCTATTTCTTAGATGGACAGTAGAATTACTGGTATAATAGGGGTTGATCGAAGATTATGTTAATGCACTCAAAATATTTGTAATAGCCCTGACTGGTGTCTTCCTCCCTCCCTCCCCCTCCCTCTAAAATGAATGAATGGATGAATGAAAGAAAATAATCCCATTCACAATTGCTCCAAAGAAAATAAAATACCACCCTGCCTGGTGTGGCTCAGTGGATTGAGCACCAGCCTGCAAACAAAAACACTGCCAGTTCAATTCCCAGTCAGGGCACATGCCTGGGTTGCAGACCAGGTCCCCAGCTGGGGACATGTGAGAGACAACCACACCGCAGTAGTTCTCTACCTCTCTTCCTCCTTCCCTCCCTGTCTCTCTCTAAAAATAAAATAATGAAACCTTTAAAAAAGAATAAAATATGTAGGAATAATTTTTTTAATTTTATTTATTGATTTTTGGGGAGAGAGTGAGATAAACTTTGATGTTTCACTTATTTATGCATTCACTCATTGATTCTTGTAATGTGCTCCGGACCGGGGATCAGACCTACAACCTTGGTGTATCAGGATGATGCTCTAACCAACTGAGACACCTGGCTAGGGCTAGAAATAAATGTAACTGAGGATGTAAAATACCTGTACTCAGAAAATTATAAGACACTGAAGAAAGAAATTGAAGAAAATACAAATATTTGAAAGCATATACCATGTTCATGGATAGGAAGAATTAGCATCATTAATATGTCCATACTACCCAAAGCAATCTATAGATTCAACACGATTCCTATCAAGATACCAATGACACATTTCACAGAACTCAGAAAAATATTTCGAAAATTTATATGAAACCACAAAAGACCCCAAATAGCAAAAGCTATTTAGAGAAAGAAGAACAAAGTTGGAGGAATCATGCTACCTAATATCAAATTACACTCTAAGGCTATAGTAATCAAAACAGCATGGTACTGGCATAAAAACAGACACATAGATCAATGGAACAGGATAGAGAGCCCAGAAAAACCCCACTTCTTTACAGTCAATATTTGACAGAGGAAGCAAATACATACAATGGGCTAATGATAATTTATTCAATAAATGATATTGGGGAATTGGACAGATATGTGCAAAAATGAAACTAGATCAACTTCTTATGCCACACACAAGAATAAATGAAAACTGGATTAAAGACTTACAGGTTAGACTCAAAAACATAAAAATCCTAGAAGAAAACATAGGCAGTAAAATTTTAGATATTGATCATATCAATATTTTATCTGATATATCTCCTCAGGCAAGGGAAACAAAAGAAAAAATAAACAAATGGGACTACATAACACTAAAAAGTTTTTGAACAGCAAAGGAAGCCATCAACAAAATAAAAAGACAACCTACTGACTGGGAGAACATATCTGCTGATACATCTGAAAAGAGGTTAATACCCAACATTTATAAAGAACTTAACACTAAAAAGTCACACAATCCAATTTTAAGAGGACTTCACCCTGAGTGGTGTGGTTTAGTGGATTGAGTGGCAGCCTGCAAACCAAAGGGTCACCGGTTCAATTCCCAGTCATGTGGTTGCAGATGCCTGGGTTGCAGGCCAGGTCCCTGGTTGGGGGTGCGTGAGAGGGAGCCACACATTGATGTGTCTCTCCCTTGCTTTCTCCCTCCCTTTCCTTCTTTCTCTCTGGAAAGAAAGGAAACCTTAAAAAAACAAAACAACAACAAAAAAAAAACCCTCAACAGACACTTCTCCAAAGAGGACACACAAATGGCCAATAGACATATGAAAAGATGTTCAATGTCACTAACCATCAGACAAACACAAATTAAAATCACAATGAGATAGCACCTCACACTGGGCTGTCGTTAGAATGGCTATCATTAATAAATCAACAAATAAGAAGTGCTGGCGAGGATGTGGAGAAAGGGGAACACTTCTGCACTGTTGGTGGGAATGCAGGTTGGTGCAGCCACTGTGGAATGCAGTGTGGTGTTACTTCAAAACATTAAAAATGGAACTGTCTTATGACCCATTGATTCCACTTCTGGAATTTGTTCAAAGAAACCTGAAACACTAATTTGAAAGAATGTAAGCATCCCTACGTTCGTTGCAGTATTATTTACAATAGCCAAGATTTGGAAGCAGCCCAAGTGTCCATTAGTAGATGGGTGGATAAAAAAACCATGGGACATTTACACAATGGAATACAGTTCAGCTATAAAAAAGAAAATTTTATCCTTTGCAAGAGCATGGATAGACCTGGAGAACATTATGCTAAATGCAATAAGCCAGTCAGAAAGACAAATACTATGTGATTTCACTCATGTGTGGAATCTAATGAACTGAACTGACAAGCAAAATAGAGACAGACTCTTAGAATGAGAGCAGGCTGACAGCTCAGGGGGCGGGCAGGGTCAGGGGTTTGAGGGATCAAGCAAAAAAAGAAAAAGGACTCATGGATACAGACAACATATTGTGATTGCAGGGGGTTGAGAGGTGGAGGTAGAAGTGGGTATAAGTGGGCAGGGGGATAAATGGTAATGGAAAAAATACAATAAAAACAATCAACTATATACAGAGTGAAAAATAAAATAAATATTTAAAAAATAAATAAAATGCTTGGACCATAGTATTTATTATGGTCATGCCAGTCTCCCCCACTGGACACATTCCTCAGGGGGAAAAGAGTGTGTTTGGTTTGACTTTTTGTCACCAATGTCTAACCCAGGGCTTGACACCTACCAAGTACATGTTTGCTATGATGATGACTCCGGAATCTTAATGGAGACTATTGGACCTGAACTTGGGTTAAAGGATGGGTAGCATCTAGCCAGGTCATGGGAGTGGCTAGTACAAAAAATGTATCATTGGGAAAGAGCCTGTGGGAACCAGTGAGGCAATTAGCCTTTCTACGGAGAGGGCGTGTGCTGGGTCAATGGGAGATAACATCAGTATGTGGGATAACAGTGTGAGAACGAAGCCGGCAGAGGTGTTTAAGTCTGAATTGGTAAACAGGGACTGTTTAGGCTCTTGAGCAAGAATGATATGACAATATCGATCTTCAGGAAGGTTAAGTAAGTTAGCAGGAGGCAAGACTGAATTCCTGGCCTATTTCCTTCCAGCACTCTAAACACCAGATGAGTCATCACTCCAGGGATGAGGCCAAGTGAAGAGTATGAGTCTAAGAAGTTTTAGCAATGAAAGGAAAAAAGAGTCTGTGGCTACCTATGAAGAGCAACAGAATCTAAGATAAATTTGAAAAGGAGAGCAGATTCAGAATTAAACAGGGAGAGCAACATTAATTTTTTAATTCAGCAAATACTTATTGAAATAAAAAAATATTTATTGAGTCTTTGTTACATGCAAAGCACTGAGGAGTACTGTGATGAATACAGAGTTCTTCTCTTTAAGTAGAAGGAATAATACTGGTACACATATATCCATGTACAAGAAGGAACATGATAATGCTGGGAGAGAGATGAATGAAAAAGAGAGCATTCTAGAACAGTGGTTCTCAAACTTTCGGGTCTCAGCACCTCTCTTCACTCTTTAAAATGTTTGAGGACCCCAAAGAGCTTTTGTTTATGTGCATTGTGTGTGTGGATACTTAACATATTTGAAATTAAAACAAAAATTTTTAAATATTTACCTATTTTGCCCTGGCTGGGTGGTTCAGTTGGTTGGGGAATCGTTCCGTACACCAAAAGTTTGTTGTTTGATTCCCAGTCAGGACACATACAGGGACTGCAGGTTTGATCCCTGGGTAGGGTGCATGCAGGAGGCACCTTGACTGATGTTTCTATCTCGCATTGATGCTTTTTGTCTCTCTCTCTGTTCTTCTCTTTCCAAAGTCGATAAACATGCTTGGGTGAGCATTTATCTATTTTAAGTAATGATATTAAGCCCATCATGTTAACAGGAAAAAATGTTTTATGAAAAGTGTATTTTCCAAAATCAACATAAATAAATGATGAGTTGCTGTTTTACATCTCAGATCTCCTTAATGTTCAACATATGGAAAAACACCTGGATTTTTACAGCTGCCTTTGCTCTTCAATCAATTGTGATGTGTTGTTTTGTGTAAATTATTAGAAACACCATTGTCAGGTCAAAGGAATGGGCATTTTATATTTTGATAGCTACTGCCAAACTTGACCTCCATAAAATATCTATTCCTACAATCCTTTACGGCATAATGTATTATAAATTATTTTAACTTTGTCATCTGATAAATGAAATAGTGGTATTGCATTATAGTTTTTATCTGCATTTCTATTTTTATAAAGTGTTTTCCATTTCAATGAGCTATTTCTTTCTCGTTTCCCTATTTGATCATTGGTTTTACTGACTTGTTGAAACTTTTTACATAGGAAGGCAATGCTGGAAATGGGGGATGGTGGCAAGCCTGAAGATACACAGTTTGAAGACACCTGGCAAATATGGGACAGGGCATCCACATAATGAAAAAACAAAACCAAAAGCAAGCAAACAAACAAGAAAACACTGAAATGGGCAGTGAAATGATGTATACGACCAGCCTTTTCTCTTGCACATGATTAATAGGCCTGTGCTTCCTGATGTAGTGACCTCCAAGATGGAGTTTGTAAGATTCAGGAAGGTACACTGAGGTTCATGAAGCAAATATTAGAACTTGTACTTAAATTTATTTTTTAATGTAAGAACAGGATATCAATTTTTACTAATATTTCAATGTGGAATGCTACTAGAATCTTCACTCAGCCCAAAGGGCAGGTGGTCTCATAAGGTGGTGTGGATCCAAGAATAAGAATAGGAACTCCACAGGTGTGACCTTCATGTATTTGCTCCTTTTCAGTACAATTTGACACATTGTACAATTGGTGAAGTAAAAGATTTATCAATTATCTAGTTATCTAGTTTTAAATAACTAACCTCACAAAAATGGGTGTTGATACCCTGCCAAGATTCTCCTTATTTACAAGAACAATTAAAAAAAAAAAAGATTCTCCTTACTGGTCATTGCATCCATTCTCCATATGCTGTGACTCTTGGCTGCTAACAGCTCGTAGCTGTACACTTTCACTTGGGAGAATTGCCCTTAATCAGAGAGATTATACACTACCACCACCCTCACACCCACACCCTAGGAACCCAGTAGCCAATGACTGAATGATAAGGGGGTACAAAACAAAGCTTTGCCTCTTCTCCTCAAGGTGAGACAACTGGTACCATCTGTATGCCAGAGTTCCTGATAAGAAACTTGAGCTGAAAGCCCACCTTTACCATTTCCCTCACTGTCTTACAAATTTCATTTGACATCACTCTGTCAAAAAATCCTCCTTTTAGGCTATTTCTTGAGATCCTGGTGTAAGATAATATGCATATGATTTTAAAACAATCATGCAAAGAAGACAAATTGAAAAGATCAATAATAAAAGCAAAAGCAACAACAATATGGCAGAAAAAGATTTTTCCTGTTTCTAGTACAATCTCTTCTCAGCTAAAATGTGTGATAAAAATGATAGTTTAATGAGATATAATAAGAAGTCAGCTAAAAGAATTAGAAACTATAAAGAAGACCATTTGAAATATGAATTTCTATCCCTTTTTCTAGCAAATGAATCTTAGTGTTTACGATATTAGTTAATGATAACATAAAAATATTGTCAGCAAGGTATTTAATATCTATGCACCCAGAATATGTAGCTAAATCTCAATAATCTTTTCAGTGATATTTAAAATTACGTGACATGTAACACTTTATACAGTTTCACTAAATTAAGTGATAAATATAAAGAATTGTAGAATTTCTAACTTCTGATGCTTCTTAACTGTGAAAGACAAAACATAAAAATAACGATAGAAACCAACTCATATTCCCTCAGGGAAATATTGCTCCCCACCACAGTTAAAATGGCTAAAATAACTTAAAGACTTCTACAGAAGGGACAAACTAAAACACATTATTTAGGTACCATCTACTAAAGGGAATATGCATAGAAAATACTATAGAAAGTTGAAGAAATAAGTATTAGAACAAATAATGCCATGTGAGGAGTTCTTACTCATTTGGGTGAAAGTTTAAGTATTTCTAATGTCTCAGGTTATGATATTTGTTAAATTTTGAGTCATCACTTCTTTAACAAAAACTATTTGCTGCCCTGAGTGGTGTGGCTTAGTTGGTTGGGCGTTGTTCTGCAAAACCAAAGGTCATAGGTTAGATTCCTGGTCAGGGCACATGCCTGGGTTGTGAGTTCAGTCCCCAGTGGTCCTCCAGTTGCATAGGAGAGGCAACCAATCAACCAATCAATGTTTCTCTCCCTCTCTTTCTCCCTCCCTTCCCCACTCTAAAAATAAATAAATAATCTTTATTATCCCATTTTTCATGGGAAAACAAAAGTGATTTTTTTATTGGAGCAGCTAAATTTCACAATAATGAATTTTCTGCAATACTGTTACAATGCTAATAATGTGAAATCAAATCAGTGAATTCTTCATTGTTATAACAAAAAAGTTGAACCAGATTGCACAGACTTCTACAGAATATCATAGTTATTTTAATAAAAACAAGACTTAAAAATTTTAGTGTAGAATTTACTTTTTAATTACCTGAAGAATGGACATAAAATGTTTTCATACAACAGAGAGAGGTTCACTTGATATTTTGTGGCAAAATACTTTAAAAAGCTGCCAAGGTGAAGATGAGTTACAAGTTTTCCTTTTACAAAAAGGCAAGTTTCAAATTTCCTGTCCTTTTCTGTGCTGACAAGTAGTGCTCTGTAAAATGTAACATTGGCAGATATTTTGGGAAACAAAAAAAAAAAAAAGCAACTCTTTATCTGTTCCTTCAAGGTTACAGTGACTTTTAACAATGAATGGAAAAGTAACTGCTTATCAAAAGCAAACATAATTTGAAAATGCATTTGGAAATGAGTCTATCACTCTGTGATTTTTATTGCTGAAAATGACATAAGTTTCTCACCTATAAATATTCAAATACACTGAAATTTGGAATCAGAATTGTTAAACTTGTTTAAAAATATCCCAAATGAAGAATTATTATAGATTTTCAAAATCTGTGTGTTAGATTTAGTAACGAACTATAGAAATGATCCCTGAAAGTATAGTCTTATGTGTGTTAGATTTAGTAATGCAACATCTGATTGATACCAGGGAAGATGGATTGTTCTAGTGGAATTTCAACAAAAACCTTCCCATAATTAGGATATGAAAACAGAAAAAAATGAGTATCCTGATTTTGCACAACTTCCTGTTGACTCTTAGTACTTTTCTGAGATATGTTTTTCATCTGTGCCAGACATTAAAACCAAGAAGTGAAATAAGTTGAATGTAGAATTAGATTTTCAAGTACTTTTATATCCAAGATGCTAAACCAAGATTTTCTAAAATAATGACATTATTGGCTCTGGCTGGTGTAGCTCAGTGGATTGAGCGCGGGCCTGCGAACCGAAGGATCGCGGTTCGATTCCCAGTCAGGGCACATGCCTGGGTTGCCAGGCCAGTTCCCGGCAGGGGACATACAAGAGGCAACCGCACATTGATGTTTCTCTCCCTCTCTCCTTCCCTTCCCCTCTAAAGATAAATAAAAAATCTAAAAGAAAAAAAATTAAAAAAAAATAAAATAATGACATTATTAATATTTTTGGTGGGAGCAAAATATTTGAAAAATTATTTTAGATATTTCTCATTCTTTAAAAAATCCCTATTCCATGTGTATTTTATAATATAAAGGGCATTATTATAGTACATATAACTTATTAAAGATTGGTGATAAATACTTTAAAATTTTTTATAATGAATGTACAATCAACAAAGTTTGGTGACTACCGGTTATTGTTTAATCAAACTCATCAAGCTGCTACAATTAAGTATTTTAATTGCTATCTAAAATAGGTAAAAATCCAAGATGTAAGAATGAAAATTTTTCCTTTTTTCTTGGCCAAACAACCTGAAATTTTACATGAAGTAATGTGTGTGTAACTCAAGTGTCATTCCTATAATGGGAGAGTTACGTCAACAGCCTGCTGCATGCTGGACTGGGGTCTGCCTTGCTTGGCTATAAAGCCAAAAGAGATGGACCACATATGAGCCATGGCCTTTCATGCATTAATTCTACCCAAAACAGAAAGGTAATTCAATAGATGGCATGTTCTTATCATTTCATTAAAATACAAATCACTCTTACATTCTTGGAGGTGGAAAGGAAGAGAGCAGCATCTCCCCCAAAACTTCCTAAACAATGGAAGTCTCAGAAGACATTTCTCTCTCATTGGCTGAGGCAAAAATGTACAAGAATGAGAGAATGAGGTCCCTCACAATCTTAAGAGCAGTTGATTACAAATGTTAACACACAAAGATTAATAGCTTTTCCGTAAGTGGAAAAGACCGAGTTAGAAAATAAAATGAATAAAAGATCCCATATACTATTTAAAAGATTACACACTCAGGGACAAAGCTAAGAAAGGTACTGGGTCTATAAAAAGCAAATTGGAGGATATACTCAGATGATTTGAGTATGATTTTCCACTCAGCTCAGTTGTCACTTCCAGACACCACCCCTCCACCCACCCACCACTCAGATGATATCAAATCCCTTAATATAACCGAGCTTCACAATTTTATGTTCATTTGTACAATTGTACAATTGTTTGACTAATCAGTATTTCATCTCCTGGATTTCATAAAAATCTATGGTATCATATACATCAGTTACACTTATATCTTCAGATTCCAGCAGAGTTGCTGGTGTAATAGGCACTCAATAGATGTAACCTAAGTGAGTGATGAATGAAAGAAGAATGTTTTAATAAGATGGAAAGCCATATTATTGTGCTTGGTTAGAAGGAGTTAAGATTGTAAAATGTTATTTCTGTGTAAATTAATCTATACATCAAATATAATAACAATCAGAATATCAACAGCATTATTTTTGGGAACTTGACAAAGTATGATTAGAATTCATCTACGACAATTTGATGTAGCTTCTGGAGAGGGATGGTGGTGATAGTCACACAACAGAATGAATGTGCATAGGAAAACTGTGCGTTTAAATATGGTTAAAATGATATAAAATGTTACTGCAATAAATAATATGGCCAAGAAAAATTCATCTAGAAATATGAGAATAGATAAAATAAACTATTTAAAAAATTAGCCCTGGTTGGTATGTCTCAGTGGATCGAGTGCCAGCCTGTGAATCAAAAAAGTTGCCAATTCAATTCCATCAGAGTACACGACCTGGTTGCATGTTCAGCCCCATCAGGGCGTACGCGAGAAGGCAACTGATCGATGTTTCTCTCACATCAATGTTTATCTCTCTCCCTTCCTCTCTCACTAAAAAGCAATGAAAAAAGTTGTCCATGGGTGAGGATGAAAAAAAAAGTGAATTTCCCTCCCACCTCTTTCCCGCATTTCTCTTCCCAAAGACGATCACTGCAGCTGGTTTCTTGGGTATCTTCCCAATGTATAAAATCTGCTTTAGGGAAACAGATGAGAGCATACTTTTCTTCCCTTTGCTTTTTTTCCTTGTAAATACCTTGGCATTAATCCGCATGAGTATGTATGGAGCTGCTTCCTTTATTGTTATTGGTTACATAAAATAGACTTTGGAAGAATATTGCATATGTAAACATATATATTTGTTTTGTTTGCAATAACATTATGTACATATGAATGACATAGATAGGGTTAATATGCAAAGAGCTCAAAAATCAGTAAGAAAAAGAAAAACGAGCCTAAAGAAAAATTGACAGTCATAAATACATAACACAAGGAAAATAAACACTTTGGAAAGATGCTTAACTTTATAAATACATAAATGCAATTAAAAAATAAAAATTTTAGGAATGAAGCAATTTTCACTCAGAGTGAAAATGTGGGCAAGTACAATAATATCCATCCAGTATTGGTGATGAATAGTGAAACAGGTAACTTCATATACAATTAAGTGGCAGTATAAATTGATATAACCTATCTGGAGGGCAATATGACATCATCTGTCAACCCTCCAAAGGTCTGATTCATCCACTCCACTTCGCATACATACATAAAAAAATACAAGAATGGTCATTGTATTGCTGTAATTTTTGTTTTTATTTTTTTAAGATTTTATTTATTTATATTTTAGAAAGTGGGAAGGGAGGGAGAAAGAGGGAGAGAAACATCAATGTGTGGTTGCCTCTCATGCGCCTGTTACTGGGGACCTGGCCTGCAACCCAGGCATGTACCCTACACTGGGAATCAAACCGGTGACCTTTTGGTTTGCAGGCCTGTACTCAATCCACTGAGCCACACCAGCCAGGTATTGCTGTAATTTTTCAAGACCTAGCAATACATCTTACTTGTATAAATAGAATACTAAATTATGTTACAAGAATACCATAACATTCAGACATTAAAATCTTGTAGATATTTTATACACATTTTAAAAAATTAAATTTATTGGGGTAATACTGGTTAACAAAATTATACAGGTTTCAGGTGCACCATTCAATTACAACACTTCATCTGTATACTGTATATTGTGTCCAGTACCCCAAGTCAGGTTCCTGTCCATCACTATCTATACACCTTCTATACCTGCCACCTGCTCCCTCCACTGCAATCACCACACTTGTTCATGGCCATGAGTTTTTCTTTTTTGCTCTATCCCTCCATTCCTTGGGCCCCTCCAACTTTCAGTGTGTGTACATTTTTCTTTTTTAATTATATTTTATTGATTATGCTATTACAGTCCCAATTTCTCCCCCTTTGCCTCCCTCCATCCAGTACCCCAAAACTCCCTCAGGCAATCACCACACCATTGTTCTTGTCCATGGGTCATGAATACAAGTTCTTTGGCTACTCCATTTCCTATACTGTACTTCATCCCCATGGCTATTCTGTAACTACCTTGTACTTCTTAATCCCCTCACCTCCTCACCCATTCCCCCACATCTCCCATCTGGCGACCATCAAAATGATCTCTGTGTTCGGGTGCAACAACACATTAAAACTTGTTGTTCCAGATGTTAACTGAAAGGGAGATTAGACTCTCCATTGTTTAAAAAAAAAAAAAAAGAAAGAAAGAAAGTGTAATTACAAAGTCATGGAACAATTTATTTGTAAGTTTTAAAAAATTTTCATCACAAAGGGCATTCTAACACTCAGTTAATCTAAAAAGTTAATCAGATAGTTCATCTCAAAGCATTCTGTTTAATTTTGTTTAACTGACATTTAGCTATAAATCAATACTTTAAAGTATAGATAATATTAAAATTTACAACCCAACTCACTGATCTCCAGTTTATTGTACATAAATGACATATCAATAAAGTTGATTTTATTTTTAAAAATTTATAACTTATTGCTGATTTGTTTTACGACTTCTTTATCGAGATAAGTGAAAGTAAATTGTTAATGTATTTCCTGAATTTGCAGAACTCCAATGTACTGTTTTGAATAGCTGCAAAGAAAGAGAGTCGTTCTTTCTCTGGGGGAAAAATGACGACTGTTCCACTTTTCTGAGGTTACACATATTCCTAAATTTTGAAATAGAAATGTAATTTTTATTCTAGTGAGAGCACTCTTCATTAGAAAAATATTGAGATTACTCTTAGAAATAAATACCTTGTATAGAATTAGAAGAGAATCTTTTTAAGAACTGCCAACCTGTATCACCAGAATTTATACTGAACACTTGAAAGATTTATATACTGAACACCTTGAAAAAGGTAGCATATGTAGGTCAAGGTCCCACCAATATTACTAATGATACATTGGTAGTTAGTTATATAATATAGGAAATTACCAACAAAGCATCATGTTCTCTTTTGAACACAATGGAAAGGTCTGTGTTAAGTCTGGCCATAAAGATTAATTTCCAGTCTGATAATACATATTAGCTCTTTAAAGTTTTAACTGATAGTTAATTATTAACAGTTGGCAAGTTCATCCTTTTGTTATTCATTTGTTTCAGAACCTAGAAAAACATTCCTTACCTTTGCTCAATCCTTAAGCAGGTGAAGTTCTTTATTTTGGAGTCTTCAACTTCAGTAACAGAAGAGTTATATGTTTTTTTCTAGTTGTTTTGTAACTTTATAATTATTATGATACTAATTTGTGGGTTTTTCCCTCCCTCTGCAATAGAAATGTCTTCAAAGTGAAATATACCAAGTTCAGGACTTTCAAAAAATGCTGCACAGCAGAAAATAAAATGCTGATTTGGAAATCTGGAAAAATTTAGGCGGAAGTCAGAAATTTCAACTTACTCTGGAAGAAACTGAGTTTATCAAATATGCAGAGATAAAGACCTTAAATATCACAAGTCTGAAAGGAAGAACTCAACAAAGTAAGTATGCTTTCTAAATGATGGGAGCTTATTATTTTGAAATGCTGTATAACATGTATGTAACAGCATTGTATCAGATGTACAAATAAACTGTTGAAGAAAAAAGGGGGAAGAATTTTTGCAGGGCACATGTTGCAAACGGGTAGTGAGTGAAAAATTCAGCAAAACAGTATGTCCACTACAGATAAAACTGTCAAAAGTTATTGTATGCAGTTTTAATGTTAGGAGTTGGCTCTGGGTGCCTGAGACTTCTGAGTTCATGCCATGGGGAGAGGAAACTCTCTTACTTGCGAGATTACTGGTTCCCAAATGAGTAATCACCTTTCCTCTAGCTCACCGGTAGACCACGCTGTGCTTAAAAGACTTTTAGTTAGGTCTAACCCCTTGAAATAGTTCAGACAGTACAGAATTTAGGTAATCTAGGTCAGGCAGATCAAGTAGATTAGTAACTTAATAACTATGTGGCTTATTTAATAAGAAAGTGATGTTACAGTTCAGTAACTCGAGTGTACATCCAAATCACTTGGTTGCCTTGTTCATCAAATTGCTGAGGCCACACCCCCAAGTTTTTGATTAAGTCTGAGATGGATTCAGGGAACTGGCATTCCTAACAAGTGCCCAGCTGATGCTACTGGTCAGGGAACTGCATATTGAGAATCACTGCTCCAGGTAGTTTAGCTAAATCCCCTTGATGACATTCCCTAACGTTTTCTCTTTGTTCCACAGATGTGAGATAAAAGCTAAGTAAATGGTATTAAAATTTATTGCTTAAGATCAGGTGCTACAAAGTCATTTGATGGATATTGTTCACTTTATGTTTTATAATCTTCCTGACTCAAAAGCAATCTAATCTTAGATTTTTAAAAACTGTATATAAAATCAGTTCTAGCATGTAGTATCTACCAATTTCAAATTTGTAGACCACAGAAATGTACTACCTCATTCCTCAATTCTTTTCACCCCCTGAACTCATAGTCTGACTACTGTCCCTACCACATACACTATTGAAATTACTTTTTCTTTTCTTTTCCCATGTGTCCAAGGCATGAACCAGGCATGGACACAGACCAAAAGCCAACCTGGGATAAACAAGGAGTTACTTTGTCCCTGGATGATATGAGACAAGCACCATCAAGCCAGGTGCAACTCCACCCAGATCAGGGACATGAAATTACTTTCTTAAAGGTTGGTATGAAAACCATGGCTTTTCTCTACCCTCACCCTGAATCTTTCTACTAGCATTTGACAATGTAGTTATTTTTGTTCTTGTGGGAACTCTCTCCTCCCTTTAGATCTGAATTTTAGTGTAGCTTTCATTGGCTCCTTTCCACCTCTTCACCCCTTTACCTTTGGACAGACTTCATTAATTGATTGCAGCACTTCCATCAAAAGAATATGAACAATTCTTCACAATGTAGCCTTTCAGGAAAAGGGTCTTAGTCGATTGGTGATGAAATATGTGTTGTGAAGACTCTAAACTCTCTCCAGAAGCAATCATATCTATTTCCGTAGCTTTAGATTTCACTGGATCAAGCCTGGCCTGAATCCTACTACTGCTAGACAGTTAATTGAGGCAATTCATTCTTGTTACTTTTAAAAACCATTTTGACTAAGTTATTTGTTACTTCTCATAATGTACTTCAAACTCTATACTGTGTTCACATATTTCTTTAAATATATGTTTTATCTGGTGAATTAGTAATAATAAACTCTAAAAACTATCTGCCTAAAATATGTTAATTAATTCTTATGCCTTGTTTGCCAGGTGTTATTTTGCAATATATTCTTGGGTTTGAACTGATAAAACATTGAAAACTTGTTCGAATTCATATTTGAGAATTAGTTATACACTCTTTTCAATATTATTATTTGGAATTAAAGAAATCTGTAATATCCAAAAAAATTCTGCAATTGAATTAATGTAGTTAGGTACAGTATATAGTAATAAGGAATAAAACATTGTCTCATATTAGCAGAAATGCAGAGGAGGACTTGAACAGACACTTCTCCGAGGAGGACATATAGAGGGCCCAGAGACATATGAAAAGATGCTCAGTATTGCTAGCCATCAGAGAGATGCAAATTAAAACCACAATGAGGTACCACTTCACACTGGTCAGAATGGCCACCATAAACAAAGCAACGAACAACAAATGTTGGAGGGGTTGTGGAGAAAAGGGAACCCTAGTGCACTGTTGGTGGGATTGCAGACTGGTGCAACCACTGTGGAAAACAGCATGGAATTTCCTCAGAAAACTAAAAGTGGAACTGCCTTCTGATCCGGCAATTCCACTGCTAGGATTATATCCTAAGAACCCTGAAACACCAATCCAAAAGAACCTATGCACCCCCAATGTTCATAGCAGCACAATTTACAATAGCCAAGTGCTGGAAGCAACCCAAGTGCCCATCAGTAAATGAATGGATCAAAAAACAATGGTACATTTACACAATGGAATTCTATGCAGCAGAAAGAGAGGAGCTTCTACCCTTTGCGACAGAATGGATGGAACTGGAAAGCGTTATTGCTAAGCGAAATAAGCCACATGGTGAAACACAAATACCATATGATCTCCCCATTAACAGGAACCTTATCAACAAAACGAACAAGCAAGCAAAGTATAGCCAAAGACACTGAAATTGCGAATAGGCTGACAGTGATCAGAGGGAAGAGGGGAGGGGATGATGGGGAAAAAGGGTGAAAGGTTTACAGAAACAATTATAAAGGACATAAGGACAATAACAAGGTGGGGTGGAAATGGGGGAGGGAGGCAGGTGGTGGGGAGGGGTGGGGGAAAAGGCAGAAAACTGTACTTGAACAACAATAAAAAAATGCAGAGGAACAGTAATAAAGAAAAAGAGGAAAGAATACAAGAAATTACTGGCTATGAAGAATATTAGCAGATCTATTGTCTTTTAACAACTGCTACTAATTTTCCTAAAATAAATTATACATTTTCTTTATTTCAATATACCAAGAATTTTAAGTATAATAATTAACACAAATAGTAATAAACTCCCATTTAAAATGAGTTACAGTCCTGGCTGGTGCAGCTCAGTGGAATGAACATCGGCCTGCGAACTGAAAGGTTCAGTTCCCAGTTGGGGCACATGCCTGTGTTGCAGGCCAATGTTTCTCTCCCTTTCTTCCTCCCTTCCCTTCTCTCTAAAAATAAACAAACAAAATCTTTATAAAAAAATGACAGTTACATAATGTTCAGTATAGGACTATTTAAAATTCTAGTATAAGTTGCTGAAGAGGCAGGGAGCCAACGGAGATGAATAAGATGATGACATGAATAAGATGATGAGATGAAAGGCTGAATGCAAAATTACTTGTAGAGGTAATATGAAGGGTCTTATTCTAGTTTCTTATAATTCCATGGTGATTTCTGAGATAGAAGAGAATTTCAAATCTAACTAGGCTGGCACAGAGAATACATTCTGGATGATAAAGCAACAACATTCTCTTTCTATCTGAGCTATTAAAAACAATAAACTTGTTATGTGTTAAAACAAGTTGGTATATGAGGGCTCTTTAAATCTCTGTGGACAAAGGAAATAAAAATGTCAGGGGAGAGGACAGGATATGGCCTTATTTATTTATCTCTGGTTGGCTCCCTGCCTACATGCAGTTACAGCAATTACAAAAGACACAAGAATCTTCAGAGTAGAATTGTTAAGAGCAAAAAATCAGCAGCAATCTCAAAGTTCACTAACAGATTTAAGTAATTGTATCATGAAGCTGTATAAAATAACAAGGTAGATCCATTCATTCATTCATTCATGGGATAAATACTTATTGAGTCCCTAATAATTCTAGGTGATGAAGGGAAGCAGAGAACATGATAAATATGACCACTGGTTTCGTGGAGCTTCTGCACTAGTGGGGCAAAAATGTACAAGCAAACAAATAAACAAGAAAATTTCAATGTGATGAACAACATACAACAGGATAATTTGACAAAAAAAAAACAAAAAACAAAAAAAAACAAAACAAACAAACAAAAAAAACCACCCAAAAAACCATATAGGAGATAGGGCTTGCATTAGATAAGATGACCAGGAAAACTTTCAGTGAGAAGATGCTATTTAAGCTGAGATCTGAATAATGGGGAAGCCATCCATATTAAGAACCTGGGAGAAGCAAGATGGCAAAGGCACTCTGATGCTTCAGTTAGAGAAATAGGCCATTATGACTGGAATGGAGTTTAAGGCAAAGAAGAAACTAAAGGCCAGATTATGTAGACTCTGGATGATATTGTAAAGGTGTTTATATTTAATCTCAACTACGATGGGAGTACACTACAGGGTTTTTTGGTTTGCTTTTGTTTTGATTATATATTTATTTTGAGAGAGATGGAAAGGGAGTTAAAAAATGAGAGAGAGAAACATGGATCATTTGCCTCTCACACACCCCCAACCTGGGACCTGGCCTGCAACCCAGGCATGTGCCCTGAGACTGGGAATCAAACCAGCTACCTTTTGGTTTGCAGGACAACGCTCAACCCACTGATTGACAACAGTCAGGGATCCACTGCAGGGTTTTAAAAAAGGGAGTGGCATAATCTGATATACATATTTAAATGTTTGTATGTGGAGAATGAATCACTGGACAAATAATGAAGCCAGTATGGAAGCAGGAAGATGAGAAGGCTATTAGCGGGCTAGCAACAGCTGATGATGATGCTTTAGGCCTATGGGGAAGCAATGGCAATGAAGTGGAGATATCCAAATTATGCTTTGAAGGTAAATGGATTACTTTGTGAAGGGTAAGAACAAGTGGGAGAATGAAAACATGGTAATTTTTAGACTGAAAAATTGAGGGGTTGACAGTACCACTTACTGAGATGAGGACTAGTTTAGGAACAGGTTTGGTGGAGAAAATCAAGAGTTAAATTCAAGATAACCACTAGAAATCTAAGGGCACAAGTGATTTGGGACACAGGAATCTGAAGTTGGGTAGGGAGAAGATTAGAGTGGAGTTATCCAGAAACTGGTTGAAACCGCCTAGGGAAAGAATGGAGACAGAGAGGAGAAACAGTTCAGGAACAAGCTTTGAGGCATTTCAACATTAGGGAGTTGGCAGAGGAGGAGTAGCCAGGAAAGGAGACTGATAGGTCAGTGAAAAAGAAGAAAATGCAATATCATAGAAGGTAAAAGAAAGTGTTTCATGATGAAAGGGTATGGACTGTGAGGAATGCTTCTGAGAGTTCAGGAAGATGACACAGAAGATAACACTGGATTTCACAACTTGGGGGTTGATGCTTATGCTGGCAAGAGAAATTCAATGACTTCGTGAGGAAGGAAGTCAGATTGGAATGAGTTAAAAGGATTAAAGAAGACAAAAGAATGACAAACAGAAAAAAGAAAACAAGATGGCAGGGCCCAAATATATCAGTAATTCCAATAATTGTAAATGAAGCAGAATGATAGATTGAGAGAGATACTAAGGCTCTCAGATTTGATTAAAAAATTAAATCTGAGCATGTTTTTTAAGCAATGGAATATTTTGTTAACATTTGTTGTTGTTTTTCTAAATTTTTGTTTATTGATTTCTTAGAGCGAGGAAGGAAGGGAGGGAGGAAATGAAAAAGGGAGAGAGGGGGAGAGAGAGAGAGAAACATCGATTGGTTGCCTCCCAGGGATTCAGAATTAATAGATGCACATGCTATTTCTCTTTCTGGAGCTTACACCATAGAGATGAAGACAAAAAAATTAAAAATACATAAATAAGACAACTATTGGTTGTAATATGTGCTACAATGAAGTTCAGTAATAAGAACCTTTAATTTATCATAAGGGATAAACCTCAAATCTGAATAGGTAATACTATTGTGGCAATTTTTTTTTTAAAGAGAAAGTATTTTATGTCATAAGAAAATGTTGAGACTTCTGGTCAAGATGGTGGGGTAGGCAAACATAGCTCACCTCTTCCATAACCACAACAAAATTACAACTAAAATATATAACAACCATTACTCAGAACCACCAGAAATCAAATTGAATGGAAGGGGTTCCACCATCCCCTCTCTGTCTAAAAATCAATGAGCATATCCTCAGATGATTATATATTCAAAATAAAACATTTTAGTATTTACGTACTCACCTTTACCAAATGTCTTATGAAAATCTGCCTTTAAATTCTATTCATATCATTAACTTTTATGTTGTCTTTGAAAGATACATTATTAAAAATTACTTATAAAAATTAAAGTAATTATGTAAATCTGTAGTACATTGTTTTATATTAGGTCTTATAATGAGATTCTGGAAGACCTAGTTTTTCCAATTCACATATCTTGGCATTTTAAAATTATAAAATGAAATGGCCATATGTTTATTTGCTTGAAAAAATACCTTTTCCTAGTATATAATTAATTCCTGAATTAATGGATAAACAGTTAACTACCTACAGTACTGTTAGCCACAGATTTTACTGAAACATGTTTTACATGTTTAAAAAAAAATACTATGAAACTTGTTACTAAAAGTACAATGTCAGATTGATCATAAATGAAGCCCAAAGTTAGTTTGAACATTGAAGAATTTCTTCAATGTCTTCTATTACTTAAAATAGTACACTGATTTTGAATAAAATGCTTCAGAAGGAAAGCCTACTAGAATTGAAAATTCTAAATGTATTTCATAAATCTCTACCAGATAACACAGAGACAAATGCATAAAAGGCAAACAAAACAAAACATTCTGCAATCCTGAATTTGGCTTTTATTTTTAAATACATTTAGCATGGAACTATCATAGAACAGATAATAATAAAACACAAATAAAGGAAATATTTTCAAATACCTTTAAAGCTAGATATAAATATTAATAAGATAGCATAAACCCAATTATAGGAAATAGTCCCTAAAATTTGATTCATTTAATACATTTTGAAAAAAAAGTTCTTTGTACATTTTCCAACGTACCGGTATGTTCCCAAGTGCCTTGGTTTCCTTTTAACTAATAGGTAAAGGTCCCAAATTTAGTTGCTTTATTTAAAATTCTCAGATTTAGTAATGGTAAAAATTACCATGTCCCTAAATTGTCAATAGGAATTACAAAAATATGAGCTCAAATAGTTATGCTGCCCAAAATAGAGACATCTTAAATGATACTTCTGGATTATCAGATATTGCACTAAAGTAATTCCACACCTGATGCGTGTTTATATGGAAAGTTAATTAGCTTCTTTATGAAAAACTTACTACAAATTAACTTAATGTTAACCTAATTGTAATTACACTTCAAAATATAAAGGCACAGACAGAATAAAGAATAGTTAAATGCTATACCCAAATTTCCCTCTGAAAATAAAAAAAAAAAAAAAATAGAAAAAATAATGGGATCCAAATGCTGATATTTTAGATTTTATAACTGACCTTGAGTAGCTAATAAGTGGGTATTAAAAGGTAACTGCTAAACCCAATCCTTTCCAAATAATTTAGAAAAATGGTTTGTTTACATGTGAACCTTGTGCATTGTCCCATCTATAAATTTCAGCTTTTCCATTAACTGGAAACATCTACCTTCAGTATAAACAATCAAGACAATGTACAAAAAAATATATCTTGTTCCTATACCTTACAATGCACAGAAAAATACCTACAAAAATTGGAATATTTATCCATTTAATTTCCCAATAAATTAGTGAGTAAGTTTAGCCTATTCCACATTTCTTTCTAAACAAAGGCTAAAGAATTGAGGGTGATTTAGTTCTAGCCCTGTTAGCCTGACATATTTTAAAAATATATGCCTAATTACATGTAAGTTAAGATTAAGTTAGCATCTTATCGTTACATCACAGTATACATGGCATTTCTTAATACAGCAACAGAAAGGCACAATTAGCAAGCGATAAAATTCAGTACCTGAATTATTAAACTGATGTCTAGAACAACTGCAAATAAAGTACATTCAACACAGTATACAGAACTAGGAAAAAAAAAGGAATCTAAAAACTAATTTTTCTGAAAATTTGGTCCATTAAAAATGCCTCCCATGTTCAACATCATGGGTAACGTGATGGCAGTGTAAAATGAGGCAGTAAATCAGTATGTGGTAGCACATGAATCCTGGTCTAGCAATTATGCAGTTTAATTAGGAAATGGCTCCCATAGTGAATAAAAACTAAATATATCTGTTAATAACAACATGCCTGTATTAAGTCCAAATACACAGGCACAACTGTTTGCATATTATTATTGATTTTATAATATACCCCCCCAGTTAAAAAACTTATATTATTTTATATATAACATATATTGGATACATAATTGTGTATTATGTAAGTTAATATATGTTATATATCTTGAATCTGTAACAGCACAAAAGTCTCCAGATATCAACAGTCTAAATGGGTACTTATCATTTTCTCAGTGTTGTAATAGCTCAGCTCACCTAAAACAGTATCTGGATGTGCAATGGTAAATGCACTGACTCTTCCGAATTTACTTAATTATTTAAGTTAAATTCCTGCAAAAGCCTAACGCTGATTTGGCTTTTAACTAGAATATATATTTTAAATATCAGCAACTGATATCCTTCTTTCTTATCATAAACAACATTTTTCCATCAAGAGATACCAATAAAGGAAAATATGTAAGGAACCAAAAATGTGATAGAGAAACCTACCATTCCATAGGTAATGTACCGATAAGGAAGTTCAACTTCCATGTGCTGTCTTGCTTTTCGAATGTCATCATATGGTATACTGAAGATTTTACAGGCTAAAGGAATGGTGATCTTTTTCATTATATTTCTGACTATTAGTACAAATACCATTCCTATAAGGATCCGCATTATGGCTTTTCCAAAAAGAGTCACAGTAATGGGGGGCCTAACTAAAGGTAACATATCCACAGAAGGATCTAACATTAGACCCATGTTATAGGTAACATGAGAACCACATGCAATCCCAGCACCACTTCCTAAAATCTCAGCTGTGTCTCCTCGGGACGTACTCCAGGTGTCGAGAGTGAAAGAAAAGATCCCCAAGGCTAAGTGAAGCCCAATGATGATTAATGGAGCATATTTGTGAGTTTGGTTGAAGTTGTCAATCAGGTCCACAAATGGATAGAAGACAACTAAAATTAAAATGGTATATAGGAATCCAGCAATAATATCCTGGGAAAAGAGAAAAGTAAAGTTGTTTAGTATAACACTATTTTTGGCATTAAAAATATATATATTTCACATCTTGAATGTTAATAGATACAAATTTTTAAAATATGTCACATCCTCAAAGTAAACTTTACTAATTGGCCATATAATGGGTACTAAAAACTGTTTGAATGATAATAAAAAATAATAATAATAATAATTGTTTTCATAGTTCTACCCTTTTATAAATTAATCTACAATATTAAAAGTATATATAAATGTAAATTTTTATGAACTTAAGTAAACATATATACTATACAAATTTATATTCAAATCTTAAACAATTAAATATGCTTCAATTACATGGTTTTGATTTCCAGGAAAAAGAATATACTTATTTTTCAAAGACATAATCTTCACTTTCATTTACTTAAACATATAATTCAAAATTAGAGAGGCTAGAAAGCCTGAATAGTTCTCTTTTCTCATTTATTCATTCATTCATTCACTGAACAAATACTGAGTACCTACATGTGCCTGGCACTATTTTAGGGACCAAGGATACATTACTTAAAGAATGACAAGATTCCTGCTGTCAAAGAGCTTATATTATAATGGAAAAGACTACTATATACTGCTTTACTTTCAATAACCCTATAGGTAAAACAGTAGATAAATATTACAATTTCAGGTAGTTATAAGTGTTATGAAATAAACTGAAACAGGACAATGGGATAGTATGATGAAAGAACCTATTAGAGTGATTACAGAAACCTGTCTGAGGATGTGACACTTGCACAGAGGAGACCTGATTCCAAAAAGGAGTCAGCATTATCTTTAGATCTAAGGAAAAGCATTCTAGGTATTGAGACTACCAAATGTCAAGAGCCGGAGGCAGGAAAGATCCTAGTGAGTTCCCAGCAGAAAGAAAGAAGGAACTCCTACCTTTTGCAACAGCACGGATGGAACTGGAGACTATTATGCTAAATGAAATAAGCCAGTCAGTGATGCTAAATGAAATAAGCCAGTCAGTGAAAGACAAATACCGTATACTATATACAAATACACTAGTAAACAAAATAAACTAATGAAGAAAATAGAACCACAGGTGTGGAAACATGGAGCAGACTGAAAGTAACCAGAGGGGAGGGGAGTGGGAGACAATGGTGGAAAGAAGAGGACTAAACAAAGGACATGTATGAATAACCCACAGACATGGAAAACTGGAGACTGACTGGAGGGGCAGGGGGTGAGATGGGCAGAGGAGGGCAAAGGGGGAAAATCTGACACAACTGTAATAGAATAACAATAAAAAATTATTAAAAAATACTAACTAAATAAATTAAAAATGAAATAATGTTGATAACAACAACAAAAAACCCTAGTGAGTTCAAGAAACTAAGAAAAATCCAGCATGACTCAAACACTGAGCAAAGGAAAGAAGGATGTGGTATGAAGTCAAAGAGATAAACAGACACTAAATCATTTGGGCTCTTATAGACTAGGTAAGCAGTTTAAATTTTATTTCAAAAGTGATAGAGAGCCAGGGAAGGATTGCAAAGCAGGAGTGCAACACTCCATCTGCTGTCTAGAGAATGAATCCGAGAGGAAAAGTATGGAATGGACAGGTGACCACTGGAAACAGTGGTGGGAGGCTGCTGCAGAGGTTCACTCTAGACATGGTTCATATCTACATGAAGAAAAGTACAGATGGATTTGGTGAACTATTTTAACACTAGAGGCAACAAGTTCAACTTGGTGATAGATTAAATGTGAGGGAGAAGCCGAAGAGAAAGGGGTCAAAGATGACTCCTAGTTTTAGGCATGAACAATTTGGGTAGGTGACAGAAAATGGTTTACTGGAGGAATTAAAGCTATTATTAGAAGAACTTTCGCTTCTGAATCATTCCTGACACGAATAAACTGTGTTCAGAATATCTACCTGGGACCTATTCTCTGTCACTGAAAATTTAATCAAGAGTTGCTTATATTCACTTCCTCGCTTCCTATTTTTTCTACACTCATCACTACACTGAAACTACTCTTTTCATACTAGTTCTTTAAAAAAAAAAATCCTCACCTGAGGATATGCTTTATTGCTTTTCAAAGAGAGAGGAGGGAGGGGAGGGGAGGAGAGAGAGAGAGAGAAACATCAATCAGTTGGTTGCCTCCCATACTTAACCTGACCAGGAATCAAACCCACAACCTGGGTATGTGTCCTGACTGGGGATGGAACTGATGGCCTTTTTGGTGTATGGGATGACACTCCAATCAACTGAGCAACCCAGCCAGGGCTTCATACTAGTTATCTTTATGTTGCCAATAACAGTGGTCACTCGACATCATTCAACACAGTTAAGCAAACCCCCATATGCCAAGTCAGGGTACATACAAGAATTTAGAACTCCAGTTGTCTCCTAGTGTTTTTTTTTTTTTTTTTTTAATTATAATACATTTCAGGTGTCCTGCTTGTAATTTTAATATGCCAGAGATACCAACAGGGTTTCTAAGAACACAACATATTGTTAGAATGGATTGTCTTTGATTATCTTCTTTAAAAATTTCAAAGTCCATCCAGCACAATAGAATTTAAACTTAATACATGCTCAAAATAGAAAAACTAGAAAACACAGATAAACAATAACAAATAGTTATTGTCCAGGAATAATCACTATTAAAATTTTGAGAGTTTACTATTCTAGATCTTTCTCTATAACATGTTTTTGGTGGGTTTTTTTTTTTTCTTGACTGGTTTGATTTTTTTCTTGTTATAAAAATGTTAAAGATGTACATACTACTTTACAATCTCATAATAAACTTCCAAAAAACATTTCCATATACAGACCCATAAATTTCTAATATAATTATGGTTGGGAAAGTAGGTTAATATTAAAAATAAACAAAGCTATTGCTGTGTTGCAACAGTAACAAAGCATATAGCACATACTGAATGGAGTGCTCATTATAAATTATTTAGAGCATGTTAGAACGCTCTTCTTAATGAAGATACCAGCTTAGATCATTGGTATCTAAGCACCTATTAGCAAGTTCTACAACATACTCTGCCTATAGATCCATCCATACTAATTTCAAAATAAACAGTGAAGATACAAACTATGATTAAGAAAATAGTTCAAATTGCAGATAATTACTAAAATATTAAAATACAGAAAAATGTGGGGGTGAAAGGAGTATAAAAGGGATAAATGGATTTAATAGAAAAATACAAAAAAATGAAGAAAAATAAAAAACACAGAAAAAAGCTGGGTACACATGGTGCACCTTTTGTGTGGGCCAAGTACACCCTCCTCTTGTAGCTGAGCCTTTGTTGCTGTTGGCATGTCAATGGGAGGGATTTGTCCAGCCCAGTCAGTTGCAAGGACTGGCTATCACCGCTGACCAATGACCTTCACCCTACTTGGAAGATCAGCTGTGCAAGGGCAGGGTGGTGGCGCTCCTACTGGTCTGTAGATGTCCACTTGGTGTGCAGGTTCTGGGGTTTCCTGGGTGGTGCAGACCAAGGTCAGCCCCCAATTGTGTTCTGCCTGGGGCCACCTTGCATGAGCTATAAAGCAATCTGCAGATAACTACTACTTGTGCTGGGCTTGGATTTCCAGGCTTAACTAAGCTATGCATTTAGGTTAGCTGCTGCTAGTGCCTGACCTGGAGCCACTAAGCAAGAGGTATGGGGGAACTGGTGGCTCACTGAGGCCAGCTGTTGCTTGTTTGATAGGATTTAAGAAGGCCAGCCATTCATATGTAAAAGTCACTGTTAACAGCTTGTAGGCCCGAGCTTTCAAGTTTGGTGGGACTTTGCTCCAGCATGGAGCAAACTGTTAGCCAGGTTGATGGAGTCATATATGGCATTGACCTGCCAGCTCTGGGGGGAGGATTCAGAAAAGTGACGATGGCCTCTGTTGCCTTTCTGTCTGGGAGAAAGCTGTCCTCCAGCTCTTGCCTTGATGCCAGACAGACACTCCAGTTCCTTTCTGTATGCCACTGGTGCCTTTCAAGCTGCTACTCAGTGGTGGAACTCAGAGGGAGTGAGTCTGAGTAATTCTGTGTGGGGGTTCTTTAAGGGGAACTGCTTGGGATTCCAGTAGTTCCCTCCACCGACTCAGTCCCTGCTGGTTTTTGCAGCCAGAAGTTATGGGGACTTATCTTCCTGGCACTGGAACCCTGGTATGGAATTGGAACTCCTTGCTCCCAAAATATCCCTCCCAAATTTTTATCTAGTACATGTGGATGTGGGACCAACCCATTCCGTGTCTCTGCCCCAATGTGGTTTCTTTAATCCACAGCTGTCATACTTCCATTCACCTTGATTTCTGACAGTTCTGAGTGATGGTTTTTCTATAGTTCAGTTGTAATTTGATGTGGTTGTACAAGGAGGTGATCTTTGTTTACCTATGATGCCGTGTTGACTGGAAAACCTCATTTTTTTATCACTCACAAATGCATAACCATTTGAAGTATCTTAGGATACTGTTAACCTTTGGTAGAAGGGAGTAACTCTAAAAAGGCACAGAGATGGATAACAACATTTTCTTGTGACAAATATTATAATTGATATAAGACTGATACTTAGGCTCATTATAAAATTAGTAGAGATTAGTCAGAAACAGAGAATTGTATATAAATTCACAACTTGTATTAATATAAATTATAAAAAGTCAAACACAAATAATTTGCTTATTAAAATCATATTTGGGGCTTCTGGAAATTTACTACTGCAGCAGTAGCTTCCAGAGGCAAACAATCTCTGTAAGAAATAGAAACCCAGTATTTCCAAAGTTATGACTAAAGCTAAGGAGATATTTTTATGAGTAGAAAATTATAACAGGAAAGTTGTTAAAGACAAGAAAAATTCAATATATTCATTAGAAATTTTTGGATTCCCTAAATTAGTTCATCTATCTCCACCTTTTTTTGATCATGTATCTACAACATAATATATAATGTATTCACAGAGTGTTTTAAGAGACACCCACTAGATGAAAGGGATAGAGAGAGAAAACATAATAGTTACTTTTCTCATGTTGCTTATTGTCTACTGGGGGTTACGGATAAGGCAAAAAAATCATTTTCAGTTTAGAATAAGTGCCATGTCAGAATTATGGTTGAAAGGCTCTGGCAGAAGCATCACCTAACCAATCTTACAAAAGGAGAAGATGGAAAAGGTAATGAGGCTTTTAGGAAATAAGAGCATTTTTGTGAATCTTGAAGAATGGATAGGTTAGTTAGGCTAAGAAAGATAAAGGGCATTTCATGTATAGGTTACAGCAATCCTAAAGAAAGGGATGGAGGTAAGAAACACCCTTTGCATTTGAGAAAACTTAAAGTCATTCAGTATGGCATCACATTTGTGTTTTGGGAAGTACACTATAATAAGAAACTGAACACTGCATGGAATGGTGTCAGACCAGAAAGAGGACTACTTATTAAGAAGCTGTTGCAATAATCTGGTTAAAAGATGAAGAAGGGAAGAGAGGAGATGTGGCTGAATAGGGTACACAGGGACGCCAACATAGTTTAAGTGCATTTAAGTTTCTGAAGTACTGGGTCTTGATTAATAAGCAGAGCTCTCCCTGATTTCTGTATTCCCATTGTTGGTTTTGACTCAGCATTACAGGAGGCATACAAAAAATGAAAAGGAAAAGAAAACTGAGACTTGAAGAAGGGAGAAATGTTATCCTGAGTATAATACCTGGTTATTGTGGTTTCTGGGAATTCTTTTTTATGAAGTACGTGATTACTACATTAAAATTTACTTCCACAAATCATCATGCTGACATTTTTGCAAAGCGCAGATTTACAATAACTATATTTTCTCATTTAGTTTCATGTAAGTTCACAAATAATATAAAATAATTATATTGCCGGTTAATTTCATAAAAAGTAAAGCACTATAAACACAACATTTTTCTTACCAGAATGGAGTGCATTCCCATGTAAATTCTACTTAGGCAAACTAGGGAACACCAGCAGGGAATAAGAATCAGTCCATATATAAGAGGATACTAAAGGGGGAAAAAAGTAAAATTAAATAAATTAGGCTAAATACAAACAAGCAAATTAAAAACAAATCACTATACTATAAAATTCCATGAAAACAAGAACTGTGAGTTTTTAACTTCTCAATGTATCCCAGTACTAACCCCAAACATGGCACACAGCAGACACATTCAAGAAATCCTTTTGCATGAAATGAACAAGTGAATGAAATAGTGTTTCCACACTCTTCGTTGGGGGAACTGACTCATTTTTGCTTCTACAGTAAAGATTCAATCACCGGCTACAGAAGAAAAACAGGTAGGAGACATACTTTTACTATGGCTACAAAATGAAAGTGCCTCTGGAATAGTACCTACATCTGGCCCATGGAGGGTCCTCACTAACCGGGGGAGGCAGACTAGGCATTATCTCCCTCTCATTTCCATTAGTAACTGTTATCTACAGTTCCTAGTCACATTTCTCCATTTTTAATTTTATTTTTTATTTTAATTGGTGTTCAAGTACATTTTCCTGCCTTTTACTTCCATCCCAGCCTGCTGCCCCCTGCATTCCCCATTTTGAATCAATACCTTGTAATTTGTTTTCCACTTCTACTTCTCCACTAAAATTTCAAATGATAACCTTATTGATAAAAATTTTAATAGGATACTGGGAGCAGTAGACCACAAAAAAGAAAAAACTGTAGACAAGTCTTGGTTTCAGTTGGCACTAGTTTAGGAGTTGGTTTTGACTCTCCTGGCATTAGAGGGAGAAAGAAATGGTGGATAGGCATGGTGGTAAATTTCTAAAGAAAGGGGGAGAGCATATTTGAGGCAGTTCAAGAATTTGAAGCCAAGGTGGTTCAATAAGAAGCGGTATTGATAGAAAGTAGTTAAATAAGCATTTAAGAAGAATGGTAAAAATTTAATACATACAGTATTTTGACTTTTCCAGTGCATTTAACATGGCCTACCACTTTCTTCATACCCTTGATTTTTATAGCATCACACTCTCCTGGTTCCCTTTTAACTATCTTTTTTTTCCCCCCCCACACAAGAACCCATGTGCTTCTTCTTGTTCCTTATATATTGCTATAAATAAGAATTCAGCTCAGTAGTTGGCTGCAGCTTTACCTTTTCTTATTTTTTAACCTTTACTTATTAGCATGCTGAAGCCCCCACCTGCGTTTTGCTCAGGGACACCCTGCCTGAGCCATAGAGCAATCTGAGATGGCTGCTGCTTGTGCTGGGCTTGGAGATTCCCAGGCAAAGCCAAGCTGTGAATCTAGGTTGGCTGCTGTTAGTGCCATGCCTGGGCCATGTAGCAAGAGATATGGGGGCTAGTGGCTCACTGAGGCTAGCTGTTTTTGTTTAAAAGGATTTAGAAGTTGTGAAGCATGAACCAAGACCAGCCACGTATATGGTAAAGTCACTGTAACAGTTGTAAGTTGGCGGGGCAAACAGTATTAGCCAGGTTGATGGAGTCTTAGATACTGCACCTGCCTACTGGCTCTATGGCTTTACCCTCCTTTCTGTTTAGGGGAAAGCTGTCCCCAAGCTCTCGCCTTGAATGGAGCCAGCCACTTCAGTTCCTCCCTGTATGCCACTGGTGCCTTTCAAGCAGCTATCCCAGTGCTCTGGCTCAGAGAGAGTGAGTCTGAGCAACTCTGTGTGTGGGTTCTTTAAAAGGAACTGCTTGGGACTCCAGTAGTTTCTTCTACCACCCAATCCCTGCTGGTTTTTAGCAGCCAGAAGTTATGGGGACTTATCTTCCTGGCACTGGAACCGTGGGCTGGAGGACCTGGTATGGGGCCAGGACTCCTTGCTCCTGAGATATCCCTCCCAAATTTTTATCCACCACATGTCAATGTGGTACACTAGCCCATTCCATGTCTCCACCCCTCCTACCAGTCTGGATAGATGTGGTTTCTTTAATTCCATAGTTGTCAGACTTCCATTCAACTCAAACCTGACAAGTCTGTGTGATGGTTGTTCAGTAATTCAGTCGTAATTTTGATGTGGTTGTGCAAGGAGGTGATCCATTTTTACCTATGCTGCTTTCCTGACCTGAAGTCCCACATACGCTACTTTCCGTCTATGAACTTTCTTCCATACAGTTGTGACCCTGGAAGCCACATGTTGAGATGCATCACAAGATGGGCAAACTTCCATCAACCTGGGTTCTTTTGAGTTTCTAAGTAGAACAAAGCTGTTTGCCAAGCCATAATGAATATGTAGCAAAAATGAGAAGTAAGTTTTGTTGCAGAGCTGAGATCTGGGGGCTAATTCATTCCCAGAGCATAATAAAGCCTATCATAATTAAAATAGTAATGGAGAAAGGATCAAGAGTTCAGGAGTGTGTGTGGGGGGGCAAGGTTAAAGCAGTAAGTAAAAGACAGCCAATGCATACTTCATTGAGAAGCAAAGATTTGAGGAAAGACTAGATGGGGGTGAGAGAATTAATCAAGCAGATACCCGAGGGAAGAATTTACCAGGCAAGGGAATCAGGCAGAAGAAGCAAGTCTCTAATAAGGAAATGTGACTGACAAGGAGGCCAGTGTGGCCAGAGCAGAGAAAGCAAGTAGGAGGAGAGGTGAGACAGATAAAGGGGCCAGAGCAAGCAAAAGCCGAGAGGCCCCTGTACGAAATTTGACTTTTATTGTGAATCAAATGGGGAGCTGTTGCAGGGTTTTCAACAGAGCAGTGTCACGGTGGTTTGCTATGTTGAGATTAGACAATAATGGATCGAAAGTGGAAATAGGGAGACCAGTTAAAAAGCTGTTGGTATAACCTAGGTGAGAGGTAATGGTAGCTTCCGTCTCTGTATTAGGCATTCAGGACTGTTTCATTTTTCTGTTAATTAAAAAACAAACAAACACTTAATAGACACTTAGTAAAGTAGAGCCAAAAAAGAGAACAACAAACAAGAAATTCTCCTATGCTGGCCTCCCCTTTTTGCACTTAGACCCTATGAAGAAGTAAAAATGTACGAAGTTGTTGATGGAAATTACTTGTATACAAAAGATTGAAGAAAAATTTATTTATAAAGTCCCAAAAGCTAGAGCTGAAGGTAGAGAAAAAAGGAAGGTTTTGATGTAGGGACAATGAAACTGAATTTCACAACTCAATCCACATTAATTCAGGTTTACCATGCTCAAAGTACTTAAATGAGAGAATTAGAAATGCAATTAAGCTGCACGCAGAGGTTAAGGAAGAGAATGCTAGCCTTTTTATTTTCCCTTTACCCTGTTTCAGAGCACTTTTAGACTTTACTAGGGTAAGGTGACCAGTTGGGAAAAGAAGGAGTCACTATTAATTCTTGATTGGTTGATGTTTTTCAGCTATTAGTTTCTACCTTCAGAATATTTCCCCTAGATTATTTTTTCTGGAAACAAACACATTTGGAGGAATACCTAATCCAAGTCTGACTCCATGACTTTCATATTTATTTCCCATTGAATAATAAAATTCTGAGTCATGAAGTATCAATGCAAAGAAGTATTTCATCAGTTAATTTTAAGCAGATAAAAAAAGATCACAGCCCTGGCTGGCTTGGTGGTTGGAGTGCCAGCCTGCAAACCAAAGGGTCACCAGTTCAATTTCTAGGCAGGACACATGCCTGGGTTGTGGGCCAGGTCCCCAGTAGTGGGTGCGTAAGAGGCAACCACACATTGATGTTTCTCTCCCTCTCTTTCTCCATCCTTTTCCCTCTCTAAAAATAAATAAATAAATAAATTTTAAAAAGTCACGGATTTTAAAATTAAAGGAAATAAAACAAACTAGATAGATTAGATAAAAGTAATAATTTAAAAGTGGAATCACGGCCCTGGCTGGGTAGCTCAGTCAGTTAGAGCATCATCCTCATATGCCAAGGTTGTGGGTTCGATCTCCAGGCAGGGCACATACTTAAGGATGTCAATTCCATTTCCAGACAGGACACATATGGGAGGCAACTGACTGACGGTTTCTCTCTCTCTCTCTTTCCTTCCCCATCCCTCTCTCTCTAAAATCAATAACAACATATCCTCAGTTAAGGATAAAAATTAAATTAAATTAAATTAAATCAAATCAAAAGAGTGTTTCATGGGGGGATGAAGAATTATTCATAAAAACCAGTTTACCTAGCATATTATTTATACAATATCCAAATTGCATCTATATTTAATTTTATATTAAACTCTCTCTAGAAACAAATTTAGGACTGCTATCCTCATTTAGATGTAAGTGGAAGAAAAACAGACTTATGCAGAATTATCCTTCCCTCCCAAAATACTGGAACTTACCACAAATATATAAAATATATATAGACCACTCCATTTTAGTCATCTTTGTTAGTTCTTCTTTTCTTACAAGTCCTTAATATTAGTGTGCTCCAGGGCTTAGTTCTAAGTATACTTCATTTACCAATCTATACTCACTTCCTTAATGACCTTAGGAATTACGTATAATCCACATGTCCATAACTAAAATTTCTGTCTCTGGTCGGGACCTCTCCTGAATACCAGACCTGTATATCTAACTGTCATCTTGCTTTGTCTACTTCAATATCTAACAGGCATCTCAAATGTAACATGATCAAATCTGAACTCCTGATTTCTCTTCCATCTCATCTGATCAGTTACTCTTGAAGATATCTCCTTCTTAGCTAATGACTTCTTTACTATTCCTTAGGCCAAACATTTTGCTGTTATCTTTGACTTCCTCAATTCATATCTAATCCATTATCCTTCAAAATATATCACACTATTAATTGAAATCCCCATGGCAATCACAAAGAAAGTAAATAAAAAATATACACAAAAGGAAATGAGAAGACAATCAAAATGGTATATTACAAAAATATCAATTAAACAAAAAAGAAAGCAGTGATGTAGGAAATGAGAAAGAAAAAGAGGTATAAGACATGCAGAAAAAAAATTGCAAAATGGCAGAAGTCATTCCTTATCAGTGATTACTTTAAATGGAAATGGTTAAAATTTCCCAATCAAAAGGCAGAGATTTGCAGAATGGATAAGAACACAAGATCCAGCTATATACTGCCTAAAGGGGCTCACTTTGAATCCAAAGACACAAATTTGTTAAAAGTGAACTGGAAAAACACATTCCACGCAAACAAAAAACAAAAGAGAGTTAGGTGGCTATACTAATATCAGACAAAATAGACTTTAAGCCAAAACTTTTACAAAGGACACAAGAACAGTATAGGCTGATAAAAGGTAAATTCATTATGGAGATATAACAATTATAAACATGTTTACCAAACAACAGAGGCCCCAAATCAAACACTGACAGAATTGAAGAAATAAGACAGTGGAAAAGCCAGTTGCATCAGTGTTTAAAATTGACTATCCCACAGTCCTTTTCCTATGTAACACTTAAGAGATATTAAAAATTCTCCTGTAGCGTCAAGATTATTGCAAGTTTAACATTTTTCATGCCTTTTGAAAAGTGCAAGCCAGCCAGCACTACCTGAGAATAGTTTAACATTTTCTTTACTCTAAGTAAATGACTTTAAATTTCCTTGGCTTTCAGCCTCACAATAATACTGTTCACTATGCTTGCTTTCTTTTTCAATTGATTGTCATCTCAATTTAGCCACAAATTTAGCCACTTTTCCACCTTTTCTGTAGCTTCATCATTCACTTCAGATACTACATTAACATTTTCCTCACATACAAATAGGTGAATATCCTCTTCCTTTTTCTGGGTGCACTATATTGTTGATTCATTAATATGGCCAACAGAACAGTATCACATGCCTGAATGAATCTTATCTAACATGTATATTTTCCTTATCAAGCATATCACACCTTTCTTGTTTTAGGAACACTAGACACCTCTGCAGCACTGTGCTTGAGGACTGTTTTAAACAGCAAAACTATCACCACTAACAACAAAAAACACGAAACAAGTGAAAAACATCAAACCAAATTAACTTTGAAAAGGATTCTTGTTTACAGTATAATAGCCGAAACAAGGAAGCAGAGCACTGCCTTGTTCAACCTCAGCTGGGAACATGAACACTAGTTAGATGACAAACTTTTGCCTCTCTGCACATCTGTGAATGTACTGACTGTGGGGTTACAAATAAATTCTAATGAGTGGGTAAATTTACAAATATGCAATCCATGAATAATGAGTATCAACTGTATGCAAAATTAAACTTTTCTCAAGTAAACATAAGCCAATAAAAAAATCACAAGGGGGAGGCGTAGGTGGACACACTGCTCCTCCTCGCTCAACCAAACTTAAGGACAACAAAGATTTAGAAACAAGAAAACAACCAAAACTGATAGAAAACCGAACTGTACAGAAATCCGACAACCATTCATCCAGACTGGTAAGAGGGGCAGAGTTACAGCAGGAAAAAGTGGAGGTTAGCAGACCTGGGTGCACAGGCAGCGGCTGGCAGATCCAAGGCATACAAGTGGCAGCTAGTAGACCCTGGGCATGGGGTGGCAACAGGCAGACCCAGTGAGGCCCCACTAGGCGGCTGGCTGACCAGGCAGTCCCACATTCACATGCAGATAATTCAGGCGAAAACGGGGAGCAAGACAGGCCTGGCAACCTAGGACCCCAGCGCCAGGAAATAAAACCTAAAAACACTGATTGAAAATACTTGTGGGGGTTGAGGTGCTAGGAGAGACTCCCAGCCCCACAGGAGAGTTCACTGGAGAGACCCACAGGGTCCTAGAATGTACACAAGCCCACCCACATGGAAAGCAGCACCAGAAGGGCCCAATTTCCTTAAGGGAAGCAACGGAAGGGACTGGGATCCGAGAGAGCAGGGAACAAGCACCATTGTTCCCTCTCAGACCGCGCCCCCACATACAGCGTCACAATCTAGAGACCGGGCTGCCCCACCCCGGGGAACACCTAAGGCTCCGCCCCTCATATGTATCAGGCGCAACCAGACAAAAAAACAAAACAAACAAACAAACAAACAAAAAATGCTCAAATGGGAGAACAGTTCAAAGCCCCAGAGTCAATTCATCTAAGCGACCAACAGATAGCCAACCTATCAGGTGCACAGTTCAAAGCGCTAGTCATCAGGATGCTCGCAGAATTGGTTGATTTTGGTCGCAAATTAGATGAAAAAATGAAGGCTACAATAAGTGAAATAAAGGAAAACGCACAGGGAACCAATAGTGATGGGAGGAAAACTGGGACTCTAATCAATGGAGTGGACCAGAAGGAAAAAAGAAACAAATGACCAGAAAAGAAGGAACAAGAATTCAAAAAAATGAGGAGAGGCTTAGGAACATCCAGGACATCTTTAAATGTTCCAATATCCAAATTATAGGGGTACCAGAAGGGGAAGAGGAAGATCAACAAGTGGAAAACTTATTTGAACAAATAATAAAGGAGAACTTCCCCATTTTGGCAAAGAATATAGACTTCCAGGAAGTCCAGGAAGCTCAGAGAGTCCCAAAGAAGTTCGACCCAAGGAGGAACACACCAAGGCACATCATAGTTATATTACCCAAGGTTAAAATTAAGGAGAGAATCCTAAAAGCAGCTAGAGATAAGGGGACAGTCACCTACAAAGGAGTTCCCATCAGACTCTCAGCTGATTTCTCAAAAAAGACCTTCCAGGCAAGAAGGGGCTGCAAAGAAGTATTCCAAGTCATGAAAGGCAAGGACCTACATGCAAGATTGCTCTATCCAGCGAAGCTGTCATTTAGAATGGAAGGGAAGATAGAGTGCTTCCCAGATAAGGTCAAGTTAAAGGAGTTCATCATCACCAAACCCTTATTATATAAAATGTTAAAGGGACTTATCTAAGAAAAAGAAGATAAAAAATATGAACAGTAAAAAGACAGCAAACTCACAAATATTAACAACCACACCCAAAACAAAAGCAAACTAAGGAAACTTGAACAGGAACAGAAACACAAAAATGGAGATCACATGGAGGGTTCGCAACAGGGGAGTGGGAGGAGGAGAGAGGGAGAAAAGGTACACAGAATAAGCAGCATAGACGGTGGGTAGAAAACAGACAGGGGGAGGGCAAGAATAGTGTGGGAAATGTAGAAGCTAAAGAACTTACAACCCATGGACATGAACTAAAGTGGGGAATGTGGGTGGGAGGGGGTATGCAGGGTGGAGGGGAATGATTGGGGAGAAATGGGACAACTGTAATAGCATCATCAATAAAATATATTAAAAAATAAAAATTAAAAAAATCACAAGGGAAATTATACATTACTTAGAGATAAGCAAAAAAACAAAACACAACATACCAAAAAATATGTAATGCAGTCACAACAGAACTTAGAGGGAAATGGTAAGCAATAGAGGCCTACATTAAAAGAAGTATCTCAGATCAGTCACAACTCTATACCTCAAGGACTAGAAAAAGAGGAGCAAACTAAATGCAAAGCTAGCAGTAGCAGGGAAATAATAAAATGATTACAGTGAAGAAAAAGAAAATAGAGACTAGGAAAACAAAGGCAATCAACAAAACTAAAAGTTGTTTCTTTGAAAAGATTGACAAAATTGACAAATCATTTTTTGGTGACAAAAAAAAAAAAAGAAGAGGCAAATAATTTCAAAGATGAAAGTGGGGATATGACTACTGATCTTACAGAAGAAAAAGGATTATAAGAGAAAACTATGAAAACTGTATACCAACAAATTAGATAAGCTATGAAATGGGCAAATTCCTAGAAACACACAAATTGCCAAAACTCACTCAAGAAGAAATAGAAAGTCTAAATGGACTTATAACAATTAAAAAAAATAAATCAGCTATCACAATCCTTTAAACAAAGACAGACCCAGGTTTTAGATGGATTTACTAGCGATTGGAAAAGTCAGCATTTGTGCTGCCTGTCACTACCAGAACCAATAAATAGAGACAAGGACTGAATCTTTATAAATGTTTTATTCAGATACCAGTGATCTGAGAAGACGGTGGGTTATGTACCCTCAAAACTGTCTTAACATCTCATTTCAAGCTGACCTTTTTCATAAGGAGAAGAAAAGGGTAGGTAAGGGATTTGGAAAAAAGGTTAGTCAGATAAGTTACAGTCTCAACAATTCTTTATCTGTGTCACTGGATGTTCCCTCCCAGGAACACAATGGCTCAGAGAACCCCTGGGGCACAAAGGTTCAACTGCTCGTCTACCTCCTGGAGTCACATAGGTCATGTATTACAATTCCTGGAACAACAACTTTCCACATGCAATAATCACTTAAGCATATCAGCTATAACTACAGCTGAAATCTTTAGTTCCTGAGTTCCCCTGTCAATTCTACCAAACATTTAAAGAAGATTTAACATCAGTCTTTCTCCAGCTCTTCCAAAAAATAGAAGAGGAAACACTTCCTGATTCATTGTATGCGACAATTATCACCCTAATATCAAAGCCAGACAAAGATATCACAAGAAGAAATTACAGAGGAATATCCCCTGTGAATACTAATGCAAATATCATTTATAATAGTATTAGCAAACCAAATCCAACAGCACATTTTTGGGGGGATCCAAAAAACCCAGAATTTATTTATAAAAAATTGTGTATTTATTGTTACATGTTTAAACTTCAGTTACCTTCAAAGCACTCTCCATCTGATGCAATGCACCCATTTGGATGTTTTTTCCCACTCCTCAAAACAGATTTTTTTTTTTTTTTTTTTTTTTAGATTTTATTTATTTATCTTTAGAGGGGAAGGGAAGGAGAGAGGGAGAGAAACATCAATGTGCGGCTGCCTCTTGTATGTCCCCTGCCGGGAACTGGCCTGGCAACCCAGGCATGTGCCCTGACTGGGAATCGAACCGCGATCTTTCGGTTCGCAGGTCCGCGCTCAATCCACTGAGCTACACCAGCCAGGGCTCAAAACAGATTTTTAACTTGTTGATTTTGATGCCTTTTAGTGCTTCTGCTGTTTTTTGTTTCATTTCTTTCACATTGCCAAAATGTTTCCCTTTGAAGACTTTTTTTCATCCGGGGAAACAAAAAAGTTGCTCTGGGTAAGATTGGGTAAATAGGAAGGGTAGGGTAGGGGGTCATGCCATTTGGCCAAAAATTACTGAACACTCAGCGCTATGTGGGCAGGTACACTTGTAAATGACCCATTGTGAAATGAGCAAACACGTTGAAAGAATCTTCCAAACAAATTCAATGAAGCCAAATGCAACTTCTCATAACAATGCCAGTTGGTACATTGATACAGGTGGATTCCAAAAACACTCACCTAGTAGGGGAAGCCTGTACTACAAGGGGCCCATGCTCCAGAAGTTAATTCCAGGTGTTTTGGGGTCCCCTCTCATATTCTATCTCAAAAATAAGGGTCTTTAATTTATTTCTGTAATATTTTGTAGTTTTCAGTGTACTAGTTATTCACTTACTTGGTTAACTTTACTCCTAGGTATTGTGTCCTTTTGGGTACTATTGTAATTGAATTGTTTTATAAAGTTCCTTTTCAGATTGTTCATTGCTGGTGTATAGAAAAAGAGCTTTTTTAATCACATGATTATATCAATAGATACTGAAAAAGCATTTGATAAAATCCGGCACCGATTTATGATGAAAACACTCAGCAAAGTGGGAGTAGAGGGAGCATACCTGAACATCATAAAGAGTATATACAAGAAACCCAGTGCCAATATTATATGCAATGGGCAAAATCTAAAAGCTTTCCAACTAAGATCAGGAACAAGACAAGGGTTTCCACTTTCACCACTTTTATTCAACACAGTACAGAAAGTTCTAGCCACAGCAATCAGACAAGAAAAAGAAATAAAAGACATCCAAATTGGAAAGGAGGAAGTAAAACTGCCACTATTCACAGATGACATTATAACTGACATTATAACACAGATGTTAGTGTACATAGAACACTTTATAGTCTCCACCAAAAACCTACTCAATCTCATTAAGTGAATTTGGCAAAATAGTGGGATACAAAGTCAATATTCAGAAATTGATGGCATTATTGTACACCAACAATGGAACATCAGAAAGAGAAATTAGGGAGGGAATCCCATTTACTAGAGCAACAAGAAAAATAAAGCACTTAGGAATAAATTTAACCAGGGAGGTAAAAGACTTCTACTCAGAAAACTATAGAACACCAAAGAAAGAAACTGAGGATGATAAAAATAAATGGAAGCATATACCATGTTCATGGATTGGAAGAATAACACCATTAAAATGTCCATACTATCCAAAGCAATCTATACACTCAATATAATTCCTATGAAAATACCAATGGCATAGTTCACAGATCTAGAACAAATATTTCAAAAATTTATATGCAATAAAAAAAGGGCCTGAAAAGCCTCAGCAGTCTGACAGAGTCCTTAAGAAAGAACCAAGTAGGAGGGATTGCAATACCTGATATCAAACTATACTACTAGGCCGCCGTAATCAAAACAGTCTGTTAATGGCATAAGAACAGACACATAGATCAATGGAACAGAATAGAGATCCCAGAGATAAACCCATGTCTCTATGGTCAATTAATATTTGACAAAGGGGGATATGAGCATACAGTGGAGTAAAAATTGTCTCTTCAATAAACTGTGTTGGGAAAACTGGACTGGTACATGCAAAAAAAGGAAACTAGACCACCAACTTATACCATACACCAGAATAAAAGGCAAATACAAGTTGTGACACCATGAAGTCCTAGAGGAAAAGATAGGCAGCAAAATTTCAGATATCCCACGTAGCAATATGTTTGCTGATATATCTCCTAGAGCAAGGGAAATGAAGGAAAAAATAAACGAATGGGACTACATCAAATTAAAAAGCTTCTGCATGGCTAAAGAAACCATCATCAAAATGAAAAGGGAATTGACCATATGGGAGAACATATTTGCCAATGACACAACAGACAAAGGTTTGATCTACAAAATACAAAGAACTCATATGACTCAACACCAAGAAGACAAATGATCCAATTAAAAAATGGGCAAAGGACCTGAATAGGCACTTCTCTAAGGAGGACATATAGATAGCCCCTGGATATATGAAAGGATGCTCAACATCACTAGTCATCAGGGAGGTGTAAATTAAAACCTCAATGAGATTATCACCTCATACCTGTCAGAATGGCCATCATTAATAAATCGATGAATAACAAGTGCTGACAAGGATGAGGGAAAAGGGAACCCTAGTGCAGTGTTGGTGGGAATGCAGACTGCTGCAGCCACTGTGGAAAACAGTATGGAATTTCCTTAAAAAACTGAAAATGGAACTGCCTTTTGACCCAGCAATTCTGCTGCTGGGAATATGCCCTAAGAATTCCAAACCACCAATTCTAATGAACTTAGGTGCCCCTATGTTCATAGCAGCACTATTTATAATAGCCAAGTGTTGGAAACAGCCTAAGTGCCCATTAGTAAATGAGTGGATCAAAAAACTATGGTACAGGACTTCCGGCCAAGATGGAGGCATAGGCGGACACACTGTGCCTCCTCTCACAACCAAAATTAAGGACAACAAATATTTAGAAATAAGAAAACAACGAGAACTTCTAGAAAATTGAACTGTACAGAAGTCCAACAAACATTCATCCAGACTGGTAGGAGGGGTGGAGTCGCAGCCGGAGAAGGTGGAGGTGCGGGAGCGCAAGCAGCAGCGGCTGGCAGTTCCCCGGTGCACAGGCGGCGGCTGGCGGTCCCTGGGCACAGGGGGGCAACTGTACAGATCCAGTGAGGCCGCACAGGGCGGCTGGCTGACCAGGTGGTCCCACATTCACGCGTGCAGACGGTCCAGGCAAAGGGGAAGTGGCAGAAGGGACTGAATCCAGGAGAGAGCGGAGCAGGCACCATTGTTCCCTCTCAGACCCCGCCCCCACATACAGCATCACAACCCAGCGACTGGGCTGCCCCGCACTGGGGAGCACCAGAGGCTCCACTCCTATGTAACAGCACGTGCGCGTGCGCAGATAATCCAGGTGAAGGGGAAGCGGCGGAGAGGACCCGAGTCCAGGAGAGAGTGGAGCAGGCACCATTGTTCCCTCTTGGACCCCGCCCCCACCTATAGCGTCACAATCCAGCAACTGGGCTGCCCTGAGGAACACCTAAGGCTCCACCCCTCATACGTAATAGCCGCGACCAGACTAAAACCAAAACAAAGCAAAAAAAACCCCACCAAAAATGGCTCAAACCGGAGAACCAATCAAAGCCCCAGAGCCAATTCCTCTAAGCCGTGAAGAGATAGCCAACCTATCAGATGCACAGTTCAAAGCACTGGTCATCAGAATGCTCACAGAATTGGTTGATTTTGCTCACAAATTAGATGAAAAAATGCAGGCTATAATACGTGAAATGAAGGAAGATGCATGGGGAACTGATAGAGATGGAAGGAAAACTGGGACTCAAATCAATGGAGTGGACCAGAAGGAAGAAACTAACAACCAAACAGAAAACGAGGAAGAAACAAGAATTCAAAAAAATGAGGAGAGGCTTAGGAACCTCCGGGACATCGTTAAACGTCCCAACATCCGAATTATAGGGGTCCTAGAAGGGGAAGAAGAAGAACAACAAGTGGAAAACTTATTTGAACAAATAATAAAGGAGAACTTCCCCAATCTGGCAAAGGAAATAGACTACCAGGACGTCCAGGAAGCTCAGAGAGTCCCAAAGAAGTTGGACCCAAGGAGGAACACACCAAGGCACATTATAATTACATTAGCCAAGATTCAAATGAAGCAGAGAATTCTAGAAGCAGCAAGGGATAAGGGGACAGTCACCTACAAAGGAGTTCCCATCAGACTGTCAGCTGATTTCTCAAAAGAGACCTTCCAGGCAAGAAGGGGCTGGAAAGAAATATTTGAAATCTTGAAAAGCAGGGACCTACATCCAAAATTGCTTTATCCAGCAAAGCTGTCATTTAGAATGGAAGGACAGATAAAGCGCTTCTCAGATAAGGTCAAGTTCAAGGAGTTCATCATCGCCAAGCCCTTTTTATATGAAATGTTAAAGGGACTTATCTAAGAAAAAGAAGATAAAAATATGACAGTGAAAAGACTGCAAACTCACAGCTATTAAGAACCATACCTAAAACAAAAGCAAACTAAGCAAACAGCTAGAACAGGGACAGAAACACAGAAATAGAGATCATATGGAGGGTTAGCAACAGGGGAGTGGGAGGAGGAGAGAGGGGGAAAGGTACAGAGAATAAATAGCATAGATGGTGAGTAGAAAATAGACAGGGGGAGGGCAAGAATAGTATGGGAAATGTAGAAGCTAAAGAACTTATGACATATGGACATGAACTAAAGGGGGGAATGTGGGTGGGAGAGGGTGTGTAGAGTGGAGGGGAATGATGGGGGAGAAATGGGACAACTGTAATAGCATCATCAATGAAATATATTTAAAAAAACAATAAATAAAAAAATAAAGATCATTCCAAAAAAACAAACAAACAAAAAAACAAAACAAAACTATGGTACATTTACAAAATGGAATATGATGCAGTAGAACGAAAGAAGGAGCTCCTACCCTTCTGGATAGCATGGATGGAACTGGAGAGCATTATGCTAAGTGAAATAAGCCAGTCAGTGAAAGAGAAATACCATATGATCCCACCTATAAGAGGATTCTAATGAACAAAATAAACTAATGAGCAAAACAGAATGAGAGGACTATTGGAACAGACTGACAGCAACCAGAAAGGAGGGTGGAGGGGAATAAAAGTGGAAAGAAGTGGGAGGGACTAGTCAAACAACATATATGAATGACTCATGGACACAGACAACAGTGAGGGGACTGACTGTTGGAGCAGGGTGGACTATGTGGAGGACAGTATAGGGGGAAAATTGGGACAACTGTAACAGAATAACAATAAAATTTTTTTTAAAAGGAACAGCTTTTGGGTGCTGGATCTTGTACCTTACAACTTTGCTGAATTCATTTATTAACTGTAGAAGTGGGTAAATGAATATGGATTCTTTGAGATTTCTTATTTTTAAGATCATGTCATCTGTTGCCCTGACCAGTGTGGCTCAGTTGGTTGGGTAGCAACCTGCAAAGCAAGGGGTTGCTGGTTTGATTCCCAATTGGGATGCATGCCTGGTGGTGGATTCCATCCCTGGTTGGTGCATGTGAAAAAGCAACTGATGGATGTTTCTCTCCCTCTCCCTTCCCCTCTTTCTAAAAATAAATAATAAAGGAATAATAAATAATTTAAAAGGAAAGTATTTTTTTAAAAAAAGATCATGTCATCTGTGAACAGAGAGCTTTACTTCTTCCTTTCCAATTTAGATGTGTTATTTCTTTTCTTTTTTTCCCCTAATTACTTTGGTTAGAAGTTACTATATACAATGTTAGATAGCAGTGGTGAGAGGGGGACATCCCTGCCTTATTCCTAATCTTGGGGAGAAACTTTGAGTCTTTCACCATTGAATACAATGTTATGTGTAGATATTTCATAAATGCCCATTATCATGTTAAGGAGATTCCCTTCTAAGCCTTTTGAGTGCTAGATGATCAGGGGTGTGTGTATGTATATATTTTTTCATATAACAACCAGCATATTATGAACTGTATTTTCTATACTAAAGGCAAAAACAAACAAAACAAAAAACATAATCAAAATAGCATGTTTTCCTTCATGGCATTTCCACACTGGTAGGCTAATGTAGAATAATATAGAGGTTCAAATAGGTAAAACAAACAAAAAAAAAGTAACCCATATCCAGTCATTTAATGTCCATATTAATGATAAAAATGTTAACTGAAACATTTTCAAATTAATCTATTGTTTTGATCTCTTCACATCTAATGTCATCTTAGTTACTTACTGTTTCTCTTCTAAACTTAAGTCACAACTGTCAGTTTAACAACAGAACTCATCACATAAATATTAATAATTTTAAATACATTTCATATTCCAAATCATAATAAGGAAAGTACTACTTACTACCATACTAGTTGATGTAGCCTTATGTTAACAAAATAGGATCCATTTCTCAATTCCTATTATAGGGAAGGGATTTGTAAGGAAAGAAAGAGAAGGGCTATGTGTTACATCATTTTTAGAGCTTCAGGCAGACCACAGCTTCCCAGATAGTTAAGAACAAGAAATTCCTGATTGCCTCTGCAGAAACCGGAGCAAAAACAAAAGAAACAGTAAATCCAGTTTCCCATACAGTTTTCAATTCATAAATTCATTCCAATTACAACCTATCAAATAATTTTTTAATCTGTTTCTTGGATAATCTAGCCCTATTTGTTACAAGGCACCAGAAAACTTCTCTAGTGCCTGGTGTAGATTCTGTGGTGATTTGTTTTTTAAAAATCCCTATTCAAATCTCCCGGGTTGGGAGCAAATCTAGTTTGGGGTGACAATAGCTCTTCTGGAGCTGCTTGGGCACTTTGGAAGAGTAAGTAGAATAGGAGCAATTAAGTACAGTAATTTCCAAAATGCAAAGACATTATAATAGAAAACTCAAATTCTGTTTTTTCCCCATTGGCAAGTATAGCAATTCTGTATGAGCCCCAGTTTCTATTTTTTAAAGTCAGAACTAGAAAGACTAGGAAGGACTATGTCTTTCTCCTTTTCCTCTGCTGTAGAAATCTGACCAACTTCTCTCTCACTTCTGTACACATTTGTTGTACTGTCTTCTACTTTACTTTCTCTCTACCTAAAATCCCACCTGATCTAATCCTTTATTTCTGATAGACCAACTGGCTAGAATTTTTAAAGCCAAAATTCAATTCTAGGTAGATATTAGAAGAAATGAATATGGATTTGTTCTTTACTGAAATGTTAATAGATGAAATAATTTTATTTAACATACAACTACTACGTACCAGGTGCTATGCTATGAGCTTTACAAGTACTAACTCATTTAATCATCAGAACAACCGTATGGGGTAGGTATTCTAATTTAAATTAAACTGAGGCAAAGAGAGGCCCAAGACCGAACAGATATATATTGAGTTACAGAGCTGAGATTCAAACAATGAAAGTCTGATTACTGAGTCTGAGCTCAACCACTATGCTAAGCTGACTTTCATGTATAAAGTGTGCTGTTTGTATCTCTAGGATCAAGCAGATTATCACTCAGTTATTTTTTAATTAGGTTTTTCTTATAATGGAGACTAGATACAAATTCCATTTAATTAGAGATATGAGATCTTAAAGGTATTAATTCCACACTCCTCTTTTTACAGATGAAGAAACTGACCCAGGGAATGCTAAATAACATTAGTATTATATTCTAGTGGTCTATTCTAATGCCTTTTACAATTAACATGCTTATTACTTTATACTTTTATCATTACAAATATATAATAATTTTAAGTTTGTTAGGAGTTCCTAGTTTGTTTTCTTTTTCTTAGAGAATGTTGACCTTTATCTGCTGAATTTATGTATCTCCTCAAATAAGCTTTTACTTAAATTCAATCTTTAGATCTTATCAAAAGAGAAAGAAAAATGTGCAAGGCTTCTCATTATTTTCAAATTCATAAAAATTTACTAAACCCAAAACAGTTCACAGAACCTCCTAGATGCTTTTAACTTCATACCACCACCTAATCTTTTCATTGCACATCCTGCTACAGGAACACTTATCTAAACATTTCCTTCAGTTATTCTACCCAACAGTTTTATTTTTACTGATATGCTTTCCTTAACTATTTATCACACATAATCAGAATTATTTTTTATATTATGGCATTTCCCACTGATATTCATAGAAGTTAGTAAAAGAAGTCAATAAAATTACTTGAAATTAAAGTAATCACGAAAACTATTTTTACTACAATTAAAAAATTTCAGAGTAATTTAAATATGGGACAGAAGACACCCCCAAAAATTATATTTTGAATTCAAGGAATGGATAATGTATGTGTAAACAACATTTGACAAGGATAACACATTAATGATATATCTGCCTTGTTCTCATACACTGTTAGTTTAATAAAAATTGATGCAACCTTTCTGGAAAGCATTTTTGTCTATACATAAAAGAGCTCTAAATATTCTAAATGTATACACATTGACCCAGTAATCTCCTAGAATTCTTTTTTTTTTTCCCTTAAGGTGTGTGAACCCGTCTCTAGTCAGTGTACAGGTAAACCCTGGTTGCTTCCACACCTCAAACCACTCCCAGGGAGACCAAAAAACCTTCATGCATCTCAAGTTGGGGACAAAAACAGGGGCCATGATGGCTGACCATTCAAAATAAAACAAACAGGACAAGTATTAAGGTGAAGATTAAAAAATTTGGATTACATAATTCACACAAAACAATGTGTGGATGCTGGCGAGGGATGGCCCTTCTTAGGGAGAAGTGGGTGGCTTTGGGACAGGTAAGGGACTTCCTGTAGCAACTCATCTCGACAATATTTAGAATGACTACTTAAAAAAATGAACAATGTACAATTAAAGTCCTCAGCCACACTGTAGAACTTTGGGAATGTTTGCTGCAACAGACTGCTGTCACCTTCAATGTTCCAGTTTTTAAATCCTGAGTCAAGCACACACACACACACACAAAAATCAAACAAACAAACAAATAAAGCCATATGGATCTTATCTCATTTTCTGCTTCTGCAGGTGCAAATTAGGTTTTATAAAGAAAGGGTGTAATCAACTAAGTAACGGTTCGCCCAGAAGCATTTGCTGTGGTCGGTGGAGGGGCGGGGCTTGTCACACTCCTGTTTGCTGATCCAGGTCTGCAGGAAGGTGGACAGGGAGGCCAGGATGGAGCCACTGATCCACACAGAGTACATGTACTCAGGGAGCACACTGATCTTGATATTCATCATGCAGGGAGCCAGGGCTGTGATCTCTTTCTGCATCCTGTTGGTGACGCCTGGGTACATGGTAGTCCTGCCACATAAGTCCCCACGGATGTCAATGGCACACTTTATGGTGGAGTTGAGGGTAGTTTTGTAGCTGCCACAGGATTCCATGCCCAGGAAGGAAGCCTGGAAGAGGGCCTCTGGGCAGCAGACCCACTTGTCGCCAATGGTGATGGCTGGCCAGTGGGGCAGCTTATAGCTCTTCTCCAGGGAGGAGGAGGATGCAGCCATGGTCATCTCCTGCTCGAAGTCCAGGGCGACATGGCCCAGCTTCTCTTTGATGTCACATATGACTTCCTACTCGGCTGTGGTGGTAAAGCTGTAGCCATGCTCCTTAAGGAGCTTCATGAGGTAGTCTGTCAGGTCCTTGCCAGCCAGGTCCAGATGCAGGATGGCAGAGCCCTTGTACCTAGACATAGTGTGGGTCACCCTGTCACCGGAGTCCATCACAATGCCAGTGGTGCAGCCAGAGGCATACAGGGACAGCATGGCCTGGATGGCCACGTACATGGCGGGTGTGCTGAAAGTCGCGAATATAATCTGGGTCATCTTCTCACAGTTGGCCTTAGGGTTCTGGGGGCCTCGGTGAGCAGGATGGGTGTTCCTTTGAGGGCCACACGCAGCTCACTGTGATGCCAGATCTTCTCCATGTCATCTCAGTTGGTGACGATGCCATGTTCGATGGGGTACTTCAGGGTCAGGATGCCTCTCTTGCTCTGGGCCTCATCACCCACACAGGATTCCTTCTTCTCCATGCCTACCATCATGCCCTGGTGCCAGCTGGCATCCCATAATAGAGGGAAAGCTGGCCTTACACATGCTGGAGCCATTGTTGACCACAAGTGCAGCAGTATCATCACCCATGGCAAGCTGGAGGTGGAGTAGACCAGCAAAGGTGGAAGAGCGGTGGAGGCAAGAGGCCTGTACCAGTGGGTGAACAAAGTCTCGGCAGTTTTCCTAGAATTCTCTACTAATTCTATACTATTAGATGGGCCAAAAAGTACATAATGTTTTTTTCTGTAAAATAACATACATTTACATGTTTCATATTCACCAGTAACTTTATTGATTTGGATATTTTGAGTATGTTGGCTATCTCCCACTATTGGCTTCTAGTGCGTAGAGGCCAGGGGTGCTGCTAAACATCTTCCAATGCATCAGACAGCCCCACAGCAAAGAATTATTTGGCCAAAATGTCAATAGTACCAAGAGACTTTGCAAACCACTTTTGACACTTACGCTCAGTCACAGCACCATCTCCATACACTGCACAAATCTTTTCTTGTGTTTCAATTGCATTTTTGCCTTTTTTGAAACAATAAAGCATAATACGCTGAAAATGTTGCATGTTTTCTTCCATCTTCAATATTAAAATGGCTGCAGGAAAATTCACCAATTTTGATAAGTTTTTTTAAAAACTGTCTTTAACTGGAACATAATCAACAAAAGAAAAAAGCAAACAAAATATAACCAGAGACATTGAAGTTAAGAACAATCTAACAATAGCCAGAGGGAGGGGGAAGGGGACAATGGGGGGAAGGGTTTTCAGGAACTACTATAAAGAACACATGGACAAAACCAAGGGGGAGGGTAGAAGCAAGGGAGGGAGGTGGGTTTGGCTGGGGTTAGGGGGAGTAGTGTGGGGTAAATGCAGACAACTGTAATGGAACAACAATAAAATATTTTTTTTAAATGCATGCTGATAGGACAAATGTCACAACACAATTTAACAAAATTGTTTTGAATGAAGTTAAAGATAACTAAGCACCACTAGAGCCATTGTATGGAAAAATCTTAATGGACCTTTTGGCCAACCCAGTACTATGAACAGGCAGTGTAGTAGTATAATGTCATTTTGCAGCCAAGCTTCCTGGGTTTGAATCAACGTTATGTACTGGCTGAGTCATCTAGGGCAAGTTACTTGACTTCCTTCTGCCTCAGTTTCTTCTACAAACCAGTGATAATAATCATAGGATTTTTATGGAGATTAAAAAAGTTAAGTTATTTAAGGCATTAAAAACAATCCCAAGCACAAAATTAGTATTTATTTACCGTTGAGTAAAAGAAAAGGAAAATCTCCATAGTATATTTCTAAATGAAAAAACAAGCAAACAAAAAAAACAAGGTATGAAAAATAAACTATATAAATATATGGCCACAAAAGTAAAGACTATCTCTCGAAGGCTAAACAAGAAACATAAAACAGTAAATCCTTCTGGAAAAGAGATCCTGTTATCTGTGGAACAGAAGAAGAGAAATGTACTCTCCTCTTCATATTTTTATGTAAATAGGTTTCTACAACGTATTACCTATTCAAATAAGTAAATAAAATTAATTTTAAATCAATAATTAACAATAGCACTTACATAGTCATGAAAAATTTTGAACACAAGTATCACCCTAGGTAAAAAGAAATCAAGTAGTAAAACAATTTGTTTTTTTTTTTTTTAATTTGTCTTTAATAAACTGTTTCTTGCCAGAATTACTATAGTGGTTAGTTTCCCTTGGCTCCTGAAGCATTTTCTGATCTTTGACGTTTGTGACTTTCTTTTGTAACTCTTATGTCTTGCCTTTCTTCCTTTTACTTTTTCATGGTCTCAGAAATATCTTCCTTTATTATCTATAATAAACTGTATTTTGACAGAATATTTCATGCTTTTCTTTTCCAAAGCTCTCATTATGTTTATTGAATTTTTTTATTTATGTCAGGAATACAGAGGAAAAAGAAGGGTAATCAAATCTGCATTTGATTTCAGTCAACTTAATATATGTTTGAAGTACAAATATTGGTGGATATTGCATATGTGCATACCCTCACACATCATCTTCTTAAAGCATATAAAAGCTATTTTATATTTTAAGAACAATGATATCTATTTCAAAAATATTTATTACAGTGTACAGCAAATATTCTTTTCAAAATTATGGTGTGATTTGAAAAGTTTTCTGTATAAGCTCTGGAGTGTATCTGTTTAATTCAGCCTCTGCCACTTACTAGCTGTGTTACTTTGAGTAAGCTACTTAACTAACCTTCTATCTCAGTTTCCTAATATGTAAACTTGTTATTAATAGTAGGCCCAACCACCGGGATGTTATAAAAGTAGACTAAATAAGGTTATAGACATTTCAAACAATGTCTGACCAATGGTAAAACCTTAATACATGTTAATATCAATAATATTATATAACTATTGTTATTATTACTAAAAATTGTAAAAGTATATGGACTAGTTGGGAATGGGTTTGGCTAAAGAGTATGTAATGACACTAATTTTTCATAAATGAAATTCATCTAAAGCTTTTTAAATGTTATTCAATCAAGTATGTAATTAGAACTCACTATACGCTATATTATTTAAAATGAAGATTTTATTTCTGGAAAAAACATTCAACCATATATACAAAATAAATGTTTCCTTTTTTTTAAATCCTCACCTGAGGATATTCTTTTCTTCTCATTGCTTTTTAGAGAGAGAGGAAGGGACACAGAAACTACCAACATGAGAGAAAAGCACTGATTAGCTGTGTCTCCTACATGACCAGACCAGGACTCAGACCAGGGATCGTATGTGTCGGGACAGGGGAATGCACGCACCCTGCCACTCAGACTGGGGATCAAACCGCAACCTAGGTATGTGTCCCAAATGGGAACTGAACTCACAACATTTCTATTACAGAATGATGCTCCAACCAACTGAGCCACATCGGCCATGGCTGAATGCTTAATTTTTATTTTAGACTACTCTTCAAAGAACTATGTTCTTAATTCTAATGCTCCTTATTGTCTATTATTTTCCCTGTTCAGGCTACAAAAAATTCCAGTGAATAATATGAGAGCAGTAATCATTACCCTGGCCAATAGATCTCAAATTATTTAATATCTAGAAAAATGCCATAACATTTTCTATCTTGTATCACTGTAACGTTAAACATTCTTTCAATACCAAATACTTCCTTTAAGCCATACTGTCCCTAACTTCCTTTTTGTATTATACCTTAAAAGATTCAAAGAGTGGAACTGAAAAAGAGCTGAGACAGTACTGTTGGAGATATACAAAATATCTATTCTAAGCATCAAAAGTTAATTTTACTGGAAGGGGTTGAAGAAAATACATCTTTTTCATCAAAAAGCTTTGTGGAACTTCAGCAAAATGCAATGTCCCTCACTTACCTAATGGATCAGAATCTCTGGGAGTAAGGTGAAAAACTCTTCACTTTAAACAGTCCCCAAGTAATTTTTTTTTTTGGTCTACTGTCACTTTAAGAACCAATAAAGAATAATAACACAGAAAGGGTTAATTTCAAAAGCTCCATGTAGGAGGTGAATCTTGAGCAGATTTCAAGTAGGAACATTAAGTGACAGGGAGGAGGGAGCAGTTATTACAAAGCAAAGGGATGATATATGAGATAACTCAGTTTCCAGAGATGTTTCAGCAACCACACTTATCCTGAATAAGCAGTAGGGGCAGAGTGGACAGACAGGACTGTAAGCCAAAACTACTATTGATTAGAAAAACACCAGGCTTTCATTGTTTCTTTTTATTAATCCTCATCCAAGGATATATTTCTATTGATTTTAGCGAGAGGAAGGGTGGGGAGAGAAAACATCCATGTGAGAGAGAAACATTATTCAGTTGCCTCCCGTTCTCACCCTGATCAGAGATTGAACCTACAACCCAGGTATGTACCCTGACCCGGAATCAAACCTGCAATCTTTTGGTGTACGGGATGATGCTCCAACACTCTGAGCCACCCAGCCAGGGCCCAACATTGAAATTTTAAGAGACTTTTTCTTAACCTAGAAATGGCTTCAGGTTATTCCAGTGGGCCCCTGGAATATCGAAAGCAGGGGTGTCAAACTCATTTTCACTGGGGGCCACATGAGCCTCGCAGTTGCCTTCAAAGGGCCAAATGTAATTTTAAGACTGTATAAATGTAACTACTCCTTAACTAGGGGCAAGGAGCTGCTGGGTAGAAACAAGGTGCTGGGCCGGATAAAATAAGGTAGAAGGCTAGATTCCACCTGCAGGCCTTGTGTTTGCCAACTGTGATCTAAAGGATTTATTTTCTCTCCTTACAAAGGAGAAATTTTAAACCAACTAGCTCTATTTGCTTAAAGTATAAGGGAAGCTTTGTCAAATACAGAAATAATAATTTGTTGTATTTGTACACATAGAGTAATAGTAAAATAAATGTTCTAAAGACTTTATAAAAATCTCCAAGAGTCTACCAAGTTTTGATAAAACTTCATCTACAGTTATAGTTGTTATCTTGGAATGCTGTATCTTACACAAAAGCAAAGTTCTTTGTCAACTGCATTATAATCAGATCTATAACCATGTCATTTTAAGTTTTGTCATTACAGATGATCATTGTCTTACTCTGATGCATTGCAAATAGGTTTCATCTCAAAGATCCATGAAAAGGACACTGATTTATTTTAAAATGTAGTTTGCTGAGAATACATTTTCAGATAACTTTAAATTTGATTCAGATTTATAGAACCCTAAAGAATAACTGGATTTATAGAAATACTGGCAGATGATCTGGATGAACAAGAACTGATTATGTGGGGCTGACTGAACTTAATAAAGTTATTATTTTATGACTTTGTTTAAAATATTGCTGATTTAAAAAATTTTTTTGTTTTCCAGATATAAAGAAACTTTTTTTCTTAAAGTAGTTTGGTAAATTATACCTTTGTAAGCAATACTGAAACCTTTATATTTTTCTCCCTACCTGATCCCTCCAGAATTTGGAAACTCTTAGTGAGTATTATTTAATTTTCATGGCAATATGGTTGTTTGTATGAATTCAATGAGAATCTGTACTTTTATAACAGGACACAATTGGAAACTGGTTTTATTAACCAAGACTTTGAGTGAAATGTCTAGTTTGAGAGAGACATACATAGACTCTGGATGTCACTAGAAAGCTTTAAGGAATTCAGATTGACTTTGGTGGATGCTGATAAAAACCGTTTGGAAAAACTACCTGATACCTCGCTTATTTACTTGGTTCATGGCAGTCTTTCCAGGTGAAAAACAAAGGCTGCTTTCCTGAGAGATGGCAAAGAAAGAACCTCAAGGCATTTTGGGGACCTTAAGAATTCACCCAAATCTATGTGTTTTACATGCAAAGTCAGATAGCAACTATGTGGTTTGGCATCTTTGCTCTGAGAGGCTCTGCAGATTCCGTAAGAGATTCCAGCAAAGCAGACTTAAGAGAACCTATGTGATCAATTGCTATTCTTGTTGAATTTTTGCAAATAATCAAGATAAATTTATTGAAACTAGACTTATGCAGCCAATAGTCTTAATTTGACCAACTTTGAGGGAAATGAGGATGATTTTAGGGAGGGAATTGTGTTTCCATAGAATCTAAAGGGTGGGGCAAATGTAGGTTTACAGTTGGTCCTACAGAAAATAATACAATAATTAATAAATAATAATACAATTATAAACTATTTCATACACTCACAACTAAAAAACTTACTTTTGCCACACTCTGTACAATATACAGTTGTGGATATTAGAGTCTAGTTCGCTTAATTGCCTTTAAAGCTTTATTTTTCACCTATATACTAGACTGAATCCTGAATTTCTTAGTTGTCCTAAATATTTGGTTATAACCTTCCAAACTAATGTTTCATTTTTTCCCAATTCTTTGACTTGGAATTAAGAACTAAAATTTTTTCTTCCAGCCAAGACGGAGGAGTAGGTGGACACACTGTGCCTCCTCGCACAACCAAAATTAAGGACAACAAAGATTTAGAGAAAAGAAAACAACCGGAACTGATAGAAAATTGAACTGTACAGAAGTCCAACAAACATTCATCCAGACTGGTAAGAGGGGCGGAGTGGCAGCAGGAGAACGTGGAGGTTGGTGGACCCAGGCACGCAGGTAGCAGTGGCTGGCAGGTCCCAGGTGCACAGGCAGCAGCTAGCGGACCCCCAGCACGGGGTGGCAACAGGCAGACCCAGTGAGGCTGCACAAGGTGGCTGGCTGACCAGGTGGTCCACATTCGCATGCAGATAATCCAGGCAAAGGGGAAGCGGAAGAAGGGACTGGAATCTGAGAAAGCGAGGAGCAAACGCCATTGTTCCCTCTTGGACCTGCCCCCACATACAGCGTCACAACCCAGAGACTGGGCTGTCCATCCTGGGAAACACCTAAGGCTCTGCCCCTCACTATGTAACAGCCTCGACCAGACCAAAATAAACACAAAACCTAAAAATGGCTCAAACTGGAGAACAGATCAAAGCCCCAGAGCAAATTCATCTAAGCGACTAAGAGATAGCCAACTTATCAGAGGTACAGTTCAAAGCACTGGTCATTAGGATGCTCACAGAATTAGTTGATTTTGCTCACAAATTAGATGAAAAAATGAAGGCTACAATAAGTGAAATGAAGGAAAACACAAAAGGAACCAATAGAGATGGGAGGAAAACTGGGACTCAAATCAATGGAGTGGACCAGAAGGAAGAAACAAACAACCAAACAGAAAAGAAGGAAGAAAAAAGAATTCAAAAAAGTGAGGAGAGGCTTAGGAACCTCCAGGACTTCTTTAAACATCCCAACATCCAAATTATAGGGGTACCAGAAGGGGAAGAAGAAGAGCAATGAGTGGAAAACTTATCTGAACGAATAATAAAGAAGAACTTCCCCAATCTGGCAAAGGAAATAGACTTCCAGGAAGTCCAGGAAGCTCAGAGAGTCCCAAAGAAGTTGGACCCAAGGAGGAACACCCCAAGGCACATCATGATTACATTAGCCAAGATTAAAATGAAGGAGAGAATTCTAGAAGCAGCAAGGGATAAGGGGACAGTCACTTACAAAAGAGTCCCCATCAGACTGTCAGCTGATTTCTCAAAAGAGACCTTCCAGGCAAGAAGGGGCTGGAAAGAAGTATTCCAAGTCATGAAAGTCAAGGACCTACATCCAAGATTGTTCTATCCAGCAAAGCTGTCATTTAGAATGGAAGGGAAGATAGAGTGCTTCTCAGATAAGGTCAAGTTCAAGGAGTTCATCATCACCAAGCCCTTATTATATGAAATGTTAAAGGGACTTATATAAGAAAAAGAAAATAAAAAATATGACAGTAGAAAACAAACTCACAGCTATTAAGAACCACATCTAAAAAAAAAGCAAACTAAGCAAACAGCTAGAACAGGAACAGAAACACAGAAATGGAGATCACATGGAGGGTTAGCAACAGGGGAGTGGGAGGAGGAGGGGGGGAAAGGTACAGAGAATAAGTAGCATAGACAGGGGGAGGGCAAGAATAGTGTGGGAACAGTAGAAGCTAAAGAACATATGACACATGGACATGAACTAAAGGGGGGGAATGTGGGTGGGAGGGGGTGTGCAGGGTGGAGGGAAATGATGGGGGAGGAATGGGACAATTGTAATAGCATAATCAATAAAATATATTAAAAAAATAATAAATCTTAAAAAAAAAAACTAAAATTTTTTTGAGACCTGCAATAGCAAATGACACCTAAAGGACACAATAAAAACCAGAAAGATGGCCACAATAACTTATACTTAGTCTCAGTAACTGATGCTGTGCAAGCCATGCAGAATTCACTGGAACACCTGATGACATTAGAGACTTGAAACAGCAGACACTGTTTCTATCGGACAGTCACTGCCTGCCTTCATTTCAGCAAAAGAAACTTTGAGACTTAGATACAGAAATCTTCTCAAATGACAGCCTTACAGACTCAGAAACTGGTTTATAATTTGCTCTAATCGTTACCCTTCTTGCTCCTTCTGTTTCACAGACATACCCCTTATTAAATACCTGACTGCGTACACACACAGTATACAGGCCTCACTTTGAGAGCCCATGTGCAGCACCAACTGCTAAATGAGACTCAACATGTTTATCTGAACTGAATTATCCTCAGAACTGAATGACTGAATCAATATAATATGGAGCAAACTACTATCAACTTAGCTTCTGGAATGTGAAAGTTTGTTAAAGTTTCAGCTGTGCTGAGTAGCCCAGTTGGTTACAGCACTGTCCCCATATGCCAAGAGTGCAGGTTTGATCCCAGGTCAGGGCACTTACAAGAATAAATCAATGAATGTATAAATAAGTGGAACAACAAAATGATGTTTCTCTCTCTCTCAAAACCAATAAATTAAAACATTTTAAAGATAAATAAATAAAGTTTTGAAGATGAAACTAAAGGGACAAAAATTATGTCAACTTGAAGCTGCAAAAAACTCAGAAAGTTAAGACTTCCTTCCCTTTCCTACCTAAGAGAGACAGAAAAACCTGCTTCAGAAAGGAGATTTTAGGATCTGCCTTAGCCTAATTTGAATTAAGTATGGTAAACAAGACAGCTTCAGGCACTTGCTTGTTGCTCGGTCCCATTGTTTCTGAGTAACCCAGGGGGAATTTTCCTGCCCTGTGTGTTGTGCTCTTTTTCTTTTAAAGATTTTATTTATTTATTTTAGAGATGGGAAGGGAGGGAGAAAGAGAGGGACACTACAAGTGAGAGATGCATCCACTGGTTGCATCTTGCATGTGGCCAGCTGGGGACCTGGCCTGCAACCCAGGCCTGTGCCCTGACCTCGAATTGAACCAGCAACCATGCAGTTTGCAGGCCAGCCTCAATCCACTGAGCCATACCAGCCAGGACTGTGCTCTTTATCAACTACCTTTAAGTGGCCCATTCTCACTTCTAAAATCTAATTCCCTATTTACCTCTTCTCCTTTTTCCTTTGCTTAAATAGATTTATATACCCAATGTTGTCTCACTGTTTTTGAGAATTTTCATGGATTTATTGTATCTATGTGAATTCCCAATGCACGTAAATTAAACTTTGATTTTCTCCTGTTAAAAAAAAGCCATTTTGGTTTTTGTACTTAATTATTACAGTCAAACATCTGTAAACAAAGAACTTATAAGAGAGACTTTCTTTCAAAACAACCAAAATATAAGCAATTATTCAAATTTAGGAGTTTATTCAAATTTACAGTGAAAAATGTAAAATAAGAAATTTAATTATATAAGATTGATTAATTCTAAAAATGTAAAATAAGAAATTTAATTATATAAGATTAATTCTAATCTATATAAGATTAATTCAGTAATATGTGTTTCCACATCTGTAAGTAAAGTGACAGTTTGAAACTAGGGAATTAAGTCCTGTATAGCTCAAATTTTAAAACTGCATGATACATAAATTCCTAAAACTTTGAATTATATATACCAGGTTGTTCAAAAACTGTAGGATAAACTTATTCTGATGATTCGAATAACCCTGAAATGTTAGAATACTGATAGCTGCACCCTGTAAACAATCCATCGGTACTGCTTTCAGACTTCCTGTTAGTATGTGTTCTGAGTGAATGATGAGCAATAAATAACTATTTGGACTGCTCATCTTAATAGCATGCAACAGAGCTATTCATTGAGGAGTTATAAAGGGCCCTGTAATTACAGAATCCTGAAAGTCTCATCAACATAAGAGAAACATCATTAGCTAATACCAGTGAATATCATGCCAAACATAACTGAATGAATACCTTATATTTTGAAATATTCAGATTAAATAAAAATTTGAGATATTTATGTATATGCAAAACAGGCAGCACCACTTTGCAATCTGAGTATCACTGTAAATCTCCTTTGGTTAAATAAGGGGAAAAACCTGTCCATGGTACTCTTGCCTTGTAGTCCTGCCATTCTTCCTATGCACATTACATGTTTTCCATGTACTGTAAGAAAGATGCAGTGCATAGAAGTGTCCATGGGAACAGGATTTTATCTCTACTGAAACTAAATCTGGGGAAAGTAAGCTAATCATAAAAAAGTTTTACACAGAACGTGTATTTCTTGGTGTAAGATGATTTTATGCTGTAAGGGGAAACACACTGAGAAAGTCTGATTCCTTAGATCCTCCATAATTATTAACTTTTAAATTAAGGGACTGGTCTCCTTACAATTTAAAACACAGATAAAACAAGACAGTAGTCTAAGAATAAATTTTGCAGCTATAAGAAAGAGTTTTAAAACCTCATTTATGAACCATGAAAAACTGAAAAATGAGAGGCCAAAAAAAGTGAGTAAAATATAAAACGTTCACTATTATTACTCTTCCCAAATTGTCAGGCTGACCCTGCTGTCATACTTGCCGTTTTCACAAACCCACTAATACGATCAAGAGCCCTAATTTTAAGAATATAATTACGAATTTTTAAAGCTAACGCAACAATTATAATGCAGGAGCTTTACTACAGACTAGAGATCCAGAAGATAAAACTTTGCGTCTACCAGAAAATTAGCAGCCACACCCCTTAAAAAGAGAACTGAGGCTGTCCCTCGTTAACTTCCACAAAGGGTGGCTTTCGTTTAAAATTCATTACTTCACTGTCTGGATCGACCATATTTGTTTTGGAATTATACTGTTTTATAAACACTGATTCAGAGTAAAGCTAAAAACTTTACCAACGCCTGAATCTTTTGGGGGGAAGGCACCCCATACTACGGTGAAACTGAGTCTTAGTTACCTAACAATTCATTATAAGGATATTATAATTAATCACAATTATATTCCGTGCAGCACAAGAATTAAAATCGTTTAAAAACTCAACCAAAGCCCCATAATGTATTCACGAACACTGTTAGAACTTTGTGTTCTAAGAAAGGCATTATTATTAAAATATGATTTGATGGCTAAGTCTCTAGGTTTCCTCAAGCATTTAATTTTTTAAACCTAAAATAAGCCTGTTTGCGGAAAGAGAAGTTTGGGAGGTGAACAAACGGCCAAATTAAAATAACCACGGTGAGCAAAGAGAACTCCGAGTACTTTAACTCCCCCAGGCTGTGCGGGGCGAGGACGGGGAAGCTTACCTGCCAGCGGCCGTAGGTGAGGAGGACCATGGAAATGGGGATGGCGGTGCCGGCCATGGCATGGGTGGAGGGCATGCTGTACTCGGAGTTGTAGAAGACCTCCAGTTTGACCACGGGCGGCGAGGCGGGTCGCGGCCAGCGGATGATGTCCTTGGTGCACTGGCCCAGGTACATGACCAGCACCCAGATGACCACAAGCCTCCGGCCCACCAGGGCGTCCAGGTTCCAGATCCAGAAGGGGAAGAACAGGATGTAGAAGAGTTCGTTGCCCAGCTCCGTGCCGAAGCAGAACAGGTAGTAGAGTGGCCAGTTGCTCACGTGGGCCAGCTGGCCCTCCTCGCCGGTCAGCGAGTTTCGCCGCAGGGCGCCCGCTCGCCGTGGCGAGGCCGGGCCCAGGTCGGCTGCCAGCCCATTTCGCACGCCGTTTGGGGTGCCGCCGCCGCCCGGCTTGGCGGGGCACTGATTGCGGTCGCTCCCGGGAGGTTGGGGGCCTTCGCATGCTCCTGGCTGCCGCTCTCTGCACCGGGAGTCTCCGGAGAGGGGAGCCTCCACCTTCTCATCCTCCCTCGGGTCGGCGGCGTAGCGGCTCCGCGGTACTTCCACCCCACACAGCCGCTGGAAACGGGCCACTTTCTGCGGCTCCTGCAGACGGCTAGCCAGCTGAGCGAGGCGCTGCCTCAGCGACATGATGACGGACCCGCGCGGCCCTCGAACGGGAGGACGGTGGCAGGAGGGCGGGTCGGCTCCGCACAGCCCCGAATCTTTCCCGTGCGCGTGGCCGGTGGCCGCAGCACCAGCAACACCAGCGCCTCGCTCCGCTCGCTGGGTTCTGCCTGGTGACGGCGCCACAGGCCGCAGCAGCCGCCGCGCGCCCCGCCCTCGTCGGCGCGCGCTCCGTCGCCGCCGGCCTCCACGCGCCGGCGCGCGCGGAGCCCCGCCCCGCCCCCCAGTGTCGCTCTGGGAGGGAGCGGAGATGTGCGCGTTGGTCTCGAGTGCACCCTGCAGCGTCTGGGTGCTGAGGCTCGCCCCGCCGCGGCTCTCGGGTTTGCCTTAATACCCAGTAGGCGTCGCGGAACTCGGAGTGCGGGAGGTTTCGCGTACTCCCTCTCCAATTTAAGCCCCTTTTTCCTCGCAGGCTGGTGGTGCGGGCTGTAGTCCTTCGAGCGCTGGCTCGGAGAGGACACGATCCTGGTGCCAGCTTTAGCGGTACCAGTGGCCAAGCACCCGGATATCCTGCTGGCACAGAATCAAATGGTGAATGAAGGCGAAGTAATTACCACGCGACCGGAATCGTTCGACTAAATCATCACAAGTAATGACAGAGCTGCTGATGTGGGTTGATGTCCTGACAGTCACGTGCCAGTTGAGCAGAGATGGCAGGACTAGATGTGGATTCTCCGTCAATACTGTGTCACAGACCAAATATTGTGGTATAAGTTAAGAGATTCCAGGCATTTTTAACTTACATGTAGAATTTCCTTTTAATAAATTCTAATAGTTACAGGGCTTGCACAGAAATTCATTGGTGGCTTAGTGCAATGTGTAGATTTTTGAGTTTGATAAAGTTGATTTAGTGTCTGACAAGTTACAGATTTGACTTCTAGAAAGAATAGTTTGTATTAGAAAGCCTCAGAACTCTAATTTCAGGAAGTTATTCTGAGTAAGGTGAATGCTTGTAACTAAAGAATTTGAAACACTTCAAGAAACAAGCTGGAAAATTCTCCTGCCGTTATGTCATTAGAAATATTTTTTACTCTCCCAGGGAGACTTACTGTCCTCCTCCCACTGCGATTGGCACCCCGCGACTATACTTGCTCTCGAGATGCTCAGAATATAAATGGGAGACAGAGCTAGGCCCACCTCTAGGATGCAGAGAAAAGTGCTAAAATAGAGGTAAACAACACAACATGAAAGGAGAAAGGAGAAATGGAAAGGAGAAATGAGGTCAATAGGACAGCAGGAAAGGTGATAAGAGGTGATCATGTTGATAGACTGTAATTAAAGAGCAAGATACCAATAGATAGAAAAGCCCATCTTAGGAAGAGAGAAAATAAATAAAGAGGTGATGGAAGTGTGTAAATCTGTGTTTAGTAAACAACTGATAGAGTACAGAGTAGGAAGATAAGTGATTGAAATTAGAAAGGGAAGATAGGACCAAATTGTAAAGGCCTTAATTGCCAAGCTGGGGATTATATTTGTAGGCAGCAGAGTCCTGTGAGGCTTTTAAGCAAGGGAATGACAACATCAGAACTGTGCTTTAGCAAGATAATGGGAAGAAAATCAAAGATGAGTTACCTGCTGTCAGAGACAAAGGCCAGGTAAGTAATTAGAAGATGATTGCAGTTACCAGGTGAGAAGATGAGGGCCAGAACTAGGGCTGGGATTCTGGGAATTGGAAGGAAAGGGATATATTTGAACAGGATTTTGGAAGTAGGAAAAAAAGCATTTCATTTGAATTCATAGGTCTGCAGGCAAATAGATTTGCAATATATACCTATATCAAACCATTCTATTGTACACCAGAACTAATACAATGTTCTGTGTCATTTATATCTCCATAAAACTAGGGGGAAAACTGTTACTTAGTAAAAAATGATAATATGCATTTTAAAGTAAATATGTATTGGTATATTTATTTTACCTGTCTGGAACCTAATTTTACTTCTTGTTTGTTAAACTACAAAATTTGTATATTGCAAACTATTTACCATAAATTATTACTATTACTAAAATATTTTTTATTTTTTATTGATTTTTAGAGAGAGAGAGAGAGGGAAACATTGCTCTGTTGTTCCACTTATTTATGCATTCATTGGTTGGTTCTTGTATGTGCCCTGACTGGAGATGGAACCCACAACCTTGGCACACCAGGACATCACTCTTATCAACTGAGCTACCTGGTCAGGGCTAGAATATTTTTGACATGTAGATGTCAGTATATAGCACATTATGAACATCAGTAACTGGTGATTATTAATTAATTAATTTATTTTTAAGTATATTTCATTGATTATGCTATTACAGTTGTCCCATTTTTTTCTTTCCTTTATCCCCCTCTTCCCTCCCCCTCCCAACATTATTCCCCCACCTTAGTTCATGTCCATGGGTTGTACATATAAATTCTTTGACTTCTCCATTTCCTGTACTATTCTTAACCTCTCCTTGCTTATTTTCTACCTACCAATTATATTTCTTATTCCCTGTACCTTTTCCCTATATTTATTTTTGAAAGATTAAACTTGTGTATTAAATTCTTACAGACATGCCTAATGATTTTATCCTGCATCTTTTTTTGTAATTCTCAATCAAAGATATATTTATTGATTTGAGAGAGAAGAAGAGAGAGAGAAACATCAGTATGAGAGAAAAACATCTATCAATTGCCTCCCATATGTACCCCGAACAGGGATCAGACCCGCAACCCAGGTATGTGCCCAGACTGGGAATCGAACCCACAACCTTTTGGTGTATGGGATGACACTGCAACCAACTGGGCAAACCAGCCAAGGCTATCCTGCATCTTTGATTAGTTTTATTATACTTCTTGAAAAATAGGGTTTCCTTTGAATTCTTAAAAAAATGCCTATCACATTTCTCACTCTCTTACTAGGGACTTGGATTTTAAACTTTGCTTTTTTTTTTTTTTTTTTTTTTAGGAAAAAATGCCTATGACAGCACAAATGTAAATAAAATATAAATATACATCAAAGTTCATAATTAGTAGAGTTTTCCATCCTCTATGTTTTCTGTACCTCAACTTTTCAATCACCTTATCCCAAAGATTTTAAAAAAAAACAAAAACTTACGGAAAAATGGGGAGAGTATTCCAGGCAACAAAATAAATGGTCTCTCACCCACTTTATTTCTAATCCGTGTAGGCTGAGATGACCCAGGAATTCTTCCTTTAACATTACAGGTTATTTACACTCAGTTTTATTTTACCCCAACTCTGTAGTACTTTTAAAATCATTTTTTTCTTTCTAAGATTTCCCCCCTTTATTTGTTAACATCTCTCTTTCCAGTTCCACTTTTCTTACTCTTAAAATCTGATTCATGGCTTTTTTTTTTTTTAACAGAAATAATTGGAAATACAGGTGTATACCCAACACAGAAAACACATTTTTTTTTTTTTAAGTTCAGAAGTTGAAATCTCCAACATCTTCCCCTTCATCATTCCAGACATTTTGATAGGTGTCGATGTGTCTCTAATATTTTTGTGTTTTTAAATATAGTAAATTCTCCCTTAATCATAATGGTTAATTTAATTTTCTAAAGAATATACAGTGTTTTTTATAAACTTTAGCTCTTGGTGAAAATTTTTATAAAATGTGTTCAGAATATTTTCAAATTTATATTTTTTAAAGTACAGTAGAAGAAACAACCTGTCCTTTTGGGGGGCATTTTTTATTGTCAAAAATACATAACATATAATTCACCATTTTAACCTTTTTAAAAGCCTTTCTTTTTTGTGTGTGGTTATTTGAGGACTTTGAAGACTTAAGATTAGGATTTAGAAATGGACACAAAATTGTAGAGCTAGAAGGGGGTTAGAAGCCATTTAATTAATTAATTTTATAAGAATCAGTTAGTTTGTTAATCTGGTAAATTAAGCACGAATGGTGCTAGATTCCTGGAGATGCAATGTTATTAAGACACATACATCTGCTTTCAAGATGCTTATGTTCAAAAAGTCATTGAGAGTACTATTAAATGGTATCTTTCTTCTAGGCTCCTACATTAGAGGAGTGGGTGTTGTCTTTTGAGTCCCTTCTCTGAATTCTCTCACTCATTCTTCTTTGTTCCCCCTGCCACAATTCTAAGCCAAGTTCAGCTGACAAGGAAGGAGCATTCTAGGAAGTGGTTGAGGATTTGTTTATGTTACAAACTGGGGTTTTACAGTCACTGTTGAATCTAGAAAAGAAACCTATAATGGCTGCTTCAGCTAGAACAAATTCTGTGTTTTTCCTTTTGGTTCCATCATACTCAGTTTCTACCTTAGCAGTCCAATGCCAATGGGAACAGTGTGTAGCCTCCACTCCAACCAGGCTTATCTTTCATTCATAGACCACGTATATTACTAACTCAAAGCTTCCTGCCCCTACATGGAACACTGGTCTTCTTTCCTTCTATGCAGCTATATCGTGCCCCGTATTCAAGGTTCATGACTTTCACATAGTACCTAACAAACTGAACGCCTGGGATAATCTTGCTAGTACTCTGTGGAATCGACTCCTCTGGTGACCACAAATTGAGCACCTATCTTCTGCTGGGCCAAGGGAGTAGGTTCCCTGAGACTTTTTGTGCTTCGGGCAAGTGATAGGTTGGAGTGATCTCTCTCCAATGGCTAAAGATTTAACTTTTATACTCAGAAACATTATAGACATATTTCTTCCTTTAGAGAAAACCAATTAGCAGTGAGACAAAGTGAAACTACCATATAGACAGCAATAGAAACCAAAGATTTTAAAGACTCCTAACTAAGTTTGCACACCTCGTTGCAGTTGTTCCTAAGGGCCACCTCTGTGGCCCTGCCTTTCTTGACGCTTGGCTGTTCAAGCCTTCCTTGGATTTCATGACCCAATAAATTCCCCTTTCTATTTAAGTTTGAGGTCTGTTTTTGCTATTTTCGAATAAAATATAATCATGCAGGTGGTTAGAGGCAAAATTAGAACCAGGAGCCAAATCTAATTGCTGATCTACAGCTTTGCCAGCAAACAATGCTGCTGTCTCTCAGAGGCAAGGATTCATGATGATTTTCTAATTCTTTGTTATTTCCTCTAACGTAGTGCTGCAAGTAAAGTAGACCCTGAGAGTATAAATGTATGCAATTCACTGTTATGGAGAGAATACTATCTTGAGTCTGAAAAGCTAGATCTGCCACTGACTTCCTCTACAAACTTAGGCAAATAAATTACTTACTATCTCAAGAGATATAAATCCTCATTGCAAAAATGGGAAGAATACCAGTCCTATCTACCTTATAGGATTATGGAAATTCTAAAATGACCTTGTATAGGTAACAAGTTTTTTAATTATACAATAAATTAGGAAGTATAAACATATAAATGTACTAGTAATAGGAAATTGAACTGAGAGTGTGCCGAGGACAAAAATATACCTTGAAGTTTTATTTAAAGAACTGAATTTGATATCTTACTATCATCTTAACATCATTCATATATCCCTTATTATCTCAAACTGAGCATGTTCAAGTAGAATGCATTGTCTTCTTCATACTTCAGCCTTCATTCACCACCCCTTCAACTCTCTTCTCCACAGTGCTTTCAAAACTGAAAAGCAAATTTCATCACGGTTCTACCCTGCTTAAAGTCCTCCAGTATTTCCCTTTTGCCTTCAGGATAAAATTCAAATTTTGCTTTGGCACTCACAAAAGTCTGAATTTGGGTCTCTCAGGATACATTAGGAAAAACAGATGATTGAGGTCTAATTACTCAAAATTTTGGTTTCACAGAGGCTATTTGGCAACCTACCTGGCTTTTTGCTTTCTCCTCCCACTCCCCATGAGGTATGCAAGCTGAGGGGACTTGAGCAGGTGAGGGAAGGCAGGTGCTATGCAAGCCTCACATAGAAGGTCTTCATCATCCTGCCCCTGCCCCTCTCCCACCACTGCCCTGATACCCTCACTGTGCATTCGGTGATTCTGAAATGGAGTTCCCTGGTATTTCATGCTTCTTAGTGCCTCTGTGTGTCGGTTCATATTATTTCTCTCTGTCTTGATTTCTCTATTTCTCACCTGGCTGAGCCTTTGAAAATTGTCTCCTACACTAGGCCATGAGTTAGCTGCAAATGAACAGTTTTCTTGATTTCTGTATCCCTAGCACCTAAATGTTTATTGAATAACTGAATGAAGAAATACAAACAAAATACCTTTGGAAATCCATTCCTATAAAACTCCCTAGAAAGATGCTGAAACGTAAAGAGAATGTTAAAATGTGTATGAACTTATTATTTGACTTTGGTTCATTCCCAGCGCAGCTGTGGGTTATAAGAGGTCATTCCCTTATTTGGTCCTTATGCAAGTCTTTGAGGAGACCTGATGATCCTGAGAGATATCACGGGCTCTAATCAAACCAGTGTGTCCAGTTGCTACTTAGTAATAAATTCTTTGGACTTATTCAACTGAAATAACCATTAAGGCAACAAGAAAGGAAAACCTTTCCTTTTTGGATACACAATTTCAATAATAAAGGTAACATTAATTGGATCTTATACAACATATATTATTTGATGTGCTTTACAGATGGTAACTAATTTAATCCTCACAACCTTGTAAAGTATATGTTCTTCCTGTCTTCATCCTACATATGAAAAAATCGAGGCACAGAAATATTAAAGAATATGCTCAAGGTCACAGAGCTAGTAAGTAGGAGAGCCAGTTTCAGATATCTGAAAACAGAGCCTGCACTCTTAACACATTATGCCTCCCAAGAACTCTTAAAAGCACTGGTTCAGTCTTTGCTATTCTCTTATTATCATCATTATGTAGGAATTCCATTTTCTGCCTTATCGTAAATAACATTCAGTTGTCTTCTTTTTAAAAAAGATTTTATTTATTTTTAGAGGGGTAGGGAGGAAGAAAGAAAGGGAGAGAAACATGGATGTGTGAGAAAAACAGGGATCGCTTGCCTCTCACAGTCCCCCAGCCAGAGACCGGCCCTCAATCCAGGCACGTGGAATCGAACCCGCAATCTTTCACTTTCTGGAATGACACTCAAGCCACTGAGCCACACTGGTCAGGGCTCAGTTGCCCTTGGACCCCAGTTCATGACCTTCAGAACCAGAGCCCTCCCATCAGAACCAGTTGCACAGAGAACCTGACCGGTGCAGTGCCCACGCAGCAGCAACACACAGCCCATAATCTGAAGAGAACCCTTAGCCCACCACCTTGCCCAGTTCCAAGAAGGCAGAACTCTCAGGTGACCCATCATCCAAGATGGCAGCACCCACGCACGCTGGGTCGTCCAAGATGGCAGCGCCCATGCATGACCCGTCCTCCATGGTGGGGCACTCAGGTGGCCCATTCTCCATTTTACCCAAAATGGCAGCACACCCACATGCCTTGCTGTCCGATCCCCAGCATACAGGCAGGTTTTTGTCAGAAAACAGCCAGGTATTTTCATATTTTATTAGCTACAGTATAGACCCTAGAGATGCCTGGTTTCCCTCCCTCCGCCAACCATGCGGTCAGGCCTTTCCAGGAGCCCCCCCTGCCTTTGCCGCCTGGGCCTGCTGGGACTCCTGCTGCAGCGGAGCAAGGGTCTCCCTCTGTTGCCCTGACTGCTGCTCAAGGCCCCGGAGCTGGGGTTCGTATCTCTTAATTTCAGCTGTGATACAGTCCAGTCTCTTCCCCTCTGTGGCCCGAGCCTCCCCCAAGTCCTGTTTGACCAGCACAGGACCCAGACGTTTAAAGACCACGTTGGACCCATCTAGCAGGGCCAGTTCCTCCTTGACGATGTTATTTTCTGTTAGTTGTGCTTCAAGCTTCTGCTGCCCTGACATAGATTTACTCAAGGAGTAACTCAATGGAGTTACTTCATTATATTGATGCCAATATTTGTATTCTTAGTTCACTCAAGATTCTGTGAGAAAACAGACTGTATTGTGCTCTTTTAAAAAATGCTCAAATAATTTAAAAATGGATTTTAAAAACAGACATGCTAATGGAAACAAAAAGAGCCATGTTTGGCAAAAAGGCTGGATTTCACAGATGGGATATAAAAAAAATCTGACTTTTTGAACGTCTGTCTTTGTGCAGTTTAGGCTGACCAATGCATTGAATCAATTTTTTAATTTATTTTGCTTTTTGGTAAAGTCACAATACATGGGATTTAAAATAACTAGCCAGTCACTCTAGCCATCTTGATTATATACCTTCAGCATACCATCAATATAATCTCTCTGAGTTAATATGAAAGTCTACTTCAGTTGAAGGGAATACATTTTTGGCTTCAGATTGAGAACAATAAATTTAGCATATGGAAAACTCATTTTTGTCTACAACGGATTTGCACAAATAAACTGGTGAGTATACATGCTTCAGTTTTGTGTACTAGTGATATTGAACTATTTGTAATCCCCCCTTCCCCAAATGCATGCTGCTTGGGGAAGGGGGGATTAATAAAATACATGGTCCCACACCATGTATTTTATTTTTGCAAGAGAGTTCTTCTCCATCTTACTACCTACAAGAATCCTACTTATCTTTCAAGTAAGCCTTTCCTAACCCTGCCCTCCTCCCATCATTCACTGAGATATGCCTTCCTTTGCTCTCACACCATGCTTTTCATATTTTTAACAGAGCAATTTCATAAGTGTGTAGACCTCCCTGTTCGTTTAATGGCTTCAGAATGTAGTGTTTTAGGGGTTTTTTGCATAACATGGTCTTAATAAACCAGGAACACCAGACAGCTTAGATTCAAATCAAAGCTACTGGCACTGTGATCTTGGGCAATTCACTCTTAAGTTTGGGGCTTTTGTGTCCTTACTTATAAGATATGGATAATAATGACATTTATCTTATGGGATTTGTATAAAGAATAGTTAATATATAGATTTTATTAACTATATAATAGTCAATAAGTTAATATATAGATTATATATAGACTTAGATTCTTTATATACATTTATATATATAGGTTTGTATATATATAGACTTAGATTTTTAAGTATTTTTCTCTTATTTGTATTTTATTCACAGAATTGAATATATAATATTTGTGCAATATGCATTTATTTCATAATTTTTTGGCACAGATGTTGCTGCAAAATCTTAAATTATGCATCCGTGCTTATGCTATTCATAAAGCTCAAAGAGGAAACTTGGCAATATCTTGTTAATATTAGAGAACGGTAATTTTAACAGTGCAAGTTAAAGGAAAAAAAACAAACTTAGAGGCTGTCCGCATCAAACAAATGGACGGGAAAGTTGCCCCATCCTCAGTGCACGCCCCCTGGGCTCCTCCTTTGGTTTTAAATTCCCAGCCTGTAGAAAAATAATGTTTACTTTTGTTTTGAATTTTTACTAATCTAACCTGGCAAAAGAGACCTATACAAGCTTAAGTCTTAACTAATTTTTTCTTCATTTCCTCTAAAACATGTGGAATATGTTTGCTTTATTGTTTTAGGGAGTCGTTTTATTTATCCTTTTGTAGGATCCTTTAGAACAAAAGGTTTTGGTGGAGTGGAACAGGGTGCTCTTAATCTAGTTGTAATAACAATAGATTACCGAGACCTGGTGTACCCATTTGTGTTGCCTTATCAGTTTCTGGCCTTTCCCCTGCTGCTTTGATTTCTGCCTTCTCACTTCAGAACATTTCCCAGGGATTCTGGGAATGGGTTTCCAGGGCTGGCCAGCTCTCCTCCTCTAGGAAGTAACAATCAGTGTTCATCTCAGTGTTCATGTCATTTCTTATCTCCTGTCTCTAATCGCTCATTGGTGTTTTGTCAGGAGAATGACTTTTACCTTTGCTCCTTTATTCTGAAAATGTATTTCAAGAGCTCATTGTTTCTCGCTGAAATCTTCTCCTGTGGCTTGGCTTATAATCCTTTTACCCATTGCGAAGGCTAAAAAATCTCTTATTTTTACTCATGGCACCTTCAAACCCCTTGTACTAAATTTCTACATGTATTTTTGATGGCTTTCTGCACATAAAAGTTTTATGTCCCTTTCCCCACTTTACTGTAGTGGCCTGTATTATTCTTATTATGGTGAGTTTGAACTTGAGATAGTTTCAGTTGCTGGATCTTTACCAGTTTCTTAACTATATTTCATCTTTTTTAGTATGTCTCCCAGGGGCTCTCAGAAAACCTGATCAGGGTGCTTTAGTTTTTCCTCCTCCCTCCCTCCCTCTTTTTTTTTTTTTTTTTTCCTGGCAGACCCTGCTTCAGGTGTATCTGTACAAATAGCGTAGGAGGACATGGGCACCATGAAGATGGCAGCTCCGGGGTCGCACCTGCCCTTCTGTCCTCACATCGACAGACATGGGTCTCCACTGTGGAACCTTCACGGGGGCCTGGGCACCTTTGGGAGCCTGAGCCTGTGCTTGAACTGGAGCCTGAGCTGCAGCCCCATCTGCAGCCTGGGGCTCATTTTGAACCTTGGCCTTTGTCTGGCAGAGAGAGAGACCCTTGGCGATGAAGGCACAAGTGTGATTCCCAGGCTTGGGGTGAGCCATGGAGGCAAGCTGACTGAGCTTGGCGCTGCTGCCCTTTGGGATCTTGGCTTGGCCTGCTTGGGCTTTACAAGGGCCTTGGTTGCCCCAGAACGTGCGCTAATGGTCTTGACGTTGTTGGCCTGCATCTTCTTTAAGCCCTTCTTGTTGTGCTTCTTGGCAGAGTGCATGTTTCTTAGGAACTTGGGGTCTGTCTCTTAAAAGATTTCTGTCTTTGTGATTGGGGTTTCTTGATGCCATTTCTATGCCAATTTCGGGACTGGTTGCATGTGGCATGGTTCTTGTACTTGGCCATATCTGCACCCAAGCCCATGGCTCCCGAAGCGCCTGGGACTGGAAGAGAAAGCAGTCTTTCAAAGTCAGTTCTTTAGTGATTCCTATCATATTCTGAGCTGGCTGTTGAACTCATATTTAGTCATCTTATGTATGTTTTCCGGAAAGTTGGCTAAAACATATTAATGTTTCTTTCTCTTTTCCTTTGTGGTTTTTTGGCCTTAAATCCTTTTTACGTAACATAAAATTGCCTCTGAAACCAAGAATCTTGCATTTTCTCAGTTGAGTTGTCACCATGGGTTTCTGAAATGCTTTTACATTAACAGAAATGTATGTGCTCATCTCTTATCCCAGAGAAATTTTAAAATGAAAAAAAAAAAAAGCATCAAGAGAGAGAGGGAGAGAATAAAGACAAGGAAGAAAGAAGAGTGTGAAAACATAAAGGATAGAGCAAATGGAGCAAATATTTTTAAAAAGAATAGAATAAAAAGCATCTCATGCTAAAATAAAGCACTATTTTCCCATGAGGGAGTCGGGAGAACAATAACTACAGACAAATTCCCAAATAATATGGGGGATCAGATTTAGGCTAAGAAAAACAGAAAGCCAAGAAAGAGTATAATTAAAGAACTTAAAATTAAAGAAAAGATTCTCGTACTTCACTACAAAGATCTCCAAAGTAAAAACAAACAAACAAAGCAACCCAAAACATAAAAATAAAAATGAAAAACCCTTTGTTCCTTTAAGAAAGCCATTGTCCTGGTATCTCATTGGCCGTGGAGGTTACTCTACTATTCCATTGTTTTCACTCCTGCAGAATTCACACAGCATCTCTTCTCCTCCCCCTCCGCTCTCTCCTCCCCTCCTCGGCCACATAGTGTCTGTTACATACAGGTACTGTGTACACGTTATTTCATTTAACCTTCACTATAATCTTCTAATGAGACATTTTTATCCCATCTTTCAAATAAGGAAATTGAGGATTCAAGGATTAATTTCTCCAACTGATTCTGCTAGAAATGGCTTTGGGGACAAATACTGAGGTATCTATAGCCACATATACCCTCTATCCTCTGTTCTGCTTCAATTACAACAATAAATTTTAAGAGGAGGATTTTGTGAAGAGTCAAAGAGACAAAAGCCACAAACCGATAAGCCACACTAATACTGGCTGGAGTTTAGTATTACAAGGGCTTCTTAAGGGGCAAAGGTTTGGTCTCAGGGAGTTCCTTATTTTTGAGCCTGTATGAACAGTGACATTGCCATAGGAAAGGAGCCACCATGCAATGTCCTGAGCTGATACGAGGAACTGCAGCCCAGAGATGACATTCCAACTTTGTGTCCTACAATCGAGCACGTTACTCGATGCTACCCAATAGGTACATAGTAAAAGTCTAATGAATTAATGGGTGCCTAGAACACAATGAATGAAAGAAAGAACTGATGATTGTCATGGAATGAAGCAGACAGGGATCCTGAGGCCCCACAGCTGGCTGGTACCTGGCAGATTAGTACGCGTGGTTGAACGGACCCAGGAGCGTGGTAAGCCCCCTTTTAGCAGACTTGCGAATCTACATCCACACGCCATCTAGTGACTTTTTTGGCCCCTAGACCGGGAATTCAGCAAATGACAACTGCACTTGAGTTCCTCTGGTGTTTCCACAGCCATTGAGAACGGAGGAAGAGGGGGATGAGGGGGTTAGCAGGGACTCCAGCAGTGTCCATGCTGCTCCTAAGTCTGCCATCACAGCTCCGTGGGGTACCCTTGTGACCCCCCGGGCCCTGGGAAGAGAGGCAGTGTCCAAGTTCCCTCTATGCAGTGGATGCGTGCTATCCCACCACTGAAGCAAAACCGGCAGAGAAGACTCCTTAGGTGTTTGGTTGGCCAGGAGGCGCGCACGTTGCCGTAGCTGAGAGGCAGCTGGGGTAAAGTAGGTCCAAGCTCGGGTGCTGCAGCTAAACCACCTGGCCTTGACTTATCCCTCATGAGCGGTGACCTTGGGCAAGTTACTTAATGGTATTTCTGTTCCCTCCTCCATAAAAGGTGGCCAATAATAGTGTGTATTGCATAGTGCTTGAGTGAGGATCAAATGAGCTAATATATAGAGTGGATAAAACAGTGCCTGGCACTTACTAAGCACTGATGTGTTAGCTATTACTATTATTACCATAAGGCAGCTATTTGTATAATGGGGAGGAGGAAAGAAATGGACTTTGGGGTGTAAGACCCACATGAGACAGAGAAGAGGCGGGGCGGGGGGTGGATGTGCAGAGACACCATTATTCCTTTGCACTGCCTGGTTGGCTGGTATCTGTGCAATCCCAACACAGGGACAGGTGGAGCACACAGCGTGTGCTGTGGGGGGAGGGGGATGGAAAGAAATTCTGGGAGAGGGAGAAGGGAAGTTAGTCAAAACTGCTGCCTGGTGCTGACTCTCTAACTAGGCCTCCCCAGTGGTCGGATAAAGGGCTGGTGGATTTCCAGATGTGTGTCAGGAAGAGGAGGAAGCAAAGCAATGACCTGGCAACCTGACGTTCGGACCATGACAGGGACGTGAACTGCGAAAAAGAGCTAGAAGAGCCTGCAAAACAACAATAAATGGCTTATCTCCATTTTTCCTCCATGCTGGGCTGCAAACCACGTTTCTGTTCAGACAAGCTGTTAGGAGAAGAGGCTGAGAATTCAAACATGGAAAACTCCACAAACAATATGATATAATCCTGTTTGCTACTCTTCTACAATTGAGAGGTATCTATGTAGCACAAATAAGGGAGAAATTTTGCAATTACCTGGTTTGCTTGATCAGTTCAGACATCCAAACTGGATTACTCATTTCTGTATGACTAGTTGATACAAGATACCCATTCAGAGGCTTGAATTATCTAGTTTAGCTGTCCAAAATGGTCAGATTAATCAAATTCCAATGAAGTTTTGGTTTGAAATTCATCTAGTTCTGATTTTTATATTCAATTATTTTCTCCATTTCTAGCTGAAAATAACAGTACAATCTAAGGGAATTAAAAACAATCTCAGACAATTCAGTGATAACGTAAAGCATTTTAATCTTTATTCGGCTATTACAAAAAATATCAGTGATTGCATTTGAAATATCCACAGTCTGTCCCCTGGATGCACAAATCTGTCAAATCAGGACAGTCGGAAGTCTCTCCTCCTCGCTCACCTGCGTTCTTGCACACCCTGATCGGATGTTTGCTGCTGCGATGGTGGGCATTGCAGACAGCGCAGGGGCAATTGCTTGGGACACTGTTAAAATAGTTTCCATGCTCATCTTTCTTTACTTCTTGAAACTTTTCCTTCTCTTCTCTCTCCTTTGTTGCTTTTCTGTGCATTTTGTATTTGTTTCTTCAATTTTCTCTCTTTATGCTCCCTCCCCGATTTGATAAGAATGCCCCTGGACCCAGTTATATTCCCCTAGATGCCTTAAGTTTGGGTGTAGATGGGGAGCTGACATCCAAACGTGGTGGAAAATTCCAGTGCCCTAACAGGCATTGTGCTCACAGCCCCTGGTCAACCCGCAGAGTGGCCGAGTTAGGGTTGAAGTCCTCCTCCTGCCTCCGTGCATCTGTCTTTCCCTTCCAGACACTCCATTTTAGGCAGCCAGCAACTTCCTTTTGCCCTACGTTCACATTTTTCTAACAGCCTCCATGCAAACTTGCCCTTTTCCTGAGGTACATACACTACTTACGATATTCCTGCCTTTCAGTTAATTCATAAAAAACTTCTCTGCCCTTGCTCTGGTGGGATGGCTCAGTGAGTTGGGCATCGTCCCATACAACAAAAGTTTGTGAAGGCACCATCATTAGGTTGCGGGTTCAATCCCCGGTTGGGGTGTGTATGGGAGGCAACCGATCGATGTTCCTCTCTCACATCAATGTTTCTCTCTTTCTTTCTCTCAAATCATTAATAGCCAATGTTCTCAGGTGAGGATTCAAAAGAAAACAAAATCAGAAACCTCTGCCCTCAGTTCTAAGAAGAAAGAAAACTTATTTAACAAACCATGTGTTAAATGGTTTGTGCTTTCAAAACCCATCCACTTCCTGTGTGCTCTTTACTGAGACAGCCTCACCTCCCTCATGGGTTGTCCCAGTGGTTTTTTAACTGGACTCCTGGCTCCTGATGTGCTCCTGGAGGCCCCTTCTCTATGCAGAGCGATTCTCTTACAGGGGTGTCCAACCTTTCAGCACCTCTGGGCCACACTGGAAGGAGTTGTCTTGGGCCACACATTAAATACATTGTGACATGTAATCACAAAATGATCTTATAATGTTTTAAGTAAAGTTATGATTTTGTGTTGGGCCACATTCACAGCCATCCTGGGCTGCGTGTGGCCCATGGGCCACAGGTTGGACACACCTGCGTGACATGAGTGAAGGTGTCATTCTTCTAGTCCAAAGACTTCTTGGCTCCCCAGCTTATACAGAATAAAAGCCAACATCCTTAACCAAAACGGCCATGGCTCGGGTTGCTCACTGACCTCTCCAGCTGTCCTTCCACTCGGCCACTCGTCTGTCACAACACCCTCTTTGCTCTCGAGGACACAGCAGGCGGGCCCTGGATACCTTTTCTGGAGCTCTTTTCTTCAGCTGTTACATGTGGCTCCCTCCCTCCCATACTTCAGGCCTAAACACCTTTCCAGTGGGTCTTTCCCCAAAACAGTAATAGAACTGCACCCTCCTCAGCACTTCCTGTCCTCCCATGCTCCATTCCCCCTGCCCCACTCAGCTACTACCAGCACATCCCATTTCATATTTTATGCTTAGGTATGCCTGTATGTCCTTCAGTGTCTGTCTCTCCCTACTGGAATGACAGCTTCCTAGGGCAGAGATTCTGTCTTTGCCTTTTCCCCTTACTTATATCCCCACAGTGCACAGGATGGTATTTGGCAGATCCCAGTTACTAAATTAGTATTTGTTGAGTGAGCAGTTGTATGATTAAAGTGGTTTACAAATGTATTGGCATGTACACAACTGTGTATATGGGAGTTTTGAAAGAGGTGATTATTAATATTTTGAGGACATATTTTTCTTTTAAACATAAGGACCTTCTTGTGCTAATAATAAGCACCCAATGAAAGAATGAATGGCCGTTTCTTTTTCTGAATGTCACACATCTTTCCTCCCTGGCTGCGTCAGCCCGAGGAAGGGGAGTGTTTTGCTCTCTTAGTTCTACATGATTCCCCACCCCTCCTACGTCTTATGGTGCTAAAGTCAATTTGATCACACTTCTATTTTATACGTATATTTTTATATCTTGAATCTCTTATAGACAGAGACCTACCATGGATTAGTATTGACCTTTTCAGGAAAAAAAAATGACTCAAGTTTTTTGACCTGGTAACTCCTGTGAAACCAAGGCAACAGTACACACACATCCTCAGTGAAAGTCTGCCCATGTCCATGATAATCACTTCCACCCAATGGAGGGAACATGTGCTTGTGCAGCCCAAAACATTTGACATCTTCCAAGTCAGTCTCTGGCACCTCACTGAGTATAAGTTGTGCCTAGTGCATTGTGGGAGGCAAAGTTCTTATTTTCTGCCCTTTAAAGTTAAAACCTATTTAAGATGGTTTTCTACTTTTTGCATATTGTTTCCTCAAAGCAAAACTCTCAGAGCCCAAAATAGTGTGGTTAGGGCAGCGGAAAACAAAACACAACAAAAAAACATTGCAGCATTTTCCTGTGGTTGTGTGACAGCAAAGCTAAGCCAAGCTGCCATCTGTCTAGATTCCTGTCTCGAAATTCACGAGGAAGAGCTGAGCAATCGGGATGCCAGCTGGGTCCGTGCACATCATCCAAAGGAGGCAGCGAGAGTCCTCACCATTGGCCTGTTTTGTCCCCAGTGTGGCTAGGCCAACAGGAGGCGCTGTGGTTTACAGATACTGTGTTTTACATTACTGGGAGCTCCTGGGAGTTTCAAGCGCCTCCCCAGACTTCCTGCCTCCATGTGTGGTGTGTCTGTGGCCTGGGTCTTTCATGAACTGCTCACTCCATCCCCGGGCCTTGGTCTGGTCCTGTAGTAATGGCCCTGCCTCCAGCCCTGTGCGTCCACTCCTATGTCTGCCCCCTTGCCCACATTCACCTTCTGTTTTTCCCTCTGTTTTAGCAGATTTTAACATACATTTTAAGTGTCACCTCTTCTGAGATACCTTCCCTGGAGAACCCAACCCACATGATCTTTCTTTCTTTTAATTCCTTTCTTATTCATTCGTTCATAGTAAAATTGAGAACTTATCTTGTACCATATCTTGAATACTCTGTATTCCCTAAGAAGAAAGTTATGTCTCATATAGCCACACTAAAGTGATTTAATTAGGAAGTGTACAGTTAATATAGTATATACTGTTTTACTTGGTTCTTTTCATTTAATACATTGTGGAAGATTCCTTATCGCTTCCCTGCTGTCTTCCCTGTTCTTGTTTTGCAATTACATAATGCTGCGGTGCCGTGCCCTGTGCCTGTGAGGCATATATTCAGCCGACATCCTGTGTTTGAACATGTAGGTAGTTTTCAGTATTTTGCAATACAAATAATGAGGCAATGAATACCCTTTTGTTTGCATGTTCATTTTGGTCAGGGTAAATTCCAGAAAGTGGGATTGCTGAGTCAGAAGACAAATGCATACATGGTTTTGTTAAATATCATCAAATTCCGCCCCCTCTCCAAGAGTTGGGCCATGTTGGCTTCCCATCTTCAATGTCTGAGCATTCTCTCCAACAACATGTTGTGAGCTTTTGAGGTTTTTGCCAAGACGATGAATGAGAAAAGTTACCTTGGTGAGTTTTAATGTACATTTCTGTTCCTATAAATAAAATGGAACATCTTTTCGTACATTTAAGGGTCATTTTTTTGGTTAATTACATTTTTATAGTTCAGATTTTCCATAGCATTTATAAAATGTTTTGTACTCAAAATTTCAAAGCTTTTTATATATGAGGGATATTAGTATTCTTTATGGTATTTACTCCAGTTTTTTTCCTGTCACTTGTCTTTGATTTGCTTATGATGTTTTTTTGATTTACCATTCAAAAGTTTTTTAATTAAGTCAGATTTATTAATCTTTTCTTTTTATTGCACCTGGGTTTTTGGATCATAGAAAGTTTTCCTCTATACCACAGTTAATAAAGAGTAATTCATCCATGTTTTCTTCCAGTACTTGTATGGTTTCATTTATTACATTTAGATCACTGGTAAATTTGGAGTTTATTCTTTTTTTAATATATTTTATTGATTATGCTATTACAGTTGTCCCATTTCTCCCCATCATTCCCCTCCACCCTGCACACCCCCTCCCACCCGTATTCCCTGCCTTTAGTTCATGTCCATGTGTCATAAGTTCTTTAGCTTCTACATTTCCCACACTATTCTTGCCCTCCCCCTATTTTCTACCCACCGTCTATGCTATTTGTTCTCTACCTTTTCCCCCTCTCTCCTCCTCCCACTCCCCTGTTGCTAACCCTCCATGTGATCTCCATTTCTGTGGTTCTGTTCCTGTTCTAGCTGTTTGCTTAGTTTGCTTTTGTTTTAGGTGTGGTTGTTAATATCTGTGAGTTTGCTGTCTTTCTACTCTCATATTTTTTATCTTCTTTTTCTTAGATAAGTCCCTTTAACATTTCATATAATAAGGGCTTGGTGATGATGAACTCCTTGAACTTGACCTTATCTGAGAATCACTCTATCTTCCCTTCCATTCTAAATGACAGCTTTGCTGGATAGAGCAATCTTGGATGTAGGTCCTTGCCTTTCATGCTTTGGAATACTTCTTTCCAGCCCCTTCTTGCCTGTAAGGTCTCTTTTGAGAAATCAGCTGACAGTCTGGTGGGGACTCCTTTGTAGGTGACTGTCCCCTTATCCCTTGCTGCTTCTAGAATTCTCTCCTTCATTTTATTTTTTATTTTTTTTTCACATTATAAGTTTTAATGACCATGAAATGCTTCTTAAACATTTTCACCAAAATGCCTCTAATGGCAGGGGAAAGTGAAGGTGGGTACTGAGGATGGAGGTCTCTGGCTTCTAAACCATCTGTATCAGGAAGGCATTAGGATCAAATTAAAGATCCGTGTGGTTTTTTGCATTTTTCTTTTTTTTTAAATATATTTTATTGATTATGCTATTACAGTTGTCCCGTTTCCCCCCATCATTCCCCCCACCCTGCACACCCTCTCCCACCCACATTCCCCCCTTTAGTTCATGTCCTTGTGTCATAAGTTCTTTAGCTTCTACATTTCCCATACTATTCTTACCCTGCCCCTGTCTATTTTCTACCCACTATCTATGCTGCTCATTCTCTGTACCTTCCCCCTCCTCCTCCTCCCACGCCCCTGTTGCTAACCCTCCATATGATCTCCATTTCTGTGGTTCTGTTCCTGTTCTGTTTGCTTAGTTTGCTTTTGTTTTAGGTGTGGTTCTTAATAGCTGTGAGTTTGCTGTCTTTTCACTGTCCTATTTTTGATCTTCTTTTTCTTAGGTAAGTCCCTTTAACATTTCATATAATAAGAGCTTGGTGATGATGAACTCCTTGAACTTGACCTTATCTGAGAAGCGCTTTATCTGTCCTTCCATTCTAAATGACAGCTTTGCTGGATAGAGCAATTTTGGATGTAGGTCCCTGCTTTTCAAGATTTCAAATATTTCTTTCCAGCCCCTTCTTGCCTGGAAGGTCTCTTTTGAGAAATCAGCTGACAGTCTGATGGGAACTCCTTTGTAGGTGACTGTCCCCTTATCCCTTGCTGCTTCTAGAATTCTCTGCTTCATTTGAATCTTGGCTAATGTAATTAGCCAAGTGTGCTTTGATGTGTTCCTCCTTGGGCCCAACTTCTTTGGGACTCTCTGAGCTTCCTGGACGTCCTGGTAGTCTATTTCCTTTGCCATATTGGGGAAGTTCTCCTTTATTATTTGTTCAAATAAGTTTTCTACTTGTTGCTCTTCTTCCCCTTCTGGGGCCCCTATAATTCGGATGTTGGGACGTTTAACGATGTCCCGGAAGTTCCTAAGCCTCTCCTCATTTTTTTGAATTCTTGTTTCTTCCTCGTTTTCTGTTTGGTTGTTAATTTCTTCCTTCTGGTCCACTCCATTGATTTGAGTCCCAGTTTTACTTCCATCTCTATTGGTTCCCCATGCGTCTTCCTTCATTTCACGTATTGTAGCCTGCATTTTCTCATCTAATTTGTGAGCAAAATCAACCAATTCTGTGAGCATTTTGATGACCAGTGCTTTGAACTGTGCATCTGATAGGTTGGCTATCTCTTCGTTGCTTAGAGGAACTGACTCTGGGGTTTTCATTTTTTCTCCAGTTTGAGCCATTTTTGGTGGGGTTTTTTGTTTTGTTTTGTTTTGGTTTTAGTCTGGGCGCAGCTATTACGTATGAGGGGTGGAGCCTTAGGTGTTCCTCAGGGCGGGGCAGCCCAGTCGCTGGGTTGTGACGCTATAGGTGGGGGCGGGGTCTGAGAGGGAAGAATGGCGCCTGTTCCGCTCCCTTCTGGACTCCGGTCCCTTCCGCTGTTTCCCCTTCGCCTGGCTTATCTGCGCGCGCGTGTGCAGTTACGCAGTGAGGGGTGGAGCCTCAGGCGCTCCCCAGTGTGGGGCAGCCCAGTCGCTGGGTTGTGACGCTGTATGTGGGGGCGGGGTCTGAGAGGGAACAATGGCGCCTGCTCCGCTCTCTCCTGGATTCAGTCCCTTCCGCCACTTCCCCTCTGCCTGGACCGTCTGCGTGCACGAATGTGGGACCCCCTGGTCAGCCAGCCGCCTTGTGCGTCCTCACTGGGTCTGCACAGTTGCCCCCCTGTGCCCGGGGTCCGCCAGCTGCCGCCTGGGCGCCCGAGGACCGCCAGCCGCTGCCCGTGCACCTGGGAACTGCAAGCCGCTGCTACTTGCGTTCCTGGGTCCGCACCGCCACTTCTTCCTACTGCGACTCCGCCCTCTTACCGGTCTGGATGAATGGTTGTTGGACTTCCGTACAGTTCAATTTTCTATAAGTTCTGGTTGTTTTCTTGTTTCTAAATATTTGTTGTCCTTAATTTTGGTTGTGAGAGGAGGCACAGTGTGTCCGCCTACGCCTCCATCTTGGCCGGAAGTCCTCTCTCCTTCATTTTAATCTTGGCTAATGTAATCATGATGTGCCTTGGTGTGTTCCTCCTTGGGTCCAACTTCTTTGGGACTCTTTGAGCTTCCTGGACTTCCTGGTAGTCTATTTCCTTTGCCAGATTGGGGAAGTTCTCCTTTATTATTTGTTCAAATAAGTTTTCCACTTGTTGCTCTTCCTCTTCCCCTTCTGGTACCCCTATAATTCGGATGTTGGGACGTTTAAAGATGTCCTGGAGGTTCCCTAAGCTTCTCCTCATTTTTTTGAATCCTTGTTTCTTCCTTCTGGTCCACTCCATTGATTTGAGTCCCAGTTTTCCTCCCATCTCTATTGGTTCCCTGTGCATTTTCCTTCATTTCACTTATTGTAGCCTTCATTTGTTCGTCCAATTTGTAAGCAAAATCAACCAATTCTGTGAGCATCCTGATCACCAGGGCTTTGAACTGTGCCTCTGATAGGTTGGCTATCTCTTGGTCACTTAGATGAATTTGCTCTGGGGCTTTGGTGTGTTCTCCCGTTTGAGCCTTTTATTTTATTTTTTATTTTTTTGGTCTGGTCACAGCTGTTATGTAGTGAGGGGTAGAGCCTTAGGTGTTCCCCAGGGTGGGGCAGTCCAGTCTCTGGGTAGTGATGCTGTATGTGGGGGCGGGGTCTGAGAGGGAACAATGGTGGTTGCTCCGCTCTCTCTCGGATTCCAGTCCCTTCCACTGCTTCCCCTTCGCCTGTATTATCTGCGCACTAATGTTGGACCATCTGGTCAGCTAGCTGCCTTGTGTGGCCTCACTGGGTCTGCACAGTTTTGCCCCAATGCCTAGGGTCTGCTAGCAGCCACCTAGGCACCTGGGGTCTGCCAGCCACTGCTGCCTGCGTGCCCGGATCTGTCAACCTCCACTTTTTCCTGCCGCGTCTCTGCCCCTCTTACCAGTCTGGATGAATGGTTGGTGGACTTCCATATAGTTCAATTTTCTATCAGTTCAGATTGTTTTCTTGTTTCTAAATCTTTGTTGTCCTTAATTTTGGTTGTGCGAGGAGGCACAGTATGTCCACCTATGCCTCCATCTTGGCCAGAAGTCACTGGAGTTTTTTCTTGATTATGGTGTGAGAAATGGATCTAGTTTTATCTTGTACTAAATGACTGTCCAGTTATTCCAGCACCATTTATTTAAAAGTTCATATTTGCTCCATTGATTTTAGATGACACATTTTACATAGCACATTTATATATATAAAGTTGTGTGTGTGTATAACTTATACACATATATTTATATATATTTATTTCTGTATGATTGTAGAAGACAGGGATAAAATCTATTTCTCGAGTTGAAGAAAGATAGGACATAAATCATGCAAATATTTGAGGGAAAAGAATTGCAGATAGAGAAAACAGCATGTGCAAAGGCCCTGAGGCAGGGACAGACTAGATGTGTTTGAGGAGAGGGAGATATAAGAGTAACTGGAGCTGGGACTGGAAGAGGAAGTGTATCACCAGATGAAGCAGGCCGGAGCCTGGTCACATAGGGCCTTGCAGGCTGTGATAAGGTTTTGGATTTCATTTTAAGAGTGATGGAAAATCATTTAGGCAGCAAAGTAATGGCATCTGATTTACATTTTGAAGAGATAAGTCAGACTTCTGTATCCAGAATATACTAACCAAGGAAAGAGGAAAAGCAGGAAGGTGAGTTTCCATGCTCTCAGGTCTACATAAAACTGATAACTGGACTTCTAACGTGGTCTTGTCATATAATGGCTCTTGTGACACAATTCTTATAACTGGACATTGGCCCTTTTTCCTCTCATAACTATCCACAGATGCTGCTCATCTGTGCAATTTCCCAGTCTTTCTGCATTGCACTTGTGGGCCTCCCATTGGGTAATGGAAGTGTTGGCCTGACTTTCCACTTTTGTTACTATGGACTTGCTGCTCTCCCTAAGATACTTCGAATGTTCACTGCCTTATGTTAGCAAGCATTACCTAGTCCAAGGTTCCTTATTACTCTGTTCCCACTTACTGATATCTTCCGTAATCTTGGCTGTCTCTGTGACATAAGCAGTTTCTTCTGGCCACAACATCTTCCACCACACACCAGTCTCTGCTCAGTGTCTTTACCCGTTCGATGGCCTTGGTCTTTTCTCCCTCATCTTCCATGTTCCTGCCCTGTGGTGAACACATCCAGTCTACTTTAGCTCCGTCTGTATACCTGTCGAACATGAACTAAATGTGACAGCCAGTGCTAGATACTCTGGTATCTAGACTCACGATTTCTGTCCTGAGTCCAGTGAGAGTTGCAAACAAATGAGGAAGAAATGTAAATGGAGTATTTAATGAGAGGAGCACTGAACATAATAAGGAAGTTGAAAAGGATTCCAAGAGGAAGTGGTATTTACCTGAAATCTGAAAAATGAAAATGCTATGATCAGGGAAGACACACAGAAGCAAGACTGAAGTAGAGTTTAGAATAGACTCAATAGTATGAGGAAACCATGACATGTTCGAGGAACTTAGAAAAATCAGTCTGAAGGGTAGGAAGTCTGAGGGAATGATAAAATATTTCCATGACTTTTTACGTTGTGGTCGCCTTTTTTCACTGGATAAACAGTACCCAAAATGCTCTTCATTTTTACCTTATGTCACTTGGGTTTCATCTGTGGAACTGCCAGAGCCCTTGGCATGGCTCGAAATCATGGGGCACAGAGCAGATATCTATCTTACCATCTTTCATGTCAAGACCTCCATCAGTATTGCTCCCTATGAAGGGGAAGCCTTTGTTCTCTCTCACTAGGAAAAACTTCACAAACTTCAAGGGTGTTTGTTTATTTTTTTGTTCCATCTCTCTGCCTGGACACACAGGACCTAAGTTAGGGTCCCTAGAGCCTGGGCTGGACATAGGCCAGGGGGTGTTTCTGGCCAGCAGTATAAGAGCAACTTGCTTAAGTAGATCCAAGCATGGAACTGAAATCAAAAGCCAAAAAGACAGTTTAAGGACAACCTCAAGAAGCAAGGCAGAGGCACAGAACCTACCAGTTCATCTAGGGATAGGGCATTGGGATGGAGGCAAGCGAGCACTAGACTAGAACAAGGGATTTGGATGAGAGAGTGGGAGTGGACCCTGGACATTCTCCAGGAAATGCTGGAGAAGCCCTAGGGACATTTTTACAGGGCACATATGGTCTCAGCTGTGAGTGAGGAAGGAGCTGCTAAGGGCTAAGCTGGTCCTTGAGGAGGTATCAGTCTTTTCGGTGTAAACATATGTGAGAACAAAAATGTTACAATGCAGTCTGAGAAGTTCCACGATCAAGTCGTGTGCCAAGTGGGAGCAAGCTTTAGGGTTTGAATGAAGACTTCATAGGAGTGGCATTTGAAAGATAGGAGGAATTAGATGATTGGACAGAAGTAAGAAAAACCTAGGAAGAGCAAACCATGTGGACCGGGATTGATGTAAAAGAGCATCATGTTGTATTCAAGGATCTGTGGCTAGAATGTAGAGCCATAACTTACGTGGGGTATGCAGAAAGCATGTTCCAACCTCTTAGATACAGACTGGTAAAGGAGTCAGCCTGGAACAGTCAGGGCTAGGACTGAGAGAATTCACCACACCTGTGGCTTCAGAAGATCATTTTGTGCCATGTGGGTTAGCACTGAAGTAGTAGTAGCTACGGAATCAGACCTGTGGGGCAGAACCCAGCAGCAGCAGTCTCAAGACGGTGATAACAATGTCTCGTGTAGGTTATTATCTAAGATGCATTAGCTCTCCAGCCATCAGTAAGATTTTTAGGACTTTAGCATTTGCTCTGGGTTTACAGGATTCTGTAGACCTACCCAAGTAGGCTGACCTTCTGAACAAGGCTGGAGTCCTGGTGGTAGAAGTGGAGGGGAAATAGGAAATTCAGGCCTAATACACTAATAAGAAGACAAATATTGGGAGGTCATGGAGAAGGCTGACTCTTGGTGGGCCTGTAGGTGCAGAGGGTTAAACCAAGCTAGGGTGGCAAAACCAGTTCCAGACCCCAAAGGTCTAATCGTCTCAAAAGGTGTAATGGGCTCACACAGGATCATTTCCACACTTGAGCAGCATTGAGACTCTGAAGCGAAAATTCTTCAGAGCGTATGGCTGAATAGGCTGTGCTTATATTAATCACAGGGCTTGCCATGTTATTGAGAGACACCTAGGCTTTGTCCTTTGGGTAATTTTTGAAGAATTTTGAGAAGCGACCAAACATGGGATTTAGTTTTGGAATATGACTCTGGTGGTGATATGGAGGGTCTGGAAACTTAGAATCCCATCAGGAGGCATTTTGCCTTTCTGTAAGCTACATATTAATGGTTTGAATGGAGTCAATGACAGCGGGCGGGGGCATTTAGGGAATAAATGGATTTAGGGAATACCGATTTATTCCTTTATGAATTGTTTGTTCTGAAAAAGACATGATCTAAGACTTTTTGAAAAGGCAGTTGCATTCCATGTGCTCTGTCACAATTGAGCTCCCCCTGTAAATGGAGAGATGGATTCTGTGCATGTGTATTCGTCTTCCTCCTCAACCCTATTAAAATCCTTCTATTTGTTGGGTAATCCCCTTGACTATCATTAAGGTCTTTTTTTTTTCCATTTTGAATGTAAAACAGCTCTGTTACCTTCTGTTAGGATATTGAACATCAAGCTCTCCATCGTCTTTTCCTCAGCGTGAATGAAATCAGGTAATGCATTTGGAATGAGGGATAAGGTGGATGGGACTGATAAAGACCCTGGTCCCGTAAGTGGAGCAAAGGGGCTACTTATGCTCCCAGTTAGGGAGAAAAAGATGACTGAGAATAAACATGTTTGACTACTTCAAAGTCTTGGCCAGGTGATGCAATAAGGAAAGAAAAACCTTTCACCAAGAATGAAGTTGGAGCAGATTGGGTTTCACGAGATGGTTTGGAAAGTTTGCATCAGGTGCACACGCGGAGAGTCCAACAGCAAGTGTGGATGGCCGCCCAGAAGCTCTTCGCTGTGTGTTGTGTTTACACTAGATAATTCATGCAAGAGAGGGCAGTGAGCTAAGCCCGGGGTTAACGTCAAGCTGCCTTTATGTTTAAAGGAAACCCATGCTGCTTTATGTAATTATCAAATTTGACTGAACTTGGTCTATTTCTTTCATTGGCATCCACCTCACATGTCAGGTAGCTTTGTCTAAAGTAAGGCAAATGCTCCCTCCCTCCCTCCCTTCCTTTGCTTTCAATATTACGGCTCCAACTTGTGTGCTAGTGAATGTAGGGCAGCGTTGGTAAGTATGTCACACACATGCCGTAGGTATACCTTGTTAAATTAAAGGGTGTTGGCTGTCCTGCTTCCAAACTACAGTGTAGGCAAGTTTTGTGTTCCCTAGTTCCACCCAAGAATTAAACATTTAAATATACCCTTCGTTCACAAAATGAGACAAATATTCTATTTACTTTCAAAGATGAAGTATTAGTTTAAAGTATATCTACATGGAACCTCTAACTCAAACATTCCCATCAAAATCTATTTTGTTACCCATACAAAACCGGAAAATAAACATATCTCCAGGGGTGGATGAATCGTCCCAACGATAGTAAAATAACTGCAAAGATTAATTAATTTTGAAGCAGCTGTGATGCTTTGAGGGACACTTAAGGACTTTTATGTTTCATTTCAGGATGTTCAACCAAAAGCAAAAAGCATTTTAAGGGTGTTTCGGGATGCAAAATGTTAACCCTTGTAATGACTTACCTAGTACAGGGTCCTGGCAACCCCACAACTTTGGAACACCACATCTGCACTTGTACAGTTCCCTACAGAGCAAATCCTACTTTCACAGGAAGAGCCTCTTCCTGCTGGGAGCTGACGTTTAACATGGTTTCGAGAGATCAGATGCACCCAAGGAAGACTTTGGTTGGGAACTGGATTCTGCAGAGCGCACCAGTGGTTGCGATGCCTCCATTTCCCCAGCCGGGCTCTGGCGGAGCCAGTCACAGCAGCTCCCTGCAGCTCCCTGCGTCTCCCGCTCTCTCATTCTGGCAGAACCATCCGCTTCCCAGGTGGGTCAGTTGGAAGTGTGATTCTGGGAGTTGCCCCTGGAACTCAGCCTAAAGTCTGTTTCTTTGGCCTCTCAATGATTCTGTGAGCCACCCAAATCTGGTACTAAAACCCTTTCTTTTTAAAGTAAGTAGAATGGCTTCTGTTATACAACTAAGCATATTAGTGTATCTGATAATTGCTCTTGTAGGGTTGACAACACAGGCCAGTGGTTTCAGCTGGGACCCAACAAATTGCATAACAAGAACATAGGCATGAAGGGAATGCTCAAGAGGAGAGAGAGAGAGAGAGAGAGAGAGAGAGAGAGAGAGAGAGAGAGAGAGAGAGAGAGAGATCGATCTAACTCGTTTGACTGCAGGTATTTAATCTTGTATGGCCGACAATATGATTTGGGCATCTGAAGGATTATCTCTTCTATTTATTTCTTGTAAAATAAAGCCCCTAATGTGATTTAGACTACTTATCTTGAAAATATTTTACCCTAGAGATATTCTGATAGAGTCTAGTATCTTGATGGTGGTGTCTTATTTTGTAAAAGCATATAGTAAACTCTGACATTGCTTCTCTATCATCTCGAATGGTGCTCAAGATAATAAACATTTGTGTAGAGAATAAAACATTTTTCAGGCATAGAAAAAAAAAACCCAACTACCTACATAGGTGCTTGTGTTCCACCTGTGAATCTGAAATTCTGGGACTAATGAAAGACCAGGACCATGAGTTTTTAATGAAGTTTCAAATTCACCCTTAAATATAGTGAGTACTAGGACCATAGTGTGTTTTAGAATACTGAGTAAATGTTAATTTTAGAGAACTCAAATGCAGTTATTTTAAGCTTGTTAAAATTTGTCAACAAATGTGCCACCTGGTTTTCAGTTCAATAACTTTCACTCTGCAGGTTAAATACTGCACCTTAAAAAGATGCTTCTCTCCCAGAGATGAAATTCTAATAATCTTTCCAACTATCTGTTAAAATTCACAATCAATAGTTTAAATATTCAAAACAAATAAAAAATTCAACTTTTACTCCGTCATCTTTTTCCAATCATTTTTTTAGCCTTTTCCTAGTCAGTATAACAGTAAAAATCATCTAGAGAAATCTGGAGCAATTTACAATTCTCTTCCATTTAATTTAACATTTATTGAATGCTTATTGTATACTAGTCCTTGTGCTAGGCTCCAGACATGAGTTGAAATGAAATAAATAAAATAAAGGAGGAGGCTAGCCTCCAGGATGAGAGATGGCCACCTAGACAGATTTGACACAATGTGCCGAGGGCTGTGACAAGGGTCAGCACACATGGTATTTAGGAGCATAAACCAGTGATTGTCATGCTTGGTTACATGCTGGAATCACTTGAAATGTTTTAGAAGAATACAGATGCCTGGCTCCTGCTTGGAGGATTTCTAATGTGTTGCTCAGAGATGTGTGGTCCGGGATTTCTAAAAGCCCCCTTGCTGATTCTAAAATGCAGCTATGCTGAGAATCCAGGTTCACAGTTGGCTCTTGGAGCAGGGACTTCCTTGAGACAAACCTTGAAGCAGATAAAGCAGATGTCACGATTAATCAGGGTTGATCAGTCGACCTACATCACAGCCTAACAAGCCACTTGTTCAATTTATGGTTTTCCAAATTAACAAAGCTAATTCAAATGCAGAATGGAGCCACAAGAAAGTTGCCCCCTCTAGTATTTTAGAGTGTACAAAGCCATTTCACATGTGTGATCTCCTTTGACTTTCTCAACAACTCAGTGGGGAGTGAAAGAAAATTGGAACGACTGTTTGCAAAACTGTGATGGTGAAGTTGAGGTGAACATGAATGAGCTCTGGTACTTAGATTTCCCTGTGCAAAAGTGGGCTTTTTTTTCCAGCAGCTGTTCTTATTCTTGGGATAAGTCAAGAAAATTCAAGTTAAAAAACTTTGGACTTGAGCCAAAAAAAAAAAAAGTGGAGACATCTGGAGAAAAGAATGGTGCAAGGCCATATACTTGGGTGGAGGTCAAAGGAAAGGCAAGGATTTGGTGGACAAAAAGCAAGTGGAAGGGGTTGATGGGTCATGCTACCATGACTCCACAATAACAGTGAGCACTTGGGAAAATCAGCAGGTCGTGTTGAAAACGACACATTCTGAGAAACGATGACAGATCCATTTATTTGCAACTTGAATTAAACTCATAAAAACGAACAAAGGAGCCTGCTGAAAGAAATCGTGCTACAGGAAGAGCCCGCAGAAAATGCAAACTCAGACTTATCGAAGAGCATGCTCTTGGTTTAAAGATAAATACAAAATCTAAAATCCTGGCAGTTCGTGCCCTTTGCACAAGTAATGTAATGTTTTTGTTCATGGGTAAGAAATATATTTTTTGTTATGGTATGGGTTAGCTTTGTTTGCTATAACTTATTTGAGTCATAAAATAATCAGGCTCCTTTAAAAAAATATTAGGCTGCAGAATCATGCTAAGTCATCTGTCCAGGGAGAGCCTGAATTACCTAATTAGAAACAGATGGTGTTAGGGTGGTGCTGTTAATATACATTAGCTGCACACCCTTTTAGATTCACATGGAGTTGAATGGAATATGAAATTTGAGACAAACCTGATTGTCAAGAAAACAAAATAATTTGGGGTAGAACGTAATTGAGAGAGGAAAACGGAAGCTACAATTTTCTTCATTCTTTTTTTTATCTTGACAATCACTTGTTTCAGATGAATTGCTGCTCTGACATTTCTTCCCTGACCCCCACCAGCCCTTCCCCCACTCACCCATCTCTCTAGTCTTCCAAAGACTGGGTTTGGTGACTCTCCTGTCTGCCCCCTTAACCCCTACGCTTAATACTCTTGGTGCTTAACTCTCTCAATTGTGCTTGTGTTTGTATCTCCTTGGCAGTAGAGCTTACTCTTTATAACTTATAACAAATATAATTTAATAATTAAGTATTCAATCAAAAGCTTAGACTTTGCTCCACTTACCAGAAAGCTTAATATAATTCCTGGGAGCACAGAGATGTTTGTCTAGTTTACTATATAGCCCTGTACCTGGTCTGATCCTGTACATAAGAGACACTTAACGCAGGTCTGGTGGATAGAAGAACAAAGGAAGGGAGGAACGAACAAAGATGAGTCTTGAGGGGATGTTTTTCTCTCTAGTCCCAGCATTTAATGGTCTTCCTGGTCAGGAGCCAAGAAGCTAATGCTTTCAAAGACCAGGCAGGTGACATAAATGTGCAAAGCTGCTCCTGTCTGCAGGCCAGATTTCCCTCTGGGCCTGGGCTTCATCGGATTTTTACTAAATATTGGTTGAAAAATTAAATGTCTTGGTAATTCCTATTTTCATTTTTTGCTCAAACTGTTCTTTCTCTATGCAATACTCTTTCTCCTTTAACCTTCATTACTCCTCTTGATCACTTTTGGTGTCTGCCTGTTCTACAAATTATTGCTGAAATCTACCAGAAATGCTGCCATCCCTAGCGAAGCTTTCTTCTTTCAAAGAAAGTAGCATGAAGTAAGAGTTTAAGAGCATAGGCCGGAGAGCCAGCTGTCTATCTCCAGCATCCGTTAGCTATGGAGGATTTGGGGAAGTAACTCAATCTTTCTGCACTTCAGTGTACCCTTCTGAAATGGGGGTAGTGATAGTTTCTGTCTCATAACATCACTATTAGAATTAGATGAGTACATTTTTATAAAGCATATAGAACAGTGCCTGCTATGTATGAAGAGAAATATAAATATTTGTTAAATAAGTTTTTATAGAATAAAATGAACTAGCGGTGAGCTTGTCTTCTGTTTTCGTTTATGCATGACTCCTGTGACAGTGTTTTTATGGACCCTTCAGTATGTGTTGGCCACCTTACTCCCAAAGTGCAATGGGACAAAAACAGTGCAGTGGGGCAGGAGTAAAAATAATGCAAACGGGTGAATTCAGAGGAAATTGTGATGGTGTCGGGAAGGATGATTCTGCTTGGTCTTTCCCTTTAGCATTTTTTTATAGCATGTACCTAGTGGTACATGCAGGAATGGGCAAAAGTAGGTGTACAGTTGTTCATATGGAAAAAGACATGCAGGTTATGATAATTACAACAGCTTTTTTAACTCAAGAGAATGTCACAGTACAACTGTAAGCCTTCTTTTGTCCACCCCTGAATTTATTTTGTTGTTTGCTATCAAACTCACCCCCTACAATATGAGCTCCATGGAGACAAGCAGTTTGTTTTGTTCACTGTCATATTCTCACTGCTCTATCGGGTGCTTGTCAAGTATTTCTTGAGTGAAAAATGAATGAAAAAGGCAGCCATTGTATCCTGAGCTGAGTTTTCATGGATTTGGGGGAGCTTGGAGTTTGAGGTTAACTCCTTGGACTAATATGTGGATTGGAGCTCCTTTTCTCTGTTCTTATAATTATTTTTAACAGCACCATTCAAGTATAATAAAAACCCAATAAACAAAGAGGCTGGAAGGGTACAATTTTATAGGGTTTGACATTTGTGTACACCTATGAAATTATCACTGCACACAAGAAAGCGAACAGAACATGTCCGTTACCCCCAAATGTTCCTGACCCTCCTCCTCAACAAACTGAAAGGGTCGATGCAGATTGCTGGGTGTAATCAGGAATAGCTTAGGTCCTGAGAGGGCAGAGACTAGATGCCACGAATATTCATGCATTCTTCAGTTTTAACTGAGAAGAAGTGTTTCTTACAGACTTTTTACTTAATACATACTGCGAGGTAAGTTTTTAGAGACTGACCTTCTCTTACCCATGTACCCCGAATCAACCCATTCGCCACACATGCCTTGACAGCAGAAACAGGCATTGCACAGAAGGCCTGGTCACTTAACCTGCTTCATCATCTCCCCAGCCTAACAGAGGGGTCCTTTTAGGTCATGGGCCACTTTTCCTCTCGTTGGTTTGACAGTTTGTGTGTTCATGTTCATTAAGTAACTTCTAGCAACCTCTGCTCAATAAATTGGTAAAAGGCTGAACTCAGAGTCAGCATTGCTTCATAACATGCACAGGCAGAGCTCATAATATATGTGACAGTTGACTCACTTAAATCACCCAATTAATTTTTTGTAGTCTTGTATAAATACAATAAAGTAGCTATAGAAATGAAAGATGTTTTCAAGTTGAATTTGACTCCACTGAACTTATAGAATCAGAGTGAACTTATGTTTCAGTTTAGGTGCTTTTACAGAAAGTTGTTTTGAAGGCAAAAATATTTTTAAAAGATTGAAGTTATTTCTGCCCCCATTTTTCTTAATTGCTTTCTTGAAAAGCCTACTGATTTTATTATCTATTAATTTGCAGAGGAAAAACTGTGCCCTTTTGTTGGTGTAGAAGGTTTACCAATAACATACATGTATGCATATACCTCAACCTCATCTTAAATATATTTGGTTTCAAATCACATTTTACTGACATTTTAGTTATTTCTTGGCTTTTCCCACTCGCAGAATACCTCAGTGCCTTAAGTGGTGCGTTCAAACTGGAGTGAAATAGAGCTATGAGAACCTTTGACAAGAAGTTAATGTAGGTAAGTGCCCATTGTTGGTATTCATGTCTCTTCTTGTCACCAGAGACATTGACCTTGCCGAACCAAGTCAGACCCTGTCAGGAGAGAGCGGTAACAGGGGTCCCACGAATGGGAGCCAGGTGGACAAATCAAACTGAGCTCTTCTCTGTTGAGAGGGATTTGTTGTTTGAGAGGAGTAAAATGAGAATATAGAGTTAACGGGGAAGTGTTAATTTCAGCTATCACATACCAGTTGAATTATTCTGGTAAAAATACTATGTTTTCCATGTGACTTAAAGAGCTAAGAGAACTAGACACATAAAACATAAATCTGTACAAAGAGAGGGGGAAGTTTCACAAGAATGACCTACGGAAATCCATTTTGGGATAAACACCAAGAATTCCTCATTCTGACAGTTTCTCTCATTATTCCCTCAGAGATTGCAGATACCATTTGTTGGACTTGTCTGTAGGATAAGTGTATCTCTCCTAAGTATGTAGACAGCGAAGCAGAAAGAGGTAGGGAGTGGATGTGCAAAAGTGCTGCAAGGATCTTCCTTTCATTTTTCTCCCTTACGAAACGGCCTCTGCAGGGAGTGTAACTGCCTAGACATTATTTCACTCAGGTTTAGACTCTGTTTATGCAAACAAACAGACTAACAGATTGGTTATTCTTTGGCAAGTGTCAGCAGCTACATTAACCAATCTAACAGGAGGGATAGAAACAAGCATTGTTGATAAAATTATACAAAAACCGCCGAAGTATAAAAAGAGGTATGCTGTTGTCCACCTGGTGTGTGTCACGGTGCGATTGGTATTGACCCTAACGTGTGATCTAATCTATTCAGAACTCAATTCTCTACAGTAGTAAATGAGGGACCTGCGTCTCCAAGTTCCACATTCTTTTCATCACACGCCACTGATGACCCAGTGACTGAGTTATCAAAATGTGCCTTCTGCTCTCAGTTAAAATTTTTTCTCACTCAAAAAACTTACTATTTTTTAAAAATTACTGTTTAATAATTAATGCTAAATAAAAGTTATGTGTTCTTAGCTGATCATGACATCGAAGTGAAAATTCTATTTTGTTCTCATTCGGCCTCCTATTGCTGAGTTCTTGCGATAGGTCATGAAAGCGACAGCTCAGTGGTACAGAAGTGAGGCATGAAAATGGATACAATCAGGATTGAGTAAGAAACTTTTACACATTTCTGCATGTTTCGCTGTCATGGGGAGTTAGGTGCTCTAGAAGAGTGTCTGAAAGTATGAAATCAGAGAGTAGAATGTTGTCCAAGCCATTTCTCTTAATGCTTTAATCTAAATTACTGCTAAGCAAAAACAGAATTCATTTTTGCATGGATGTGGTTCTATGATCACTGTTTAACCATAAATGTAGAAAAGCACTAGATATAATGCTATATAATCTAATTAAGAGGATACATAGCCAAACACATAGAAAGGGAATCTCAATATAAATGTGGAAAATAAAAGAAGCACAAAAAGACCAAATTATTCCCCAAAGTGATGATATTCCCAGAAAGCGATGATATTGTTACCAATACCATTGAAATTACTTGCTCTTAAAAATCGGGCTTAACAATAAATCAATACTTAAAGATCAGATTTCTAATGAATCATAATGAACAATATTTGAAAAACTGCAAATGGTAACTGAAACTGAGAAAAAACATCGTATAATGAGAGACAGAGTACAACACAATACAACAGAGCCTATGATGAGCTTTGTTTAGCTAATTATAAAATCTACGACATTTTTTACAAAGGATAAATAAAACAGTTTGAATGATATTATCATATTTACCTTTGGCAGTGGTAAGACCATTGCAAAGATCTGGTGCACATTATTCTTTCTCCTGCATGTACCATATTTTTTACTTATTTTCCACTTACTTACTTTTTATTTTATCATACACACCATGCTCCTTAGTAATAAAACTGCCTTAAAACACAATTTGGACTTTTCTCATTGAACTGTGTTTTCTCACACACACACTTCATCCTGTATGAATGAAAACTGACGATGCCATAAATTACTCTTAGTTCTGCAAATAAATAGAATTGAATGTTGTCTGTTGCACGTATGTAATGCTGTACCGAAGAACATGAGATTTGGGGTCAGAAGCCTGGCATCCTAGCTTGACCACTTACCAGCTCTGTGTTTCTAAGAAAGAAAAAAAAAAATCTGTGAACCATTGTTTCCAATCTGTAAAACAGGACACGTACGTCACACGATTGTAATGAAAATCTAGTCAGGCAATGCACATGAAAGTTGCCTATGAACTGTTGGGTACTCTGACATACTCTCGCTGTTACCTAGATATTTGTTAGACTTAATTGGCTTTCACCTGCATATTTACTGAGTAAAGACACAGCGTTTTATTTTCACCCGCTCTAAAAGCCAAAGGGATATAGGAATCCTTGTGACTGGGACTGCTCCCCTGACTTCATTCTGTGATTCCCAAGATGATTTGAGGGGAAAAAGCCAGAAACAGATTCATAAACTGCCCAGGAGATACACTATAAACACAAAACAAAACCAGGCTTATGTCAGAGCAGGTGATGGAAAAGTTAGAAGACTTTAGGCTGGAAAAGTCTGTGATCCCAGATGGTCTCCATGTAAGGAGCACTGTGCACAGGGTGATAAGTGAGGTGGGGAAGTCTGTGGCCGGCATGTGTGCGAGTCATCTCTGTGAACCGAGGACACAGAGGTGGCGGGTTCTGGATGGAATGCTACACCTGTCTTCTCAGTAATACTTGCAGCTCTGCTCCGTCTTTCATAGGGGCTTCTTGATAAGCTCTGCAGACATACCACTGCAGCTTTTAGAGGAGATGTTAAACCCATTTTGGAGAGAGAAATCTTAGAATCTTGTGATAAAGTAAATGGTTGAGGGTCTCAAATTGGGTTGGAATAGAACAAAGACATTCTGTGAGCCCTCTTTAAGTGAATATGGTATGTGGTTTGTTTTTTATTTTTATTAAAACTGATCCCTGTTTAAATTTGACTTAGAAATTAAACATTTAAAAGTGCTTACTATGTGTGGGACAGTGTGCAAGGTGTGAGGATGATGTAGAAATGAGTACATTTCTGCATGAGTACTGGTTCTGCATAAAAGGAATTTATATGTAAGGGATTGAAAGCCATCCATTCATAACTTGCAAAAATGTAAACGTTGGTATAAGTAAATGTTCAGTGAGCATAAGAGAGAAGTTAATTTTGGTGGAATAATTGTGGAAGGCCTCATGGGAGAAATGGCAATAGAATAGTTCACTGGATTTTCATAGAAGCACAAGGAATACAGACAGAAGGAATAGCTTAAGGGAATGTATATGTATGCGAAAGTTTATGACAAATTTGTAAGTCAGCAAATCATCTGGGATCAACAAGTAGTCTGGAGTGACTAGATTAGAGAGCCTTTGCATGTGGCTGCGTGGATGAGTGTGAAGACTGAGAGACCACAGTGATTGTGGGAGGTTGGAAGATTAGCCTAGGGGACGTGTTGTGAAGACCTTGGAACTACAAAAGTACATTTGTTTTTCAGTCTATAGAAAATGGGGCAGGGATGGAGGCCAGGTGGTGAATGTGAACACAGTAATTCTGGTGGAAATGTGGTCGGTGCTTTAAGGATGGGGGGACAGACAGAGAGAGCAGTCGAATGACGGTCATAATGAATCACCTGAATGATAAGGCCTGAAAGAAGACGAAGTTGGATATTTCACACATAGGCTCTCTCGTACCTCTTGTTAAATCCTGAGGGTCACAGAAGAAGAAAGTTGATGATGATGCAAAGACCTTCAGCTGGTGCCTGATGGGTGAGGATGCGATTAAATAAGAAAAGACACAAACTTGGACAAGTGGGTACAAGATGAGAAGGAAGATAGTAACTTAGCTTTTGATGTTTGAAGCTGGATGTCCATCTTTAAAAAGAAGGATGAAGTCAGTATGAAGGCAGAAATGGATCTTAGAAAAGACTCTGGTCTTCTCCTAAGGTTCGTACACCCTCAGGTAAGAGTGAAAGTAGAGGACCACATACCATATGTTCAATATTTCAAAGTAATAAATCAAGCCACAGACTGTTAAATAAAATACAGTCTAACGTCCTATTGTGACAATATTGCCCACCTTGAAGGCCAGGTTTGAATTGGAATTCTGTGCTAACATGTGCTGGCAGTAGCTGAGGAAGGGCCTCCCATGCCTGTTTCTTCCCACCCGGCCCTGTCCGTGCAGGGCACAGCCCCAGGTGCACTTCTGGGAGACCCCAGCGTGCAGACTCCAGCCCTGTGCACACCCCTGCTGCCTGCAGGCCCCTTTCTCACAAACAACCAGTCCTTGGCCACCTCCGGGACCTGGGGTCCATTGTGCACAGCAGGAGTGTGGTCCCAAAGTCAAGAAGAAGACACTTGAGCCCTGGAAGCAGACTCAGCAAGATTCAGATAAGGAATTCCGAGGTCCCAGGTGCCCCAAGTTTGGTTTAGATGGAAAGGTGCAGGCTCCAGGTGAGCACATCCTATTGGGACTGCTGACTACTCACCCTGTAGGGAGCAGAGCGGGTGTCTCCAGTCTGGAGTCCAGAAGAGGGTTCCTCTTATCCTGGTCTAAGGGCAGTGATGAGGAGAGAGTGAATGACAAAGCATGTGGAGAGAGAACAGTGGTGGAGAAATGGCACCCACACTTAAGAGGAAAATAACATGGAGCCTGTAGACAGAACGAGAGTGGAGACCAAGGTAGAATGTGCAGCGTACACTTTTAAGAAGTTTCTCAGAAGAAAGGGGCAGCTGAAGGAAGAGCTTATGGTGGATAAAGAAGAGAAGAAAGTTCTTAATTGTATTTAAAGATTAAAAATGCTTTTATTAGAGGTCAGCTGTTCTCGAAGTGTCCTTTTCCAATTGTAAAAGGTCACCAAAACAAGTTCAAGGTCTGAAAACAGAGTGACACTTAGAACAAGGAGTGTAACTGATGCAGTCTAGATTGATAAACACAAATAAGAGGAAAAATACAAATGAGGCCAGAAATATATAATTGTTTTGTGAAAAAAGATCTATATTGACTACCATTTATGCCGACTTTCATGAATAAAGTTTGGATATAGAAGAGAGTTTCTCTGCAGGATAGAATTTATGGCATTTCTGTCAATACCCCACTATTGATCTTTCCAGTGTTGTTTTGCCTAATTTTATATATGAATCAGGAGTGTCGGTGCTTCTGGGAAGGGGACATAGGGCAAGTGTAGTCGCTGACCCTAGTGCTGGGCTAAGAGAAGGATAGAAGAGTGTTAAAGTACACCTTTGCATGGGGCATCCTCAGCCTCACTCAGTGTATTAGCAGACTGGAGTCAAATGTATAATAACGAAAGACACCAGAGAATCATCCATAGGAAGTTGTATTCTAGTGACAAAGAAAACAGATCAGTGTAGCTGGGCCACGAGTCCAAAGATCTCAGGATTTTAGTTTAGTTTTCCCCCCTTTACTGTTTGAAAATTGGGAACAGATATTCTACTCACAGCCTTAATTTTTTCATTTATCTATGTTGGACTGTGGGGTTGCCCTCCCTCAAAGTTCTGGAATCGATTGCTCCTGCAATTTCTTTCTTGGAAAGGTAAAATAATTAAAATGATGGAATCGGTGCTGGAGGAAAGAGGGGGGTTGGCCCTGGGACTCTGCTGGCCACTTACACTTCCCGTCCCATTTCTGACTCTTTCAAAAGGCTCCTAAGTGTCTCTGGGTTGCAGAGTTGGAAAATAGTGGAACTAGATAATCTCCAAGATCCATTCCAAGTATAAAACCCTGTGACTCCACTGAGTCAGGTACAGCTTTGCAGATGAGGTTGGGCTGGAGTGGGCCTTTGAAGCTAGGCCGTATATTTGGGTTAGTGGGTAGGAAGAGGGAAGATATTTCAAACAGGAAGAGGAGCATAATAAAAGGAATAGTGAAAGGGATAACACTGGTTTCCTTGGCAGAGGAAGTGTGGAATACTAAAGAGACTTTTCTAACTAAACTTCAGGGATTGTGAAGTAGAGCAGTGGGAAATAAGATTTATGTACTTGTTTTCCAAAGGAGGGAAATGTTACTCCTGGAGACTTTGTCTAACTTAAAACTCAGATAATTCAAAACAAATTTTCCCAAGGAACACATTTTTGGAACGTATACATTGATCCCTATTTTAGTGTATATTTGTGTTGAAGTTACTTTTTACATTTTTTCCCCTTATTTTTCTGAGGGCCCCTTCCCAAGTTCATGTTGGTGGTTGTTTGGTCTCTGTAGTGCTGTGTCCCATCCCATTTCTATTCCACAGTTATTGATTTTGGGCTTGTTTTGAACGCTAACTTTAAGCAGTGCCATTTAATGAATTTGGACATCATCATGCAAAGATTAAAAAATGAGATTTGAAGTGATAATCACAGTGCTTGCTCAGGTCTTAAAACCAAAAGTCACTTTCAGAGATCCTGATGCAAGGGATCAAGAGAGCTTCTCATACTCCTGACAAAGGAGGGCTTGTGTTTCTCCCCACTGTGTCGTAGGTGTGGCAATCCCATAAACAGTGTGCAATTAAGTTTGTTTTCAAATTACGCAATTCTGCAAAAATTAAGTAAAGTGGATTTCTCATCATTTGAGAGTTGGCACAAACATTTCTTTAGCCCCACCATTTCAAGCTCTTCATCATTTAGAATTTCAGATGCGTGTAAGTACTGGGAAACTTCCCTGAAACACCAGGGCTTGCTTGCTATTTCTCTTGTAACTCCTGAGGATCTCAGCGCTGTGCCCTCAAGAAATACACTCAAGTCCACACTGGCTAAATGAAACTGTTTGGTGTAGGTCACGCTGGGAGGAGGTAAGATTAGAGAGTGGAAACTCATAACTCAGGAGCTCAGGACCTGGTTGCATGCTGAACATAAAGGAAACACTTGGTCACTGCTTATGGGTTGCTGTGTTAGGTGGTGGACATTACTAAATACACCTGTTCTACCCATTGCTATCTCCTATAAAGCTACAAAGGAGTCATTAGACTCCCAGTGATTTGTGACCGAGTGGGAGTCAAAGAACATGTGTGTCTTGGACCCGGAGCCGAGAGAGGCTCAGTGCTCAGTTACACTGGGGTGGCATGGGGGGAATAACATGCAGAGGCTGGGCTGAGTGTAGCCAAGAAAAAAGGTGAAGCAGGGTGTGGTGCAAGGCACACAGCTGGAAGCAAGGCGCAGATGGGAGCCCTAGTGACAGAGCTCTGTGGAGCCCATGCCAGAAGCCCAGGCAAAGAGTGGAAAACTCCAATCAATCACGGGGATGGTTCAGAACATTCAGATGTGGGTTGTCATCAGGGCCGTCCCCAGGGTTATGTGGGCTACTCCCCTGTGACTCGGGCACTGGCCCACAGTGTCTGCGGTGTTATGGATGAGACGAGATACATTCACACAGACTACTGAGTCCTGTGGAGGAAAAGGGATGGCATGGCTACTTTCTCAAGGGGAGAGTGCCCTGACCCTTGCCTTAACAGGTTTTTATTGGGTTTCAATTTGCACAGGAATACAGGTAAAATTCACTAATCATTGTTAGGCAGTAAGGATCAAACAGTAGATAGCATATAAAGAACTATGAGGGCCTATTCTGAGTTAGGGTCTGTTAGCTAAAGGGCTACAAAACTTTGGGAAACAAACTCATTTCCTTTATTATTTGATTGAGAGCATTCTTAGCAAAGCAGGTTTCACAGGATTTTACATATTCTTTGTCAGGCCTGATCACCCGGAGAACCCGCCCTGTCCAGCACAGGACTGCACTGCCCTCTGTCATTGTTTCGGTCTTTTTTTTTTTTTAAGATTTTTTTTAAGTACTTTTTTTTTTTTCCTTTTAGATTTTATTTATTTATCTTTAGAGAGGAAGGGAAGGAGAGAGGGAGAGAAACATCAATGTGCGGTTGCCTCTTGTATGTCCCCTGCCGGGAACTGGCCTGGCAACCCAGGCATGTGCCCTGACTGGGAATCGAACCGCGATCCTTCAGTTCGCAGGCCCGCGCTCAATCCACTGAGCTACACCAGCCAGGGCATTGTTTCAGTCTTAAGTCAGGAAGAGTAAGCAAGGCAGCCAAGCGACTAGGAGACTTCTTGCAGACAGAATGAAGACTCAGGACATGTCAAAGCCGAAGGGCGAGGTTCCATCACCCCCTTTTGCTATAGCCCCCTAAGTCCTTCCCTGGGGCCTCTCTATGATCGTGCCTGTCTAAGGTCCTGTCTTAGGTCATTCCCCCCCTTGGGGAATCTTACCCGTCATTGGCTAACCAATCAAGCATCGGGGGCCAGTTATGGATGAAGTAAAAGGAACAGAAGTGGTGTCCCTGCCAGGGAGATAAGCTTTGTCTTCTTGGTGGCTAATGGTCCAAAGGTTGCTCACTCAGCCTTAGCCATGGGGGGGTTGCAGCTCCTGAAACCAGGCAGGGTGGTTCCCAACACCACTGAAATACTTTCATTCATGGAAAGTGCACTGAAATAGAGGTTTAGTAGGAATAAGCCGCAGAAGACCTCTGCATGTTCAGCCTCTAAGGACCTAGCAGAAAGGTGAGGGGTAATTACTGTTCCTTGCTTGAGTAGGCCTGACAGCAGGTTCAGGGCTTCTGCTTGTAGGTGCTTAGTGACAGAATTATATATTAGAAATGATTGGATGGTTAATTTTTAAAAAAAAATTTTTAGTTCCTATACAATTCAATTGTGTTCTATCTAGTACTTAATAGTAGCAGAAATATAGGAAAGCAGCAGTATATGAATGATAGAATAATTCAGCACAGGCCTAAACAAAGGAGTTTAAAAATATATTCTAAAATCAAACTGAGGGCAAAACAAAAGTGCCATCAGAAATGAGGCCATAGTTTTGTGTGTGTGTGTGTGTGTGTGTTGTTTTTTTTTTAGAAGATCTCTGTGACAAATTTAACTTCTTCCTAAGGCCAAAAGCTATCACTTACAAAACCCTTATAGTGCATAATAGAATGTTTTGTTTGGCCTAAATATAATTTTGAATGCAATAGAAATGGGAAAGACCTTTGATCTTTTGGTTTGGCCACAAGAACACTAGTAATCATAATTTATTGCCAGGTCAGACCTTAGGTCCCAAGTCAAACTATTGAGCCAGTAGTTCAATTGGGAATATGGAGTTAGGGTTTTAGACTGGGTTCAGAGACACTTGAAGCGATCTTTGAGTGAAACAGATATAGAAAGCAGAAGATGACATTAAAGACATTGACATTGGGAACTCTTCAGGCCAGGGATGCATTCGAGCTCCGTTGAAGTCCACGGGGAAACAGGCATGTCACCTTCAGAAAGGGGGCGCTAGGGAGCGCTTGATACTCTTGACTTCAAGTAGTGGATGACCCTCCTGTCATTATTCTTATTGTCCCATGGGAACAAAAAGCTTAACTCCAGTTTTTCTCTCTTGAGAAAAATAACCAACAAAGAGCGAATAGACATGTGATTTGTCTCATTTTTATAAATCCTCTGAACAATGATCAAGGAGAGGGAGGTGATGGTGATGGGGCGTGTTCCCAGAAAAGTCACCATTGAATGAGGAAAAGGCAGTTGAGCACGTTAGTATGTATCATTCATACTAATTACATACTAAAACATTAGTATGTTTTCTAGAACCTCCTTGCTGGCCAAGGCCAATTTGACTCCTCAGATATATGAGGCATTTCAAGGCACAGCAGGATAGAAAGATAAAACACTATTTTGCATTGAATTAGAGTTGGGGGAAGGGGTAATCACTAGCTTTGGTCTTGTAAGTTTAAGCATAGGAATGGCAGCTAGTACTTTTTCTTTAATATTAAAAATTGAGATACAATTCACATAACATAAAATCCATCCTCTAAAGTATATATTCCAGTGGTTTTTAGCATATTCACAAGGTTATGTACCCATCACCACTATCTAATTCCAGAACATTTTTAATTCCCCCCTGTCCTCCCCCCCAAAAACTGTGTACCTATTAGCAGTCATGCTTCATTATCTTCTTTAACCCCCGGGCAACTACTAATCTGCTTTCTGTCTCTGTGGATTTACCTGTTCTGGACATTTCATGTAAATCAACATACATTATGTGGCCTTCTGTGTATGATGTCTTTCACTTAACCACATTTTCAAATTCATCCATGTTGTAGATGTATTAGTGCTTCAGTTCTTTTTTATGGGTTTTATTCCTTTGCATGGGCATACCATATTTTGTTTGTCCATTCATCAGTTGATGGACATTTGGGTTGTTTCCACTTTTGGGCATTATGAACAATGCTGCTGTGAAAATTTGCGTGCAAGTTTTTGTTGGGCATACATTTGTACTTCACCTAGGAGTGGAATTGCTGGGGCCTATGGTACCTCTGTACTTAATTTTTTAAGGAACTGCCAAATGGTTTCCCAAGCAGCTGCAACATTTACATTTCCACTAGTAAGGTAGGAATGTTGAAATTTCTCCACATCCTTCTCAACATATGCTATCGTATGTCTCTGGTTATAGCCTTCCTTGAAGTGACATCTCATTGTGGTTTTGATTTGCATTTCTTTCTGAATGACTAATGATGGTGAGTGTCTTTTGAAGTGCTTATTGCTACTTGTGTATCTTCTTTGGAGAAATGTCTATTCAAATCCTTTGGCCATTTTTGAGTTAGGTTAATAGTCTTTCTATTGTTGAGTTGTAAGATTTCTTTATGTGTTTGCGTACAAGGCTCTTATGAGATATATGATTTGAAATGTGTTGTCCCATTCTGTGCACCCAGCTATACATTTTGATGAGTAATCAGGATGGGAGATCTTTGTGGCCTATTAGAGTCTTAGTAATCAGTTCTGAATTTGGATACGTTCATTCTTAGCCTATTCGTCCACTTTGTATCAGATGGACATGCCTTTTGTGCTTGTACCTCTGGCCACTGGAGATGAGATTTGTGAAATCCTAATTATGTATATCCTATTATTAACCTTGCCCTGGTCACAAGTCTGAAGAAGCTTTGGGGGCCACTGAATTTAAATAAGAATGGTGGCATTAATTAGTAGAAGTGAAGTGTCACACAGAGGAGCCAAGGAGAAGGGAGAGCCTGGGGAAGGGGAGAAGGCACAGTTAGAAAGACAAACACATTTCCCTCATGATTTTATTTAGGATCAGTTTTGATGGCTCTTTGACAATAAATGTGATACACTATTCACCACTTTGTATGCCAGATACCACATTTACAACACACAATAGGGTGATTATGCTAGATCTGTGGTTTTTTTTAGAGAGAGAGCTAGAAGGTGTAATAATTTATTTAGCTTGTTGGGAAAAGTTTTTCCTATAGATTCAGAGAGAGCCATCTCCGCATTGTTTTCTCATTTCAAATTAATAAAGGGGAATGTGTACATCCAAAGTACAGAAAACTGTTACATCTAAAATCAAACCTATGAAGAGTAGTTGTTGGGTTCTGTAAGACAACTGTGTCTAAGGTATCATAGTTGGAAACAAAACAATGAAAATGGAAAAATTGACATTGGTGGACTATCTCTAAAGGTTGTGTCCTATAAAAATGACTCTGACACTGTGCACTCCAGTTTAATCTGTGTCCCTCTTTGTCAAACAAATCACCCCCTCAGTCTACAGAATAAGATAGTCGTAGACAAAGCTGGTAGATAGCTTTGTACAAATAATGCAGCTTCTGCTTGACTGAATACTATGATTGTTTTGTAATCAAATAATTCTTAAGAGATAGTTGTGTCCATAATATGTACTCATGAAAAATAAGGACTGTTGCTAGTAGGTAAAAATACTACTTTAAGAAACTGGTACTCTTGAAGGAAAGAAGCTGCCAATAATCAGAACTTCCTTACTTAAGGATAATGACAAGACTATAAAGAAAGAAATCAGGGCAAAAAATGAAGGTTTCAGTCTTGGCTCAGCCCAAGAGGGATTAAGAAGGTCACCCTGAACACCTTTTGTTTGATAACGTCCCATAGAAAAGTGTTGTACACTTATCCAAAATGAGCTAATAATTAGCCAATTTTTTTTTCAACAATGAACTTCAGTACTTGGTGAAGTTCTTGGGAAAGGATGGCTTTCATCCTGTGGCTGGGTCCAGTGGCCCAGCTCAGTATCAGAAAGTGTTTTCTTTCAGATTGTTGGCTGTCCAGTTTGAGAGTCCCCGAGAGGGGAGCTTTGTCATATCTGTGTCCCCTCCTGGGCCCAGCATTCTTTTGGCTCTCTCTAAATCTGTGAATAACGTCTGCCTACATAGCTGAGAGAAATTTGTCATCTTCTCAATTGTAATATGTCATCGCTTTCATGCCCTGCCGACAGCAGTGCTAGCTAGCCGTGGCGGGGGGGGGGGGTCTTGAATGCAAGTGCACTTGAGCTTGTCAAACTGTCTACAAGAACAGACGTGGGCTTTGGAGGCAGCCCCTTTCTCTCCCCTCAAAAGAAGGGCACAGACACAAGAGTTGCACAGTTACTTATTGCACTTGGATTTTCAGTCATTTCCAAGGCACAATAATGCCTTCTCTTGGTTGTTTTTTTTCCTTCCCTTTGAGCATTACAGTACTTCATTATTGCCACAGGGGGAACTGTTGGCTTAATTTTGCTTTGGAGACGCTGCTGCTGAAATTATTAAGCTAATGATTTATACCCCCTGTGATACAGCGATCTCTTGTGCTTAAAATGGTTACTATGTTTTGTTTACTGTTTATAACTACCAGCTGTTGTGCCACGAGAAACCCCAGCCAGCTTGTAGGGTTTATTTATCCCTCTGGATCTTTAGAAACCACTGATTAATATAGAAAAAATGTGAAAGGCTGATATTTTTAAAAATCCCATAAGCTATGAATTAAACCACTGTGCTGTGCTCTATAGGACAAAAAGTTCAGGGAGAACAAACAATGGATATGAAAACCTACTGCCTCTCATGTTTGCTTCTGGTTTTGTCAAAATGGAAGAAAGTATGAGTGCTTTTCAGGAACACAGTGGTGTGACTCCATCAGTTCTGGGCTGTGAGATCACCAGCATTCCCCCTTGGATGCTGCACAGTTCACCATATTAAGGAACCAATTTGTTTGGAGAAATGTTGCACGTGTTTAAAGCCTGTTAAGTTTGATGGCTGGCAGAACTCTCGAGTTCTGCCCCGAGGCCGGGCCCTGGTGAAAGAAGCCTTTACAACCAGCTTGCAGGGTATTTGGGGTTCTAAAGTACTTTTTTTTTTTTTTTTTTTTTTTTTTGGTAACCAGAGGGATGACACAGGGCAGATGAACCATGGGGCAGGAGGAGATAGGATTTGTGAGTGTTAATTTTTTTTAAATGGCAAAAGGTTCTTATACCATGTTTAAGGCTTGACCCTGCTGGCTGCCCAAGAGAAATGCAGAAAATATTGCTGCTGCTTCCTGCAGCTTTGGCCCAATTCCACGCCTTCCATCCTAGACCTCATCCCATCAGGCCACTGGGCTTCATCTCCACTGCAAGACGGTACCCCACCCCCGTGGACAGCTCCGCATCTCCACTGTTCCTGATGGGCCAGTGCTGATTGCTCGCAGGCCTTTCCTCTGTGGTTCCTTCCTTGCGTGGACCTCAGGCATTTCACACACCACGCCAGGCCAGGGAAGAAGATGGGTCCGTCATTTGTGGAACAGGCCTGGGTGTGATGACAAACAGCAGTTCACAGTCAGGGGTCTTATAAATGGGGTAAATATGGGCCATCCCACACACAAGCAGGGCTCGAGCAAATCGATTTGTAAGTAGGAAAGTGAGAACCAGGCCCCGAGGATGGACCAAAAACTAGTTATAATGTGAACATCTGTGGAAGCTTTGGCGTCAGATATTCCCTTGATACTGGACTTTCTAAAGCAAAAGGCACAGCCAGACGTTTAAGATGAAGAGAGAAGTAGGTCACCGAGACCCCGAACCAGGGAGTTGTGAGGTCTGTTTCATTCCTCCTCAAAACCCCTTATTTTTCTTTAGGAAGATGCAACCTTTGATCATAAAAATATTTACAATATTATAACGTATGAATATGGAACACATATTATGCAAGTAACAATTTTAATTGGAAATACCTGATTTCATAGGTGTTTTTATTTAGAATGTATTTTCAGTTAAGCCTTGAAATTCCTTCCCTTTCAGTATTAGAAAAGTAAAATGAAAGACATAGAAATTCTCTAAAGCTTTTTGGATGAGTTTCATGTTTGATTTTTATTGTAACGCAATGTCTTGCTGATCATTTTTAAACTCAAACTGTGATTGAATTACAAATTATTTTTAAATCTTAGAAAACCTAAACACCAGTACACTATGTGATTTGAAATTTTATACAAGCACAGAACAGATTAAATACCATGTTTAGTAAGTACAACAGGCAAATATCTGTAACGTGTAGGATTTTCTAGCATGAAAAATTCTGAGCTTTACTAATACATATGGAGATTAGATTTCTCAGAGTTAATCAACAGAATACATTTTCAAGTTTCCCCAGTGAAAAAGAGTGAAACTAATTTGAAAATCAAATGCTTTCTCAGGGAAACCAGCGGTCAACAATCAAGTACGTCAACCGAGAACAATCGTCGTTACTTTTTAAACATTATTTATGATGCTGTATTTTCATTCTATGGCATTGTAGTATCTCCTTGTGATATTCAGGTATAACATCGCCCTAGACATAATGATCATATTAGCTTTTGAGTGTCTCCTGTACCCTCACGGCTCCTTTGGTTTCCCCAAAGCCACAGGAGTTTGAGAGTAGAATGCATAATCTGAAGGTGGCAGATACACCTTAATGTTTAACTTCAGCTTCAAAACCCATAAAACTTTATCGATCCAGAAGGGCAGAATCAAGAGGACTTCTCTCACTTGGTTACCTTTGGGGGTGAAAAAGAAATAGGAGATTGAAGCTGTGGGTTTACTCTGATTTTTAAAAAATTTAATTAGCTTATATTGAAATATACGTATGAAACCCCGCAACTTTAAGAGTGTGATTTGATGAGTTTTGACCAATTTGGTTGTATAAACGCTGCTACCATCATCATGATATAAACTTTTCTGTCATCCTCAAATTTTCCTCATGCCCTTTGATTTAATCTTCAAACCCCCAGTACACACTCATCTCTTTCTGTTATTTATTTTTGTAAATAAGCTTTCTGCCGCTTTCTCTCTCTCCTCCCTCTAAGAGTCCCATACTTAGTATATTTGTCTGACTGATGAGGTCTCATAAGTCCCTTAGACTTCCTGAACTCTGCTTCATTCTTTCTTCTTTCTTCTCTCCTCTGACTGGATAACTGAAAATTATCTGTTTTTAGTTCACTGACTCTTTCTTCTGCTCAATCAAGTCTGTTAGTGAACCCCTCTAGTGAATTTTTCAACTCACTGTATTATCTCTTTCAACTTTTGCTTGGTCCTTTGAAGCATTTTTAATCTCTTTGATAATATTCTAATTTTGTCTGTGTATTGTACTGCTGAGTTCATCGGGCATCTTTATGACCGATATTGTAAATTCTTTGTCATGTTGTTCATATATCTGTGTTTATTTAGAATCGATTTCTGGAGGTATATTAGTTATTGTTGTGTTTCTTTGTGTGCCTTGGTACTCTGTGTTGGGATCTACACATCTGAAAAAGATCCACTTTTTCTGTCTCTATAGTCTCAGTACAGGGGAAAAAGCTTCTCCTAGCAGCCAGCCTAGAGAGTCTGGATATTTTTCAAACCTTTTTTGTGGGTATGTTCTCTCTGGACTTGTGTGCATAAATTTCCCATGATAGAGGCTTTACCAGTGCCCCTTTTCTGGGGTTCATAATCCCCGCTTCCCTCTGATATCTGTGTGTAGTATGCAGAGTACTCCAGCACACTGGAGCTGCTCTGAGCTTCCCACCCTTTTTGTTCTCACGAGTCCCCAGGTAGCTGGCTGGGTCTGGCCAGCACTCGTGAGTTGAGAAAATGAAACGCCACTCCCTCAGGCAACACCGCTACAGGTCAAGGAGCTAAGCTGTCTTAGCCTCTGGATCTGCAATTCAGTGAGATTGCTGAGTTCAGTTTAGATTACCCTACACATGCTGCTACCTGGAAACCACCTCCAGGTAGTAGGCTGGGGACATTGTCTGTTCTGATTTAATACAAGCTTTGTGATATTCGTATTTGTGCTCCAGCTGTCCTGCCCTAAGGAGGGCAGATAGGCCCCCTCTCCTCTGGGCACTGAAATATTGATGTTACCATCTTCCTACTTCCCCTTCAACTCCTACACACAGAATTGCCTGAGGTTATTAGGGCCCCCCTCTGACCAAAGCATAGCATTGTAGAAATGTTAGATTTAAATGTTTGCTTAGGTTATCTGGTTCGCCAACTATGGCGAGATATTAAAACAAAGGGTAGAAAGTTTTGAAAATGTAAACTCTATCAGAGAAATTCAGCCTTATAGAAATATAATGCAGTTTTTATAGCATAATTTAGTTTACCCTGATTCTTCATTTTTTCTTATTGGAAGACACAAAAAAGTATTGAAATCTATTTTAAAGGCAATTTACACACTTCTGGTGTTGAATGCAGTCTCTTCAAGGTAGCACAAAGATTTTTGGTTAATACTGAATCCTTCCATCTCTTCTTCAGAGAGGTCTTCCTGGTGGGTTATGTTCTAGTTTTCATGTGTCCTGTGATGATATTTGTCTTATTTGATAAAATAAGCTAAGCTGAATTTGGGGTATTGTACGCTGTCATTTACTGTGAGTTGTTGGTGATCCTTTTGGGGTATTTCAAAATTTGCTGCTGTTCCTGGTTCCTGCAGTGGCTTCATAAAATCTCATCCAAAACATTCAGAATGATGTTTGAACAAATATCTGGGCACCTCATGGCCCAGTGAGTTTGACCCATGAAATGGACCAGCCCAATGGCCATGCAAGCTTTTGGGTAAATTTCTTCCACAAAGTCACTTACAGAAGACACTTCAAATGGGAAATGAATTACCGATTTTGCACGGCATGTCCCACTGTGGCGGTTTCCCCTTCTCTACAGCTGCACTTGCCACGGTTTCACATACCCACAGTCAATGCCACTCTAAAAACATTACATGGAAAACTCCAGAAATAAACAATTCATGAGTTTTCCGTTGCGCTCCGTTCTGAGTAGCGAGATGAAATGTCTCACCGTCCTGCCCTGCCCCACCCAGGATGAGACGCATCCCTTTGTCCAGCATCCCTACACTGTGCATGCCACCCACCCATTAGTAACTTAGTGGTCACCTCAGTTACCAGATTGAGTACTGCAGTGTCACCGTGCTTGTGTCCAAGTCACCCTTATCCTGACTCAGTAATGCCACGTTCACTTAACCTGTTTACAGTGTATTGTTACAATTGTTCTATTTTATTATTAGCTACTGTTAATCTCTTAATGTGCCTAATTTATAAATTAAACTGTGTGTATAAGAAAAAACTATATATAGTATATAGAAAATGGGGATATGTATATAGTGGAATATACACATTGTATATATAAATATTGCACATTTTCTGGTACCTCTTGTGTGTCTTGGAATGCAGCCCCTGCAAATAAGGGAGGCAGGGGTGTGCTGTATAGACTGTTCCTCTGGGGGACTACCAAGAATAAGAAATTCCTGACAGAAAGAACTTAGGAGGGAAATATACTTCATGAGAAAGTCACAGTGCTTAGACCATCCCCAAAGAGCTATAATTTCCTGTAACTTGCATCCTCAGAGGTAAAATGAAAAGGATCTATGTCGGCAGGAAAACTAGATAATTTATGCCAACAACAAAAATTCCTTTATCTTAACTTTTGTGGTAGCTCAGCATGCAAATATCCCATCTAGATAACAGCTGAACTTAGCTCTAATTCAATTCAGTTTACAAAGGTATTTTTAAATGTTTTAGACTAAATTATTTTAATATTTGAGGTGAAAGTAGTTATTGTAAAGACAAAATTATCTGCACACTCAATTTCATGTGGCTAATATATTTCTTGTTGGCATTTCACCAAAGCAAGCTTAACCTAAAAACAAACAAACAAACAAGCAATAGTCCTTTTTTACACACTTTAAAAAGATTGTTGTTATTCAGATGGAAAAGGATGGTGAAAATTCTCTGGGACATATTTTCCTACTTCCGTTAAGTTTTATGAATTTTAAGAGAGCAGCATAGAGTAGCACTTTGTATTATTCAATTGCACTGAATGCAATTCAGTGCATTACTTGTTACGCTTTTATAGTATATTTTGTCCCTGCTTTTTATTTGTTTATAAAATCTGCAATGTTACATGAATAGTGATGACGGTACCTTGGGTTTTCCACTAAAATATCAGAGGCATGGTCTCTTAGTGGCCCGGGTCCCATTATAGTATATAAATAACTGCAAATATGGCTCTTAAAACTTTTAATTGAATAATGTCATAAAAGTAGACTTGGCAACAGAAACTTATTTTAGAAAACTTGGTTTTGAATGCTTAAAACACCTTACCCAATAAGGCTTTCAGGATAATTCCTTTTGTATTTTTCTTGTCCTAAAAGAGTTCCTGTACTTTAGATTATAGGGTCGTCATCATCATCCCTAAGGCAAATCTCTGGTCTATCAATGCCCGCCTTTAGAAACTCAGGATACACAAATCAACCTTCATGTCATCATTGTAGCTTTAGTCCTTGACTTCTCAGTTCAGGTGCCCCCACCCTTTTTTTTATGTGCAGACTTTGTTGTTGTTGTTGCTGGGGTAGTGCAAGGGAGATTTTTGCTCTTTTTGATGTAATTTGGTATTTGTGCTTTATCGCTAATCTTTAGAACTCAGAAGAGCAAGACTAAGGAACTCTTCAAATGAAGTTAATGATTTAGCTTTATCGCAGACCACCCATCTCTTCCCTAGACATAAATCCACTCGTGACTCAGATAAACATGTGAAATTACAGGAGAATAGCTTGCCTGATGGTTATAAAAAGAGGAAACACTGAGAGAAAGGCTCACCAGTGAGACAACACTAAGTTGGGGAGGAGAAGGCCCCGAGAGATGCAAGTGCATCTTCATTTCCTCCTGAACTGTAGGCAGTATCTCAGATGGTGGTTTGGTGTTCCGCATCCTCCAGTGAAGGGAATCAGCAGAAATTCCCTAGGTGGACTTCTGTTTAAATGGTTAGCTCCAGAAAATGGCCCAGACAATTAAGTCCATACTAACCATGCCTCTCAGATTTGAAATAAAGAACACTGAGTTGGATACAACATAAAAGTGCTATGTATCAGATTGACCACTGTGCCGGACTAGGAGATGAAGACGAGAAAGAGGTGTTGAATCTTCTCTAATCAACATAGCAGGTTGCGCTGGATGTATTAAGGGATTGGAATAACATTGTTTTTTTATCCCTTTCCTAAGGGGCTGTGCATCATTTCTCTCACTGTAGTAATGAGGCTTACACGAGGCCATGTGACAAACTACAACTCTCAGTGGCTTAACACACAAAGGTTTATTTCTCATTCATGCGAAGTCTGATGTGTATTGTTGCTGTTCTTCATCTGACCACTTCACCATCCAGAGAAGGCGTGGCCTCCAAGGGCGAAGTGAGAGCTGGAGGGTCTGTGGGTGGTCCTGAGAGAGGCATCTGTCACTTTGTCCCAGCCATTAGCCAGATCTCAGTCTGTACATAGTCCTAGTTCACTGCAAGGGAGGCTGGCAAATGTCCGGGCTGCACTTGGTCTACCGTATGGACTCTTTGGTGAGGAATAATCTGTCTGCCACAATCAGAGACTTGAATTAGAGAATAGGATAATGTGTGTTGTTTATATGGACACAGAGGCAGCAGATTTAGTCGAGGGTGATTTATTCATATTTGTTCCTCATCCATTAATATTGCATGAGACAATAACGATGACACACTGAAGATTTACTAACTTCCAGATGCCATTCCAAGCACTGTTCCTGCATTTCCTTATTTAGTCCTCACTAACGTCCTTATGGCAAGCATTGTTATTATTACCTCTATTGTGGGGGTGACGAAACTGCAGCAAGACTTGGGAAATGACTTGCCCACAGTCACATGCTAAGTAAGTGGGAAGGTCATTTTTGAACCCAGGACATCTGGCTCTGCAGTTCGGTGTTTTGCTTTTCGTGTTTTGAAAGGGTGAAAGCACTGCAGAGCCAACAGGAAGCAAGTGAAAGCTTGCGTTTCTTGCAATAACAGCATCTCATGGAAAGAACAGCAAGTCAGCGGACAGGTTTGTGTGGGTGGTGACTATGTAGGAATGAGGGATGTGAAAGATGTTTGAGCTATCACCTATCATCTCTCCAAATAGGAGCATGGGTTCAGTGAGACACTGAAAATAAAGTCTTCATCGGAATATACCATTTCCTTAGATGATTTTCCTCTATGCTTTGCACCTTAAATAGCTACTAATGTTACCAAAGAAGAAAAAATTGAGCACTAGAACTTGCATCTTGGCACCGTCAAAGCTATTCCTGACTAGAATAAACCGAAAAATAAAATTCAAAACCTCTCTCCTTTGCCATCTGAATTTTACTTCTTACAAAATTATCAATTTCTTTTTTCTTTCTTTTGAACTCATTTCTGCAAACACCCTCTGTTTCCTAGCAGCTTGCCAAATTTTAATTTATTTTAATAGTCTAGTCTTGGTACCACATAATTTCTATTTAAATTAAATATTTAATGCTTTTCTTAAAACTGGCAACTTTCACATAATGAGTTTCTATAATCATCTCTGTTCAAAGGGGATAAAAACATAATTTACTGTTATCTGTTAAGAATGAAAACTTTCTTTTAATTCTTTTTTCCATCATCACATTACTTTGACATAAACACTTTTCAAGACAGCGTATTTTCTCCCAACACACCATAAGGAAGCCTGTTCAGTGGGATAATAGTAAATATAGCTTTCCTATGAAAATGGAAATTTCTGTTTTTGCTCTGGACCATTTAAGACCGTACTGTGATTTGCGGTATGGTTCACATGTGTTTCTTTGTCCAATCTATAGTGTTTACATTTAGTATCTCACTGCATCATGTTTCAATGTAAACGATTGGGATTTGTTTCCCTCCGTTGGAAAGTTCTAAACAACAGCTCTGCGTATTACAACTTTAAAGATGTGTCACGGCAGCTGCAAGTAACTTTTAAGAAGAAACGCTGCCCAGCGAGCTGTCGTATTTCATCTACACTCTGGCACATGGTGCCCGCTTTTTGGCCCTGGTTCAGCCTTTGTTTTGCAAACCAACTTCCTGCGGCATGAGAATATACATTTTCCTGGGCCAAATATTCCAAAGTGGACACCAGTTTGGGACTCTGAGCATTTTCCAGAAATCCAGCTTTGGGACATATGAGCATCGAAAATGCCAGATTTCTTCTACTCATGCCAAACGTGAAGGCTTTGGAGGCTGAAAAGTCTCCGTTGTGGCACATAATGCCTGCAGCAAGCTGTCCTTTTGAAACAGTTCCCCCCTGGCCATGGTCAGTGCACCTGCCCTTTTCGGGCTGTCTCCATGTGGTCTGCTCAGCACCCCCAGAATGGTCACTTGCTTCCAGCTCTCGAAGGAAAGCTGGACAATCCAAAGGGGCTGGGGATGCTAGTGGACATGGGCAGTACGGTTGTTTGATAACACGGAAGGTCACTTTTTAAGGTTTTCACTTTTGTTCTCTTTTTCATGTAATTTCCTTTGTCTGCTCCTTCCTCTTTGGGGGCCAGGAAAGTAGTTGCTGATCCGTTCTGCTATCCTACTCAGATAAATGTTTTAAAATATAATTGTGCTGTGGAATAGGGAGTAACCATAGGTTCTGGGGGACAATTTGAGACAGAATTCCGAGAGAGTCTCTTTGAGGGGATGACATTCAAAACAAGACCTGGACGGTGAAAAGGAAGAACAGTTCTGTACAGTTCTGGGGAGGTGGTGGGGTGGGGAAGCATTCTTGGTAGTGGGAATAGTTCATGCAAAGCCTTGAAGGAGGAATTAGGTTGGTGTGTTTATGGAACGAAGAAGGCCATAATAGAACAGATACTATTATTCAACTCACTGCTTCCTCTTTCCAACACCGGAGGCTGAGAGGTAGATACCAGCTTTCCCAACATCTCTTGTTGCCAGGGTTGCTCATTAACCTACACTGAAGTAATGGCTCTTATGAAGAAGTCTCTTTGTAGGTAATGGAACATAAGCAGAAATTTTGGGAAAGCTTTTACTTTCCTGATAAAAAGACAGATGCAGCTTCTTTCCTTCCCCGCTTCTTCCTGCCTAAAATACAGGTGTGAGAAAATAGTAGGACAGCAGCCACCTTAGAACCATGAGGGCATAAGCACTAAAATCCAACTTGCTGAGGATGGTAGAATAGAAGCTTAAGTAGCCTGGGTCCTTGATCACCTTGCCTTTTGGACTAATTTGGAGTTCACCTTTTCTGGGCTTTTGTTAAGTAAATTATTACTGTCCACATGGTTTAAGCCATTGCTTGTCAGATAGTCTATGGCTTGCTGCTATAAGCATCCCTAACTGTTTCTAACAGCAGAGTGAGTGTAGAGTAGTGACGGAGCACAAGGCCAGAGAAACAGGAAGGACCCAGATCACGCGGGACTTTGTAGATCATGCTAAGGGACTCGAATTTTGTTTTGTAGGAAGACTTTAAGCAGAGAAGTCTTGTTATCAGAATTATGTTTTTTTTTTAAGATGACTCTAACTGATATATATGAAAGATAGACTATGGGGAGAGAAAAGAAGAAGCAAGAAGGCTAGTTAGGAAGTTGTCCCAGTCATCAAGGACACAGATTTGAGTGGAGGTGATGATGATGATGGCAGTGGGGACAAATGTGAGAGGAGGTGATGATGATGATGGCAATGGGGACTGAGAAGAACCTATGTTTGGTATATGTTGTGCAGGTAGAGCTAAGTGAGTTTTCTCTGGCTCTGCATGTGGGAAAGGAGGGACAGAGAGTGATCAAGGATGATTCCCAGATTATATTTGCCTGAGAAATTTGGGGTATGCCATGGTGCCATTGAGACGGAGGAAATGGAGAGGAGCAGGGCGTACCAATGGCGGGCAGCCAGGTGAATTGAGTAATGTTTGGTACATCAACTTTGACATACTTCCTATCCATCAGAGTGGGGATGGAGTTTCCAGGGACAGGTTATGGGTAGATATACAAATTTGGAATTTTGAGGTTTCTGGCTTTGATTGCCAAGTGAGTATTTCCATGAGTAATAAGAGAAATGCAGGAAACAATTTATGTTTCAGTGGAAAGAAACACATTAGATTTGGGGATATATTGACTTGGCTCTTAAGATATTCATGTGGAGGTGTCTGGCAGGAAGTTAGAAAGGTACAGCGCTCAGAATAGTGATAAGCATATTTGCTGATAACTTAGTCCATGGGAAGAGGCCAATGTACAGTGGGAAGGACAGGAAGACACATCAGGCCTATGTCAGTCTCCAAGCTTTTCCAGATGCCAATTTGGGGTGGGGGGCTGATCACCTCACCTCTTTCAGATTGTTTTTCTAATGTCATCTTCTCAGTGAGATTCACCATGGCAACTCTGGTGCTACTCCACACCTGCCAGGACTTCCTTCTGTCCCTCTGCTTTATCCCCCTCCCCCTATACTACTAAGATACCTCTAATCTATTCTATATTTTAATTTATTTTTTGCTTATCTGTTAGTCTCACTATAAGTTACTTCCATGAGAGAAGAATTTTACTTTTTCCTGCTTTGTTTACTGCTGTAAACTCAGTGCATAAAACAGTGTTAGGCACATAAAAAGTGCTCAGGGTATATTTATTGTGTGAATTAAGAGCCTGGGAAATCCCAAAGGAGGAAGAAGTATTCAGATTAGGCAAAGATCAAAGCAGAAACGAGAAGAGGAGGCCAGGACAGATGAAGCATCAAGAGAAAGCAATGCCATGAGGACTGGGTACTGAGGAAGAAGCTCAATTGAATAAAGGGCATAACTAATTTTAATTTGAATGGGAGAACCCACCCCCAGGCCTCAGGCATTGGGACCTCATATGCGTGTGTAGGAATTTCTGTGGAAACCTCACTCTCACAATGAGGCAGGAAGTCAGGGAAAAGCTTCTAGAGCATCTGTTCTCATGAGATTTTCAGACTTGAATCACAAACCAAAGGAAATTTGGATAGTTTGGATAAAGTTCAGATACTGATCTGAACTTTGGGGGTGGTTGTTGAAGCCAAACTGAATACAGTATACTACAAGTCATCTCCGAGAGACTTAAAATTCACTTGAGAACATTGGCCATAATGGTATTTACAGCAAACATTTAGTTACTGACCCTTTGTATTTGCTCTACACAATCAAGTTGAAATGGAGAAAAACCACAGGTTTTCTGCTATCATTATATTTGTTAGAGGTGAAATTAAATCTTCATGTTAATCTGAGTTTGCCCTGTGTTCAATAAACCAACATGTTTGTGTACATCTTAGGTTTATAGTAATATTCCAGTGAAATTTACAAGTAAAGTCAGAGGCACTAAGGCAGCACCACAAATAACTTTAAATTTCTTGCAGGTGTAGATCAATGAACATTTTTATTATAATACAAAACAATGGCTTGCAAATTATTTTATTTAAAGTATATTTGTTTTTGACCTACATCAGAAAACAAGGCCAACAGTATGGGGCATAAATTATGTGTTGGGTAGTATTTCAGTTTAATGCAGAAGAACAGAATAATTCTCTTTTGTTTATATAATATAATGTTTTGCTGAATTTGGTCTATATTTTAAAGCAGTCAACAGATAATGCATACTGTGGGAAGCAACCTAATGGGAAATGGGCTTAATACATGGTTGGAATCAGAATTGGGTAAATTTAACTGCATTTTGGGTTTGGCTAACACCTTAAACCAGTTTTCAAATATCTAGATTTAGCAGAGTTTGAAAGACATACTGCATGGTCCAATTCTTTCCTCCTCCTTAAGCTGATGTGCATTTAGTAGGAAATGGAATCTGTAAAGCCTTATGCTTTTATGGCCAACTCATCATCATAGCTCATAAAATCAATGGAATGCCCAGAAAGTCAGCAGGTCCAGTTTTCTTTACCAAACAACAACAACAACAACAACAACAGGCAGCTTTTAGAAGGATCACCCAAACTGAAATATTTGAGCTCTAAATTTATGAAATACTCAGACCTAAGTTAATGAGTAGGGTGTTAGGCTTTAAGACACACTCTTTTTCATGAATTGAACTCTATTAGAAAAGGAAGGGATCTCCGGCAGAAACCCAAACCCAGAAGAGAGGTCCTTTGATGTAGGGCTACTCTCTCTTCTTCCCTAGTCTCGAGGAAGCATTCCATCTTGTCTTTCTCCAAAGGCTGGCTTCCCAGGACGTTTTATTACGAACACATGCAGCAATTAGAATTGCAGACCACAGCATTCCTGTGTTCTAATGGGAGAGAAGAGCCTCAAGGAGAGTTTAGTTTGTCTAAAACTAAAGGGCCAGTGCTCCACTCACTGCTGTAGTGAATGGTCAGTCTCCAAGGCTCTTAGGGGCAAAGGGTGTCATCATCGCAGGAGAGGTTAGGGGACAACATGGGAATGGAGAGGGTGGCAGAGGCACCTGTGGAAGTCTGCCAAGGAAAGAAAACAAGACTGGGGTTCTTCTAACGAATTCTCCTGATTTCAAGGATTGTTTTTTGGTGTTTTTTTTTAAATGTTTATTAGAAAATGAGAGATACAAAAGTGTGGGAAATTTGGAGGTTCCATAACAGGATTTGGGACATTACAAATAACTAATTTGTAACATTTTGTGTTAAGGCTTTGAAATATCTGAGTGATGACAAGAAGATTGCTGTTAAACCTGCAATATGGGCAGTTATACAGCTTTATTTAATCAAGACACGGCTCTGTGATTTTACTGAACATACTTCTCTGAGGATTAGGGATTAGGAGAATGCTGCTAACGTGAGTGGAGAAAAGACATTTATATTCAAAATACTCAGTGCTGTTTCAGAACTAGATAGCACTGTCCAAATAGCCAAAGTTAGCAGTTATTGATATTTATGAGAAATATTTAAATATAACTATTGTATACTCCCAACTCTTTATTTAAATAATCTACATCTATTTCATTGTTCTTTCTGTAAAGTGGACTGTCACACCCAACTGTGACAAGTCCTCCAGAAAACTACACAGGATAAAAGAGACTAAATAGGAAGAATGAAGAGAACAAAATAACACTTGGAGGGGGTTGGAGAAGTTAAAATGTGTTAAAAGAATAAGAAGTGATAGAAAATTAGGTGGTGTAAAAAACTTAAGGTGACCAAGAGGGTTCACTTGAAGGAGAGAGAATAATTTAGAAAACAGCTGAAATAGCCCCCGCTAAAAAATCAACAACAAAAAACCCCCAAACTCCTTGTTTGATATTTGGATTTCTAAAACGAGGACTCAGGTCATTTTTCAATTCAATTCTGAAAAATTCTCAGAGGATTATCTTGTTTTATCTTTTAATTTTGGTTAATTGCTACTATTATGCACGATGTGTGTATACTTTACTGTTATATTTGTTTTAAAGTTATTCTTATCAGTTATACATTCACATAGTATAAAGGATCAAATTGTTCTACCAGGGGTGTGTGTGTGTGTGTGTTTTAAAGCAGTGACCCAAACCCACCCTCCTTTTCCCATTTTTCTCTCTCTGGAAATAATAGTTTCACATCTTTTAGGTGACCCTTTGATCACTTAGCTCTATATCTCTATTTTTACTTGCTTTTTAAAATATTTAATCATTGTCTACTGTATTTCTATAATGAAGGAACTTAATCAAGGGGGTGGATTTGGGTTATAACTGTTATTTATTAGGTTTTGATACAATAATTCTGCATAACAAAGAGCCCCCAAATGTTAGTCATCATGAAATCAATGTTTATTTCTCCATTATGAATGAATGCACACAGACTGTCTTGGGTCTCAGGATGGGGGGTTAGATTCAGTTCTGCTTCATGAGTCTTTCTGGGACTAGGGGCCACACAGGGAATGCCCTTCTTAGGAGAAACTATAGACGGGAGGCCAAGATAACCCACACAGACTCACATATAGCCTCTGCTCACATTGCTTCTGTATAAGTTCATTGGCCAAAGCACATCATGTGGCCAAGTTCACGGCAATGGGACTAGAAGATAAGAGTGAATATTTGCTGAGCCCTAATACAATCTGTCACCAAGACCCTCCCCACACAAACACACACGCTGACCTCACCATACACTGTTCCAACCTCCCCATCCCCCCATAAACACTGTATGTACATCATACTTTCACCTACTTAAATATTGCCATGTAAATGTGTTTCTATGTTCATGCAAATATGCTTTGTAAGTGTTTTTATGGCTACACCATTTAGTAGACTTTGAGTACTCACTTTTCTGTACAACTTGTTTATCCTATAGTTAATAATTAACTCTTTTTATTTGCTCATTTTCCTTAAATGGTGAAAATATCTTCATTCTGACCGGCTTCAATATGGACTAGTTGCTTCTCTCTGTCCTGGGACACAGTTGCCACCTGTGACCTTCAGTGGGTCCCTGAGATCCCCTCCTGCTTTCTCCTATGTCGGATCCCCATCTCCTGTACCTCGGGTCTGTTTTTCTCGAGACGATATTATTTTAGTGGATATTCTCTGGTAAGCCCTTGGGAAAAAGTGTAATGGAAATACACTTTTGATACCCTACTTGTCTTGAAATGTCTTTATTTAACTGTCATATTTAATTTGTAGCTAAGCTAGGTTTAGAATTTTGGTTACAAATTATTTTCCTTTACAGTTTTGAAAACCTCACTTAAATCATATCTAGTTTTTAGTAATATTTATCAAAAGTTTAAAAAAATCAGATTCTCAGACTTTGCAAACTGCTACATCATCCATCTCCAACACAGAACCTCGTAGAATCTACTCTTGCTCCCAGTGAACTGAAAAATAATGATAATATATCTAAGTGTGGACCTTAGGATTTGAAATCCTCGTCCCTCAGTTCTAGAATCATTTCATTGACAATAAAATTAGTAAGCGGTTTTTTCTGTTTGTTCTCTCTGAATGGTGTACCCCTGCCTGGTCTTTATATTTCCTTTATTATTCTCCACCTTGTTTTGCTCTCCTTTTTGTAAATATTTTCTTACTTGTCTTCCCTGTGTTTTACTGAGTTTTTCAAATCTTCTGTATCCTTTTGATTTTCTGTCTAGTTGTTTACCCATTATCGAGAGTGGGTTATTGAAGTCACCACCTACTCTTGTTGAATTATCTCTTTCTTTCTTCAATTCGGTCAGTATTTGCTTCAGGTAGTATTTATATTTGGGGGCTCTGTTGTTATAATTGTATTTTCCATCATAAAATATCCTTCTTTGTCTCTTGCAACAATTCGTCTTAAAGTCTGTTTTGTCTGGTATAGTATAACCACTCAGCTCTTCTGGTTACTGTTTATGTGGTCATTATTTTAGTCACTCCACTAATCTCTGACTTTTGTTGGAGGGTTTGGTCAATTTACATTTAATGCAGTTACTCAGGAGGTGGGATTTACATCTGCCATTGTGCTTTTTGCTTTCTACATGCCATGTCTTTTTTGTTTTTTAATGTTTCTATTATTGACTTTTTTGTTTCTTTGAGTGTTTTGGATTGTTAGTTTGCAGATTTATTTCGTGTGTGAGACATCTTGTATTTTTTCCTTCTCTGAGTGTTCAATCTAGTAACTTCGTGGTTACCTTCTTCCAGCTCCCTGTGCTCCGAATCCAAACTGTGCAATAGAAAGGCAATTTGGGAGGCCTCCTCCCTTGTGATATTAAAGATGTTAAAAATTAAGTTACCAAGCCAGGGGAGCACTGTTCAGTTCCTGGGCAGGATGCTTTGTCTTTGCCTCTTTGATACATAACTTACTAAAAGCTATAGTTTCCAGCAGTTGTCAGCACCTTTTGTGTTGGTCTTCTTTTCACGACATGGAGAACATAACTCAGTTCCTCAATATAAATGGTGAGCTTTGTTTGGGGGTCCTGCCTCGCACGTAGACTTTTGAATGAGTGAGTCTCTTTAATTCCACTGAGCCAAATTCTCAGTCATCACTTCCAACTTCTAGATCAAGAGTCCATTCTTTATGTGGATTCATCCAATCTCACCAACAGTTCTAGTCCATGAACATATTTGTCTTTTCTTTGAGCAGCCCCATACTTTATTTTTCTCCTATTTTTTTCTATTTCATTAACTACTGCTTTGTATTGGGGTGAAGGAAGTGAGTCAAAGCTTGAATTCAAAATACCATCTTTACAAGACATCCTTTGACTAGCTAGCTCTGAATAAATTCTTTTAACACTTAACTCCTAGATCATTATGTTCCTCCACATATTTTTAATGTGTTTTGATTCCTGGAACATGTCAAGCTCTTTCCTACCTCAAGGTCTGAATAAACAGTTTTCTCGACCTAAAACACTCTTGTCCAAGCTCTACGTTGGGCCGACATTTCATTTTCAGGGCTTAAGATAACTCATTAGAGTGGCAATCCCTGATCACTCAATATGAATGGGTCCTCTTCCCATTCCTCATGATTAGTTTTTTAACCTCAGAATTCTGCTAGGTTCCTTGGAGCATTCCCTAAGATGTATAACTCATTTATTTATTGGCTTATTGGCTGGTTATATGGCCCTACTCCCCTATCAGAAGGTAAGCACCATGCACGCATTTCTGTGAAAGTTGCGTATTTCAGCCACTGTCTGGCATATGTTGAATAAATGTCCAAAATATGTTCTTTTTATGAATGATGTATACCACCACTAAATAGGGATCAACTTTACATACACAAAATTTATAAGAGCCTCGATTGTTAAAACATTCTCTTTTTTCCCCTTGTGAATATAATGGGCACACACTACACCCCAAATCAGTAAAGTCTGTAGGTAATGTGTGGGGGAAAAATCTAAATGTACAGGTTTCAAACCAGGAACAATATATTGAAAATTTATTTAGAATTATCATAAGAAGTGAGTCCTTGCATCTGAAGGTAATCCTCGGAGTTCTTTATGTCATAGTTCTCTGTATTCACTTCAGGTTTTCAGAGACACCTTTGTTTTCTCATCTCAAAGTCTATAAAATTTGAGATCTGGTCATGGAAAATCATGGTAAGATTTACTTTGATCTCAGAAGCGAAATTTTAGGTACTTGTTCAAGAATGATCTTATTCACTGAAGCATAGCGCCTTGACAGGATTAACAGCCTTCAGAGACTAATTCCCATGTGAATTTCCTAAGTCATTCTTTCAAGTCACAAATATTTTGGAACCTCTTAAAGCTGTAGACTGAAACATAAAAATTGAGTTACTTAGAGTTAGTTTCTAAAAGCTTCAGTACAAATGAGTTAGATTTTCAGACTGAGATAAGGGAATATTTAAGTATTATTCAATAGCATCTTTTCCTGTTGACAAATATAATGAATGAAAATAAGCTTTTAGGCCATATGTTCTATTTTCTTACCAAAATATGTGAGTTATAATTGGAATTCTAAGGTTCGGAACAAAGATCAACTTGAATTAGGAAATTTAATTAAATGTAGAACAGTGGGGAATCTGTGCAAGGGGAGGTGAAGAGAGCCCAAATGCTCACACTCCTTGTAGCATGTGCAGTGTTTACTAAAACCTGCCAGCTATTGAGTTTCTGTACCATGTGATAAAGTACAATACGAAAATTTAGCTTCTGCCTTAGTCATCCATTCATGGCTACTCCATTAGCTTGGGACGTTAAAGAAATATTTTAGTAACGCCGCAAGAATTGCAGCCAGCCATCTTTTCCGGGTTATGTGCAAAGTAAATAGTGACTACACAAAAATTTTTTGGTGAGAGAACTTTTAAACGTGGTAACTATGACTTTTGGTGTAGGGAGAGGAAACGAAGTTAAATTGCTGAGCTGTTAATGAATTTGGGGTTGTTTAGGTGTTGTATCTTTTCTCCAGGTGGATACGCTGCATGTCTTTTAGCATAGAAAAAAATGATAAGGGTTATTTTAATTGGGGCACAATTATTAAAAGAGATATTTGTGGATTGGAAAATGTATCCACTGCAAACCAAGAGAAGGGTTTCTTTGAGGACAAGGAAGTATCTTCTATGAAGAGGAGGTGATGGAGAGATTTCACACCAAGAGATTTTGCCATAGAAGAATAAAGATTTTTATTATTCAATGTTAGTTTGTTCGTATTTTTCCAAAATAATTGTATGTCTTCGTGCCCCTTTCCTTGTTTATTGGTGTCATTTCTGTTTCAGGCAGAGCAAGTAGAAAGCTCATTCAGTGCTCTTTGCTGTTGCTGAATAAATAATGAATACTCTATGAAAATATTTAAAAATGCAAGAGGATCACTGGATTCCTTATATATTATTTTCTTGAATTTTAAAAAATGTTGCTTATATTTCCCTAATTTGACATATGGATTCATAGAATGTTCATTGTCACTCTGATTGTAACCCCAGCTCACTAGCATTCAGGTTCTATTAGAGCCACAGTAGATTTAAAAAAAATCAGAAGAGCTCTGACCAGTGTGGCTCAGTGGGTCGGGCGTCATCCCATATGCACAGGTTGTCCAGTTTGATTCCGGTCATGGCACGTGCCTGGGTTGCAGGTTTGGTCCCTGGTTAGGGTGCATACAAGAGGCAACCAATTGCTATTTCTCTCCCTCTTTCTTTCTCCCTCCATTTCCCTCTCTCTCTTAAAAAAAAAAAAAGATCACTTGCTTATTTTAGTTCTTTAGCTTTTCCACTTAGAACTTAGCCTTTTATTTTTCTTTTTACTGAGGTTACTTTCATTGTAATAATTTTACAGATCCAGGCAAAAAAAAAAAATCCAAATAGCCTCATTTTTCATAGATGACTTTTGTCCCTGTCCAGGCCTCTGATGTCCTGAGCTCTGGGCTGTGATTGTGAATTTGTCACATCATTATCCCCACTGCTTTTATCTTCACACTCACCCACTGTTAGGGATGATCATTTCCAATGAGAAGGGTTGGGAGGGAATCAGGAAAATATTTTCCTCATAACCAAGGAGCAAATTGGTTTACACCCCAAAAACCTATCACACCTGAGCCCAGAGAAGGAGGCAAACGCACCCCTGGGCTCATTTCATTAAAAAAAAAAAAAGTTAGCAGTATTCATTTAACCTTGTTCTGCCAGACTGGAGGTAGCCCAGCCATGTCACTGAGAGCCCAGCTCAGGACTGGTCAGACAGTGAGGTTTTAATCCTGTCCCCAGCACTTCCTGTCTAGGTAATGTCAAACCTAGTCTTTAGTTTTAAAAAGAGGAAGGCCTACAGTCCTCCTTACAAAAAATGGAGGCATGTCATTCCTTCTGATTAGTAATAATCTCCCTCTCTCTACATCTCTATAAACTGAGCCTTTGTAAACACGCACTTAAACTTCACACCTCTTTCTCCTCTTCCTACTAGGATGAAAAGAAAATATGCATACACCAATAGGAAAAGAAAATCCTGGTATGGGAAAGACAAGTCAAGACCTAAAACAACTGGCCACATGAAAAAATGTAAAGTCTGACTTAAAAAAAAAAAACCCAAACAGGAGAATGCAAAGGTTGGATAATCTCATTCAAGAGAAAACTATGGGATGTGGTCTATGTGTTATGACCAAATTCTGAAGGAGAAAATTAGGAGGAATGGAAGGATGGGGGGTATAGTTTTATGGTTGAATGTTGAACTTCTCTTAAGTTTAGATGAGATGGTTCCACATGGTTAAGGAACAAAAGAATGATTTACACTAAAAAACTCAGTCATATTTTGCCAGGAAATTACTGTATTATCTTGATAAAGTCTCATCTTATAACCTTAAAATCTTAAATTGGAAATATTTGTTATTTCCTTGCCTGAACAGTTAGTTAGCTTGCTTATTGCATAAATAATGGAACAATAAGTGATTACGAAAATAAAATAAATGACTAAAACTGGGGTTTCCATTTTGATAATAGGTAATACTCCTGATGACTCTTCCAAAATTACAGAAACAGGTGTATGTGCGGGAGGAAGAGTCCAGTTTTGTATACTCGAAGTGTGAAACACTTGTCAGATATCCAAGCTGAGTATTGAAAACACATTTAGGAAATTTATTCCAGAGCTCTCGGGAAAGACCAAATCTGGGAGTCATTGGCAAAAAAGCAACATAAGGAAGAAAGCAGCCCTTCAGACTCAGAATTTAAACCAAGCAGGAAATTGGAGCACATGATGACGAGGAGAGGTAGCTAGTAGAAATATAACCTCCCCTTCCACCCCACCTGTTCCCTCTTCTTCAAGGGTCCTTGGAAATATCAAGGGGGACATTAGACAGGATGAGGCTTTCAGTCTTTCCCTCTTTGACTGTTAAAGAAATCCAAATGTCTGGTGGTTTGGGGCATGCAGGTCACAGACACTTGGATTGTGATTCTAAAGCCAATTTAGGACCCCTGCAGCTCCATACTTCTGCTTTTTATCAAAGGAACATGTTTCATCCAAGGTGTCTTGAACGAGGTCCATCCACGTAGACAGTACATGTAAGTTGGAATATTGGCTAATTGGAAATAGGAGTCTGAACCGCAGAAGAGGAGTTGGGGTCAGACTGTGAATTTGGGAACTATCTAGAAAGTGAGATTATGGGATACCTAGGAAATAAAGAAATAAATGATGCCCTTTGTGGGCATACATGTGCCTGGGGTCTGGGAACGGCAAGAAGCCGGAGAAAACATCAAAGAATACGACAAACAATAAGAATACAGAATGTGGTTTCAGTAAAGACAGAAGAAGAGTGCTAACATTTTACAGCAGTGTCATTCATGTGATGAAGTGTCTGCAGTGGAGCCCTGGATGATCTTGAACTCTCTAAGGTTTTTTCATGATCATTTCTCCATGTTTGCTGGCAAAGCGCAGCATGAGACTTACACCTTTAGATAATGTTTTCACAATAAGGACTAAAGGATTTTTTTTTTTTTTTTTTTTTTTTTTTTTTTTTTTTGGTTAAGCTTCAGTGTAGGGCTTGCTGAGATGGAAAGAGAACCTAATGCCAAGTCCCATTTCTGGTGACCTTCATAATAGTGTAGAAATGGCACCTGCCCTAATGATTCCATGCAAGGGATCCAAAATAGGAACTCAGAAAGTCAGCAGCTCACAGCCAGCCTCTACCCTTTTCTCCTCTTTGTTTTCACTTGCTCATTACTGGGAGCTGCTGGTCTAAGGAGGGTTCCCATCCTTCCTGGCCTGCCCCTGAACTCTGGCTTTCTCCCCAGGGCTAAACAGTAGTTCAGATCCCTTCACTGGAGAGATGAACAGAATGTGGAGAGGACAAGACATGGACTGCTCTTTTCCGTCCTTGGCTCATCTCTAGTAAATAAAGCCGGCATGGGTACACATGGAATTATTTGCCTAAAATCTGTCCTGATGTCCTGAAACTCTCCAGATTTTTCTGCTTAAATAATTCTCCAGGGTTTCTTCTTTCTGATGAAGATTTCTGTCTCAATTAAAAAATATACACACACACACACATATATATATATGAGAAAAAGTCAAATGCATGTTTTAAATTTAACAATAGCATTTCCTAAATCATACATAACTTCCAATGCAATTTTTAGCTCTTTTGGTCTTAAATAAATTAGACTTCAGTACATTGTGAAGTGTGTAAGAATAGCACGGTACACTCTTCACTGTTAAAGTGAACTGAATTGTTAATGATATTATTTGATTATTTTCTCACTGAAAATTTCTCTTTTTCATCCATTCACACTCCTACCTTTGTAGAAAGAAGCATGGCAGTAAAGTGAAAAGATGCTGATGGAGACCGGTGGTTAATTATGGCAGAGGGCGGACTTCAAGTTACAGGGGAAATGTACCTTGATACCTGTCCATTTCCTTTTTTGGCACATTTGGAAACTTCTGCTCCCAACACAATCCCAGGGCTATGGCCATGTTCCCTCGGGTGCCCCACAGTCCCACATGGAGACATCCAACCCTTCAATTGCCTCTGCGGACAGCTCAGCGGATAGGAAGGAAACAGTGCCTTGTCTCTCCCTGGGCCTCCCATGTCTGGCTCACTTTTACAGTTATGTTAATTCAGCTGGATTTACTTTACCCCCACTTCAAAGCATATCATGGATGATTCACAGTCCCATCAAATCAGTGTAGTAATGTATTGTTTCCCTGTCTCTTACCTGGCCCCTTTAAAACAGGCAGGACTTGGACTTTAAAAAGTAAAACCCATGCAAATAATTTTAAGGTGAGGTGAAGGAAGTGACTAAATATGGAATTTGTGAGGTCTCATGCTGTTCTTAGGGAAAAACATACTAGAATCTCACTCTTGCATTTGAGTATTTTCTTTGATAATTTTTATTTACTAGTTTTACAAAGGTTAGTAAACCTTTGCTGACTGCAAAAAAAAGTTAGTATTTTAATTCTAGTCTTATAATATTGAGAAAAGTAAGTTAAGAGTAATTGTATCTCTTTGATGTTGATTTTTTTCTATTCAGTACCCACGTGCAGGTTCCCATTCATTCAAGTCTATTTTTGTGTCTTTCCATATGGTTTTTAAGTTTGGTATCATGTAGTTTTTAACATTTATTGCTTTCTTTATTTGTGGGTATTTTACTTTTGTGTTACTATTTTTGTAAATGGGAAATTTTATTCATTATACCTTGTAATTGATTATTATTTTTCTGTAGGAGGCAGATTGATTACTGTAGTTAAATTTATATCCTGCCTTTCTTATCACTTTTAGATGTATTTAGTATTTAAAGCAAAATCTAGTGCTAGACTCATTGATCACTGATCCATGTATGTCGTTGCTTATAAACCCAAAGAAAATAATAATCATCCCAGTCTTAAATGTCCTTATTCTAAGAAGCCAGAGCATTTGAAGTTTACATGGTAGCAAATTTTAAGGGCTCCTTGGACAAATAAAGTGGGCATTATGTAATTTTGCTGTCATTTCAAGAATCCCTCCACATGACTTTTTTATTACCTGATGCCTGTCTGTGTTTTTTTGTTTGGGGGTGGGGGGCATCGTTTCTATAACACTGTTCAGGAAAGCCTCGATGGCCTATGACATGGTTTTGAACTCGGTTTCAGGAGACTTCTATTCCCTGGTCAAGATTCTTCTCTTTATTCTTTATGTATCAACCTCCCAATTTGTTCATATGTAAAGGGAATATAATAACAGTTGTTACCGTCTCCCTAGGAAATTGGTAAAGATTAATGTGTTAATTAGGTGAAGGGCTTTGAGATCTTGGAAGAAGGAGGCTTCATAAAGTGTAAAGATGTTTGTATGATGTGAGCAAGGTTCTGCTCCGTGGGTGGGATGACACCCTCTTGAGAAGGTCCCAGAAACGGCCCACAGGCAGGCCGGACAGCAACAATCCACTCTTCCCCAGAACACAGCTCCCTGCCCTGACACCGCTGCTCCCTGTTTTCTGGCTCTGTACCAGCAGCAGCCTTAAACATGGGGTAACCTCCTGGCTCACAGGGAAACTAAGTGCATACTTGCCGATATTCCCAAACCAAGATGACGTATACTTCCAATTGAACAGATGTGGTCAACCATTGATTGAATCCAGAGGAGAAGAAATTAAATGCATTCAAAACAACAATGGAGAGGAAGCGAGGATGGGAAAGGTGAATACTACATACACAGTGATTCTCCTTTCTGCTGTCTTTCCTTTCCTCTTACTCATCCAAGTCTTCCTTTTTTCTCTGGAAGGAGAGCTTTCCAAGTCTTTTTCTCTCCTTGGCTTTCTCTGCTTGATCATTAGCATATAGGTGTGTTCAGAGTAGCAAATATTTCCATTCCCTTCCAAACAGTCACAATTGAGCAGAAATTTTGAATGATGTGAATAAGGGTTGCCCACTTCCATAACTCAGACACTTACATCCATTCAGAAAGGATCCAGGCCCTGTGGTCTTTCTCTTTCTGCTCCCTGTCTGTTAGCAATTTTACTGAACAAATTCACAGTCATACAGCCATTGAGTTGGAAGAGGATATGGGGGGGGGGGGTTCTCAGTCCAAGCTCCCTCTTTCTCTCGCCCCATATGAAAAGCTCCGCCATGCTGTCTCTGCAGAATTTTATTCAGCTTGAAGCTCAGACCCCTCCAAGAGCTGGGAGCTCACAGCCTCACAGCACAGCTTTGCCTGGCTCTGATAATGAGGAGGTTCTCTACTGTGAGCCAGAATCTGCATTCCTCTGACTTCTTGGTTTTTCTCTGTAAGGCAACATGGAATAAATAGTGCCCCCCTTTCACACTTGACTTCTCCTATTTTTTCCTCATCTGGGTTAAGCAGCTTTAGTCCTTCTGCCATCTCTCCATGTGAGGTCAAGCATGTTGCCCAGTTATGGACATTTGTCTCACATTGAACTTGCAATGAACTAGAAACTGTTCACCTTTCCATATACATTGCTGTTAATCTACCTCTCTCTCATGTTGCACCTTGTCTGGATGATTTTTTTTTTTTTGAGGCTCAGTGGGAAGGTTTTATATTTACCTTCTTCAAATTTTATTCTGTTAGCCTACCATTCAAACTTTTTCTAGTGTTGAAATAGCTGGCTCATTAGCTGTTCCTCCCACCTTTCGATGCATGCACAGATCTGATGCCTGCTTTCTATATGGTCTTCAGCTGGCTGGCAAGAACACTGAGAGGAAAAACCAGGATCCAGGCATGGGTGAGCGAAGCTCTCCTTTTTGGGAAGGACCATGGCTATCAGGAGTTAGGCCATGTTCCCTGAAATTCCCTTTAATTTTTCTGTACCCTGGTTACAGGTGTGCCTCCCCACAACCCCCTTTGCTGGAGGTCAGGGATTGGGGTCACTGGCCAATACCAGTGAAAGACTTTCTGGGAATTAATGTTTTCCTGGGGGCAGCTCTTAACCAATGGCCATGGATACACTGGAATAAAAATACCCCAGTACTTGGTACCTAATGCCGTCACGTCCATGATGTGGCCTCACCTGTTACCAGGCCCTGCTGCAGGGTTAAGTCAAAGCAACCTGCAGGGGGCTTTGCCAGGTAACATACCTTCTGTGTGTATGTGTGTGTGTATATGTACGCATGTGTGAATTATATATAAAATCAACATCCCTGATTTGCTAATCTATGCTTTCACGTCTGTGTGCAATTGATTTTTATCACATGTATTTTTGTTGTTTTAGAATTATGTCTTTTGTCTAGTGATGGATCTGTTTATTGTGTCAGTTCTATACTGATGGAAAAATATGTGGTAGAGAACGTTTTTTCCTCACATACTTCCTTTAACCACAGTGATACAGATTGTACTTCTGAAGATTATTCTCCTTAAGACAGAATATAAAACAAAAGTGGAATTCAGAAATTCGGCATTTTTATTGTTTCTTTCTTAACGTAACATGGATATGCCTCTAGTATCAAGGCTCTTAATTGTTTCTTTTGTTCTGAATGTAACTTCAAAGAGAATTTTCCCTCTCACTAGTGTTTGTTACAAACTGAAGCTGTTCTGGTCTGTGTCATTCCTGACTGTTTTTCCCATGCCATGCATGACTGGTCCATCAAAGCAGAAATCAGAATGTTTGCAGGTGTTTCTCAGGACCAGGTGGCAGGGGTTGGGTGGCGATTTGAGGTCCTCCCCCAACCCCGCCTGCAGGTGCTCAGCAGGGCGTCAGCCTCTGCCATGTCCTCCTCCCACCTGGACCACCGGCAGATGGACAGAAATCACTTCTACGTTCCTGTAGCAAATGCCTTCTGTTATCAGATCAAACAGGTTTTTTTCATCCTGATGCTCGTGTCCTTGGGTGTCCCAGCAGAGAAGGACAATAGGTGAGTGTTTCCCCTTCATTCATCTCATAGCTGCTTCTGGGTTGACTTAGGCAGACTCTGCCACTGGCACATGCCAGCTCCAGACCTATGGGGTGTGCTGTTACCCTTGTCGTGAACAGATCGGCTCTGAATAGGTCAGGCCTTTGGTCCCCAGACTTCTTTTCCTGTGATTTCGTTCAGTGAGTCGGAGTAGGTTCTCTCCCTGGCTACTTTTATTTCTAGGTTATGTCAGCTCCATTTATTCTACATTTTAATGTTCTCTTGTGGAATTAAAGTAAGTCACCTCAAAAAGGTTTTAAAAAATCATATGGTGAAGGTACAAATATACATACATAAATGTATGAATGTGTGTATAGACATTTATATGTATATGTTTGTGATCTCTGTTGTATCCAGATTCATTACTTTCCTTTCTTTAATAAAATTTTAATTTTTTAGGATAATAGAAGTTTAGGCCTTGAAAATACTTCAGATAAAATTCAACCCAATCCCTTCTTAGAGTGGAGTCGTGTAAGTTCTTTGTATATTTTGGAGATTAAACCCTTATCTGAGGTATCATTGTCAAATATGTTTTCCCACACAGTCGGTTCTCTTTTTATTTTAATATTGTTTTCCTTGGCCATGCAGAAGCTTTTTATTTTGATGATATCCCATTTGTTTATTCTTTCCTTTATGTCCCTTGCTTTAGGGAACATATCAGTAAAAATGTTGCTGCGTGGAATATCTGAGATTTTCCTGCCTATGTTCTCCTCTAGGACTTTAATGGTGTTACGGCTTATGTTTAAATCTTTTATCCACCTTGAATTTATTTTTGTGTATGGTGTAAGTTGGTGCTCGAGTTTCATTTTCTTGCACGAAGCTGTCCAGTTCTCCCAACACCACTTGTTGAAGAGGCTATTTTTACTCCATTTTATGTTGCTGCCCCCTTTGCCGAATATTAATTGACTATAGAGACTAGGGTTTATTTCTGGGCTCTCTGTTCTATTCCACTGGTCCACATGCCTGTTTTTATGCCAGTACCAGGCTGTTTTGATTGCAGTGGCCTTGTAATACATTTTGGTATCGGGTATTGTGATCCCTCCTGCTTTGCTCTTCTTTCTCAAGATTGCTGCCGCTATTCTGGGTCGTTTATTGTTCTGTATAAATTTTTGAAGTGTTTGTTTTATGTCTGTGAAATATGCCATTGGTACTTTAATAGATATTGCATTGAATCTGTAGATTGCTTTGGGAAGTATGGACATTTTGATGATGTTAATTCTTCCAATCCATGAGCACGGTATGTGTTTCCATTTATTTGTGTCTTCCTTGATTTCTTTCTTCAGTGTTGTGTAGTTTTCTGCATACAGGTCTTTTACCTCCTTGGTTAGGTTTATTCCTAGGTACCTTATTTTTCTTTTTGCTGTATCGAATGGGATTTTTTTCTTGATTTCTGCTTCTGTTGTTTCATTGTTGGTATACAAAAATGCCTTTGATTTCTGGATATTGACTTTGTATCCAGCTGTTTGGCCAAATTCATTTATTAGGTCGAGCAGTTTTTTGGCCGAGACTATAGGATTTTATATGTATACTATCATATCATCTGCAAACAATGATAGTTTTGTTTCCTCCTTTCCAAGTTGGATGCCTTTTATTTCCTTTTCTTGTCTAATCGCTGTGGCTAATACTTCCAATACTTTGTTGAATAGAAGTGGTGAAAGTGGACAGCCTTGTCTTGTTCCTGATTTTAGTGGAAAAGAATTTAGTCTTTACCCGTTGAGTATGATGCTGGCTGTAGGCTTCTCATATATAGCCTTTATTATGTTGAGGAATGCTCCCTCTATTCCCACTTCAGACTGGTACAACCACTATGGAAAACAGTATGGAATTTTCTAAAAAAACTAAAAATGGATATACCTTTTGACCCAGCAATTCCACTGCTAGGACTATATCCTAAGAACCCTGAAACACCAATCCAAAAGAACCTATGCACCCCTATGTTTATAGCAGCACAATTTACAATAGCCAAGTGTTGGAAACAACCTAGATGCCCATCAGTAAATGAATGGATCAAAAAACTGTGGTACATTTACACAATGGAATTCTATGCAGCAGAAAGAAAGAAGGAGCACCTACCCTTTGCAACAGCATGGATGGAACTTGAGAGCAGCGTGCTAAGCGAAATTAGCCAGACAATGAAAGACAAATACCATATGATCTCACCTTTAACAGGAAGCTAATCAACAAAACAAACAAGCAAGCATAATATAACCAAAGACATGGAAATTGAGAACAGGCTGAAAGTCACCAGAGGGGAGAGGGGAGGGAATTTCAGGGGAAAAGGGGAAGGGTTTACAGGAACAAGTATAAAGGACACATGGACAAAAACTATGGGGGGGGGTGGAAATGGGAGGGAGGTGGGGAGGGATGGGGTGGTGGGTTGGGGTGAGAATAAAAGACAGAAAACTGTACAAGATCAACAATTAAAATAAAAATTTTAAAAAAGTTAAAAAATTTCAACCCAATCCCATAATACTTTTGTAGATGCAGAAATTGAGAATAAGCCTGTATTAGCTTATTCAAGTTCACAGAGTTATGTTATAAAGAGTGGCCTAAACTTAGATGTACTTCCTGCCTGCCCTCCGCAAAAAAATTCTTCTTAATTCACCATATTGTACATCCCACCCATCGCACTAGGAAGTACATGGTCATGAGAAGGGAAAAAGAAGAAAAATAAAATAGGTCGTTCTATCCTCCTGGTTAAGTAAAATACAAATACTGAGGTGACGTACTGTCAGAAAGAGAAATATTTGAACAGAACTTGAGACTTGCCTGATGATTTTCTGTATCAGTGCAAACCTTGCCCTTTGTTAGGTAAAAGAACACACTGGAAAATCGTTGTGGCTGCTAGAAACAGAACATTTGCATTTCATATGTGTCAGCAGCACCATAGAGTAGCATCATTATTGTTATAAAAGCACGACCACGTGCTTATTGTATTCTCTGTTTCTCTTGGCTCCTTTTCTGGGCTCCGCACTCAGCCAGCCAGCAGAGGAGACGGAGATGTGAAGGCATGGGGACACCCAGTTGCTCCAGCTTGTCAAAACGCATCCTTTCAAATCGCCATCAACTCACTTTGAAAAACACTCTACAACCTAAACCCGGTGTCAGGGCACTGCGTGCAGCAGGTGTTCGCTCCAGATGGTGGATTGGGAAGGGCTGTGTGGGGCATGGAAGCAATTCAGACCGAGGAGGGGCTTTTTTCACTGCGGGAGGAGTGAAGGGAGAATTTCAGGCAGAGGCAATGGTAGTGAGGAGTTTGAAAGGTCGGTGAATTGGACATTTAGTGTTCATGCCCAGGTTTGGATGGGGCCTCAGACACCAGAACGGACTGGTGACCATTGACTGAATCCAAACCTCTCAACGTGGCTAAGAAAAATCTAAGAGTATACTTTTTCCCCAGGTGACTTGAGACATTATATATGCTGTGGTTCCTCCACTGTGCTCAGGAACATGTGTGTCTTTTTGGTTTTACATAACTGATGAGGGCAATAACCTGACAACACCCACAGACTTAAGAAGTTTCTCACGTATACACTCAATATTTCTCTCAAAACTCTGCACATATTTCTTTACATCCGAAGAGTGCTTTACCATCTAAGAAGATTATAGGAAAGCATTCTGTGAATCAGTATTAATTCATATAACAGAATGTTTTTCCATCTAAAAATATTATAGTAAATCATTTTGCAAATTAATATGAATTCATATGGGTATGCTTTAGATAAACGTGTTTTTTTAAAAAAATATGAAGGTGGTTTGCAGTGGAGTAAGGAGATCGCTAGGAGAGCAGCTGATATAAGAAAGCCTAGGTGTGAATGGGAGGGAGCGCATGCCACCCCTACCTGGAGAAGTGAACATCTACTTGCGTGTGAACAGATTTTAATTGATAGTGGAGAGGCTGTGAACAGCACTGGCTTTATTTCATTATTTGTGGGAAAGAGGAGAGCAAAGAATGTTCTTTTTTTCCACGTGGTTGGGAGACTGTCATGAATCCTGGCTTTAATCCTAGATGATCAAGTTTTCTAGCAATTGGATGAAAGGGAGGAGGGTTTGTCAGTAATGGGAGCCATTTCCAAACTAGAATCCACTCTGTTTTTTTCTACTTCCTGACATATCAGCAAATTATTTTTATGAGGCCTTATCTGATTCATTGAGACATTTGGCGAGGGTCAGAGGGCAAAGGCGCCATTTGCCAGAGCCAGTTTAAGCTGAGGAAGGCGAGGTCAGAGGGAAAGAGAGACCCTCATTACTCTGGGAAGGTTCTGGCTGGCTCTGAGCCTGCCCAACAGGACTAGACTCAGCCAGCGTGTTTTTTAGCACAAAGCACCCAAACTGCAGGTGTTCTGAACTCTGCCGAGTCTTCAAAGATCAGCCTCAAAATGTTTCTGTTACTATAAAGAGGATTAAAAGGATTTTAAAACATAGCAAGCCTGTCCAGCTCTAGCATCATTTGCCAACATTTGCCGAGAGGGAGGGAAACGGGGAGGCTCTATCAGCTAAAATCTCGGTACTCAGGAGAAACATACTTTTCAGATTTCTTCCCCCCCGCCTTTTTTTAAAGAAATAATAGCCTGAATGTGGAACTGTAGCACTTTGAACTGGAACTCATTAAGAATTCATGGGGCAGAAAATGTAAGGGGTTCTGGAAACAGGGACTTTGGAAGGCCAGGAGTGAGCTATAAATAAACTGTGCTGATATTCATTTTTTTTCCTGGTGGTTAAATCCACTTATTATATCGGAATGCAAATGGAGAGTGAACCAGGTGATTTTCGACCTGAAAACCCCGTTTACATGGAGAGGCACGTTGACATTTATGGACTGACCACACCGAGGTGTCATAACAGCTGTTACTCGTTCTCAAAAAGCACTTTTGTGTCCCGCGTGGGCTTCGGCCCCTGACAGCCATCATCTGCAGGTGACACTGTGGAGGCCAGGCATCTGGAACCGTTGCTAAGGCACCCCTGTCACCACTTAGGGCTAATGGTTTTTAACATCAAATTCCAATTTCTTTGCTTTCAGCTTTGCCCTGGTTCAATAACCTACCGTTCATGCTGCTGGTTTCATTTTGAGGATATTGATTTTCCATAAGGTCTAGTGAAGAGGTCCAGCACTGAGTCAAGTTCATTGTGTGACCTGAGCTGGAGCAAATAACCTCTCTGAACTTAGCTGCCTCGTTAGTCACATAGGGGATAATAGCAAATGGCTCCACCCACCTCATAAGAGTCATCATTTCATAATAGGGGCTAGGCTGATACTGAAGAAGCCTTGCTTGCGTGTGTTATAGATAAGATGTGAAGGCGCGCACACATGCACAGCTGTATCGCCCATTCACACTGCACCAAGTCTCCAAGTTCTAGGGTAGCATTGTGAACGTTTGCTTGTATAACAGGTGCAGACTTTGAAGGACAGGAACCATTTAAATGAATATGTAATGATTGCGTAATGATTGTTACAGAACTTCCTAACTTGCGTCCATGGACACTTCAGAGCTAACGCTGGGCCTTAGAGGTCCACACCCCCAGAAGTTGAACGCGCACTTTTAGTGTGCGATACAGGTATTTTTCTGGAAGGAAGTTCCATTGCTTTTATCTGATTCTTTTTTTTTTTTTTTTTTTTTTTTTTTTAAGTTTTTTTTTTTAAAGTTTTTTTTTTTTTTTCTTTTAGATTTTATTTATTTATCTTTAGAGGGGAAGGGAAGGAGAGAGGGAGAGAAACATCAATGTGCGGTTGCCTCTTGTATGTCCCCTGACGGGAACTGGCCTGGCAACCCAGGCATGTGCCCTGACTGGGAATCGAACCGCGATCCTTCGGTTCGCAGGCCCGCGCTCAATCCACTGAGCTACACCAGCCAGGGCGCTTTTATCTGATTCTTAACAGAGTCTGCAAGCCTTGAAAATGTTTAAAAACCACTATTCTGCAACCTCTGAGGCAGTAGGTGCAAACACAGGCTGCCCCTCCAAAGAGACAGATAGCTCTTGCTTTTGCTCTTAGTTCTTCCTCTTAACTTCTCCTTCTTCCATTTTTCTTGTCTGTAAAGAAGGTATAAAATAGTGCACATTTGAAATTCAAATTAAATAATACACTTTATCACAGTTTTTGGTCATGCTCAGTAAGTGTCAGCTCTTGTTTTAATATGGTAATATCATACAGCGGCTTGATAGGCAGGAGAGGCCTGGCGGGAGGTCTTGGCCTTGATTCCCTTGCCTTTCAGTAGCTCAAGGAGGTCAGATACATTAATATGAAACATCAAATAAGTATAGTGAGAATGCTACAGGTCATTGTGTATGTGTTCACACTAAGGATCAATCCATGTGGGTGGAGAGATGGTGGGCCAGGAGACTGAGTGGGGAAGGAACTGGCTTCAAGTTCAGAAGCATCCAAAGGTGAGTTTAGCCGGACAGGTCAAAGCAAGATTGTGGAGAGTCCAGAGTGGCATTCTGTGGAGTTGAGATTTGACCTGGGGCAATGGGAGCCCAGAGGCTTCTGAGCAGGAAAATTACACGATGACACAATATATTCAAAACATTAATTTGGCCTCTGTGGCCGGACAGAGTTGCTGTGTGGACTGGAGTCAGGGGTCGAACTGAGACTGATGGTGATAATCAAGGTGCGAGGTGATGAGTCCAGGATGGGGATATGTGTGCAGGGCATGGGGGGAGGGTACTGTACCTGCCTTAATTGCTTATTTGCTGCAATTTCTTCTTCCAGCCAGTTTTCCTTAGCTACCAATGCTTCCAGACTCTGAAATGTTCATTCCAGTCTTCCAACAGAGAAAGGGTGGAGGAAAGAAGGAAGTGAGGAGGGAGAGAGAGCGAGAGGGTGGGGATTGTTGGAGCAGGCAGACTGGGGCCTTTGCAGCGGAGACTGGACTTTAATCAACAGAAGTGGTCTTGGGGGAAGAAGGAGGGGAAGGGGTAAGCACGGTCGTTTGAACTTACTAATTTCAGGAGTAACTTCCTGAAAAGGAGCCCTCATGACTGCAGAATGAGTGACTCTGTCCTAATGACACCAGAAGGGGCCACAAGATGCAGAGACAGAGAGCCACCTGCTCTTCTAATTGAGCTTCTGGTTCACCTGCAGTGGCAGCTTTCAAACATTTTGGACCAATACTCCATAATTATACACTTACTTGAAATAAAAGTTTTATAGAACATTCCTACTCTGACTACCTCTGATGCATTCTGATATTTTTCGAATCCATTTATGTTTGCATGCATGTGTGTGTATGTATTTTTTATAACGTATGCTTGTGACGTACTAAGTTGGTTTCTTGCTCCACTCATGGGTCACAGCCTGCCTCTTGTAAACAAACCATAGACCTCTTGGAGCCTGGGATTCAGCACTGGGAGCTGGAGATTCCTGGACTTATAAGGCATCAGGGCAGCGCTTCAGTCAGCCTCTGCCTCCTACCTACTGCCCCTCCCAGGCCTTTCCTCTCTGTGGGGCTCTAGGAGCTGAGAGTGAGTGGAGGCGGTTTCCTCATTAGGTTTGGACCTCAGTTTCTGAACCTGCTCTCAGATCCCAGGCCTGCACCCACCCCCTCGGGCCGTCCCAGCCTGATCAGTAGCCTGATGGTCCTCACTTGGGACTCAAAGCCCACACACCAAGATCCATCAGCAAGTTTCTCTCCCTAATGAGACCTGAACCCAGACACAATGGCCTCAATTGGTGCAGACATTTTAATTTTCCTTATATTATCCTTGGCTCTGGTGGGCCAAGGCGCACACACACAGTAACATTCTTTACCTGCAGTTAGCTGTAATTTCAAACTAGGTGGAATTCTTTCCTACCTTTGAAACCACAAAATAAAATCAGAGAAATAGGGTCTTTTTGCAAATTGTGGCTCTGCATCAAGGTAATCATTCCTAATCTAGAATCTTCCCTGACACAGGTCAGTCTTGTCTTTAATCGAGCCCATCTGTTGTCTTTTTGTGTCTATGATAACATACCTTTGAAATGTCAAGGTACCTTCCCTTTTTCTGAACCCCTCACCCTGATTGTTATGGCTATCCTATAAATTGTTGACTGTTAACTATCCTGTACCCAGCTATGAAAAAGAAGTATGTGTCTATCATGCTACCTTTTATCCAATCCCAGAGGTTTCCCGCTTTGCTTTCTCCTGCTTCCCTAATCTATCACCGATAGAGTTTGTGTACCCCTTACATATCATCATTTGATCGTAATATATAAAATAAAGTGCAAAACTTGCCATTTTTCTGGAGCATTTTCTCCATTTGTTGAGGTTTTCCTTTCTGGCCATTGTCAGTTTGGCTCAAATAAACTCATAAAAATTCTCACATGTTTGGATGTTTCTTCTGTTGACAATAGACTGGCTCAGGATTTCTACTAGCTCTGACCCTCATATTCTCTCCATTCCTGTTGAATCCACTTCCATAACAGAGTTTACTTGTTAAGGCAGTAGTTGCATCAGTGAAGCCACAGCTCAGGCATTCTAGTAAATGCTCCCGTGATACATCATCTCAAACCCCTTGTGAAAGAAGGGGTATTTGAAAGTGATTGTGTGGTTATATGCACAAACACACCTTTGCCTGCAGCTAAAAAAAAAGTGCGTTGACTTGAAATAAAATTAAGTCTGTAAAACCAAAGCAATGAAGAAAAAAAACAGAGTAAAAGGTAAATATCCAGTAATAAATGTTAACTAGCCTGGGTCAAGTCCTCATGATGTAAGCTTACTTTCAGCTTTTTCTTTTGTAGCACTTACCCATTTGCCACTGGTTTGATGCCTGCACTCGTAAGTTCTTGATGGCAGGGATTCTGTCAGTCTTTTTTCCCCTTATTTTTAAAGATTTTTATTTATTTATTTATTTATAGAGAAAGGGAGGGAAAAGGGGAGGGAAACATCAATGTGTGGTTGCCTCTCAGGCACCCCCAGCCAGGGACCCAGCCCGGCCTGCAACCCAGGACCCAGGCACGTGCCCTGACTGGGAATCGAACTAGTGACTGTTTAGTTCACAGGCTGGTGCTCAATCCACTGAGTCACACCAGCCAGGGCCTGTCAGTCTTTTATATTGCCGTATTCCAAAGTGGATAGCAAGAAGGTTCATTGATTCAATAATAAAAATATACCACGAAACATTTTAGCACAGCTATAGTGGTAAAAATAAAATGATTTTTCAGATTCCTAGCAACCAGGACAAAGGGAGAAGCAGCTGCCTGACATGGCTTGTGGCTTGTCTGTATTCTAGGATTAGCCTCTGTCCCAGAAATCAGTGTGGGAAATAACAAAAAATGAAACACTCTATTCTAAGAAAGTCACTCTGCATTCCTAGTTGTTAGTATCTTGAGGAGCAGAGTACAGGGTCCACACCACTGCCCTTGGTTTCAGGATAGGACTTGGGTCTGTTGGAGGAACAGCCATATACTAATTATTAAAATTCTGCGACACACCAAAAAAATTTATTTTTTGCCAAGCTGACAAAAAATATAGGTATAATTTTGATTGATTTACAAAACAAAATAATACTTATCTACCCTTTTTGCTACAAAGTGACTTTTAAAAAAATCAGGTGCCTATACTTGTATATAAGGATTTCTGGTACCAAGAATTCACCAATCAGATGCAACTCATGTGATGTGACCAGTAAGATGCAACTCCATTATATGAGCTAGGTTCAAAACAGGGTTTTCTCACCAGATGGCTATTGTGTTGGCTGTTGCCATTCTTTTTTTTGACAATCTAAGGGAAAAGAGGTTAGTGTCCCTGACTAAATGGTCAAGTGTTACATGTTTTTAAAATTCTGTGGTACACCGGTTGAAAATTAAGAATAGAGAATCAGGAGGGCCTTTTAAAATCTTATGGGGGAATCTTCTCAGAGTTTCACACTTGTAGATAGATGCTGAACCGCCACTCAGCTGCAATGTGTCTTGGAAGCTGAAGCCACCTGCCACATGGCCCCTGTGGCCAGCTGGGCATCTCCTCTAAGAGCTGTGTGCAGGCCAGCAAAAGCACCGCACCCACCAACAGCTCTGCCATCTGCTGTCAGCACCTGCTGCTGCACCCTGGCAGCCAGGTCTGATGGCCCAGATGGCAACCATGGCAGCAGGTGTGGCCGTGGGCTCCGGTGTCAGCCACATGCTAGGTTATACCATCACCGGTGCTTCAGTGGATTAAGTAATGCTGAGCCCTAAAGGCCTGACACCACTAAACAGGAGCCTCAGCTGGCGTACCAGAAGCAACAGTAGTGTGGCCTGTGTCACTACGAAATGAAACAGTTTTGGAGTGTGCCCAGAACAAGGGTGACCGTAAGCTTTGTGAGGCTTTCAGCGAGGTGCTGAGACAGTGCAGATTTGCAAACGGATTAGCCTACTGAAGAAGCTCAAATTGAAGACAAGGAAAATCATCTCCTGGCTTGAGGCCACAAACTTTCCATCTTAGAACCATGGCCCAGTTTGCAAGGAAGGCCACATGCTGGTAAATGCTGTTGTGACATCCTGAAAACCTGATTGGCCACATTTTGGCACTATGCCAAGGTTGAGCTGGTTCCTCTAACCCCTGTTCCGATCCCTACCACTATTCAGAGCTTGAAAAACAATAGTCCATAGTGTTTGAACTGGCAGCTTTGAACAGCTCATAGTTAAGAAAGCTCTGTTGAATGGTTTGGTGGCCACTGGGGTGTGGATGTGGTTTTATGTCAGCAAGATCATAGGCAAGTGTGGCATCATTGGCTATGTCTGTAGATCAGTCTTTAATATCTGTTTCTTTTTGGTTTATTATTTGAGTGTTTTTGGACCATGAGTGATGATCAGAATGATATTTCAATTTTTAAAATGTCGAAAAAAAGAAAAGGAAATTATTTCTTATGACCAAGTTAATTTAATATAAAAATATAATTGATGGTGAAAGTATAAAACTACCAGTTCAACCTCTCCTCTATCATTAACAGTTTCCTGGCCTCAGATTTGCAATGGAAGAGGGTGTTCTTACTGTATAGAAGTTCATTGAGATGGTTTGGAATTTGGGGATGGGGAAATGTTTGTACAGCCTCCTTAAACCAGCTTTTGTGATATTATTTGTGAGTCAATTAGAATAAAGTGATTTTCTTACAAAAAAATCCTATGGGCAATAGTTATTGCATTTCATGATGTGTCTTATGTACCATAGTGATATGGGAAAATGAAATAAAAATAAGAAAATGTTAGAAGGAAAGATGAGACATACTGCAAAAATGCATTAAAACTTTGAGGTCTTGATGTAAGGCACGGTGGAAGATGCTCATCAAGTGCTCAGGAAATCCAGACTCCCCTCCCTTGGAAGCTTCAGTGCTGCGCTGCAGGACAGAGGCCCCTGTGGGCTCCCTCTGGTGGCACGCTAATCCTCAGCGATCACTGACTGTTTTCAAGAATCTCATAAATTCCTTCACGGAAGCTTTCGTTGAAAGTACTCTTTTAGCTGACCAGTCTTAAATAATCAATAAAATTAATCAATCTAAAAACAGATGCTAAAAACAGATTTGTGGATATAAGAAACCATATATAAAATAGAGGTGGCCTAGCAAATCAATAAAGAAATAGAAGCCAACCAGAAAGTAGGCAAATAATGTGGTTGATAGTTCACAAAAGGGGGAGCAATATGGCCAGTAAACATGGAAATATTCTTAACCTCACTAATGATTGGAGAAATGCAAGCTAAAACCAATGAGTTACCATTTTATACCTACCAGATTGGCAAAAACTTAAAAATTGGTCAATTTTTTATGTTGGTGAGAAAGTGGAGGCACTTAATTTGTAGGAAACTCTCATACACTCTTTTTGGCACTGTAAATTTGATAATGACTTTGGGTAACAATTTAGTATTGCCTTAAAAGTTGTTATGCCATTTCTAATGATCTGGCAATTTTATTCCTAGATAGCATTTACCCTAGAGAAACATTGGTACAGACACCAGTAGGCATATGCAAGAGTTTCTTCCCTTCACTGTGTATAATAGCAACAAAACAAAACAAAACAAAAACTGGAAACATCACCAAAGAATGAAACTGTGGTGTTTTCAAACAATAGACTACTATATAATAGTGAAAAACAAAAGCTAAAGCTATGAACTAGGCATGAATATGGATGAAAATTTCAAAAATGCTGAGTGGGGAAAATGCAATCATGGAAAAATACTTAGAGTATGATTCCATTATATAAATGCAAGTAAAATGTAACAAATGTGTACATAGGTAGAAAGAATTTAAAAAGCTAAAAAGCTGTTGTTTATTATTCCTTAAACTGCACATACTTAACTCTTGCACTTATGATATATTTCACATTAATTAAGTAGAAAGTATTCATTAAATTCTGTACTCTGTGGAGCAGGGATTGTCCCTGTGCTCTTGGTCTCTCTTTATATCATTCTGAGACTAGCCTCCCAAACATGGTTTGCACAAGAGCCAGGCTCCTGCCCAGATAGCAGTAAGACATCCTATTCAGCTTTGTATGAAGTGCCCCCCTCAGTCTGATTCCAGCTCATCTTTCTTGCCTGGTTTTCTACCCTCAGCCTCTGCTTTAGCCACGCTGATCCACTCACTAATACCAACAGCATGCACTGAGTTTTCTCACTTCTTGGTCTTTGTTTCTGTCATTATAGTGTTTGTTAGTTTTAATTCTAAAAACTGTTCTTTTTATCTCCATCAAGATACCTATCAGGAACAGCTACTTTGCATTTTTAAAATAAGCTATCTATTTTTAATATAAAGAGCAAGATTGTTGTGTCTAAAGCAACAGACTTCAGTTTTATATGAAAAGTGCAGACACCAATACATTTGCCTGTGATTATCTGTGATTATACTTCTGACGGAAGAATCTTTTTGTGATGCGCACATCTTGTTTTTGCAATATGATCACAGAATTAGAGATCCTGACCACTCATGGGGATCTTACTACTATAATAAAATTATTAACGCTTTGTGTTTGTCTGACATTCTGTGGACAGTAGGCATTCAGCTGATTGTCAAGTATTACTAGAAGATGTTTCCCTCATTTTATAGTTTAGGAAATTGAAGACGAGAGAGAAGGTTTAGTCAAAAAAGTTGTGTAATTTGGTAGGTAAGTTTAAATTATTGAATATGTAGTAGAAATAAAAAGGCAGCAATAATAATAATAATACCCTAAACATGGAAAACTATCAGGTCCTGAGTTTTCCCTGTTACTGGAATGACTATACTTATGGTAAATTTTACCAACTAAAGGTACATTTATTTAACAAACATTTACTGACCACTTCCAAAATTCTAGACAACACATTCAGCACTGACAGAATGACAAAGATTAATATATGATGTGGTGATGATATGATGTTTGTAAGAAGCTTACAAGATAGGAGGGGAATGTGCAGTATTTTAAATCAAGTACGGGAATAGCTTTTGTATGTGGGCCAAAGACTAGACATTGCGCTCCACGCTAACACACTAGAAAAGAGCACCTGGTACTTTTCCTTCACCATCAAAAGCCTTCAGAGTACATTCAGTAAATGAGTGAGCACACCCAAGAAGGAGGGAACATTCTGACCTATATCAGTGCATTGTTTTTCATAAACAGAATCTGAGTTCACTGGTGGCTTTATGTGAATGTTTATTACAATATTCATTCCTCCTGATTAAGATGATAACATATGATGAGTGAATTTCATATCCAATTAAAATGAAAATTTCCATCTTTCTGATAAACAAGAATGTCCAGATGATAACAGTGATGAAATCAGAGAAATAATTGCATAAACCCTTAGACAGTGACAATCTTTTGTAAATGCGTCTGATTCCAGAAGGTTATTTAACACAGTTACAATTCTGAACTATTATATTATGAAAGCTTTAGTTCAGTGTACAACTGTACACATACCTTTGAACTTAAGTAACACCATCTTTGAATAATTCACATTTATCAGTACAAATCTCTTTGTCTTTTAGTTTGATTACTATTATGAAAATGTCAAATAGTACAGACTAGTGATATTTTTATTTATTTATTTCAGAGAGAGAGAGGAAGGGGGAGAAAGAGAAACATTGATTTGTTGTTCTACTTATCTATGCATTTATTAGTTGATTTTTTTTCTTGTTTTTTTAAATATATTTTATTGATTATGCTATTACAGTTGTCCCATTTCTCCCCCATCATTCCCCTCCACCCTACACACCCTCTCCCACCCACATTCCCCCCTTTAGTTCATGTCCATGTGTCATAAGTTCTTTAGCTTCTACATTTCCCATACTAATCTTGCCCTCCCCCTGTCTATTTTCTACCCACTATCTATGCTACTCATTCTCTGTACCTTTTCCCCCTCTCTCCTCCTCCCACGCCCCTGTTGCTAACCCTCCATATGATCTCCATTTCTGTGGTTCTGTTCCTGTTCTAGCTGTTTGCTTAGTTTGCTTTTGTTTTAGGTGTGGTTCTTAATAGCTGTGAGTTTGCTGTCTTTTCACTGTCATATTTTTTATCTTCTTTTTCTTAGATAAGTCCCTTTAACATTTCATATAATAAGGGCTTGGTGATGATGAACTCCTTGAACTTGACCTTATCTGAGAAGCGATTTATCTGTCCATCCATTCTAAATGACAGCTTTGCTGGATACAGCAATTTGGGATGTAGGTCCCTGCTTTTCAAGATTTCAAATATTTCTTTCCAGACCCTTCTTGCCTGTAAGGTCTCTTTTGAGAAATCAGCTGACAGTCTGATGAGAACCCCTTTGTAGACGACTGTCCCCTTATCCCTTGCTGTTTCTAGAATTCTCTGCTTCATTTGAATCTTGGCTAATGGAATTACGATGTGCCTTGGTGTGTTCCTCCTTGGGTCCAACTTCTTTGGGACTCTCTGAGCTTCCTGGACTTCCTGGAGGTCTATTTCCTTTGCCAGATTGGGGAAGTTCTCCTTGATTATTTGTTCAAATAAGTTTTCCACTTGTTGCTCTTCTTCTTCCCCTTCTGGGACCCCTATAATTCGGATGTTGGGACATTTAATGATGTCCCGGAGGTTCCTAAGCCTCTCCTCATTTTTTTGAATTCTTGTTTCTTCCTCGTTTTCTGTTTGGTTGTTAGTTTCTTCCTTCTGGTCCACTCCATTGATTTGAGTCCCAGTTTTCCTTCCATCTCTATCAGTTCCCCATGCATCTTCCTTCATTTCACGTATTGTAGCCTGCATTTTTTCATCTAGTTTGTGAGCAAAATCAACCAATTCTGTGAGCATTTTGATGACCAGTGCTTTGAACTGTGCATCTGATAGGTTGGCTATCTCTTCACTGCTTAGAGGAATTGGCTCTGGAGCTTTTATTTGTTTTCCGGTTTGAGCCATTTTTCGGTGGGGATTTTTTTGTTTTGTTTTGGTTTTAGTCTGGTCGCGGCTATTACGTACTGAGGGGTGGAGCCTCAGGGCGGGGCAGCCCAGTCGCTGGGTTGTGACGCTATAGGTGGGGGCGGGGTCCGAGAGGTAACAATGGCGCCTGTTCCGCTCTCCTGGACTCTGGCCCTTTCCGCCGCTTCCCCTTCACCCGGATTATCTGCACACGCGCGCGAGTGCTGTTACGTAGTGAGGAGTGGAGCCTCAGGCGCTCTCCAGTGTGGGGCAGCCCAGTCGCTGCGTTGTGACGCTGTATGTGGGGGCGGGGTCTGAGAGGGAACAATGGCGCCTGCTCTGCTCTCTCCTGGATTCAGTCCCTTCCGCCACTTCCCCTCTGCCTGGACCGTCTGCGCGCACGAATGTGGGGCCACCTGGTCAGCCAGCCGCCTTGTGTGGCCTCACTGGTTCTGCACAGTTGCCCCCCTGTGCCCGGGGTCCGCCAGCTGCTGCCTGTGGGCCCGGGGACCGCCAGCTGCCGCCTGTGCACCTGGGAACTGCACGCCGCTGCTGCTTGCGTTCCAGGTCCGCACCTCCACTTTCTCCTGCCGCGACTCTGCCCCTCTTACCGGTCTGGATGAATGGTTGTTGGACTTCCGTACAGTTCAATTTTCTATAAGTTCTGGTTGTTTTCTTGTTTCTAAATATTTGTTGTCCTTAATTTTGGTTGTTAGAGGAGGCACAGTGTGTCCGCCTACGCCTCCATCTTGGCCGGAAGTTATTAGTTGATTTTTATATGTGCCCTGACCAGCAAATAAACGCACAACCTTGGCATATTGGGATGATGCTCTAGCCAACTGAACTGCCTGGTCAGGGCCCAGACTAGTAATATTGATGGCAACATAATTAGTAATGAGGAGAATTTTGCATTATGGATCTTTGGACAAGTTCAAACAGAAAGAAATCAGAGAAGTATCATGTATATAAGTGATTTCACCTGCTATGCCTCCAAAAATTGTTCTATCAAAACTTGCATTAGACCCATGTTAAGGGTTTGCATGAGTATGACTATGTAAGCACTATTCACAGCTGAGACAAGTAGTACACCATAATTTCTTATTTTGAACATGTCTTTATTTCCCCTGAAATTAACAATTTTCAACTTTTTAAGTAGGTTTAGTTTTTATGTACTTATCATTAATTCAGCCTGAAACTCTTCGACAGCTGTCTGAATCTCCTTTTAAGAGGTTCTGACACGTTAAATGTTGTATTGTTTTCACCTTCCACAAAAGGCTATCATGGTACCTGTGCCCTGCAATCTCATTGGTTGGCCCTTGTGTCAGGTGACAGCTGTCACCCTGGCCTCTCCCTTCACTGTCATCCTGACGAGTTCTTTCACCTCTGGCTTATCTGGACCTCCTGTTTATTGCGCTATAAGTCGTTTTCATTTTTGGTTATGCTTTTATTTTAGCAGAGCACATTTTCCAGTAACTTCCTAAGAAACAGGCAAATGAGTTTCAGTTTTGGTGTTTTTTTTTTTTTTTTGAGTTTTGCATGACTGGGAATATCTTTATTCTCCCTTCATACTTGGTTTGTCAGATGTAGGAGCCTCACCAAACACAGTAAAATTGGAGCATGCGTGGATATAGAGGTGAAAAACATGCAGGAGAGTCAAAGTCGGAAGGTTCAGGAGCGGTTCCTGAGGATCATCCAAATACACTTACTGAAATGAGCTGTTGAAACAGGAAAACACTGAAACACCTGTAACTGGCCAGTTTTCATTCCTACTCCACTTCTTTCTTCTGTCTGTAGAAGGAGGACTCAAGATGAATCTCAAGTCAGTCACGGAAAACAAGGAATGCTGTTTTTCTTTTTTTTGTATGTCGGAGTTTGTGATAAGTTCAGAGTTGACCCTCCATATACATTTCCAATTTATTTTGCTTTCCCTCCCTACAGTATCTTTTGCTTTTATAATCAGAAAAAAAAAACCCAACAATATTGGTGTTTCCATTTTGTGGCAAAAATTTTGTGGAAAAATAAAGGAAATATCGTAGAGGAGCATTTCTAAGGCATTGTTTGTACACGCAGACCCAGGGAAAAGCCCTGACACTGAAAATCCACCTCCATGAACAGAAGACAGGGTAAGACACAAGAAAGAAGCTGGCCCTCCAGTCTGGTATTTAATAGAGCTAATGAGAGGAAACTTACATGCATGGTAGGAGGTGCATCTTGGGCAAGACGGAACGGATCCCCACGCTGCTTAACAGGCAAAGAGGAGATAGTGATGGGTATTAGTATGTGAATGCCACCAGGTACAGGAAATTATTTTACATACTTGGCCAGGTCAGGACAATGGCCTGTTCCAGGAACCAGCAGGCAGTGGTAGGCAGAGGAGGGATGCTGGTTTACGTCAGAAAGAACACTGATCACAATCAGACAGACAGTCTCTAAGCGGGTTTTGCAGTAAGCAATCTCCATTCTGACCTGGGTCCAGCTCCAGGGGAGACCATGGTCACGTCATGGAGTGGTTCCTCTTCCACAGGTACATAATAAAGTTCCTACTCAACGGCTGATGAGAGAGAGAGTCTGATACATGGAAGGTCCTTGAGGGGATCGTACTATTGAACATGATTTGATACTTCGCAGAGCTGTCTGGCCCTGTACGGAAGGAATTGCCACAATTTTTCAAAGAGCAACACAAGGATATAATAACTTCAGTTTGCCGCTTGTTTTCCTCCTAGAGAAACTTCATTCTCCTAGGCCCACTTCCAACTCTCCTGTCTAAAGATATACAGAACAGGAGCTACTTAATAGCTGTCCCCCATTCTGGTGTCTGAGGGGTGTAGCTACTGAGAAGATGTTTATCTAATTTAGTTGAGCTTTCTTTTCCTTAATACTTCATTTTTTTCCCCTGGATTCTATAGTTGTTAAAAAAAAAGCCCATTGATGACAAGTCCATGTCAGTCTGGTTATTACTTTTTAGTTACCTGTTCCCACACTCCTACCCTTCCACCTCTCAGCCTCAATAGTTTTAAAGATGTTTTTCAATTATGTTTGACTTCTATAGTTTCATTTCAGCGTGTCTTAGTGTTGATTTACTTCTGTTTGTCCTGAGATTCACTGAAGCTTTTCAATCTCATCATGCCTAGGAGAATGCTCCACTATCATCTTTTTGAATATTGCTTCTCTCCTATTCTCTCTACTTTTTCCTCCTGAAATTTTTACTAGGCACATTTCATTTTTCATGTTTCTTAAATTCTCTTTCATATATTCTGCTTTTTTTCTCTGCACCGCCTTCTGGATGATTTTTCAAAAATCTCTCATTTCTTCTTTATTCTTTTTTATATCTTTTATCCCCCTTAGAGTTTTGATTGTTTCCTCTTTGAAGATTATAATTAGACTTTCATATTGCTTGGTTATCTTAGCCTCTGGCTTTTCTTTATATTAATTGTTTGTTAATTGGATCTGCTGATTCTTTCTCATGGAGGTTATTTTCTTTCTAATTTTTGACTGTGAGTTTATCCTCAGAGTTATTTATTGTGGGAATTCTCTGTGCTTTGGGTTATGAAGCTGTCCTTACGGGGATTTGGTTCTGCTGAGTCTTTTGAGAAAGAAGGTTGAGTGGGGACCTTGGATTTTGTCATCTTGAAGAAAACACAAATTTGTACCCACAGCTATTCCCAGCAAAGTTTTTGGATTCAGATTTCTTTTTTAAAAAAAGCAGTTTATGCCCTGGCTGGTGTGGCTCAGTGGATTGAGCATCGGACTACAAAGCAAAGGGTTGCTGGGTCAGTTCCTGGTCAGGGCGCATGCCTGGGATGCAGGCCAGTTCCCCAGTAGGGGTTCCTGAGAGGCAATCACACATTGATGTTTCTCTCCTTCGCTTTCTCTCTCCCTTCCCCTCTCTCTAAAAACAAATAAATAAAATATTTTTTTAAAAAGCAGTTTATTTATTTATTTTTAGAGAGAGCAGAAGGGAGGTAGAAAGACAGGGAGAGAAACATCTGTCAGTTGCCTCTCACATACCTACAACCAGGGACCTGGTCCACAGCCCAGGTATGTGCCCTGATTGGGAATTGAACCAGCGATCTTCCCACTTACGGAACAATGCCCAACCCAGTGAGCCACACCAGTCAGGGCCAGTTTTCTTTGGATGACTCCTTTTCCCTCCATGGCCCAGTCTATTAGCCTGTCTCCCTGCATGTTTCTACACACATCAGTGGGTGGAGTTTTTCTTTTTTCTGTTCCATGGGCAGAACGGCTCTTCCTGGCGGCCAGCTTTGTGCAGAGAGCTCGTTTACTTACAATTCCACCTTGTACAGGAGTCTGTGTCTATGGTGGAGGTCTCGGGTCTGTTTCCACAAGGGCTTTTAGACCCTAGCCAGCCCTTATGCTTACATTTAGTTCTGATCCTTGCGTGCCATTTGGCTTTAACTTGCGATCAGTGTTCTGGCTTTGGGTTTCTCTTCATTCATCAGCACCTGAGAATTTCCAGGTGGAATTTTTAAAGAGAAGAACCAGGAAAATTATCTTAAGCTGGTAAATAAGTGGGTTTCAATATTTTAAAAAAAGGAACCCAATCTCATTTCATTATATTTCCGACATGTGCTTATTATAGTATTTAACTTCAGACAGCTTGTGGTCTACTAATTTGTAAGATTTGTTTTAAGTTTGCATAGCTGGTTTCACAGAACCACACTACTGCCATGTTCCAGTGGAAATGTGGCAGAGCAGAAAGGATCGCACTCTGGCGTCAGGCAGCTCTGAGTTCATGTAGCAGGGACCTTCAGCAATTTACTTCATTTCTCAAGCCTTCAGTTCCTTCATCAGTAAAGTAGATACAATAATACTCATCTACTATAGCTGCTGAGAGGATTAAAAGTGATTATAACAGCTAACAGTAACTGAGTACTTACGATGTGCTCGATGCTCTGCTGGGTGCTTCACTGGATAATCTCTTTTAAGGTGTGTGAATTTTTTAGTTCAGTGCCTGATACGTAGCAGATGTTTGATAAATGTAGCTCTGAGTCTCATGTAAGTTACCTCATCCTAGCCAGGCTTTCATTCACCTATAACATCCTTCCCCCCACCCCACCCCTACCATTACTGGACAAGCCTTGGCTTGAACAGAGCAGTCAGAATTCTGGCTTTGAAATCAGACTCCATGGATTCAGATCTGCCACTTCCTAGCTGCCTGGCCTTGGACATATATATTCAGGTCTTTCCTGTGAATGAGGATGATAGCGAAATGAAGGCAATGGGTCTAACATTCTAGTTGAGGTTAAAATGAGTTATTTCATGTAAAACACTTAGAATAGTGCCAGATACATTGTAAATCCTAAGTAAGTCATAGCCATTATTATTATTTTTTACTAGAAATTTGTTATCTCCTTGAATTAAAAAACATCTCAGTTTAAGCTAAAATCTGCCTCTCTTGGCATCTACTAAATGGCCTGACTTTTGCCCTTTGGAGTGGCACAGGAAAAATCTCATTCTCCTTTCACAAGATAGTACTTGAAATACTCCCCGCCCCGCCTTGGGAGTAAATGCCTCAGTTTCTTCAAGTATTTTTTCATAGACGTGGTTTTGAGTCCCCACCCCACCGCCCCACTCTAACAGCCCTCCGGCAGTGTGACTCAGTTTGTGAACCCTGCAGCGGCAAGGCCTCCCTCCGAGCATTGTTTGTCGAGCTTGGAGTACTGTCGCACTTCCTTCTTATGAATACTGTGTATTTGGTTAAGCTATGAAAAATTTAAGCTTTCTATTATATATATGTAGCTAAATTCATTCCTAATTGGCATAATGTTCATATCTGTCAAATTTCATCTCTCTTATTTTGCCTCATTATTTTAGCCTTCTTTTTTTAAAAAAAATTTATGTATTGATTTTTTGTGGGGGGAGAGAGAAACATTGATTCGTAGTTCCACTTATTTATGCAGTTACGGGTTGCTTCTGGTATGTTCCCTGACTGGAGATCAAATCCACAACCTTGGTCAATCAGGATGATGCTGTAACCAACTGAACTACCTAGCCAGGGCTATTTTAGCCTTCATAATCTGTTTGGATTCTTGGACTGCCATCCCATACATTATAATCCCTTCTAGTTTCATGTCATTTCTAAGTCTGATGGACAGACTGTCAAAATTATTCAAAGAGAGTGTGTCTTGGTAATCTACCTGCAAGATATATCGGTTCAACAGGCACTTTTGGGTAGTGTTACTATCAATTATTTACTATTTACTGTCTGTATGAATTTTATTCAAAATTACCCCTCCAGTAGGGGTTTTGAGGAACCTCAAATATTCTCATGTGAAATAAATCTATTAAAACAAAAGTAAATTAAGTGCCTTATTAATTAAAATTAAACACCTTATTAATTAAAGAGTATTAATAATTTTTGAGAGTGACTGTTCTGGTGACAAGAAAATTAATGAACACTGAGACAAGGAGATATTTATCATCTACTATAGGAGCTAGGGTGAGGGTTAGTAAAAATACACTGATAGCCACAAGCTTCATTTGAACTCTTAATTTAAAACTCTTACTCCTCTATCATTTACTCATTATTTAACCTATGAAAAAGAGGAAAGCAGCCCTGGCTGGTGTGGCTTGGTGGATTGAGTGCTGGCCTGTGAACCAGAGGGTTGCTCGTTCAATTCCCAGTCAGAGCACATGCCTGGGTTATAGGCCAGGTCCGCAGTAAAGGATGTGCAAGAGGCAAGCACACCTTATTGTTTCTCTCCCTCTCTTTCTCCCTCCCTTCCCCTCTGTCTAAAAATAAAATCTTTTTTTTTTTAAGAGGAAAGCATACTCACCCTTTTTTTTCTCTTCATCTATAATATGAAGGAACTAATCAGCCAATAAATAAAGTTAAGGCAGGAAGAAGGAATGAGACAGAGATACCATGGGTCTAATTACCTGCAAACTCAGTGGGTGACCTCTGACTCATTGAGCGTTGATTCACAGGACTTTCACACACAGCGAGTCCCCAGCAGCTGTTCATCAGGTTGGAGGTTTACAGGCTAAACAGAATAGGTAAGGGCTTCAGGGTCTGGCTCCTGACCCCTCCTGAGGATTCGCAGAAACTACATTTGGAAATCAAGAAAAACTCAGAGGGAGAAGCATGTAGACTGGCTCAATCATGCCTCCCTAAAGTGGGTGCTGTACATTGCTGTAAGAGTGCTCTGACTGAAAGGCAAATGTGACCATGTCTCTCACAATTTTAAAATCTTTTGTGCCCATCCCCCCACCCGCATGGACTTAGCATGGTCTCCCAGGTCTTGCACGCTCTGATCCTTGTTCAACTCTCTCATTTTCATATTGCATTTTGTTTCTTGATCATGCCTTTGCTCATGTGTATCCCTTTTCTGGAAGATCACATTTATTTCCATTTTTTACTTTCTACCTTTTTGAGATCACCTATCTCAATCTGTTTCTTCATTGTTGGAGGAGGGAGGAAATGAAGGTGTACCAGAGCAAGTCTGCTGTATTTTACCAGAACTGGTCAGTACCTGAAGTAGATTGTGATAAATTAAAGATACATATCATTGCCCCTAGGGCAACCAGTAAGAAAACAACTAAACATAGCTTAAAAGTGAACAAAGGAATTAAAATGGCACACAGGAATATTTGTTTCATGCAAAAGAAGAAAGAATAAAATTGGAACAGAGAAACAAAAATTGCATGAGACAAAATAAAGAAAAATGGAAGGCATACCATAATGACATGGAATGTAAATGGATTAAGCACGCCAATTAAAATTCAGAGATATAAGGTAAATAAATAGGATCCAACCAGATGTTGCCTTTAAGAGACACACTTTGGATTTATAAATACGAATAGGCTGAAAGTTAAATGATGCAAAAAGTACCCATGAGAGAACTGGAGTGGCTATGATAGCGGACACAGTAGACTTCCAGACTAAAAAATTGTTGATATAGGAGAAAAGGGACATTTTATGATGACAAAATGATCAATCCATGAGGAAGACAATGATAAACATATATGCATCTGACAATGGATCTCCCAATATATGAAACAAAAAGTGAGAATTGGACAGAATAATACAATTCAACAATAACTAGGAACTTTAATATTCTACTCTCAAAAACTAAAATACTAACTGGGCAGAACATCAGCAAGGTTATAGAAGTCTTCAACACTGTCAACCAACTTGAGCTAAGTGAAATCTGTATATTTCCACCAAACTAAAGTAGAATGTACATTTTTTCAAGCACATGTTGAATATTTTTCAAGACAGAATGTATACTAGGACATAAAATAAGCCTCAATACATTTATAAGGATTGGAATTATGTAGAGTATGTTCTCTGAGCTCAACAAAATTAAATCAGAAATCAATAATAGAAGGAAGTTTGGAAAATCCACAATATTTGAAAATTAAACAAACATTTGTAAATAACTCATAGGTCAAAGAGGAAATTACTAGGGAAATTAGAATGTATTTTGAGCTGAAGTAGAATGCCAACAATACATCACAATTTATGGAATAGAGCTAAAGCAGAGGAAAATTTGTGCGCTTATATGACTATATTAGAAAGAAAAGCAATCTCAAAATCAAGAACCTAAATTTCCTCCCTCAAAATTCAGAAATATCAGAGTAAATTTAAAAAAATAATGGCTTTTTTAGGGGGATAGAAATGTTCTAAACTGAATTGTGATTATTGCACAATTCAGTATGTTTACTAAAAACTGTTTAAATGGATGGATTTTATGTTATGTCAATTATAACTCAATAAAGTTGTTTAAAAAATAAGGAAATTCAAGAACTTGTCTAGTTTTCATGTATTGGTAGATATAATACCAACAATAATGGTATTGAGTTTTTACTATATGCCAGGCACTCTTCTAAGCAATTTACTCAATCCTCACAACAACCTATGAAATAGATATTATTGCCATATTCCTAAATGAGAAAACTGAGAACCGGCGAACTTAAGTAAGTCGCAGCAAATAAATAGGCAAGCCAGGGTTCAAATGTGAGCCGTCAGTTCCAGCAGCCACCCTCTCACCTCTCTGCTAATGCAGCCCAGAAGTCAATGCTGGTTTTAACATTCTAGTGAAGCGACATCTTTGCGAATCTCTCCTGAAGTTGAATAATACACAATATACCAGATTTGGTTGTACAAAACAGAGAGGAGTATATTATTTTTCAATTTTAGAATAATAGTAAAAGCACTTCATCAGTCTTCTAGAAAGTAATGAAGAATAGCTTCCACTTTCTTTTGCTTTCAGTTGTATAGCAGGAGGCTATATCTATATCTATATCTATATCTATATCTATAGATACACACACACACGCGCACACACACACACACACTGAAAAGATAATGGGCTTTAGAATTGAAATAACTGAGATTTGATGCTGCCGCTTAAGCTGTGTAACTTGTCTTGAGCCTTATTTTTCTTACCTCTAGAAGTAGATTCCACAATGCCTGCACATCAGGACTGTATGTGTTAGATATGGTATGAGTTACTTATGTGAAATCTTAGCACAATGCCTTGCATGTAGTACACCCTGAACAGTGGGAGCTGTCTTTAGTCATCAGGATCAGATGTCCTTTAATGCATTAGAACTAGTCATGGTTTTTAGAGAAGGGCAGGGCAATTCTCTAGGACTTCTCAGAGAGACTAAACTTGAAAGAGAACAAAGAACAATATAGAACTTAGGGATGACTTTGTTCATTTAGTTATATTTGCTTTAGGTTAGTCTGTTACAATATAGAATTAAGAAAATCCTCTTCCTTGTGCATACATCTTACCTAGAAATCTTACTTTAATCTTCTTCTTACATTCTGGACTCTAACCGGAATCTAACCCTGGCCTCTAAGAGATATTATTTCACTCTTGTCTCCAAGTAACTTTAAGGGGTATGATCAGAGCTTCCCCCAAAGTGTAGCTACTGTCAGAATACCTCACTAGGGTTCTAATGGAGGGGAGGAAGGTGGCTGGAAACAAGCCTTGTTCCCTTGCCCAGATGAGTTCTGTGGATGCCCTATATTAACTAATATCCTGCTGAACAAGTCTCTGTGGGACCCAAGACCCTGGTCACACAAGTCACTGAGGGCCTTTTCAGTGTAAGTGTGGGAGACACCATTGACCTTTATTTAGGGGGAAAACATCTACTAAGGGACAAAATTTTAAAAAGACATCTTTTTGTTAGTGACAGATGTTTAGTTCGTTTGGTAAATTGCTGAAGTATTTTGTCCACTGGGTGTCACTGTTGCACTTGAAAAATGAACATGGTCTTAAATTTTTATAAGAAGATTAAATTCTTTAGTATTGGAATGGCATACTTGTTTTCCTCTAACAGAAGGTATCACCAGATGACCCATTCTTATCTTATCTCAAAATAACTTCTTTCAAAGGGAAATCAGGAAGGAATCCGTTGTACAGAACTTGAGACTTCACCCAAGATCTGGAAGCCTCCAAGCCCGCTGAGGAATGAAACTTGAAAGCCCAGTCTAACAAGGAACTTCTCATTTTTCTGTTAGCCTGTTCACTTGGGGGCAAGAGGTTCTTTTGACAAGTTCTTTAACTCTTCACGGTCTGTGTCCCGTTTCCTAGCCAGAATCAGCTTTCCCCCCCGTGAGGCTAAGAGGTAGCAGAACACCTCTCCAATATTCTTTTCCTTTTTCACATTTTGAACCGCTTTTGTGACCCAAGTCCTTGAAACATAAAATATAATCATATTTCAATTTAAAAGTTATAACAATAAACATTTCTCTAGTCAAGGAATTACAAAGGTAAGTCAGAATTTTTCTTTATTTCTCTTTCCTTGTGTTTATTAACAAAATAAAAACAAAAATCCCACCAGTATATTTTTGAGCTCTTGAATGTTTCCCTACCTTGAAGTTACATTGAATAGAGCACATGGAAGCACAGTAGCATATGGCACATATGCTGCAGAGAGACCAGAGTCACAAAGCAATTAATGCTTTCCAAAGGAAGGAAGGGAGGGAGGAAGGGAGGGAGGGAGGGAGGAAGGAAATACTGACAAGTTTTGTTTGTTTATTTTTTTATTGATTTTTTTGAGAGAAAGGGAGACGGACATCGATTTGTTGTCCCACTTATTTATGCACTCATTGGTTGCTTCTTGTATGTGCCCTGACTGGGAATCGACCCACAACCTTGGCTTATTGGGAGGATGCTCTAACCAACTGAGCTACCCAATGAGGGCAATTGTGACAGTTCTTGATATGTGCTGACACCATGTGGCTCATTAAACTGTTTGGAGGAGAAAGTTAAGCTCCTGGACAAGAAGCCACTCTTTGTGTGTCACTGTAACAGTCTTTTAGTTTAGTCCCATTGTGAAGTTTGTCAATGAAGAGAAATGGAAAGCAACTTTAGAACTTCAATCAAAATTACTGTCCCACTGTGGAAAACTGAGGAGGTAGAAAAAGTTTGGAGAGATTTTCCATAACTGATCTTTCATTTGCCAATTTCTTCCTGACCTAAGAATGATTCAAATGAATTTAGTTAGAATTTTTGAAATCAGTTTTTGTTTTTAAAACTCTATAATTTTTACGTAATTTTAATTAAATAATATAACAAAGTCAATATTCTTTTTTTTTTAAAGATTTTATTTATTTGTTTTTAGAGAGGGGAAAGGAGGGAGAAAGAGAGGGAGAGAAACATCAATGTGTGGTTGCCTCTCACGTGGCCCCCACTAGGGGCCTGGCCTGCAACCCAGGCATGTGCCCTGACTGGGAATCGAACCCGCAACCCTTTGGTTCGCAGCCCGCACTCAATCCACTGAGCTATGCCAGCCAGGGCCAAAGTCAATATTCTTAGATGAATACTACAAAGTACTATACTTTAATGCAGTATAGCCAGACCTTATTTAAGTCTTGGCTTTATCACTTACTAGTTACATTATCTTAGACACATTATTTAACACAGCTTCAAAAAATACATGAAGAAAAACAGACAGAAGAACTATAAAGAGAAGACAATAAATAACCTAGCGAGATGCAAAAACTCTTTTAAAAAATTTTTTTAGACTTTATTTATTTATTTTTAGAGAGGCAAAGGGAAGGAGAAAGAGAGAGAGGAGAGAACTCTAGCTGGTGTGGCTCAGTGAATTGAATGCTGGCCTGTGAATCAAAGAGTCACCAGTTTGATTCCCAGTCAGGGCACATGCCTGGGTTGCAGGCCAGGTCCCCAGTAGGGGGTGCGCGATAGGCAACCACACATTAATGTTTCTCTTCTTCTCTTTCTCCCTCTCTTCCTCCCTCTAAATAAATAAATAAAATCTTAAAAAATTTTTTATTTAAAGAAGAAAAGAAACATCAATGTGTGGTTGCCTTTCACACACCCCTACTGGGGACAAAGCCCTGCAACCCAGGCATACACTCTAGACTAGGAATCAAACTGGTGATCCTTTGGTTCACCCGCTGGCACTCAATCCACTGACCCAAACCAGCAAATCCAAAAACTTTTAAAAAGGCAGAGTCAAGCAGAATTGAAATTCCCCAAATTCCTTAGACAAAAACTGGACCTGAAACTTTGAAGTGGCTTAGGGTTTTGTGAGACGGGATTAGAAGAGAAGCAGGTTTAGAGGTGATGGCCTGCCTCTTATGGGCATGGAAATAATCAGGAAACAAAGTCTTAAGTTTTGGCCAAGGAAACAAAGTAGTCTGGAACTGTCGAATCCAGGGGTAGAACAGAAGAATGGGTCTGACATAAATGATCATCAGAAGTAGTTAGACCACTTCAGCAAAATGGTTTACGATGTGGATGCAAGATTGCTGCGCCAGGGCAAGAGCCCACAGCGGGTTAAAGCCTCTCACAGGGGTCCTGCCACCGCCAGGGGGACATTCAAGGTACTTCACTGAGGTGCACAAAGCTTCATTGCATGTTTGCGGAAATAAATAAACAGGGAACTGAGAAGCCATTTGTAGAGCTGGAAACTCCCTAAACATAAAGATAAGTGTGGATTCTTCCCACTTGATTTTAACTTCATCACATGGCCAGAGCTAATTTATTCCCATTGGAAAACCTAGTCCCAAGGCAGGACCAGGGACCAATCTTGTCCTTTGTTATGAGGAATTGAAGAAACTGTAATTCAATAGCTCAAGTGTTACCTTAGCTGCTAGCCTGCATTTGCTCTGTTTTTCCAGGATTTGGGTTCCTCTGTTGTATTCTTACAGATAAAGATGACCCCAAAGTTCAAAAGTCCTAAATCTCCCGCCCTGTTACCAGACCTGGCTTACCGTGGTTGTCTAGCTGTCTCCACGGTGCCTTCACTTCCATCCTTCTCTCTGTTTGTGAGGGGAGGAGTGTTAAAATTTGAATTTTGGTTTTTTTCTCATGTATTTAAGAGTGTTCATATTTTAAATTCTTTTTGTGTCAGTTTTAGTTTTTAATTTATCTCCTTGTGATCCAACCTCACATGAACGTGCGCCTCAGTGAAGTACCCTGAATGTCCCCCTGGCGGTGGCAGGACCCCTGTGAGAGGCTTTAACCCGCTGTGGGCTCTTGCCCTGGCGCAGCAATCTTGCATCCACATCGTAAACCATTTTGCTGAAGTGGTCTAACTACTTCTGATGATCATTTATTTCAGACCCATTCTTCTGTTCTACCCCTGGATTCGACAGTTCCAGACTACTTTGTTTCCTTGGCCAAAATTTAAGACTTTGTTTCCTGATTATTTCCATGCCCATAAGAGGCAGGTCATCACCTCTAACCCCAGGTGATATAAAGAAACAGATGATACAAAGAAAAGGTGCTAGAACTTGGCTGTGGTTTTATTATATACAAAGATAGTAGTACTTGTATCAATCAGTGGTCACTCTTTGAGTGTCTTAGTCTGTTACATGTCTGTCTTCACATACTTTATTTCAGAAAGAAAAGTATGGGATGGCTAGAACTCTATCTGTGTACTTCCTTTAGTATTTGGCAGACTAGAGCAGATATGTAGATATTTAATAAGTATTTTAATATTAATGAAAGAGTGGTATATATGATTGATTCAGAAACTTTTTCTTGAAGTTGTTTTGAATCTGAAATATAGATACAGAAAAAAGTATCCTATATAATAAATATACAATTCAATAAATTTTCACAAATGGAACAAACCCATATAACATCATTTATCTTTTGTTTTTAAACTATCTGCATTGCCTAAACTTATTTGTTTACTTTTACCTGGATGAAACAGAACACTTGGCTAATCATCAGGATTTTATGCCATGTCATATCTTAGAACTTAGTAAATGTTGTGCTTTTAATTTTTAAAATCTACGTATGAAATAGTTGAGCTTATTTTTGGTATTATTTTTTTCTTCTCCATCAATATGGGGAGGAAGTTACCATTAGAAGTATATCATCTATGGAATGCTATTTAGGATTCTATTTATTTTAAACACCCTGAATGCCAACAGCAATGGGTTTTATTCCCTTTACTTTTCCTGGGCAGCCCCCTCTCCTTTTGTTCAATTAGAAGTCAATGTATGCATTGTTACTAACCAATAATACTTTTTGGTATATTTTAAGTTGCTAAGCTTGAACTGATTAACAGTTATGACTTTGTTCTGGCCGTTTCTCTTCCATGACAATAGTTAAACACTGTAAAACAAAGATGGTGAATTTATTGAATCTAACCCTCTTCCTGTGATACTTGTGTTCCGGATACCTGATTAGTTTGAAAATCATAATTTGGTAGCTTTATTTTTTTCACGCATTATGCTTATTTGGAATATTTATCCATAAATCTCTTTGCCATTGACAGGCAATTACAAATCAAAATAATGGTAATCATTGTGGTCTATAAGAATAAGCTAATAAAAAATATGAACATCGTTCCAGTGAAAATTTGCTTCCTTGAATATTGAAATTTTCAAAAAAAATGTATTTTCTAGTTAGTTTTAAAATGATGTATAATATTTCAATGACTTCAATAGTCATTAAGATTCTTTTTAAAAAAGATTTTATTCATCTATTTTTAGAGAGGAAGGGAGGGAGAAAAAAAGGGAGAGAAACATCAATGTGTGGTTGCCTCTCATATACCCCCTACTGGGGACCTGGCTCACAACCCAGGCATGTGCCCTGAGTGGGAATCGAATTGGTGACCTTTTGATTTGCAGGCCGGCACTCAATCCACTGAGTCACACCAGCCAGGACATCATTAAGATTCATTTAAAAATAAGTATTGTATTCTAACATTCTCTGCTTCCAGAATTCAGTGGTAAATATGTGTTCAAAGAAAAAAAGTCAATGAAAATAAACAAATACTTTGACATATGCTGGAGAAAGTAATACAAGTATTGATTTGTAGTTTTCTTTTCCTTGTTTCATTTCACTGGCTAGAACCCCCAGTGCAATGTTGAAAATATTGGTGATATTAGTGATACTTGCCTTGTTCCTATACTTGGGGAAAAACTTTTTTCTTCTCTATTTTTATTTTTTAATATATTTATTGATTATGTTATTGCAATTGTCCCATTTTCCTGCCTTCATTCCCCTCCACCCTGCCCTCCCCCACTCTCCCCTCTTTAGTTCATGTCCATGTGTCATACTTATAAGTTCTTTAGCTTCTACATTTCCCACACTATTCTTACTCTCCCTCTTTCTATTTTCTACCTGCCATCTATGCTACTTATTCTCTGTACCATTTCCCCCTCTCTCCTCCTCCCACTCCCCTGTTGCTAACCCTCCTTGTGATCTCCATTTCTGTGGTTCTGTTCCTGTTCTAGCTGTTTGCTTAGTTTGCTTTTGGATTTGTTTTAGGTGTGGTTGTTAATAACTGTCAGTTTGCTGTCATTTTACTGTACATGTTTTTTATCTTTTTCTTAGACAAGTCCCTTTAACATTTCATATAATAAGGGCTTGGTGATGATGAATTCCTTTAACTTGACCGTATCTGGGAAGCACTTTATCTGCCCTTCCATTCTAAATTACAGCTTTGCTGGATAGAATAATCTTGGATGTAGGTCCTTGCCTTTCATGACTTGGAATACTTCTTTCCAGCTCCTTCTTGCCTCGAAGGTCTCTTTTGGGAAATCAGCTGACAATCTGATGGGAACTCCTTTGTAGGTAACTGCCTCCTTATCTCTTGCTGCGTCTAGAATCCTCTCCTCCTCTTTCATCTTGGGTAATGTTATTATGATGTCTTGGTGTGTGTTTCCTTGGGTCAAACTTCTTTGGGACTCTCTGAGCTTCCTGGACTTCCTGGAATTCTATTTCTTTTGCCAGATTGGGAAAGTTCTCCTTTATTGTTTGTTCAAATAAGTTTTCCACTTGTTGCTCTTCCTCTTCTCCTTTTCGTACCCCTATAATTTAGATGTTGGAACATTTAAAGATGTCCTGGAGGTTCCTAAGCCTCTCCTCATTTTTTTGAATTCTTGTTTCTTCATTCTTTTCTTACTGGATGTTTCTTTCTTCCTTCTGGTCCACTCCATTGATTTGAGCTCCAGTTTCCTTCCCATCACTATTGGTTCCCTGTACATTTTCCTTTATTTCACTTAGCATAGCCTTCATTGTTCTGTCTAATTTGCGACCAAATTCAACCACTTCTGTGAGCATCCTGATTACCAGTGTTTTGAACTGTGCATTTGATAGGTTGGGTATCACTTCATCACTTAGTTGTATTTTTCCTGGAGCTTTAATCTGTTCTTTTGTTTGGGCCATTGTTTGTTTTTTTTTTTTAATCTCAGCAGGGCTGTTACGTGGTGAGGGGCAGAGCCTTAGGTGTTCACCAGGGTGGGGCAACCCAGTCACTGGGTTGTGATGCTGTATGTGGGGGAGGGGTCCAAGAAGGAACAATAGTGCTTGCTCTGCTCTTTGCTGGATTTTAGCCACTTCCCCCACTTTCTCCCAGCAAACTGGGCCCTTTTGGTGCTAATACCCATGTGGGTGAGTTTGTGTACATCCTGGGACCCTGTGGGTCTCTCTAGCGAAATCTCCTGTGAGGCTGGGAATTTCTCCTGGTACCTCAACCCCCACAGGTATTTTCAATTGGTGTTTTGAGGCTTTATTTCCCTGAGCTGGGACCCTGTGTTGCGTGGTCTGTCTCACTCCCAGTTTTGCCTGGTTTATCTGTAGGCAAATGTGGGACTGCCTGGCCCACCAGCCACCATATGCGCTGTGCTGTGCTCCACAATCCTCCGCCTCGCTGAGTCTGCTCGCTGCTGCCCTGAGCACTGGGGGTCTGCCAGCCACTGCTATGCCATGACCCCTTTCCACCTGGCCACTCGACTCCACCCCTCATACCAGTCTGGATGAATGTTTCTTCTTTAATTCCTTGGTTGTTGGACTTCCATACAGTTCAATTTTCTGTCAGTACAAATTATTTTTTTGTTTCTAAATTGTTGTTGATCTTTTTGTTGTGCAAGGAGGCTAAGTGTGTCTACCTACGCCTCCATCTTGGCCAGAAGTCAATCTCAGTTTTTAGGGAAAAACTTTTAATTGCTCACCATTAAGTATTATATTAGCTATACATTTTATATAGATGCTCTTTATCTGATTATGAAAGTTCTCTTTTATTCCTAATTTGCTGAGAGTTCAGTTTTAATCTGAAATGGATGTTGGATTTTATTTTTTAAATTTTGCACATATTGAGATTATCACACAGTTTTGGTTTTTAGTCTGTTAACATGGCAAATTACACTGGTTTATGACATTGATTATAATTGAAAGGCTATCTCAATTTGTACTTCCTTGTACTCAACTGTAGCTTCATTTTCAGTGCTCACTATCCCCTTGTGGATTGTGGCTACTGTCTGGGGCAGTGCAGCCCTCTGTTCTTAGCTACTCCTCTGTACTATTTTCTACAACAATCGCCCACAATCACCTTAGCCAGATTCCCTCCACTCAGAGAGTAGGAAACACAGAATTAAAAACTCAACATCTATGTGAATTGGAGATTATTTTCTCTAAGTGATTATAAAACTGAGATCCAAAAAGGATGGTGTCATACATGTGCCTGTGAAAGAAAAAGAGAAAGACAACTCAGGGTACAGGTGCTCTTTTCAGCACATAATCTGCTATGCAATAGTTTTAGGAAGAAAACACAAACCAAAAAAAGTGTTTTAATATAGACCAAGACCTCAGAAATAGTAAGTATCCTAGCAAGATGCAGAAAATCTTTTATTTCCCTTTTTAAAGACTTTATTTATTTTTAGAGAGAGGAGAAAGGAGGGAGGAGAGGAAAAGAAACACCAACATTTGAGACAAACATCGTTAGGTTGCCTCTTGTAGGTGCCCCAACCTGGGACAATCCTTTGATTTGCGGGACGATGTCCAAATAACTGAGCCACATTGGTCAGGGCCTAAAACTCTTTTAAAAAGACGGGGTCAGGCAGAAATGAAACTCCCAAAATCCCTTCTTAGACCGACAGTGGGCCCGAAACTTTGAACTGGTTTAGAGTCTTGTGAGACGGGATTAGAAGAGAAGCAGGTTTAGAGGTGATGACCTCCCTCTTATGGGCATGGAAATAATCAGGAACCAAAGTCTTAAGTTTCAGCCAAGGAAACAAAAGTCGCCTGGAACTGTCAAAGAGTGGGTCTGAAATACACTATCATTGTCTGTGGATGGCTTAGAAGTAGTATCTGTCCTGTGAGGCCAGGGTCACGATTTCCTTTCCAAATTCCATCAAATGAACAGCTTATTAATGGCGTACAATGTACTTTGTATCATTCCTTATTCCTTTAATCTAATATTTCTAGAACTTCAGTTTTTCGCTTACTATTGTCACAATTTTTACCATATTGTCTACCAACTGGGCTGTTGTTTCAAAAATAATTTTAAGTTGACTCATTCTTTTTTTATTGTCATATCTACTAGTCCTAAGCATTAATATCCATGGACTTGCAGATTCTTGTTTTTGTTTAAGAAAGGTGTGTCTGTGTGCCATCAACTAAAATAATCATGTGAATCTCCAGTGGTATGCTAACTGCACTTGAATAAACACTGTGTCAGTCGAGTTAGCTTTGCTATCACCTAGTGAGAATGACAAATGTACCAACATAGAATCCTGCCCCAAGAACGTAAACTGCTTTATCTTCTGTCTCAAAGGTAGTCTTATTTTTTTGTAATCTCATATAAGTAGACACATTCCAAGATACTTATAACAAAAAAGTATTTGAGGAACTCTTCTGAATTTCTTAATTTAACTTGGTCATATTTCACAGATTAAAATATCTCTTTTAGAAAATTCAGAGATGAATTTTCTTTAAACTTCTTTTGATTGGTTTAGTAATAACTGAAATTTACTCTGATAATAATGACACAAAGTATATTGCTGTCTTTTAATTCTCATCATGCAGAAGAATAGCATTAAACATAGCCCTTGTGGAGTTTAAATAATAAGTAAAGGAGAGAATTGGACCTGAAGATTAAATAAGGCCCTCTCTGTTCATTCATTCAACAAATGTCTACTGAGTACATATTACGTGCTCTCTTTCAGGTACTGAACGTGTACCAGTAAAAAATTATTTAAAGCAAGGTGTCTGAGACTCTTCAGTAATGCGTCTCATGCTACTTATCAAAGAAACATGTATACATACTTGTACATAACCCTAACTCACACGCCGTCCAGGAAGATGGAACCTAAATAGACATGCTTTACCTCCTTGCACAACCACAAGGAGAATTACAACTAACCTCAAAACAAAGAACACCCAGAACTGCAAGAAAATCAAACTGTATGGAAATACCTCGTTTTTATTTATTTTTTTAAAATTGTGAGCCGAGTAGAATGACTAACTAAATGTATTGCACTTAACAATAAAACAAATAAGATATACAACAGAATTCCTCTAAATTATACATTTATTTCTGCTAAACACTTCTCTAGGTTCTAATCCAGGGACTGGCACCACTAGTTTTATGCCATTAAGCATATATTTTACCGTAAGGCTTAATCTTCTGTGTAAAATGAGGTATTGTGGAATTTTAAGAAATCCAATACTTTAATTTACTATTTCAATAAAAGAGGTTTCGAAAATAATTCAACAACAGCCGTCAGTTCTGGAGTCCTTATTGTGTGCCAGGCTCCATGCTTAGTCCTTTACATTCGCGATTTCATTGGATTGTGACACTTGTTTTAACCTTTTTTCAAACTCTAGAATGTGGGACTGTAATGAAATTGGCAGAAACTCCTATTGGTTCAGTATTTTCAGAGACCATCTACTGTGTAAATTGGTGGTGCACTCTTGCACATTGTTGGACACAACATTCTACTTGAATCGGACAATGGTCAGAAAGATCACGTTGGTCAAGGGAGCAATTAGCCATTTCTTTGTGTTAGTTTCTAGGTTTGGCAGGAAACAAGACCAGAATGAGATAAGGAGCTCAGGCCTTCACAGGGTGTGATTGGACTCTTGGACAAAGGAACAGAGCTGTTTTCCTGGCTAGCTATTTTCATCCCAGGCTTATAAAAGTGCTCCATGTGGTAAAAAATATTGTAGCAAAAGTAGTGTTTAGCTTTAAGGCAATCTCCTTTTGTCTCTAGTAGTAACATTGTTAGTAAAATAGAGGCAAATAGTAAGATGTTCTCACCCTGCTTTAGATTATTAATATTATTATTATACTTGTCTCTTTGGGTAAACATACTTTGTGTTGCTTCTTTCTCTCCTTTTCTTTCATTCTTTTTTTAAAAAATATATTTTATTGATTATGCTATTACAGTTGTCCCATTTTCCCCCCTTCACTCCCCTCCACCCTGCACACCCCCTCCCACCCACATTCCCCTCTTTAGTTCATGTCCATGTGTTGTATGTATAAGTTCTTTGGCTTCTACATTTCCTATACTACGCTTACCCTCCCCTTTTCTATTTTCTACCTACCATCTGTGCTCCTTATTCTCTGTACCTGTTCCCTTCTCTCTCCCTCCCACTCCCCTGTTGCTAACCCTCCTTATGATCTCCATTTCTGTGTTTCTGTTCCTGTTCTAGTTGTTTGCTTAGTTTGCTTTTGTTTTTGTTTTAGGTGTGGTTGTTAATAACTGTGAGTTTGTTGTCATTTTACTGTTCATAGATTTATCTTCTTTTTCTTAGATAAGTCCCTTTAACATTTCATATAATAAGGGCTTGGTGATGATGAACTCCTTTAACTTGACCTTATCTGAGAAGTTCTTCTTTATTATTTGTTCAAATAACTTTTCCACTTGTTGCTCTTCCTCTTCTCCTTCTGGTACCCCTATAATTCGGATGTTGGAACATTTAAAGATGTCCTGGAGGTTCCTAAGCCCCTCCTCATTTTTTTGAATTCTTGTTTCTTCATTCTTTTCTGATTGGATGTTTCTTTCTTCCTTCTGGTCCACTCCATTGATCTGAGTCCCAGTTTCCTTCCCATCACTATTGGTTCCCTGTATATTTTCCCTTATTTCACTTAGCATAGCCTTCATTGTTTCATCTAATTTGCAACCAAATTCAACCACTTCTGTGAGCATCCTGATTACCAGTGTTTTGAACTGTGCATCTGGTAAGTTGGCTATCTCTTTGTCACTTAGTTGTATTTGTTCTGGGGCTTTGATCTGTTCTTTCATTTGGGCCTTTTTTTTTGGTCTCAGTGAGGCTGTTACTTGGTGAGGGGCAGAGCCTTAGGTGTTCATCAAGGTGGAGCAACCCAGTCACTGGGTTGTGAGGCTGTATGTGGGGGAGGGGTCTGAGAGGGAACAATGGTGCTTGCTCTGCTCTTTGCTGGATTTCAGTCACCCCCCCCCCCCACCCCTCATCCCCTGCTTCCACCAAGCAAATTGGGCCCTTCTGATTCTGGTTCCCAGGTGGGTGGGCTTGTGTACATCCTGGGACCCTGTGGGTCTCTCCAATGAACTCTCCTGTGATGCTGGGAGTTTCTCCAGGCACGGCAACCCTCACAGGTGTTTTGAATGGGTGTTTTAAGGCTTTATTTTCCCTTGCTGGGGCCCTGGGTTGCGTAGTCTGTTTCGCTCCCCAGTTTCTTCCAGTTTATCTCCATGCGAATGTGGGACTGTCCAGTTCGCAATCCACCACCTCACCGAGTTCGCCTGCTGCTGCTTTGTGGGCCAGCTGCAGCCTTGCTTGCCCTGTTCCAGTATCCACTTCCTCACTGGGTCTGCCCACCACCACCTCCACCACCCTGGTCCTCCAGCCACTGTCTTGTAGCAAGTCCTCTCCACCCGGCCCGTGTCCACTCCTCCTACCAGTCTGGATGAATGTGTCTCCTTTAACTCCTTGGTTGTTGGACTTCCATACAGTTCAGTTTTCTGTAAGTTCTGGTTGTATTTTGTTTTTAAATTGTTGTTGTCCTTTTGGTTGTGCGAGGAGGCAGTGTATCTACCTACACCTCTGTCTTTGCTGGAAGTCTTTTTCATTCTTTTCTTTCTCTCTCATTCTCTCTCTTTCTTTCTTTCTTTTACTTTGTGTTCTTCTTAACTCCACTTACTCATCCAGTCAATTGTTTAATATTATAATCTTCTATTACCATCAGAGTTGACAAGTACGTGATACTAGTGTTAATATTCCCTCTTCTGTGCCTATGGCAGAGACTCAATTATTAATCACCTTGTATTCTTCCTTGCCAAACGTTGATGCAACCCCATGATCCTTCGCAACATGGCATCAAAGTACAAGAGTAGAATTTGCTCCCAGAAGAAAATCTGTTGCCTTCCTAGTGAGGGATGCAGGAACATAAGGAACAACTGTAGTTCAGAGAAATCCGTGCTGTGACAGAGGAGCTGCTGCATAACGTGATCAGTGATGTATTTAGTTCCTTTAATGGCATGAGGACGTCCAACTCACTTGAATGCTTCAGACCATGTTTTTTGTGCTACTCAGTACAATGTGGCCATATGTATTGAATGTCTGCTTCAGTAGTTGTCACCACATGCCACCGCATGCTTGTGTACCAAATTTCAGATGTGCTTTCAGTTTTATCAGTTTGCAAAACTTTTGTAAAAATCATAATTGGATCTGGCAAAGTGTCTCAGATGGGCCGTCAAGCCGGATAGATCTTTTGTTACAAATACAGAAGCCTGATGGAAATGATAGCTGAGAGGCAGAACATGGCATCATACTATGTTGTTGTGCTGTGTCTGTGCTGGGAGAGTGTGGGCACAGCTGGCTTCATGGCAACCCGTACTCCGCCAGTCAGGGATGTGAGCACATGAGCCGTCCGTTCACATGCTCAGTGTTATGTTTCACAAGAGCCAGGTGTGTTTTTGTTTGGCTTAGCTTTATTTTCACTTCAAAGTATGGAGGATTTGTTTCAGTACTCCTGCCATTAGTCTAATACGCTGATTTAAAAGTAGGTATTAATTTAATATCCAAACTGACATGTCCAAGAAACATCACATGGGGACATCTGAAATATTTTGAGACATTTTATTCTGGATTCTCTTAAGTGCACCATATGCAATATGGAACAAGAGCCCTTTCACTTGAAGGACTTGTAGCATGGATACCTAGAAGGGAACAATAATTAAGAAACTATTAAAAACATTTTCTCCAGAGACTATTGCCATGATGATTTTGAAGTATTTACTGTAAAGGACGCAACTGATGTAAAATGGAAATAAACAGAATAGATAGAACAGAGAAGGAAAATAGCAGACAATGCTTTGTAGACATCTCCATGAACCCTGGAGCTCAACTTCTCCTTGAAACTGGCTCTTTGATATGCATATATTGTATCAGGCAAAGTGGTCTTTTCTATGAAAAGACACCTCAGGACCAGAAGGATCTTCTTGCTTTATAGACCTTTATTGTGGACCAGGCCATTAATAATAAATAATGCAAATGTAGGTAGATCAAGAAAAGAAGTGATACTAGCAGAGCGATTATCTTGGAATACAAAGAATGACATGCAGACTGGTAGTGTGCTATTTTGGTAAGAATTGAGCTATTGATCAGCAATAAAAAAGATTCCGTAGCTGTACAACATACATGAATTTGGACTTACAAGAATTTGATTGCAATACAAACTTAAAGTGAGAAATATTTGAAAGTCATTGTTTCTCTATGTAACAATAATGAGTTGATACAATACTTTTCATTTAGGACCTTGAGCGCCTTAGTCATACTGTAATAGCACAACAGGTAAGTGGGAGTCAAGTGATGTCATCTTGAGTCCAAAGGCATTGAGTCATTTGCTGGAAAATCAAACTGCTACCTGCAGGACTTACTCCCAAGGATTCAGTTTCCACTGAATTTCAGACCTGGGATTTGTATATCGTGTCATTAGCTTGAGGCTCTTCCGCACTCCCCAGCATCCAGTGGGGGAGAGGGACCCAGCACCATATGTTGTTAACAAGCGCCTCCCCTTCCCTCCAGGTGACCCTGAAGTCTGGACCATGCTATTGGAATTACAGATCCAGATCCTTAAAACCATCTAATCCAAATTCCTCATTTTACAAAGGGTCCACGAAGGATTAAGGTCTGGTTGCTAATTCCAAGATCTGCTCTTACCACCTCCACCCTCCCTTCAAGACCCAGAAGTCCAGGAATATTAGAAAAATTCCTCATTTAAGTGATCCAGAAAAGCTTGAGTTAGTTTGTGGCACTCCCCCTGTCCCCACGCCCCTTCCACCCCTGTCGTTAACCTGAATTCTCAGCGAGCCTCTCCCTCACACCATCTCTGATGCTCCAAAACAGGGAAACAAAGTTGCCAGCCCTCGACTGCCGCGGGGCCTGAGGGGGAGGAGGCGGGTGCTCCGCCCCCGGCGTTCGCGGGCGGGCTCGGCAGGAGCCGCCGAGCGCGAGCGCGGGACTCCGCGGCCCACGGCGGGCGGGGAAGCTGCGGGGCGTGGTTTGCAGCTTTCCGAGCGCTAAGGAGCGGAGCGCGCTCTGCCTTGCCCCGAGCCTTCCGCTGGACCGAAAAAGCGAGCGGGAGATCGAGCAAAAGGGGCGATCGAGAGAGCAAGGCTAGAAGGGCTCTATCCTGGGCTGGCCCCAGCCCGCGCCCTCGCGGGGCCAACAGCGGGTGAGCGCGGCCACGGGGCCCCAGCACCCGGGTGCGCCCGGAGTGAGCGGGCAGGAGTGGGGAGGGAGGGACGGTGGGAGGGAGGGGAAGGGGCGGGGGCGAGGGAAAGAAGGTCCCAGAGCTGGAGGCGGGGGCCGCGGGAGAGAGGAACCGACCCGTTGCCGGGGTCCAAGCCTGGCCACGGGAAACTTTGCCTGGGTGGGGAAAGCGGGGTGCGTGGAGGGCGCCGCAAACTTGTCAGCGGGCGGGGCGCTCACGGATTGGAGCGAGCGCCAGCGGGTGGCGTTTGTCTCTCAGTCTTCTTTGTGTCACCTCCGGGCCCCAGCCTGCCGGTCCGCGGAGCTGGGAAGGGGGTGTGCAGGGGGCTCCGCAGGGGGGCTCGTTCTCGACTCCCCCAGTCGCCCCTGTGGGCCCAGGCCCCAGCGCTCGGGTCCGCTGATTGTTTTCGTCCCTAGCGTCACGCTTGGGCGGGAAAGATTTTGAACACCGCGTGAGATAGAGCGCGGAGAGCCTCGGTGCGGAGATTGCCAAAGCGTGGGCGGTGTGAGGCTCGCCGGGGACCGGAGGACCGGCGGTGGGGGCGCACCCGGGCTGCAGAGGGCGCGGGGACCCGCGGGCCCGGGCACTCAGGGAGCCGTGGCATGCAGGAAGCCGGGCGCTGGGACTATAATTCCATTTTGATTGCTTGGGGTCTTTGTTGTCTGAAATTGCCTCGAGGGTCTGATGGTAACACCTTCTCCTCCTTAGGTTATTTTTCATCTGTTAAAAAAAAAAGCTGGTGGGGGGAACTTGTGAGGAATCAGTGCTGCTCGAAACAACATTAGTCACCTTACGTGATGGAGATTGATAAGTCCTGTGTAACATTTGCCTTTGTGGACGCCTGTTATGTCTGAAAGTTATTATTTGTCCCTCCCCTAGTGGAAGGGAGCGTCTGAGCCAGCTGCCAGCGGGCACGATTGTGTACAAGCACCAGCAAGTCCGAGCCAAACCGAGCAGGTTCTTTCTAGCCGCTCAACACTTTTGCATCAGTCTTTTCTTTTTAAAAGTTTGTTTGATTTCAGGCAACTTTCATATGCTTTTCTAAAAGTTTCCATAGTGCCGAAGTCCACCTTGCAGATATTACGTGGTTGTGCTAGGACAGGCTCGACACATTCAGGGTTGGAATTACAATTTGTTACCTCGCGGGTCGCTGCCATTGAGACATTGTCAACATTAGGAGAGTGTTCACGTTTTATGAGATGAAACATTGGGTGTGTTTTTATACTTTAATGTGTGACTCGAGTTTTCTTTCTGGAAAACTCTGCTGAGACTCACTCTCAAGGGCCTTACCCCTGCCCTCACCCATACCAAGGGAAAAGGGAACAGGTGTAATTAATCCTGATTTTTTTTCCGTGAAGACGCTGGATACGTCAAAATAAAAAGTGAAAATTTAGTTGTTTGTCCACATGTTTAAGTGAGTGATCTTTATTGGGATTCCGTAACAGTGTGATGATTGAGGGGGGTGGTGTGGAAGAGGGAATGGGGGGGGGGGTAAATAGTAATGGAAAAATACAGTAAAATTAAAAAAAAACTCATACAATAGAAAAGAAAAACAAAATCAAACCAGTTTGAGTGAGCTCCGCCTTGTACATTGTTTTAAAAAAATAATGTGAATAAGTCTACCCAATTAAACATTTTACAAGCATTTCAGTGCATTAGTACTAATTGTGTTTGCAGGATATTGCAGTCTGCTTAGAGAACTGAGTGAAAGTCAAATGTAAAGGTCAAAAATGGAGTCATGTCTTAATAAGTGAGGGAAAGGGTGAAGACAATCGGTTCATTTGTCATTACTCAGATGTTTTAAATACAACAGATTTTCAACAGTTACACAAAATTATTCATTCATTTACTCAAACAAGCTTTTATCCTATGCCAGCCCTGTGCTGGGCTCTGAGGTGCCAAATAATACCATTTATGGAATGCTTATTCTGTACCAGTAAATGCTGTACATTCATTGAGTAAATATTTGAGTGCCTGCTGTGTGTTGCTCTGGGTGCTGGGGTTGTGACGCCCGGGAGAGCTGTGGTTCCTGTATTGGTCCAGTGGGTGGATGGGCAGACCATAGAAACAGTACCAAGCCAACCACAGGTTTTGAAATGCAAACCAGAGGACAAGGCTTCCCATCTTCCACTAAGTGGAAGACCAGACCTGACAGTGGCCCCCAGAGTTTACCCACTGGGGTCCCCTTAAGCATCCCAAGGTGGGGAAATTCTAGGCTGCAAGTTTATCAGTTTTATTGACCTTCTCAATGAACTATTATTCATTGGTTTCATTGGTATTCTCTATTGTTTTTCTATTCGATTGATTTTTACTCTGATCCTTATTATTTTTTTCTTCGAGTTTAATCTGCTCTTGTTCTAGTTTCTTTGATTGGTGACCTTTTTTCTGATGTAGGTGTTTAGTTTTGTAAATTTTCTCCTAAGTACTGCTTTCTTGACATCTCACAAACTTTGATCTGGTGTGATTTCACTTTTATTAATTTCAAAATACTTTTTAAAATTTTCTTTTATTTTTTGACCTTTAGCCACACAGAGGTATATTACTTAGTTTCCAAATACTTGTAGATTTTCCAGAGATCTTCCAGTTACGGGTTTCTGATATAAATCCGTTTGTGTCAAAGAGCATACTTTGTATGGCTTGAATCCTTTCACATTTATTGAGAATTATTCTGTCACCTAGAGGATAATTTATTTTGGGAAATGTTTCATGTGCACCTGAAAAGAATGTGTATTCTAATTACACCATGTCAAAGGAATATCATCACATCAGCACAAGTTACTGCTATTTATGTTGACCTTGATCACCTGGCTGTTGGAGCGGTTGTCAGGTTTCTCCACTGTCAAGTTACTCTTTCTCTCTTCTCTCCCTTCTGTACTTTATGGGAAGAAAGGCACTATGTGTAGCTCACACATAAGGAGTAGAGAATTATGCTGCACTTCCTTGAAGGGTATTGCTTTTTTTATCCAATTTGACAATCTCTGCCTTTTTATTTGGATGTTTAGACTGTTTATAATTATTGGTATAGTTAGGTATAAATGTTGCTCTTTGTATCCTGTTTTTCTCACCTGTTCTTGGCTTCTTTTGTCTTTTTTCTTTCTTTGTTTGAATTTATGGGATGATTTTTATCTATTTTATCTCTTTTGGCTTATTCGGTATTTCTTATTTTGTTATTTTAGTGGTTGCTTTAGGGTTTGTAGTGTACATTTAACTTATCCCAGTTTACCTTCAAGTGCATTGCATCATTTCCTGTAGTATGAAAACCTTGTAATAGCGTATTTTGATTTCTCTTCTTTTGACCCTTGTGCTGTTGTCATACATCTTTTTGTTTTTTATAAACACCACACTATATTATTATTTCTGTTTGAGCAGTCAAGTATTTTTTAAGGAGATCTAAGTAATAAGAATAGAGCCATGTATTATCTCATGCAGTTACACAGGTTATATTTTTATTCCACTGTTGTTAAATGATAATAAAATCACATGCTGAGGTTATTGCATTCATATTTATTAATATATATACACATATATACTTGTAAAGTTAGAATAAACTTGAAGTAGTGAAATTCAGAAACCAGAACTTAGTTTATTTTCTTACACAAAATTCACTGAGTTATCTTTGAGTAGATCATTGCTGTATGAGAAAGATACTTCAGGACTCTGTGCGGCGGCACAGCACTCGGTACACCTGGCCATGGAGAGCTTCAGACAGGCACTGCTGAGTGTGCGGTGCTTCTCATCTTCCCTCTGAGCAGCGTTAGGGAGGGGGGAGGTGGATTGGGAGAAGGAATCGGCCTGCCCGTGCTGACATTTCCCAGACCCTGAGAAACTTTGAAAGATAAGTTTGAAAGCATTTCTTTCTTTTGATGGTGTCTGAGATGAAAAACACTCAGTTACAGCTCTTCAAGTCAAAGTAACACGTTTGATAAAAGTGAGCCTCAAGCTTCTGCTTGTTAGTGTTCATTGATTAAAACTGTGGCCGGAGACGCAGTTCTAGGATCTTTAGAATTGGCCTTCTTGTTACTCTGGTTCCAGCTGACTTCTGTCTTCCTTTAGGTACTGCCGGTGCTTGCTGTTTGTCATCAGTGAGTAGCTGCTGTCCGTCTGAGTGTGTGAATGTACCTCTATTCTGAATGATAATACGTTGACAAATACTGAACTATAAATGAGTAAAAAAACATTCATTCATTCAATAAATTAATTTATTTTGTAAATAGTTACTGAATTTGGGCTCTGGCACGCATGCAAATTTATGTCCCTTGGCTTTAGAAAGCCAGCTGTCGAGTAAGAGAAAGGCCCACAAGCAGAGGGACGTGCACTGTAATGCGGTCACTGGTGACCACTGCAGCGGAGACTTGAACAGGGCGGTGGGTGTAAGCTCAGAGCAGAGGCTCTCCACCACGTGTGGTCTGAGGTCAACCCGCTGAATCAGAAACCTTGGGGGTGGGGTCCAGCAACCTGTGTTTAACAAACTTTCCAAGGGATCCTGATGTACACGCAAGATTGTGAAATACCAGCATAGAGGATTAGATGATTTCTGAGCTCTTTTCCTAACTCTTAAATCTATGACTATAGATACATGTGCTATATCTCCCATTATACTGTGGAACTAACTTAAAAAGAGCCTGGAGGCTTTGGCTAGAAATAAATGATGAAGATTTACTCAAGGGTCTTAGGGTTTGCAAACCATAAACACAACTGGGCAAAAACCCAGATGTGTTCTGAAGAAGACAGAAAAGCTGAGAGTTCTTACAGTAAAAAGCACATCTGTGAGAAGAATCACTCCTGCATTCTTAGCCTCTGGATTGGTCCAAGGTGGCAACTCTATCTAGACTACGGCTGGTCTGGACAGTGGATATCAAACAGTTTGGACAATGGATGTCAGAGGGTCTAGATACATGAACATTCTTTCCTTAGTCTTTCGGCTGCTACCCAGAGGGTTATCTGCAGGTTTGATGTATATTCAGGCATGAATGCAGGACTGGAAAGTTCAAAAGTTGAAGTTCCCAGGCTAGTTAACGCAAAAATAGAATCAGTTCCTCATGCCTCAGCCTACTTGATTTTAATAACTTAGCAGCTTGACTCCATTTACTCTCTTTCTCAGTATTTTTACAAGAGCCGTGTTGGCACCAATGAAATGTCATGTAAAACATTAATTGCGAAATGGGTAAAACAGAAATTGGTAAAGTTGTGCCTGATGCTGGAGAAAAAGTAAATTAGATTTTTAAAAATTTTATTATGAAAAATGTCAAATATATTCAAAAGCAGAGATAATAGTGAAACGAGCTTCATGTAAACATTACCCAGAATTAATTAGTATCAAGTTCCGATGATCTGGTCTTACCTACACCCTCACCTATCCCTGCATGCTGGGTTATTCTGAAGTAAATTCCACATATCATTTTATTTCATTCATCAATGATTAGATTTTAAATGATTTGAGCTATTAAGGTGCTAGAGATGAATTTGAAACTGAATCACGTATAGCTTGTCCATGGTTATGCAATAAATTATAAAAGTTTATCTGGGGTTTATTTACATAAAAGATGAGTAAAACAAAATAGTAATGTGGACTTTTGTATATGTCTATTACTATTAAAGTAAAATTCATTAAAAATAAATATGCTTGCAGCCCTGGCTGGTGTAGTTCAGTGGATTGAGCGCGGGCCTGCAAACCAAAGGATCGTGGTTCGATCCCCAGTAAGGGCACATGCCTGGGTTGCAGGCAGGGGACGCACGAGAGGCAACCATACATTGATATTTCTCTCCCTTTCTCCTTCCCTTCCCCTCTAAAGATAAATAAATAAAATCTTTAAAAAGAACTTCAATTAAAAAATATGCTTGCTGTAAGAGTAAAAACATTTTACCAAAATATTATATGTACCATCATTATAATAGCAATATATACATTATACTTATAGATAATATTCCAAAATAGTAAGAAAGAATATACACCTATACACTGACGAAATTGAAGTTTCATGCCAGAAGGAGAAACTTAAATTTGAAAGGCAGGTTTTTGGGAAGGGAGATGTTATAAGAAGGTTTTGCAGTTTTCTAGGCAAATTTTAAAACATTAAAAATTTACATTATAATCATACATTAAAAATTCCCATTACTCATTTCAGCAATTATGTTGCTTCATGTAGAGAGAAAAGGTAATCAACATTTAGGGAGAAACAATACATCTTTTTAAAAAACCTACTCATCTTAGTCAATGTTCTGCACATATTCTTTTCATCAAGGCTAGAGATTGGTTAGAGCTCAGGCTATCAGAGAGTTCCTGTTCAGAGGGACGGGTCAGAGTTAATTTGCACAGAAGGACTACCTGTTTTCTCCCACTCTGGAGTACAAGTTATGATATCCTGAGGAAGAAACGATTGTATTATGACTGAAAAGTTCATTTTTGGCTGTGACAGTCTGACACATTAATTAATGGGTCATACAATAGATGTCAGCTAATTATAATTTTAAAAATGCTAATTACTTAAAAGTAAGTTTTACCTTATGTGCATTGTAATAAAAGAAGTAAAGCTGAAATAAGTCAGAGAAAGATAAATACTATATGATTTTACTTATATGTGGAATCTAAAAAACTAAACAAAGCAGAAACCAACTCACAGAGATAAACTGATGGTTGCAGAGGGGTTGGTGGCTGAGAAGGTGAAGGGACTGAGAAGTACAAATCGGCAGTTATTAAACAGTCAGAGGGATGTAAAGTACGGCATGGGGACTGCAGTCAGTAATGCTGTAATAACTGTGTGTACGGTGCCAGGTGAGTACTAGACTTCCGGGGGGGTTACTATGTAAATTATATAAATGTCTAACCAGTGTGCTGTCTACCTGAAACTCATATAGTATTGAGTGTCAACTGTAATTGAAAAATAAAAAAAACTGTTAAAGATTGTTCCCATGCCTCCAAAACAAGTAATTAAAAAAAAAAAACAAACAAAAACCCAACAACAGCCCACAGCTCAAATGCATCTTAGCCACTATTAGTACCATGATAGGTTATAGCCATGCATGATGAGATTGTTTGCTAGACTGAGGCATGCTAGAGCTTTTGGTTCAAAATTTTGAGGTCGATATTCAGAAATTTTTTTAAAGAGGAATGACTATTATAAATTCTGTTTATAAAAGAGTTAAAGGTGTGTTTTATTATTCACACTTGTAAAAAAAAGGTTACTAGCATTCTCTTGTTTGAATATCCTTTGTAGTCCCACATTTGATGACACAAAGAATTATTTCTCTGTTAATGGACCTGTGTTTCAAAGAAAGTCTGTTACCTTTGTAGTCTTTGCATTTTTTTATTATAGCAAGCTGCATGAAACCCAGTTGCGTAACAATTAATTTTATAAATAGTATTTAGTACAGAACTGACTAGATTACCTTCTGAGCCTCATGAAAGGAAACTCCCAAATGCTTATAACCACAGGTTCATGATTTGATTACAAGACTGTGTTGGTGATGGCTTCTGAAACTTGGAGGTGCACTCGCTCCCTCCTTTCTGAGTCATTGTGTTGTCCTACAGTTAGTTGGCTTTGTGTTTCGTAGCAACTGCTGCTGACATCAGGTTTGAGCAGGGAAGTATGTTTTGAAATGATCCAACATAGTCTTTCAGGTTCTATGTGCTTGTGAAACCTTGTAAACTTAATGTGTGTCACACAAAAGGGAAAGATTTCACTGCAAGTCATTTTGCTTCTGGTCCGTTTTTCAGAGGGGTGGGGGAGGGGGTAAGAAAGGAGAAAGATAAGTGAGTCTGGGAGAATGTGGACCTGCTCGTTTAGGCCGGTGGACTGGAGAGGAACCAAAATGGCTTCCATGGGCCGACAGGAGAATATAATTTACTGGGGCCTTGATCTTGAGTAATACTCCCATGAGTATCAGTATTAAAAGGACCAAGTGGATTTTAGGAATGTGTGTGGTGTAGTGTAATGGTTAAGAACGTGCTTCTGAAGTCAGACTGAGCTCACTTCAAATTCTGGCTTTACTACATACTCGCTGTATCACTTGGGCAAATCACATAACCTGACCGAGTTTCCTCATCTGTTGAAACAGAGGCCAGAAAACCACCTACCTCATAGGAGTGTTATGACTGTTGCTGAGATAATAAGTACAGATAACAGACAGTACAGTACTTACAGGTGAACACTATAGAGCACAGGAATAAATGTTATTTATTCATTCATTGAATGTTATTACATTCAATTCAGGTTTGGGGAACAAGGGGCTGACAGGTGTTTAGGGGTGATCAGAAATCAACCAGACAGGGGTCCCTGTTCTTCAGGAACCGGAGGAGATAGCCTTGTAAACGAACCACTCCAGTATGATACCAAATGAAAGAAGTACCAACGGAAGTGCAGGCTTTGTGGTTAAATCTTGGGGAGTTTTGCACACAAAAGTATTTGGACTCTTTCTTTCTTATCACTGGGGAACCACAACAGGTGCTCAGTCGAGCTCTGTTTCATGATAATGTTCTGAAAGGTGTATTGGAGAATCAGGGAATTCAAATACAAGAGTGTTTTCAGAAATCCAGGTGAGTGATGAGAATGGAGTCGAGGGCATTAAAAGGCGATGGGAGAGAGAATTCTAAATTAGGTGCCAAAGACTGTTGGTGCCATTACTTGAGAGAGGGAGAAAGGGAAGGAGAAAGTGATGGCTTGGCAGTGGGGTGGGCTAACTGGTTCTTTGAGTTCAAAGATCAGTGGACAAGTAGCTGGCAATTGGAAATGGAGTTCTGAAAGAAGGAAGCTCATATTTATTGTGTACCTGCTGTGTCTGAAGGTTTATGCTAAGTATCTTCACAAATCATTATTGGAAGCAAATAGTATTTTTATGGATGGAGAAATAGAAGCTCAGCAGAGGTCTGACATATTTTAAATATCTACCTTAGTTTCAAAGCACTCCTCACTTTTATCTTTCTCTTCAAGCTCTTTTGCAGTATTAGGAGAGCCAGGGCTAGAAAGAATGAGTGAGTGAATACTGAAGGCAGCAGGCTTCTCTCTGGCATTTTTCATCAGTTTCCACATTCAGGCTCCCATTGCATTGTCTTTACTGTGAGGAGAGACAGACTGTCCCTCTAACTGGGTGACTTGAATTTGGTACCTGAGGAATGTCAAGGAAGTTTCATATTCAATCTCAGGTTCGAGTATTAGTCTCCTTTTAGTGCTACTTGAAGGGTAAAGTCCTTCAAGATTTCTTTCCTTTGCTTTTAATGAAATGGAAATACTTGGATAAGAGTGGGTAAAAACTTTATCAAATGAGCCTTGTATTAATTGAATTGAAGAGGATGCGAGGGGCAGAGTGAATGCTTTTCACTTCGTTAATATTATCCCCTTCGTAAGATGATGAGATATGGAATCTGAGGTCAAGCTTGTGGGTACAGATAAAAATTAAGTTGGGAAGATTATGAGCATTTCTTAAAAGTGTATTTTTATTATTACAAAAGTTCAACAACACACATACAGCCATATACATATCTCAAAAGCAAAAGCTCCTCCTCGTATTATTTTCACTTTCCATTTCTACAGTCTCTGTCCCTAGAGAAAAATCACTGTGGACGGTTATGTTTATCCTGTTTGAATGTTTATGAACACTTGGAGCCTTGGCAAAGCAGTAATTATGCAAAGTAGTAAGGACTTGTGCTTTTTCCTTTTTACCGAGACATTTGTTATCAGGGTACATTATTGAGGCTTCGTAAATAGGAGTTCTTTTAGACTGGGTTCTGAAAGTCCCATAAACATTAAATGTAACTCCAGTTAAGTGTTCTTGATCACCTTTCAAATCAGTGACATACCTAGGGTTAGAATGCAGAGACCTTGAGCGTCTTCTGTGTTGTTAAACCAGTTTTGTTAGTTAATTTATTATACAAGTTTACCAGTTAACTGCCAGTTCAACAGTGGGCAAAAAGCAGGTTTCATCTGATTTTTTTTCCAGAGGAAAAAAAGGGAATTTAAATTAACATAGGCCCATTTTAGTTTGGTCACTATATTAATTTGTTAATTACTTCCTGTGTTGAGTGATCATATGATGTGCACTCTGGTAAATTTCTCTATAGAATCATGGGATATGGGAATAGATTAGTTAACTCTTGCCCATTAGAAAGTTTCTTTTAAGGACATGGAATGTGGAGCCTGCATACTTCTGTTCAAGCAGGTCTTGCCAGTAACTTGCAGCTTGGTTTTGGGCAAGTTAAACGTAACTTCTGTGTTTCCCTGAATGGGGTAGATAATGTCTATTTTATAGACTTGTGAGGATTAAAGAGATGGTACATGTAAAATAAGTGGCACAAATTAAGTACTAAATAAATATTAACTCTTCTTGTTACTGTTTTATCAAATAGAGAACCTACAAATTTGGAGAATTTACCTGTCATTACTTTCAAGTTAAAACAAGGAGGTGTCACTGATAATTTCACTTTTATTGCACTGTAGATTGTCAGAAGGAATGTGCAAATATTGAGATAACATTTTTTAATCAGATACAGATTGAGTCGGTCCTCTTTGTAACAAAATAAGTTGGAGGAGTTTCAACTAAAGGATTACATGAGATTCTGTATTGTCTTAGTGGCCCTACTTCTTGAGATCCTTTAGGGTTTCTGTTTTTTTTTTTTTTTTTCAGGAAAATATTACGGTATGTGTAAGACATTGTAGGGGGAGTGTTCTAATTGTACACTGATGGGGAGAAATCAATTTAGGTTGTGTTTCTTTTTCAGGGTTTTATGTTATTTTTGTGTTTTGGGGGCTGGGGGCAGGTCAGGGATATTTCTAGGAGGAAAGCTTTGAGAGAAGGGAAAATATTTCTTAGAAATCTCAAAACTGTAGTCTTAAATTCCATGAAAAGAAAATTTAAGAATCTTGTAATCTGAGTTATTGGAGGTTAAGTGGTCAGAAGGATTAGTCTTGTTTTTGAAAGTTTATCTTCATAGGAAGTTACATAATTTTTAACTATTTTAATGAACTAGAAGACTGATTGAATCTCAGGAGTAGACAGAACAAACCCTGACTAGTGTGGCTAAGTGGGTTGAGCATTGTCCTGCAAACCAGATGTCACTGGTTTGATTCCCAGTCAGGACACATGCCTGGGTTGCAGGCCAGGTCCCCAGTAGCGGCGGGCATGTTGAGTCTTTCCAACATCGATGTTCCTCTCCCTCGCTTTCTCCCTCCCTTCTCCTCTGCCCCAAAATAAGTAAATAAAATCTTTTTTAAAATCAAGAGAAATTTCTAATGGAGTCACTATACATGTTGTAACAACAGAGATAACTTAGTATATACATACAGAAGTGCATTTTGTTCTGTTCTTTCCCTGAGGTGATCTTGTATCAGATCTTAAACTTGTACCCACAGAATTGGCAAATATGTATCTTTAGGGAAAACTCAGAAACAAATAATTCTGGTTGTTTCTCTTCAAGTGAGAAACTTATGCCATCTTTAGAAATACAGTGCAAACTAGTTTGCAAGCTCTCTAGCAAGTCACTAGGGAAGCCTAGGGGAGGGGATGATTTTACAGAGTTCTGCTATTTCAGAAATCAAATCTGTTTTTTGGAGACACCCGCTATTTCCATAGCTTGATTCAGCAACTTTTTAACAGTTGATTGTCTGTTAAAGAGTTGCACTGCTGGCTGGCACCCTAGAGAAAACAGCTTCTAAATTACACAACAGTTAATTTTTCATCTGTTCCCTTGCCTCCCCCACACCCCCACCATCTACTTTCCCACTTACCAGTCAGAATGCTAAGATTTAATGGTTAGGTAAGACTGGGTGTTAAGCATTTAATTAGAACTTAATGTTTATCTGTACAGGTGTACAGTAATGGATGGTTCTTTGGAAATAAAGAATTAAAGAGAAATACAAACTGAAAAAGGATAGAAAGGCACTCTAATTTTGAGATTTGAATTTAAAAAAAATTCCCGGGACTTTCGGCCAAGATGGAGGCGTAGTTGGACACACTGTGCCTCCTCTCACAACCAAAATTAAGGACAACAAAAATTTAAAATAAAAAAACAATCAGAACAGATAGAAAATTGAATTGTACAAGAAGTCAGACAACGATTCACCCAGACTGGTAAGAGGGTCAGAGTCCGTGGCCTGCGGAGAGGGAAGGATTGCAGCAGGAAAAAGCAGTGGCTAGTGGTCCTGGATGTGCAGGCAGCAGTTACTGGTCGCAGGGAAGCAACGAGCAGACCAAGCGAGGGGCACAAGGTGGCTGACCGTGGTCACACGTGCAGATAAACCAGGTGAAAACGGGGAACAAGACAGAACTTGCAACCCAGTGCTCCAGCGCCAGGAAATAAAACCTTAAAGCACCGGTTGAAAACACTTGTGGGGGTTGAGGAGCTGGGAAAGAATCCCAGCCTCACAGGAAAGTTCGTTGGAGAGACCCACAGGGTCCTAGAACATACACAAGCCCACCCACATGGAAATCAGCACCATAAGGGCCCAATTTGCTTGGAGAAAACAGCAGAAGGGAATGGAATCAGAGCGCAGAGCAAGCACCATTGTTCCCTGTTGGACCCCGCCCCCACATACAGCATCACTACCCAGAGACTGGGCTGCCTTGCTCTGGGGAACACCTAAGGCTCCGCCCCTCACTATGTAACAGCCTCCACCAGATTGGGAAAAAAAACACACAAAACCCCAAAATGGCTCAAACAGGAGAACAGATCAAAGCCCCAGAGCCAATTCATCTAAGTGACCAAGAGATAGCCAACCTATCAGATGCACAGTTCAAAGCACTGGTGATCAGGATGCTCACAGAATTGGTTGATTTTGCTCACAAATTGGATGAACAAATGAAGGCTACAATAAGTGAAATGAAGGAAAATGCACAGGGAACCAATAGTGATGGGAGGAAAACTGGGACTCAAATCAATGGAGTGGACCAGAAGGAAGAAACAAGGATTCAAAAAAATGAGGAGAAGCTTAGGGAACCTCCAGGACATCTTTAAACGTCCCAACATCCGAATTATAGGGGTACCAGAAGGGGAAGAGGAAGAGCAACAAGTGGAAAAGTTATTTGAACAAATAATAAAGGAGAACTTCCCCAATCTGGCGAAGGAAATAGACTGCCAGGAAGTCCAGGAAGCTCAGAGAGTCCCAAAGAAGTTGGACGCAAGGAGGAACATGCCAAGGCACATCATAATTACATTAGCCAAGATGAAAATGAAGGAGGGAATTCTAGAAGCAGCAAGGGATAAGGGGACAGTCACTTACAAAGGAGTTCCCATCAGACTGTCAGCTGATTTCTCCAAAGAGACCTTCCAGGCAAGAAGGGGCTGGAAAGAAGGATTCCAAGTCATGAAAGGCAGGGACCTACATCCAAAATTGCTCTATCCAGCAAAGCTGTCATTTAGAATGGAAGGGAAGATAAAGTGCTTCTCAGATAAGGTCAAGTTCAAGGAGTTCATCATCACCAAGCCCTTTTTATATGAAATGTTAAAGGAATTGAACATGAAAAATATGACAGTAAAAAGACAGCAAACTCACAAATATTAACAACCACATTAAAACAAAAGCAAACTAAGCAAACAGCTAGAACAGGAACAGAAACACAGAAATGGAGGTCACATGGAAGGTTAGCAACAGGGCAGTGGGAGGAGGAGAGAGGGGGGAAAAGGTACAGAGAATAAGTAGCATAGATGGTGGGTAGAAAATAGGGGGAGGGCAAGAATAGTGTGGGAAAAGTAGAGGCTAAAGAACTTAAGACACATGGACATGAACTAAAGGGGGGGAATGTGGGTGGGAGGGGTGTGTAGGGTGGAGGGGAGTGATGGGGAAGAAATGGGACAACTATAATAGCATAGTCAATAAGATATATTAAAAGAATTCCCTTAGAGCAATTTCCTTAAACTTACAGTATGAAAACCATAATCCGAGTGGTTAGAGGAAATGCCATTTATTTTTTAATTTAATTTAATTTTTAATTTTTTATTTATGCTCTTATTTTTTTAAATTTAGTTTTCAATTATAGTTGCTATACAATATTATATTAGTTTCAGGTGTACAACACAGTGACTAGACATTTATATAACTTATGAAGGGATCACCATGATAAGTCTAGTGCCCATCTGACACCTGCATAGTTGTTATAATTTTATTTATTTTAAATCATAGCACATTTTAAAACTAAATTTTGTGTACCAGATCTGTGATTTACAGGTTAAAATCCACAATGATTTACTGAGTGATCTAAGGATTTGCTAGTTTATTTGCTTTGTACACTGTGCAATTCTTGGTCAATGATTAAATGAAGTTGCATTATAGGGAATAGAACAGGACTTTTTAAGATGAGTTCTTCAGGGTGTAAGAAACGATGGTTACTAATAGGAAAGATCAAAAGTTGAGCAAGTTCAGTATTGTTTATAAGATACCAGTTATAAATAAAAAAAAAGATTTTATTTATTTTAGAGGGGAAAGGACTGAGAGAAATATCAATGGGTGGGAGAAACATTGATAGGGCCTCTCTCACTCTCCCAGCGGGGGACCTGGCCTTCAGCCCAGGCATGTGCCCTGGCCAGGACTAAAACCTGCAACCTTTCAGTCTGAAGGCTGGCACTCAATCCACTGAGCCACACCAGCCAGGGCCCAATTATAAATTCTAATCCTGGATTCGTCCCAGACAGTTTTATTCTCTTGGATAAATCACTAATGTTAATAATGGTCTCAAGGTTCCCCACCTCAGGAGCACCATGATTATATAAAATAACCTGTAAGCACAGCTATAACAAGTATGTTTTGTCTTGGATCAGTTAAACTGCCCACTTTTTATGATATCCATTGATCCTCTTGATTAAACTGACAAACTGACTCTCAATGGTCTACCATCATCACAAAGGAGAGAGGTTGATGGGATTAAAGGCCATTTCTGGCGTAACTTTAAAAATGTGCCTGTGCTATCCACAGTGAGCCATTGAATCTGGGCTCTCGGATGAGTTGCACCTTTTGCAGTGACAGTAGTGGTGGGTGGTTATTAGAGTCCAGAGTTCAACACCCATCATGTTGAATTCAGTTCAGGATTTCAGACTGAATGAGGCCCAAATCATCTTAATTCACAGATCCAAGGTCATATCCAAAATTACTCTATCCAGCAAAGCTGTCATTTAGAATGGAAGGGCAGATGAAGTGCTTCCCACATAAGGTCAAGTTAAAGGAGTTCGTCATCACCAAGCCCTTATTATATGAAATGTTAAAGGCACTTATCTAAGAAATAGAAGATGATCAAAAATATGAACAGTAATCAGTGGACTGAGTGCGGGCCTGAGAACCAAAGGGTTGTGGTTCGATTTCCAGTCAGGGCACATGCCTGGGTTGCAGGCCAGGTCCCTAGCAAGGGGTGTGTGAGAGGCAACCACACACTGATGTTTCTCTCCCCCTCTTTCTCATTTCCTTTCCCTCTCTGTAAAAATAAATAAAATCTTTAAAAAAATATGAGCAGTAAAATGAAACAAACTCACAACTATCAACAACTGAACCCCCCCCCCCCAAAAAAAATACAAACTAAGCAAACATCTAGAACAGGAACAGAATCACAGAAATGGAGATCACATGGAGGGTTATCAGTGGGGAGGCGGAGAGGGGACAATGGGGGAAAATGTACAGGGAGTAAGAGGCATAATTGGTAGGTACAAAATAGATGGGGAGGTTAAGAATAGTATAGGGAATGGAAATGCTGAGAAACATACATATGACCCATGGACATGAACTAAGTAGGGGGTAATGCTGGTGGGAGGTGGTGGTGCAGGGAGGAGGGGAATAAAAGGGAGAAAAAGGACAACTGTAATAGCATAATCAATAAAATATATTAAAAAAGAAAAAGAAACAAAACATTTCACCCTGGCAGGTGTGGCTCAGTTAGTTGAGTATCCTCCCACAAACCTAAAGTTACTGGTTCAATTCCTGGTTGGGGCACATGCCTAGGTTGTGGGTTTGGTTCCAGGTTGGGGTGCTTACGAGAGGCAACCAATTGATGTTTCTTTCTCACATTGATGTTTCTGTCTCCCACATTCTGCCCCCCTTTCCTCTTTCTAAAATAAAAATAAAAATTAAAAAACCCAATAAAATATTTGTAACATGATGTGACCCTTTCTTCCTCCTCAGAGATAGCTGATTAATTTGGTGTTCATCATTCTCAGGCATTTCTTTACAATTTTGTTGAGTATGAATGTTAAGGTTGATTTTCAAAGTCTTTGGGCAACTGATAGCACCACACATAATGGATACTGACCATGAACACTGGATCCAGACAGCATGGGTCTCAGCAATATTTTAAAGGTTGCGTATAATTGACATCATTCTGTATGCGTTCTTCAGCAAGTTGCTCTTTTTCCTTCAATTTTATATTTGTGAGATGCTGCTGTAGTGCTATATAATTCTGATTCATTCATTTTCCTAATTTTTTTTATTTATTGACTTTAGAGAGGTTGGGAGAGAGAGGGGAAGGGTGGAAGGTGGGGGGGGGGGAGGGAGAGGGAGAGGGAGAGGGAGAGGGAGAGGGAGAGAGGGTGTTCATTGGTTGTTCCTTGTATGTGCCCTGACTGGGGATCAGATCTGCAATCTTGGCATGTTGGGGATGATGCTGTAACTGACAGCTTCCCAGCCAGGGCAGATTCATTCATTTTCATTGTTTAATATTTTACTGTGTGACTGCCACAGTTTGTTTATCCATTCATATATTTATGGATATTTAGTGGGTTTTTTTTTTTTTATGTTCCCTTCTAGGACTCACCTGTTCATATCTTTTGCTTATTTTCCTATCAGGTTGTTTGTCTTTTTTAAAAAATTGATTTTTAAGTATATTATTTCTATGTTGGCTTGGAAACTATTGTTTTTTTAAATTTAAATTTAATTTTAATTTTTAAAAAATTTTATTTTAATTGTTGTTCTTGTAGTTTTCTCTTTTACTCCCAACCCAGTCCACTGCCCCAGCCCTCCCCACCTCCCTCCCATGAAACTATTGTTTAGTAAACAAGTATTCATTAATATGTGTACTTAAGAAACCACATGAAACCTATTGTAGTTTTCCCTTTTCAATATTATTGGAGCTACATATATCTGTTCACATTTGAAAAGGGAATTTCAATATCCTCTGATCTGACTGATACGAAATACACCAGTGGAATTGTCTGAGTGTTCATATGCCTGTGACTGTAGATATGAATGGATTTGACAGTCTTTACCTTCCTGATCATAAAGACTGGTTTAATTTTCCCATATTTACATGGTTATGCAGGTGAAGAGGTGAACCTCATTGTACTCTAAAATGTGGGTGGGAAGACTGTATGGGAAATTATAAAACCCTCATTTTTTTTTTACCTTCACAAAATCAAGCTGGATAACAGAGGGCACCCTTGCTTCCTCAGTGAACTGTGGGTGGGCCATAGAATAGAACGGAAACTGTAAAGTGACTGGGAGGACTCAGGCCATTGCTCAGGAAGTTCCTGTCCAGAATTTTATGTAAATTGTCTGGCTTGTTCGTGATTTCGGCTCGTCCCCACTTTTTTCCTCCAGTGAACAGTGACTTGACAGAGATACATGTTGGGCTGTTTGTTCTTTTGTTGGCTGCTTGTATCTCTTTCTGGCAGGTCATTCTTTCAAGGACTTTAAGCATCAGGATTAGGACAGTTAAATCTTTCTTTGACTTGGAAAGTGTAATCTTCCTATTCATTCTGCTTTCCTGACTTATTTGTTTCCTTCTTCCTTTTTACTTGTAAATGACTTTCATCTATTAGATAGCCATCCTTCAGAGCATCCAAACTTTGTTCATTAAAATTTTCAAATTTACTTTGTAAAAAAAAATAATTTTATTTTTTATTGTATTTTTCCATTACTATTTATCCCTCCATGTCCTTTTCTTCCTCCCCCTCCCCGCTACAAACACCACACTGTTGTCTGTGCCTATGAGTTTAAACCTTTTCTTGTTGTACAAAAGGACATAAAAATTTAAAAATACTTTAGTACTAGAGGTTGCCTTTTGCTGGAGCATTGCCTCCAGTCCCCGTCCCCTCCCCCATTAGAACAGATCCCTCGGGGACCGCCCTGCAGTCCCGCGCACTGCCTTTCTCCCACTCTCCCTGCCCCTAGGCCTCTTTTGTTGTTGAGAGCTAACAAAATACTGTAATTTGCTGGAAATTACAGGTGGAGGACAGGCCAGGGGATTCCTGGCAGAATTTCTGTAACCTGCCTGAGCTCTCTTCTCTCACAAATTGCTGACTAATTAGTCTCTTCTGCCTTGGGAATAGCTAGAACTTTAAAGTTAGGGTTGTTGTCCAAAAGAAAGATGTTTATTTTTAGAAGCAGAAAATATTTTGAGCCCATTTGCCATAACTGCTTTTTTAAGAAACCAAAACTATGGAGTTTAGTCCCAAAGTGAAAACAAAAATCTTACTGGAAGAATTAGCAATATGTAAACATTTTGAAAACAAGCTGTATTTTTTAACTTTCTGTATTTGCTTAGTCAAAATTAATATTACAACAATTGTTCTGAAATTCTTTTCCTTGTGTGTCTTGCCACATAAAATTGATTTAATGACACAGAAGATAAAAAATATCAAGGGGGAAACGTGTCTAAAGAAATTTTGTTAGCGCAAAGGCATGACCTTACCACTCTAGTAGACGGTCCTCAGAGATGGTTCATCTAAATTTATTTTGAGATAAATATATTCTCTCTTAAAAAAAAACAAAAACAAAAACCTCTCACCTAAGTATATGTTTACCGATTTTAGAGAGAAAGGGAAAGAGAGAAGCATCAATGTGAGAGAGAAACATCAATCAGTTGCCTCCCATGTGGGGCCTGACCAAGGATCTACCTGCAACCTAGGTATGTGCCCTGATCTGCAACTGAACCTGAAATCTTTTGGTGTAAGGGATGATGCTTCAACCAACTTAGTCACCTGGCTAGGACCATCCAAATTAGTTTTGATCTTCATAATAACATGCATGAAAAGAATCCTTTCAATTTTTTTTTTAAAGAATCCGAATTTCATTTTTGGGGGGTAGTTTTTAATTTATGAGCTCCATTTTCTAGTAATAATGTAGCATAGGACACACATAAATATCAAAGCAGAGGCTAGCAGCACTGACATCCCATAGGATCTTTGTGAGCAGAACCCCAAACCCTTTACAAACACAAAAGTCTATTTAAAGGTTCACAATAACAACGGCACCCACTTAGGGCTCTCTTCCAGACCCATCACTTCCTTTTTTTAATGGGAAGTTGAGCTTGGGCAGAGGAGGAGGTGCGGTGACATTACTGGACCAGCGCACTCAAGCTGTCGCCTGCGTTTGGGAATGACAGACCTTTATGGGACAGTGCACAATGGGACTGGTGACGTGAAAAGACTGATTGATTTAGGTGAACAGAATAGTAAAGAAAATTGAGTAAGTTAAGAAATACACAGCAGCCAGAACATGGGGAAAAACCTCCTCATATCTTAAACAATAATAAGTAGAACTTTCAAAATGTTAATACTTCCAGTAAATTGTTCTGTTCTGTTTTTTTTTTTTTTGGCTCTGATTTTTAAGGAGGTGTATTTGAGGGACTACCATTGTGTTACCAAGGTGATGCTTGGCTGCTGAGGTGGAAGAGCCGGCTTGTTCCCTCTCCAGGGTCCCAGAGCTCCCAGTCCATGCCAGAGACCACTAGTCAAAGTGCCTGTTGCAAAAGGGTGTGTCATAGAAGACTCCCCAGTGTACACTTTCCTATGCCCTAGGGAGGTCTGTGGACCAGGATGGTCCCAGAGATTCTGGTTTAAACTACGATGGACCCGAGGATCTTACTTTTTTTTTTTTTTCCTCTAAGCCAGTTCCAAGAATTTGCTTTGGGTTGACCTTATAAATTTGAAATGTCTCATTGTTTAAATGTTCCTTCTTCCCTTTCTCCAATAGGATTTCATAAGGGGGCTCATACCTAGGGACCTGGATTCCCCAAATATTCCCAGTGTGGATGCCTCTTTGGTAGACCCTGAGCCCCTAAGGACTTGATCTCATTCAAATCTCCGGGGTGGTTCCAGCAGCCTTGATGTGCTCGAGTCCTCACAGAGCCCTGCAGGTCCTGTCGGGACCCTGGGTAATGAGACTGCCCGAAGCCCTGGTTCTGCGGCTGCAGGTGCTCAAGTGGATCTAGTAGCTCCAGCTTGTATACTGAATCCAGGGCTTCAGGAAAATACATCTCATTATGCGTGCAACTGTAGCCTATATTTTTCTTGGTTCCTACTCCTACGTGTAGTGGGCTGTGTTTTATGAAGTTACACCTGTGGATTGGCTGGCTGTGGATTGAGCTGATTGCTTGAAGCTTTTTTAATTGTAGTGGATACCATTGTATTTTAATTATTTCTTAATTTAAAAAATAACAAAATATATTCCTTTGACTGCTTGGTAATAATCATCTTTTATGGTCAGAGAAACTAACATAGTGAGTGACTTGTTCAAGGCCTCCCGGGGAGTCAGTAAGAGAAAATCGGATCAGAACCACCGTCCCTGGATGCCCAGTCTGTTACTTAGTCCAACAAACCTGTTATCGAGGATTAACATCCACTCAGAGCCAGAAATAGACCAATTGAGACCTAAATCAGTTTTGATCATTGGTCTTTAAGGATGAAAGGATGAGGGATACATTAATTTGCTGGGCAATTGATTTTCCCTTAGGATAAGATAAAAGCAAAACCAAAATTGTCAGATGTGAAAAACAGCACAGTAAATTGTTTGGGTTTGGAAAACTTCCAGCCCTATAAATAGATTATGGGAAGCCCTCGGGGAGAGGAATAGGTGCACGATGGCTGTTTTCATGTATAAAAATAGCAGGCCCATGCAACTTGAAGGAAAAAATGGAAGCTCTATAACTTAGAACTGTAGTCAAAATAGGAACTATGATTCATAACCAAAACTTTGCTTTTTATTACCACTCACAGTAAGTCAGTAGGTTAAAAGTTTGGCAGGAGGATTTTGGGGAAGGATTTGTACCAGTGAGGTTTTCTGAGAGTTCCTGTTTTTCCTGCTTAGAGGTAATTGATGTGGTTATCTACATTCGTACTTTGCCTCAATAGAGATGAAGGAAACCATGGAAGTAGAAAGAAAAACTAGCTCTACGAAATGTTGGGATTGGAATAGAATTACAGAATGCTTCAGAAGAGCTACCCGGGTATAAAGTCACAGCTCTGATTTGCTGGGCTAATCATGGTATTGTTAAAAGCCACTGACTGGAGCTTGATATTTACCACTGATGTTCAGAGTCAAAAAGGCATGTTTTATGTTTCATAATGAATGTGTTTTTGTTTTCCTTTGCTTTCTTTTAAAGAAAATCCTCACCCAAGGATATGTTTATTAATTTTAGAAAGAGAGGTAGGGAGAGAGAGAAACATCAGTATGAGAGAGAAACACAATTGTTTGCCTCCAGTATGTGCCCTGATGTGAGAATCAAACCCACAACTCAGGCATGTGCTTTGACTGGGAATTGAACTCACAACCTTTTGGTGTACAGGTGATACTCCAGCCAACTGAGCCATCTGGCCAGGACTTCCTTTGCTTTATTTTCTGTGTTTACCTCTTTTCTGTGTTTTTCTAACCATGCCATTTTATGACTGCCTCAAGTTGTAGCTTTCAGCATTTTACAGGATGGGCCATGGAATTGGCATACTTGGTTTTCTTTGGACAGTGAGTGGGTGGGTGAATATGAATTGGCACATGTGGTCACATGACCATGACCCTTTACCCTGTGGGCATGGCATGTCTAGATCTCATTGGTCCACAGCTGATACACCCACACTACCCACTGGGGCCTGCAGCTCCAGGAGCATCTCTTCATGGGGGCAACGCACAACCCCATGGTGGGGGTGTGGGAGGTGTGGGGTGGGAGGATTGGTTAGATGTGTAGACAAGTCTGTTAATAGCTCTTATATTTGTGGCTAAACAGAAATTAAGATAGTGATTTGCTGGTACCCATTCCCCCTGGACGTCTGGCCTTTCAGTTTCGGCTGTGGAACACCCTTATTAAAGCAGCAATCAGGAAAATGTAGGCATAACTCTTAAGTCTCTGGCCCAACCCACTAAACAACGTAGTGTGCTTCATTTGCTCAGTACCTGCTGTTTGTTCTTCTAATGTATAAAAGACCCAAATCTTGGAGGAATCTTATTTAGCGTTAGGGACAGAATGAATTGGTAGATGTGAAGATAATAATATGCAGGTAATAACAGAACCCTTGCATTTTGGGATACTAAACCTAAGGGAAATAGGCCTTTGGTCTCCAGCTAAGGGTTGTAGGGCGTGGAGGATTCTGTTACTTCAGCAGTGATGGAAGTCCCTGACTTCATACCAGGGAGCTTGAGAGCCTTCCCACAGAACCTTTGGGTCTGTTGCTTATACAGGAGTAATAAGCTTGGAAAAACAATGACCCTGTCCTCCATCAAGGGAAGGAATGTAGGTAAGAGAAGTCTGTTCTGTACCTGAAAGACACTAAAGACCTTAGAATCCTATTGCCTCATAAACCGAGAAGACTGTAATAGGAAAAACTGAGTTAGGGTTAATTTGTCTCAATAATGAAAGATATGGAGAAGCCTCCCTTCATGCTAGTTTTATCAGAAAATTAATTTAAAAGTATTTTTCTTGTTGTGTATATGTCTCCCCTATCAGGCAGGGAAAGGAGACCCAACACCTCTCAAATTAACTTCTGCAGTCGAGAGGCCACCTGCCGTCAGCCCCAGTGAATGCTGAACTGCACGTGGAGGAAGGAGGTGGCCAAGTCCCAGAGACCCCCGGCTACGAATCTGGGTGACGCTCTAGCTAGCAGAGCCCACAGAGGGTCCCCATCCCCTGAATTCTGACAGTTACCATAGGGTTAGCTTTCCTTTCTTCCAAGAATGACTCTCCAGGGGGCTGGTGTTTTCTAGAAGGGAAGGTGGAGAAGCCAGTTTGACATAGACAGTTAATTGTGTGCAGAGAGAGAAGGGAGAGTGATAATTTGTAACTGCACTAAGCAATGAGGGGCATCCAAAGTTCATCTTCCAAGGTCTCTGACAAAGGGGGAAGGTAAAATGTCTTCCGATAAATGAGCAGCAGAAGGCAAAACTATTTCTGTGTTTTCCCTTTAGTACTCCACAGATAGCATATTTTACAAATGCCACAAGATGAAGTTCTTCAGTTTGTGTGAAAAAGCAGTGCAGAAGAATTCAACAAACTAGGAAAGGTTATTGTGGAAATTCTTAGGTTTACAGGGCCGACCAGTGATGGACATCCCAGGTTCCCTGAAAGACTTCAGTTTATTATTAGTATTCTTATTAATCACAAATCACATTCTTAAGGGGGTGTTTTCTTAACTGGTTATTATTTTTTAAATAACAGTCTTCAAATTTTATGTATTTTATTTCAACTGGTGGAAGGAATGTGGCAAAGGTTGACATTAAGTAGCTTTTTAAAAACGGTGTGGGTTACATATGTTTCATTTAGAAGATGAGGTAGCAATAATACTTGAAGATTTTGCCTGAAAATTCCTTAAGTTGCATCACTCTAACAGCAATTTTCAACTGGGGTGCTGCAAGAACTTTTAAGACATGCAGTACCTGACTATTTAGTAAGGGGTACTTGCCTCTCTTCCCTTAGACTGGCAAGTAAAAAGATGACAGCGGCCAACACAACAATGGCTGTCCGGTGTGGCTGAATCAGAATTGTACCTTTATTTGATTGTATCAGCCAAAAAAATTTTTGTTGGTGTGTTGTAGAATTTTAGTAATTAGTTTATGTGTGCCATGAGATGAAAAATGTTGAAAATTGCTTTCTTTTTTTTAAAGATTTTTTTTTTTTTTATTTGTCTTTAGAGGGGTAGGGGAGAGGGAGAGGGAGAGAAACATCAATGTACGGTTGCCTCTTGTGTGTCCCCTGCTGGGAACTGGCCTGCAACCCAGGCATGTGCCCTGACTGGGAATCGAACCGCGATCCTCTGGTTCGCAGGCCCGCGCTCAATCCACTGAGCTACACCAGCCAGGGCCTGAAAATTGCTTTCTAACACAACAGTTTTTATTTTTGCACTTTATCTTTTAGTCTTTGTCCATACATACACACATACTGATGTAGTTACATTCCTATTGAACATAAACATTTGTATTGTTAATCTTAGTTTAAAATTTTTTTAAATTTTTATTTTAGAGGGAGAGGAAGGGGGGGGGAGAGACACCAGTTTGTTGTTTTACTTATTTATGCATTCATTGGTTGCTTCTTGTCTGAGCCCTGACTGAGGATTGAACCTGCAACCTTGGTGTATCCAGATGATGCTCTGATCAACTTAGCAACCTAGCCAGGGCCTCTTAGTATTTTCTTATTTAATACTTTTCATAGACTTTATGATGATTGGTTTTGTTTTGACTAAAAACTTTTTTACACTGATGTACGCTGATGAAATTTTGCAAAGCATTCCAATGTTGAGGATTCATATGTATACATATGTGTGTGTGTCTGTATCTTCATGTTTCTAACAAAGTACTTTTTAGGATATATTCCCAAGAGTGAGATTACTGAGTCAAATTGTATGTGCATCTTTATGATCCAAGTTACATATCACCATATTGATTTCCAAAATGGTTATTGTGTATATAGTGTAGAATATATCAGTTTCTTTGTGTACTAGGAAGGTAAACATTTTTGCATGTGTTTGTTTAATATTTCCTCTTTTGTGAGTTATCAGTTCAAATGTGTCAGAACTTGGTTTGGTTTTTAGAGGAAACTCTTTATATCTTTCAGTTACCTACGAAGCTGTTCACACAGTCATTTCTTATGTTCAGTATCAGTTACTTTGTGGGGTACTGCTGTAGAAGAAGATGTACACAAACTCATCACCTTTGTTTAATGTACTCGGCTGAGGGAGGGGACCATGGCTAACATGCCAGAAGGAATGTGCGTGCTTGGGTAATTGTGAGCTGTTGGTAGTTTTTTTTTGTTATTGCTGATGTTGGCCTGATTATCTCCGGATAAGTAAAGATTTTTTTTTTTTTTTTTTTTTTGGTAAGAGTAAGTCTCATAAGGCAGGGTAGAATGCATGCTCTGTTGTCCACTTGTTTATGATATGAATTTTTCTTCCTTTAGAAAAAAATCGTAGACTTTGATTTCAAGAGTTAGGTAGAATAGAGGTGATTTTAAGAATACACTGTGGGCCCTGGCTGGGTAGCTCAGTTGGTTAGAGTGTCACCCTGATACATTATGGTTGTGGGTTTGACCCCTGGTCAGGGCACATGCAAGAAAGTGCAGTGAATGCGTAAATAAGTAGTACAACAAATTGATGTTTCTCTCTTAAAGTCAATAAATAAAAATTAAAAAAAGAATCAATAAGTGGAACAACAAATCAATGTTTTTGTCTATCTTCCTCTCTAAAATCAATAAATAAAAATAAAAAAATACATCGTGAGTTGTATGGAGCCAGATGGGTACTGGGTATATCAAGGGGAACACTTTGTAAAGTGTATGATTGTCTAACTATATATGCTGTATACCTGAAACTAATACAAAATAATATTTAATGTAAACTATAATTGAATATGTATATTAAAAAATACCTTGTATGATTATTAGATGAAAAGTCAATTATTATGTGCAAAGTTTACTTACCAACTGGATATATATTCATTTTATATTTTGTAAGTAGGTATCTAAATTGTTTGACAAAGTATTTTATACTTATTGAGGTAGTCTTATTAATTTTGTGTTTTTTAGATGGCATGGACTGTTCTCTCATTATTAAAGAATTTATAAAGAAAACCCTAACAGCATGGAAATAATTATCATTTTGAGAAAGAAATAGAAATAAGTTTTGAATAATAAAGATATTTTATCCTGTAGTTTCCATATTGTTAGAGAATGTTGTATGACGAGAGTGTGACCTGTAGTCACATAAGACAATACTTTGAACTTTTCCATTAGAAGGCAGATTCAGTCTGGTCGGATACTCTCTGTGGGTCCATGGGGGAGGTGTTACATGTGGTCATAGAAGAGAACACAGCTGATTGTCCTTCAGGAGGACCCAGAGGCTCAGACCCCCACTCTGTCCTCATTGGCACTGCCAGCCAGACTGGAGATTGATCACAACTCAGAATAGCTCAGTAACTGACCTGGAAGATATATAACTTCTACAGCAGCAAGGGGCTGTTTTTTCTTCATTCCTGGTCTCTGAAATAATGCATAGAAAGTGGTAAGATGGTTGGATTTGGGGACTGTGAGCCCTGCTCTTTATAGCATCATAAAATCAGATTTATTTAGCTGGAAGGACTCTTAGAGAATGTCTGGCTCCATCCTTATGTTATGGATGAGAAAATTTAGGGTTCAGATATGTCAAATGCATTCTCTACGCTTGGGCCAGAACCAGGACTAGAACTTGGGTCTATTAAGCTGTAGTCCAGGATTAATTCTGTGACATGGCATTGCCTCCTCACACTGCTGTTCAGCTTCCCACACTAGACTTAGTGCAGCTTGGGTAGCGCAGGCCTGCGTGGGAGCACTGCCAGTGCTTGGAAGCCAGTGCGCAGCTGACATGTGCTGGTCCTTGCTTCTCTCACTGTGCTCAGGGCTCCTGAGGCCAGATTCGGTTATGTTCCAGCTCAGATAGATGAGTCGGGGTTCTTGTTTCTGCTGCCCATGAACCATTCTTGCCCTACTAGAAATTACTCTCATAGTATAACTCAATTATTTGATTTAATCTGCACAGAACAGGGCTGAAGCACGGTGGTAACGATGGCCAGGAATCAAATAAAGTGAGGGAATGTCTCCTTGTTTTGGAGACCATTATTCCAAGGATTGATTTTCTCGCTGACCACCCTGCATAGTGCCTGAGGCGCACAAGCTGTACGTTAATGCTCTTTGGGTAAATTACTAATAGTAAACAACTGAAGGTTAAACAATAACAGGATGCCTTTTCTTCTGTTTTATTTTATTTTTACAAAAATTTTAAAAGATTTTATTTTTGCCCTGGCTGGTGTGGCTCAGTGGATTGAGTGCTGGCCTGCAAACGAAAGGGTTGCCGGTTCGATTCCCAGTCAGGGCACATGCCTGGGTTGCGGGCCAGGTCCCCAGTTGGGGGGCACATGAAAGGCAACTACACACTGATGCTTCTCTCCCTCTCTTTCTCCCTAATTTCCTCTCTCTCAAAGAATGAATAAATAATATCTTTTTAAAAAGATATTATTTATTTATTTTTAGTGAGGGGAAGGGAGAAAGAGAGAAATATCATTGTGTGGTTGCCTCTCATGCGGCCCCAACTGGGAGACCTGGCCTGCAACCCAGGCATGTGCCCTGACTGGGGATCGAACCGGCGACCCTTTGGTTTGCAGCCCACACTCAATCCACTGAGCTAGGCCAGCCAGGGCTAATTTACAATTTTAAGATAGACCAGTTGAAATTTTTATGACCATCAAGCTACAGTACAGATATTATATTGTTGTTTTAGCAGACTAATAATGTGAAAATGCTGATGTTTAGTATTTAGCAGAATAAAAACTATTTGTGGTATAATTACAACTCTGAACAAACAAAATAAAAAAACCTATGTTAGAGATAGAAATATTCTAAAAATTCACCATAGTGTTAGGAATGATGGTATTTGGATGGTGGGGCTTTGGGTAGCTCTTACTCAATTTTTAAATTTTCTGTAACATTAAAAATTACTTTAATAAGGTGGGATTGGTTGGGGTGGAGGGGAGTGGTTGGGGGAAATGTAGACAACTGTAATTGAACAACAGTAATTTTAAAAAATTACTTTAATAAATATTACTCTTATAGTACAAATCCTCGTAAAAGTAAATAAAATGTGTATTCCATTTTGTAGAAAATAAATTTGGACTATAGTTCAGACTTTTATATTTACAGAATGAGCAATTTTGATTTAAAGGATTTTTTTCACCCTCTAAAAGTACCTGGACCCATTTCTTAACCCTTGGCTCTGTTGTAGCAGATTGGAGGAACAAACTAATTTTTGCACTTATTCATGGTGTATAATTTGATAGGATTTACTTGCCCTAGCCAGCCTTCTTATCCGCCAGTTTACATTTGCTAGATTCTGTCTGCTTTAGCAGGAAAACTTTGAGAGTGGGAAGTTAAAAATTGCTTCTTTTCTATGTATGCCTTTTATGACAAGCTTTTTGCTTTTTTGGATTCCCCCAGGTGATTAGTTATTGTTATTTAAGCTTCTCAAGCACCGTGTTTCTGTCTCTGGGAAACCTTTCCTTCTTACTCATCATTGTGTCCCCAGTGGCTGCTACATTGCTTGGCAAGCATTAAGCACTCAGCCAATATTTGTTAAGTGAATGAATTAATACGGTCTCTTCCAGGGCTCTCAACTCTCCTTGAATTTGGTTCCTGTTTTTATATTTGTCTTGAGACTGAGTATTAGAATAAAATTGGGTCAGAAAGCTTCTAAATTGAGAAACTTAGCAATCATATACGTGTGACTGAGCACTGTAGTGGCATGTGGTCATTCTAAGACAAAACAGACCCTTACCTGGAAAAGGGTGCCTTTGCTAATTTCATCTCTGAGTGAACACAGTTCAAGACAAAGACTGGGTACCTGGCCAAGCAGCAGCTGGTGCATCTGTTGATAAAGGCTTGTGTAATTTGGGTCAATTATAGTAGTGCAGGCCAAAAGGAAAAAGCAAATCACTCTTCCTTTGCCCGTTTTTAATGGTAAATTAATTTAAGTGTGAAAGCATTTCTGCAGCTGCCACTGAAATGGGCAAATGTTATTCTAAAGAAATAGTACGTTTCAGAAACAAATTTCTCATTTTAACAGCCAACATATTTTGGCTGTTGTATTTGTTGGCAGACATTTCAAATATAGAAATATTTCTTTTAAATATCTTGGAGAGACTAGTGTTTGGAATTTTAACAACTAATCCTTCATCAGTGGTGAGATGCTACCCAACAGAAATGTGTAAAAATGCTTGTACGGTTAATGTTGCTTGAAACACTCGGCAAAAATACTTATAATCACAGTGAGATTTTACAGATATTTCCCAAACATTTCAGTCATTTCTGTCCTAAGAATTTTGCTGGTGTACATGCAACTATTTTGACCAAAGCTCAGTAGTTCAACTTTGTAAATTTAACAGAATTTCTCCATTCCCTCAACCCTCCTTTTTTCCCCAGAATTGTTTGGGACCAAAGTTCCTCTGAAACCTTGACAACCCAAGGAAAAAAGTCATTACAAATAGAAACAGGCATTTTTATCTTAAATACATATAGGAAGACAGTTTGAGCACAATTCAGTGTTCTATAGCCAAGAAGTCTGGCCATTTGTGAGGAAAAGAAAATTCTTGTCAAAAATGGAAGAAAAGGGAACAATTCAAGTGGGGATATCTAAGAAGGAAATTGTAACTGTCGTTTAAAAAAAAATCGGTGACTTGGGAAGTCCTGAATTTCAAAATTATTTTTATTTATGTGTGTATAAAAGTGTCCTTGTAAAGTGTATTCTCTGAATTTTGGTTTGCTTATTTATTCATTTAGGTTCTTTAATTTGCTTATTTCCCACTTTATTCACAAAAGATTTAAGATGACCACAACAAATATGGATACGGTCAGGTATGATATGTCAATAAAAAGTAAAAACCAAAAAACAAGACAAAAGCCAGGGAAAAACAAACATCATGAGGGCCTGCATAACTGCTACAATTTGACCTCAAAGTTAGCTGTGTTTCTTCATGGTCAAAGTGAAAAAACAAAAATTAATCATGTGGTTCTTATTTTCAGAAAGGAAAACAACAACAAAAACCCAACCTGTTTCTCCAAAGAAATGAATGTTTTCTAGCACTAAATTCTAAAAAAAAAAAAAGAAAGAAAGAAAGAAAGAAAGAAAAAGAATGATGGAGCTGCTTCAACAGGGTTGCCAAGTTTTTTCATCTATTTGTTTTTAATGTTCTCTCACACATTAATTATGTACTTACTTTGTGCCATGCAGTATGCTAGGTCATAAGGAGCCTGCTGTCTAGAATCTGAAGAAGACCCAGAGCCAAGGCATCTGCTCCAAAGGGACAGGTGGGCTTATTGATGGAGCTTCTGAGGAATGGGTTTCTCCATGTTAGCTGGTGTTTCAAGTTGGCATTCAGGAGCCGCAGCCTCTAAATTGATGCCAGGATGTTTACAGTATATTCCAGTGTGAAATGCCTGGAAGGAGCAAACAGGAACTGGGCGATGGGAGTCAGGGCTCCAGCCAGCTTGGCTGGGGTGCAGGGCTGGGGTTATTCCCGGAGTGGGGACCAGAGATAACTTCTTTGGGGAAGAAGGTCAATTCTGCTAAAGCCAATTTACTGAATAACAAGCTGACCTAATTACTTACTTCTGTTCGTTATTTGGAAAGTTTAAGCAATTCGTGTAAGACACAGTGATTTTAACAGTTTTTTGAAGATGTGTGTGGTGTTAAAGGTGGCTTCTTTTCATTGCAGTGAGCTGGCATTTTATGGAATACTCGATTTATATTTGCCCTGCTGTAATGGGAGGGGGCTGGGGCAGAGAGAGAGAAAAAACACCCTGCAGAGCCTGGACTGCTAATCAACAAGAGAGAGGCGGTTGAAGGGCAGGGCATGGGGAGGAGATCAGGGAGAGACAGAGTCAGAATATCCTTGTGAGTTGTATGTATCATTAAAATATATATATTCTTGAGTGCAAAGAACTCTTAAGAATATATTTTTCTTATGAATAATGATAGGGCAATTTATTATGTCCTTCAGTACCTTCTCCCTCTCTCTCTCTCTCTCTCTCTCTCTCTCTCTCTCTCTCTCTCTCTCTCTCTCTCTCTCTCGCTTTTCCATACCCCACTGGAGGCATCGTTAATCCATTGCTTCTAGGCAAGACTCCATGGATTCAAGGTCTCCATGGGAATGAGGCTACAGGTGGCATGCACTTAGTACAAGAAGAGGGGCAGGTGGACAAACTGGCAGAAGCGATGAAGTAGCTCACAGTCATTCTTCATGTTTTAAGTATGCTTCCGCATGTTGTCTAAAAATTGGGTTCTTTTCTAGAGCTTAGAACTGGAATCTAGACATCTTCAGGTGACTTGACATTGAGAAATATTTTTAAATCTCATTTACTGAAAGCATATCGACTTCCATTTTCCAGTAGTAAGTTCTTGCATTTGTATTTCATTATTTTCAGCATGCCACCTGTTATCTTGTCCATACAGAAAGTCTGGGTTAATTTAACTCACTTAATTGCACCTTCCCTTACTCCAGAGAATGTTTGAAGTGTTTATAGCGAAACAAAATTCAATAGAATAAAAAAACAATAGATGGGGACATTGCAGTGGAGAAAAAATAAGGGTAGATAGATAAAGCCAGTAGGAAAGCAACTTGTTTTCCCTCAAGTTGTTTGTAGTTGCTAGAGCTGGGCTATCCCAGCCAAAAAAAAGAGAAAGAGAGAGAGAGAGGGAAACTTTGTTTATAAAAATAACATGGTTGTTAGATTAAAAGAATAAATGTTCAGGATCACAGTTTTTCTTGGTACCGAGGCTGAGAGAATTTTCTGTAGCACGTTCTCATAAAAGAACACTGTGTGGCTTATGGACTGTACTGAACTCTCGTGGAAGAAGCACACTGAAGACTGTTTCCTAGAACAACCTGCTCGGTAAGGTTTACGGGATTACACCAGCATGCATTGCAATAAAAGCAGTTTTCTGAGGGGATAGTCGGTGCAGTTCAGGTTCACAGCTCCCTGATGGCTGCACAGGATCCAAAGACAACATCCAGGAGTAGGTGGACTCAGTCTTTTAGGCATTTCTCCATGAATATTATTTCTTGTAATCCAGTGTTTTTCAGTGTACAGAAGAGAAATTTGGGTTACTTTTCCGGGAACCTGAAAGTCTATGAGTTGGCTCAGACAAAATCGTCACCCTCATTTCACAGATGCAGAAACAGGACCTCGGAGAAGCTGATGATTTTACAAGGCCCTGTGGTTGGTTGGTCAGTGGCAGAGCTGAGACTAAAGCCAGTTCTTCCGACTCTAAGTCCCTATAGGGCTCTTTCCACTGTTTCATCTTTCTTCTCTAATTTAAGTAGAATTCTGAAGTGATTTTAAAGTGTTAAAATTGAGTATTTTAAACATCCTTTTTGTACTCTCTACTGAGATGTTAAATTCTTAGTAGAAAGAAAACATTCACTATCATGCTGAAGTCTCATCCCTTCTGAAATTGGTGGGTTTTATTCCTGAGCACCTTTATGGTTTTTATTTTTATTTTTTAAAAAGATTTTATTTATTTATTTTTAGAGAGAGGGGAAGGGAGCGAGAATGAGAGGTAGAGAAACATTAATGTGTGGTTGCTTCTCATGCGCCCCCTACTGGGGACATGGCCCGCAGCCCAGGCCTGTGCCCTGACTGAGAATTGAACCAGAGACCCTTTGCTTCACACTCAATCCACTCAGCCACACCAGCCAGAGCTATTTTGTTATTTTTACCACATATATATGTTTGTGTTTAAAATTTACATAAAGTACATACATGATGTCATAGTATATCAATCATTTTGTATTGCTCTCCCCTTTCCAACTTTATAGTTTTGATATATTACCTTGCTGATATTGGGTGTCTTTTCATTTTAGGTGTGGAATAGTTTTGCCTTGTATGAATCAAGCACCCACAGTTTATCCTTTCTCCTGCCAATGGGATTCGAATATTTTCACTTCTTTCTGTTACAAACAGTTCTGCCATGAACATTCTTGACCATGTCTCCTTGCGTTCATGTGCAATTTAGGGCATTTTTCAGTTGGCAGAAATTAATTAACTCACCAACAGTTGATGATCCTACCTGAGCATCAGGCAGATGCAGACGCCACCTGGGAAAACCTTGCACCCAAAATGTTGTTTGGGTCCCTTTGTAGCCAGTGCTGATTGTAGTCACTGCCCTCCATCTCCCTTTGCGTCTTTCTGGTTGATTGGTTCAGGTTCTTGAGTCTTACCTGTTCCAAGCGCCGTTCATTTTCTAAGGGCCCTGTGTCCCCTGGCTCCCTCTGCTCCCAAGAGATAATAATTTCGCTTACTATTTTCCTGATCAAAATGAGGTCATCCAGTGAGAGCTCCCTAAATCCTCTCTCCCACCCAAACTTCTCAGCATTTTCATCCAGAACAGTCAATGTGTTTTGCAAGCCGCAGATTCTTTATGGAATGAGTGGAAGTAAACATTATTAAAAAGTTTCTCAGACCCCAAAGTGGAACTTTGTCTTAGTAGGAGATGTACCATCTTCAAAATCACTGATTCAAATACTCTTCATCTAGCTTAAATCCTACTCTCACTGTAATAGTTCTTGAACTTCACTGAGACATCAGTCTGCATGTGCTCTCATTCCGTCTCTTCACCCCTTTCCTGTCTGCGTCCTGTCTTTGCACTTCTTCCAGCTCCCAGCTCCCGCCCTGGACACCTCTCCCACAGCCTGATTGTTTCCTGCCCAGGTCTGCTGCATTGCTGTCAGCCTGGGAACCCTCCTTTATTTCTCCTGTGTTCAATATCCAGGTGGTTTTTCTAATTTTTAGTTTAGTTTTTTTATTTTGTTGGAATACTTTCTTTCCTCTTCCTGGGTTTACTTCCTTATTTTGTTGAAGTAACTCTTCCCGTAGCTTTCTAAGAGTAAATACATAGAACAGAACTTTTTTAAAAGCCTTGTATAAAGGTCTGTCCAGAAAAAGTCCACCAATGTTAATATAGTGAGAATGGCTTGCATAACATCGATGTACCCTGGCAGCCAAGGAGAATGGACTGGAATGTGCACGCACAAACAATGACAACTTCATTGTACTTACTAGTCAGTGGGGGCAGAAGACACTGTTGAGAGAGCATGTGTGCTGTGTGGCTGTTGCATGTAAAATGAATGTGCGAGTAGAGCAATGAATCTGCATCAGATTTTGTGTTGGCTTGAACATTGCTCCATGGACACTATCCGGATGATTCAGAAGGCTTTCAGGGACAGTGCAGTGACTGCTGTGCAAATAAAAGTGTGACACAAATGCTTCAAAGTCACAGGAAGATCAGGACCATGTAAACTGTGTTTTTTGTCTGGGGAGTGGTTGTCTGTTTGGCCTCCAGGCCAAACAGTTGATAAGGACTGCTACCTCAATGTTCTTTGTAGGTTGAGAGATGCAATATGATGAAAATGGCCACAGCTACGGGCAACTGGTGATTGGATGCTTCATCACGACGACATACCCACTCATGTAGCATGTCTCATGCAGAGCTTTTAGGGAAACATCAAATCACTCAAGTGACTTAGCTCCCCTACAGCCCAGATTTGGCACCCTGCAACTTCTGGCTTTTCCCAAACTAAAATCACCTTTGAAAGGAAGGAGATTTTGTCAGTGAGATTCAGGAAAAAGCAAAGGGGCAGCTGATGGTGATTCCAATGAAGGGTTTTGGAGAGTGTTTTGAACAGTGAAAGACATGCTGGGAGAACTGTGTGAGGTCCCAAGGTGCCTACTTTGAAGGGGACTGAGGTGTCATTGTCCTGTGTACAGTTGTCTATTTTTCATAATACATGGCTGGATACTTTCGGGACTGATCTCATATGTCAGGAAATGACTTTTTTCCTATCCCTAACACTTGATTAATACTTTAGCTGGATATAAATTATAGGTTGAAAATGATTTTCTATATCATTTTTAAATATTGTGGTAAAATATTCATAACAAAATTTACCAATTTTACCTTTTTTTTTTTTAAATATATATTTTATTGATTATGCTATTACAGTTGTCCCATTTCTCCCCCATCTTTCCCCCCACCCTGCACACCCTCTCCCACCCACATTCACCCCTTTAGTTCATGTCCTTATGTCATAAGTTCTTTAGCTTCTACATTTCCCACACTATTCTTGCCCTCCCCTGTCTATTTTCTACCCACCATCTATGCTACTTATTCTCTGTACCTTTTCCTCCCCTCTCTCCTCCTCCCACTCCCCTGTTGCTAACCCTCCATATGATCTCCATTTCTGTGGTTCTGTTCCTGTTCTAGCTGTTTGCTTAGTTTGCTTTTGTTTTAGGTGTGGTTCTTAATAGCTGTGAGTTTGCTGTCTTTTCACTGTCATATTTTTGATCTTCTTTTTCTTAGATAAGTCCCTTTAACATTTCATATAATAAGAGCTTGGTGATGATGAACTCCTTGAACTTGACCTTATCTGAGAAGCGCTTTATCTGTCCTTCCATTCTAAATGACAGCTTTGCTGGAAAGAGCAATTTTGGATGTAGGTCCCTGCTTTTCAAGATTTCAAATATTTCTTTCCAGCCCCTTCTTGCCTGTAAGGTCTCTTTTGAGAAATCAGCTGACAGTCTGATGGGAACTCCTTTGTAGGTGACTGTCCCCTTATCCCTTGCTGCTTCTAGAATTCTCTGCTTCATTTGAATCTTGGCTAATGTAATTACGATGTGCCTTGATGTGTTCCTCCTTGGGTCCAACTTCTTTGGGACTCTCTGAGCTTCCTGGACGTCCTGGTAGTCTATTTCCTTTGCCATATTGGGGAAGTTCTCCTTTATTGTTTGTTGAAATAAGTTTTCTACTTGTTGCTCTTCTTCCCCTTCTGGGACCCCTATAATTCGGATGTTGGGACGTTTAATGATGTCCCGGAGGTTCCTAAGCCTCTCCTCATTTTTTTGAATTCTTGTTTCTTCCTCGTTTTCTGTTTGGTTGTTAATTTCTTCCTTCTGGTCCACTCCATTGACTTGAGTCCCAGTTTTCCTTCCATCTCTATTGGTTCCCCATGTGTCTTCCTTCATTTCACGTATTGTAGCCTGCATTTTTTCATCTAGTTTGTGAGCAAAATCAACCAATTCTGTGAGCATTTTGATGACCAGTGCTTTGAACTGTGCATCTGATAGGTTGGCTATCTCTTCACTGCTTAGAGGAATTGACTCCGGCGTTTTCATTTTTTCTCCAGTTTGAGCCATTTTTGGTGGGGTTTTTTGTTTTGTTTTGTTTTGGTTTTAGTCTGGTCGCAGCTATTACGTATGAGGGGTGGAATCTTAGCAGCCCAGTCGCTGGGTTGTGATGCTGTTGGTGGGGGCGGGGTCTGAGAGGGAACAATGGCTCCTGCTCAGCTCTCTCCTGGATTCAGTCCCTTCCGCCACTTCCCCTCTGCCTGGACCATCTGCGTGCGCGAATGTGGGACCCCCTGGTCAGCCAGCTACCTTGTGCGTCCTCACTGAATCTGCACAGTTGCCCGCCTGTGCCCGGGGTCCGCCAGCTGCCGCCTGTGTGCCCCAGGACCGCCAGCCACCGCCCGTGCACCTGGGAACTACAAGCCGCTGCTACTTGCGTTCCTGGGTCCGCACCTCCACTTTTTCCTACTGCGACTCCGCCCCTCTTACCGGGTCTGGATGAATGGTTGTTGGACTTCCGTACAGTTCAATTTTCTATCAGTTCTGGTTGTTTTCTTGTTTCTAAATATTTGTTGTCCTTAATTTTGGTTGTGAGAGGAGGCACAGTGTGTCCGCCTACACCTCCATCTTGGCCGGAAGTCCCCAATTTTACCATTTTTAAGTGTACAGTTTGCTCCATCCAATCAGTCAGGAAACCTTGTGGGCGCCGTTTCTGGGAGGTGCTCAGAATCTGACCCCCGATCGCTCCTGCAGCCCAGGTCTTGGCCATCATCATAACTTTCCTCCCAGCACTTTATTATGGAACTTCTCAAATACACAGCCGAGCTGAAAGAATTTTAGACAAACACTCGTGTTCTCAGCACCTAGATCTCACCTTTACTCTTTTACCATACTTGCTTTCTCAGGTCGTGATTCCCTAGCCCTCCATCCAGGACTCCGTAATCGCCTCTTACTAGTCTTCCTGTGTCATTCCTTGCCTTGTCTTTTGTTCTCAGCACATCAATCTGGGTGATAATTTTGAAACCTGCCGTGTTTTTCAGACCATAAGATGCACCTAGGCTTTAAAGGAGGAAAATAGGGAAAAAATTTTGAAGCAAAAAAATGTGGTAAAATATTTAATAACATAAATAACATAATATTTCACCAATGTCAATGTAAACAACTCAACAGGAGCATTAACAACCATTATGCCTCCCAAATTTGGCGGGGGCAAGGGAGGAAAGTATGTTGTATAGTCTGAAAAATATTATATTTCCCCTCTGCTCAAAACAGATGTGGCTACCTGTTTCTCTTCTACTAATTCTGTAATCTTTACGATCCTAAAAGGGAAAATTGCCTTGGTACCTTTCAGATTCCTGTGGAATTGTGAATTCATACTGAGTTTCTGTGCAGTGTTATGTCACTTGCATTACTCAGGATGAAACTGACTTTTGTCCTTCGGAGGGAATAGACCCTGCTGCTTGTTCAGGACGGCTGTTCCTGCCAGGGTAGTTTTCTTGCATTTTGCTCTCCATTTGAGCATGTTTGTGGGAATGGATGTTTATAAGCGAGGCTAAGTCTGATTTCATGAGGGTTTTCTAGAATGAATTCTGTCTAATAGAATATGACTTCTTGCTTTAATATTATTAATAACCTAATGAGTAAAGAAAAAGCTAGCGAAATGTGTTACCAGCATGCAGAACAAAATCTTTAAACTACATCTCTCATTATACATTGTAATGGGAAGGAGTTAAGTGGAAGAATGTTGATTCTGTGTGTAACATCGTGAAGCCTTTTATGACTTTAAAATCAAGTTCATCTAATGGTGTCGTTTCTAAAAACATTCAGTTGTTATCAATTTTTCTTTTGTTTCCTATATTTGCCAGTTCCTTCAAGTTCCTTTTTTGTATTTGTTTCGATTTCTTTTATTCTTGGAGACTCTCTGTAAACGTCTGATAATCTTTGGCTGTCCACTCATTTAAGAGTGAGGAACGAAAAGGCCAATTCCTGGAATTTCACAGTAGACTGATTTGCCGGGGAACTGACCTTTCTATCAAGGAACCCCATATAGCAGTAGCTGGAGGTCTTTTCTAGGATGTCTTTTGCTTTTTCCAAAAAAGGATCCTTTGAAATCCAACCTGTGGGTAGAGGTAGGGTTCTTGGGAATAGGTCTGGTTGCCAGTGCTCTTGGAATAGGTGAGGTACTTGCGGGCCAGGGGTTCTACTACTACTGTTCCTGTGCAGACAGACTTGTCTAAAGTCTTGCGATCAAACTTCCCTTCAACAAACACCCTGTGCCATTCATTTTCAGACCTATGCCTCATCTTCAGCTTCTGCGGTATCTCTTGCTTCAATGTCCCAAACCTCTTAGGGTTTCTTTCAAAGCTAGGGGTGGGGAAGGTGGACTTAGTAGGAAACACTGGACTCTTTGGTAGCAGTTCAGGAACCAAGTAATGAAGTCATGGGGAGAGGTGATAGCAAAAGGAATGAAGGGATGTATATGGGGGGAAAACCCAAGCCGTTGTCAGATGTCTCCAGGCTTTTTGGGAGACTGGTGACTTGGTGGTAGCAAAGGCCAGGGGATTTTTTGCTCAGGGAAATTACAAACTGCAGAAAAATTGAGTGTGGAGTGCAAGGGAAGAATTTCTAGGTTAAAATGTGCTGATGGAAATTAAAAATAATTACTTCCTGAGGACACACTTTCTAGATCTGTGCAGATTTAACATATCAGATTTTGTAGCATTGGAAGTTTTCATCCTTAGTTTTTTTTCACTCTTTATTTTAGATTTATGGCTAGCTATTCATTTTTACTGCTGATAAAGAAACTGGGTAATCCTGATAGATAATTTCGGGTTATAATAAATACCATTTATATACCGTAGGAACTGTCCCACAGAAAGCACTCAATAAATGTTAGCTGTTACTGCAGTTTTTTAGTTTAATGAGCTTTTTTGTTGAATTTCAACAGCCACCCTTATAAGTATTACCATTCCCATTCTATAGCAGTGGACACTGCAGTTCAGAACATTGGGACTTGGTCAAGGCCAACAGAAGGCTCTGTTAGGGAAGTGGCTGCATTCACTCAGAATGCTTTTATCATGGTTGGAGTGGGAGATTTAGGGCACTGTTGGTATTGGCCGGTGAGACAGCAAGCACAGCGGTATTGTATCCGGACCATGGTACATGTTTGTTTTCCGAAAGTGTAGTGAATAGATAGGATTGCTTGTCTTGGCATTTGGTGGTGGTTATTAGAAAAATAAAGTGCCTGAAAGGAGACAATAGAGTAGACTTTAAAAATAATCTGGTCTGGGAATTTGTACTGATTGCTTCTGGTTAAATGATGATGAAAAAGTAAGTAATAACAGAGTTAGGAAAAGTTAATGGGAAAAAGATGAAGAAACTTATTGTAAATGTGGCACCGACTTCCTTCTGTGAGCTTGTAAACAGATCAGCGTTAATAATTGTCGGTTGCTAGGAATAACTCTATAACTTGAGTGACAGAAGGGAGACCCTTCGGATTTCATAGGTGGACCGTAAATAACTTGGTGCAGTCCAACAATAGAAACTAAAAAAGAGAATGAGGGAGGCCCCCCCAGGGGAAAAGCTACCCTTTACATCACTCCGTTAGAGAATAACTTCAGTGTACTTAACTGCATCCAGCTACAATGCACCTCCTGCTCAGCCTCGGAAGATAAAATAGGTGTCCCTTTCTCCCTATGGCCATAGTGATTTTCCCAGTGCCATTAAACTGGGGGGGCTTGTTAGCAAACTGTGTAATAATGAGACAGTAAGAGACTCTGTGAGCTACCGGGAGGCTTATAGGAGTCTTTATGAGAAATTTTTGATAAACTCAGAATTTTCCTAATATTTCATTTGTATCAAGAGAGTATTTTTCTTCTTATGAAGGTTTCACAGTATATGGATTAGACAACTGACCCTGAACCAAGTGGTACCTGCGTCCCCATTTTATTGTTGTTTTATTAAATAAAAGCAAAAACCTTTTTCTTATTACAGTAGAAGTGTGCGTTCATCTGAAATTTTTTAAATGCAGGTAAGCAAAAGAAAGAAAATGAAAACCATCCATAATCTAATTCATTAGAAATAATCTTTCTTCAGATTTCATTTTGAGTTGAAAAAATTTTAATCATAATAATCCAAAGTAAATGCCAAGATTTCTTCAAAAAGGGGAAATTCTCTAGTGTTTTGAAGCGTTAGAGATACCAGAGACATATTAAGATGTATTGTATAAGCAAACCACAGTCATTTCAAATAGCTTTCGCCATTTGTAAACATGTATGTATTAATTCACATGATTCCACTTGACCTTAGTCTCTTTAATGCCACTACATTAATTCTTTACCCAGTCTTTGGTTCTGTGTCTGAAGATGGTCCATTATTCACTTTGAAGAATAGTCTCATTTATTTCCATTCTGAAATAAATGATGCTTGTTCCGTAGTTGTGTGTAACTTTGAAAAGGAAAAGTAAAACTGTGGGAAGGGCTCTTTTGCACCGCGATTCTACCTGAGAAAGCAGTGCTTGTGCTCTGAGTACAAATGTTAGGATGGCCCCCAGAGATCTGGGTTGATAGACCTTTGGGTTTGGGCAAGCCCTCATTCCTTTCTGCCTTCTGTTTTCATAGTCTCTGTAGCTTCTCAATTTAGATCCTGAGAAATCTCTCAAAGCTTTTCTTCTCTACTGTTTCAGTTTTTCACGGGCCCCATTTGGCAAATAAAGTCCTCTCTAGAGATTTCTCACCAAAAAACAATTGTGTTGGAAATGTCATAGATTGTTCATGTCCGTGAGTCACGTGTATACATTCTTTGGCTACTCCATTTGCTATAAGGTACCTTATATCTGCATGGCTCTGTTTTTATTTTTAATACAAATACATTTGCTACCTTGTATTTGATGAACACTGAATGATAGTGAATGGCTTGAAGGTATTATCTGAATAATGCTCATGGGACTATCTGGGGTGAAATACTGATTTATACTAAGTACACTCTGGGAAGGCACGTCTGTTTCCAGCTTCAGGTGATGGACATTCCTCCTTTGTTTCTACAGCACCTTCTGCATACATTTCTGAAAGCATATTGCCCAATATTTTGTTCATCATTTGCAGAAGGTTAAATTCCTTGATTATATTATGCTTGTTTGTTTGTTTTGTTGATTAGCTTCCTGTTAAAGGTGAGATCATATGGTATTTGTCCTTCACTGCCTGGCTTATTTCGCTTAGCATGATACTCTCCAATTCCTTCCATGCTGTCGCAAAGGGTAGGAGCTCCTTCTTTCTTTCTGCTGCATAGAATTCCATTGTGAGTGGGAGGGGAGGGAATTTCAGGGGAAAAGGGGAACGGTTTAGAGCAACAAGTATAAAGGACTCATGGACAAAAACTATGGGGGGTGGAAATGGGAGGAAGGTGGGGAGGGCTGGGGTGGTGGGCTGGGGCAGGGTAAAAGACAGAAAACTGTACAATATCAACAATTAAAAAATACTGATTAAAAAAAAAGAAAAAAAGAAAATCAAATTGCAGAACCATGTTACATTAGCCAAGTTCAATAAAAGATGCAAATGGAATGCAAAAAAAAAAAAAAAGGAAAAAAAGTGTATTTGCTGATGGACATTTATTAGGAAAGACATAGGAATTTAAGCAGTTGTTGCATTAAAGATAATAAAAAATAAAATTTATTTAATGCTAAATGAATCCTTTAACCTTAAAAAAAAATTCCTTGAAAGTGGGGTTTAGCACATATAAATACTTGTTGCATAAATGAAGGAGAAAAGAGTAAGTGAAATTTGACAGAGTTGAAGTTAACTCTGAGGTGCCTACCTGTACGGGTTAAGAACTTGAAGTCTCAAACCAGTGTGGGCTCCGGTGTGAGCTTCCTCACTTCTTAGCTGTGTGTTCTTAGACAACTGTGTGTGGCATTTGTGTGTCTCAGTTTTGTCTTTTCAAATACAGTGATAATTGAAGTACTTAACTCATGGAATTTTAAAGATTAAATGAGGTTATATATGCAAATTACTTGGAACAGTGCCTATAGATAGTAAGTGCTATGAAAGTGTTTGCTGCTATTATTATCCTTTTTTGTTTGTTTAAATAGCCTTAGCATGGAATAGAGGGTGCCCATGGGCAATTCACTCTGGAACTCAGTTTCTCTCCTGGCATGATGAAGAAGTGGTTTGTCTTCCGTTTGGGTTCAGGAGCCCTTGGGTAAGGGAAGAGGGAGAGGAGGTCCTCAGTACATTAAAAACTGAGGACATTTGTGCCTTTATCAATCTTCAGGCTGTACAGGCTCACTTGAGCTAATAAACAGCTTTTCATTTTGATAAAATCCTATTAACTCAGTATAGTAACACTGTTACCTCAGGCGGGCTCTGATTCATTTTTAATTCAGAAGATAAAACAATTATTAATTAATAAACAGTTTATCTGGAAGGTAAAATCTTTAGTAACAGTGGTCTGTGGGAGAGATAATAAAAGGGTTTTGGATACTAAACAGAGTGGGGAAGATAGGATTGAAAGATTTTTGAAGCCTGGCTATATAGCATTAATTGTTTAATGATTTTTATTCTTTGTAGTTTAAAGTGGTCTATTGGATATTTAATATAATTATATCGAGCTGTTGGCCTATTTTTAGTATCCCCCAGCATTTTATTTATTTATTTATTTATTTAAAGATTTTATTTATTCACTTAGAGGGGAAGGGAGGGAGAAAGAGAGAGGGAGAGAAACAGCAATGTGTGGTTGCCTCTCACATGCCCCCACTGGGGACCTGGCCTGCAACCCAGGCATGTGCCCTGACTGGGAATCGAACTGGCGACCCTTTGGTTCACAGCCTGAGCTCAATCCAGTGAGCTACACCAGCCAGGGCTCCCCCAGCATTTTATTATGAAGAGTTCTAATATATAGCAAAGTAAAAAATTTTACAGTGAATGCCCTTACCGCTAACACATAGATTCTACCATTAATGTTTTGCTATACTTACTTAGCTCCACATCCGTCCGTTCCTCTATCCATCTATTTTCTAATACATTTTATATTTTTGTATGTGGTTAGCTTTATTTAGGTAGGAAAGTCATCTGTATGAGAAAAGTCAGTGTTTTGTTCTTAGCCCCTAGGATACTGATAGTGGCATATGCATATAGGAGGCAGTACTTTTAAAGAGTTGCAGAATAAGAATTACTCTTACTGGAAGGGTTCTTAAAGAGTCAAATTGGGAGGGAAACAATTCAGTTTAATAGATAACCCACCAAAACATTCTTTTTGGTATAATCTTTTTAGTTTCACTTTGTAAGCTATGCAGGGTCAGCCCTTGCTGTTTCCAGTAAATGGCAACATTTATGGAGAAGAAATGGAATTAAGTTAAATAAAAAGTTTAAAAAAAATTTCTGCAGGATGAAGGTTAATGATAAAATATACAAACATGCTTAAGATACAAGTTTGTGTCAACTTGACTTCCCCTAGACCATATACGGAATCTAACGGCGTAGCTTTCCTTTTCACCAGGAGTTCAGACTCCACAATGCTGGCTCTTTGGGAGTCGGCCAGCAACTCCAATGAGCATGAATAGGTCATAGGGCAAAATCTTGGTTATGATTCAGAAAAGAAGGCGTAGTCACTTTGTTCCCCTTGAACTAAGGAAACATTCATTAGAAGACTCTGATTGTTTGGGAGGGTGGTTTTTGGTTTCTGTTCACTGCTTCTGCATGTTTATTAGAAATGCAGAACTGCAGAGTTACTAATGAGCATTTATCCCTTTGACTTTCAGTTCCACTTCTTTAACTGAGATGGACATGATATAATCTCAACTGAGTCGAATGATGGCATCCAGCCCTGTGCTTCCCACCGAAGATGAACAGGTTTCCTTGGGCATCGATGATCTCCATATTTCACTGCAAGGTAATTAGGATGGGGTCCCCACCCATGTCAACTGTGGAACCCTTACCCTCTCTATTCACAAATCATATTGCTTTCTGTCTCTCTTACGTATTTTTCCAGTTGGAGAACCTTTCAGTATACTACCTAGATGTTCTATTGCTATCTCAGCCCTCTAGAAAGTAAAGAATACCTGGAAGGAATTTGGTATCTCAGTTTTTCACTCTGAGTGTTTGTATTTTCTTTGCAGTAAGCATTAAATAGCTACCATAATTTGTTTGGCATTGTTTACACTTGTTTTGCATCTTTGCACATAGCTTTATATATGCATATATGTATGTATATATGTATTTTGTATTTATTCAGTCATTCATTATTAAAATTTTTTTTTCAATTACAGTTTACACTTAATGTTATTGTATTCATTTCAGGTGTACAGCATAGCAGTTAGACAATCATATACTTTATAATGTGTTCCCCCTGGTATTTCCAGTACCCAGCTGGCACCACACAGGGTTGTTACAATATTATTGACTGTATTTCCTATGCTGCACTTTTATATCCCCATGACTATTTTATAACTACCAATCTGTACCTCTCAATCTCTTCACCTTTTTCATCCAGTTCCCCAATACCCTTTCCCTCTGCACATTGCCTCTTTTAAATGTACACCCTATTTTGTACTAATAGAAAGGAATAGTAGTACTATAAATGAATTGGCGATGTTTCAATTGTGCTTCTTGTGAAATTTGGCAATATTTGTTTTGTACTTTGAAAACGCATTAGTTACTAGGCTTTCCACCTTTGCTGATAAAGCAAATCTTGGAGGTGAGTAGTTGGCTAGTATAGAAGAAATAAGGCTATAGCAAGTTTTTGCAAACATTTATGTAGCTATGTATTTTAAAGTAATTTTAAGGTTGTGTACAGTATTATGCAACATTCTTAGGATGTAACTTAGAAGCCATAAATTTTGAGTCATTTATTATTTTTATTTTTAATTTTGTTTACTTATTAATTTTTAATTGAGGTATAATTGACATGCAACATTGTATTAGTTTTAGGTGTACAACCTAATGATTTGATATTCATATATTTTATGAAATGGTCACTACAATAAGTCTAGTACTATACATATCACTATACATATTTACAGAATTTTTTTTCTTGTGATGAGAACTTTTAAGATATATTCTCTTAGGAACTTTTAAATGCACAATAAAGTATTATTAACTATAGTTGCCATTTTGTGCACTACATTTATGATAAGATCCCAAAATGACTTTCTCATATTTTCTTTTTAATTAAAAATGTGTTTTGAGTGATTAGATTCTTGAGTTTGGGGTCAATAGCTATTGCAAAAAAACTATATCTGTATGTATCGGACTTTTAAAAATAACTATCATGTAATTCGTATAGACTAAGAAACATGTCATATGCTGAGAGGTGGTACACATCCAGAGTAGAAAACTGAATGGTTGAGAGGAAAAAAATTATAAATCGGAAGTCTGGTTTTTACCTTTTTTGTTTGTTTTGACATTTCTATTCAATGGCTTCCCGCCACGTGTGGGGTGAAGCCTAGATCCTTCGTGTGGCTCACAGGCTCTTCCTTCTGGTGCTGGCCTTTCTCTCTGCCCTCATCCCCCACCTCACCCCACAATCGCCGCTCTAGCACCATGGCTCCCTTAAGGCCACACTCCCCCTGCCTGTCTGCTTTTGTTCAGGTTGTCCCCTCTGTGGCCCCCCAGCCTCCTCTTCCCACTGGGAGAAGTCCTTCTCAGCTGTCCCTTCTCTGTCCCTTATCACTCCCAAAGTCAGCCAGACTCAGTCTTCTGAGCCTTCCTCTTTCTTCGGCTGAGATTTGCAGTGCCTCCTCTGTTCTCCCATCGTCCCTATTTTAACACTGACAGTGTTGTAGTTAATGTTTTCGCCTCCACTGCAGGGTGCGCTCCCAGACTTTTACGTGCATGCTCCAGCACTCTTACGTGCATTATCTCTTTGATCCTCACCGTGTGATTGTGTTTTTTTCTGCAAGGCACAGAGAAGGATGCCATCCCTCAGGAAGATGGAATACTTTCCCAGAGTCACACAGCTAGTGAGCAGCAGAGCTGGGTTTTGACCTGGAGGGTAGTTTTCTTTCCACTGCACCACCCCCTCTCGGCTCCCCCCGTCCCCCCGCCCCTGACTCATTTCAAAGAACGATTTGAAAGGGAATTTCACTAAGAACTTTCTCTGGAAAATCCACTTAAATCTTAGCCCTATCCCAGTTAATCCATATTAAATTTATATAGTTAGTGTATAGATAGACATGTTCAAGTAACATTAATGATCTCAGGTTCACAAAAGTAGCGCAAGATAATTTAGCAAATTACTGAGAAATGAGTGGTTTCTTATACCTTGTTTTGAATTATACAGAGTTATACAGCCTGCCTTACAATAGGAGATGAGTATGGGATGTTTGCAATGGGAATGTGTGAAGGATCTTCACACCAATGGTGTGAAGGATTTTCCTTCATGATATGTTTCAAGGATCATGGTGCTGGGTGCATTACTGTACTGGGGAGAGGTGGGAAGCTAATAGTGTAGTGTGGTGAGGCCAACCCTGGGCAAGGACTGCTCACATTAACCAGGTACCCTGTGGGATATCAACAAAGAAGTTCTCATGACTATAGAAGGAAAGTTAACAGTGAAATGAAGAGATTTCCTGAGTTAAGTTTTATGTTACCAGCAGGTTTATACTGATTCTATCAGTCAAGTTGTTGAAAGAGAGAAAGGGAAAGAGAGAAAGGGAAAGAGAGAGAGAAGGAGGAGGAGGAGAGGGAGGGAGGGAGGGAAGAAAGGAAGGAAGGAAGGAACTTAGGAATTTGTATATGTTTCTGAAGGTAACTTTGGTTTCATAGCAGGATTACTAACTATTTGGACAAAAATTGACAGGCAGTGTTTTGTACATTTAGTGACTACTGAACTGCGGGATGTTGGCAACAGTCTTATTTACACAGTCTTATTTACCAAGTAGTATTACTTGGCCATAAAAAAGAAGGAAATTTTACCTTTTGTGACAGCATGGATAGATCTGGAGAGTATTATGCTAAGTGAAATAAGCCAGTCAGAGAAAGACAGGTCCCATGTGATTTTACTTATACATAGAATCTAATGAACACAAATAAACTAACAGACAAAATAGAAACATTCAGATATAGGGAACAGACTGACAGCTGTTAGCGGTGAAGGGAGTGTTGGGGGTTGGTAAAAAAGGTGAAGGGATTATGCAAAAAAAAAAAAAAAAAAAACCCCTCATATACACAGACAACAGTATGGTGATTATCAGAGGGAAAACGGGGTGGGGGAGGTAGAGAGGATAAAAAGGGGAAAAGTGGTGATGGAAGGAGACTTGGGGTGGTGAATACACAATACAATATACAACTTATGTATTATAGAATGGTACACCTGAAACCTATACAAGTTTATTAACCAATGTCACCCCAATGAATTCAGTAAGAAAAAAAACATTTGATTTAGTGCACTCTGTAAGTAGATTTGTATTTCACAAAATCATATGTGCTTAATGATCCTTGGGATAATACGAGAAAAGAGATTTTAGGTAATATGAGAGGCTCAGGATCACTGCTCAAAAGAAAGCTTTTTCCCCCTCAATTTAGAATCCTTTCTTTTTTTAGAGGCAGATAGAGGCCTATTTAATTTATAATGCCTACTATATATATTTCAACCAAAACATACCTAAGGTGAGGCAAACATGGCCACACCCTGACTTAGAATAATATGCCCCAGAAAATACTAAGGTGTATGCATTGAAATGTGGTGATTCATTGTTGATATGCTATGAAAACAGATATCCCATGTGCGCAGGACCAACAAGGAATCAGGCCTAAGAAATTAGGAAGTGCTTTGCTGAAATTCATAGAGCGGACAATAAAGAAGTTACTTCATCTTTTTTTTTTTTTTTTTGCTCAGCTTTTGTGTGATCTTGAAAAAATGTCTTTTTAAACAAATATTTTATTTATTTATTTTTAGAAAGGGGAAGGGAGGGAGAGAGGGAAACATCAATGTGTGGTTGCCTCCCGCACACCTCCTACTGGGGACCTGGCCAACAACCCAGACATGTGTCCTGACTGGGAATCAAACTGGCGACCCTTTGGTTCGCAGGCTGGCACTCAATCCACTGAGCCACACCAGCTAAGGTGAAAAAATGTCTTTATGAAAGGATTTATGAGGGCCCTTTTTGTAGGAAGATATTTGTGTTCTCTTAGTTTAGTGAGAATAGCCGTGAAATGGTTGGATTGTTGGAAAAGAAAGAACTGGCATTTGTGAATTTAAGCAGATAACTGTAAAAATAAAATTTAGTGCATTTTGTACTGCTATGGATAGCCCATATTTTAAATAATTTTGATATATGAAATTTCAGGCTATTAAAATGATAAACAAATGGCTGTCTTTAAAAGTTATTTGCTTTACCAAAGTGTCAATTATAGAATTTCTTTAAATATTTCCACCGGATTTCTTTTTTTTTCCAGTTTTTTTTTTTAATTGTTGATCTTGTATAGTTTTCTGTCTTTCACTCCCCACCCCCAGCCCACTGCCCCAGCCCTCCCCACCTCCCTACCATTTCCACCCCCCATAGTTTTTGTCCATGTGTCCTTTATACTTCTTGCTCTAAACAGTTCCCCTTTTCCCCTGAAATTCCCTCCCCTCCCCCTCTGGTCACTGTCAGACTGTTCTCAAATTCAGTGTCTTTGTTTATAGTATGCTTGTTTGTTTGTTTTGTTGATTAGGTTCCTGTTAAAGGTGAGATCATATGGTATTTGTCTTTCACTGCCTGGCTTATTTCACTTAGCATGATGCTCTCCAGTGCCATCCATGCTGTGGCAAAGGGTAGGGGCTCCTTCTTTCTTTCTGCTGCATAGAATTCCATTGTGTAAATGTACCACAGTCTTTTGATCCATTCATTAACTGATGGGTACCTAGGTTGCTTCCAACACTTGGCTATTGTAAATTGTGCTGCTATGAACATAGGAGTGCATACGTTCTTTTGGATTGGTGTTTCAGGGTTCTTAGGATATAATCCAAGCAGTGGAATTGCTGGGTCAAAAGGTATATCCATGTTTAGTTTTCTTAGAAAATTTCATACTGTTTTTCATAGTGGTTGTACCAGTCTGCAATCCCACCAACAGTGCACTAGGGTCCCCTTTTCTCCACAACCTCTCCAACACTTGCTGTTTGTTGCTTTGTTTATGAAGACCATTCTGACTGGTGTCAAGTGGTATCTCATTGTAGTTTTAATTTGCATCTCTCTGATAGCTAGCGATATCGAGCATCTTTTCATGTGTCTCTGGATCCTCTGTATGTCCTCCTTGGAGAAGTGTCTGTTCAAGTCCTTTGTCCATTTTTTAATTGGGTTGCTTGTCTTCTTAGAGTGGAGTCATGTAAGTTCTTTATATATTTTGGATATTAAACCCTTGTCTGAGGTATCATTGGCAAATATGTTTTCCCATACAGTTGGTTCTCTTTTTACTTTAATACTGTTTTCTTTAGCTGTGCAGAAGCTTTTTATTTTGATGAGATCCCATTTGTTTATTCTTTCCTTTATGTCCCTTGCTTTAGGGGATATATCAGTAAAAATGTTGCTGCGTGAAATATCTGAGATTTTCCTGCCTTTGTTATCCTCTAGGATTTTAATGGTATCACACCTTATATTTAAATCTTTTATCCACCTTGAATTTATTTTTGTGTATGGTGTAAGCTGGTGCTTGAGTTTCATTTTTTTGCACGTAGCTGTCCAGTTCTCCCAGCACCACTTGTTGAAGAGGCTATTTTTGCTCCATTTTATGTTGTTGCCCCCTCTGTCAAATATCAATTGACTGTAGAGACTTGGTTTTATTTCTGGGCTCTCTGTTCTGTTCCACTGGTCCATGTGCCTGTTTTTGTGCTAGTACCAGGCTGTTTTGATTACAGTGGCTTTGTAATACAGTTTGGTATCAGGTATTGTGATCCCTCCTACTTTGCTCTTCTTTTTCAAAATTGCTGCAGCTATTTGGGTTGTTTATGGTTCCATACAAATTTTTGAAGTGTTTGTTCTATGTCTGTGAAATATGCCATTGGTACTTTAATAGGTATTGCATTGAATTTGTAAATTGCTTTGGGTAGTATGGACATTTTGATGATATTAATTCTTCTGATCCATGAACACGGTATATGCTTCCATTTGTTTGTGTCTTCCTTGATTTCTTTCTTCAGTGTTGTGTAGTTTTCTGCATACAGGTCTTTTACCTCCTTGGTTAGGTTTATTCCTAGGTATTTTATTTTTCTTTTTGCTATATCAAATGGGATCCACTGGATTTCTTACCTGGAAAAATAATGGGTGCTTCCTTTTCTTTTATTCTAAGAAAAATAGTAAATGCATATTTTGTCTGTAGTAACATCTCTCTCTCCTAGGCTTTTCAGGTTGGGAACAGTATGTTCAGGGAACAATTCTCTGACATATTGGATTGATATGATTATTTTTTTTTTTTTTTTTTTTTTTTTTTTTTTTTTTTTTTTTTTTAAATTTTTTTTTTTCTTTTAGATTTTATTTATTTATCTTTAGAGGGGAAGGGAAGGAGAGAGGGAGAGAAACATCAATGTGCGGTTGCCTCTTGTATGTCCCCTGACGGGAACTGGCCTGGCAACCCAGGCATGTGCCCTGACTGGGAATCGAACCGCGATCTTTCGGTTCGCAGGCTGATATGATTATTAAAATAGTAAGGGAACAGGATGGATAAATATCACAGAATTTTCAAGTTAGAATGTATTTTCTTTGCTGTTCAATTTAATGTGAGACCAAAGTAGGAATCCCTTCAGAAGTATTCCTCTGGTTAAGATCTTTAAGGGAATTGAACCCATGAAGTTTGGGGATCTTGCTTTTAGGCAGTAGGTAACTATTGGGTCTTGAGAATGAGAGTACAGTACATGGTTACAAGTCGGAGTTGTGCATCAAGGAGATTAATCTGTTTTTGAGGTAAAGGAAGACTTAAAAAGGGCGAGAAAATGGAGTTGGAGAAACCAGTATGAAAGCTTTGCGTATATCTGGATGTGGGGCAGTAGTTGCCTAGAATGGAGTTATAGGAGCAAGTATGAAAGTATGAAACAGATATGAAAAGTATTAAGGTGGAAGACCCCCTGGGGCATCGCAACTATTGAACATGGTGTGAGGTAGAGCAGCTCCAAGGTTTAGGAGCTGAGCTGAGCTGAAGATAAGAGTGGTAGCACATACAATGTCCAAACTGTTAGCTGTCTTTTTATTTAGTGTGCTTTCACTTAGTATTTCAATAGCATGAAATAATAAGGCCATTAAATATTATTTTATATAATGTGCTTAGAATAAATTGTTGTAGGTAAAAGATACTATTTACAAAGGAACTTGTGAGAAACTCCTATGTCATGGAATGAGTAGAGCATGATACAGGTGGGGGACCCATGTGAAAGTCAAGTTAATAAGTGATATTCACTCATTGGTTGACTCAACTTGTGACATTTTAAATGACAGCTAGGGTAATTTTGAACTCTTTTGGACATCTTATATATTTCTGATCTTAGTTATTATTAGGTAAATATAATAATTTGTTGGCCATAAAAAGAAACGATAAATGTATATAACAGAAGCAAATTATTTTGTTTTAAAAAATGAGGTAGGCCAATACTTTAGAAAAAACGGCATCAGAGTACTGAATGTTATCATTAATTAGACACAGACTAGGAACGAGTGTGTATTCTATTACCTTTGCCACGATGCGAGGAGTTAACTTTCATGCAGTCTTGCCAAAAGGCTGGTGAATGGTTAACTGTCTGCAGGAACCTGTATAAAGCCATGTTCAGCCCAGTCACTGTGTCCTTTCAAACAATGCTTATATGTTTTATTTAGTGGTGTTATCATCTAGATGACCTATTTTAAAAGATTAAAAAACCCATTATGCCTTCTGGGTGGATATCATTACTTGGCAGGGCTCGGTAGTGAAATGTGAGTCCCTGTGGTTAGGTTATTACTCTATTTAAATTTATTTATTATTTATGACTACCCACCTGAAGGGAGGCTTTTAATTTATATATTATTTTAGTAACGTTAGAAATTATTTGTGTTCAGTGGGTGAGATTATAAGCATAATAATGTGATGTAGTGTTTAATTTTATTCAGTTATTCAGTATGTGCCCGTAGGCTGGGTGTTAAGGGTATGAAGATGAGTAGATTGAGTACCTTCTGGAAGCATGTAGTCCAGCTGTGCTTTTGATGTCATGTCTAATTGAGAAAATGACCTGGGATGCAAATCTAATTATTCTTATGAAACAAATGGGAGTTTTTTAACCATTCAGGTTCATATTCCTAATTTTAGTATCTAGCATACAAATTTAAAATATGACTGAAATGTTATCTGGAATATCTTTTCATATTTCAATTTTAGGGAGGTGAAGAATAAGAATGTACTCTATGTAAACATTATTTACAAGGCGAGTTATATGTTCCTTGCACTGTAAACAACCAAACATTTTGGTAGGAACTTCCTGGAGTTTGTTGTCTTCTTCCCTAACCCCCTTGTAATTGTTCCTTAACCTTGAGTTTCTGCTCTTGGTTGCACAACACCCGCTTTCATAGGCCCTCGGAGTTCCTCCAAGTATGTGTGAGCTGCATAGGACACGCCTGTATCTTTATTATTGCCAATGAAGTTTCTGGCATATTTTAGGCTCTCAATAAACAGCTGTATGAGTATAGTGAATAAATTAGTGGCCATTCAAATGTTAAAAATATGTAAAATGCCCAAATTTGAAGGACTGTTTAGTGTTCAGGAAAACCAGTCAGAATGGAAACATGGATTTGTTTCAACACAAAGCAGTGGGGTGAGTATATAATATATTTAGGGGGCTCAATAGTGTCTTAGTATCGTGTTTCTGAGAGGAATTCTGTTTACCTTATGACAGGGAGTGTATGAAACCATGTGAAGTCTGAGAAAGAGGAACAGGATTAATAAAAGTCTTCTTTTTGGGTGGAATTTCTACCCTTTTCCAGTCAAGTCCCCATTGTGGATTTTGATGGAAATAATGAATGGAGAGTAAGAAAAAAACATGTATTAACAGGCAGTGTCTTGACTTCCCTAACCAATTTAGACTGCTTAGTTATTATGAGTAAGTCATAATAACTAAGCAAATCATCTCTGGGGTCCTTTTTGGCTAGTTAGGTGATTATTACACCCAGAGAAAATAAGTTATAGTCCTTTACTAGCCAGCCATGCTGTGCTGTCGCAACACAAAAGCATCTAGAAAGCTCCTGATATCATAGTAGCTAATAATGTATTTTCCTGAGGGTTTTTTTGGAGATTATTTGCCTTGATATTGTAAAACTTTATAATCTTAAAAATATTCCAGGTAAACAAAAAATAAAATAAGAGCTCTTTGAACACTGTTGTTAGCAGTATAGAGTGTTTTTCAGGGAAAAAATTTTTCTTGGGTTGTATATACAGTTTTGGCTTCTGGGAATTTTGGTTCTGTTTTTGCCAGGAGTTTGAGGATAAGCTTACTTTATTCTGGGTCAGTTACATTTTGAAAACTAGGGCAAGATAAATCCAGGGTCATTTAGAGTCCTGTTAAAGTAGGTTAACAAAGACCTCATTCATTCCTTATAGAAATCAGAATCCTTGTTAATTAGCTCCTTGGGAGATACAAGATTTTTCTGAGCTTTTGTGTACGCATGTATGTTGAGAGTGAGTGTAATTATTCAGAGTTTGAAGTAGTGTATTAGGAAAAATAAAACTCAAAATAATTTCCCTTTAAAAAGGGGAAAGTAAGAAGTCAAAATAATAGATTTATTTATAATCATTTGGTTGATTTAGTGTGTGATTTTTACACTCTAAAAATTGGAGGTCATTATTAATATGCTTCTTTAAGAGATTACTTTCCTCATTTGATTTCAACATTAGGGATTATAATTTCTCTAAATGGCTTTGATTTCTTAAAACATTTAGGGAAATTTTAGTAAAAGATAACTGCATTTGTTGTTCTTAATATTGAGTTGGCCAAAAAGTCTGTTATGTTTTTTCTGTAAAAGAAAAGACACATTTTTATTGTCACCAATAACTTTATTGATTTGGATATTTTGAGCATGTTGGCTATTTCTCCCTATTGACTTCCAGTGGGTAGAGTCCGGGGGTGCTGCTAAACATCTTCCAGTGCATCACAGCAAAGAATTATTTGACCAAAATGTCAATAGTACCAAGAAAGTTCACAAACCTCTTTTGACACGTTCACTCAGTCTCAGCACTTTCTCTATACTCTGCACAAATCTGTGTACATGTGTGTTTCAGTCACGTTTTCCCTTTCTTAAAATAATAAAGCATAATGCACCAAAAATGCTGCATATTTTCTTCCATCTTCAATATTAAAATGGCTGCACAAAAATTCACCAATTTCGATAAGTTCTTTTTTTTAAGGTTTTATTTATTTATTTTTAGGCAGAGGGGAAGGAAGGGAGAAAGAGAGGGAGAGAAACATTAATGTGTGATTGCCACTCACATGCACACTACTGGAGACCTGGCCTGCAACCCAGGCATGTGCTCTGACTGGGAATCAAACCAGTGACCCTTTGGTTCACAGCTCACGCTCAATCCACTGAGCCACACCTGCCAGGGTGATAAGTTATTTTTAGTGCATGCTGACATGACTGTTGTCAGATACAGTCTAACAAAATTGTTCCAAATGAAGTTAAAGACAACTAAGCACTATTAGAGCCATCATACAAAAAACCTAAACACTTTTTTGGCTAACCCAGTATATCTATGAGAACTGAAGTTTCCTACCAGCAGGCATTTTTAGAGTCATTTGGAAGTGGTAAATAAAAGCATGTGGGCGATTTTTCAGAGAGATGACATGTTCAAAGTTCTAAATGTGTGTATCACTGGAACAGACATGAGATTCTGGTGAGTAATCTGTCCTGGTCATTGATGGTCTGTGCAGTGACGCCTGGTGAAGGAGCAGAGGATGAAAATGGCAGAAGCTTAGCCACACACACTGTCCATCTCTAGGGTGGAGCAGCACTCCCCGGTCCCTTTGCTGCGGAGGCCATTACCAGTCACATCAGCAATGAAGTGTTATAAGAGGAAGGCCCTTTTCAAATACAGGAGACATTTAGGGTCTTTCCAGAACGTTGAAATTTTTGGCTTTGTCTTCAGTTACGTAGGATTGTTAACAGTGGGAATTAGTTCTCCTGTGTATCTCTGTTTGCCTTGGTCTGAATGTTTTCTTGGCAGAACTTCCAAAGGGATCGGATGTCTCCAAAACAAAATATTTCTTAACATGCAGGTAAACTCATATTGCTTCATCCCATAATTTGTTTTTTATGAGCACAGGTAAATCTGTTTGTGGATTTGTTTGGGTACCGTGTGTTTCTGAGATCCAACCCTGTATCAAGCACTGTTTTATGTTAAGAGAATACTGAGGCTAACAATTCCAGCAAGCTTCCTAACATCCATGGTGCTTGCATTTAAGTCAGAGAGATAAAGAATAAATTATTGAGAAAAATTTCCGCACATGGCAAGCTATGTAGAGGATTCAAAACAGACTTATGTAATAGTGTCTGGGTGTCTTTAGATTGGGTGGTCAGAGATGGCTTCTCTGAGGAGGAACATTTAAGGAGCCTTTATAAATAACACAAAGGGCTGCCTTGCAAAGAACAAGAGAAGAGCACTCCAGTCTGAGGTAATAGCTCGAAGCAGAGCTCATAGATAGAAACAAACTTGGTGAATTCGAGGGGCAGAGGGAGCCTGATGGCTGCATTGCAGTGGGCAAGTGGGGCATGAGCCGGTTTGAGAAAAGGCAAATGTTAGAGTTTGAGGAAGAATGTTAAGAGATGAGGCTCTAGAGGGTCATGTAAATATAGGGGTGGGCAAAAGTGGGTTTGCAGTTATGAGTATGTGAAACACAGTGTATTCTTTTACCATTATTTATTAATTATTGTATTATTTATTTGTATTACAACTGTAAACCTACCTTTGCCCACACTCGTATGTAGTGGTTTGAAAATTTTCCTAAGATGAAGAAGCAGCAGCAATTGAAGGATTCTGAGTAGAGACATGTTCAGAACTGATTTTAGAAGTTACCCGGGCTGCTCTGTGGGAGGCGGCTTTATGGAAGTGAGGGTGAAGATGGAAAGACTGGTTTGAGTCTGTTCCAGTGGTCCAGCTGAGAAAGCGTGGTGCCCACGGCGGTGCAGGGAAATGGGTATGGAGAGATATCTCATATGGACAGATTTTTAGCACTTCAAAAATTAGTTTATTTTATTTTAGACTTTATTGAGATAGTTATCAGGGCTTTTTGATTGGGTATGACGAAGTGAGGGAGAAGGAAGCATCAAAGATGACTCTGGTTTATTCTAGGGCAAATGAATGGATGATGGAACCATTTGCTGAAAAAAATGCAACAGAACAACTTTGGTTGGGAAGGAGTTGGTTAGAGATGATGACTCAGTTCTGGAAATATTGAGTTCGAAGTATCTATGGAATAACTAAGTGGCGATTCTCTAAAGATAATAGAACATATGGGCATGAAGCCCAGGAGAAATAGATATCTGGGCTGAAGGTGAAGATTTGGACATTATTAGAATATAAATGGTGATTTGTTCCCTTGGAGTAGGCGAAACTATCTGGAAAAAGAGAAGAGGGACCTAGACAAAACATTACAAACACAGGGAAAAAACAAAAACCAAGCCTGTAACAGAGCCTGAGGAGAGGTATCCAGAGAATAGAACGAGGACCAGGTGGCTATGATGTCATGGAATCCGATGAAGGAAAGGGTGGTGAACAGCATTAGGAGTTTCAAGATATCCAGTGAGTTCCGAAAAGCACCCATGGACTTTACAGTGGGAATGTTATAGGTGGCTTAGGTGAGAATTAAGTAGAGTGGTTGGGGTAGAAGCTAAACTTACAGTGGGTTGAGAAGTTGGATGGTAGGTAAGGAAATGAAGACAGCTAGTGTAGACAATTATTTTAAGAAATTTTCATTTGAAGCGGAAGAGAGACATAGGGTGGTGGCTGGGAGGGGTCATGGATTTGACATTTCAGCTGGTTTTTAGTTAAAATAAAAAACATGGATTTTGGTATCAAGCACATCTGGATTTAAATTTCTCCTCTGCCAGATGTGAAATCTGGAGCACAGTGGCCAGGATGTAGTAGGCTTTCAGTACATGTTTACTGAATGAGTCAATAAAGCTCATGCATCTTCTGGGAGCCACAACGCTCTCATTTATAAAACACTCACCTGTACTCTGGTTTCTCTTCAGATCGTATAAATCTTTTGCCTTTTTATAAAACACTCACCTGACTACTTCGTCAAAAGGCTTTAATGAAATAGAATCACTATTTTTTACCCTTGAGTTTCCACTTATTCTTGGACTTTACTTATTCAGTAAGCCTTCTGAGCCCCTCTGAGTATGTCTTAGGATAACCACACATCGTAATAGATTTATATTTAGTTACATTGTATTAATATTTGAGTTCATTAGCTCACCACCATTTTTGTCAGGCCTTTCCTGTTCCCTTACATTGTCTCAAGAATATGTCGCACAGGTAAATTAGCCCAATAACTTTACAGAGGTATTTTTCAAAGTGAGCTTTGTGAATCCCGGAATAGAATCTCTGGGAATCGGGACCCGGAACCCTGCACTTAATCAATGCCCCTGAGTAATTCGCTGGCGTTGAAAAGTGTGAGAGCCCTAGATTCGTAATCACAGCTCGGATCTCTTCCGTGCAGTCTGGTAGTTTTGCATTCAGAAGTCAGAGGTGCTGGGACTGTTGCCCCAGGGGAAGGCGTTCAGGTCTTGATTTTCGAAAGACGAGCAGTTCCATGTGGTACATAAAAGGTAGGAAGGAGTAAGAATTATGTGTTAAAAGAAATGTAGTTATTTCTTTAGTTTATGCATTCCACAGATACTTATTAAGCAACTCAGATGAATCAAAAGAGGGTAAGGAAGAAAAGAGACAAATAGTACTAGAGTCTAAGCATTCTAACTGTATGGTGAGCTCATTTCTATGGGCTAGAAAGACAAGATTTGCTTACCCAGAGAGCTGGGATCTATGTTGGCCAGTGAGGTTGGAAACAAAAGCCTCAGTGTGAAAATCTCAGGTGTTCGCATAAGGGTGTGGTTCACTCGTGTGGCAACACGAAGTTACTGGATTCACATGGTAAGGCCCAAAGTGGATAGCATTTGTTGTGATGTCATGTATTTTCCTAACACACTAGGCACTCAAATCTCTACGTTGATTAAGGAAAAGTAGCAACCAAGCTTTGATCCCTCCTTCCCCAGCTATTTAACCATTCATTCAGCAAACATTTTCTGAATTTGTGCATGAACTGCACTGGGGTAGGTGCTGCAGGCAATATGATGAACAAAGTCAGACTTGGCTGATGTACTGGCAAAGTCAGACGTAGCTACAGACGATATGTAAACAAATGAATGTATCTGTTTCAATAAAACTTTATTTACAAAAATAGGCAGAAAACCAGATTTAGCCTTTGGGTTAGTTTGTGGACCTCAGATCTGTGTAAGTGTAAGTACTTAATTCTTCTGACAGCTCTATGAAGTTATTATCTCCATTTTACAGATAAGACTGAAGCATACCTCTAAGTGGCTGAAATGGGATCAAACCTAGGTTGTCTGGCTCTAGGGTCAGTGCTCTGAACCTTGACAATTTTAACAAGTTGAGGCAAGGGCTAAATAGGGGGCAAAAGTCTATGACTCTGAAAACAAATAAAAGATGCCAATCTGTTAGGTTTCCTTCAGGAAGCACCAATTGAGCTGAGACCTAAGTACAAGGAAATGTTAACCGGCTGAAGGGAGGGTGTGCGGGGTGGTGCAAATGGCTGTGGCAGGAGGAACAGAGCTTGTAAAGGCCCTGAGAGAAGGTAGAGTGATCTGGGTCCTGGGCTCAGGGGAGAGAGGGGTGTGCTGAGGCCAGCAAGGTGCTCTGGTGTGGACCATGCAAGACCTCCCAGGCTGCTAGGGAATTTTACTCTTGATCCAGAGCAGAGAGAAACCATCAAAGGGTGGAAAGGGTAATATAATCAGATTTACTGGTTGAGGTGGAAACAGATTAGAGTGAAGTTAGTGGCCAGGGCAGTGGTACAGGACACAGCTGATGGTGGTTCCCGCGGGAGGGCTGGGGGTGCTGAGAGACGTAGAGAAGGAAGTGGACACCAGAGCTGTGTGGAGGCAAATTTGGCAGGATTTGGTGGTAGGCTGTACTTGGGGATGCTAAACGATGGTGGTGTCAAATCTGTGAGGTGGAAGGAACCACGAGTGAGAACAGGGTGGGGGAGACGTAGGGTGGTAGAATGCGATTTTAGTCCTGGAATGCTGAGTTTGACAGGCAAGTGCTGTTTTCTCTGCGGTGACAACATGGGTTCTCCAGGGGGGAAATATGTAAAATAAAAAAATTTTGAGGTTGTAAACTAGGACTTACCTTCTAAACTCACTTTTCTGGTTCATTAAACAAGATCTCAGTCTTCCTATTACAGTATTTATTTTTCTTTCTTACTTGCTTGTTTGCTTATGGTCGGTTGCAAAAAAATGTGTTGTAAATTGTCCTGCTTCCTCTGTTAGTTAATAGTCTCCCTTTTGTGGTTCGTAACAGGCCTTTTCCTGATATTTTTCAAATATTTTAGGCTTTTTATGTTTGTGTGCCTGTGTGTTTTTATTCCCTTAATTTGTTTTCTCATTTATTTCTGTTTATTTTCATTTCCATAAGAAACAATAGAAGATTGTTATTATTATTTTTACTTCCATTTCTTATTGGATAATAGCTTGATCAAAATTCTTTGGGCTGGCTTTTGGAACGCGTTGGTTAAATGCGTTGCATTATTCTCTGAATTTAGTTATCTTTGCCATTATCTGTCCCAGCTAACAGTGGGTTGGCAGTATTGTTTTAGGGAACAGCAAGAGGGTCTCATTAGTACACACCCTTTAATTCAAGACATTTTAGTAGTTGAAGAAGGAAACTGCCCAGGAGTTATTTAAACAAGGATTAGGTAAGACACAGACCGAGTAACTGTTGCCAATACGTTCTTCTTCTCCATATAATAATAAGCCTGTTGATCCTCCACACTTTTAGCATTTAGTAACTCTTTGGATTAGCAAATATTTTTATTGAGCATCTACTCTATTTGGCATTGTGCTAAGGGAAGCAAAAACAGCAAAACATAAATGTTTCAGGTTCATACACAGAGTAGGAGGGAAACCACATGCGGGTGTATGACTACAGTGCATGAGGAGCCAGTGGTAATTACCATAGACAGAAACAGACCGTTGGGTTATAAGAATAGCTCTCCTTCAGTGAAAATACAGTAGCTTGAGTAACACTAAACATGCTATTTTTCCAACTTGCTCTTTTTCACTTAATATGTCCACATTGGCACAAATATATATCTACTTTGTTCTTTTTTTATTGGCTAGAATTTTTATTCTTTATATGTATAATCTAAAAGAATGCACAGGAGACTTAATTAATGTTGTCTCTGGGGAAGGAAAAAAGGGAGGCATTGGGAAGCTTAAGATTAACTTTTTATTTCTATTACTGTTTGAAAACATGTTTTATGAGGATTATATATTGTTTTCTAACAGTAATAATAATAGGTAAAGATCCAGCAAAGTATTGTGGGAGGAAAGACTCAGAAGAGATTATTTCTACTTCCCTTTAGGAAAGGGGACATTGGAACAGGATGTGTCCTGTTTTAACAAATGTTGATTTAGTGTCCACCAAGTGCATTGTGCTGGGGTTTCTCTGAATGCAGAGGGAACCAGGAAGACTGGCCATTCCAGAGGTTACATAGCATGACGATGCATAAAAAACTGAAACTTAATTGGGGAATTGTAGTGTTACCAATGTTGGGGTTCTCAGGTTCCCCAAGATAGAAATTGAGAGGAAAACCCCAGAGACATTTCCAGACAGATTTTATTACACTTACGCTCCAGCACAAGGGAGTCAGCGCAGAGGAAGGGAAGGTCCTCTGAACTGGCTTGGGATTGGCTCTTGGCTGCTTTTATAAGCTGGGGACAAAGCAGGCTTGCGTGAAAATGCGTTTTTTTTTTTTTTTTTTGAAAAGGCAGGCTTGTGGAACTTTCCATGTCAGAGTTGGGCGACTTCCTTTTCCAGCTGCGTAGCCTGGTAACTCTGTTCCTGCCTGGCTTTGAGGGCAAGATGGTGGAATGAATGCCCATGTAGAGGTCAAACCTTCATTAACTGTGAATGTAGGTCAGCAGGAAAGTAGAAGGGAAATAAAATCAGCTACCTCTATGTTTTTGAGTAGGAAATAGAGGGGTGGTGACATTTTTGCAATCCAGTGTTCCTTATGGCCATCTGGCCTCGTTGGGATCCCAGGCCCAGGTCCCTATGCTGGCCCAGTAGCTATCCTAGTTTGGTTGAAGAACTATGATACGAGTTAATATAGGATATGAGTAGAGAAATCATGGGAGATGAGTCAGGAAAAAGTAGATTGGAGTCAAATTATGAATGGCCTAGAATGTTAGGGTAAGAATTTATAATTTATTAATTAAGAATTAGGAAATGACCCAAAGATTTTAATGAGAGTGAAAGGTCAAAGTAATGAATGTGGGGCAAGTGTAGTAAGCCTGTTATCAATAACCCAATAATGGAAAGGCAAGAAGAGAAATTCGGAGATAGAAGGAGATTGTAAAGCTTCTTCAGGGACTTTATGTAGTAGGGAACATTCTTGGAGAAGCCACATCATAGTAATGCATTGCTCCATGTTTAAGGGAAAGTGTAAAACTAGTGATTCCTATGCCTGGGGTAAGCACTCGTGAATTCTTACGACCAGGGAGGATTATTGTGGTCAACATTTTAGATGAACTTTTGTGAAACTTGATCTTTCTGAGACCCAGTAGCCATGGTAGTTTTATAATGAGCTTTATAATGCACTTAAAATTCATACTCTTTAATTGCACTTAATTCTGGTGCTTTCATTTAGGTTCCCTTCCAGCTAACAATAGGAGTTGCCAGCTCACAAAAGGCAGATTGAACAAGAACAGAGTGAGGGATTAAGTGTATTTTTATGGTAATGACATGTAGAGAAAATCTTTTCCTTCTATGTCTCATTTCTCAAATTCAGTCAGATATTTTTTAAGAATGATTGTGAAGGATACTTATATGGGCCTGAATAAAATTCACTGAGTATATTTTCCTACATTATATGTATTTATTTGCTTTAAAAATCAGAATAGAGAACTCCATTTCATGGCATTTTAAGAAACTCGTCGTTGTAATAGGTTTTGTTCTTTAAATTTTTTTGTCCTTTTTTTTTTTTTGTTCCTAACATCTGTTGACTAAAAGGTTCTATTCTTTACATGCCATTTTGAGAAGAGTTTTATTTTATAAAACGTTACGCTGGGAATTAAAACACAAAATCTAACAGTTAAAAAAAAATCTCATCCACTCAAATTAAGTTGCTTTAAAGCATGTGGCTCTCAACTATTTTTTTCCCCCAATGGATCAGACTTTAAAAAAGAACAAAAGGTTACTTATCCTGACATAGGGTGAGCTATTTGACTGTGGTTCCTGTTGAATTAACACTGCTTTTCAGGGATAAGCCAGTATGAAGAAAATGTGAGAGAATTGTGTCAAGGGATAAATGAAATGGCACATTCAACACCATTTAATTGAGCTGCTCCAAAGGTGTTTAATTGTACCCGGGACATCTTTGTTTGCCATTAGCAAAGGGCCCTTGTTGAATGTGGAGGGTTCTGATTCCAGGATGACGAGGTGTTCTTTAAGTTTGGACAATGAGTTAGTTAAAAGCCACAGAGTCTCCTTTCTAAATCGTTTTCCCGAAGGTGTGTTTCATTTGTGCAGTTTCCTCTGCTGGCTGGAGAGTTCTGGGCAGGGGTTTGATCTGACTGCTCCCCGTAGTGTTCCCCCCTTGTTTCTATTAGATTGTAATCAAATTAGGACAGGGATAACTTAAGGTTTCCATTGGAAAATTTTTGATTGTTTTACATTTGAGTTTCTGTCCCTGTCAGGGAGTGTTCCTCAGTCCAACCTCAGATTAGATTAGGTCCCGTAATTGGAACAACCCAGTTAGAGCCCTGGTTTTCCTGTCTGTTTTCTCACCTGAGGAAAGTTCCTTCCTGGACCTCAGTGAGCTCTGTACCAGGCCCCTTTTGTCTAGCATCCCATGAAAGTGAAATGACCCCTCATCTTACTTGGAAATTGTTCAGAATGGCTGAGGTTGCCAGGTGGACACGGAATACTGTACTTACACTCCATAGGCACATAATGCTCTTTTTATACTCAGTTTTGTGCCAGGATTTCACCCCCTCCATGGTTATTTTAAAGTGACCCCTCCCCTTGTTCCCTGCCAGCTGTTAACTCCTCTAAAGTTAGTGCAGATTCTATCTCTTGGACCTAGTAGTGTTTCTGATGGGTTTCTTTTTCATACTCTATCACCTAGAAAGAAACATCTCTCTTGGTCCCTTAAGGGTAGGAAGAGAGTCATCTTTGTTTTTTTGTTTGTGTGTTTGTTTTTGATTGTCTGCTTTCTTGTTATGATAACGATAGGTCCCTCCTTGCCTTTGTATCTGCTCTTGATTAATATATATTATGTGCATGTGACTTGATCCTGGGATCATAAAAACGTTTTCTCTAGTTTTTTTTCTATTGAGGAATCCAATTAGCCCTCAGTACAGTTTTTGCTTAAGTGTCAGTACATGTTTAAAATGATTGTCTTACACTGGAGGCCAAAAAAACTCAGCGATTTCAGAAGATTTAATTATCGGACAAAATGTGTTATCTGTAATTCTTTTGTTGAGCGGAATTTATACAGAACAGAAATAACTCTGAAAAGCCTAAACTGTCCAGTTGGCTTGTCAGAACTGCATTCGGTTCAGCTAACAATTATTGAGCACCCTATAAGGTATAAGTCACTGGGCTATACCTAATTTAGCTTGGTAATACAGAAAAAAAAATGTAGTGGGTTCAGAAAGGTAAAGATCCAATGAGGCAAAATACAGTTTTAATTATCTGATCAGTCACATACTTATTAAACAGTTGTAAGCACCCTAAAATTCCGTTTTCTCAGATTGTTTTCTATTCTTCAACCTAAAGTCTGGGCTGTGTGTGTACATGTGTGCAATGTGTGTGGTCTGTGTGTGTATGTGTGTACCTGTGTACCGATGTAAGCAGGGACAAAGGCATGGTGAGATGAGACCTGGTGCACTTGATGGTGGTGACAAGACTGTGAGCCTTGGGTGCAGTGAGAAGTGGATGTCTGAGCTTAACAATTACCCCGGTCCAGCAGGGTGAGGAGATTGGGGGACACGGAGGTTGGTCCATGTGTGCAGGGCTACTAACCCTTGGCCTCAGAGCTGAGGACGGACATCTGCTGAAGCTGAGGGGGTAGGAGGCGTGGGGAAGTGTGGCGTTTGTGTGGGGCCCCCTCCTGCCTGGGGAGGAAGGGAAAGTCCACTCTGAGTGTTCAGATCTTTCCCTTGACTCCTCCCTGGTTAGTAAGAGTCCAAGTTGGGACTTACCCATCCACTGTGTGCCAGAGTCTGTTCACTTTAAGTGAATCATTAATAGTCTCTTGAGCTGAGTACTTCTTGCTTTATTTCATGAGGAAACTGTTCAGTGCTACACAACAACTCAGTAATAGAGGCAGGATTTAAACCCAGGTCTCTCTGCCTCTAATTACAGCTCATTTATAGTTAATTCAGTGGCAATATATTCTCCATGATAAATACTCATGTTAAATATAGAGACTGAACTGCCACGACTTTATGGGCCTTTGAAAACGTCTGCAGACATTCTAGGGTTTGTCTTTAAACACTAGCTGATGTTGGTTTAGACTGCGGTCCTTCTGGGTGAGTTATGGATGCTTCTCTTTGCTTATGGCTCCTTGTGTGGCACTGTGCGGCCCTGTAGGGACTTAATTCCTTTGTCAGTAAAAAATAGTAAAAACTATTGTCTTTCATCACCTAACTTGTGGCTTTAAAAAATAACTCATATCAACAAAGTGTTTCCAAAATAGCTTGGATGAACATGCGAAATTTAGACCAAATCCTAGAAGGTTTGTGAGATGGTGAAACACACACACGTACCCAGAGTGACAGACTTTGAAGCTTTTATATGTTCACATTGTTCCTGAGGCTTCTTGTTTTATAACTGCTCTTGTCCTTTTTAAATAGCCAAACAGGAAGACACTCAGAAGAAAACCTTCACCTGCTGGATAAACTCACAGCTGGCAAAGGTGAGGAAAAAGAGAGCAAATTCAGCTCTAAATTTATTTAAGTTACCTCTCCCACTCCCTCAGCTTGGGTCCCCCAAATGGCACTGGTGACATGTAAATGTTGAAAGAATGTGCGTAACGTCACCTCGGTCTTGTTTTTGTGTGTGCGTCATTCTCTCCTAACACACACCAAGAGGCACTTTTGGTAAGGAGAGGGGAGGCAGTGCTGTAAAAATACTGAAAGCAACAACAAGTCTGTTATCAAACGAAATTATAATAATTATGATTCCTATAAATCGAATGTTACATGTTAGACACTGTCCTAAGTTATTCAAATGTACAGATAGATGCTCCTTGATGTATGGCAGCTATTTTCAATGGGTGTGCCGCAAGAATTTTTAAACATGCAATACCTGACTGTTTAGTCAGGGACACTGGCCTCTTTTCCCTTAGATTGTCATGTAAGACAATGACAGCAGCCAACACAACAGTAGCTGTCCAATGTGAATGACTCAAAATATAACTAATTTTTTTGTCAGATGGACAAAAATATACGTATTTTTGGTGTGCTGCAGCATTTTAGTAATTAGTGTATGTGTACCATGAGAAGAAAAAGGTTGAAAATTGCTGACTTACGGATTTCCATCCCAACAAATCCATCGTACATTGAAACCGTCATGTCAAAAATGTGTATAATACACCTAACCTACCAAACATCACAGCCCAGCTTAGCTTACTTTAACTGTGCCCAGAATACTTGCACTAGCTGACAAGTGGGCACAGCCATCTACTGGGGAACACACTGTGCAGGGTCAGGTGTGTGCCCTCGTGATCCCGTAGCTGACGGTGGGGCTGTGGTCACTGCTGCTGCCCAGCATCGGGAGAGAGTATCATACCAAGCATGGCTAGTCAGGAAAAGATCAAAATTGTAAATCTGACGTGTGGTTTCTACTGAATGCATATTGCTCTTGCAGCATTGCAAGGTCGAAAAATTGTAACTCAAATCATCATATATTGGGGACTTCCTGTACTGACTACTCATTACATTTTAATGATATCACAACGTTCCCATGAGACAGACAGTGTTATTCCTGTTTACAGAACGAGGAAAGCAACGTACAGAGAACTAAGGTCACAGAGCTTGTTAGTGATAGTGCTGGGATACAAATCCAGGCAGTCTGGACCCAGAGGCCTTGATCGTAATCACTGTGCTGTTCTGTCTCTCAGTGATGCCAGGTGCCTGGAATAACCTAGTTACAAAATGAATGAGCCTCTTCTCACAGGCTAGCCATCCCAATGCAGTGCTTGGAATTCTAAAAAGGGTAAATTCATAAATAGGCTACTCCAGAGATGTAATCTGCTTCCCAAATGGGTCACTATTGGCTGATTCGAAATGTCTTGAATGCCACTTCTACGCACAGGTCTTAAGCTCTCAGCGAAAGCTGCAAGAGTGCCATGTTACTGGAAGTTTGCCATGAGATAACTTAAGTTCACTACCTATCGTGTTTGGATATGTAACTTCGTGTGTTCTCTATCATTCTGTTCATTAAGAAGAAAATCACTACCAAGTCTTAGCTTTTGCAAAGCTACAATGCACATTTATGAGCTTCTTACAGGTACTGTGTTTTCAGACCAGAGTTTGAGATTCTTTTTCTTGTGACCTTTTGCAGCACACTCCTCCCTCGGTTGTATCAGACTTGTTCACAGACATTAAAAAGGGACACGTCCTCCTGGACCTGCTGGAAGTACTGTCCGGGCAGGAATTGGTAAGCTCTTAAAATGACATTAAGAAACTTTTGGTTGACTTTAAAAAAAAAATGGATATTTCTGAGTAATATATTTTCCTTGAATTTCATAGCCTCGAGATAAAGGATCTAATACATTCCAGTGTAGACTCAATATAGAACATGCCCTGACATTCCTAAAGAGCCGATCAGTGAGTATGAATTTTACTTGGAAATTCATTGGAGAGATTCATACTGTGAAATATTTTCCTTTTTTAACCTGAAGCTTTTTCTTTTCTAGATCAAGCTAATAAATATTCATGTTACTGATATTATAGAGGGAAATCCATCCATTATTCTTGGCCTAATTTGGACAATTATATTACACTTTCATGTAAGTAGCTCGATGATATGAAAATTATTTCTGTTCTACTTTCCACAGTATGAAATAAGTGTAATACAGTCAGTGTGACTTGATGCCAGACTCACTCCTGAGCTTGTTCCAGAAATAGAACACTGGAAATCTTGCTAAGTGGGACATATATAGCACCTCTTTTGCCATTTATGTTATTTTTCAATTGAAAGCTGAATTATCATAATATCCTGAATTATCCCTGATACAGTCTGAATAGAACCTGTCATGGTAGGTTTTTGCTTATTATTGTGTATCTACTTTGGCAGAAGAGAGAGTAGAAAGCTGCTGCAGTAAATTCTTGAAAATGAACCCAATAAACTTTTAAAATCTCCCTATTTTTGAGGACCCTTGCCCAGACTAAGAATCCTGCAACATCCAGTTTTTTCTGTATGTGTATGTTTCTTAATGGTTTATATTCAAAGATGCATTTTAATTGACCCAATCTCTGCAGATACTCTAAACTAGGAGCTCAGCTTAGTTCAGTGCAATATTGATGGGCAGATGATGACCATCAGTAAAACCCTCTGTGAGCACTTTCGGGGCTGGGTAGCTGCTTGCCCTCAATGTGGAACGTCATGGCTGATTGAGGGCAAAGAGGTACCCAGCTCCACTGAAAGAGAACCAGAGTGTAGCCCCAGATGACAAACACTGTTATCCATGCATTTGGCTAGTTCTCATTTTACCACGAGTAAACTGTCGCTGTTGTACGATACTTCCTACATCTTGTTTTGGCTGAAGGTTTTGCCTCAATGCTGCTAACTTACGATCCTGTGTATGTTAACTGTCATTTTATCTTCCTCAGATTGCAGAACTTGCCCAGGCTCTTTCTTGCAATTACAATCAGTCTTCCCTGGATGATGTGAGTGTGGCAGAGTCATCTCCTACCTCAAGTCCTCCAGCTAAGAAATGGTCCAAAGCCCAAGAAAGGTGGCAGATGTCTGCAAAGAAGGCTCTTCTCTTATGGGCTCAGGAGCAGTGTGCCACGTAAGTGGTTTGCTAAGACCAAAGGAAGTACACAGGGCAGCTCTACTCACTAACACAGCATTACTGACCTCTAGGTCTGAAATTCAGGCCAGTGCTCACTACTTCCTCTCATAGTTCATCTACCAATTGTGGAAGTCTGTGAGCTCAGCCACTCTTGGTTTCACAGGCTAGAAGGTGGTATCATTTGGGTGACTCACCTCACTCCCATCTGCATGTGTATCTGGCCGCTTACTGTGGTCAGCAGATAAAGTGGTCTTTCCATATCCCTTCCTTTAGGCACAGTTCCCTATGATCTGGAAAGTGGATTCAGAGTCAAAAAGTTTTACCATACTAGCAGCTCTTTAAAAGCCAAGACTATGTCCTAATTGACTATTCTTAGAACTTAGTATAATGTGAGTTCATGGTAAGTGCTCCATAAATATGCATTGAGTGGATGAATGAACACATAAGTGAATAAGTAACCCATTTATAAGATTATCTCCTGGAGCTATATATGACTACATTCAAAGACTACAGTCCTCTTGTTTAGTAACTCAGAGCTCAGTTAGGAACAGATAAGAGTGCACTTTTTAAAAAAGTGGGGATATTGAAGGGAGATTAGTGCTCATAATTTCTTTTTTATAAAGAAAAATGTTTTCTGCTCTTGGGAGACAATTACTTTTTCATTTTAACCAACTACTGGGAAGGAGTTTAGGAAAAATGAAGAATTAGGATGCAGGAGAACTCACCACGAGAACAGCCGTGGAGTTCAAAAGGCGTTCCTTGTCACATCATAGCATCGTCCAGAGGCATGAAGATGTTGCTGAGCCTCTTCAAAAAACGTCAGGTTTCTGAGTAACTCCTTCGTAATGAAAGACTAAGATGCTAATTTCTTTCAGTTTTACCTTTCTTTGTTATCCATCCTCTATTCTGTGAGGGACCCAAACATATATATCTTATAAGTTATAAATACTGAACCAACTTTTTCTTGAACCTCTTAGAGACAAATTTACTTCAGTTTTCTAAAATTTTAAATCCAAAATATAGCATGTGGGAAAAACATTATTACATCATATTCAGCTTTGTTTCATTTATGCATAAATAAGCCTTAAACCTTTCAAAGTTCACATACTTTACTGAAGTTTATCTTTTCCCCATGTTCTTCCTTATTTTAAAGCTCTAGAGTCTGTGCTAAACTTGTTAAGATGTAGTAATCAATTTTTAAGTAATTCATCAGGAGTTTATCCTCCCTTTTTTGGCCATCGTTGGTGGTATCATTAGTTACCTTTTACTTAAATGGTCTGTGATTCTCTAGGACCCAAATATCTGACTATGTCGTAAGATACATGTTGTGGCTTATTATTTCTGAAGGATTTGAGACTTCTAAATGAGCCTAGACCCTCCCAGCCACCCTGGAGCATAACCCTGCTCTCTCAAGGCCTGGTAGCAACACGTTCTTTGAGGCATTGGTTTCTGCTCCTTAGTGCAGAGCTGACCTCCTAGCCCGGCGCTTTATTGAGTCCAGTCCCTGCTAGTCAGCACTGAGCTGGCTCTAGCCCCCTCAGAACTCTGCAGGTGGTCGGGCCTTGCCCTGACCCATCCCTTTAGCTGCCAATTTAGTTTAGTGTCTCAGCGCCCACTCTGAGGCCAGAATACCTGGGTTTGAGTCATGGCTCCCTGCACTTGTAACTGGTGACCTTAGACACTTTGTGTTTGAGTTTCCTCAGTCATGAAGTATGGACAATACTAAGTTACTTTGTAGGGTTATTAAGTGTATTATAATAAGTCTTTTTTAAAAAAGCATTTGGAACAATTTCTGGACATAGTAGGTAACACACATTCATTTTTAAAACAAGGCAGAAATCACCAGCTGTTAAATAGTTTATCATGGTTATAATTTAGTCTTTGTTTCTTAAGGAAAGCCCAGGTCATCTGAAGCAGACTGTGTCTTAAGTACCTTTTGCGATTTGATTATACCTTAAGTTAGTCCATTGAATTTCCTTGTGTTTTTTTTATAGGATATTAAAGGAAACTGTGGTTCTAGAATATTTCCCATAGTTTGTAGGCAACTGTACTTTTTTATAACATCTTCATCCCTTGTCAAATACAGAATAATGATTCCCTTGTCAAATACAGATTCATGATTAATTGAATGATTTAAAATATATACATTAAGCATTAATATATGCCAGCTACTGTTTGTGGAGTGAGTCTACAGTGGTGGACAAGAAAGGCAAGGCCTTTGCTCTCAGGGGTCTTGCACCCTAGTGGGGGAAGCAGATGCCTAAGTATGATCATTGGCAATTAGCTTAGGAAGGACTTGCGGTGATTGAGAGTGTGAAGCATAGGATGAGGGTCACCTTTATGGTAGGTGGGTATGGAGCACCTTTCTGAGGAGGAGCTTGCAGCTGAAGCTTTGAGCTGAGGCTTGCAGCAGAAGGCTCCAGGTATATGACTGTCTGGGAGAAAGGGCATCCTAGCAGAAGAATTAAAAAGAGCACGACTACAGGGATGTAAAGTACAGCCCAGCAAATATAGTCAATAAGATGGTCATAACTATTGGTACCAGGTGGGTACGAGGAATATCAGGGGAATGCTTTGGAAAGTATATGATTATCTAACCATTATGCTGTACAACTGAAACTAATACAAAATAATACTGAATTGAAACTATAATTGAAAAAAATTAAAAAATAAACATTTATCAGATGCCCCTGCCCTCCCCCAACATCCCCAAACCTAGCATGACTATTGAAAAACAGGAGTGAAGGCAGTGTGGCTGTCACAGCGCAAGGGAGGGGTGATGTAAAGCGGGGAGAGGGAGGCAGGGACAAAGTCGTGTGTGGCTTTGTGGGCCAGACTGAGAGATGTTATTTTAAATTCAATGACAAGCTACAGTTTTTCACAAAAATTTGTTATTGCGGTAAAATATACATAAGATTTACCATTTTAAGTGTATAGTTTGGTGGCATTAAGTACATTCACATTGTTTTGTAGCCATGACTATCCTCGATGTCCAGACTTTTTTCATTTTGCTAAACTGAAACTCTGTATCTACTAAACAACTTTCCCATTCCTCCTTCCCCTCAACCTCTGGCAACCTGCAATCAACTCTCTTAATATATGAATTTCACTATTCTGCATACCTTAAATGAGCAGAATCATAAAGCTTTGTCCTTTTGTCACTGGCTTCTTTTAGTCAGCATAATATCTTCAAAGTTTATTCATATTGTAGCATGTATCAGAATTTCCTTCCTTTTTAGGCCTGAATGATATTCCACTGCGTGTATACACCTTATTTTGTTTAGCCATTCATCTGTGATGACCAGTTTTAAGCAAAGGAGTGCCATTGTTTTGGCATAATATATAATTTAATTTGTCCCAATGAGAAACAAAATAGTTTATCCTAGTGAAGGGAACTTATCTCTACGTAGAGGGTCAGTCTTAAGCCTCCAACAGATTGTTGAGTGAGGAGCATTAAACTTGAGTATCATCGTCACTTGGAGGGCTTTAAAAGATACATTTTGGGCCTGCCACCAGAGTCTGATTAAGTAGGTTGAGGTGGGGGCAGAGATTTGCATTTCTAGCGCTTGCGGTCTTCACGATGCTGATGCCACTGATCCAGGGGCCACGCTTTGAGAACCAATGGTCTGTAGTATCATGGGCTTCATCAAACTTGGCACTTTACTTTAACTTGACCACAATGTTAAAATAAAGTATTTTCCCATCACAATTTATGATTTATTTGATTCAGTCAAATTTGTTTTAATTACTGCCGAAGAGAGCGGGGGTGCTTTGGTATATTCTTTTAAATAGTATATATTGTGTTTTTATCCTTTTGTGATAGGTCTGAGGCTGTCAGTGTGACAGATTTTAAGTCAAGCTGGAGAAATGGGATGGCTTTCTTGGCTGTCATTCATGCATTGCGACCAGACCTAATCGACATGAAGAATGTGAAGCATAGATCCAACAAAGACAATCTGAGAGAGGCCTTCAAAATCGCAGAACAGGAATTACAGATCCCCAAATTGCTGGAACCAGAAGGTAACAAAGCTTCTTGCTTTTTCAAACAATGTCTAGTATAAAATTGATATGACAATACTAGTATCCATATATAAGGAAACATAACAGCATTATCTTTTAGTCCTGGAGGGTTTAACTTAAACACTAGTAAATTTCATGAAATTAAGACTTTCTGATATCAGGGACTTCTGGCTGAGATGGAGGTATAAGTCGATATACTTTCCTCCTCACGCAACCAAAAGAAGGACAACAACAAATTTAAAAACAAAAAGCGACCAGAATTGTCAGAAAATCGAACTGTATGACAGTCTGACAACCAAGGAGTTGAAGAAACATTCACTCAGGCTGGTAGGAGAGGTAGAGACGGGCTGCAAGAGGCAGAGAGGACACGTGGCAAGGTGGTGGCTGGCAGACTGGAAGGTCCCACATTTGCACGGATAAACTAGGAGGAACAACGGAGAAGTGAGACAGACCACTCGACCCAGGGTTCCAGCACAGGAAAAGAAAGCCTCAAAACCTCTGCCGGTTATGGCAGCGGGAGAAACTCCCAGCCTCACAGGAGACTTCGTTGGAGAGACCCACAGGATCCTAGAACGTGCACAAACCCACACACCTAGGAATCAGCACTGAAGGGCCCAATATGCTTGTGGGTAATGGGGGAAGTGACTGAAAGCTGGCCAAGAACTGGGCAACTGGCACTGTTCCCTCTCTGACCCCTCCCTCATACAGTGCCACAATGCACAGACATGGGTTGCCTGCCCTGGTGAATACCTAAGGCTCCACCTCTTACAATGTAACATGTGCACTAAGACAAAGAAATATGGCCCAAATGAAAGAATAGATCAAAGCTCCTAAAAAACAACTAAGCAACAAAGAGATAGCTAACCTATCAGATGCAGAGTTCAAAACACTGGTAATCAGGATGCTCACAGAAATGGTTGAGTATGGTTATGAAATAGAAGAAAAAGTGAAGGTTGTACAAAGTGAAAGGAAGAGAAATGTACAGGGAACCAGCGGTGAAGGGAAGGAAACCAGGATTCAAATAAACAATTTGGAGCATAAGGAAGAAATAAATATTCAACCAGAACAGAATGAAGAAACAAGAATTCAAAAAAGTGAGAGGCCTAGGAGCCTCTAGGACATCTTTAAACATTCCAACATCTGAATTATAGGGGTACCAGAGGAGAAGAGGAAGAGCAACAAGTGGAAAAGTTATTTGAACAAATAATAAAGGAGAACTTCCCCAATCTGGCAAAGGAAATAGACTTCCAGGAAGTCCAGGAAGCTCGGAGAGTCCCAAAGAAGTTGGACCCAAGGAAACACACACCAAGGCACATCGTAATTACATTATCCAAGATTAAAGATAAGGAAAGAATCTTAAAAGCAGCCACAGAAGCCCTGGCTGGTGTAGCTCAGTGGATTAAGTGCTGGCATGCCAACCAAAGAGTCAACGGTTTGATTCCCAGTCAGGGCACATGCCTGGGTTGCAGGCCAGGTCCCCAGCTGGGAGTGTGTGAGAGGCAACCACACATCGATGTCTCTCTCTCTCCCCCCCTCCCCCACCCCTCCCCCTCTCTCCCTTCCTTTCTGTAAAAATAAATAAAATCTAAAAGGAGACAGTCACCTACAAAGGGGTTCCCGTTGGGGGTTCCCATTAGACTATCAGCTGATTTCTTAAAAGAAACCTCGCAAGCAAGAAAGGGTTGGAAAGAAGTATTCAAAGTCATGAAGGCAGGGACCTACATCCAAGATTGCTCTATCCAGCAAAGCTGTCATTTAGAATGGAAAGGCAGATGAAGTGCTTCCCAGATAAGGTCAAGTTAAAGGAGTTCATCATCACCAAGCCCTTATTATATGAAATGTTAAAGGGACTTACCTAAGAAAAAGAAAATCAAACCAATGAACAGTAAAATGACAACCAACTCATAACTATCAACAACTGAACCTCAAAACAAACAAACTAAGCAAACAGCTAGAACAGGAACAGAATCACAGAAATGGAGATCACATGGAGGCTTATAAGTGGGGAGGGGGTGGGAAGGGAATGGGGGAAAAGGTACAGGGAATAAGAAGCATAATTGGTAGGTACAAAATAGGCAGGGTGAGGTTAAGAATAGTATAGGAAATAGAGAAGCCAAAGAACTTATATGTACAACCCATGGACATGAAGTAAGAATTTCTACTAGTTAGTTAACCTCAGGTCCTCTTGGTTTCCTCTCTTTCCATGCTATACTATTCAGGGGGAAGTCTGTGCACAGCCCACACTGAGGATAGTTATGTCCACCTTCCTTAAGAGGGCAGGTTGTCTACTTAAGTTATTTGAAATTCTTCTGCACAGGAGCATTGTCTATTCTCCATTTCTTTATCCAACCATTTATGGACACCTGGATATTTTATACTTTGGCTGTATCTGATACCAGTTTATTGTTCAAATTAAAAAAAAATTAAGGTCAAAGTTTTGGCCATTTGGGAACTCTTTCAGTGGACTCCTGTACTCCTTTGACACACCTCCTTCATGGTGGCATTGCTTGTTTGTTTTGGGGTACATTCTCACTTCTTCACACTGCAAGTTTCTCCAGGGTCATCTTGTATATTTCCTGCCCTAGTCCTGGGATAGCCATTTCTCCAATGAGCCCTGGTTCCTTTTATTAGACAATTGTATTAGAAACCAAGATCTGGGTGCTAGAGGGGCTCATTGCTATAGGTACTTAGCAGTTTTAGACTCCATTTGTTTTCATGAGTTGAATTAGGTGATTGTAAGTTCACAGTGATTGTATATTTTTATATATCAGATTTGTCATTACTCTGGTTCCGTGTTGCTTGTTAGTAATTCTTCTTCTTCTTTTTTTTTTAATTTTTATTTTAATTGTTGATCTTGTACAGTTTTCTGTCTTTTATTCTCACCCGAACCCACCACCCTAGCCCTCCCCTCCTCCCTCCCATTTCCACCCCCCCCCATAGTTTTTGTCCATGTGTCCTTTATACTTATTCCTTCCCCTTTTCCCTTGAAATTCCCTCCCCTCTCCCCTCTGGTGACTTTCAGCCTGTTCTCAATTTCTGTGTCTTTGGTTATATTATGCTTGTTTGTTTGTTTTGTAGTAATTCTTCTTATGTTAACTTTTTCTCCTATCTACTACTTGCTTTTTCTTTACTTCTTTTTTTCCCCTTTTTTGGGGGTTTTTTCTTTTTCCTTTTGACTTTTCATTATCTACTTTTTTCTTAATTTTCCCGTGCTTAGTTCTATTCCCTATTTCTTATTACTGTTTTTAAAATGCTTCTTGCATATTTAAATTTTTTTTATTGAATTTATTTGGGTGACACTCATTAATAAAATTCTATAGGTTTCAAGTGTACAATTCTATAATACATCATTTGTACATTGTATGTTGTGTTCACCACCCAAAATCAAGTATTTTGATTCTCCAAATTTTCATTATTAGTATAAAATACTTTGTCTATTTTAGTATGTGAAAATAACTAGGCAACTAGTGAAATAGTTAAGATAATAAAAGCGAATTTCCATTCTATGAATGATTACCCATAATTCACTTTAAATAGTTTAAATAATAGATCAGAAATGTGAAATGGATCATGATTATTTATGCAAACCAAATACCAATATTTGAATAAGGGAATTATCTTTTGACACAACTTGTTAAAAGCATTTAATCATCATGTGTAGCTCCATGTAAAATGAGAAGGTTTTTAAAAGAATGTCTAGCTAAGCCAGTATCATTATTTTATGTATCTCTTGATATTTATATTTTTAAAAAAAGTTAACAGAGTAACTCAACTCTTAGGGATCTTTCCTTTACTGAAATTCCATCCCCAGCTTTTTATTAATATCTTTATGTGCTTACTGCCTTGAATTTTATTATTTGGATATAAATTAGATTCACTTTCTCCTTCAGCTGACTTAGAGTACTCATTGGGTCCATGCACAGTATGTTGTATTTGTTGTTTGTTTTTCTCCTAACTGTAATCTTCCTGAGGGGAAGGTGTCTTAAGGCACCTAGCATCTACTCAAGTGTCTAACCCTTGCTTGATGAATGATGAAAGGGATGAGACGTAAGGCCGTGACAGCATGGGCTAAGCTGTACAGTAATCCCGTCTTGAGACTTGCATTTGTTGGCTCTCTGTGAATATTTGTTGAATTGAGTTTAACTGAATTAATACAGAAGATTTTCTTTTCAATAATCTTCATTGGTTGTTTTGGGAACATCCCAAGGGGCATCCTGAAATTATGTGTTTATTTTTTTCTGTGACAAATTGCAATCCTTTCTTTATGATTCCATGGTCTACCTAATTCATTGTGTATCTGGAGACATTTCACACTTAAGGAATTTATAATACTTTTAGAAACTTTGTTTAATTAGGCATTTTCCAAATTTATTTCACCACGGACTCCTAATACAACACAAAACTTGGCCCATAGAAGGCTCTCAATGAATTTATGTGTTCCATGAATGAACGCGTACAACCTTGTGGCCATCTTGAACAAGTCTTTCATACAATATATACTTTTGGAAAAGCTTTACTGAGTACATGCTGAGACCAGTGTGTCAGGAGAGGATTCCAGTTGCTTCATGTTTCTGTACTCCTGGGAGAGTTTCTGCACTGTGTCTCTGAAAAGAGGAAGGCTTTATTTCCTCCTTCCCACCATCCCCGGCTACTTATGCTTTCATGTCAACACACACAGTGTATGTTGAGACTGTGCATGCCCTATTGCCAGGATTCAACTGGGCTCTGTTTGACTCTAGGTCTAAGTTCCTAGCCACTGCTGTCTTGGAGCAGGGATGAGTGACCTGAGATTGCATGGCTGGTTGACTACTTTGGTTCATTTCAAGGCTGTCTTATGCATAGCTTGTTCTTGAGTATTAATTACAGTAAATCACATTTATAGTACAGTGATAATGTGTCATATTTTGCAGACGTGGATGTTCTCAATCCTGATGAAAAGTCAATCATGACCTATGTGGCGCAGTTTCTACGGTATTCAAAGGATCTGCCTGGGACTGGAGAGGAAGCTCAGGTGTGTCTCAACAAGTACAAATCAAGCTCATTTTTGTTGTACCCTACTAGTGGTTTAATTTTAAGATTGAGGTAAAACTTGCATACAGAACTTAAATGCACAATTTTATGAACTTTGACAAATGTGTATGCCTCCATAAACCATACTCCAGTCATGATGTAACACATTTCTGTTACAACCGTCCCACTGTGCCTCTTTTCTATCTGCAGGGTCCACCCCAGGAAAGCAGTATTCCATCCTCTTTCACCATAGATTCGTTTTGCCTGGTTTTTTTTTTTTTGCAATTTTTTATATACTTTTTTTTAAAGATTTCATTTATTTATTTATTTTTAGAGAGAGGGCAAGGGAGGGAGAGAGACAGAGAAGCATCAATGTGTGAGAGAAACATTGATCTGTTGGCCTCTCACACGTAACACCATTGGGAACCAGGCCTGCAACCCAGGCGTGTGCCTTGACCAGGAATCAAACTGGCAGCATTTCTGTTTACAGGACAAGACTCAACCAACTGAGACATGCTGGTCAGGGCTGTTTAAAATTTTTATGAGAGTTTATTTGAGCCAAACCAATGACATATGTTATAGAGCAAGATCTCAAATGCTCCTGCTTGTTCTTTTTTGTTTTTAGGTTAAAAGTGGTAATTTATTAAACGTTGCTGAATTACCTAAAACAGCTTTAGATAGGCACTACATAGGACAAACCAAGTTAGCAGGTTTTTAAAGACTCTAGTGTTACCAATTTTTTTGTCTTTTATAATTTTAACAGCTTTATTGAGATACAATTTACGTACCCTAAAATTAAACCATGTAAAATTTACAATATGATGATTTTTAGTGTATTTACAATGTTGTGCAATGATCACCACAATCTAATTTTACTACATTTTTATTTTACCTGTTTTTTATTTTCATATAAATGGAAGCATATAATTCATGTAATGGAAGCAGTGTTTTCTTCTCTTAATCCTTGTTTGTTGAGACACTCTTGAATTACCATCAGATTGCAACTTGATTATTCAGTTGTTTCCTTTGACTTTTTTCACAAAATGTTGTGGGTAAACATTTCACAAAAATCACAGAGCTGAAAGTATACACTTATTCTGCATCTATGAAGATAAGCAAGTGTTGTGAGTTTAGTAAATGCTTCGGAATATTATTTTATGATTGAACTGCTTTCTCAGACATGTTTACAAGTAGTCATATTACTTAATTTTATTTTACAAATTTAGGCCTTTGTTTTTCCAACTGTTGCTTTGAGGCACCAAGCCAGCTTGTTGCTGACTCTGGAAGTGAGACTCAGGCTTATTATTCAGTTCACTTCTGACCTGCTGAGAATCTACCCATTTCTAATTAATTTTCATATTAAAAAATTAAATGAAAAATTCAACCATCCATGAAATCAGATGCAAAAAATATATAGAAGCAAAGCAAATGAAAGTTCAAAGAAAACGGAAATAAGAGGGAACTTCTTTTGTCTTATCCTTCTTACAGTAAAATTTGCTTCTAAAGTAGACAAGTTGATCACCTAAGCAAGAATCTAGGGAAAAACAATTGTTTCCTACTTCCATAGGATAGTATAACCAAAGCTGTTAGTAGTGTTATTTTTAGAATCTTTAAAACATCCAAGGCATTTCTGATGTCATTGTATTTGTTGTTGGATGTGGGCATCTCTTGAATTAACCCATATTTAGATCTATTGTATGGAGCCACAAAAATACTTTCTCCAACCTTCTGAATTCCCTGGCTGGGCTAATACTCAAATAATGTGAGACAGATCAACAGGAAAAAATAGTCAAAATTGATTACTGATACACATGCAGGGGTGCCAAAAGACTATGAGACTCAAAGCCACATTGGATAGTTGAGGTTTACTTCCCATTCTGAACAAAGGAGAGGGATGCAGAGGTCTGGGGATTTTTTTAAAATATATTTTATTGATTATGCTATTACAGTTGTCCCGTTCCCCCTCCCTTCATTCCCCTCCACCCCCTGCACCCCCTCCCACCCACATTCCCCCCATTAGTTCATGTCCATATGTCATAAGTTCTTTAGCTTCTACATTTCCCACACTATTCTTGCCCTCCCCCTGTCTATTTTCTACCCGCCATCTATGCTACTTATTCTCTGTACCTTTTCCCCCCTCTCCTCCTCCCACTCCCCTCTTGCTAACCCTCCATGTGCTCTCCATTTCTATGTTTCTGTTCCTGTTCTAGCTGTTTGCTTAGTTTGCTTTTGTTTTAGGTGTGGTTGTTAATATCTGTGAGTTTGCTGTCTTTTCACTGTCATATTTTTTATCTTCTTTTTCTTAGATAAGTCCCTTGAACATTTCATATAATAAGGACTTGATGATGATGAACTCCTTTAACTTGACCATATCTGAGAAGCACTCTATCTTCCCTTCCATCCTAAATGAAAGCTTTGCTGGATAGAGCAATCTTGGATGTAGGTCCTTGCCTTTCATGATTTGGAATACTTCTTTCCAACCCCTTCTTGCCTGGAAGGTCCCTTTTGAGAAATCAGCTGACAGTCTGATGGGAACTCCTTTGTAGGTGACTGTCTCCTTATCCCTTGCTGCTTCTAGAATTCTCTCCTTCATTTGAATCTTGACTAATGTAATTCTGATGTGCCTTGGTGTGTTCCTCCTTGGATCCAACTTCTTTGGGACTCCCTGAGCTTCCTGGACTTCCTGGAAGCCTATTTCCTTTGTCTGATTGGGGAAGTTCTCCTTTATTATTTGTTCAAATACATTTCCCACTTGTTTCTCTTCCTCTTCCCCTTCTGATACCCCTATAATTGGGATGTTGTGATGTTTAAAGATGTCCTGGAGGTTTCTAAGCCTCTCCTCATGGTTTTGAATTCTTGTTTCTTCCTTGTTTTCTGTTTGGTTGGTTGTTTCTTCCTTCTGGTCCACTCCATTGATTTGAGTCCCAGTTTTCTTCCCATCTCTATTGGTTCCCTGTGTGTTTTCCTTTATTTCACTTACTGTAGCCTTCATTTGTTCATCTAATTTGCAACCAAAATCAACCAATTCTGTGAGCATCCTGATGGCCAGTGCTTTGGACTGTGCATCTGATAGGTTGGCTATCTCTTGGTCACTTAGATGAATTGGCTCTGCGGATTTGATCTGTTTTCCTGTTTGAGCCATTTTTTTTTTTTTTTTTTTTTTTGGTCTGGTCATGCCTGTTCAGTAGTGAGGGGCAGAGCCTTAGGTGTTCCCCAGGGTGGGGCAGCCCAGTCTCTGGGTTGTGACACTGTATAGGGGGGTGGGGTCCAAGAGGGAACAATGGCACTTGCTCCGTTCTCTCCTGTACTTCAGTCCTCTCTGTTGCTTCCCACAAGCAAATTGGGCCCTTCTGGTGCTTATTTCCGTGTGGGTGAGCTTGTTTGCATTCTAGGACCCTGTGGGTCTCTCCAATGAACTCTCCTGTGAGTCTCTCCCTGCACCTCAACCCCCCAGAAATGTTTTCAATCGGTGTTTTTAGGTTTTATTTCCCGGCGCTGCAGCCCTGGGTTGTGAGGTCTGTCTTGCTCCTCGTTTTCACCTGGATTATCTGCTTGCAAATGTGGGACCGCCTGGTCAGCCAGCTGCCTTGTGCGGCCTCACTGGGTCTGCCCATTGCCACCCTGCGCCTGGGGTCCACTATCTGCCGCCTGCATACTAGGGTCCGCCAACCTCCACTTCCTCCTGCTAGGACTCCACCCCTCTTACTGGTCCGGATGAATGATTGTCGGACCTCCCTACAGTTCAATTTTCTGTCAGTTCTGTCAGTTCTTTTCTTGTTTCTAAATCCTTGTTGTCCTTAATTTTGGTTGTGCGAGGAGGCACAGTTTGTCCGCCTACACCTCCATCTTGGCTGTAAGTCAGGTCTGGGATTTTTAAAGGGAAGGCCAGCCAGGCCATTTATGGGTAGATGTGAATAAGCAAATATGTGGTAAACAATTTCTTGCAGGGCCACCCAGAAACAATGGGATAGAGAGAGGAGTCTAATAAACCAGCTTTGCTAGATTTTTCTGTTTGCCACATTTACTTTATATTATGATGCTAAGGTGATGTTTCCTTCCTGTAAGCATGTTTTTTTTCTCTCTGAATTCCTAGGCAAAGGTTCTGAGTCTTGTTTCTTAATAACCAGCTTAACATTTGGGTTGGCAAAACTTTGGTTCCCCTCAACTGGACAGCAGTAGTCTGAAATGCCTACTATAAACAAGTAACTTAGAATAATGTTCCCTAAAACTGAAGAATAATGGAAATGGATAAGAGGCCTCCCCCACACCAATGGGGGCTTGCTTGTCCTGGTTTTCGTTCTTTTTTTAAGCATATTATCTTCAGATGCTAGTTTCAATTCATTTTAACATTTAAAGTGTAATGTTAACAAGCAGAATTCCTCTTTGGCACATGAGTCACTGGTGTGTAATGATTGCATTATTTCACTTATATTTGAAGTTGTTAATTTTATTATTAAAGAAAATCACCAAGTCTATTTAGGATAGCAGTTTAAACACGTGTGTGTGAATTTCAGGGAAAGATGAAAGATGCTATGGTCTGGTTAGCACTCCAAGAGAAAAGTCTACAGAAGATGCTAAAGGATTCAGAAAATGAGACCTACTGTAAAAAGTATGAAGTAAGTGTGACTCTTGTTTTTTAAAATATGTTAACTCATTTAATTCTCTTCAGGAGGTACAGCTATTATTAATGCCAAGTATGACTTTAAATGGCACTTTCTTTGTAGTTTGCTCTTTCAGAATAGTAAAATTTTTTTAGTTCGTTTTTAGAAAAAATCTTTTCAGAGTGAATTATTTAACTACTAAGTTAACAAGTTTTAAGGCTGAATTCTAAGACTTCCAAATTTTAATGTGCATATGAATCACTGGGAGGATCTTGTTAAAATTCAGATTCAAATTCATAGCTCTGGGGTGGGGCCTGAGATTCTGCATTTCCAACAGGCTCACAAGTGGTGTGCATGCTGCTGTGTCTAAGAGAACCTTGGATAGCAAGGAGTTAGAGTGAAGACCCGCAAACTGTGGTCTGTGGGCCCCACCACCTGATTTTGCAAATATGGTGTTATTGGAATATTGTCATGCCCCTTAAAGTACTGTCTGTGGCTGCTTTTACACTACAAAGCAGGTGAATGATTGCTACCCAGACCATTTGTCCACAAAGTTCAAGGTTTTACTCTTTTGTTTCTACAGTAAAACTTCGAATCCCCGGTCTAGAGCAGAACATGCTTTTTAGAATGAATTTTGAATGAAATAAAAATCAGGAAATTTGGAATGGGGCCAATTCCAGCATTACAGAACAGGGCCTCAGTCAACGAATCACCACATTTGAACATTTGCAAAGCACTGGGCACCTTAGTGACCAGCATTTTACATTTTACATCTTGCTGAATATTGTATTATTTTTTCCAGTTTTACAGAAGTAGAAAACATGATTTAGAGGGACTAAATGATTTATATAAGGTTACTTAGCTACTGAAAGTCAGAGGTGGGATTTGAATAGAAGTCTAACTTTAAAACCTGAGCTCTCTTTGCATCCCGATGCTTCTCCAGGGTAAGCAGTTATTCCCTGTACCATCTTGAAAGAGACTAACAGGAGCCCAGGTGAAAGTTCCGTAGTCCTATTTCTTAGAACCTACTGTCCATGTGACTCTGTGCCCCCCAATTTTCCATCCTGAAGAAGGTGGAGATGCTCTCTTGTCCATACATGGCCACTAGCACCTTGAGGCCTCCACTTCCCTGTCTGTTAAATGAGGAAGTTGGATGAATCCAGCCTTTCCACCACTAATATTCAGTGGGTTGAGTAATTTGCAGGCCACACCATCTTTTTTCCTTGGCACCATCGGGAAAGAAGGGCTGGATGTTCTTATCTTCCTTTTATCTGAACTGCATAGGCTTCTTTTGCTTCTTTCCTCTTGGCTCTGGCCTGATATGTTTTTTATTGACAAAACGTGCAGTATTCAGTGAAGCACCTTGTTCTCACATGTCTTTGATTTAGTAATGCACCACAGATTCAGGTTTCTTAACTGAATGTCTTTATGAAGTTAATAATTATCAGAAAGAATTCAGTTTGCTAATAAAATTAATTTAAAATGCTGCCAATAATAAAGGATAAGTTTTATGGAATTGACTGCTCTTACACATTGGTATTTCACACAAATATGAATCAAGAAAAGTTTATTCAGATTTCAAGGGCAGAGACAAAGTTTTCTCAAAATAACTTGAGAAGAATTGACTCAAGCTTAGTTCATCACAGACACCTCAGAAACCATTTATACATAATGACTTGTCATATAATGCTCACTTTCATTCATTGGTATTTTGTTATGAACACGTATTTGGGAAGGGCAGACAAACTCATATTTTTCATGTGGCATCATGACTTGTCCTCTGGACCTGAGTGTCCTTGTCTCTCCATTCCAGTATAAATCTAACAGTGCAGACATGTGGCACAGCTTGTGACCTTTGTCACTACGATGGCACCTGAACTATCAGGGCCCACTGAAGAAACTGGATCAGTGACAGGATCCTGAATTTAGGGAATTTAATCTTTAAGTAAAAATTTAAATAGAAGCTATAGTTCTGGACCTTACAATTACAGATTGCATTTTGTAAACTGATTTAAACATTTCAGTCCTTAAAATATTCTTCTAACTGTAGAGCCTGTTGTCCTTTTTGGAGTCATTCAGCGAAGGAAAGAAGCCCTTTTTGGACATCCTGTCAGTGAAGGGGAATATGGATGAGCTGAATGGAGATCAGTTGCAGTTGAGAGAAGCCTGGGATGGCCTCCACTACCAGGTGACTGGGTTATAGTGAGTAGAAGAACATGTTCATGGGGCAGCTTGGTTTGTTGGAAGGGAGTTTCAGAATTCCCTGAGGAATTCTGTCAAAGACAGAGTAGATGCTTCAGCAGAAAGTTGGGAGAGTGCTCTTATATTCTTTCCATAGTCTCATTTGGTAGTGGCTGATATTTTAATAGGAAGTTATAGTATTCTACTTAGAAAAAATTGCATGCTTATCCAAAGTTTTTATATTTGCCACCAGTTCTTGGTTTGCCACAGTAGATTATCCATATTCTGACTGACCTGCAGCTTCCTCTCTGCCATGGACCAACTATCAGGAGATGTTCTAAGCAGATCGGGATAAACCCAGAGAGAATGTATAAGGATGAATGTGTGTATGTGTTTGTGATTTCAGTCATTTTAAATTTATTGAGACTTGTGTTATGGCCCAGGATATGGTGTCTATGGGTGCACATATTATTTGCACTTGAAAAGAGCATGCATTTTGCAAGCTATTGGGTATAGTGTTCCATAAATACCAATTAAGACAGTGATAGTGTTCAGATTGTCTATGTCTTGACTGACATTTTGTCCAGTTATATTCATTGCAGTAGAATCTTTTAATTTTGTTAAATATTGCTTCATGTATTTTACACTTTGTTATTAGGTATGTACACTTATGATTAGTATGTCTTCCTGATGAATTGATACCATTATGAAGTATTCCTATATATCTCTGGCAGTATTGTTTTTCTTGATATCTACTTAATCTAATACAAATACAATCATTTCCATCTTCTAATGCTAATGTTTGTATGGTACACATTTTTCATTTACTTTCAAACGGGTTAAAATATATTAAAAATGCATTTCTTATAGGCAACATATAGTTGGGTCTTGCTTCCTATTTACTCTGATAATTTCTTTACTTTTTTTCATTTTGAAGATTTTTTTATTGTATTTTTTCCATTACCCTTTAGTCCCCTTATGCCCTTCTCCCCCTGTAGTCACTGCACTGTTGTCCATGTTCATGAGTTCTTTTTCCTTTTTGCTCAATCCCTCCACCCCCTATTTTCCCCAACCCCATTAGCTGCCATCCTGCCCTCTATCTATGAGTCTGTCTTTATTTTGTTTGTTTGTTAGTTAGATTCCACACATGAGTGAAATCATATGGTATTTGTCTTTTTCTGACTGGCTTATTTCACTTAGCATAATGTTCTCCAGGCCCATCCCTACTGTTGCAAAGGGCAAAGCTTTCATTTTTTATAGCCGAGTAGTATTCCATTGTGTAAATGTCCCACAGTTGTTTTATCCACTCATCTACTGATGGACACTTGGGCTGATCCCATATCTTGGCAACTGTAAATAATGCTTCAATGAACATAGGGGTGCTTATGTTCTTTTGAATTAGTGTTCTGGGTTCCTTCAGATATATTCCCAGAAGTGGGATCACTAGGCAGTTCTATTTTTAATTTTTTGAGGTATCTCTGTACTACTTTCCACAGTGGCTGCACCTATATGCATTCCTACCTGCAGTGCAAAAGGGTTCCCCTTTCTCCACATCCTTGCCAGCACTTGTTTGTTGATTTATTGATAATAGCCATTCTGACAGGAGTAAGATGATATCTCATTGTGTTGTTAATTTGCATCTTTCTGATGATTAGTGATGTTGAGCATCTTTTCATATGTCTTGGTCATGTGTATGTCCTCCTTGGAGAAGTGTTTATTCAGGTCCTTTGCCCACTTTTTAATTGGGTGGGTTTTTTTGGTGTTGAATTGTAAGTTCTTCATAAATTTTGTATATGAATGCCTTATCAGATGTATTGGTCAATATATTTTCCCATTCTGTGGGTTGTCTTTTTATTTTGTTGATGTTTTCCTTTGCTGTGCAAAAACTTTTAGTTTGATGTAGTCCCATTTGTTTATTTTTTCTTTTGTTTCCATTGCCTGGGGAGATATATCAGATAAAATATTGTTATGAGCGATGTCCAAGATTTTGCTGCCTATGTTCTCTTCTTAGATTTTTTAGAACTGATAAATTAATTCAGCAAAGTGAAAGGGTACAAAATTAATATCCAGAAATCAGTTGCATTTTTATGCTAATAACAAACTAACAGAAAGGGAAATTAAGAAAAAAAAATCCCATTCACAATTGTTGTCAAAGAGAATAAAATACCTAGGAATAAACCTAACCAAGGATGCATAAGACCTGTACTTGGAGAATTATAAAACAATGAAGAGAAAAATAGAAGACGACACAAATACATGGAAGCACATACTGTGTTCATGGATAGGAAGAATTAACATCATTAAAACGTCCTTACTACCCAAAGCAATCTATAGATTCAACTCAATTCCTATCAAGATTCTAATGACATATTTCACAGAACTGGAACAAATACTTAAAAAATTTATATGGAACCACAAAAGGTCCCACATAGCAAAAGTGATCCTGAGAAAGAAGAAAAATGTTGGCGGGATCATGCTACCTAATATGAAACTATAAGGCCACAGTAGTCAAAACAGTATGATACTGGCATGAAAACAGACACAGAGATCAATGGAAGAGAATAAGAGAGCCCAGAAATAAACCCACAGCTTTATAGTCAATTAATATTTGACAGGGGGAGCAAGCACATACAATGGGCTAATGATAATTTATTCAATAAATGGTGTTGGGAAAATTGGACAGACATGTGCAGAAAATAAATGAAACTACAGCACCTTCTTACACCACACACAAGAAGAGATACAAAATGAATTAAAGACTTACATAAATGTTAGACAGTCTCTACTTTGTAATTGGAGTGCTTCATCAGTGAAAAATTATTGTAATTATCAATATAGCTCAATTTAGGTTACCATTTTACTATTTTCGTTTATTCCCATTGTTTTTTCAATATCACTGTTCTTTTTCTGCCTCATTTTAGATTGTTAGTATTTTTAGAATTCCATTTGAATTTATCTGTTAGCTTTTTAGCTCTATGTCTTTCTGTCATATTTTTAGTAGGATTACAATATACACAAATTTTTAGTCTACTTAGAGTTATACAACTTCTAAGTTATTGTATAACTTCTAATAACAGAAATTTGCAATTAAATTGTTTCACTTATCTCTTGTTTTATACTAGAGTTGCTTTACATATAAATAAATGTATGATACAGATGTGTTTTAAAGTCCCCAGGACCATGTTATATATTTTTGCTTAAAACAGTCATATATTAAAGAAATAAAGAGAAATCATTAGCCTTCTATATTTATCTAGATATTTGCCATTTGCTATGTTCTTCATTTCTTTGTAGAGATTTGAGTTTTTCCATATGAACTTATTTCCTACAGCCTGAAAAACTTCCTATAGCTTAGTTTTCTTTGATGTTTACATATCTTTATTTTGCCTTCATTTTTTGAACATCTTTATTGTGATGTAGTTTGCATACTGTAGAACTCACTCATTTTAAATGGATAACTAAATGGTTTTTAGTGAATTTACAGAGTTGTAACACAGACTGCATGATCTGCAAGTCAGATATGCTCTTTGGGCCTGGAAAAGTTTGCCAATCCCTGCCCAAGTCTCTTGGCCATCAGCAGTGACAGCCTGTTTTAGAATACATTTTTCACACAATTTTTGAAAAGTGTTAAATAGTCTCCTAGTGGCTTAAAAAAGCTGCCCTGTCAGAGCATCTAACTTGGGCCAAGTTGTGCAGCTCCAGAAATCCTTCCATCATCACTGGCCGCCCTCCCGTCAGTGGCTGTGCTCTGCTCTGATTGTGGCTTTGACAGAGCCCCGGGAAAGCCCAGGGGCTCTCTGTTGCAAATCCTCCACAAATGGCAGGAGAGGAGGAGATACTGCCTCTATAGTTCAGGCTGTCCCGGGCCATGGAGACCTGGCCTGATTTTCGGAATATGATTTGGAAAAATTACACCACATAATGAGAAAAACCATAAAAAGAATTTTGCAAGATAAGTGCTGCAAATTGATAGTAACTTGAAAAGCCATTCCTTAGGTGAAGTGCCACTCATTTTCTTGGTGTGGGAAAATGAGGCGTATTAATTTTAAAGTCATCAGATATAGCAAAGAAAATACTGTCTAGATAGTTTCTGGTGCAATTGTTTGAGAACACAGATATCTGAAAGCATTCTAGTAAATGGTTTCATTTTAAGCCTGCTATAAATAATAGCTACATTATGTTATTTTGACCTGACAAGAACTTACATAAATTTTCAGCCAAATTCAGAAGTAATTTCCAACACTGAGAAAGGAAGTGTGGAACCATGTTATCTATGTTAAGTGAGAAAGGAGAGGGTTGAAAGGTAAATATTGCCTTCTATCTTTCCTCTTCTAACTGCTCCAGAGAGGACAGTCATGAGGCAGAAAGCACACCCGTGGTTACATTCCAAATACATGCAGCATTCTTTTAGTTGTGGAAAGAGTAACAGTTGAATTAGAGGTATTATTCATAGACTCTCTTTAACTCAATCACTTACCGACTTTGTAGTTTATTTTTTTGACAATTGCACAAATAATTCAGATATAATAAAAGTGCATGCAATTTGTTTATATTAAAATCTTGTAATAATGAAAACTTCATTGTTTTCTAATGAGGCTTAATGGTATATTGTTAATGATTTAAGGTTATAGAGTTGTCTTTTGCCATATGCCTTTTGAGAAAATAAACTTGCAAGACAATTAAAGCCAAACAAAGTACGACATGGTATTATTTATATGTGGAATCTTAAAATAAATGTCAAAGTATGGAATGGTAGAAAAGTGATTGCCGGAGACTGAGGGGGGAACTGTTCAGGGAGAGGTTGGTAAAGGGTATAAACTTTCAAGCTAAAAGATAAATAGGTTCTGAGGGTCTAACATAAAACATGGTGAATATAGTTGATAACACTGTATTATATGATTGAAATTTGCTAAGAGACTAGAACTTAAGTGTTCTCACCAAAAAAAAAAAAAAAAAAAAAAAAAAAAAGATAAATATGTGAGGTGATGGATGTAACATCTATCAATTGCTTCCTATATGCTTCCCTGGCTGAGGATTAAAGCTGCAGCCCAGGTACAATCCCTGACTGGGATTCGAACCTGCAGCCCTTTGGTGCACAGGATGAGGCTCCAACCAGCTGAGCCACCAGCCAGGACTGTAACTTCTATTTATATAGTTGACCCTCAGATGCAGAAGATTGCATTAAATGTATTCTCCCTTTCATGGTACATGGGTCTGTGCCTGGCCCAATGCTTATTTTTAGTCACTTGTTTGTTTGTGTGTTTATTTCCTTTTATACCCCTACCCTCCTTTTGTTCTCCTTTCTCCTTAGGTCATCGTTGTGTTGTACTTAATGTTTATCTTTTTATTTTATGTTTTTACAAAATGAGTGTTATATTTATGTGTCTGTATATTTATAAGTTGTGTAAATTGATGTTGTATGTTACTGTTTCTTTCTTTCATTTTATAAAAAATATTTTATTTATTTATTTTTAGAGAGAGGGTAATGGATGGAGAAAGAGGGAGAGAAACATCAATGTGTGGTTGCCTCTCAAGTGCCTCCTACGGGGGACCTCACCTGAAACCCAGGCATGGGCCCTAACTGGGAATTGAACTGGCGATGCTTTGATTCACAAGCCAGCATTCAATCCACTGAGCCATTCCAGTCAGGGCTCTTACTTTCATATCTGAACACATATATTTAGGGTGCCTCCACGTTGCCCTGTTTGTAACCCTAATTTGAGTCCAGGTGGCTGCAAATGTTCTGTGGCATGCCTTCACCACGTGACCCCCGGACACCTCAGAAGCCTTCTATATCTTTATTCCCCAATGTTCAGCACAATAGATTGTTTATAACTTTGCTTAATGAATGAATGAACCAATGAGCGAATGTGTGAGTGAGTGAGGGAGGGAGTTTTGACAGTGTTGAGTGGGAGGGGTGGAAATCCAGGTAGAAGGTGCAGCAAGAGTGAGACCTGGGAGGGCGGTCAGGGTTTGAGGAAATATGTAGATGGCGTTCGTGTGACTTGGGTGCCTATATGGAGTGATGGGAAGGCTGAGGAAGAAGGCTGTCTGCATTGTGGGGGTTTCAGTGAAGGACAGATTCAGGAGATAAGTAGGGATATCTAATGTATATATATGATGAGGGCATGTGAGGAAAATAATCTGTGAATCAGTTTGTGAGCTGTAATGTCAGAGGACACAAGGACAGTCAACATTGGAATCTCTGGCCATTCAATACGGTCGTCTACTCCTGCTTTGAGGAGTGCCTTAAATCTTTCTAATTTCCCTCTCATAACTGGTTATGGATTTATCAAAACTGGTTATGGATTTATCATTGGTTTTTATCCTTGTGCCCTCTTTTCTTACAGCTTTTAAACAAATTGTCTTCTCAATCAGCAGGTAGCCAAATTATATTTATTTATTTATTTATTAAAGATTTTATTTATTTATTTTTACAGAGGGGGAGGCAGGGAGAAAAAGAGGGAGAGAAACATCAATGTGTGGTTGCCTCTTATGTACTCCCAACTGGGGACCTGGCCCACAACCCAGGCATATGCCCTGACTGGGAATCGAACCAGTGACTCTATGGTTGGCAGGTCAGCACTCAATCCACTGAGCCACACCAGCCAGGGAGCCAAATGCTATTTAGAACTAAGATGTTTTCTCATTGGTAAAGATTTTCTTGATTGATGGATCAGAGGAACTTTAAAGAATTAAACATAATATGTGTGAGGAAATAAACCAGGAGAATGTCTACTAAAGATCATGTGCCCCCCTCCTTTTTTTCAGATTAACGAGTGGAAAACAAAGCTGAATCGTGACTTGCCATCTCCCCTCCACCAAATCGAAGCTTGGCTCCAGGAGGTAGAGGGTCTTATAGATGAAGACTTGCCAGCTTCCCAGGATTACTGTGAAGCCATGGCTCTAACACAAGAGAAAATGGCTTTGTTCAAGGTTGGAAAAGAAAAAAGCATTGAGAATTCTATACTTTGTTAGGGCTGCTCTTGAGAAAGACTTCGTCCTGGCAAAAGGGGAAGAAATGTAGTGGGTATTTTCGGGTAGTTTAGAATTATTCCCCTGGGGGTACACGGGACGTGGAAGATCCCTTCACATTCTTCATGAGCACTGTGGTGGGTTAAGCTGGAAACAATAAGAATAAAGTCCAGTGAGTTCTAAAGCTACTGGAAGTCTGACTTGCAGTTGGGAGGGGGAGCCTGGTTTAAAATGTTGGGGATTGGGTCTCACTAAGATGGCATGCAGAATTTGGTATATGAGATTTATAGCATTTGAGCCCACGAAGGAATGGAAAAATACATCTGAAAACAAAAGATTTTAATAATGCTTTTGCCAAAGAAACTGCAGTCTGCCTCTTTGTGAAACTGTTTTGGTTGAACACACTTAAAATGAAAATACTTATTCACAAAATCTTAGTTAAAAAAAAGAAAACACTTATGGTTTCTTAAAAAGATGCAATGCATGCACAGCAGAAATGAATTAAACCCTAAATTACAAGATTTGGCAACAGACCTAGTTCATATCATGTTAAATTTCTTTTCAGAGTCTCATGGATAAATTTGACTGTTACTCAAACAGTCTCCTGGCATTTGAAAATAGAGATGAAAAACAGTTTCCATTGGTACCACCTTACAAATTGGAGGAAATGAAAAGACGGTTCGTAACTTCCCAACTGCTGATGCCATTCATGTTTGAGCACTAGCTGGTGCTTTAGGGACTATAAAACAGGGAGTTTCAGATAATTTCTGATAAGTGTGCTTTAAGTCTTGATACCAGTACCTTTCTGTTCTGTGTAATAGTAACATAATAGCATGCTAACATCGTTTCTCGTTTTATTGGATAGTAGGATGTGGTGGTAGAAAAGGTCAGAATCTGAGCTCTGTATCTTGGTGCTGGCCAAGTTGGTCTGCCTGTCTGAGTGGGTTTCCTCCTTTGCAAACACAGGATAGTTATGCTGCCCCTGTGCCTGTCTCACAGGCTCCTGGCTGATGGGAGGAGGTGCATGGAAGCACTTCATAAACTCTAACACTGCAGATGTAAAGATTAATTGATGGTTGTCCACAGCATTCTTTCTTTTCTCATTATTTATAAGCAACTTATTAGAATGCTAATAAGAGAGTGTTTGCCTTAATACTGAAAGCTGTTTTTAATATTTAAATGTTGACATTACAGTTGCATTAAGTTATACAGAAGCTTTCAAATTTAGTAAAGTATTTTGTAGATTAGTATTTTATTATGGGATTTTTCAATAGGGTTATAATTTCTTCAGAAAATGTTCAGTTAGATGCGTTCACCTTAGAAATAGTTGTTATATATCTAGGCACATTTGTTTTACTTTGTTTTAGAAAGGTTGAAGGATACACCTGAATACCATGTGTTTAAAAGCAAAGGTTAGAGCCCCAATATTTTTTTAAAATGCCACACATTCCATGTTTAGCCCATAATGTTAATTTAAATTCTAAAACCTGCTCTACTTTCCAGAATCAGCAATATTTCGGGGAAAAAATTCATTCCACTTCTAGAATTTTATTACTATAAGTGTTCAGTTCTTCGTTTGCTAGATGAAGTGAAATCAAAATTGGATGTTTGGAACATGAGATATGGGAGCAAAGACTCCGTGGAATTGCTGCTGGAAGACTGGCATGTAAGCTTCTTAGTTCACATCTCAGAAAACTGTTCTCCATGTCTGGGTGCTGGGTTTGTCTGCATTTTCCCTGGCACGATTTCCCTTTCCCTTTCTGGTTTTCAGATAGGTGTTTTTGGTAGCTTCCATGAGCTTAAATGTTGTCTGGAGGAAAGAATTACAGGTAGTCATAATACACACAAAATATCTATCACAAAAAAAAAAAAAAAGAAGTAAAACAGAAGTACTAGAACATAAAAAAAAAAAAAGAATTACAGGTAGTCAAATAGCAGACATCAGGGGAGTAAGTGAGAAAGTATTATTTACTACAACAGGGGAGATGGAGTTAATCAGGGTATTTAACAACATACAGAAAGTTTCAATGTTATTTTCATTAAAAATTTCTGTTTTCACTTACTGGACATCTTGTTTAATGTTTTTTCTCAGATGAATGGTTTTATTCAAAACTTAAGTTTTTTCTTAGAACATTTTAATCTTAGCTTTTCAGTTGCAAGGGTGGGAAAAACTACATTTTGTGTTGAGGCTTTTTTTACGGAGCAGGCTTAGCTCTTGAAATTTATCATGTTGCAAGTGATGTAAATATGTGTGTTCACTAGTAAATTAAAACTAAAGCATCCTAGGAATGTCATTTCTACAGTTAGACCTTATCATCCTACTTTCTGTTTCCCTCTTTGGAATGATGGGCAAACAGAAAAATCTAAGATTGTACATTTCATTGCAAAAATTGAAAAAATATGGAGCGATTTATTTACAATTTATGATTTAAACACTGTATATTCCCAAATAGAAAGCATCATTCTAAATTAGACTAGACTTTGAATATTTTTATTCTATGTTCTTTCTTTGATTATTTATTTTTCCATTTAAATAATCATATGATCAGTACATATTAAGAGTACAATAAATATCAGTTGTTAACTCTAATTTTCCATAGCATAATTTGCTATGGGTACATGATAATTTGTTAATGGTAATTCCTCAAATGATTTTGTAAGATAGATATTATCTGTTTATAACATACTTTAATATAGCAAATAAAAATAATTCAATATTAATAAAAATATACGAATTAAGAGAAACTGATACAAATTATGCAGTATTGGTAAATATGTCAGATAGAAGATTTTGAAATTGCTGTAAATACTTAACATGCCTTTTCCCACCAGAGGAAAACCATTATGTAATTATATCACTACATCGAGATCAACTTTACAGGTTTCGTAACTATCTAATGTTCATACTCATACTTCCTTCTCCTGGACCATAACTGCCTTTCCTCACAGAGAGCTCTTCTTTTCCTACCCAAATATGTACCATTAAAACCTACAGAAATGTTGGTGCCTCAGTGTTTCATCGGGGTTTATTTGTCTGTATCTGGGCTCTAGGCACATTTTAAATAGTAAACACTGTCAATATGTTTTACCCCCAGAAATTTATTGAAGAAAAAGAGTTCCTAGCTCAACTTGAAACTTCCTTCCAAAAATGTGAAGAAATTCATAAGAATTTAGGTAAAACTATAGTTACTTTTTGATGGAATGGTCACTTAAAAATAGCATTTTGTCTCTTCTACTTTCTTTATACCTTAATATTGTATGTGTGCATTTTTCTTTGGAAAATTCTTGCATTAACTTAATATTGTCAGAGTACATACTCATTTTGCCACTGTTCATATGCAACTATTTTTAACAATATTTTATTAATAAAAATCTGTTTTCTAAGATTACTTTCTTGTTATCACTATAGGTGGAGAATATCAGAATATTAGCGAACAATATATGATGGTGGAACAAGATATTTTTCTGTGTAGGAAAAGTATATATAATGCGAAGTCAGCTCTGCAAAATGTTGTGGCATGTTGGACTACTTACATGGAAAAGCTTCGCTTCCTAAAGGCTTGTTTTGAGGAGATGAAGAAGGAACAAATCAAAGAGGTATTTGCAGCCTAGTGGCATCTGCTCAGTTGTACTGTTTTGTTTTGTGACCCTCATTTTCAATTCCAAAATTAGATGCTAGGGAAGAGTAACCATGACTGTTGGAAAATTCTCCAGGATTTGGAAAGAGTTTAGTTTCTTTCTAATATAACTACTACAGGAAGTTTTCTCTTCATTATAGGTTTTACACACACACACACACACACACACACACACACACACACACACACACCCCCCCCCCCCCCCCCCCACCTTAATCGAGGTATACAGCTGTTGGAAGATATGTTGCTACATTTTTTGGGACGGAAATAAAAGACTTAAAGTACTGAATAGCATATAGACACATTTAAAATAAATTGATGTTTTAAAAAGTTTAATTTTTCTATTAATACTTTGGCATTCTAAAACCTTTCTGAGTTTCTAGAGGAGGAAAATCAAAATACCTTAGACTTCTGTGTAGAGGTGTGGAAAAACTTTTAGTGCAATTAATTATTGTTTTCATTTTCTTTCTTTTTAAAAAGATTTTATTTCTTTATCTTAGACAAAGGAGAAGGAAGGGAGAGAAACATCAATGTGTGGTTGCCTCTCACGCACTCCCAACTGGGGACCTGGCCTGCAACCCAGGCATGTGCCCTGGCTGGGAATTGAACTGGCGACCGTTTGGTTCACAGGCTGGTGCTCAGTCCACTGAGCCACACCAGCCAGGGCTGTTTTCATTTTCTATTCATGTAGTGATCTGTTGTGTGATTACTCTTTGAAATAGTTCTTATGTCTTTCATTTGTTTTCTTCCTTTGCAAATGGCTATAGATAGCCTCTCAAACTAAACATTTTCCAGGTAGAAACTAAAATTACTCAACAGAAAATAGGCTGTTAATGTGAAAGTAAAATTTGTTTAAGTATATGAGTACAAAAAGAATATTTGAGGGGTTAGTGAGATATTACTTCTCCCTGTCACCTATGTTGACTGGAAAAGCAGATCTTTGGCTTTCAACAGTTCTTCTGTTTTTAAAGTTCTTGTATTAAAATTCATATAACTCTGAGAAAAATAGCATGTTAAGCTTTGCAGTTCCCTAACTCTGTGCTAAGGTGGTGCTCTGTGCACCCAAAGAGGACACTTTAAATTTAAAAATTTTTTTAAAATGAAGAAAATTAAATTAAAAAAATTTTTTAAATTTAAAGGTAATTTAAATTTTGGGAGAGACACCACAAGATGTGTCTGTTGGATACTATGTAAATTACTACTAAGTTGTTGGACTTGCCCACTTAAAAATTAGAACTTTTAGATCATTTTTTTCTGACTTGGGGAATCCATGAAAAAATTACTGAGACATTAAAGGTGCTGTGAACTGAAAATGTTTGAGAACCTTTGCTCTCAGCTCATCAGCCATTTTGAAAGGTAGAAGATGCTTCTGAAAAGTCGGGGAGCAGGAGTGACGACAGATGGCTGGTGCCTGCCAGCTAGTGCCCAGGGATGGAGAATCCTCCAAAGGGAGGGTCAGAATCTCTGCGGAAACCTCGCTTTTGCTTACAATCAACCTTGGTAAAGATCTATATATAGATAATAGAAAGACAAATATTTTGTCGTTAAAATATCGTGTTGCTTATATGTCATGTAGGTTCCCCCTGAGACACTATTCCAGTGGAATCTCGAACATACTACTTTAAATGAAGTGGGAAATTTCTTAATTGAAGTCAGCAATGATGAATTTGGATCATCTGTTTCTAAAGAACTCAGAAGGCTGAATAAAAGATGGAGAAAGTTTGTTACAAAAACTCAGCTTGTAAGTTTGTTTGTTTTTTTTTTTCAGTAGTACCTTCATTGAGATATAAAGTCACATTCCATACAATTAAGTCATTTAAAGTGTTTTATCGTATATTCAGAACTGTGCAGCCCTCACCATAATCAATGTTAGAACATTTTCATCACCTCATGAAGAAACTCTGCACCGGTTAGCAGTCACGGTCCACTTTCTCCCCCCTTCCCCAGCCTTAGGCAAACGCTAATCCACAATATGTCTCTGTAGACTTGCCTATTCTGGATATTTTACATATTAAATCATGTCATATGTGGTCTTTTGTTTCTGGCTGTTTTTAGGTGGTGTAATGTTTTCAAGGTTCATCCATGTTGTAGCATGTATTAGTTCTTCATTCCTTTTTATTAGTCAGTTGTGTGGATACACCACATTTTATTTATTCATTCATCAGTTGCAGTACATTCTCTTCTTTCCTCCTTTTTGACTATGGTGCATAATGTTGCTGTGAACACTCGTGTACACGTTTTTGTGTAGACATACAACATGTAGCTTTCTAGTTGAAATTCTTTTACCATTAAAGAGTAATAAGTATTTTGCTTACTAGATTTCGAGCTACTTGAGACCATTCACTGAACTTAATTTCATACAAGAGTACATTATATCCATTTTTTGTTGGTAATATATCTTAGCAAAAATATAAGCATTAAATTTCTTGACTTTTATTTTTTATAGGACATGAAACTGCCATTTATAAAAAATCAGGATCAGCCCATTCTTGACAATTCTGAAAATATTCCACCATCTAAAGAAGAAAAACCAATTGTTGATTTTTCAACAGATATGCCATTAGAACTTCCTGAAAATCACAATCAGAATATTAAGGTAAAATAGTCATACTTTATTCCATTTTATACAAAAATAATTTGACTTGGATCTTTTTCTTTTGAAAAAACCATACTGCGGAAATGGTGGTAAATGTGGTTATTAGATAATATGTAAAGCATAATCATTTTCCTGTTAAATGCTGACATGGTTCCTTCATGAAACAGTCTTTAGTGTTAGAGTCCTGTGTCTCTCACTCGCAGAGGATGAGTCTCCCAGAGAAGCGAAGCAGCTGTGCCTTCCCAGCTGTGGAATGGCAGCTGGCATTTTCTTCAGATTACTTTTGATTGTGCTTAGATATTAATGAGCTTTAGGAGCCCCTGGCCTGGGTCTTGTTTCCTTTCTGTAAAATGAGGGAAAATGTAATCTTTATTTCTTGCTTTGTTGGGTAATTTAAAGGATAATTTTATTGTTAAATTATTTTTTAATACTATTTTTTTTAATTCACACCTGAGGGCATACTTATTGATTTTAGAGGAAGGGGAAGGGGGAGCGGAGAGACAAGGAGAAAAACATCAATTGCTTGCCTCTCAAGTGTGCCCCGACTGGGGACCAAGCCCGCAACCCAGGCATGTCCCCTGACTGGGGATCAAACCTGTGCCCTTTTGCTTTATTACCAGATGATGCTCTAACCAACTGAGCCACACTAGCCAGGGCTAAAGGATGATTATAGATTATAGATAAGAATATGGGAAAAAATAAAAATAAAAATCATATACAGGTATCATACCTATGGTTTTGGAAATGAGCCTTCTTCAGAATAATAACTTACACAGTTTTACTAAAGAATGTAATAATTTAACTGGCCAGTAGCTGTGATAAACTAATTATAAGAGCTAATCAGAGAAAATCTGGAAAGGTCTGCATTTGTGCAGTATGGTTTTAGAATAGAAGAATATGGAGCAGTATATTCCTCCACTTAAAATATGAGCTGGTAAAAAACAACTTTAGACTTCCGGCCAAGATGGAGGCGTAGGTGGACACACTGTGCCTCTCAAAACCAAAATTAAGGACAACAAAAATTTAGAAACAAAAAAAACAATCAGAACATATAGAAAATTGAATTGTACTGAAGTCAGACAACGATTCACCCAGACTGGTAAGAGGGGCAGAGAGGGATCGCGGCAGGAAAAAGCAGTTGCTAGTGGTCCTGGAAGCACAGGAGGCGGTTAGCAGATCCCGGGCACAGGGAGGCAATGAACGAGCAGACCCAGCGAGGTGCCCAAGGTCACACATTTGCGTGCAGATAAACCAGGCAAAAACGGGCAGCAAGACAGACTGTGCAACCTAGGGCCCCAGTGCCGAGAGAGACTCCCAGCCTCACAAAGGGGACTGAAATCCGAGAGAGAGCGGAACAAGGGCCATTGTTCCCTCTCTGACCCCACCCCCACATACAGCATGACAATTCTGCGACTGGGTTACCCTGCCCTGGTGAACACCTAAGGCTCCACCCCTCATACATAACAGGTGCGACCAGACCAAAAAAAAAAAAGGAAAGAAAAAAAAATGGCTCAAACAAAAGAACAAATCAAAACCTCAGAGCCAATTCCTCTAAGTGACCAAAAGATAGCCAACCTATCAGATGCACAGTTCAAAGCACTAGTCATCAGGATGCTCACAGAATTGGTTGGTTTTGGTTGCAAATTAGATGAACAAATGAAGGCTACAATAAGTGAAATGAAGGAAAACGCACAGGGAAGCAATAGTGATGGGAGGAAAACTGGGACTCAAATCAATGAAGTGGACCAGAAGGAAGAAACAAAAATTCAAAACAATGAGGAGAGGCTTAGGAAACTCCAGGACATCTTCAAATGTTCCAACATCAGAATTATAGGGGTATCAGAAGGGAAAGAGGAAGAGCAACAAGTGGAAAACTTATTTGAACAAATAATAAAGGAGAACTTCCCCAATCTGGCAAAGGAAATAGACTACCAGGAAGTCCAGGAAGCTCAGAGAGTCCCAAAGAAGTTGGACCCAAGGAGGAACACACCAAGGCACATCATAATTACATTAGCGAAGATTAAAATGAAGGAGAGAATTCTAGAAGCAGCTAGAGATAAGGGGACAGTCACCTACAAAGGAGTTCCCATCAGACTGTCAGCTGATTTCTCAAAAGAGACCTTACAGGCAAGAAGGGACTGGAAAGAAGTATTCCAAGAGTCATGAAAGGCAAGGACCTACATCCAAGATTGCTCTATCCAGCAAAGCTTTCATTTAGGATGGAAGGGAAGATAAAGTGCTTCTCAGATAAGGTCAAGTTCAAGGAGTTCATCATCACCAAGCCCTTATTATATGAAATATTCAAGGGACTTATCTAAGAAAAAGAAGATAAAAAAATACGAACAGTAAAAAGACATCAAACTCACAGATATTAACAACCACACCGAAAACAAAAGCAAACTAAGCAAACAGCTAGAACAGGGACAGAAACACAGAAATGGAGATTATATGGAGGGTTAGCAAGAGGGGAGTGGGAGGAGGAGAGAGGGGGAAGGTACAGAGAATAAGTAGCATAGACGGTAGAGAGAAAATAGACAGGGGGAGAGCAAGAATAGTGTGGGAAACGTAGAAGCTAAAGAACTTATGACACATGGACATGAACTAAAGGGGAGAATGTGGGTGGGAGGGGGTGTGCAGGGTGGAGGGGAATGAAGGGGGGGAATGGGACAACTGTAGTAACATAATCAATAAAATATTAAAAAAACAACTTTAAGCATGTATCTGACAGGTAAAGCTGAAACATATCTATCCATGTGATACTGAGAGATTATTAAAGGGAAAAGCCTTAATTTTGTTGAAATTTGATTCTTTCCCTTTTTAAGGATGTTTTACAACTACTGTTGCTAATAGCTATGTTTAATTAGATTGTATATGAGGTTTAGAAATGTGCTTATAAAATCAATACCCTAATTTTCTAAGATTTTATCTTCTTGTATATAAAATGGAGATAACAGTAAGTAGCTGATAGGAATGACATTATTATTAAGAAAATTTATGTGGCCCTGGCCAGGTAGCTCAGTTTGTTACAGTGTCATTCTGGTACTCTGAGGTAGTAGGTTGGATCTCTCTCTGGTCAGGGCACGTCCCAGAATCAACCAATGAATGCGTAATGAGAGGAACAATGGAGCCGTGTTTCTCTCCCCCACGCTCTCCCTTTCCCTTCCGCCCTTCCTCTCTCCCTCTTCTCTCCTTGCCCATCCCTTCCTCTCTTTAAAATTAATAAATAAAAATTAAAAAAGAAAATATATATGAATAAACCTTTTAATATTTAAAGTGATATGTACTATCATAGAATGTTATTATTATTGTCTAAAAAGTAAATCTTAAGTCATTGAGGTATGTTGAATTAGCACTGTTGAGATAAAAGAGAGATAACTTAAAAAATTATTTACTTATTTATTTAGAGAGTGGAGAAGGGAGGGAGAAAGAGGAAAACATCAGTGTGACAGAGAAACATCATCAGTTACCTCTTTGAATGTGCCCCAACAGGCCACCAAACCTGCAGCCCAGACAGGTGCCCTGACAAACTAGTGACCTTTCGCTTTGCAGAACAATATCCGACCAACTGACCCACACCAGCCTGAACAAAAGAGAACTTTTTAAAATTGAAAATTATTTTATAATGTAAATGTTGCCATTTTCTTAGTGATAATTTTGAATGTTGTAGGGCGGGGAAACACATGAAAAGGAAAATGAAGAATCCACAGGACAACTACAAGTGGCTGGGGAGGTTGGAAAACTCATTGGAGAGGCGGAAATCTGGGAGACAGAAACCAACTCTGTTTTGGATCTTTTGAGACACCAAGACGATGTGGACCCTTCCACGGGAGAATCTTTGCGGGTATGACTGTACAAGTATCAAAAGGACAGCTTTCGTGGTTGTAAAATGATGTACTGAGATAAATGAAAAGTTTTAGAGTAAAGAGTAATATGACTACTATTTGAATATTCTTTATTAGGAGGTTTTTTTTTTTTTAAATAGTGTGGATTCTCATTCCTGAATCATTTGCTGTGATTTTGCTTGAAGAAAGATGATAAATTGAAAGAACATTAATAATACCTTATGAGTCTAAGTTCTTGAATTAATTTTTTCAGCTACATAGTAAAGATTAAAATACTTTCTTGTATAAGGGGCGATGAGGAGACAAGTGAGTTCAGTCTCATGTAGCTCAGCGCACTGTGAACGTAAGAGTATACAGTTCGTGCTTTGAGAGCTCATCCGCTGATGAAGCTGCTGTCCCTTCTTCATTTGATGTGAGGAGCATGACTGATGCTGTTAAAACTTCGTTCTATCTTTATTCTCAGTCAATCAACTCATTGAAAAGTCATGAGGCAAGATTATGTTTTAATGTCAGTCTCCTAAGAATAAAGTCACAATTGTGGTTTTTACTGAGTTTCAAGCTCAGTTATAAAAATCTGTGAAGCATGTCATAGATTTTTTTTTTTTAGGTAAATCCAAGAAGGAAAGTTCCTGGAAAAAAGGAACACATAATTGTTTTGAACCTACATTTCTGAAATGGTGTACATATAGCATTTTGTATTTTCATTGTTTATAAGGATGATACTTTTTATTGCTTCAAAATATTATATAAACTTACCTGTGCCATCTGCCAGTGCTTTTCCAATTTTATTTTTATATCTATTTATTTGCTATATCTGAACTTTATTTTAGTAAAAGAAATTAGTGAGAAATGAGAAATTCAATATTTAAAAAATAACAGTGAAAATATAAACATGCTAGAATATAATTCTGTCAAGAAGGAATTAAGTAGGTTTTTACTGGGTTAAGATATATTAATAGTAAGAAATGCAAGTTCCTGAATAGTGCAAGTGATATGATCCTTTTAGTACTTTTTAAAACAGTTGCTTTTTATACTTTATTCTTTGGCATCCATAGAAAAATGTATGTAAGGGTATACAAATAACCAACTCTGTCTTTCTTGATTCTTCTGCATTATGCCCAGCTGTTGGCACATTTCTTGGTACATGGTAGATATAAAGCATTTTTTAAATGAATGTGAATGGTTGATTACATGACAACTAACAGAAGGATGGGGTAGAAGAGAAACTTTTTCTTTGTGTACTATACTTTATATTCTTGTTCACATTTTTTACATGAGCTTTGGTACTTTTACAATTAAAAAGGCTAAAAAATTGAAATTATAAATGAATGTCCTAATTTTAGACATTTAAATACTGCATTAAAGTATAAAAAAGAAAATAAAAATCACCCTAATTCCATAGCTTTTATGGTCAGCATTTGCACAGGTGATGTCATACAGTGTATTTTTGTTTTATCATACTCATGCCACCTTTGAGTTGTAAATAAAAAAATTTTTTGCTAATTTGTTAACTGAAAAGTGATACCTCATTATCTTAATTTGTACTTATTTGATTACATGTAAGATGCAACTACTAAATATCCATTAGCCCTTTTTTCTGTGATTTATCTGTTCTTGTATTTTCTGAGTTTTCTTTAGGATTTTGGTATGTTTCTTATTGAATGTATAAGCTCTTTGAATCATGACACATTTTTATTTGTGTAGCAAATATTTTTACCATGTTGTCAACTTTTAAGTTGTTTGCTATATTTTACATAGAAAATTTTTATATTTGTGTAGTCATTTCTATCCCTACTCTTATGTCTTAAAAGGCCTCCACATTCAGAGAGCAGATCAACTTTTATGGATAATTTTTTTCTAATAGTTTCATATTTTATGTATAACTTTCTGGTACAGCTAAAATTTGTTTTTGGTATGTTGTATAAAGCATGGTTCTAAAAAGATTATTTTCCAATAGTCATTTTCTCCAGTAACATTTATTGGCTTCCCTTGCAATTGTTTTGACTTAGAGCAACTTAATTTTAATTATTATTCTTCTTTCAACTTATTTCTTTCTTGGCATTATATTACTTCTAGTCTTTATTTTATTGAAGTGCTTAGTAAAGAATCTGTAAAAGACTATGTTGCTCAGAATATGACTGTATAAATATAAAATTTCAAAGTGAAATTTTAAAATAACATTTTATAGCGTATAAATTTGCCTCATTTTTGATTAATAATGAACCTTTTATGGTTTCTGATAAGATTGTTAAGGCTCATGTTTAACATGTAATCAGAATTTTTATCATGAGCTCACTTTAATTTGTTTTAATAGCATCTTATTGCCAAGGGCTCTATGTATGAAGAACTCATGTCCAGAATGGAAGAAACTGTACAAATGGATGTGCACAATATTTCAAGCCGGGAGTCCCTCGGACATGTTCTCACAGCTGGGCTTCAGGCAAAGATCCAAGAAGCTAAAGAGAAAGTCCAGGTTTCTTTTTAATATTTCCTATTCAGTGAATTTAGTCTTTAAAACCAAGAGGTCAGTGGGAGGATAAGGAAGGGAGGATGGTCCCGTGGTTTGGAAATGTTTTGTAAAATATTACTTTTGCATTATATTTTATTTCTATACAATTTAAAGCATATTAGAAAATAACACTATACTAAAGAAGATACTCCATGTCTAGTGGGAAAATCTGAGTGGTTACACAAAGAAAATATGTATTAACTTATAAATTTTCCAAGAAATTGGGCCCAGTGTTGAGAATTTTCTGTCTTCACAGATCAACATGGTAAAGTTAGTTGCTGCGTTGAAGAATTCAATTGATGTCTCACCAGACCTGGATGTCAGGCTGAAGGTGGAAGAATCTCTGAAGGAGCTTGAGTCGTACATTACAGCAGCTGAGCAGTTACTGGGCCAAAGAGAGAGCCGGGGTGAACTGATGTCAAAATACAAGGTGGGACTCTTTCAAATGTAGGATGTTTATTGTCAGCCAACTATCTGATTTGAAGTCAAGATGTTTCCATCACTGTGATTATCCACAAAGTTACTGTATTTTTAAATTTTTTTCCCCAGTTTTATATATATTATTCCCCAGAGACTTGTAAAAGTAAACATTAAAATGAAGAATTTTTACAATTTAGTATACTGTTGTAGACCTGAATAGACTCAGTGATACAGTGTAAAGAGCACAGCTTACTCTAGGACAGTGAGCAAGAATTTAATTTCTCTGGCTTTTTTTAATCAATAAAATGGGCATAATAATTCTTGCCGTATCTGGCTGACGGATTTGTTGTTGAGGCTTTCAGTGAAAAATAAGGCCTATGAAGACACTTTCAGTAGTTAAAAATCAACTGTAAAATAACATTCTTCTTATTAAAATGATACGTTATTTATGCACATATGTTTATTGATAAAGACCCAATAAAGTTTTGTATGGAGACAGTTTTAAGTTGACTTTTCAAAGTTTGATAGATAACTTAAGATGTGTCTAAATCAGAGACTCATTATTGCTTAACACAGTGGGAGGTCCCGGGGGGATGGGAACTAAAGGCAAAACAAGATCGCTACATTGGACTGTTGGAGCTAGAGTAATACATGTTCTTTCCTTCATTTATTCAGCAGTTAACCCACTTTTTAAAAAAATATTTTATTTATTTTTAGAGACGGGGAAGTGAGGGAGAAAGAGAGGGAGAGAAACATGCATCGGTTGCCTCTCACAGGCCCCCGACTGGTGACCTGGCCGGCAGCCCAGGCACATGTCCTGACCAGAATCGAACTGGTGACCTTCTGGGACAATACCCAGCCCACTGAGCTACACCAGTCAGGGCCAGTTCACACACTTCTCGAACATTTAAAATGAACAAGACATTTTGTGGGAGATAGAGATGAAGTAAAGCAATACTTTTCCTGGTGCTACTTCTCCCAGGTTTTTTAAAAAAAAAAATTTATTTATTTATTTTTAGAGGGAGGGGAAGGGGAAGGAGAAGAAGAGGGAGAGAAACATTGATGTGAGAGAGAAACATCAATCATTTGCATCTTGTTTGTGCCCCAACTGGGGACTGAACCAGCAACCCAGGCATGTATCCTGACTAGGAATCAAACCCTCGACTTTTTGCTTTGCAGGATGATGTCCAACCAACTGAGCCTCACCAGTCAGGGCACTCCCAGTTTTTAAGGAAAAGGAGCTCCTACCCTGGCTGGTGTGGCTCAGTGGATCGAGTGCTGGCCTGAGAACCAAAGGGTCTCCAGTTTGATTCCCAGTCAGGGCACGTGCCTGGGTTACAGGCCCGGTCCCCAGTAGGGGGCACATAAGAGGCAACCACACAATGATGTTTCTCTTCCTCTCTTTCTCCCTCCCTTCCCCTTTCTCTAAAAATAAAATAAATAAAATCTTAAAGGAAAAGGAGCTCCCATAGGAACCTCCCTCTGTGCCCACTGTAGCCTCCTTTTCTATCTTTTTTCTGCACCTCAACTCTATTTTGGCTTTCTCCCCAACTGGTACTGATAACCAGTATGGGTATCAGTATTGATATTGATATTGATATTCCCAGTATTGATACCCATACTGGGAACTAGTATTAGCCATTTCTTTCTTTCTTATCCTCATCCAAGGACATGCTTATTGATTTTAGAGAGAGGAAGGGAGAAAGAGAGGGAGAGAAACATTGTTCCATTGCCTCTGGTATTCGCCCTGACCAGGAACCAAACCTGCAACCTAGGCATGTGCCCTGAATAAGAATCGAACCCATGACCTTTAGGTTTGTGGTACGATGTTCCAACCAACTGAGCTATACAGGCCAGGGCATATTTCAGCATCAGTTTTCCCACAGCCATTTTATGCTCTTTGTACTTGGTTAGCCACAAACTTTGACCAATTTCCGTTTTTTCCCACTTTTACTCCCAGGTTGCTGAGAGTGCTGAACTGACCTTAGGAATCACTGGTTCTTTTAAATAATCACCAGGCTGGATTTTAAGTGGCCAGATATGATCTTCTCAGGAAAGAGAGAAGGAAAAGATAAAGTAGAAGCTCTGAAAGCATTTTCTACCAGAGAAAAGAGTTAGCGGTGTCATTGCTTACACCATTTTGCTCTCTCTACCCACCTTCCTTCCAGAATCTGAGACCATGAATATTTCCCTTTTTTCTCTGGCATTTAGTGAAGTGGATCTGTTTTCATAGCAGACACAAGGTCCTTGCCTGTTTCACACTTCCTTGAGGCCCTGGGACTCCCAGCTACACTCTCGGATAGTAGGATCCCCCACCAGTATCCAGGGTCCAAATATCTCCCCAGGTCAAACCTCTGGCAGTCCTCACAGAGGCCTTAGAGAAGGTCTCTGGGACTCAGCATTGTGCCTTTTCTGCAGGAGACCTGTAATAAATAGGTAATTAGTATAAGGATGAATTCCTGCCCTGCTTAATTGCTTTCTCCCCAAGTATAACTTTTGTCTTCTTGTCTCCTTATAGTTTTCTGCCTCTTTTACAGGCCCCAAACTATTTTTTCTTCCGTCATTCACTAGCTCTTATAAAGTATTGCCAGTAATATTGAATTGGAGCCGGTATTTGTAGGGTAAGGAGGTGTTTCCCTTCCCTGTCTGCTGCCACTTCTTCCCTGGGATGGGCCTGCCAGTGGTTGGCCCTGGGCAAAACTTAGAAGTCCGTGTAAGGTGATGTTACCTTCTTGCAGCAAAGAATCCGTATGTGTTACACAATGTTAAATGTTTGCCATAGTAAACCTACTATAAATTGTATCTTATTGCAACACTAATCTCTAGTATGTGCTGGTACACTGTTCATATTTATATTGCTTAAGAAGGGTGGTTGTCGACTCAATACTTAAAAGAACTTTAGGGGAAACCTCACCAGAGGCTCATCCCTCTGCACAATAAGTCTTTTAATTATTTATCAAAATGGTCACAAATTATTTTGAATATTATAAATATGAAGTGTTTATCTGGGTCTCAACTGTGTGACTATATTTAAATGAGAAATATTTTACAGTTTTTTTTTTCCAAAAGAATTCAAGAGATGCAGATGGTCTATCAATCTCAATTTATAAAGAGAAGTCTCCCCTATTTAAATCTTCAAATAATCTTCATAGAGTCCTTTTCCTAGTTCTACCTGTGGAAGATCTACCAAAATTAGCTTTGAGGACTTGGTAGTAGAATGAAGCTTTCATGTTCTTGTTGGCATCTTTTTTTTTTTTTTAGGAAGCAGTATCAATTTTTAATACAAAAAGTCTAGCCAAGTATTTGAAAGCTGTTGATGAACTGAAAAATAATGTAGCTGAAGATGAAAAGCTGTCTTTGGAAGAAAAGAGTAGAGACGTTTGTGCCCAGTGGGAGGTAAGAACATGTGTTCGTATCAGGTTGTGTGCTAATCCATCTGACCGTGGACCTGTGTGCCATCAGAGTCGTTTCTGGTTGTCCTCCTCTCTACTGCGCCTCACGCAGGGCTGATCCCTGCAGGCTGCGGTTCCCAGGTGCTATAGTGCTGGCTGCTGTGTTCGGCCAGTGACAGCCCTGGAGATTAGAAGGGGATCGGAAGCCTCTGGTTGGTGACCCTTCTGCCTGCACTCCACTGAAGCTCCCAGCCCAGTGGCGGGTAGCAGCTTTCTGCTGATGCTAATCTCTGGATTGCCTTACTGTCCCCTCTTTGGTTTTCATCTCTTGTGTAATCCATCCTCAGCATGTAATGCCCTCTGAGGTAAACATTTAGTGTTTTCTGGTTTCCTGGTTGGATCCTGCCTGGGATGACATATTGATACACATACCCAGAGTTCCGTAGCAAAGTAGGTACAGGCTTCGGTGGCACACAGGCCTGGGTCCAGCAGCTGTGACCCTGGGGAAGTAGCAACTTCACTGATGAAATGGGAACAACCCCACCGACTTGACAGGATTGTTGCAAAGATTTATGTAAAGGACTTGTCACAGAGATTGTGTGTAATAAATGGTATTTAGTATTGAATGTTTTTTTGTGTGTATGCGTGCAGGTATGTATGAACATATGAAGAGGGAGAGAATGAAGTAATGCCATTGAATAGCTACCGTTAAAGTTCCTCTTAAAACAAATGTTAAAGTAAACCTTATTTTAGACCTATTTTATATTTACAGAATTATTATAGATAGTACAAAGAGTTCCAGTATAGTCTATGCCCAGTATTCCGTACTATTCACATTTTACATTTATATAGTACCTTTGTTACAATTGATGGATTAATACTGACACCAAGTTTATACTTTATTACTATTTCAGTTTTTCCTAATGTGCTTTTTAATTTTTTGATCTTCACCTGAGCATATGTTTATTTATATTAGAGTGAGAAGAAGGGAGAGAGAGAGAGAGAGAGAGGAAAGAAAGATCGAGAAGCATCATTGTGAGAGAGAAACATCAATTGGTTGCCTCCTGTATGCACCCTAACTGGGAATTGAACCCGCATCCTTTTGGTGTATGGGAAGTTGCTCCAACCAGCTGAGCCACCCAGCCAGGGCCCTAGTGTGCTTTTTAATCTATTCCAGAATACTATGCAGGATACATATTATAATATTTGGTTATTTCTGCATAGGCTCAGCTGTGTGTTTTATATATATTTTTCTCAGTCTGCAGCTCATCTCTTTAATTCTCTTAACAGTGCCTTTCCCAACTAAAACACATTTTTAGTAGTTAGAAAGGAAAAAATGTGTTTATGGGTCTGATACATTTTTTAAAATTTTCCCCAAAGACACAAGGATGAATCAGAATTTCATAAGCGCTATTTCTATCCTTTGTTACTACAAATATTTTTATTGTGTTTTTAATGGAAATCTTTTCAATATATTTTGTTTCCATGGTTAATATGTGTCTTTGTTTGTTTACAGTCTCTTCATCATGAAATGTCTTTGTATATTCAACAACTAAAAATAGACATTGAAAAAGGAAAAATTAGTGACAATATTTTAAGACTTGAAAAACAAATAAATAGAGAAAAGAAACTAATTCGCAGAGGAAAGACCAAGGGTCTCATCAAGGAACATGAGGTAAACCATGCATTTTCCATTTGCACTTTGTCATCACTTTGAGATTTTTCTTAAAAGGGGTTGTGTATGACCTTGGCCTTGGATTGCATCTGCTCTGAAAATGACTTCAGCCCTCTCACCCCCTGCGGATTATTCCTTACGCAGTTCAAGTTCTAAGTACAGCCTGTGATTCTTGCATTTTAGAAGTGAGAAAAATTTAGCATTGAGTTAATAGTTCATGACTTCCCTTGATATATGTCAGTGACCGCTGTCCTTGATAATCTGGTTACCAACCTGTCACCTGTTGCTAAGGTACCCAAAGTTACTTTTGTGAGAACACAGTATCCTCAGAAGTGCAGCTTTTGTGATAGATATGAAATCAGGATAGAAATCAACTGGGCAAATCTAATGTCCCCTTTTGGTCCCCATCCTGTTTGATTGCTTCTATGTATTGGGTTGGCCAAAAAGTCTGTTATGTTCTTTTCTCCCATACAGTGGCTCTGGTAGCGCTTAGTTGTCTTTAACTTCATTCTAAGCAATTGCGTTAGATTGTAATTTGACAGCTCTCATATCAGTGTGCATTTACGAAAAACTTATCAAAATTGGTAAATTGTTATGCAGCCACTTTAATATTGAAGATGGAAGAAAATGTACAACATTTTTTGCATATTATGTTTTGTTATTTCAAGAAAGGTAAAAACAATTGAAATACAAAAAAAAAGAGTTGTGCAGTGTGTATGGAGAGGGTTCTGTGACTGATCGAGTGTGTCAGAAGTGGTCTGCAAAGTTTCTTGGTGCTGTTGCCATTTTGGCCAAATATTTTTTAGCTGTGGGCCTTTCTTATGCATTGGAAGATGTTTAGCAGCACTCATGTCCTGAGATAGCTGACGCACTCAAAATATCCAAATCAATAAACTTATTGGTGAGGACTTCCGGCCAAGATGGAGGCGTAGGCGGACACACTGTGCCTCCTCTCACAACCAAAATTAAGGACAACAAATATTTAGAAACAAGAAAACAAGCAGAGCTAATAGAAAACTGAACTGTACGGAAGTCCAACAACCATTCATCCAGACCAGTAAGAGGGGTGGAGTCGCGGCAGGAGAAAGTGGAGGTGCGGACCTGGAATGCAAGCAGCAGCGGCTGGCAGTTCCCAGGTGCACAGGCGGTGGCTGGCAGACCCCGGGCACAGGGGGGCAACTGTGCAGACCCAGTGAGGCCACACAAGGCGGCTGGCTGACCAGGTGGTCCCACATTCGCGCACACAGACGGTCCAGGCGAAGGGGAAGTGGTGGAAGGGACTGAATCCAGGAGAGAGCAGAGCAGGCGCCATTCTTCCCTCTCGGACTCCGCCCCCACCTATAGCATCACAACCCAGCGACTGGGCGGCCCTGCCCTGAGGAACACCTAAGGCTCCCCGCCTTACTACGTAATAGCCGCGACCAGACTAAAAGCAAAACAAAACAAAAAAAACCCACCAAAAATGGCTTAAACCAGAGAACAAATGAAAGCCCCAGAGCCAATTCCTCTAAGCCGTGAAGAGATAGCCAACTTATCAGATGCACAGTTCAAGGCACTGGTCATCAAGATGCTCACAGAATTGGTTGATTTTGCTCACAAATTAGATGAAAAAGTGCAGGCTACAATACATGAAATGAAGGAAGATGCATGGGGAACTGATAGAGATGGAAGGAAAACTGGGATTCAAATCAATGGAGTGGACCAGAAGGAAGAGACAACCAACCAAACAGAAAACGAGGAAGAAACAAGAATTCAAAAAAATGAGGAGAGGCTTAGGAGCCTCCGGGACATCGTTAAATGTCCCAACATCTGAATTATAGGGGTCCCAGAAGGGGAAGAAGAAGAGCAACAAGTGGAAAACTTATTTGAACAAATAATAAAGGAGAACTTCCCCAATCTGGCAAAGGAAATAGACTACCAGGAAGTCCAGGAAGCTCAGAGAGTCCCAAAGAAGTTGGACCCAAGGAGGAACACACCAAGGCACATCAGAATTACATTAGCCAAGATTCAAATGCAGGAGAGAATTCTAGAAGCAGCAAGGGATAAGGGGACAGTCACCTACAAAGGAGTCCCCACCAGACTGTCAGCTGATTTCTCAAAAGAGACCTTCCAGGCAAGAAGGGGCTGGAAAGAAATATATGAAGTCTTGAAAGGCAAGGACCTACATCCAAGAATGCTCTATTCAGCAAAACTATCATTTAGAATGGAAGGACAGATAAAGTGCTTCTCAGATAAGGTCAAATTCAAGGAGTTCACCATCATCAAGCCCTTATTCTATGAAATGTTAAAGGGACTTACCTAAGAAAAAGAAGATCAAAAATATGACAGTAAAAAGACAGCAAACTCACAGATATTAAGAACCACACCTAAAAAAAAGCAAACTAAGCAGACAACTAGAACAGGAACAGAACCACAGAAATGGAGATCACATGGAGGGTTAGCAACAGGGGCATGGGAGGAGGAGAGAGGGGGAAAAGGTACAGAGAATAAGCAGCATAGATGGTGGGTAGAAAATAGGGGGAGGGCAAGAATAGTATGGGAAATGTAGAAGCTAAAGAACTTATGACACATGAACATGAACTAAAGGGGGGAATGTGGGTGGGAGAGGGTGTGCAGGGTGTAGGGGAATGATGGGGGAGAAATGGGACAACTGTAATAGCATAATCAATAAAATATATTAAAAAGATAAAAAAACTTATTGGTGAAAATGAAAAATGTGTATTTTATTTTACAGAATAAAACATAACGGACTTTTTGGCTGACCCAATCTTTGAGAGTACTGACCTCTGTTTTCATTTCTTTTCAATTTTTTTCCTGCCGTGGCTCTCCTAATGTCATTCTCTTACTTTCTTACATTTTTGTGTGCAGTTTTTGTTTGTTTGTTTGTTTGTTTGTTTTACTGGACTTCACAAACGTCACCTTATTGTTTTAGCTCAATATTTTAGTTTTGAGAGTTTCCATTTTTGGCTAATTCTGTGATGCTCTAGGCAATTTTATGCATGCTGGGGTTTTAGCTGTCCTCTCTCCTGATGCTGCCTAAATCTTTATGAGCAGATGAGTCCTTTGCTCTGAGCTCCAGGTTCTGTTTCCAACTGAGATACCACAGTGTTCTTCAGAGACCTCACATTCAGCACGTCCAAACACAAACCAGTGGCATCTTCTCTCCAACATTTCTTCCTCCTACATGCCCTGTTTATGGAAGGCATTGCTGTCTCAGCATCTCCTTCCTTTCCTTCCCACCCGGCCTGGATGGTGTCTGTTGCCAAGTCTCATCTGTTACTCTTCAGAACAGCTGCTTCTTTTCCTTTTCTGCCATCAGTGTTGCCACTTCCCTTAGCCTGGGTTATTTTCTCAGCGTGATGAAGGTGGCATCTTCTAAACTCATTGCCCTAGTGACCTCTTTGAATGACATATCTGTGTCTGTGGCTCACCGGTAAGTACTCCCAGGATATTTCCAAACTCCTGAGGAGGCCGTTCAAGTTCTTTGCCGTCTGGCCGCAGGGCATGCCTGTAACACTCTTTCTGCATGTGCCCTCCAGCCACAGTAGACTTCTGTTTCTTCAGAACATCTGGGTCTCTTCCTCTCTAGGCTGCTCGCTCTGTTAGGAATGCCCTCTCTGCCCCTTTACCTGGAGCTCCTCATTCTCTCCGAAGCTCACGTTCCCTCCTGTGAACTAGGCTTTCTCTGACTCCCTAACACAAGTTAGTGGCTCTGTCCTATCACTTATCACACTCTGTGCTCATTATTTGTGTGTTTACTGTAGGAGAGGAAAAAGTTTTCCTTGACCCTCTTAGAGTTCCTATCTGGGTCTGAAAATTAAACTGACAAAGATGAACAAGAGATAAACATACACCTCTTATTGAATTTTCACATGTACCTGGGAGCCTTCAAAGAGATTGAAGACCTAAAGAAGTGACCAGGGCGGGAACCTTTTATACCTTTTAGACAAAGAATACATTTGTGAAGAACTAGCAAGACAACAGGGTTTGGGCTGATGGTGGTAAATGGTGAAGAAGTAAGTGGAAGGATAAATGTTAGTTTAACAAGATTTGTTTGCAGATTCCTCTGGTGCTGTCTCGGCTCGGAAGTGTTTATCCCCAGTAAAAGGAAACTTTGTTTCCCATATTTAGGCAGAAAAGGGAGAGCTTTTTCTGCATTTACTGCTTCTTAATTGCCTTCGGCTCAAAATAATTTTCAGGTCACAGAGGCATATTTTGGCCCTGACTGGGTGACTCTGTTGGTTGACTATCCTGCCCTACCCCTGGAAGTTGTGGGTTTGATTCCCAGTCAGTGCACATACCTAGGTTGTGGGTTCAATTCCCAGCTGGGTACCTACAGGAGGTAACTGATTGATTTTTCTGCCTCATATTGATGTTCTCTGTCTGTTGCCCTTCCTCACACTCTCTCTCAAATCAATAGAAATATTTCCCCAGGTGAAGATTTTAAAAACAAAGGTATTTTGGGGTGACACATTCTGGTTTTCTTACTCCAGAACTGGGCTGTGGCACATCCGTTCAGGGCTGACCGCCCCATCTTTGCTTCTCCATGCCCATCACCACAGCAGGCACACAGTGGACAGGCTTCCAGCAGACTGTGCTGTGAGAGTCACGCACATCTGTTGTGTCTAATCCTCATGGACTAATTATATAAACTCATTTGGAACACATTTCCTGTTTTGTTTCCTCAATTAGGCCTGCTTTTCTCAGGAAGGCAGTCTGCACCAGCTTGATCGCCACATGGATGTCCTGCGGGAGCTGTGCGAAGAGCTGACTTCACAGAAGAGGCAACAGGAAGTGAGGAGAGTGCTCAAAGATTATGAACAAAAAATTGACAGACTTCAGAAATGTGCTTCAGAGATTCACACGACGCTGCAGCGCGCAGTGGGAGGCACGTCGAAAAACAAGTTAGTGTTTCGTCAGAATAGCGACGTGCCAGGGAAAACACAAGATAAAGCCTTTTGCAAAATCAAATAATATTGAGAATTATTATGCATTCCCTGTCAGGCTTCATGTTCTCCCTCTATTTCAATATGCAATTTTGATTCCTTCCCAGGGGGACTGTGGACACGTCTGAGAACGGAGGAAGGAATGCCCACAGTGAGGTGCCCTCTGCAAACTCAAATAATCAGCCATCAGCTGAAAAGGTGATAAATGTGGGTAATGTGTTTTAGAAGTAAACTCAATGAAAAAGGCCAAGTGTACAGTAATCCTCTTCTCATTGGTTAAGTGATGGTTTTAATTATCTGATAGTTTTCATCAACTGAGAATTCCCACTTAAATCATGCAAGGAGGGTTGCTTTTCAAAGAACTAGAATGAAGCAAAGCTCTAGCAAGCATAACTTAATTTTCCACTGAGGGTACAGACAGTTTTTTGTTTTTTTTTTTAGAGACCATTTTGAGTCATTATGAATACATGTCAACAGAGCACATTACTATTGAGGGTATAAAAGGTTAAGTTGAATCTGTACAGATGCCTCAGTGTCATTGAGATGAGGTAGTTCATTTATCATTTGTCTTTTGCTTATTATAGTGTCTTTTACTTTCTTTGGGATTTGAATTTTCATTTAGAATCTTAGGTAAGGGGGCACTTACTATATATATCACAGCCCAGATGTCCAGTCAGAAGGTGTGGGAAAGGAGCAAGTTACATTTGTTTTGAGAGGTCTGCTCCTGCATGCTAGGCTTCTGCTTTTGACTGTCGTGATGTGGTCGCAGTCAGCAAGAGCATTTAGGGGTTGGGAGAACTCCTTCACTGTGCTGACATCCCAAGTAGAAGGTGAGACTCCGTGTAATAAATCTTCCCTGTCTTATGGGAAGACCTTTCTCTGAGCTGAGAAACCCCAAATAGATTGTATTATCTCCTGGGGTATAAAGAATCAATAATATCTTCTCTGTATCGTTCCAATTTTAGTATATGTGCTGCCGAAGCGAGCTTAATATAACCAAAGACACAGAAATTGAGAACAGGCTGAAAGTCACCAGAGGGGAGAGGGGAGGGAATTTCAGGGGAAAAGGGGAAGGATTTACAGGAACAAGTATAAAGGACTCATGGACAAAAACTATGGGGGTGGAAATGGGAGGGAGGAGGGGAGGGCTGGGGTGGTGGGTTCGGGTGAGAATAAAAGACAGAAAACTGTACAAGATCAACAATTAAAAAAAATTTAAAAAAATCAATAATACGTTTTTGTATCAAAAGTGTTTATCTGTTCTAGACAACTAAGTATATTGAAAATACTGTGTTTGCTATTTTGCGTATTTGTTTAGGCAGTAGAATGCATTAAGAATCTGAACCTGGAATCAGAGTTAAAGCCTCACCAGGAAGAAAACATGGAGAAGTATGAAAAGGATCACAATACATCTACGAATAGTTTACTGGAGAGGTAAACTCTTTTAGACTACTAGAAAGTCTACCAAAAATCTTCCAGCAACGCAAACATGTTATACTTTCATAAGTTCTTACTGCCCGTTAGTCATGGTTTATGCATGTGGTCCAGCAACTTAAACAGAGATTCCCTGGGGTTTTCTTTTTATTTATTTATTTATTTATTTATTTATTTATTTATTTATTTATTTATTTATTTATTTATTTATCTTTAGAGGGGAAGGGTAGGAGAGAGGGAGAGAAATATCAATGTATGGTTGCCTCTTATGTGTCCCATGCTGGGAACTGGCCTGCAACCCAGGCATGTGCCCTGACTGGGAATCGAACCGCGATCTTTTGGTTCACAGGCCCGCGCTCAATCCACTGAGCTACACCAGCCAGGGCTCCCTGGGGTTTTCTTAGGCGTTATTGATAGTAATTGAAAAACTTTTTTGTCTTATTTTTTAAATTAAGTAATGTCACATTTAATTTTTCCCAGGTTTGATACACACAGAGAAACACTTGAACTACACCTGCAGAACAACAAATTTAGGATTACTTCTGATTTCCCTAGTGATAGGGAAAGGAGTAGTGCTTGTCTGCAGGATAAATGGAAGGATCTACAGGTAATTATTGAAAATATTATTAGAGTCCATCTTTTATTGGAAAAGTAATACCACCAGGAGGAGAGAGATCACAGTTTTTGTTGATGTCCCTTATGCGAGATGTTTCCAAAGAACTTTGTTGGATTGTATTTCTAATGTCATCTGATCCTAGGAAGTGGTTTGCACCCAAGTATCAAACCCAGGAAAGACTTTGGTTCAGGGTCCTGATTTGTTGCTCATGCTCTAATTTGATGCTCTAGACACTGTGACTTGCAAAATTTTGGATTGTGCTTAGGAGGGGAATGAGGGCTTCAGATGAATTGGTCAGAACAATGTGGTTGAAGGCAATTTTAACCAGCACTTCTTGCTTCTAGGTTTGCTCTAAAATTACCAATACATGAAAAACCAGTGACTCTAAATGTTTTTCAGTTTATCATCTTAGCCAGACTGTCACAGTGTCTCTCTGATGTTGGACAATCAGAAAGGGCCATGCGGTTGAGGGGGTTTTCACTCTTAAGTCATGGCTGATCTTCCTGGAGAGCCATCAGAGGATGTATTGCATTTGATTCAAGAGCTAAAGAAAAAACAGTCTAGCAAGTGGTAGGCACATCAGTTGTAAACTCTTTTTCATTTTGAAGATGATCTGTGCATTATAGTGCATCACGTGTGTACTTGGACGTGCAGTAGAGTGAATCCTCACAGAAAACACATCAGGTAGAGAAAAGGCCATGGGTGGTTCCTGCGGTGCCCTCCCATATTTTCTAGTTTCCTTCTTTTACAGTCTGTTATCTGAGTCTCACTTTATGGACTGGCTCCTCTCTGTTTTGCATATGAATAAGCAAAATTCCTGTGTTAAAATCTCTGTTGTTCAAGTGATGGAGTTAGCATGTTTTCAAAGCAATTAAGAAACTGTCTTGGGACCTTACTACAGGGAATGAATAGTAAATTGGTTAGAAAAGCTATACTAATCCTTGGGGAAAGTGAAGGATAAATTATACTGGTGGCTACACAGTAAAATTCTTTCAAAAAAAAAAAAAAAAAAAGAAAGAAAGAAAAGAACCAAGATAAGGTGCTAAAATGGTACAGAATTTTTAGGCATTTAATTATAAATCATAAATTAATTTTATTCACTTCTCATTTGTTAGAAATAGTTTTGGTTCACTCCAATTTTCTTTTAGTTTAGGGAGAAGCAAAGATTTATTATCTAGGGGAAATAGAATGTCTGTTCTTACAACTGTATGTGTCTTTCTGAATTGTGTTCTGTGCACCTAACTTAGGGGAAGGGAATTCGGAATTGGATGAAAGCCATGTTGTTGACTCCCTTGACTTCATTAAAAGGCTCCTCTGACAGCACAGTTAGTGTCATTGTTCCCTGGTAGATACTTGTAGGTGATTGGAAGATAATGTTTTTTAAATGTATTTTTATGTGAAACTTTGTGTCTCCAGTTGGTGGCTGTCTCATTTTGTAAGAACAGAATAGTTGTGCCTATTAACATATAAGTTGATAAATAAATTTATGTATTTTCATCCAGGTCTTAAAAAATGAAACTGATGCTTGCTGGAAAGAGTTTGAGATGACGTCATTGCAGTTAGAAGAGCTTGAGAGTGACAAAAAGAAGCCTTTTATAATTAAAGCAAGAGACAGATTAAAGGACAAAGAGGGAGAGTTTCAGATGACTCTTAAGAACAGGTATAATTCTGAGACCTATTGATAATGAATTTATTCAACTTTTAAATGCCATTTTAAGCTAGTCTAGTACTGTACTAGTACGTTACTTTATTTACCTGTCACAACAACCACAAGAGAGGCTTCCATTTTACTGACTAGCAAACCGATAGGGAGGTTAAGTAACCTAACTGAGCCACACCACTGGCCAGAGACTGACGTGGAGTTTAAAGTCTGTTGAGTTCCCAAAATCATCCTCTTCCCAATGTCCCCTTGGGCTTGAATTTGGTCATATTGCATGACTTCTCTTGGCCTTTCCTAATTTTTAATTTCCTAATTTCTAAAATGAGAGTGCTATAATTACCCCTATACATAGGATATGTATCCCTGGTACGAATCCCTGTTCTACATTGGAGGAAACGGAGGCTCCGAGTCTGTATGTTAACTATCCACAGCGACACATTTCAATTTATTATTAGTAGAGCCTATTCTTGGCTCTGTTATATTTCCACTAATAAAATAATTAGTATTTATAATGAGGTCTCTTTGTCATCAAGGCAGTGTTAAATTATATGCAGTAATTTGTATTTTACAATTTTCCATTCAGTGTGGTATGTTAAACTATTAAGAATACTTGTACAGGAAGCAACTCATTCTTTGCCATTTTGGATTGCTGGGTTTGGGTTTTAATGCGATGCTCTATACATATTGTGTGTATTTGTATTAGACAATTATTTGCTATTCTTGGTCAAGTAGGGGTATTACTGTGTTTTATAGGCTATCTTTCTGCTCTGTTTTCCCCTACATCTTGTTTATTTTTCACCTAGAATGGAGTCTTTGGAGATGGCGCTGCAGGTTGTATTACCTGTGGAGAAGGAGTCTCTCCTTCTCTGTGGCTCAGACCTCCTTCTTCACGAAGTGGCTGTTCGAGAATTTCATCTCACCGATGCTGATGGCCTGTATCAAAACCTGAGAGTAAATATAAGTTCTCATCGTATAGTTATAGAATCATCAGTTCCTCAGAGATTTACATGTTTATGCATTTTCATTTATACACCAATAGTATGTATTTAGAATATAAGCCATGACAGAAAAATCTTCAGTAATTTAAGCTTGTTATTTATTTCTCAACTCTTTAATTCCTTTCAAATTTGGAAGTAGGTACTGTGAAGTAAATGATGAGATATTTTCTTTGAATTCAAAATGAAGGGTTCCTTATGAATGCCTTTCCCAGTGACTGAAATCTTAAATACTTACTAGACTCATATGTTTATATTGGCATATTCCACAGATTACTTATTCCAAATCCCATCATAAGTAAAAAATATTTGTTTTATTTTTCAGATTATAAACAGATGTCTCAATAGTTAACTCTAATTATTTTCATTGGAGCAATAGATTTATATTCTTGCTTTCTTTTGGGGATTGAAACATCAGGAAGGGTATCAGATGAAGAAATAGCTGGGCCACCTGATCATTTGTAATGAAAATGTTGACACTGTCAACCTTGGTTAAACTAAAAAGCACTTTTCTAGATTAACTCTAGTTATATACTTTGAGGGTAGTTTCAGACATGCAGTCTTAACTTTTTTCTACCTCAGTCTTTTCAGCTTTTCTTGCCTTTATTTTAGGATATTCAAGATTCTGTAGCAAAGCAGATAGAAATATGTAACAGTTTGGAGCAGTCGGGCAACTTCGCATTAAAGGAATTACACCCACTTGATCTACATGCAACACAGGCTATTATAGTAAAACACAGATCACAACTTGAAGAAATGAACCACAGGGTCCAGACAAGCAAAGATGCCCTCAGGGCTCTGGAAGATTTTCTCGCTTCTCTGAGAACAGCTGAACTCCCTGTTGGCCTTGTTACAGACCTTTCAGCCTCAGCTACACAGGTGGTACCAGAAAATACTTTGACAGTAAAAAATAAAGAGGGAGAAATTTATCTGATGAAAGATAAGGCCAGACATTTGGATAAACGTTTGAAGACACTTGCTATAAGCTTTAAAGATGCTGAACGGGGTGAAGAGGCATCCTGTGAAAAACTCCTTGACACTCTGTCCAAACGCTTATTTGAGACACATGGCTGTGGCAGACAGGAGAAACTCACCGAAGAAGACAAACTACTACAAACTTGTACTCTCAAAAATAACGAGCTCCTGAAACACATTCTAGATGTGCTCAATCAACTCAGTAAAATTGGTCTCAAGGATCCGACTGTTCCAGCTGTAAAACAACGGTGAGTATTGTTTCTGTCAGTTTCCGTCCAAGGTGACGTTTTTCTGCCTTTTCAAATATCCATTAGATGAAACAGATACTTCCTGTCTTTCTGTTTCTATTCCATCCCCCTCTATTCAGCCTTCAGCATTCTTTTTTGTAGACTTTTCTGACAAACTTCCTTCTTGTTGATAATTGTACTTTTATAAGATGTTATGTAATTCTTTTTCTTTAAAGTTTTCATTCTTGTGAACTAAGATATGGATAGAGTAAGTACATGAGTTGCTCCAAAGTCCCTTTAGTGCTGTGTATTATGGTGTTCTCTTGCTGGGGGAAGACCTGACAAATGCTACACATTTGATAATGAAGAAATAAGTGGTAGCAGATGCACATGCCACACCTCATCCCTACTTCTTCCTTTATTATTCAGGTTCATCCTTCCTTCCGTCAGGACTAGGGTGGGGACTGAGTAGGAGGGCATGGGATTGAGATAAGCTAAGGTTAGTGTCAATTCTGTGGGCTGAGCAGAATTGGGGTAAACTGAGGCTGCCAGCCTTCAATAAGAATGCTGCTATTTTTATTCTGCCAGGCAGAGTCAGCCTCTCAGTCTTGATAGTGACAGTGTTAGGAAGAGTCCCTTTTGTGGAGCTCCTGTCCCCTTAGTAAGTCTCTCCCACTTTCTGTCTCCATGCACATCTGTGGTCCTGCAGGTCCAGTGCTCTCTTGGGGCTCCCTAACTGACTCCCTAACTGACTCCCTCTTTCCTCTGAAATTTCCCTGTGACTTCGGTCTCAATGACACTTCCATTTCTACAGTACCCCAGTTCTTAATGAGGTGTCAAACTAAATACTAATTTATTACTAATTCATTATTAATAGATTTTATTATAGATTTAGAAAGTATGTAAATTAAATATTAGTTCATTCATGAAATCCATACATTTATAACTAATAAGTTGCTTTCATGCTTAATTTAGTTATTAACACAACAGATATGTGGTTTGTGCTAGGCATTGTTTTAGGTACTAGGGGTGTAGCAGTTAACAGAATAGACAAAAATTCTTGCCCTTCGTAGAACTTATTATGGAGAGGGAGGAGTAAGATATTCAGTAAGTTTGATGATGATAAAAGCTATAGAGAAAAATTAAACAAAGAAGGACAGCGGGCTGCAATTCAAAGAGAGTCATTAGGGACAGTTGTACTAAAAAGGTTAGATGGGGTGAGAGCTAGCCAAGTGACTACCAACCTGGAGGAAGGGCCTTCCAGGCTGAGGGAGCAGTGGGTAGAAAGGCCAGGTGTGAGACTGGGCCTGGCATGTTTGAGGAGAAGCTAGGAGGTGAGAAGGGTAGCCGTGATGGGGAGAGGTATGAAGGGAGTCAGAGGTAATGGATGGGGTGGGGCTTAGCTCATGAAAGGACTTCTGAGCCATGTGATTCCTTTGGTTTTTACTTTGAGTGGCATTGGGAAGTCACTGGAGGGTTCTGAGCAGAGGGAAGTGATTGGGTTTTTATTTTACCAGCTTCTCTGTGACTCGTGTGTGGACTGTAGGAGTCAAGGGAGGAAGACGTAGGAAATCTAGTTTGACCTATTTCAGTAATCCAGACGAGGGATGGTGGTGGTGTGGACCAGGGGTGAAATGGTGAAAAGGGTTTAGATTCAATATATATTTTGAAGGGAAAGTCTACAGGATTTGTTGACACATTGGACATAGGATGTTACAGAAATATTGGAGTTACCATTAACTGAGGTGAGAAAGCCTAAAGTTTATCAGGTAATGAATAAAAGATCAGGTGTGCTCAGTTTTAGACGTGATAGGTTCAGGATAATTCTTTGGCTTTCATGCATGGATATCAATAAGACTCTTAAAAATAGATGGTATCAGGGGTTAGGAGAGAGGTCTGCGTTAGAGGTATAATGTGAGAGTTATTAGCATTTTGGAATGCTGTTCGAGGCCATGAGCAGCGTTTAGATAGACGAGAAGAGGTCAGTGTTGTACACTGGGGTGGGGGGGAGATAAGGAGGAACAAGCTGAAGATGCTGAGGAGGTCAGTGTAGTAGGAGGAAAATCGAGAGAGTCCTGGGAGCCCAGTGACAAGGCCTTTCAGCAGAGGAGGTAAGCAGCTGAGTCAAAGGCTGCTCACTAGTGAAGGACGGTGAAGTTTGAGAATGGAACATAGGTTTAGCGCTGCAGTGGTTACCGGAGGTCTTGACAAGTGAGCTGTTTTTAGAGGACCCATAGGGAATAAAAGCCGTATGGGAGTAGATTCAAGAGAAATTGGAAAAGTAGAGACAGTGGATATCTGATAAAAACAATTTAGACCTAGGTGAATGGAGTTAATCTGTCCAGCATTAGTTTGCACATTAGCACCCTTAGCTCTTTCTTGATATGGGAGAGGTTTTTGCCCATGGGATAGAAATATAAGTTTTCCCTCCTCCTTGGGCCCCCACCCTTCCTCGGGAGCTTGTATCTCTTCCATGTATCTCTGTTCTTCTCTACACACCATGCTCTCTTTCCCACCCATTTACACACCTATACTCTTTCTTCTCACGTGCATATGCACACCCTTTACAAATGTGCTCCTCACAGAAAAAAATTTACCATTTTTGGTTTTGTATATTTATTATAATAAAACACCAGATTAGTATTCTGGAAATGCAAAGAGCCTCCTAAACTCTGTAATAGCACTGTGTAATTTTTGTCTTCATAAACCTCATGAGGACTAGTTCAAGTTGGTGTGCTTCCCAAATTGCCCATATTTATATCATGTCAAATTGGCTAGTAATGGCTATCAATCTTTTCTCTTTCATATTCAAGGAAAAAATTATTAATCAAACTGGATAAGGACCTAGATGACTATAAAGAAGAGAAGAAACACTTGCAAGATATGGTTAATTCTCTTCCACAATTCGAAGATGGCAGAGAAAAAGCTCTGAATCAACAGTGCCAAAATACAGCACTCTTGTGGGAGAATGCAAAAGCTTCCATCGCTGAATGGTAAGGAAAACAATTCCTCCAAAATCTGAAAAATGGTCTGTAGTGTAATTGACTTTTTGAAATGTGTGTTTAAAACACCTTCCCATGGACCCAATGGAAGGACAAACAGGAGTTCACACTGGAAGCTCGCTGGGTTTGTGTCTGAGCAGACCTGGAACCACAGATTGGGGCTTGAATGAACTTACGAAGTTATCCAGGAAGGGTAACGCACGGTATATTAATCACCCCACCTACATTAGTGTTCTATTACTGCTGTAACCAATTACCATAAATTTGGTGGCTTGAAAACATCACAAACTTATATTACAGTCTGGAGGTTGGAAATCCCCAAATCAAGCTTTGTTTCTTTCTGGAGACTCTAGGAATGAATCCCTGTCCTTGCCTTTTTTGTCTTTTGGAGGCCTCCTACTACATTCCTTGGCTTCTGTCCCTTTCTTCCATCTTTTTTTTTTTTTTTTAACTGATTTTAGAAGAGAGGAAGTGAGAGACAGAGAGAGAGAGAAACATCAACCTGCTGCTTCACCCACTGAGTTGTTCATTGTTTGATTCTTTTTTTTTAAGATTTTATTTATTTATTTATTTGGTAAATAACAAGTTTTTTTTTTTTTAATTTATTTATCTTTTTAGAGGGGAAGGGTAGGAGAGAGGGAGAGAAATATCAATGTATGGTTGCCTCTTGTGTGTCCCATGCTGGGAATTGGCCTGCAACCCAGACATGTGCCCTGACTGGGAATCGAACCGTGATCCTTTGGTTCGCAGGCTCGCGCTCAATCCACTGAGCTACACCAGCCAGGGCAAGATTTTATTTATTTTTTAGTCAGAGTGGAAGGAAGAGAGGGAGAGAAACATCAATGTGTGGTTGCCTCTCTCACACCCCCTACTGGGGACCTGACCTGCAACCCAGGCATGTGCCCTGACCTGGAACCGAACCAGCAACCCTTTGGTTCACAGGCTGGCACTCAATCCACTGAGCAACACCAGTCAGGGCCATTGGTTGATTCTTGTATGTGCCTTTATTGTAGATCAAACCCACAGCCTTGACATATGGGGACAATGCTCTAACTAATGGGGCTACCCAGCCAGGGTCCCTTTCTTCCTTCTTTAAAGCCAGTATCTTGGCATCTTCTAATTTCAACCTCGGTCTCTCTCTCGCTCTCACCTCTGCTTCTCATCAGATTATCTTCTCTGACCTTCCTGTCTCCCTCCTCTAAGGACCCTTTTCATTATATTTCACCCAGTTGGGTGATTCAGGATAATGTCCCATTTTAAGACCCTTAACTTAATCACAACTGCAAAGTCCTTTTTGCCATGTAAGGTAACATGTTCATAGGATCCAGGGATTAGGACATGGACATTGTTGGTGGTTGGGGATATTTTTCTTCCATACCACCCTACTTGAGTGGCAGATGTTGCCTGTCACTTGCCACCATCTGTCCTACAGAGCCTAGGCATGGCTCAAAGGTTTTCTTAACTGTGTAACAGCCATTACCATGAGTCCCAGGTGGTGAATCTGCTGAATCTACTCCACCCTTGGCTTCTCCCCCTTACTCTCTGCCTGTGGGTAGGAGTAGTCCGGAGGACTGATCCCTATCCCTGTACCACCCAGGCCAAGGGTTCCAGTTGGGCTAAGAAGTAGAAGTACTAGTAGGAGATTAGAGGACAAGAAGAGAGAGTTCAAGGTGGTCTTAACCACCCCCCTCCCTTTTCAGCATGTGTTTTGGCATCTCCTAGTGGACCCTCCTCTTTGGCCCTGGGGCACTTCCCCTTTTCTCTTGAGGCCAAGTGGCGGACCAGTAGAAAGCTATTGCTGCAGTTAGTCCAGGGGTGCCTCAGCTCTCTGGTGATTTCCCGTAACTCTGCTCTCAGTGGTCCTTTATCAAAGAACTCCACTGAGTACTCTTTCCTTCCAGAACCTGCGTGTACAGTAGTAAGATAGAGCCTGTCTGTAGTATTTGATCTAGTCTACCCTTCGATTTTATAGAGGAAGGAATTACGGTTCTGAGACCTAAAGTTGTTTTTCTAAGGTCACATGACAAATTCGTGCCCAGCCATAAATAGAAACTAGGTGTCCTAACTGCCACATTATCGGTACTATACTTTTTTAAAAGGGCTAAATCTAGAATGAGTTAAGTAGACTTAAACAACTTATGACCTGCTGAATTATTTTAAAAATAATCTCCAAGAATAATTGTAGGGAGACACAGTTTTCCAAGATGTCTTTTGGTTAAGGATGAAATTGAGGTGCTGATTCCTAAAGGTTATGAATAGTATGTTTTTTTCTAGAGTGTACTTCTGGTGATTTTTAAATATTGATCAGGTGAAAATACTAAATCAGTGATCATTTACTATCCACTTGCCAGATAAATACATGAGCCACCGTTCTTAGGATAAATTGGTAAAACTATTATAAACCATGTCAAGAAGAAAAATCCTTCTATAATGCATTAGTCTTTATTGTAGGATAATTAAAAAGAGAAAGAATGGTTTTGTTATTTTCAGACATTGTGCTGTTTTACATTTTTTCTTTCTTTATAGCCTTGACCAGTGTGAAAGAGTTTTGGAGCTCTTAAAACAATATCACAATTTTAAAAATGTCTTGACAACTTTGATTCAAAAAGAAGAGAATGTCATCTCCCTTCAGGCGTCGTACATGGGGAAGGAGAACCTGAAGAAAAGGATAGCGGAGGTGAGTCCGGCTCCAAAGGAAGTGCCACGCGTAGCCTTGCTCACAGCCTGCCAATAAAGAGGGTGTTATAAACGGAGCCGTTTTCAAAACTCGGTTTAAAAGAACTTACTAGTGACTGTATTTTACCAAATACCTAAGAATTTATTGAATATATCAACAGAGCTTAAAAGAGATCACCCCCCAAGTTGATGTTTATTTGTTTTTAATGCTAATCCAAGGATATGTTTATTGGTTTGAGGGGGGAGGGTGGAGGAGAGAGAAGGGGAAAGAAACATCCATTAGTTGTCTCCTGTTTGCATCCCGACTGGGGATCCAACCCCCAACCTAGGTACGTGCCCTGACTGAGGATGGAGCCCATAGTATTTGGTGTACGGGATGACGCTCCAACCAGCTGAGCCGCCCGGCCAGAGCTGTTTGGGTTTTGATACTGTCACTGTGGTTCTGTGGGAGTTGGTGGTCACCCCTGTTGCTACCCCTGTGAGGTGCTACTAGTCGGTGTGTGAACTACCTAAAAGGAACCTTCTATGAACCCGAGACTTCACTGCAGCCTCGAGAGAATGAAGATAGTAGCAACATTCCCTCTGTTGTTAGTGGACAAAAGAAAAATTATTTTTCTAAAATTCGTAGAAAATAATTTCTAAAATTATTTAGTTGCTTTCTGCAAAGGTGTGTGAACTGATCTCAAAGTCGTTCTATGTTTGTAGCCTCACCAATCACAGCTTTGTATTCTAAGAAGAATAACAGTTTTGGACACTAGGTGTCATTATTTTCTATGATTTTATGTGGTTATCAATCAGAGTGGCATAAAATGAGATTGTTAGAAAAGAATACCCGTTACTATCTTACTATTCACCAAAATGTTGCTTTTCCTGTAGGTTTTACGAGCACTATGCTAAAGTGCTGTCCAAGTGTCGAAAGCATGTGTGAACTTAGTCTACTAGATTCAGCTGGTTGTTAGAAAGCCATTTTATTAAACTTCCCAGTTGCTGAGAGCAACATTAGTAGAAGCATCAATAGACCAGGTTCTTATGGGCAATTTGTTCCTTATCCAGAACTCCTGACCCTGAAGCTGAAATGACACTTAGGATTCAGACACATGGCCAGTGCCACAGAGGAGGAATAGCCCCTGTCAGGGGCCCACTGTCTCAGACTCAGTATCTTGAAACTGACCAATCAGAAAGAGCCTTGTAACTGGACTCCTATTAAGAGACTGAATTGAGGGAGGCCACAAGACCATGAGCAGACAGTCAGCTGGAGTTGCTTAGATGCAACCCCTCTGGTTCCATCCAGCGGAAGCAGCTTTGGGTCTGGTGGTCTCGGAGTCAAGGAGGATTCTGGCCTCATTCCAGTGGATTTAAGGAGCTGCGATTCCCTTGGTTCTCAGAGAATCCAATATGATCAGCTGTCCAACATCCCCTCAACCTGTGTCCCAGTTCATGTAGCTGCTCCCTCACTGTGCCCCTGATGCCAGTTCCCCACCTGGTGCTTTTATTTCAGAATCCAGGTCTCTGCCTTAATCCCAGATCCTACGCCCCTGCCTTGTGTACTCACCAGACATATCTGGCTCCTCTTGCTTGCCACTGTTCTTGGAATGTGCTGATCCTCCTTAGACCTTGAGTCCTACCTTTGTCCTGTCCAGTGGGATCCTGTTACCAGCAAAACCTATTTCTGTCCTATTGGGTGAGGTGGTATATGAAAAGTGCCTAGCAGAGCGACTGGGACTCACCTCATAACAAGTGTCAGCCATGATACCCTGCTGTGTGTGTGGTTGCCGGGGAGGAAGACACTTGCTTCTGCCCTTATGGTACTTCTGGCTGCTCTGACAATCAAACAGACGTGAGACAGATTAGCAAGAGAAAATCAAATTTAATACATCTGTTTGGGAAGCCTGCATACGTGAGAAAGTCAGTGACCCCACGTGAACTAATGAACATCAGAGACGAAAAGGGAGAATGGGAACATAGGACATTCCTTGCTAGGGGTGGGGTATGGTACTTTGGGCACTTCAGAGGGTTTTTGCAGAATGACAGGCAGAGCAGACATTCAATGAATAGAAGTATATACCCTTCTCTATAGCCAGGTCAAACGAGGTTATCTCTGATAATCTCTTTTTATGGACAAGGCCTGTCATTCAAGTTCATCTAGGTAGTTAAGGGAGGGGCAGAAGTTTTTCTTGAGTCCCTGAGCTCAAGCTGACTTTAGCTCAAAACAATCCACAGGCCACAGAGGCACATCTCGGGATGACTTGTTCTAACCCCTGCGCCCGCCCTCCTCATCTGGCCTATCTGCAATTCTAAATAGTCCCTCTTCTCAGTTGCTTGAACACTCTTCCCACCACCCATAACTGCATAACCAACCCCATAACTGTAAACTGTATGCTTGCTGACCAGTAGAACTTTCATCACCTTCAGGCATGTGGCCCTCTCCTGAGTGAGTCTCCCTAATGGAAATGTAAGTCCCAGTCTTGACCCTTCTGCCAGCATTAGCACCTCTATGGCTATCGTCTTAGTCTGTCTGGGCTGCTATAACAAAAATACCGTAGACTGGGTGGCTTCTAAACAACAGAAGTTTTTTTTTCCCCACAGTTCTGGAGACAGTTCTCATAGTTTACAACATTCTGCTGTTGATCTGCCTCCAAATCTGTGTTCTTCTCACATGCAAAGTATATTCATTCCATCCCAGTAGCTCCCAGAGTCTTAACTTGCTCCAGCATCAACTCTAAAACCAAAGTCCAAAGTCTCGTCTACATACCATCTAAGTCAGGGATGGCTGAGAGTCAAGGTGCATTTCATTTTGAGGGAAATTTCTCTCTAGCTGTGAACCCAAGAAATCAAATTGTGTATTTTCAAAATACTGTGGTGGGACAGGGATAGGGTAGAGATCGACCCATTCCAAAAGTGAGAAATAGGGAAGACGAAAAACATAGTTGGTCCGAAGTAAGAACACAACCTAACAAGGCAAACAAACAACATTAAATCCTAAGGCTTGAAAATAATCCTCTTTGGCCTGATGATTCGCCTCTAGTCCCACTGGGGTGACTGGATGACCTGCCCCCCCCCCCAATCCCCCAGCTCCCAGCAGGGGCTCATGCAGCTCTCCTGGGCTGGGGCCCTGCACCCTCAGCGTTCCTTGCCTGAGGTCACTCACTTGCAGCTGTCTTCTCCCTGAGTCCTCACCTGGTGGCAAGGTCAACACAGCTCTCTGGAGTCTCTTGGCTATTATAAGGGCACCAGTCCCATTGATGACAGCTCCATTGTCATGCCCTAACCACTTCCCAAAGGTCCACCACCTAATACCATTACATTGGGTAGTAGGATAAGAGCTTCTTAGAGTTTCTTATTAAATAACAAAAACTTACAGCCTATGGCTAATTACTGAATGGTACTTAAATTATTAGTGAAGCCCAGGTCTGACTGCAAAGCATATTTCAATCATCCTAATAGAGCCTTCACTGAAAACATTTGAAGTATGTGTATGCAGAAGTGAAAACTGGGTAACTGCTTCATCTGCGCCCCTTTCTCAACTGTAAGAGTTAGCTCACGGAAGGTGCTTTTAAAATTAATAAAATAACTCTAATTACCTTTAGGAAAGACATAAAAGCCCAGGCATTATTTTCTTATTATGTTGAGAACCCTCCATCTAGCATGGTGCCTAGCGTATGGGTACTTTATATATTTGCTGAAATAATATATTATTTTGTATGGAAGATATAGAAGTTCTAATACGCTGGTGTTTAATTTTTTCTCAGACATTTTTTTAACTGTCTGGAAAAAAGTGAATTTTAGTACTGTTGATTGTTAATACAACTTTCAATTAATTTTGAGATGAGCTAGGTACAGTCTTCAGAAACAGTCAATTTTTGTAGCATGTATTATCACGGTGCTTTGCACCAGTGGCTGAAATATGATACCACTGAGAACTTTTGTCCTTCAAAACCACAGAAACCTGGATGTTTATCTAAGGTATGGCGCCAAATTTCCACTCTCTTTAATGAAAGTGCAAATGAAAGAGGAGAAGGCTGAACTGTCAGGGGACTACTCAAGTTTGGGAAATGTCAGAGGGGACCAGGTTCCCCTTCTTTCCCCCTTCCATTCCTTACATGACGAAAGCTGCAGTGCCTGTCGGTGCTGAAACACCCCGTCCTGCTCTTTCTCTTCTCTTCGCCTGCTGGTAGCTTGTGCCAGTGGAGCAACAAAGTCCTTTGAATGTAATCAAAATTAGAATGGATATATGTGTACAATTTTTCATTTAATGGAACAAACATTTATTATGCTCCAGTGCAAACTAGGAGGAAAAACACCTGGGTTTGCATTTCAGCCTTGCCAATGTATTAGGCAGTGTCAAGTCCAGAAAGAGAAACCTCCCAATAATTTTTTCAACAAAAAATTTTAATATTTCTAGTTAAATTTTTTATTTTGAGATAATTATAGAGAAGTCACATGCAGTTATAAGAAACAATACAGAGAAAGCCCTGGCTGGTGTAGCTCAGTGGACTGAGCACCGTCCTGCAAAGCAAAGGGTTGCCAGTTCGATTCCCAGTCAGGGCACATGCCTGGGTTTCAGGACAGGTACCCTGGGGGGTGGGGCATGAGAGGCAACCACACACTGATGTTTCTCCCTCTCTTTCTCCTTCCCTTCCCCTCGCTCTAAAAATAAATAAAATTTTTTAAAAAAGAAATAATACACAGAGAACCTGTGTTTCCTTGACTGCATTTTCTTAATGGAAAGCTCTTACAATTTTGCTGTTTCAAAAATCTAATATAAATGAAATCATACAGATTGTAACCTTTTGGTATTGGCTATTTTACTTAACATAATGATCTGGAGATTCATTTAGATTCTTGTGTGTAATATGATCATTTATTTCTTTTGTTTTTTTTTAAGATTTATTTATTCATTTTTAGAGCAGGAGAGAAATATCGATGTGTGGTTGGCTCTCATGCGCCCCGTACTGGGGACCTGGCCTGCAACCCAGGCATGTGCCCTGACTGGGAAATTTTGTTTCTTTTTCTTGCTGAGTAATATTCCATAATATGCATGTGCCGCAGTTTATGTAACTCCTCACACTTTGAAGCACATCTGGGTTGTTTCCAGTTTTTGGCTATTATGAGTAAAGATGCTATACACATTCATGTAGGGGATTTGTGTGAACTTAAGTTTTTCTGTCTCCAGGAAGTATACCGGAGAGTACAGTTGCTAGGTTGTATGTTAATTGTTTTAATTTAAATTGTATGTTAATTTCATTTTTAAAGAAAATGCCAAACTGTTTTCCAGAGTGACTGTACCAGTTTATATTCCCACCAGCAATGTATGAGTGACCTAGATTCTCTGCATCCTTTCCAGTGTTAGATATTGTCTATTTTTTACTTCAGTCATTCTGACAAGTTTGTAGGGGTATCACATTGTATTTTAATTTGTATTTCCCTAATTGCTAATGATATTGATCATCTTTTCTTTTGCCTGCATGACATTTGTATGGTATGTTTGGTGAAGTATCTCTTTATATCTTTTGCTCATTTTCTAATTAGAGTGATTGATTGCTTTACTGTTGAGTTTTGAGAGTTCTTTTCATATTTTAGATATTGGTCATTTGTCAGATGTGGTTTGCAGGTATTTTCTCCCAAACTATAGCTTGTTTTTTCATTCTCTTAACAGGGCCTTTTGAAGACAGAGCAAAAGTTTTTAAGTTTGGTTAAAGTACAAATTATCAATTTATCTTTTCTTAAGTTGTGCGTTTGTGTCAAAATCTAAGAATTCTTTGACTATCTCAAGATCCTGAAGATTTACTCCTTTTGTCCCCCTATAAGTTTTATAGTGTTTGGTTTACATTTAAATCCATCATCCACTTAGAGTTAATTTTTTTGTATAATGTGTGAGACAAGTTAAGGTTTATGTTTTTGTCTATAGATGTCCAGTTGCTCCATCACCATAAGTAAAAGGCTCTATTTCCTTTGTTGAATTGCTTTTGCACCTTTGTGAAAAATCACTTGTGATTGTGTGAATCCATCCATTTGTGAGTCCACTACTCTTTTCCACTGATCTATGTGTTTATCCCTCTGCCGTTACCACATAATCTTTATTACCCTACATGGTAGATTTTAAAATCAATTAGACTTTTTTCCCCACTTTGTTATTTTTTTCAAATGTTTTAGTTATTCTAGTTCTTTTACCATTCCATATAAATTTTATAATAATCTTATCTATATCTACAAAATAGTGTTACTGGCATTTGATCATTACATTAAACCTATACATCAGTTTTTTGGGAGGGGAGAATTGACATCTTTACTATATTGAGTCCTCCGATCCATGAAGCTGCTTTTCCCTGCATTTGTTTAGACCTTCTTTGACGTCTTTCCTTAGCATTTTGTAGTTTATAGCAAATAAATCCTATGCATGTTTTGTTAGATTTACACCTATGTATTTAATTTTTTGAGTAATTAGAAATGGTGTTACATTTTAAAGTTCAGTGTTCATGTATTCATTGCTAGTATATAGAAGTACAGTTGATTTTTATGTTTATTTTGTATTCTACAACCTTTCTGAAACAATTTAGCTCTAGGAGTATTTTTGTAGATTCCTTGGTATCTCCTATGTAGATAATCATGTCACCTTCAAACAAGATCATTTCTTGACATTGGAGATACAGGTCGCCCTGTTATTGCTAGTTGGGGGTATGAGTTCCGACTCCCCATTAGGCTTCCACTGATATCCTCCAGCTGTGCCTTGGAACTCCCTACGTGGCCCATCATAGGGGCAAGTGCCTTCTTAATGCCAGCAGGAATGAAAGGCCTGGCTCTCTACCTGGCCTTCTCTGACATTACCCTGGTCGGGTGAAGGTGGAGCTTCTGCTCCAGCCTGGTGATGGTGGAAGTCTGGGCTGTGTGCTTGATCTTTGCTGGCATAGTGGGGGTTGAGCCATAGTTTTTAAAAAATGTTTGTCTGTAGTGAGCAATTATTTTCTAGAAGTTTTCTGCCTTCCAAGGTTGTCCTATTCCTGGTATGCTGGATGAAGAGAACAGGCTTTTGTTGGGGCTTTTTTGTCTGTTACATTACCTGCTGCTGGCGTCTTCAGCCTGCAGTCAGGGATATTTGAGGGAAAAAGAAATTTCAGGGAGCTCACCAGCAGGTTGTTCCTTGGGAGCCGATGCCTGCAGCTGTCGTTCCTACTTAAACTCCCCTCTTTGCAGTCTTCTGAAATTAGTTTTGTGCATGACGTGCAGGGTTTTTAATTTTACTTAGTCAGGTGAATGGGGAAAAGTATGTCTACTCCACATTACCGGCAATGGGAGTCCTTCTAAGGTGCATAATTTTTAGATTTTTGGCTATGGGAAATCTCTTTTGAAATTTTATGTGGTCATTAAAAATGTTTGTGTAAGATTAGTAAAGTAAGTGAATCACTAAGATTACATTAGTCAACAGGTTTAATTTTATAGTTTAAGATCGTTGGCCTTTTCGTAAAATGGTTTTTCCGCGTCCATGTTAGAAATGATGCTAGAGTTGGAATCATGAAGGATTAAACTGGAAGTCAGCCGCATTAAAGGTGTTGTAGAGTTCTGTGTGTTTTATTCAGATGAGAGCTTTTTTCTTCACTGTTATGGGTGGTTCCTATGGGAGGAGTCTGGGAACTGTCACTTTTTATACCATTGAAGGGATATACGTTTTTGGGGTAGAATATCATTTCCCAAGGACAGAAAACATGGTTTTAGATCATACTTTGTCATGCGTAGTAGGAAAAAAGTTGGGTGTGGAATTGTTGTTAAACCAGATGGTTAGGACTATAAACACTTTTCATTGAGAAAGTGGGACAATAAAAGCCAGTAATAGAATCATATTTCTTACCAGCTTGTCTGTGTCAGTAGGTCAAAACATGTTTTATACCTTTTTGACAGATTGAAGTTGTCAAAGAAGAATTTAATGAACATTTAGAAGTTGTAGACAAGATTAACCAGATCTGCAAAAATCTACAATTTCATCTAAATAAAATGAGAACCTTTGAAGAGCCTCCTTTTGAGAAGGAGGCTAATATTATTGTGGACAGATGGCTTGATGTAAGTGATAATTTAATTAATAAGAAATTCTATTGTATAACAATTAAATTGATCTTTTCTGTTACATCTTTAGTATTTTTAATGTCATTACAAAATTCAAAAGAGCTCCTGGTAAAAATGTTCAAATAATGTAAAGGTTTGAGTTAGAAATTAATCTTCATTCCCAGAGTTTTAGGCAGTACTAACAAATGGGTCTGTAATTTTCTCCATAAAAAAGAGCAAGCTCAGTTTATTTAAAATAAACTAGTTAACATGTTCCTCATTTGTGCAGGTATTAATGTTTAACTATATATTTATTTAATGCATTTTTAGTTGAGAACTAATGATATTTTTAAAATGAATTACAAGTTAAGGATTTGTGTTGTATTTTCATCTGGGTTTTTAAAAGCGCTTTTTATTTATTGTGGTTTAGAACTTAGGAAGACTACTGCTTTCACTGTATATAACCTGCAACTCGTTAGCTAAGATTTTTTTTTTTTTTGTAGAAGAAGAAACTACAGGATATGTTAAAGCAAGTTTTTTATTGATTAATAAAGCAAAATAGCCAGTAAAGTTAAACTAAAATTTTATTTAAGAAGTGTTTGACTGAAACAATGGCTTAAAAAAAGTATATGTTTTACTACTAAATGTGTTATTTCTCTTGTTAATTATGGTAGATAAATGAGAAGACAGAAGAGTGCTATGAAAATCTTGGTCGAGCTCTAGCTTTATGGGACAAGCTTTTTAACTTAAAAGATATAATTGATGATTGGACTGAAAAGGTCCTTCAGAAAATTGAATCACATCAACTCACTGAAGAGGAAAGAGAAAAGCTGAAGGTAATTTAACAGAGATAAAATATGTGCTCTTTTTTTTTTCCACACAGTTGACATTTTAATAATGAGTTGGCTTTCTTGAAGCAGGGTAGAGAAATCACAAAGAAGTCTTTTATTTCTTTTGTTACCCCTTGAGTGGGACCTGCACTGTGCTCTTTCCTTTATGATATCCGGGAAGCTGTTAGCAGATGTCATTAATCTGGGGTTCGCAGGCAGCCTCAGGATTCACGGATGAAATGACCTTCCACGGGAGAAAGTGCATCTTTATTTTCATAAATGTCTAACAACAAATATAGTAGGATGAACTTACATGTGACATTGTTATTAACCAAATCACAGATATTTTAAAATCATTATCTGCTTGTTGCCACTGTCACCCTTATTACTACTTTGAAAATGTGGTTTTTAGCAGTCCTACTGTTAGATGATGTTATTTAAGGTATTAAAAGAGAAGCATATATATTACTGTAGCATAAATATGTTATTTTTAATATTTTGATAAGTAACTCAGTGTAATTTTTTTCTTTATAGTTCTATATCATTTATTTTGTGTTTTATTTAAAACATTTATTTATACAACAGGTCCATAGGATATACCAACTTTCGAGTGGGGTTTATGGTATATAAAAGCTTAAGAACTCTTAGCAGAAGCCCCACCAAAATGCATAAGCATTCCCAGGTGGTTTCTGGGTTCCTGGATTAGGTAAACTTTTTCCTAAAGGGCCAAATTGTAGGTATTTTATGCTTGTAGCTCATTTGATCAATGTCAAACATGGTGACCCCTGCTGTTGTAACATGAAAGAAGTCCATCAGGGATAAGACACAAGTGCTGGAAAGTAACTGGGTCCCAATGAAACAGTTCACAAACACAGACCGCCAGCCCTTACTTAGGCTGCTAGCCCCTGACATAGAGCAGGACTATGGATGACATTCACTATTTGAATTAAGCAGTCCCTCAAAAATACAGACAGAACATAGGCTGAGTGTGAACATCTTTGTAGAGCTTCAAAAAAGGTTGGTTTTTAAAACAGTAATCTCAGGTTTTGCCATTTGGAAAGAATTAAAGTTATATATATTTTAACTCCAGGAAGAATTTTTTCTAATTGTTATGCTGTTTATGTATTATTAGTTTGTACCATAAAAAATCACTATCTTGGTAGGTCAAAAACAATGAGATATTAGCAATTTTATCTGCTTCAATGTAATATAAAAAATATGTATGTATTGTGAACAATGACTGCAAAATTTATTCACCTTTAAATTCAGTTATCCATTTTTGTGCATTTGGAAAAGATTTGCAGTATGTGTGGAGATTTATGAGTTTTCTGGGTGTATAATAATAGTCATGAAATAAACTATGATTTTTCTAAGTATGACTGAATGATCACTAAGAGTCCCTTATATTTGTCTTGAAGTACAGGTTGTTTTAAAATGTGAAGTTAAAGATTATAAACTGCCAGTTTATGGGCCAAATTCCACCAGCGACTGGGGTGTGTGTGTGTGTTGACACAATTCACATATACAGCTCTATGCAATGCAGTAGCTTTAAGTGGGCCCTGCATGCCGGTGTAGCAAAACCCTCGTCCCTCTCCACTGTCTGACAGCCTGCATCCTTCTCCCTGTTGTTATGTAGTCCTCATTGATGAAGGCGCCTGGGTTTCTAACTCCCACGTCTCTGTCAAAATAACAAGTGATTAGGGGCACTTCAAAAGCGCTCTCATTTTCTGTGTATTAGCAATAGCAGTCATGGGTACCAGAAAATAAGGTATATAATAAAAATATTTTTATTAAAATTATGTGTTGTAGGCAGAGTTACAAATCCATGAGCAGAAATCCTCAGACTTTTCTAAAAGAGTGGCTAAAATACAGTTTGTGCTTCAAAGCAGTGAAATACCTCTTGAACTGCAGGTAAGAGAATTTTTATTTAAAAGTCACAATGAAGGTACTCAAAAGTAACATTCATAAACCAGAATTTGAATCTTAAACCTAAAATAAAATTAGGATCATTATTTAATTCACCGTAGTTCAGTTCCTATATTAGGTATAACAAAATTTTTAATGGTTGGCATAGCATATTATCTTTATTCTACTTTTAGGATGAATATTTTTTGTATTCTTTTTTTCTTATGTCACTTATTTCACAGGCCTCTTGTGTGGAGGGAGAGAGAGCACTGTGTATCCATCTTAGGGAACAAGGGGAGTCCTCAGGAGTTGACATGGGTGTGGGAAGGAAAATATTGCTCCAGTGACTCTAGGTTTATTAATTGTTAGATGGAGAACTAGGAAGATTGCCTCAAGTGTGAATTTCTGTTGTGCAAAGAGGTTTGGTACAATTTTATGTAAATCAAAGTGCATAGTGGCTGAAAAGGAATATTCGCATGCCTGAATATGAGTCAGACTTTCTGGGTGAGGCCCTGGTGCTACCACCCATTAGCCTTCTGATCTTGGGCAAGCGACTTACCCTTCTTAAGCCTGTATTTTTGTACATTAAGTGCTTGCCATGATGCTGTGCACATAATAGACACTCAACAAATGCTGGCTATGTAATTTTTTCCGTAGGCTTTTATATGTTTTCAAATGAGCTCTATGAAATAACACCTCACTTGGTATGCTAGATAAACTGGTTGAGGAAGTGTTGCAGATTAGTCTCCTTTAAAAAAATCAGAAGTTCCATTTTAGTTTTTCATGTTACTCTTTTTCTTTAAAGGCAGCATTCGAGTTGTCGTATCAGTGATGTAAAGCAGTGAAGAATTATAAGTGGAAAAGAATTTATTTCACATTAAAATGAAGTAGTCGCAACTCATTCCCTAGCAATGTGGTTTGTCTTAAAATCTAGTTGAATGAAATCTGTAACTGTACTTCATGTGTTTCTCGATTTCAGGTCATGGAGTCCTCTATTTTGGAAAAAATAGAGCGTGTAAAAATGCTTTTAACAGGGGAATCCAATGGCTCTGCGCTCAGCGGAAACGCAGCTGAGCTGCGGGAGGACCTGGACCAGGCCAAGACTCGGATCGGAATGACTGAGTCCCTCTTAAAAGCCTTGTCTCCTTCCGACAGCTTGGAGATCTTTACGAAACTGGAGGTGCTTCCCCGCTGCTTCTCTTCTGTGGTTCAGATTTATTTTCACGTTTATTTCTGATGGTCTCTTTAAGTTAATAAAAAGTAAAAGCCTGGGGAAAGATCTCAGACAAGCAATTTGTGTGTATTTAGCAGTCACCTTTGACTTGGGCAGTAATTATTTGACATTCAGTTGCATTGCCTCTGTACATTTACTGGCTAAGAGAAAGCAGTTCCACCCAAAAGAAAATCATCTATATTTTTACAAAAACAGTGGAGACCTAAGATGCATTGTGTACATTGAGCCCACTTTAAGACTTAACGGCTGTTTGTTTGTTTGCATTTTTAGGAGATACAACAGCAAATTCTACAGCAAAAGCACAGCATGACATTACTTGAGAATCAAATAGGTTGTCTGACTCCTGAACTTGCTGAATTAAAAAAGCAATATGAAAGTGTCAGTGATTTATTCAATACCAAAAAAAGTGCTCTGCAAGATCACTTTTCTAAGTTACTGAATGGTGAGTACAGTGTTTCTTCTGCTGTGTTTCTGAGAATCTTGAAGTATGAATAAGTACTGTGAACACAAAAGCTAATCTAAGCTCCACTTAGGGATGGTTGCACAGATTATATTTGAAGAAAAGGATTGAGTGATTAAGGAAGGATTTATTCAGATAAATCTCTTGGGGGGGAAGCTCTCACTAATCTATGCATGTCATAAATAACATCTGTTTCTTTCAAGTGCCAAATCTTTATTTCACTAAAGAAAGTCAACACTGTCCTCTTGTTTCACCTGCCGCTGTGGTGACTGAGTCCAGGGATGTGTCTGCTGGTGTCTGTGGGTGTCTTTGGAAAGGAATTTTAGTGTAGAGAATACACCATGATTACTTTCTAGATTCTGTTGGCCCTCAGAATTGGGTTTCAACTTATTATCAGTTGACACAATGATTTGTAGCCATGGCATGGGAAACAAGTTTCAAAATCTCTCATTTTAACTAGATGTATGCAGTCTACCTTGAATGAATACAGCTTTATTTATTTTCCCCTGCAGATCAGTGTAAGAACTTCAATGACTGGTTCAGCAACATTAAAATAGACCTTGAAGAATGTTTTGAATTATCAGAAACAAAAAAGAACATGGAACAAAAGCTACAAAAACTTTCTGTAAGTCATATAGATTTCAGTGAGAATTCATTAAAACTAAAATGCTAGAGGCATAGAACTGTATTTAAATAGATAGGATGATAATTACTTTGGCTTATTAATTTACCTGCATAGAAATAATATTTTATATTACTTGGCTTTTCCCAAAGATTTTGAAACTGCTTATTGGGTAGTGGTGCAGGGGTTTAAACAAGTTCTGTTTATGCATCTAAGATGCTGTTTATCTAAGTATCTGCTAATGAATTCAATTGTGTTAAAATCATATTTGATAAAAAATTAAAAATTTATCTAATTTGGTCTTTGACATTTCTTTACTCTCCTGAAAGGGGTCTCATGACTTTTTAAGTCTTTCTAGGCATATTTCTTTTAAAAATTGCAGTTGAACTTGAATATACTGCTAGTCAAAGTGTAGTGGAGGGCGGCCTAATAAACGGCAGAGTGCCTGCCCGTGTAAAATGCACATCGCACCCTCAACTCCTTATCACTTCAGGGTAGATTATCCAGTACTTTAATTTTGATATTGAGTCACCCTTTCAAGCTTATTGATAGCAGTTAATGTTCTCTGATTCACTGCTTTGATGATATCATTCTTCATTGATAGAACTGCCTTCTGTTTTTTTATAGTTCTGATTTTTTTTATTCATTTAATGTCACTCAGTGGGCCCCAGCAATTGATGTTCAAACACTTGAACACAAACATTGAAATAAAATTGTGATTTGGATAAAGTTTTATAGAAAATAGTCTGTTTAGTTTTACATTTTGATTACCATAAAGGAACAAGTATTTAGGAGAAGTTGAGTACGGCCAGAAAAGAAGAATGCAGCTTTTCCAGGCATAACTTCTACTGACCTCCATGGTGGCACTGCACTGTTTTGCCTACGCCATTTCCAGAAAGTCAGATGCCCGCACACACTGGAGAACTAATATAAATCAGCTTCTGGTCATTTGTCATTGAAGTCCATCCTGTCACCATAGGTCTTCTTTTGTACAGGAAGTCAGGAAGAGGGCATGTCAGTGTATTGGCTTGGAGAATGTCATGGCGATGGCAGAGAACATACACTTGCCCGTAGGACATAATTGACTTTTTGTCTTTTTTTAAGGATTTCTTGGCTCTTGAAGGTAGAGGCAAGCAAATACAGCAGGTGGGAACGGTACTGAATCACGTAAAGAAGCACCTGCCCAAAGCACATGTTAAGGAGCTTAACAGTTGGATTGAAAGTCAAGAAATTGAATTAGAAAAAATGGAGTCTGTATGCCAGGTGCGAGCAAAGGAGCTTGGTGACTGTTTGCATCAGCTACTGAGGTAGGAAACGAAGTTGACCTCTAAATAGCATGTTTTCTAATGATATCTTTCTATGTACTCTGCCTCAGTATAGCTAGCATTGGGATACACAATACACACAAATTTCATGAATAACACACATACTTCCAAACCTGAGTTTGGCTCTAGGAAGATGGAGGTTTAGAGAATTCTTCAAATTATTTAACATGGCAAAGGTTTAGGGAAGAGGCCAAAAATGTTTTCAGTTTTTCCTATTTTTTTATGATACATTTGTGTGATCCTGCTTTATAGAATACCACTGTAATACAGGCCATTATTATTCATATTTAATGTTGCAAATTAAATTTTCTCCAAAGAATAACAAAAACATACAGTAAAAAAACCTGGTTGGCTCAAACTGTTCATGTCAGTCCCCTCTTCAGAGAAACGCTTGTTACTTATCTTATATTCTAACATCTGTAATGTTCTTTTAGACTCCACGATGACCACAGAAACCTGAGTAAGTGGCTGACTAGTCAAGAAGAGAAATGGAAGGAAATGGAAGAATCAGGAGAGAAAACTGAGTTATTTTGCCAAGCTCTAGCTAGAAAAAGGTATAGCTGATCTTGTCTACAATGTATTTGCTCGGAATATGGTTTTTTTACATGATGTTGTGGCTCCTATAAACTTTCAGTGATATTTGGAATTTACAGAGAACAATTTGAATCCATGGCCCAGTTGAACAGCTCTTTGAAGGAATGTGGGCTTACCGAAGAAGAAATAATAATGGAATCAACACGTTTGATTGATAAATACCAAGCATTGCTGAGACAAATATGTGAAATCGAGGAAGAGGATAAATTACCTCCTGCTGAGGACCAGAGCTTTAATGATCTTGCACAAGATGTAATTCACTGGATAACAGGGATTAAAGAATCCCTTATGGTTTTGAATTCATCTGAAGGCCAAATGCCACTTGAGGAAACAATCCAAAAAATAAAGGTATAACTGTGGAAATAAAATTTCAGAGGTCAGAGTGAACTCTAATTTTGAAATGATTTAGAGGAAAATGGCAAAGATTTGTTTCTTAATGGAAAATAGAATCACTGTAGAATGGTTAAAGACATTCAGATGATTGACCTTATGAAAGAGAAGGGCTATGAAGGATCTAAAAATTATTTTAATGCAAATGGAGAGAGAAGGTAAATCCTCTCCTTGTGAGGGCAATGCCCAGTTATTGTCCATCTTCACTGAGTGCAGCAGAGTTGAAGTAAAGGCAGGAAGTCTGAGCTGCGGCAGGTGGGAGTTTGCAGGGATGTAAAAGGCACCAGCAGTGTCCAGGGTGGGGAACTCTTCTTCAGAGTGGATGTGTAGGGCTCATCAAGGTTATTGGGTACTGAGTGGGCTGTGGAGGGCAAGGGCATCTCAACCTCCTTTCAGCCCACTTTTTTTTTTTTTTTTTTTTTTTTTTTAATTTATTTATCTTTAGAGGGGAAGGGTAGGAGAGGGGGACAGGGAGAGAAATATCAATGTACGGTTGCCTCTTGTGTGTCCCATGCTGGGAACTGGCCTGCAACCCAGGCATGTGCCCTGACTGGGAATCAAACCGCGATCCTTTGCTTCGCAGGCCCGTGCTCAATCCACTGAGCTACACCAGCCAGGTCAGCCCACTTTTTATCTAAGGGAGATTCAGTAAATATTGCTAGTTAAAAAATGCAGGAGACAGAAGTACATGTGCTTAAAAGAAGCTCGGAAGAATTGAAATCATGTTGATTGAAGCATTGTTAGAAGAAATGGTTAAGAGTAGTGAGCTGGAAGGGTTGGTGAGACTTCATGAAGTAACCAGAATCTCGAGATTCTTTTCGGAAAGGTTTTCCACAGAAGGTGAATCTGGAATAGTTGCTAAGAAGGGAAGAGCTGGGTAGTTCAGAGCACAGGGGAGAAAGGGAAGACCAGGGAATGGGAATTAATTGTGCCATGGTGCAGAGACAAGAGCTGCAGGAGGGACGCTGCTGCATTTTCCTGTGGGAAGCTGTGAGTCTCATCCTGAGCGTATAAAAATGTGCTGTTCAGGTTGTTAGCCCAAGTCTTCATCTGGAAGTAATGGAGCAGATAGGAGGGTGGACTTAACAGGGCTTGCTTTTTTTGTTTTTGCTTTTTGGCATATACTTTATTTTAAGGCAGTTGAAAATAAAGAAGAAGTCAGGAATGCAACCAGCTCAACCTGACAGATGTTTCTCGAGAACCAGTCTTCTATAACGCAAAGGAGATGTCTTTGTCTTTTGGGCACGTATAAAAATGAAATCTAACCTGTAGGCAGAATCTTAAGATACTGTTTATAATAAAAAGATAACATGTGTACTATCCCTAAGTACTATGAATGGGATTATAAAATCTTTTTGATTCAATTCAGGAAATCATTTTACTGAAGCCGGAGGGGGATGCTAAAATACAGAAGGTCGTTAGTCGGGCTGTGACCAGCAAGGCTCCGATGGTGTCAGAGACCGTTACTGACATCGAGAACCAGTGGGTCAGCACACTCCATTTAGCCAACACATACCTAAGGTAAAGGACACGCCTTCACCACTCTCATGGTTTTCCATTGCTCAGTGAAGCTACGACACGTGTGTTTTGTCTGCTTTCTGGATTCGGATACAGTGCCTGTTGGAGAGGAAGTCAGTAGGTCAGGGACACCCAGAATGTCAGAGGCTGAAGCGAAGAGGAATAGTTCTCTGGGTCAGATGTAAAACACGCTATCATAGCTCTATGCCAGTGTTCACTTTGGCTGGCACGTTACCCGTGGGGTTTTTGGTAACAAATTAACATCGCCTGTCATTGTGCCTTCAGTAATCCACTTCTGCACTGAAACCACCTTCCCCCTGACAACCTCAGTTTCCATGTGGTATTCCCGTAGAGTAATTAATGCTTTTAAAGATGTATCCTAGGATTCTTACATGTGCAAACATCAGTAAATGACTGAAGTCAAGGACATAATTCTAGTAAAAACTTGATTTAGATCACATCTTAAATGATACACTCAATGTTTGATGGAAATGTGAATTTTACATTTTCCAACAAGACAATCAGATCAAAGCTAAATTTAAGATATAAAAAGAATAAACTAGGTCCTTGGCCAATACACTGAATGCTTATTTGTTTTACTTATATGAAAAAGAAAAATGTAGGATAATATAACTATGTTTATTTATTTGCATTTTTTAATTTATCTTTAGAGGGGAAGGGAAGGAGAGAGGGAGAGAAATATCAATGTATGGTTGCCTCTCATGCGTCCCCTGCTGGGAACTGTCCTGCAACCCAGGCATGTACCCTGACTGGGAATCGAACCACGATCCTTTTGTTTCGCAGGCCCATGCTCAATCCACTGAGCTACACCAGCCAGGGCAGATAATGTAACTATCTTTAAACATAATAAGAACAAATAGTTTGAAATCTAAATTATTAATTATTTTTTCTCAGGTCAAATTATGTGACAAAAAAACAATATTTCATTAATATTACCAATAATTATTGTCTTAAATTCTGAACTAAACTCAGTGCTGTTTACAATGTTATAATGCCAAAAAAAGTCTGTAGGAATAATGTATATAGTATTTAGTTTAATGCTTTTTTATTGTATGTTACATTATAATGTACAAAATGCCGTTCCATTTGCTAATTGTCCTTTCCTTTGTAAAATGTTTTGTTAAATTTAGCCATCAGGAAAAGCTTCTCCTAGAAGGAGAGAAGTATTTGCAGAGCAAGGAGGACCTGAGGTTAATGCTCACAGAACTGAAAAAGAAACAAGAAGTGGGCTTTGCTCTGCAACATGGATTGCAGGAGAAGAAAGCTCAGTTGAAAATTTATAAGAAATTCCTCCAGAAAGCACAAGATTTGACGTCCTTGTTAGAGGAGCTAAAATCTCAAGGAAATTACCTCTTAGAATGCACTAAAAATCCCAAGTTCAGTGAAGAGCCTTGGCTGGAAATAAAGCATCTACATGAAAGTCTTCTTCAACAACTGCAGGTGAAGTGGTCAAAATAAAATTTTAAACGATTGTGATAATTATGTAAGATTTGTATAGAGAGCCTTTTTTGCTTTTAATTTAATGTATCACTTTTAGATAAAAATATTAAATCTTCAAGGATGAAGGAATCAAATAGTCAGTTTTGCTACAAGAATCCATCATGTATTATTTGATAAGGATGTTATTTTCTCTCATTGACATTCCCCTCTTCAGGAACAGAAAGACTTAAGATTTTTTTAGGCATCTCTATGAACCTGATTGTTTCAGTTATTCATGCATCATCCATGCACCCATCCTCTGTCCATTGATGTGTCTAATGCAAACATCTACCCATCAATCTATCCATCATCTATTATAATAGTTTGTATTTATTATTCTGTATAAATGTATGTGTGTCTCTCATGTCTTTCTACATGATCTGCAGTAAAAGGGTTAAGAGGTGAAATGTCAGCTTGTCATAAGGGAGTGTGTTTTCTTAAGTGAATTGTTTATAATTCTGTGCACATTGAAGGCCAGTTTCAGTTTGGAATTACCTGGGTAAGAAACCCTGCTTATACAGATAGAAGGAGTTGAGCAGGGGTGAAGATGTATCCTCTCGGTGTCAAGTTGTTTAGTTTGAGAGTTGCTACTTTTCTGATTAGGTGTGGTCACTTTATTCTCTTACTCCAGGAAGAGAACCTGAAGGTGATTTTGCTCTTGAGTCAGGACTACTTTTTCCTGAGACACAACTTTGGAGTTTGAATCTTATGAAAGGAATCAGGGGTTAGGTTGATCTCATATAGTCTCATTTTCAAGTGTGGGTACTTAGTTTTAGTAAGAAGGATAATTAAGGGACCTGCTTCATTATGGATGTTTGTGATGATGACATAATTTGTAGGCATTTCATTTTGTAAGCCTCTTGACAAATAAACTGTCTTTAGGAAAGAAGTGAAAGCAAGGAAATATGGGAGAAAGAAATGTGGTTTCAATAAGGGTCACTTCCAGGGGAGGAGGGAGGTTTTATACTGAAGTATCTCACATGCTAAACTCTAAAAGAACTCTGGACAACTTATGACCCTATTCCTGTTTCACAGTGAAACCTCATAAAACAGATATTTATGAACAACTTAATTATTATCTGAGTGAGAAAATTCAGAAAGAAATAATTCATACATTGTCAATGGTTTCATTTTTAGGATTCCGTGCAAAAATTGGAAGGTCATGTTCAAGAACACCACGCATACCACGGTTGCATCACAGACCTAAACAACGAATTGGACAACATCTCCAAGGAATTTGTTAGTTTTTCTGACAGGCCTATGGATCAAATGGAAGTTGAGGGAAAACTCCAGGAACTGCAGGTATTAAACAATGTCCACACATGGTAGACATTTTAAAAACTCAATTTTAATGACAACTTTACCAATGAATGTCTTTGGTTTGAAAGTCAAGTGCTCTTCAGATGACTACTAGGTAAAGTGCTGACTAGTCATAAAAAATGGAAATGCTCTTCTTTAGTGACCAAACCCATTTATCATTTCTGTTGTGAGTGGTCCCTGCACTCGGGAGCCTCAGTGATGATTCTCCCCATGACCCGTCTGTAGCTTCTGGAGATCTTTGTTTCAGAGACCGCACAGTGATTCCAGGAGGGGCTGGGCGGTCCACGGATGCCTCTCATACAAGACCCAGAGGGAACTCTTTCCCTTTTGCATTCTTCATCGTGGGTGGATAGGAGTTGTGTAATTTTTATTAATTTGTGGGCTACATCAGAGCTCTCTCCCAAAGGTAGGGCTTTCAAAATTCTCACACTGTGAGGATTGCAGCCATTTACCCACATCCTCAAAACACTTTCCTCGGATTTTTACTGTTGGCACGGCCAGCATAAACAGGCCCAAGCGGTGTCTTCTAGAAGAAAACAAAGTAAAGCTTTTCTCAGCTCCTCCTTTCACAATTCCTTGACTGGAGCTTCTGTGGGGTGAGTCACAGGGCAGTGCTGCTGACATGAGCTTGGGAATGTCTCATCACTTCTTTTTGGGGACCTGGGAAGCATGCCAGACTTCTCCAGAATGGACGAGTCTGCCTCCCCTCTTAGTAGTGACAATGTGACAAACGTTGAGATCTCGTCGTGTCTGAGGCACTGTTTGAACGCTCAGGTACTGAGAAAAGTAAAAACTTGGACCTCATTGTGAGAGGCTCAGGATCCTGTTGAAAAATTAAAATGCAGACTTTTGCTATACATAGAAGGAACCACAGAGGCCATCAAGCTCAGACCTCTCAATTTATACCCAATAAACTGAGCTGTGGCAAGGTGAGGGATACATAAGGTCACCCAGGTTAATTGACAGCGGGGGGCCACAACTCAAATCTTCTTATGATTCTGGTGAGTGCTTTTTCTAACTCTTCACTAAGTATCTCTACTTGGTTATCTCACAGTTAGTTGTAGTTAAGCATGTCCAAAAATTAACACATCTTTTCCTTCCCTTTCTCCATCTCTGGGGGCCTCTCTGCCAATGAACGTGCTTTATGTATGAGGTTCTTTGACTCTATGAATATCTCCACCATCTCTCTAGGCTTTTAAGTCAGAAACCTGGATATCCTTTCCTAGATTCCCAATCTAGTCAGACATCAAGTGTTGTCTCTTTCATCTCTGGAATATCTTCACAATTAGTCTCCCATGATTGCTGCTTTAGGACAGGCCCGCATCTCACAGATCTCTGCCTTAGACTTCTGAATGGGCTCCCTGCCTGCACGTGTGTGCTCCAGTGCACCCTCCAGATCGGTCTAGAATTCAAGTCTGGAATTCACTTCTTTCAGTTTAAAATGTTTCAGTGACCCATGCGTATTTGTTAGCATAGACCTTTTCACATTCAATTGCAATTGTCTGTTTACTTCTGTGTCCTTCTCACCAGACTGTAGGAACTTGAAGGGAATGGATTTTACTCACCCATGTAACTTTAGAACCTATCATAATATTTGCTGTTAGTTGAATGAATGAATGAATTTTCTTTTGTGTGGTCCATTAAGATAGTGACTAATCAACCCTACATTGTTCACTTAGTGACTTGATGGCTTATTCTAATTCAGTGGTAACATCAGTACCTGCTATAGAAACTCAAATTACTTTTGAGTCTAGAATTCTCAAATGAGTTCCCTTTCTTCATGCATACATTTAGCAAATGTTGGTTGAGTTTCCACTGTATTGAAGATACTGCACTAGATAGATTGATTTAAGCTTTGCTCTGGATTTTAGATATAAACATTGGATTCATATGGGTACATTCTAAGTGATTTTTAAAATACTTTTTCAATGTTTTGCAAATAGTAGGCATTTATTATTTGGTGTTTTGATTATGTCCACGGCTGTAACTTGAACTAAATACATACTAAACAAATATGTATTGACTGCCTCCAATGTTCCAGGAACTGTGTTGTGAAAATTTGTTACTTCTAATTTTTCAGTTACATAGAAAATCTGCTTGGGAATTTGATTTAGGATGCTACCTTGCTTTAAATTTTACCCCAAGTTTCTTCTTTGTGATATAAATTGATGTTTCTTATACTTCCCACTAGTGAAGCAGAATACGTTGTGATTTACAAAAGTCAATTAACTCTTGTGACAATTGAACAGAGTTAGTTCTTGTGACAATCTTTTCTCCACTCACAGGAACTAGAGAATAGACTCCATTTACAAGATGGCACGTTAGAGAAGATTGTAGGTTTAGCAAAATCCATCAAGCAAAATACATCTTCAGTGGGACAGAAGATTATTAAAGATGATATAAAATCACTTAAGTGTAAACAAAAAGATTTGGAAAACAGACTTGAATTTGCTAAACAGGAGATGGAAAATTATCTCAACAGCATTCTCAAACCAAAATGCTCCACAGAAAAGAAAGAAAAGTTTACTCTGCCAGGCAGAGAGAAGCAGGTCACTTCTGACATGCAGGAGTCCACTCAGGGCTCAGCTGCAGTGGGGAAGCTGGAAGAAGACTCAGAAGTAAACAAGGTAAGTGCTTGTGATTGCATCTCTGAGACATCGAGTCTGAGAATGAAGAGGTGCTGGGATTTGAAAAGAGGGTCGTGAATCAAGCCTTCTGATTTCATAATTAAACCCTCAGTGTGCTGGCTATTTATGTGGCCCACTTGTAAAGAGAGCCCTTAGAAAACTGTCCAAGATTTCAGTGGTGAAATATGACAGTTCAGTGTGTTAAAATGTCAGTCATCAATTTAGCTTTATTATTCGCTCTGCTATGTAATCAGATATAATTTCCTGGGTCAAAAGCACAAAGGCAAATGAAAAGAAAATGTGCTTTACCCATTTTCTTAGGAAAAAATCCAAGGGCCCTGGGTTTTTGGGTTTTTTTTTTTTGGTTGATTTTATAATGAAATCAGAGATTGTTAGAAAGGCTAGATTCCTTCTTTTTCTCATTATGTTAACCCTATACTGTAAATATATTTTTAAATGTTGTCTGATCATTTGGTTTGAGAGTATCAACATTTAGCCTTCTAATTTTTCCTGGGGAGAAGAATAAAGAATGTTGTTTTGTTTTCATTCTGAACAACTTAATGGGTACATTTTCCTGGGGCTCTTAAAGTGCTGTCTTATGGTTAGAGATTAAAATAGAAAAGCACAAAGAGCCATCTGTAAACTATATTTGAAAGGGTCTCCCTGTTAGGCAGCATCCCACAATCAGGATCTGGTTGGACAGTAGCAAAGGTTAGTCTATACAGGTGTGAATTCTCATCAGCTTTTTATGGAATATGTAATCAACAGGGATGAAGAGAGTATGTGCCTCTCTTGTTTTCCTAGAACAGAAGTGCATGGAGCATTACAGGACCTAGACAGGGCTTCTTAGAAGTTAAATGCCAATGGAATCTCTCTGGCCATGGCAAAAGACGTATAAATCCCAGTGTTAGGTATTGCTAGGGGAACACTATGTGTTAAAGATTTAAGGGCCCTGTGGGTGAGATTCTTGATGTTGTATCTGTCAAAGAAACTCTCTTAACAGAATTTAAACAGCGGCAGTTAAATAAAAAAGGAAATACACTTGGGTGCTTCCTATCCTAGTACATGACTTTCTAAAGGGACTTGTTTAAGAACCTTAAAATTAGCTTCTTAGACCCATTTTGGCTGTGAACCCCACAATTTTATAGAATATATTGAAACCTAATTAAAGATCATAATCCAATAATAATTTTTAAAAATTTTATTAAGCTTTTACTTAATCTTCTATGACAAGGTAAGGATAATTTATGATGCTGCATTAGAAAGATTTTTTTCCCCAGAGGGGATGGAGGGACTTACTTTCCCTCACTCACTTTCCCTCTGGTAATCACCATACTATTGTCTGTGTCTATAAGTTTTTTGTTTTTCTTTTGCTTAATTCCTTCACCTTTTGAGCACCCCCCCAACCCTTCACCCCTCTGAAAGTTGTCATTCTGTTCTCTATCTGTGAGTCTGTTTCTGTTTCATTTGTTAGTTTGATTTCACTTATCTTTCTCTGACTGACTTACTTCACTTAGCATAATGCTCTCCAGCTTCATCCATGCCGTGGCAAAGGGTAAGATTTCCTTCTTTTTTTACAGCTGAGCAGCATTTCATTGTGTAAATGTAACATAGCTGTTTGATCAACTCATCTACTGGTGGACACTTGGGCTATTTCCAAATCTTGGCCATTGTAGATCATACTGCATTAACCACAGGGGTGCATATATTCTTTCAAATTAGTGTTTCGGGTTGCTTCAGATTTATTCCCAGAAGTGGAATCGCTGGGTCATAAGGCAGTTTCGTTTTTATTTTTTTTAGGTAATTCCATACTGCTTTCCAACAGTGGCTGCATCAATCTGCATAACAGTGCACAAGGATTCCCTTTTCTCTACAACCCCACCAGCACTTGCTGTTTGTAGATTTATTGATGATAGCAAGTCTGACAGGTGTGAAGTGATATCTCATTGTGGTTTCAATTTGCATTTCTCTGATGATTAGTGATGTTGAGCATTTTTTCATATGTCTACTAGCCATTTGTATGTCCTCTTTGGAGAAGTGTCTATTTGGGTCCTTTGCTCATTTTTTAATTGAATTATTTGTTTTTTGGTATTGAGTTTTATGAATTCCTTATAAGTTTTGGATATTAACTCCTTATCAGGTGTATCATTTGGTAAATACATTTTCCCATTCAGTGGGTTGTTTTGTTGATGGTTTCCTTTGCTGTGCAAAAACTTTTTAGTTTGATGTAGTCCCATTTGTTTATTTTTTCTTCTGTTTCCCTTGCCCAGGGTAATATATCAGAAAAAACATTGCTATAGGAAATGTCCAAGATTTTGCTGCCTATCTTTTTTTTCCCTGGGGTTTTTATGGTTTTATTTCTAACAGTTAAGTCTTTAATCTGTTTATTCTTGTGTATGGTGTAAGAAGTTGGTCCAATTTAATTTTTTTGCTCATATCTGTCCAGTTTTCTCAACATCATTTATTAGACTATCTTTACCCCATTATGTTTTTGCCTCCTTTGTCAAATATTAATTGACCATATAAGTATAGGTTTATTTCTGAGCTCTCTATTCTGTTCCATTGATCTATATGTCTGGTTTTTTTTATGGCAGTACCATGCTGCTTTGATTACTATAGCCTTGTAGTATAGTTTGATATAGTAGTTTGATATATAGTTTGATATATAGTTTGATATAGTATAGTAGTGTAATTCCTCCAATTCTGTTGTTCTTCCTCAAGATTGCTGTGGCCATTCATAGTCTTTTGTGGTTCCATATAAATTATTGGAAAAGTCTTCAAATAATTTTCACAGGTTTGAATTACAGGAAGTTAGTTTTAATTCTCTAGAAACATTTTATTTTTTGCTGCTTTGTAACATGAATCTTTTTCTGAATCTGTGCTTATTTTCTCTGCTCTAAGTACTGGCTATATTTTACTTAATTTTATATAACATTAGATTTTGTAAGATCAAGAACAATTTTAACATTGAACCACAACTAGTAAAAGAAATCAAAATAGGCCTGAACAAATGTAATACAAGTATAATGTGATATATGTAACACAACTTAAATTACTTAAGCAGGAGTTTCTTTATAATGAATATATAGAAAACACAAAAGCACAATTTATTGAAATGTAAATCTAGTCAAAACATTGTGATTAAGAAAATAAGCACTTAATTCATTAAAAATGTTTATTGAGACCTCTTTTGTGCTAATCATTTTGCTGGAATATGAGAATACAGTTGTCACATTTTAAAACCTAATGTTAATTAAATATCTAGTTGATGTTTGTTTCATATGCCTTTTTGGAATCTAGAGGGGCTTTTATGAGATTATTTAAAATCATCTCAAGAAGAACTTTTAGTAAGTTTTAATGTTCTTTAATAAAGTTTATTTGATCTTAGAGTTTTGTTGAAAGTGTGATTGCATTTTTCAAAATCACCATTATAAGATGTGTATATTTGAATTTATTGCCACGACTTTCCCTTTAGGTGAAATGTAGGGATATTTTAGATCTAGACCTTTGGCTGACTTTTTCTTTACTATCAAAAGATCATGACAGAGGCAGACTTTGAACTATAAAATACAGTCTGAAGAGTGTGGGTTCTTGTGAGCCAGTGTTATGCTAGGTATTTTTATAAGTATTAGTTTGTAAGGCTTTATAAGTATGAAAAGGCAGAACTGTCTTCCATCTCTCCCTTCCTGTGTATTTATTGATAATTTATGATACTTCATATGATAATTTAAAGATTTATTATTATTAAAACATTTTTATATAGATTAAGTGAGGTTAAAAACTTATATGTTAAAAAGTAAGGGCTGATTCATCTCTTAAGATTTTAGGTGTCCATTAAATACAATGATAAAGATGAAAAAAGCAGGGAAATCAGTCTATTCTTAATTTATCATTTTGCGAAAAACACACAAAGCAACATTACATCTTAACACGTATCGAATGGACTTTCTTGCCCTATCTTTCTCAGATGTTAACTTACATGACTTCACTGTGCTTAAAAAAAAATCTTTTGTCCCTACTTCATTAATTTTCTTGTCATTAGGTGTAAGTGTTAGTATGTCTGAATCCTTTTTTGTTCTTTTCAAAAATTTCTGAGTATTTATAATTTCATTGTTTAAGAAGGCCCCCGTGGAGAATCCTGGAAGGCAGATGATCACAGGTACAGGCAGACATGCCAGGCGTCCTGTGGGCAATCAGAAACATAGTGGAGTTAGTACTAGATTGAGGAGGAAAACCTCTTGTTGGACAAAGGAGTCTTCAGTCATGTGGTAAACGATGTCTCTTTCTGGTGTTGTTTATCCTGGTAACACAGTAAAAAAAAATTTGCCGTGGAACACATAGTTGGGCCATGTGTCAACTGTCTTTGAAGTGTGTGTGCTGCTTTGTTCTTTCTGGGCAGCATGCACGTCTTGCTTCTTACTATGAGGTGTTTTTCACCATCCAAGATACATTCCTCTATAAGAAAGTGATTTAAGTTGTGTACATGGTATTGTCATTTGTGAGTAGCATGCGTTTGCATTCTCCAAAGTTCTGAAATCTTAGGCTGAGATACCTTAGAAAACTTCTAGACTAATGCTTGTGTTTCAGGTGAGGGAATAGAGTCAGAGACATTAACTGGCCAAGTTCTCATTGTAGCAGAACTAAAACTAGAACTCAGGTGTTCTCTACCAGTCTGACAGAAGGTGGTTTACCCACCATTTTATTGATTGTGTTATGTGGCTTGTTCATTGTGGTTTAATATGCTAGTATGCTGTCTGACCTCTGTGGACCCTTTATTGATTTTTTTTGTGGGTGTTTGAAACCTCTCTAGGCTCATCAAACCCAACCAAACCCTGTTCCTAGCATTCCCAGCCAATATCTCTGGTCAACAACAGATAGACTGACAGATACTCAATTTCTTTTTACTCTTCTTTATAGCCCACACATTGTTAATCTTGACAGTTGAAAACTAAATGAAGTTCTCTTATTTTTTCATTAATATGAATTCATCTACACATCCATTAAATAAAAATTTATGGAACAGTCAGTGAGATTTCCATGGTGAATGATAATGGATGTGGTCTCTATTCTCATAGAGCTTCTAGTCTAGAGGAGGAGACACACTATAATCAACTAATTAACTGATGAGAGACTAATTGCAGGATCTAAAGGAAGGAGCACATTTCCATGATTGTAATAAAGGAGACTGACCTGAACTGTAATCAGAGAGACCTTCTCTAAGGAAACAACATTTGAACTGCGACCAGAGTTAACAGAGCTCAGGGCTGGGTGTTGGGGCATTCTTGACAGAAAAAGTAGAATTTGTCCCTGTGGTGGGAGAGAGCGTGAGCAGTCAGACACTGAAATAAGGCCACTGAATGGAGGGTGGAAGGCTGCATGAGGCCTGAGAGGTAGGCGAGGCTGGCCGAGTCATGAGTGTCTTAGAGGGCACGTCAACATTTTAGACGTTATGCTAAGATAAAGAGGCAGCCTCAGTTTTGCCTCTAATGATGATAACGTATGCTTATACCCACAATTGTTTTTCACTACTTCACATTGAAAGGCTTTAGAGAAGGAAGAAGTGTATTCTGTAGAGTGTATATGACACTGTCCCACTGTTGGTTGGCAGGTTGCAGTTGATAGATTTGGGCTTATCACTGATGCGGAATTATTATAGCCAAAGGACCATTGCCCTGAATGAAAAGAGACAGCAAAGCTGTTATGGACTTCCCTCTTTTGGCTGTTCTGATACATTTGCTAAGCCAGATATAATGCTCAGTTGTTTAAAATTCAGTGTTTTAAAGGTTAAAGTAAGGATATATAGATGGTATTCATTCAACTCCTGGCCAAGATGGAGGCATAGGTAGATACACTTTGCCTCTTTGCACAGTCAAAAGAAGGACAACAACAAATTTAAAAACAGAAAACAACCACAACTTCCAGAAAATTGAACTGTATGGAAGTCTGACAACCAAGGAGCTAAAGAAGAAACATTCATTCAGACTGGTAGGAGGGGCGGAGACAGGCAGCCAGGATGGAGAGGACATGCAGCAAGGCAGTGGCTGGAGGTCCAGGTGGTCTCATATTTGCTTGCAGATAAATCGCAAGGAACAACTAGGGTGCAAAACAGACTGTACAAACCAGGGTTCCAGTGCAGGGAAATAAAGCCTCAAAACCTCTGAGTATAAAAACCTGTAGGAATTGCGGTGGCAGGAGAAACTCTCAGCCTTACAGGAGAGTTTGTTGGAGAAACCCACTGGGTCCTAGAATGTACACAAGCCCACACTCCCAGGGGTCAGCACCAGAAGGGCCCAATTTGCTTGTGAGAAGCGGGGGAAGTGACTGAAAGCCAGAGGAGAGCTGAGCAAGTGGCATTGTTCCCTCTTGCATCCCTGCCCCGCAGACAATACCACAGTGCAGCAGAGGGTTGCCTCACCCTGGCGAATACATAAGGCTCTGCCCATTACTATGTAATAGGCGTGCAGACACAAAACAATATGGCCCAAATGAAAGATCAAAGCTCCAGAAAAAATACAACTAAGAAATGAAGAGCTAGCCAACCTATCAGATACGGAGTTCAAAACACTAGTAATCAGAATGCTCACAGAAATGGTTGAGTATGGTTGCAAAATAGAGGAAGAAGTGAAGGTTATGTAAAGTGAAATAAAAATATATAGTGAACCAACAGTGACAGGAAGGAAACTAGGACTCAAATCAATGATTTGGAGCAGAAGGAAGAAATAAACATTCAAATAGAACAGAATGAAGAAACAAGAATTCAAAAAAATGAGAGGCTTAGGAACCTCTAGGACAACTTTAAAAGTTCTAACATCCAAATCATAGGGGTGCCAGAAGGAGAAGAGGAAGGACAAGAAATTGAAAACTTATTTAAACAAATAATGAAGGAAAACTCCCCCAATCTGGTGAAGAAAATAGACTTCCAGGAAGTCCAGGAAGCCTAGAGAGTCCCAAAGAAATTTGACTCAAAGAGGAACACACCAAGGCACACCACCATTAAGTTACCCAAGATTACAGATAAGGAGAGACACTTAAAAGCAGCAAGAGAAAAGGAGACAGTTGCCTACCAAGGAGCTCCCATAAGACTATCAACTAATTTCTCAAAAGAAACCTTACAGGCAAGAAGGGGCTGAAACGAAGTATTCAAAATCATGAAAGGTAAGGACCTACATCCGAGATGACTCTATCCAACAAAGCTATCATTTAGAATCGAAGGACACATAAAGTGCTTCCCTGATAAGGTCAAGTTCAAGGAGTTCATCATTGCCAAGTACTTATTATATAAAATATTAAAGGGACTTATCTAAGAAAAAGAAGATAATAAAAAATATTAACAGTAAAATGACCACAAACTCACAACTATCCACAACTAAACCTAAAAATAAAAAATATAAAAATAAAAATAAAACTAAGCAAACAGCTAGAACAGGAACAGAATCACAGAAATGGAGATCACATGGAGGGTTATCATCAGAGAGGTACAGAGGGGAGAATGGGGGAAAAGGTACAGGGAATAAGAAGCATAAATGGTAGGTACAAAATAGACAAGGGTAAGTTAAGAATAGTGTGGGAAATGGAGAAGCCAAAGAATTTATGTATATGACCCATGGACATGAACTAAGGGAGGGAAATGCTGGTTGGTGGGAGGGGATTGCAGGGTGGAGGGGATTGCAGGGTAGAGGGGGAAAAATGGGACAACTGTAATAGCATATCCAATAAAATATATTAAAAAATTTTTTAATGTTAAAATGTTTCCTTTGTAAATTAAGAGACATAAAGATGAAAATATCATGGTTCTGTCTTTAAGGGGAGTTGATGATATTCTTTCTCTCACCTCCTATTCTTTTCCAGACAGACCAAACTCTAAGAAGAGATACGTGGTTGAAAAAATGCAACATTTTTTAAAATATATTTTATTGATTATGCTATTACAGTTGTCCCATTTCTCCCCCATCATTCTTCTCCACCCTGCCCACCCCCTCCCACCCACATTCCCCTCTTTAGTTCATGTCTATGTGTCATAAGTTCTTTAGCTTCTACATTTCCTATACTATTCTTGCCCTCCCCCTGTCTATTTTCTACCCACCGTCTATGCTACTTATTCACTGTACCTTTTCCCCTCTCTCCTCCTCCCACTCCCCTGTTGCTAACCTTCCATGTGATCTCCATTTCTGTGGTTCTGTTCCTGTTCTAGTTGTTTGCTTAATTTGCTTTTGTTTTAGATGTGGTTGTTAATATCTGTGAGCTTGATGTCTTTTTACTGTCATGTTTTTGATCTTCCTTTTCTTAGATAAGTCCCTTTAACATTTCATATAATGAGGACTTGGTGATGATGAACTCCTTGAACTTGGCCTTATCTGAAAAGTGCTTTATCTTCCCTTCTATTCTAAATGACAGCTTTGCTGGATAGAGCAATCTTGGATGTAGGTCCTTGCCTTTCATGACTTGTAATACTTCTTTCCAGCCCCTTCTTGCCTGGAAGGTCCCTTTTGAGAAATCAGCTGACAGTCTGATGGGAACTCCTTTGTAGGTGACTGTCCCCTTATCTCTAGCTGCTTCTAGAATTCTCTCCTTCATTTGAATCTTGGCTAATGGAATTCTGATGTGCCTTGGTGTGTTCTTCCTTGGGTCCAACTTCTTTGGGACTCTCTGAGTTTCCTGGACTTCCTGGAAGTCTATTTCCTTTGCCAGATTGGGGAAGTCTCCTTTATTATTTGTTCAAATAAGTTTTCCACTTGTTGCTCTTCTTCTTCCCCTTCTGGGACCCCTATAATTCGGATGTTGGGACGTTTAAAGATGTCCTGGAGGTTCCTAAGCCTCTTCTCATTTTTTTGAATTCTTGTTTCTTCCTTGTTTTCTATTTGGTTGTTTGTTTCTTCCTTCTGGTCCACTCCATTGATTTGAGTCCCAGTTTTCCTCCCATCTCTATTGGTTCCCTGTGGGTTTCCCTTCATTTTACTTTGTGTAGCCTTCATTTGTTCATCTAATTTGTGAGCAAAATCAACCAAATCTGTGAGCATCCTGATCACCAGGGCTTTGAACCGTGCATCTCATAGGTTGGCTATCTCTTGGTCACTTATATGAATTGGCTCTGGGGCTTTGATTTGTTCTCCTGTTTGAGCCAGTTCGGGGAGTTTTTGGTCTGGTCACAGCTGTGTAGTGAGGGGCAGAGCCTTAGGTGTTCCTCAGAGCGGGGCAGCCCAGTTGCTTGGTAGTGACGCTGTATGAGGGGGCGGGATCTGAGAGGGAACAATGGCACTTGCTCCACTCTCTCTTGGATTCCAGTCCCTTCCGCTACTTCCCCTTCACCTGGATTATCTGCGTGAGATTGTGGTACCACCTGGTCAGCCAGCCACCTTGTGTGGCCTCACTTGGTCTGCACCGTTGCCGCCCTGCGCCCGGGGTCTGCTAGCCGCCTGTGTGCCTGGGATCTCCTAGGCACTGCCTGCACACCTGGGACCTGCCAGCTGCTGCTGCCTGTGCACCCAGGTCTGCCTACCTCCACTTTTTCCTGCTGCGACTCCGCCCCTCTTACCAGTCTGGATGAATGGTTGTTGGACTTCTGTATAGTTCAATTTTTTATCAGTTCTGGTTGTTTTCTTGTTTCTAAATCTTCCTCGTCCTTAATTTTGGTTGTGTGAGGAGGCACAGTGTGTCCACCTACGCCTCCATCTTGGCCAGAAGAAAAATTTAACATTTTTTTTAAAACAGTAAACAAAGTTGGCAATATAACTCAACCAGCCTTTGATAGAATGGTAATTTTCCACTTTACATTTATTATTAACTTTGAAAAGTCCAATTTTGCTGAAAATCAATATACACTTATTATGCTGTATAAAAGTTATATTTTTTCTTAAGTGTATGCTGATCAATTTTTTTAAAGAGAAATTCCAAGATCATTGGGAAAGGAAAGAGTCAGGTGGCTCAGCACTTAGAGGACATAAGGGTTGGTGAGAGCATTGTATTGGGATGGATCCTCCAGTGGACACCTTGAAAACCTTTTACCCTGGGAGCATGATGTATTAGAAAGTCTCTAACCAGAGAAAGAACTAAGATTAGCTTGTTCTGACTGCAAGTAGGAAGAAAAGGTCTCTCATGAGAAATCTAAACTAAATTTATATCTCAAATAGGTTTAGAGTCCAAATCTATACTACTTGCATTACGGAGCATGAAAATTAGTCTGTCTATGTTTGTATGTATCTGTCTATCTATCTCTCTACCTATCCACCTATCTATCTATCTCCTTCCGTCTGTTTGTCCTTGGAGTACTTGGAAGAAGCAAGCACAAATCCATACAAAGATGTCACTTTTGCCGGTCAGGCCAAAGGAATTCCTACAGTAGAGTTTAAAAAACCCTGATAACTACGCATTAGTATAAATCAATCAATTCATAACACAAATGGGAACACTCCACTACAGAGAAGAATCCTTATCATTACAAGTGAGAGGAATTAATACATTAAGAAAGTGAAATAATGCAGCAGCCTGGAAGACATTGTACAATAATATGTTTTAAAAGGTTAGTGATATAAAAGAAGGGTTTGGAATCATAAGGAAATAATAAAGTACTTTGAAAATAAAGGGAAGATTTGAAAAAGAACCACATGAAATTTTCATAAATAAAAGAATAGTCACTAAAATTCACATTACTGTAGCCAGGTTAAGCAGTAAACTTGACACAGCTTGAAGCTAGAATATGTGACGGAAGAAATTATCCATAATCTGGTACAAAGCTTAAAGAGATCAAGAGTAGGAAAGAGATTTTAAGTGACCCAGAGGCTGTACTGAGATGGTCCAACACAATTCTGATAGGAGATCTAGGCAGTGATTTTAAGACAACGAATTAAGTGTTTGGGATGTAGACAGTTTATTCATAGACTTGATACCTCAAAGATTTTGCTGACATGAAAGTATTGGACCAGAATTAAATGATAATTCACTTATAAAGTAACCTGAAAATAAAAACTAGTAACTTACCAAAATTATGGAAATCTTTCAAAAGTACTGTCATGTGGTACCTTGTACATGTAAGAGCTCAAAAAATACATGTTGAAAGAATGAATAAATGAATGGAGGTGCTGCCTCTGTCTTACTGAGAATTTCAGGTTCTTAATAGCTTTCAGAAAAGGTCAATTAACTTCATATATAAACTACTCTGCCTTATTCGTGTTTAAATTCTTACAGCTAATTGATATAAGGCATTATTAATTCATTCTTCCTATCATGAAATCTTGGTATTTCCTCTATTCACATTATTTTAAACTATCAATAGATAACATTGAATGCCTGTTACTTGCCCTGCCCTCTGCATCATTTTGAATACCAAGTCTAAACATTGAACTTTTCCTTTTTCTATACCTGTTTTCCTTCTTTGACTATAGATTACACCTCTTCTATGATTGAACATTGCTAGAGTCTATACTCTCTTGTCAAAAAAGTTTAATTTGGGGGGATACCAATACCAGCATTAAATATTACATGGAAAAATTATCTTTAGTAGTGTTCAAATATACATCTTTTAAAAAGTCTTTAATCTGAGTAAACAGAAGAAAGTGCATTGCTTTCTTCAAGAAAAATAAAAATTACTTATTTGGAAGTTAGGTTATTCAGCAATTAATCCTTTTATGTTTTCAGAATTCAGCTGTGGAAATGCTTTTGTCAAAACAACTTCCTCTCAATGTTCAAGAAAGCATGAAAAACACTGAAGATGAGCAGAAAGTTAATGAGCTGCAAAATCAACCTTTAGAATTGGATGTTATGTTAAGAAATGAACAATTAAAAGAGATAGAGGTAAGGAAACAAGAAAAACACTGACAACATGATTGTGTTATTTATCCAGTGCAATACAATATATTTTAATTACCAAAAACTTGCTTGCACTGAGTGAAAAGTCTTATTTAACCTTTGCCAGATGATCAATTTAGTAACTATATAATTATGTACTAATCAGCAAGTCGTATAAATCTTTCCATTTAAAAAGTGGGAGAGTTTAATGAACATTAGTGTTCTTTCTGTTTCATAAAGTTCCTAAAAACTTACTTAGTAACAAAATTCAGACATTCTTGCTTGTCATTCCTTTTTTCTTAATTATATCTGTCTTCTGATTCTGACAAATTCCTTTTATTTTTCTAATTATCAACATTATTGGGTACTGTTTCTTTGTTTTTACAGCTCTGTTTACACAGCTGTGTTTATGTATTTATAGCTATGTAAAATAATCTAATAGTGCAGTTATGTCCCCTACAATTTTAACTAAGTTTATATAATAGGATATAATGTATATAAGTAATAAAAATAAAATAAATCTTCAACACGGCAGAACCTTTTAACATAATAAGGTGATCCAGGGTGATCTAATTGCCATTAAACACTAGACCAATGGCGAATTTCAGTTTACATTTTAATATACTTCAAGTGAAAAAATCTTTTAAACGTCAGGACTTAACAGTCCTCTGTGTGCAAATAGAATCTTTACATCTTGGGATAGAGTACATTATTGGAAGGAAAGAGGATGGGAAACAAAATGAATGAATGAATGAATGAATGAATGAATGAGAGTGAGCGAGTGTATACTTACTGATTTCCTCCACTTGTTTTTAGGAGCTATATATCCAATTGGAAGCAAAGAGAGCAGCCATTGAACCACTGGAACAAACTGAGTATCTCAACGAAACAGAAACAAGTACTTTGGCTCTCCACACTGCAGGGAGTTCAGTGCAGCACTTGGACAGTCTGCTGCAGGCACTTATTACTTTGAAGAACAATAACGAAAGCCAATACCGTCTCCTTGAAGATTTTCAGGAACACCTCGCTGCAGTTGAATCCTCGCTGAAAGCCTTGTTGACAGAAACGGAAAGTCTAAAAGTGTAAGTGCAGGAATTTAGGACTTGCATTCATTTTATTCAAGCACAGGCCCTTGAATAGTCCCAGGGGTTTATGAGTTTTACTATAAAGGATATTTCTACAGTTTGGAAATTAATTCCATATGGAAGCCATTGAAGAAAGCTCTATTGGTTTTGTACAAAAATTTATTTATATTAATTTTATAATTAAATTATATTAGTTTTGCAAACTAATTTGTTAAATATCTAATTCATGCTATAAATACCTGCAACATATGTTAAAGTTCTGTGGAATTTAGTGTTCTTTTTGTCAAGAATTTATTCTAAACTATGGGGTGAAAACATTTATGTATACAGTTGTTTAGTATCGGCATAATTGGTTTAAATTGTTAGGAAGATACTTATTGTATATGTACTGTACTGGTTTCTTTTAAAATAGATGCCCTCCTGCCCTGACTGGTGTGGCTCTCATTCGGACATGCCCCACAAAGTGGAAGTTCAGTCCTTGGTCAGAACATGCACCTGGGTTGCGAGTTTCGTATCAGAGGCAGCTGGTCCATGTTTCTCGCTCACATCTCTTCCTCTTTCTCCTCCCCCCTTCCCTTCCCTCTAAAAATAAATACGAATGTTACAGGAAATAAAGTAGATGCGTTCCTTTTGGCTTTGAAAATGATGGTACTTTACAGGTTACAGAATACTTTTACATACATTGTTCCCGTCCCTCTTCATTCTTTTCCTGTGGTTCTGAATTTTATAATGCTCACTTTGTAAGTGAGCCCTCTACATTGTCACAAACTAATTGAAAGCTATGGTAAACAAGATTCTGCATTTTATTTTAAGGGCAGAGTGCCCTTATAGACAACCTAATCTTTTCTTCTGCGAATTCAAAGAAGAATTAATTTCTTTTGAAAACATCTAGCCTTGGGTTGATATATAATAAATATTAATGAGCTTCTTTTTTTCCTTAGGGGACCATTGGACAGTGCAACCTATCTGGCCAAAGTGCAACAATTGCTGGCATCAGTAGAAAAAGAGAAAGATTCTTTAAGCACAATGAAAATTGAATGGGAAAGTTTATCAAACTGTCTGACTGACATGGATAAGAAGTTGCTGGAAAGCCAGGTCAAGCAACTCGAACATGCATGGAAACAAGTAGAACAACTGGTTCAAAAGAAATACTCTCAGCACGTGGTGGAACAGGAGGAATTTACGTTTCTCCTGAGTGAGATCCACGACCTGGCCATTTCTCTGCAGCGGCAGCAGCAGCATCTCCAGTTAAAGCTGAGCTCTCCGGAAGAACAGGAAGGGAGCCAAAGCATGGTTGCCTTGGCCACTGAACTCCAGGCTATCAAGCACAGATTTTCCACTTTAAAGGGGCGAGCTGAACCTCAGATGAAGAGGATTTGGGGAGAAAGAGAAAAGAAGGTTTTGGAAGATGCAATCAGTACTTTCCAGAAGCAGTTGGAAGCATCGGAGCCATTAAACACAGAGGTGGAAAACGAGATCAAGAAGTGTGCAATAAGGAACGAGGTGAAAGAGACTGTCTTATGGGTGAAGAATCTGTTGGGTGAACTGGTTCCTACGATTTCCCTTCTACCAGATGACATTCTTTCACAGATCAGAAAATGCAAAGTGACCCATGATGGCATTCTGGATAAACAGCGGGCTGTGGAGACATTGTGTGAAGAGGTCCAAGGGAATATTCCCAACCTGACAGCACGCGAGAGTGAGGAATTAAATAACCTCCTCCAGGACTTACAAGACCAATGCCAAATGCTCATTTTAAAATCAACGCAAAGATCACAGCTGTTAGAATTTAAGTTGGAAGAAAGAAGCAAATTTGCTGCAGTAATAGGGAAGGTTCAGCTTTCACTTCAAGGAAATGAAACACTGATAATTCCCAAGGTGGAGACAATCTCCACGGAAGCTGAACTAGAACATCAGCGTGTCAAGTTGACGACTTCTCAGAAGGAGCTGCAAGAAATTGAGAGTGTAATCTCAACACATCTTCAGGAGCTAACAAGCATCTCTAAGGATCTAAGTGTGTTCGAAAGATTATTTCTGGATAATCAATTGAAAAATCTTAAGTCTAGAGCCAACAGAACACAAAGATTCATTCAGAACAAGTGTAATGAATTGGAATGCAAGATAAATTTTTCCAGAGAATTCCATGAACAAACATCTGTGCTTCAGATGGAGCTTGATAACATACAACACAGTGAACTGCTATTAAGTCAAGAAATAAATCAGGATGTTAAAGAGGAGTTCTGTCATCTTCAAGACCGACTCACTGGTGTCCAGTCTAGCATCCAGCAAGCGTTGAAACTCAAAGAAGTACTGGACTGTATTGGACTCAACTGGGATTGTTCCCAACTTGATATATTACAATCCCAAGTGTTTGAAAAAGAAAAGGAACTTGAAGAAAAAATTAAGCAGTTGGACACATTTATGGCTGAATATGGCAAACATCAAGCATCACTAAGTAAATTGAGGGCAATGGAATTGAAAATTAAGAAAAGGGCTGAAGCAGTCCTGAAAAACACCAATACTTCATCGGAAAGCCATCTGCTCAATGCTCAAATTTTGAATCAGAGAATTGAGAAAGCCACGTGCTTCTATCATGAGATAATAAAGAAATTAAATGAGAATAAGGCCTTTGATAACTCCTTCAAAGAGGAAGAAATGCAGCAAATAAAGCCATATGCAGAAGAAAATAAATTACAGAAAGTTCTCCAAGATATGATACTAGAATCCCAACAGAAAGAAATGGATGAAAAGAGTTTTCAGGACAAATTGGAAAATTCCTTACATGTTTTGAACCAGATAAAATCTCAGTTACATCAGCCTTTACTTATAAATTTGAAAATTGAACATATTCAACAGGAAATGGATAATTGCGAAGTGTTTCAAGAACAAGTTCAGGCAGAAATGTATAGCATTAAAGCTGTAACTGTTACTGAGAAGCAAAAAGAGGAAAACTCTTCTGAAGCTCGTGATCTGGAGACAAAACTGCATGACTTTGAAGATCTTAACGTTCAGCTTCGTGCAAACATTGATTTGCGGACAGTAAGTTTTTTTTTAATAAAGTGGTTAATATGTCTATTTTTATTTCATGATTTTATGTTTTACTCTAGTTAATACCTACACTTCTCAAGAAGTTACAAATTTTACAGGAAAATTCTCCACAGGAGAATAGCCATTTAGACAAATTGCTAAGAGCCAGTTTATAATCCTGCCTCATTCCACATCTAAATAGAATTCCTTATGATTTGGAAAAGACAAGTTTGACACCTTTATTTCTATATCCCTAATAACCTCTGTTGCTCAGATCAAAGTTTTTTGTTTGTGTTCTAGAACTAATAGGACATAGCAGGAGAAATATGATGTGGAGAAAAAGAACACAAAATAATGATATTTACTTAAAAATTACAGTGAACTAAACATTTTACCTTGAACCATCACAGCAACTCTGTGAAGTGGGAGCTATTATTAGCCCCATTTTAAAACCAGGAAATCAGGCCCTGGCTGGTGTAGCTCAGTGGATTGAGCGCGGGCCTGCGAACCAGAGGATCGAGGTTCGATTCCCAGTCAGGGCACATGCCTGGGTTGCAGGCCAGTTCCCAGCGGGGGACACACAAGAGGCAACCATACATTGATATTTCTCTCCCTCTCCCTCTCTCCTACCCTTCCCCTCTAAAGATTAAAAAAAAAAAAAAAAATCTTAAAACCAGGAAATCAAAGTTCAGAAACATCAATAATTTTCTCAAGCCTTGTAACAGTAACAGAACCAGGATTCAACTTGAGGTCTGTCTGGTTGTAGAATAGGGGTCATCAAATTGAGGCCATTGCACCTGATTTTGTAAGTCGAATTTTACGGGACCACAGCCCTGCTCCATTATTTTAGGGATGATCTATGGCTGCTTCTGTGCTCTTTCAATTGGTACTTAATGAATGTTGAGCAAATTGAGTACTATTCTATTTCATTTTTTTATTGCTGTATAATTGACATATGTTTTAATATATTAGTTTTGTGTGTACAACATAATGATTCTGTATTTGTACATATTATGAAATGACGACCACAATAAGTCTAGTTAACATCTGTCACCACACAAAGTTATAAAATATTTTTTCTTGTGATGATAATTTGTAATGTCATCTGGTAGAAGGGAAATTTTAGGAACGAGTTCACCTAACAGATTCTTCACCCATAAGAGAGTGTCTTTCACTTGTTCCTTATTGCACACTTTTTGATCTTGTTTTCCACCTCTGTGTTTAATGGCTCCGATGCTTCCAGCTGCTTCTGCAAAGTACTAATTGCATCTTCTGAAACTTTCTTTTCTCTTTCTCCCCAAACCGTCTTCATCTGAAAATACTTGATGCTGAATTAAGACCTGCTCTCTTAGCAGATCTTAACTTTCAAATATGCAGTACAGTATTAACTATAGTTGCCATGCTATACATTACATCCCAAGGCATATTTATTTTATAAGTGGAAGCTTGTAGCTTTTGACCCCTGTTTCACTCATTTCAGCCCCCCTGCCCTGCCTCTGACGACCAAAAATCTGTTCTCTGTATCCTTCCCCACTCGATTTTAATGCAGTTTCCAGGAACAATGTACATAAATCCCCAAATCAGATGGTTAGAACTGGACTGGAAGGGACCTTTAAAGTTAATTATTTCAAGTATTTGTTATTTCAGTAACAAGACAATAAGTGGTGTACTGCAAACTAAAGTTAGTAGCATAGCCAATAACTTAAAAACACTAGAGGCCTGAGGTTTTTAATTTTCTTTTCATCTTTTTTCCCAAGTGTTGATTAAGGTTCTATACATTAAATATATTCTATTGTTTAATTCATGTCTAATACAAGAGTTCTAGAGTAGGAACATAATATCATTAGACATCATTCACAAGATTTACTTTTGAATTTAGATTAGATTTCCTTAGCAAATCTGGGAACAATTTTCCTTTGCGTAAACATTTTTAAATACTAGGCAAAATAAAAGTCTGAGATGCTAACTCTTCTAAGACCTAGAAGTATATTATGAATATACCACACAAATTCAAGAATGACAAAAATTCCATAAGTCTGACAATTTTGTCACAGCATTTAATCTCCTTTTCCCCAGAATGTCTTGAGTGATGCTTACGAAAATATGACACACTACAATGAGGCAGTCACCAGGTCAGTGGGGATCATCAACGACCTTGAAGCCATCGTGGCATCCCATAGAGTAGACCTTGAAAACCCAGAAGAATCGCTGGAGATGCCTCGCTGGAAACAAGAGGAATTGGAATCCACTGTAGCAGACATCCAGGACCTCACTGAGAAACTGGGGGCCATATCCAGCCCTGAAGCCAAACTACAACTTCAGTGTACTTTACAGGAATTAGTTTCTAAGAACTCAGCCCTGAGTGAGGCAGTCAAAGTAAAGGAAGCTAAAACAGAAAGGTAGGTACTTCTTTCTGAAGGTAATAATGCGTTAAGAACATAATGCAATTTTCTTTACAATTAACATGTACACAGAAATATTTTGGAAAATATGGAGAAGTTCAAGAAAAGCACTCTGTAAAGAAAACCACAACAAATATTTTATTGTATTTAATGTATTTTTTCTCATTTAATATTGAATACATACAACAGAATTTCTGTGAGTCTGCATATGGTATAAAGAATAATGATATAACGTTGTACCCAAAGGTTCAAAGATAAACACCATGACTTTGAATTCTCTTTTATGCTCCTTCCCTCTCCTTTTAGGGTAACAGAACCAATCCTTATCATTTATGATATTTACCATTTCCTTGCTTTTCAGATGTTTTTACTATGTGTTTGTATTCTGTTTCCATGAATGTGTATTCTTCTATAACTTCGTTTATTTCAAATTCATCATTGTGATCCTGTAGTCTACTGTATTTTGCCATGTATAATGTACACTTTTTTGCCCAAATTTTTGAGGGAAAAATAGGGTGTGCATTATACATGTGTATAATGATTACATACCATGGGTATAATAATCCTGTGTATTATTACACAGGATTATTATACACCCAAAAACATGTGTGTGCACTATACACAGCAAAATATGGGTATTCGTGTTCTTTTCTATAGTAAAATTCAGTCACTCAGCTGCGGATAGACATTTGGGTTGTTTTTAGTTTTTACATTCACAAATACTTGTACCAGAAACATTTTTACATGCAAGAGCTTCCCTTAGGTACATACCTAGAATTGTGGTTGCTGGTTCACACACCTTAAATTTTTAATTCCAAATGATTTTATTCATTTTGTTTAGTCAAACCAGTAGCATGTTAGTGTTACAATTGTCCCTTATCCTTGCTAACATTTGGTGTTGTGGGATTTAATTTTTGCCACTCTGATGAGTCAGAAGTGATACTTTATTGTGGTTTTAGTATCTCTATTATTATTAATGAATTTGAGCCTCTTTTTCAAAAAAAATTTTTTTTGGTTATTTATATTTCCTCTTCAAAGAAATACCCATTTAAGCCTTTACCCAATTTTCATCACGTTGTCCATCTTTTTCCTCATTATTCTGAAGGGATTTATTCCATATAAAGGGGTCTCCTCTCACACACCCATCACGGTGTGGGGGCGGGGCTTTACCCCCTGTCGCCAGCTTTCCAGGAGAAGGCCAGTGAACCTGACCTGCAGCAAATGCCCTCCAAGGGAAAACGGCCCCGGAGCTTAGCTTACATCTCCGTATTTTCACGTTCACTGAGTATGGGGGTCTCTAAATATTTCTTCACTCCTTGTGAGTTTATTACTGTGTTTTAAGAATTAAAAAATACCTGATACTGAATTTTTAATTGTTTTCAGTGGGGGAGTTAGGCTGTGTCTATTTTGTATACATAATTTTATTTATAGTTCTTTTTCAATATGTCACAATATTATGCTGTATAAAAAATATGCTGCCTTTTATTTCACTTTATAATTTGAGCTCTTTTTCTTATTGTAACCAGAGCTCCATAAAAGTAATTAGAATTTCTGTGTAATATTTTATAAAATGGATTGTTGTAATTCACCCAGCTGTATCTTTTGATTAATAGTCTCATAAGTAAAAAGATTTTACAGTACAAATATTTTATCAGTTTTAGGTTAAAATTTCTTACATTGTATTCAGATTAATTCATTAAGATAAATTGCAAAAGTCAAAGTAACGGGTCAAAGATATGAACATTTTAAAGACTAAATGGTTCTCTACAAGAATTGTGCCTGTTTGCACCTCATTAGCAGTACTGAAGAATGCAGTTTTCAAAGTTTAGGTGTTTTGAGAATAGTCCTACTTACCTGTTAAAGTTTTTATTGAAAGCCTTATGCAGGTCCCTGTGAGCAGAAGGTAGTCAATGAAAATTTATTGAAATACATTGAATAACAAAAATAAAATTACATTCTGGGTTTTTTTAAAATAATGTTCAAATTTATCCTGGGAAGTTGAGAATTTATTGCACTCAATAAAGTTTCATATCCCTTTTTTTCCTCACTCACTAGGTGTCTCGAGAATTATAGATGCTATAGAGAACTTAAGGAGAAAATTGGCAGCGACCTCAGCCACTTGGGAGCAGTGCTTGGGCAGTCCATGTCCCCACTGCCAGGGTCTTACAAAGAAGCGTTGGAACGCTTGGAGCAGAGCAAGGTAATAGTAGTATCTGTGAATCTCCAGTAAAACTGCGTGGGAAAAAGGTGGGGCAGGCAGAAAGCTGGTGAAGACAGCAGGGAATGTGACTGTTGCGACCCACAGAAATCTTCACCCTGACTTGTACACTCAAGAAAATTCTTTCAACTGAAAGGGGGTAAATGAAGCAGTGGTTCTGAGAGAATTAATAGTTGGGTTCATGGGACAGCCTTCTGCCTTGTAGCATGCTGTCCTAATTGACCACTTTCTCTAAAGCTTTATCTTTTACATTATTTTGTTAGATGTTGCTGGACCAGTGACACAGGATTTAATGCAGCTATCCTAAGTGTTAAATTCTGGCTACTTCTTATACTCTATTACCAAGCAATTTTAGTTTTTGCTTGTTTTCATCTGTTAGGGTCTGTATTATTTCATCTGTATTATGTTATTAGAATTTGGATGAGAGCATTCTGCATCATCTGTGCGGAACACATCACCCTAAAACAAAACACAAAAACAAAAACTGAAATAAAGCCTTGGCCATTGATACAGCAAGTATTGTACAAATTAACTACCTAGTATAGTATGAGATTTATAATATAATAACACAATGAACTTCTAGGATATTTACCTTTGAAAACACATTCTTGCTTGGAAAAATTAGTTTATGGGTCATTATTTGTTCCCACAGTCTCAAATTCACGTGCGATACAATAGATAATTCTCATTTTTCTCAGATTGACCTTCAAAGGCACTAAAAATAGGTCATGAAATATTTGTGGGTGCTTTAAATCATTTATTGGTCAAGATTTTTAAAGGTTTATAACTATCAGAAAAAATAATAGACTTTATATTCCTCCTGTCCTTTTTCTTGCTTAAGGCCTTGGTGTCAAATCTTACATCACTTAAAGAAGAGTTAATGAAACTACGACGGGTCCTCAGACAGCTGAGCCGCACAGTCACGGATAATGATGGCCTAGGTCTGCTCAGAACCACGGCGGTTCTGTGGGAGAAATGGCTGCACATGCTGGAAGCTGCTGAAGAGTGGGAGGTGTGGTGTGAAGAACTGAAGCAGGACTGGAAGTTTGTCAGTGAAGGAGTAAGTGGTTCCCTTCCAACCGTCAAACTGTAGTTTTCATAACAAGTGTCATTTAAATTGTTTTATTACTTTTATATTGTTTTTATTTACAACGAGTCTTCAACTTCTATCATTTGTTTGCGTCACATATGGGTTACACATAAATGTTTATAGAGGTCAGGTCCTGTAAACATCAGCTCCAAGAAGTGATACAAAGTTTTTTATAATACTGGAATATTATTTAGTATCAGATAATGCTTAGAAATAAGTGACTACTTATTCATTCACACTTAAAAATCTTTTTTGTGCAGATAAATTAAATCCTTTTAAAAATAACTGTCTCTACCTGGCACTAAAGGTTAGAAGAATTAGGAAGTATTCGTAATAACCAACTACTTTGGAAATTGACTACAATAGTTAAGTAAGGAAATTAACTATAGTTGCAAAGTATGGGTCTAAAAATATCTGATTTTTTTTTCCTGAAAACTGCCTCAAAGAAACTGTGATATATACATCAGTCACACATGTTAATTTGACTATGTTTCAGGACTTACACATCACATATATTTAGAAAAGAAAATTTAAAATAGTATAAAGGCTTCCTTTCCACATGTTCTTCTGTTCAGGCTGTGTGGCTGTCCTTCTGGGGAGGTTTGTTGAATTTGCAGGTGTGGAACCTGTGGATGTGGAAGGCTGACTAGAACATGTAGAGAGTTGAAAGGAGAGCAGTAGGTACTGATGGACAAGGAGGTACCTTCTGGTACACATTTCATGGAGAACCTCATGCCACATTTGCAGCATTTTTCAGAGGTCCCAACCTCTTTGAAATTTTCTTTGGAAGACAGATGGGTAGGTGGTAGAAATTCTGAAGAAATGGAAGTAGATGGAGATCCTTTCAGTTAATTTGGATTCAGCATGAATGGATATCCAAGAGACAGGAATTCTGTGGGGCCATGTCATCTCAAACAAGACCCTGCAGTTATTCATGAATTTACAGTATCACTTAAAGAAATATATAGTGGTTGTCGTAGATGGATAAATATTTCTCGAAAAAGGTTAAACCCTGATGGAAGGATCTACCCCTATAGATCTGAGGACAAAATTCTCACTATTGAAATTAAAAAAGAAGTGGAAAGAAGGCACCAAAATTACTTTTCCAAGGGAAGGAGATGAAACACTAGTTTCATCTAGTCTGAAACACTAGTTTCATCTAGTCTACCTAGCAGAACACTGCTAGTATTCTAGCAGACATTGGTTTTTATTATTAAAGATAAAGGTAACCCAAAATTTAGAAGAGATGGATCAAATATAATTTATATTGCTAAAATTAGTTTATGAGAGGCAATGTGCGGCTGTTCAGTTAAGGTGCCAACGATGGATGAAGAACCAGACCTATGTCAAGAACGACATTGTGAAACCTGGAATGAGAAGAATTATTGGATATGGGCTGCCATTTGCAAAAAATCCTGACCAATATGGTGGCCTTCCTCTTTAAAAAAAAAAAAGATTTTATGTATTTATTTTTAGAGAGGAGAAGGGAAGGAGAAAGAGAAGGAGAGAAACATCAATATGTGGTTGCCCCTTGTGTACCCCCTACTGCGGACCTGGCCCACAAGCCAGGCATGTGCCCTGACTGGGAATCAAACTGGCGACCCTTTGGTTTGTAGGCCGGCACTCAATCCACTGAGCCACACTAGCCAGGGCCATGGTGACCTTCTAATAGAATTTGAAGTGTCCTTCCCCGATTCTGTATCTTCATCATCCAAAGAAGTACTTAGGAAACATCTTCCTGCTTCATAGAAGGAAATCTTTGTTTCCCATATTTTGATAAGGCAATGAAAATATAAAAGGACTGGCAGTTTACTGATGCAGATGTGAATTCTGTATAAAGACATGTAAATTTGAGGGTTCATTAAATTACATGAATAGATACAGGTCAAATAAATAGGCAAAAGGGATTTTTACAGTTAGAGATGAGGCAAAACCATTCACTGTTTTGTTTTACTTCTCCAAAGTCAGAAATTTTTAGTATTTTGCTTATATGTAAAATTCGATTTTGTGCAGTTAGTAGATATATTTCTAATAAAATAGTAGACTATCCAAGTACTTTATTTCTTATATCTTTACATTATCAGTTTGGTAGGTTCTCATTTATAATAGAAATTTAAATTCTTAAACTATGCACTTGATATGTGTTTCTAGAAAATAAAAACTCAGGTCATTTGGCAATGTGATTAACTAGATTTAAATCACTACCTGAAGTGTTGCTCTAGGACTGGTACCCATAAAAGAATATCTTCATGAATATGTTTCACCATTTTGATTTTTAAATATGCTGTAGCATTTGTTAATAACATAGTTATAATGTTCTTTTTTAAAATATATTTTATTGATTATGCTACTACAGTTGTCCCATTTACCCCCTTCATTCCCCTCCCCACTGCACACCCCCTCCCACCTGCATTTCCCCCCTTTAGTTCATGTCCACGTGTCATAAGTTTTTTAGCTTCTACATTTCCCACACTATTCTTGCCCTCCCCCTGTCTATTTTCTACTCACCATCTATGCTACTTATTCCCTGTACCTTTTCCCCCTCTCTCCTCCTCCCACTCCCCTGTTGCTAACCCTCCATGTGATCTCCATTTTTGTGTTTCTGTTCCTGTTCTAGCTGTTTGCTTAGTTTGCTTTTGTTTTAGGTGTGGTTGTTAATATCTGTGAGTTTGCTGTCTTTACTGTCCTATTTTTTATCTTCTTTTTCTTAGATAAGTCCCTTTAACATTTCATATAATAAGAGCTTGGTGATGATGAACTCCTTTAACTTGGCCTTATCTGAGAAGCACTTTATCTTCCCTTCCATTCTAAATGAAAGCTTTGCTGGATAGAGCAATCTTGGATGTAGGTCCTTGACTTTCATGACTTGGAATCCTTCTTTCCAGCCCCTTCTTGCCTGGAAGGTCTCTTTTGAGACATCAGCTGACAGTCTGATGGGAGCTCCTTTGTAGGTGACTGTTTCCTTATCCTTTGCTGCTTCTAGGATTCTCTCCTTCATTTGAATCTTGGCTAATGGAATTATGATGTGCCTCGGCGTGTTCCTCCTTGGGTCCAGCTTCTTTGGGACTCTCTGAGTTTCCTGGACTTCCTGGAAGTCTATTTCCTTTGCCAGATTGGGGAAGTTCTCCTTTATTATTTGTTCAAATAAGTTTTCCACTTGTTGCTCTTCTTCTTCCCCTTCTGGTACCCTTATAATTCGGATGTTGGGATGTTTAAAGATGTCCTGGAGGTTCCTAAGCCTCTCCTCATTTTTTCGAATTCTTGTTTCTTCCTTGTTTTCTCTTTGGTTGTTTATTTCTTCCTTGTGGTCCACTCCATTGATTTGAGTCCCAGTTTTCCTCCCATCTCTATTGGTTCCCTGTGGGTTTTCTTTCATGTCACTTAGTGTAGCCTTCATTTGTTCATCTGATTTGTAACCAAAATCAACCAAATCTGTGAGCATCCTGATCACCAGTGCTTTAAACTGTGCATCTGATAGGTTGGCTATCTGTTGGTCGCTTAGATGAATTGGCTCTGGGGCTTTGATCTGTTCTCCCGTTTGAGCCAGTTTTGGGGTTTTGTTTTGTTTTGTTTTGTTTTGTTTTGTTTTGTTTTGGTCTGGCCAAGCCTGTTATGTGTGAGGGGTGGAGCATTAGGTGTTCCCTAGTTAGGGCAGCCCAGTCTCTGGGGTTGTAACACTGTATGTGGGGGCAGGGTTTGAGAGGGAACAATGGTGCTTGCTCCACTCTCTCTCGTATTTCAGTCCCTTCTACCACTTTCCACAAGCAAATTGGGCCCTTCTGGTGCTGATTTCTGCGTGGGTGGGCTTGTGTGTGTTCTAGGACCCTGTGGGTCTCTCCAGCGAACTCTCCTATGAGGCTAGGAGTCTCTTCTGGCACCTCAACCCCCACAAGTGTTTTCAATCGGTGTTTTTAGGTTTTATTTCCCGGCCCTGGGGCCCTGGGTTGCAAGGTCTGTCTCGCTCCCCATTTTTGCCTGGATTATCTGTGAGCGAATGTGGGACCTCCTAGTCAGGCAGCCACCTTGCGCAGCCTCACTGGGTCTGCACTGTTACCACCCCAGGCACGGGGCTGCCACCTGCGTGCCTGGGGCTCCTGTGTGCCCAGGTCCAGCAATCTCCACTTTTTCCTGCTACAACTCCACCCCTTTTACCAGTCTGGATGAATGGTTGTCAGACTTCTGTACAGTTCAATTTTCTGTTAGTTCGGGTTGTTTTCTTGTTTCTAAATCTTTGTTGTCTTTAATTTTGGTTGTGTGAGGAGGCACAGTATGTCCACCTATGCCTCCATCTTGGCTAGAAGTCCTGTAATATTCTTAAGGTGGATCTTTTCTCCATAAAAAGGAAATTAATGGCAGTTTATCTCATGTGGAAGTCCCAATTGCCTGAGCTACTGCTATTTTAGAAATAGGCTGTTTTTAAAATGACATATGTAATTTTATGTAAGTTGACTATATATCTTGGACTTAATACATTATAGGCACATTTTATTGTCCAATACTTTAAACTAGTTTACTAATAGACATATTTTTAGAGGAAATGTTACTTGGAATTAATTTTCCAATTACACAGTCTTTTGTAACTTACTCATAATATACTACATGTACCTTATGCAATTTCCCAAAAAAGAATAAACTACTACTCTGGTGTTAAAGCAAAATATGGGGGAAATAAACACTAACTGCTGCTTATGAATGATGTTACTACTAGTTGTTATGCATATAAGTATTTTACTTTTTCATATGCATAGGTTATATTTCTTAGGTGTTTTAATTTTTAAATATATTTACATCTAAAAATTAAATTAAATAACAGAATTATCTTAGGGTTCTCTTTAATTCTTTAATCTTTCCAAAGGGCCAGGTATAAATGGGGTACAAATCAGAACATTAAATGAAAAATTCTTTTCTTATTCATGTCGAAATTTCTGCTGAATTTACTTAAAAGAGAAATATACTGATCAGTACTTCATTAGAGGTAGGACATATGTTTTGGTTTTTAAATGTTTAGTACTATCATATTTTCTTGCTTAAAACTTGTTATTCTTGAAAATCAGTATCATTTTGGTGCTGCTGATGGAGTTTCATTAGTAAATAATCCCTTGAATGTTAGAACTCTAAGAAGCATTGTGCAGTATACCTTTAGCAGGACTGCTAGCCTCCAGTTCTTTCCCGTTCAGAGTGGCACCGCCTGTTGCGTTCCTACAGTAGGCTATGTGCCTTGCTAAGACTGCATTCCACACATGATGCCACTGCATCCTTGCATTGCCCTCAGAAGTTATTCCCATTTTATTGATGGGGAAACTGGGGCACTAAGCAATTTAAGTTGGCACAAGTCCTCCTAGCCAGTGATTGAGCTATAAGCTTCTGTGGGTGGGACTACATCTCTTTTGCACACAGCTGTGACTTTAGAATCATCCAGGGCTTTGTGCTTAGTAGGCACTTAGTAAATATTTCTTGAGTGAAAGGTCTTATTCAAACCCAGGTCTAAGGCTAATCCTAAGCTTTAGTTCTTTTTATCTTAATTACATTGTTTCTCTACTGCTCTATAACTATTTGCAATTATATTTTTATTAATTCAGACCACAGTAATTTAGATCTTTGTAATTATTCATAAAGCATTTGACAGTATCTGCCTAACAGAATGTGTTTTTCAAAGAGTAGCAAAAACAAAATCTGTCCTCATGTAGTAACAAAAACTACTAACGCTTAATAGGCACTTAACTGAGCATCTCACATGTGCAGCTCTGAGCTCTACATGTATTACCATTTATCCTCTCAAAAATCCTATGAGGTAGATTTTTTATAGTCCTCATTTTATAGATGAGGAAAGTATGATTTAGTTGTTCAGAGTTACAAGTGAGTGCCAGAAGTGGCTTCAAACTGACACTCTGGGTTACCTATCAACTTGAATGATATTTATACATACCAGATTGATGTGAAATTTTAAAATAGCTTTTATCCATTCAGTAAAAACTATATCATCTAAAGACCTGTACATGCAAGGCCATGTTAATATGGTTGATGAATTCGTATGTGACAAAATGAATTTATATGTGACAAAATGAATAAAGTGTTTGCATAAGTAGATTTTTAAAAGCAAATTTAAACATTTATAAATGTTAAATTTACAAATTTACATTTACAAATTAAAGCTCTGTTTACATTTACAAATTAAAAATCAATTTAAATTTTGATTAATCCTCCCATCCTCCACCAAGTCTTACCTTTCTGTTTTCTTAAACAGAATTTGCTTCATTTAATTATTCATTTCTGATTATTCAGAATCATCAGTTTATGCTTCAGTGATCATAATGTGCTAGAATAAATCTATGTCTTCAAAGATAATGGGAGATGTAAAGCTGGCTTCTTCCCCTTGTACCAAAAGTCCACAGGCCTTTCTATATTAGTTCCTGTTTCTGTTGTTACAGGGTTGCAGTCTCCCTCACTGAATTATGGTTTCTATGCAGTGATAAGTAATAAATAAGTAATAAGTAAGCAGTAATGTATGGTTTACATTTCATAAGTAATGTAAGCAGTAACTTATAGTTTCTTCTCCATGTGTAGACTACTTTATAATTGACTGTGAACCCAAAAGTTTTATAACCAATTTTTTTTAGAATTATGTGTCCAAGGAAAATCATCCAGGGGCTGCAGAGCCTCCTGTAGGTATACAATTGGTGCATAATCTTATGGGGGCTGTGTTCACCCTTTTTGGTGTAAAGTTTGTTGAATTTTGACAAGTGCATACAGTCATGTAACCACCAACAAAATCAAGATTTAGAACATGTTCATCACCTCGAAAAGTTCCTTTGTGCCTCTTTGTGGGCATCTTCTTCCATCATCTCTGGCCCCTGACAACCATTAATCTGTTCTTACATTTTTGGACCGTCGTATAAATGGACTCGGATAGTTTGTGGTGTTTCAAGTCTGGCCTCTTTTCACTAAGGGCGACGCGTGTGAGATTTATTCATGTTGCTGCTTGTATCAGCAGTCCATCTCTTTTTATTCCTGGGTAATATTCTACTGCACACATGTACAGCAGTTTGTTTATTCATTCATGAGTTAGAGAATTGCCAGGATTTTTAGTAAAATTATTGTCCTAATAAAAATTATTCTTCCCCCTTGTGTTCCCCTCCTTAATCACTTAGCAACTCACAGCAGACAGCAGAGCCTAAGGTAGAGGCTTGCAAGCAGGTGGTGTATTTTGGAAAGTGATCCTAGGGAACAGGAGTGGGTGACGAGGAGCACTGAAACTGGAGGTCAGAGCCTTGAGTTGCTTCACTTTTATTGGTCCTGGTTGTCACAGTTGCCCACTTATGGTTATTGCCAGGCACAGCAGCACCAAGAGATGCTCCATTAAGTCCTGGTTTATAGACGTAGTTTTTTCAACCCAAAGGCATATTGGAAACCCTAGGTGTACAATTAACTCTGTCAATAGAGCAATTGCTATCTTTCCATGCTGGTTCTTTGGCAGCAGGGCTTCGAAACGACCCTGTGGAAACTTTATTTCAATCCCTGGTGGAAATATAGCTATCTGCATGAGAGCCTGGACTTCGAATATAACTGAATTTAGGTTTGAGGGGATAGAAAGCACAAATGCCATAACTGGGTCTCTTGAAGAGGGGCCAGTCTACATGTGCACACATGTGTTCTAGCGACTGGGACTCAGCTGGGTTATATGGTCCAAGCAGCAGGGCGGCTGATACCTCATGCAGTGCCTCCTTTTCTCCAGATCCCCCTCTGCACTGGCAGCATTCTGATAAAAGGACATGAGCCATATTTCCAAGCATAGCATATACGCCTCCAGAATCCCACAGACTCATCCGGGGTGGTGCCTCTGAACAACTTGATCTTTACCTCATAGGGATTCTGGCATGCCCTAGGGCACTGGGCCCCTGGGAACTTAACTGATGCTGGAGTTCCTACATTTTCATAGGTTTTCATTCCTACCCCCTGGCATCCAGGTCCTCCTTCATCATTTGAGTTAGCATGATACCATTAATGTAGTTGACCAGTGTGATGCTCAGGAATGTCAAGACTGCAAGATACCTGACTCAGCTGCACATGGAGGAGAGATCGCAATCACAAGGGCAGATGTGATGAAAGGCTGGTGCAGCTGAGGTGTGAGCCAGAGCATTCGAGGAGACACAGGAGAGGGATCTGGTTTTTGCTCTCTCTATTCTGAGTTCAGGGCCGATAGAACTCCACCTTCCATAAATGTGATGGGTCAGGTAATGCATTTCTGGGTTCTGCACAAAGCTGTCGGTAAACACCTGATTATTAGTTCAGTTCTTCCGGCTGCTTTCCCTTTGCTGTAGGTGTCAGGGTAATGAGGACACGGTAGACTTACTTTGTTTTGAGCATAAGTGATCAGATGTGAAAGGAAAGGGAACTATCGAGAAGTATCCAGTAGTTGCCCAGGCTCATACTGAGTGGATGCGGTTTGGTGGAGCTCATTCTCACTACCCTGTGGGTATCTCCAGAGAAACAATGCCTGATGCAGCTGCCATCTGAAGGAAAAGTTATTTGTGAAATCACTCAACAGTTTCCTTGAGCTCATAACCGCGATAGTTCACTTTAATCACACATCTGTGTGATCACAATAGGTGGGAGCTGTGGGATTCTGGTAGTGGAGGTATAATATTCCCAGCTGTAAAAAGACAAATATTACTTTGAAGTAGGTTATTGCATTCAGAGCCCTTTGAAAGCCAGTATACAAACATTATGGTGGAAAACCAGTGTACAAACATTAAGGTATGTTTTTCAGTCCTGAAATGGTAAGACTATATTTTACTTATTTTAGGTCTCTCTTTTTGTTTCTTGAATTAGGTTGAACGAGAAGCAATTATTTTAGATAATCTTCAGGAAGAACTCCCTGAAATTTCCAAAACAAAAGAGGCAGCCAGCGCGGCAGAACTCTCTGAGCTAGTGGACTGTTTAAGCCAATATGAAGAGAACGTGGAGAAGCAGCAGCTGTCGCTGACCCTGCTCCTTCAGCGCGTGAAAAGCATCCAGAGCGCTGCGGACTGCGCAGGCGCAGTGCAGACTGTGCCGGTGTTGCAAGAGATTACGTCTATGCAAGAGCGATGCGATAAGTAAGATTTCACGAAAAACTATTAAGGAAACATGTTTGACAGTTTCAGGTTTAAAATTTAGAAAATACTGAATTTCAAGAATATGAAATATTGTAGGATAATGACAAATGATATGACAGAATTGAGTTGAATCAACACAGCAATCGAAAAGGAAAGAATTGATAATGATAGTTAAAACAAGCACCTGTTTTTTGTCTTGGTATTACTGAGGATGAATACACTTCATTTTGTTTTTCTGATTGCTGTTTTTTTTTAATTTAGTAATACATATTTATTATGACGTTTAGAGACTATGGGACATTATAAAGATTAATATAAAACCACCTTTAATTTTACCCCTCAGCAACAACCACTGCCAATCACTTTTTTCTCATCTTTTTTAACTATAATTATACTTCTAAACAAATTGCGAGCCTAGCACTATAGTGTTTTGTATTCTGCTGAATCATTTATCAGCATATCATGTTTATTTGTCTGTGCCATGAATGCTCTCTGAAACATAGCTGTATGGTTTTTCATCATTGGATATGCCGTAACTTATTCAACAAGCCCCCTAATACACAACCTTTAAATTACATGTATTGTTTTTACTTTTATAAAGCCCTGCAGTGAATGTTTTTATGCCACGTTCTTCGTCTGCATCTGTAATTAATTCATTAAAAAAATGCTGAGAAGCAGAGTCATTGAGTCAAAGTGTCTCGTAAATTACAGCTAGAGATACTTACCTAATTAATAGCTCTCAGGAAGGATCTAGTCATCTCAGCCCCCCCCCCCCACCACCTCCCGCCAATGCGGTGCATGCCTTCACAGCACGTGGGGCTGGCCGAGATAAAAAGGCTGGTGCAGGCGTCCGTCCCCAAGAACCAGCCCATGCCTGCATTCACACCTCAAAGTGTGTTCAGTTGAACTCAAGGACTACACGAAAAAGGGGCTAGAGATAGCAAGTGTTGTATAAAGTGTGAAAAGAGGGTATTTTGAGATTAAAGTTTTGGAGAGGTTTTTGATTGATAGAATTTGATATATGCTTATACATTCAGTATATAAATCATTGAAAGTGGTACTTTTCTCTCAGAAAAAAAATCTTTTGTGAGCTATGTGAACATCTTGTTAGTTGTTGAAATAAAACTATTTCACAGATGAGCAGGCTAGAGGAACAATTTTATTTTGATGCTATATTTTAGGCTTTTTCAGAAAGCTCAGAAAAATAAGGAATTGATGCTGAATGAAATCCAAGAGAGACGTTCTTTCACAAAAGAAATAATTGCTTTGAAGAATTTATTTCAACAGATCACAACTTCTTTCCAAAATATGGAACTACAAGACAGCCTAGAAAAAGCAGAACAGTTTGAGGTAAGTCCAAAATGAACTTGCGAAGGTGGCCGGTATCGGTTTGTAGCCTTGAATGCAGAGTACTCGGGACAGAAGTAACTCAGCAATGAGAGTGGAGCAGAGAGGAGAAAGGAAAGCACATGCGAAGGCCCCGTGGCATGGTGCGCGCACAGCCACAAGAGATCAGTGTGGCTGGAGAGCAGAGAGCAGGGCTGAGACCAGGTTGGGAAGTAGGCTAGTCTGGACCAAGCAGCCCTTTTTTGAGCACATTTTACATGTGTTTGGTGAACAAGGGCCTTAGACCACTCTTGAATAGCATGTTAGATAATTCACATTAGTAGGGTGTAATGTCTTACGTCTGATAGGGTGGAACTGTTTTTACTTACAACACTTCTGACAGCAAATGTGTGGGTTGCCCCCCCGCCCCCCGCCTGCAACACACACACACCACACCAACCTATTCTCCAACTCCATGTACTCCAACCGGTTGTCCTGCAGTTCAATTCAATTTTGGCACTAACTTCCAGGAGTTAGACCCCACAGCTTAAGGGTTCAGTCCCACAAGACTGCCCTCACTTCACACACCAAATGGCAAGCCCCAGGCCTCTGGTACTTCTGACTGACGTTCTCTACGTTAGGGCTTTTTTTGACTCCCTCCTCAGTTTCAACAATTTGTTAGGATGCCTCAAACAGAAGTCAGGAAAGCTTTGCTTACTGTTATTGATTTATTGTACAGGATACAACTCAAGAACAGCCAAAGGGAAGAGATGCATAGGGCAAGGTATGGGGGGAGGTGTGTGGAGCCTCTGAGACCTCACTACTGGGTGTATCACTCTCCCAGCACCTCGATATGTTTGCCAACTCCAAAGCTCTCCAAACCTTGGCAGTTGGGGCTTCTTATGGAGGTTCCATTACATAGGCATGATTGGTTAAGTTACTGTTCGTTGGAGATTAACTCAACCTGAGTGGCTCCTCTCCCCTTCTAGTGGATGGGAAGTGGAGCAGAAATTTCATTCCAACTGTTACCAAACTAAAGGGGTTCAGTTCCCTGCATGCACCAAAGCCCAATCAAACGTGAATAGGAGCTTGCAGCAACGAAAGTAAAGGTTAGTTAAGGAAATGGTGCGAATCACAGGGGAGCATTGCTCTCAGACCTGGCTCCCTGATAGTTTCTAGAGGATAGTTATAGAAGGGAAAATCTTGAGTCATGGTGACTAAGGGAGTTAGGGTCCTGTTCGGGGTTACGGTCTCTACTGATTGGTCAGCACTAGGGCAGGTGGTAGCTGATCAGTGCATCTGGCCCTGACGTCAGCCATGTCAGACACGGCATTGCCCTGTCTGGCTTTGCAAGTGTTGGGGCTTCTTACGTGTGGTTGGTGGAGTCGGTCCGCTTTCTGGGGCTAGAGCTGAAACACAGCTGTGGCCTAGATGTTACTTCCAGTTTGACTGAAACTCTGTCTCTGTGGGCGAACAGACCTGAGACTTTGTTCCTGACATTATTTGACGCTGACCAGAGCCTCAGTGCCCTGCGAGCTTAATGATTAAAAAAGTGCACAGGAGAGGGAAGGGGTGAGTCAGGGCACTTGGCCCATTTGAATCAAAAGGAAAGGAGCAACTTCCTGATGGAGGAAGTGACGTTTCTGCGCAGCTGCAAGTGGTTGGTTCTTCTGGCAACCAGCCCCCATTCTAAGCTATAACATGGTTAATTGGGGCATCCCAAGAGTCATCTCATTTGCGTAAACTCAGGTTTTGGTTGAAAAATAAATGACAAGAGATGCTCCTCTTATGTCCTTTAGGACATGTCAAGCATTTCAGAAGCTGTGCCAGAAACCAGTGATGAAGACCAAGTATATATATTATATCACAGTACTGTAGCATTGTTTGGGAACTCATTTTTCCCCCCAGGATGTCTCTTATTCAGGTCCAGTGGTAACAGGCAATAAATGATATTTGCATGTATTTCAAAAGTGGCATGCTGTTGTTAATCAGAGTTGGTCGTCAGCGTTGAGAAGGGAAACGTGCTGTCCCTCACGGAATCAGTCTTCTAGGGGAAGCCATCTGTGTGCAGCTTTGAGTGAAGCCCTGTATCCCCGACCAGGTCTAGATAAACCAGGGTGACACTGTACCTCAAACCCCAGCTTTGTCTGCCTGGCATTGTTCTCTAACGTTCCCTTGTCTCGATTCGCTTTCTGCTGCCGATTAAGAAAGGAAAACAGTGACACATCATGCAGTCATTTGAAATTGTCATCATTCTTCAGTGCAGTGACTCACTCGATCCATTAGTGCAAACAAGGCTGCTGCACGGCTGCTCTAAAAACAAACAAGCCCCAGAAAGCCAGAGCGAAGTCAAAAAGTATTTTTCCACTTGATCTTTGGGAAACCTTCCCAAACAAATGAGTTTCTCCTTTATAATTAGTGCAGGAGAACCTAGATCAGATTTTGTTTCTAGGCCACAACCAATGGGCTATTTGTTCAGGTTTCTTTTATCTGCTGAAACCCACATTCTTTGCCTGGAACTGGAACTCTCCTGTCTGAAAGAAGTTGAGCTCTGCTGGGCTGTCTAATTACATGAAAGCAGACACTTCTGCTTCATGCATAAGGGCTTTTAGTGGCCTTGAATCATTGTGATGATAATGTAGGAAGAAACAGAAATGGCAACAAGTTAATAACAAAAAAAAAACTTCTTTGAAACTTTTTGCTACTTGCAGCTTTTTAGATCAAGGCTGCCACCAAGACACAGTTAAATCCTAGAGGTACTTTAGAAGCAGGAGATGTTGTAATGTCTTTTCAGGACAATGGTTTGACACTGGGAAGAGATATCGAGTTTAATTCTTACAAATTAGAAAGCATCATCTGACCAAAAGGAGTATCTCTCAGGCTTAATCAACTTGTATCAACAGTGAGGTTTTGTCATGCAAAATTTGTTCATTTAAATCATAAGGATGTGCTGGAAAGCCGCTTTTATTTTCAGAGTTAAACTCTTCCCCCATCCTGTGAGTACTGAAACTCTCTTGATGTTTTCAGGAGCTTCAAAGCAGTTTTAAGAAAGGGAAGCTAACTTTTGAGAAAATTATGGAAAAACTCCGAATCAAGTATTCTGAAATGTACACCATAGTTCCCGCAGAGATTGAGTCCCAGGTGGAAGAATGCAGGAAAGCTTTAGAAGACGTAGAAGAACAGGTAAAAATAATGTTCGCATTAGTGTTGTTATTTGTGGCGTTGAATGAGTATAAAGAAAATATTTAGTATCATATTTTTATTTGCCCTGTTTTCAACTATAACTTTTATACAATTTAGTTAAGTGATAATTTTGTGCATTGAATACTGAGATGCAATTGCTCTGAATAAGTGGCGTAAAACACAGAAATTCAGTAATTTGTTTATTTTTAGTTGTCAAGATGTTAGTTCTTCTCTTGCATTTAAACATAGTTAAGTATTGCCTTTCACTTTTTTTTTCTAGAAAAAAAAACTGGGCACTCACTTTAAAGTTATGGACATGGATAATGCTTTGTTTTAAAACATGTTCTCCTTGTACATTTTGAAATAGCAACCAATAGCAATAAGAATAAAAATTTCACACATCGCTTAACATACAGTGCCTTTCTTTCTAATGATGGTGGTAGCACAATTCTCATACATCATAGCTGGGCAAATCTTTACACCTGGAAGTCCAGTTTAGAAGAATGAGAGGGAAAAGTTTCGTAGTACAGACTTAGGGGTTTAGCAAGGCAATGTTACTGAATTGTAAAAAGGCAGCCCAAATCCAACAGAGGAAAATTCTGTTCTATTTAGCACCCACAGAAAGGGTTTTGTGTTGCTTTTTAAAGCCTAGAATATCTCTAACTTAGTAAGTAAAATAGATAGTAAATACACACACAGAAATAGGATTTCAAACTTAGTTAACTTCTGTGCAGATGTCTTAGGAAAATCTAATCTATGTAAACATCTCATAAACTCCTAATATATATTTATAAGAACTCTTGTTGATTTAACATGCAATAAACTCTGTTATGAGGTACTTTCTCAAGAATCATGTACTGTTGATTTTATTTTAAGAGAATACTAAATGTTTTGAGAGAAAGTAAATTTGTTCTTGTGAATGTTTCATGTGAAAATCCCTAACAAAGTGAATTAACAATCAAAATCTGTCTTTTGAACTTAAGGTTGAAATTTTCAACTGTAGCTTATGTATTTGTAACAAAAAACAACAGATTTTAATTATGAGATGTGTTTAAGGGTTCCAGGCACAGCATAATTTAGATAGCAGTGTGATTTTCCTAAATCGTGACCTCTCCTAATGTTCCTAAATGGTGTCTGTCCCTGCCAGGAGAACAGCTTCCTGAAAGATCAGAAAACTTCATTTTGTAGAAATTTGTTACATAGGAATAGAAAATTACACAGCAACAAAAAACCCAGTGCAGGATTATTAATGTTTTTTTCCTAAAAGTCTTGCCTGTGGCATGGTATGGTCTGTGAAATAAAAACATTTTATGAAAGTATCAACAGCTTGATGTGAAAAGAGTGTGGACTCCGGAGTCTGGCAACTTGGGGCTTCTTGGGGCTTCAACTCTCCCCTTGACGTGTGACCTTAATTTAAGCAAGTCATTTAGCCTCTGTTTAGTTTCTGCATCTGCTTACTGTTTTTATTAGTAATGCTCTAGACTAGAACATGTTTATTAGTAATGTTCTAGTCTAGAACATGGAATGTTCTAGTCTCAATGGTTATATAGATTTAGTAGTTTTTGAAAAAGTTAAAGGATGATACAAAAGCATAAAGTATTACTTAGCTGTTTAGTGGCTGCTGGAAGAAAACCTTATCAACATAGCCAAAAGAGGAGAATAAAGAACATGGTCTAATGAGGCATTTGAAAAATGGCACACTCAACATTCGTGTATCTTCCCTAACCCAAGTAACTTTTTCAAGCAAATCGTTTGGATAAAAATTGACACCGTTCAGCAGCTAGGTTTCTGATCGCTGTGAAAACACACTGGGGACTTTCTCACAGAAAAAACTCAGCTTTGAATGTCTTCGAGGTTATTTTATTTTACCCTAATGACTATTAAGGCAGGGATTACAGTTTTTTAAGTCAGCTTGAGAAGAAATTTGATTTTATTGAAAACAGTTCTTTACAGAGGATTTCCTCATAAAGTGGGATGAATAAGTTGACCTCTGAGGAACTCTTTCACATCATCTGCCCCACTGGGGCATGTTCCGGGGAGCCGCTCGGTTGTTGTGCCCAGTATGGCACGTGTCTGTGAGCACGTGCTGTGCGGATTACATTCGACCAATTTGCGTTTGTTGGTTTTGTTTTCTTTCTTTAGGTTGGATTTAACAGGTTGGGTCAGCACAGCTGCCATCTCCTAGCCTGCTGATGTCCCCTCTCATGAACACATTAGCCAGTATGGTTTGGAATTTTTCAGGGGACCCTTAAACAATTTTTATAACAAAAGCACATAACAGTGTAACCCTTTTATCATTTAAACCTGTGACTAGAGTGCAGGAAACATCTCTAAACTAAAATATGTCTTTCTCCCCTTGTAACAGATTAGCAGTGAAGTCTTGAAAAGTTCACCATCATATGCAATGAGTAGAAAAATAGATGAAATTAACAATGGGCTTCATAATGTTGAAAAGATGTTGCAGCAGAAAAGCAAAAATATCGAGAAAGCTCAAGAAATTCAAAAGGTAACATCCTCCTTTTGCTTCCTTCAGCCTTTGGTGTCCTGCCTGCTCGTCTGCCATCACAGGGTGGGCTCTCCGGGTTCATCCGAACTGGAGAGATGCTGACCCAGCTCCATGGGGCCACCTTTACTGGGAGTGTCACCTGCACTAGCTTTTGGCAGAGAAGGTTGCATTTAAGAATTGTTCTCAGTTTTTTCATGGTGAAAATACATCCAACCCCCTGAGCACCTATGATTGTGAACTGGCCTTTTCACAAGTAGAGGAGAGTGAAGATCTTATCTTTATAAGACTATATAAAAATATTATATATACCTAAATATAAATATATATATAAAAAAAGGCTAACATGTTGCTGTGTTTGACCATTTCTTAGAACCTTTGGTTTTCTAAAGTGAAATAATATTGGGGATTAAAATATGGAACATTTTTAAAACTCATTGGATTAAAAACATTTCAATAGGATTGTCAACTATAATTGAAAACTAAAAGTGCAATATCATTAGAAAGTATTTCAATAGAATATGAGTAGTATTAGCAGCTTTTTTCTTTAGACTGCAAGGGGGACTAGGAAAATAGAAATTCCAATTTTTTTCCTGATAAAATGTCTTAAGAAATAAAGTCTTAGGTAAAACTGTACATAAACATAATAGTTCCCCTCTTAACTCCCAAGTAAACTCTACATATAGAGAGCGATTTTTTAAAGATTTTATTTTTTTTATTATATTTGTCTCTAGAGAGAGGGGAAGGGAGGGAGAAAGAGAGGGAGAGAAACACTGATGTGAGAGAGAAGCGAAGATCAGCTGCCTCTTGCAGGCACCCAGGCCAGGCGTGGACCGAACCTGCAACTCAGGCGTGTGCTCTGACCGGGGATCAAACTGGCGACCATTCGCTTTGTGAGATGACACCCAACCAACTGAGCCACACTGGTCAGGACTAGAGAGCATTCTTTTTCTAATCTACATTTTACAGAAGTTTTCTAATGTGAAGGGAGACTTTTAAAAATAGGTCAGAATATGGTTCACCGTTAGACAAAATCTTGGACTCTTAATAAATAGAGGAGTCGAATTTAAGCAGTAAGTTTCCCATTTCTAGAAATTATGTTCTTCAGCAAATATTAAGCAAGAATTAAATTTTTTACCTTTGGAAAGTCCTCCGGGCAGCCAAGTCCAGGCTTGAGCCCAGCCCGTCAGCTCGTTGAATCTGAGGCAGCCGACACTGTTACATGTGGCCAGGACGTGCTGATACCGCGTCAGTCCTGAGTTCGAGCAGATGCGTTCTTTTTATTAGTTTCATTTTTGTGCTGGATAAAAATTGCCTTCTCGAAAGTACGTGCATGTGCTGATCTAAATAGGTTTAAATGTTAGCTGAAGCCCTTTTTAAACATAATGTTAACACTCTTGAAAGATGAGGGTTGTGTCGACCTTGTTTGGCGCCTTCGTCTCTGCGAATGTCCAGGTCTTTCTGCTCTCCTACAGCTAATCTGTGCCGAAATGAATATTGTGAGAGTTGAGAGACCTCAGAAAGCGTGTTTTCCAGTTTAGGTTACCGCCTGTGGTGGTGTTTTGGTAACATTCACCATGCCAATAGCGTGTGAACACCAGGAATTACCACAGTACACTGTAACATCTGCATTTAAATTGACGTGTGATTTCCTTGTCCAGAAAATGTGGGACGAGCTGGATCTCTGGCATTCCAAGCTCAATGAGCTGGATTCCGAAGTGCAGGACATTGTTGAAGGGGATCCAGGACAGGCTCAAGAATGGATGGATAACTTGATGGTTCCTTTCCAGAAGTATCAGCAAGTATCCCAGAGAGCAGAATCGAGGACCTCCCAGTTAAATAAGGTGTGGTGGTAACATGTGATAAGGGCACATAGTGTGTAATGGTGTCGAAATCGGTTTAAAACAAATAAAAATATATATTCAGAGGTATCCAGTTTCCCTCTGATTGCCAATTTTAGGATTTGAAGCTAGAGCCACACAATAGGTTCAGGTGGGCACCCAAGGGACAGATGTCACTGAAGGGACAGGCAGGAAGTGTGTCTGGGCACGCGGAGGCAGCCCCAGCACGGTGCTTCCAGCAGGCCATCTCGGGAGTCCAGGGAGGGCGCCAGCAACAAGCAAGGGTGTCATTCAGAGCAAAACACCTCCTTTTTCCCCTCTAAGCAGGGGTTGGGGGTGGGTGGCTGGTGTTGTATATGTGACCGAACAAGCGTGAGGCAGGGTCCTAGTCTCAGAGGAACTGGGATAGCATAGGACAAGGCCCTGGACAGGAGGACAAAATACAAATCCAGTTTTCAGAATGAAGTATACTGTGGGAACCAGACTAGTTGCAAGGCTAACTCAGAACCCTTACCGAGGCCCCTGGCTTTGGGGTGGAACTTTTTATGTCCTTTCCAGCTGTGGTCTGGATTAGTCTTTAAAGTTGGAAGGATTGTTAGAGCAACAAGTATAAAGGACACATGGACAAAAACTATGGGGGGTGGAAATGGGAGGGAGGTGGGGAGGGCTGGAGTGGGAGTAAAAGACAGAAAACTGTACAAGAACAACAATTAAAATAAAAATTAAAAAAAAAAGTTGGAAGGATCAGAACTGGAGGGTGGGGGCGCTGGCGGGGGGCAAGTGGCCCCAGCCATGGAGTGTGGAGCCCTGCAAGGCTGACAGACCACTGACTAACAGCCTCGAATTCTTCATTCAAGTCAAGTAGGACGCATCAGTCAGACTGAGTTTGTGACCGCCTGTCTTTCACAGGCCACAGTCAAGATGGAGGAATATCATGATCTTCTGAAGAGTACTGAGGCTTGGATAGAAAATACCAGTCATTTGCTGGCTAACCCTGCCAACTATGACTCTTCAAAGGCACTGAGTCTCCATGCTAGCACCCTTCAGGTAAGTGTTCTTTCCATGCTTCCTGGGTGTCACAGAATCTGCATAATGATCAGTGGCTTAGCTAACCATCATGGTGCTTCCCCCACCTTTTTTTTTTTTTTTTTTTTCCTGAAAAACCACCATATCTTCAACTGTGCTAAATGGCAGAAGGATGCTTGGAAGGGTGCCAGACTGTAGACAGGGATTTTGGAGACCAGGATCTTGTTCTTTCTGTCCTGGTATCTACTATGTCAGTGGTGGTAGATACCAGCCTTTTTGGCACCAGGGACTGGTTTCATGGAAGACAGTTTTTCCACAGACCCGGGAGGGGGTTGGCAGGGGATGGCTTTATAGCCTGTGACCAGATGCAGCTTCATCGTCACTTGCTACTCACTGATAGGGTTTTGATATGAGTTTGCAAGCAGTTGGTTTATCATGGTCTCTGTGCAGTCAAACCTCTCTGCGAATGATAATCTGTACTTGCAGCCGCTCCCAGGGCCAGCATCACCGCCTCAGATTCTCCTCAGATCATCAGGCACTAGATTCTTGTAAAGAGCACACAACCAAGATCCCTCCCATGCGCAGTTCACAGCAGGGTTTGCGCTCCTATGAGAACCTTACGCCACAGCTGATCTGACAGGAAGCAGAGCTCAGGCCTTAATGTGAGCCATGGGGAGCAGCTGTAAATACCGACAAAGCTTTGCCCACTCTCCCACTGCTCACCTCCTAGTGTGCAGCCTGGTTCCTAACAGGTTGGGGACCCCTGTATTACCTGACTCTTGGGGTAATTTACTGTATCCTCCATGGGCCTCGGTTTCCCCCATCAATGAAGTAGGAATGTTGCACCGAATGATGATGGTTTCGGTAGGCAGAATTCTAAGATGACTCCCACTGTTTTTGTCCCCGGATGTACGTGCCTGTGTAATCCCCTCCCCTGGAGTGTGGGCGGGAATGTGAGTATGTGGTGAGACAGCCTCTCCATTGATTAGGTTTCATCACTGTACTGCTAAGGTAATAGGGTGATCGTTCCCGTGAATATGGGATCAGTCATGGTTGTGTAGTTATAAGACTTCCTGGAAGCAGACTGGAGAGAGATTCTCCTGCTGGTGTGAAGAAGTAAGCTGCCATATGATGAGAGGGCAGTGGGGCTAGGACCCCAGGGTGTCCTCTAGAAGCTGAGAGTGACCCCCTGTCGATAGTCAGCAGGAAAACTGGCATCTCAGTCCTACCACTGAGTTCTGCTCATCCTGAATGAGCTCGGGAGAGAAACCCATGCTCCAGATGGCGCCTCGATTGCAGCCATGTAGTGCCCTGAGCAGAAGACTCATCTCATCTGTTCCTGGACTCTTGAGCCATGGAACCTATGAGAATAATACCTTTCTGTTTATTTTAAGCTGCTAAGTGTGGTAATTAGTTGCACAGCATTAAAGGAAAACTAATCCATGGGTCCTTCCCATTCTACCATGCCATAATTCCAAACTTCCTGTACTCCCAGGCACTCTGCAGTGGGCTGTGCCTCCATGCTAGCTTGCAAAGACAAATGAAAGCATTTTCTTACTCAGGGCCATGACTGCCAGAGATCTTCCAGGTGCCAACTGCTGGCTTAAGTTTTATAATGAAGGCATATTTCACCTCTTACATTATTTAGCCACCAGTAAGAATCTCGTAGGAAAAGGTTTATTCTGTAACACTTTTTAGAGTAATCAGACCTCAAGGTTGATCCAGCTCCTTTTTCTGTCCTCAGACTAGCACAGTGTGTTCCTAAGTGAACAACTGACTTCACACCTCCCGATTTTTGAGATGTGCGGGCATAAAGGCGTTACGTTTTTACCCATCTGTTTCTTTTCTTCCCCTAACCTGTGATTTCTGTCCCCACCTCTTGGGTTGACTTTCCACATCCCCCTTTATTTTAAATCACCTTTAATTTTCATCATTTTAAGGAGTTTGCAAAGACAGAAGAGAGAAATAATGCCTTTTCCCTCAAATGCTTATTATAAGATTTTTTAAAAAACGCTATATAAGAGTGAACTCAGGCAAAAACAGTTGGACTTTGCTACCTACTGACACAAAGGTAGAAGCGTGAAAGTGTCTCTCACTTGCTGGCCTTCATGAGCTAGAGCTGAGTAGAACTCTTCAAGGGGAGGTATAGGCTGATTGCCCACAGACTGTGTCATAATAAATCCCCCAATGGAAAGTAAGTCTCAAATAACTGTTCATATGTGAATACCCCATTTTATCTTTATTTTGTAAAATAGTCATCTTACTTTTAGGATACCCTTTTGCATTTTTCTGGCACTACCAGGAGTGATTTTTAAAGTGACTTTTAAAGGTATCAAAATTCTTGACTAAGTTTTAAAACTCTGTTTTAATTGCATTATAACCTTCTATCTGGATAGTATTTGTTAAAACAGGTTTTTATAACTTAAAGATGCTGTTTATAACCAAAAATTGCTATTGTAATTAAGAATCATGGAAACAGAAATTTCATTGTAAGGTAGGAAAACAGCTTATTTTTTGATCAGCTACATTGTGGTATAATTTGCATACAGTACAGCTAAACGAAGTTTTTAGCTGGGTTTCGATAACAGCACCCAGCTGTGTAACCACCAGCACTGCCGATGCGGAGAACCTTCTCATCACCCCCGAGTTTCCTCCCGCTCCTTTGCAGTCAGTCCCCCTTCCCCATCTTCAGCCCTAGTAAGCACGTACTCCTTGCTTTCTGTTAATACAGTTTGGCCTTTTGTACAATATTCTACAAATGGAATCATAGTATGTAGTCTTTGGTACCTGACTTCTTTTACCTAGCATCATGTTTTTGAGATTCATCTAGGTTGTTAGGTTTATAGGCAGTTTATTCTTTTGATTGCTGAATAGTATTCCATTAATGTAAATGTGTAATATGTTTAGCCCTTCACCAGTTAATGGACATTTGGGTTGCTCAAGTTTTGGTTTACGTATCTATTGTTGTGTAACTAACACGTTACTCTATAAGTTAGCAGCTTAAAACAACAAACATTTGTTACCTAACAGTCGATGTGGGTCTGGAATCCAGGCAGGGCTTAGCCGAATGCCTCTGGCTCAGGGCCTCTCATGGGAATGCTGTCAAGGTGTCAGCCAAGGCTGTGGTCTGCTCTGAAGGCTCACTTTGGGTGAGGGAGGTGGCAGGACGCACATCCAAGCTCATTCACAGGGTTGTTGGCAGGCCTCAGAGGAGCCACCTGCATACACGAGGCTGCCTCATGGAGTAACAGCTGGTTTCTCTCTCTATAAACAATCTTAAAGAGAGTGAGAGAGCTCCTAAGACAAACAGACTTTGATAATCTAACCTTGGAAATTACACCACATTGCTTCTGCCATATTTTATTAGAGGTCAATCAGTAAGCCCCAATTCAAATCCCAGAGGGAAGGACTACAGGTTAGCTGTTCCTGGTCCTGTTAACGACGGCAGAGGAGCGGGATTATGTGGTTCAAAATGGGTGCTGCAAGCCCACCAGAATCGGTAGACACTCTGGCCCTGGCTGGGTGGTTCCCTTACACCAAAGGGTTGCTGGTTCAATTCCCAGGCAAGGCACGTATCTAGGTTTCAGGTTTAATGCCCAGCCGGGGCACATATGGGGTGCAACTGGTCAATGTTTCTGTCTCACATCTGATGTTCCTCTCTCTTTCTCTCTCATCCCCCACCCACCTCTAAAATGAATAAACATATTCTCAGATGAAGATTAAAAACAATCATTAGACACTCTGAAGTCATTCACTACCATCAACAGTAGTGTTCAGGGTTTTATTACAAAACTGGAAATAACCAGGAGTTTGATATGTTGAGACAAATGTAAATTTTCTTGGATTTAAATTTTTGTCAACTTTCAGTGTCTTAATGTTTCTTTTTTCCCCTTGTTTCTCATTATGTAGATGGCTTTGGAAGATTCGGAACAGAAGCATAATCGTTTACATTCAGTTTTCACGGCTCTGGAAGACTTGTCAGTGATTTTCGAAACAGATGATTTAGCACAGACCATACAAGAGCTAAGTTGTCGAGTAGCAGCTTTACAACAAAATATCATGGAAAGCCTTCCTCAGCTTCAGCATATGGCCGATGTAAGTTGGCACTATAAGGATGTGATTTCTTATTTTTAATTTATATATCATTTAGTAAATTAGAGTTATCCTGTGAACTAATTTTCTGAAGACGCGTTGATCTGGTACTTTTTATTTTTTCATTTATGTTCAGAGGGAAGAATCCTGGTCAGATGAGCTCAGTGTTTTCTCTTTGTCAGAGAGGAGACACTGGGGATTTAAAGGCACAGATCAGCAGGGAGGGAATTAAAACGTATGACCTCCCGAGTCTTCACCAATAGCACATACATACTTTCTGAGGGGCTGGGGCGTGCTGGCCACCAGGGTTTTTAATATTTTATTTTAGCTTGAACCATGTGTGTATTTAATTAAGGATGGAGTGCCATATCAAAGGCAGGTACAACCAGTCTTATTTACCTTTTGATCCTCAGTTACTTTCCCTGTACCACACTTACATAACTTCGGGGAATGGTGATTGTTAAATATTCTTGGTTAATGATGCCTATTCCAGAGTTTTTAAATGCTTCTACAATTTTTGATGGAAAATGTCCTAAAATATATTGTATATGTTTATATACCTTTTTCAATATAAGGTGAAGAACATAATTTCAACATAATTGAACTTTTCCTCATAGTCTGGATACATCGCTATAAAGTTACTGGCTGTACTTACTGCTTTATTTGCTGATTGCTCTGTTTTCCCTCTGTTGAATGGTCCCAACTGCTGTAATTTGAAACCCTTAGTCTTTTTCTATGCAGTTTTTTCTGTCCCCTTCATTATTAGCTGTGCCTCTATATTGCTGCAGTGTGTCTGCCTTGAGAGCTACAGTAAAGGCCCGAGGGCCCTCTCACAGTGTGAGTGGACTTTACCATGGGGGTTTTATAGCACCTGCTGCAGCATTTCACTTTAAGGTTCTTGTCCAGGCTCTAGAGGTTGATGTATAATAACCACTGCACAGATGATCTATTGTTTAAATTGGTTGAAGTTATAAAGTAACGACTTTTCAAATGGCAACAATCCATCTGCAGGAAAATCCGGTCCATTTTCCAGGTCCTTGTGTGTTCCTGTCTTTCCTGAGGGCAACTTATCATTTTAATTACAGTGGTGGGAATTTTTAAAATGTTCGACTCACTTGTATTCAAGTGTTTAAACACATTCCAAAGATAAATCTAAAGAGTTTGTAGATCATTGAGACTTTACTTAAAAATCAATTCAGATGTATACTACAGATAGTCTCCAACTTACAATGGTTTTACTTAAGATTTTTTTTTATTTTATGATGGTGAGATAGTGAAATGCATTCAGCAGAAACCATATTTCAAGCTTTGAATTTTGATCTTTTTCCAGCTAGCAACATGAGGTAAGTTACTCTCTTGTGATGCTGGACAGAAGCAATGACCACCCCTCCCATCGTTTATGATGTCCTCGGTAAACAGTCAGTACCTGAGAGTGTATTCATTGTGTTAGATGATTTTGCTCAACTCTAGGCTCATGCAGGTGTTCTGAGCATGTATAAGGCTCAGCTGTAATGTTTAGTAGGTTAGGTGTATTAAATGCATTTTGACTTAACGATATTTTTAATTTACAATGTCTTTGTCAGGATGTAACCTCATCATAAGTCAAGAAGCATCTGTACCTTTGTTCTCAGAGTATAAGTAATTGAAAAGTAGCTTTATGTCGACCTTTAACTCAATAGTGTATAAGCAGTGCTTTGTAGTGTGGTATGCTAATAATAGAATAGCATTTTTTTATGGAAAAGAATCAACAGTATCTGAGTAGCACTTGTTTACTCTTTAAGAGGTAGGTATAGAAGTGGTAAACATTTTGGTTAAATGTTAGAATAGAATGAATGGCAATAAATTGTCTTATAGATGTACACAGCTTATACTGCATGAGTTTTTTTTTTTCCTGAAACTCTAGGATGTGGTTGCTGTTGAAACTGAAGTAAAATCAATGGAGAAAAGAGTTTCAAAAATCAAAGCTATCCTATTATCTAAAGAAATATTTGATTTTTCACCTGAAGAACAACTTAAGCATGGGGAGGTAAGCCTGGATCATTATTTAAAGTGTTTTCTCAGAATGTTTATGGGATCATGTTTATTTTTAGATATGTAATAATATGATATAATAAAAAGTATTTAGCCTTCCTAGAATAATAGCACAATAAAATCAAACGAGATACGGCCCAAGCCAGGTGGCTCAGTTGGTTGGAGCGTCATCCCATCCTCCACAAGGTTGTGGGTTTGATCTGCAGCCAGGACACATCCTGGAGGCACCCCTCTCTTTCTCTCCCTCTTTCTCTGTCTCCCTTCCTCTCGCTCTAAAACTCAACAAATGTATTCTTGGGTAAGGATTAAAAAGAAGTTGAAAGAGATATGAATGGCTATTAATACCATGTTTTAAGTCATATAGTACTATTTATATAAAGATAATTTTCCTGTAAGTAATTTTTTCATTTAATTTCTTCCAGAAACTTCAAAGTTTGGAAGTTTTGCTTTCAAGTCAAATTTAGTTGTTTAATAGTCCAAGAGCTTAAGGCTCTAAGGCAGGAGAACTGAGTTCCAGGCCCAGCTAAGCTGCTTCCTGGCTCTGTGACTTGGAGCTCTCAGTTAACATTTTGTATATGCACATTGGTATTGCAGTGATTATGTTGGACTGTTATAACACGTATAGAGCCCTTAGCACTAAATAGCACACAGATGTTGTACTGCCTAGTGGTTGGGACCATTTGCTTTGGGGTCAGGCGGCCTGGGTTCTAATCGCAGCCCTGCTTTTCTCACCTTACCTTGGTCTTCTAACTGCTGTGAATCCTCTTTCCTTGCCTATGGCACGGAAGTTCTGATACCTACCTCCCAGGGTAGTTGTGAAGATTAAATGAAATGATACATGTGAATAGTAAAGTGAATAATCTCTTCTCATTAATTGATTATGTAAATCCAGGTTTCTGTGGATCAGATGCCATTAAAACCAAGTAATTATACCTTCGGGACTTATAAAACTTGATGGGACAGTTCTGTTCAATTCAATAAGCATTTTCTGAGAACCTAGGCCTGTGTGGGGTGCGGTTGCTACAAGAGTGAGATGTGCTACTTGCTGTTACCACAGCTCACTGCCTGGTGATAACACATGAAGCAAAACGACAGTTCTAGGGCGGGGAGGAGGGGAGAAGGAAGGCAAGGGTTGTCCAAGTGCATCGTTTAGTGCTGGGAGGCTACCCTTGTCCCAGACATTCATTCTTTCCTGAGAACTTTAATAACCGGATCACAAGTGATAAAATAATCTTTTTCACTCTGAGCTAAGGAAATGTTTTAAAAATCAAAACCATAGATTAGAGACTAAATTATACACTTATAATTTTGAATAATTAGATTAACAGTGGCCTTTTTTCCCCACTTATGAACCGTGCATATCTGATATAATTAAGGTCATACTTGAAAATATACATCCTATGAAGAAAACCATTGCTGAAATACTGTCTTACCAAGTGGAACTGAGTTTACCCCAGACAGGAATGAAACCTCTGCCTGTATTTCAGCGGACGAATCAGCTTCTACAAGATATAAAACTTTTGGAAAATGTGACTCATGAACAAAATGAGTTGTTAAAGGTGAGTAGTTTCTGATGACAGCCAACTTACTGGGTGAAAACATTCGGCGAAGGCTGGTTTTGTTTTCACTTTTGTTGGTCAGGTAGATCAAATTCTCATGGCAGTAAGATGCTGCCCGTGTTGGTTCTTTTTGGTCTCTTCCAGTGCTGTTCCCCAGGAAGTGGCATTTGATGCAGGGCTGTATCTTCTTGCTGAAATGGGTCTAAAGTTAGTTTTCTCCATTTTTACCCTTGTTCTGGTTACAGACCTGTCTCACTCCATTCCCCAGTTGCGGAAGACCTGCGTGGGTCCAATGTGAGGGAAGAGGCTCAAACCTGAACAGAGCATTTGCAGTCTCATGGGGCCCACAGGCTCTGACAGTATTCATTCCCATGATACTTTCTTCTTGCATCTCAGTCACTTTCCTATTCATGGTCTCATTTTGTTCTCAAGTATTTGGTACAGGAAAGTAGGCACTTTGCCATCTTATTTTTACCTATGAGGAGACTAGTGCCAGGAGGTAGACAACTTGCTAAAAGAACACTGAGTTAATTTGTGTTGAGATTCATTTGTGTACCAATCGGACAGGTATTTGAGCTTTTAGATTCCTGGTGTTGTTCTCCATATCAGGGTCTCTTTCTTCTAATGTGTGACCTCTTTCAGTCTCTCCCTGGTTTGTTTTTTTCTTTCCATTTTGTGTGATCCCTGTCTCAAGACAGCCATCATCATTAGATAGAAATTTCATTTCACTTTGGTCTGCGTTCCTAGATCAACAGCCACTCACAAGAACTCACAAGAACAGAAAGTTCCTGAAGAGCCTGAAATTCTACAGACTTTTTTCAGCTCTTGGTAGAATCCCCTTCTGCCTGCGTTTCCTGATTAGATGGGTCAGGGTAGGAGGAAAGGTTTGTTTTCTTTTTCTCAACTACCACCTGATTGTAGAAAGAAAACTATTTCTTCCTCTTAAATTTTATTCACATTTTGGTGGCCACTGTGTTCTCCTAAGATTTGAGGACACTGTAGTCTCTGGTTTGAGTCTTAATCCTATTGCCTCCCTGGTTTGGCTACTGATCTGATGTCATTTCCTAGCACCCACAGGGAGAAAAAATAGCTGGTACTCAACATACTATTTTTGAATAATGTGAAGAGAAGAAAAAAGAAAGATATAAAATTTGATCTATTATTTTTAATCTTTTTGTGCTTCTTGGTCTCCTGTCAGGAAAAGAACAGTCCTAACTATGCTCAAAAGTGACTTCTTCACAAGAAGAAGAGGAGGGGGAAATAGAAGACAAAATTTATTTTGTGCCAAATTAGGTATCAAACTGTGCCACTAAAATTTTCCATCTTACTATGTTGGTGGATATCAGATGCCATCTCATGTAATTCAGAGCTAAGTAAGCCAGTGGTAATGAAAAGCATTAGAATACGGTACATTTATTTTAATTCCTACTTTAGATATTAGAAGTGCCCTCATTGTGGAAAACAAGACAAATTACTTTTGTCAAATTACTTTTGGGGCAAGTCATGGGATGTTGCTCTTTATAGAGACTGGGGTGTGCAACGAACATAGTTATTCATTTCCAGCCTGCAGCTAAAAGTATGGTTAAATATTAAACAAAATGCATGGAAGAATTCTGTGTTGGTCAGGAGCTTTGTAGTTTAAAAGACATTTTGCTTCATGGTGAACCATAGCAAGGAAATAGCTAGACTTGCTTTTGGAATTCATTTCTTTATTTCATCATACTTTGATCATGTCATTTAGTCCACAGAGAGCTTTGAACTCTACTGCTCGCTTAACATGAGACTCCAGGTATTGTTCTGGTTAGTTTTGCTTTATTCTGCCCACTCAGACTGCTCTTGAACCTTCAACCTTTTACTCATAAATGTACATTACTGATCCAGTGGATACCAGGTGAGGATGTGACTGGAACAGGAAAATTTGTTATATCTCAAATTACATGCTTCTTCCACTCTGATTCAGTAATGGCAACTTTCTATGTGGAAAGCCACACATGGAAAATGTATTTAAATGACATATGTGCCCTGACCAGTGTGGCTCAGTTGGTAAGAGTGTTGCCCTATAACTGAAGGGTCGTGAGTTCGATTCCCAGTCAGAATACGTACCTAGGTTGTAGGTCTAATGTCAGGTCCGAGTGCGTACAGGAGGCAGCCAATTGATGTTTCTCTCTCACATCGATGTTTCTCTCTGTCTTCATTCCTCTATCCCTTCCTCTCTCTAAAAGCAATGGGAAAAAAAATGTCCTCAGATGACGTATATAACATATCAGTAATTCTATAAAACTTAGCAACTTTACATTAACCTGCCATTAAATACTTCCAGAATAAGCCCACTGGACTGAAAATATGTAAGAGCAAGCGTGTGTCTGTATAGACCTCCACTTCAGGCACTGCCCAGGCGCCCAGGCATCCAGTGGGGCAAGCAGGTCGGGTGTAGCTTTGCAGATGTTGGCCTTGACATTAGGCTACCATTTCCTACAGAAATCTGTATGGGTGCATATTTGCTGTAATTGACTGGATCTTGTGATGGGGCTAGGCACTGGAAGTAGCCTATTGACCTAGTCCTTAGATATGACAAAAATTCTTCTTTTGGGGTTATTTTTTAGATAGCCATAAAACAAACTAATGAATACGATGTGGAAATAGAAAATCTGAAGCAGATCTTAAGTAATTATTCAGCTGAGCTCTCCCGTGGAGATGTGTCACCGCAACAAGCTGCCCATGGGCCACGAGTGCAGGTACGTTGCTTCCATTCATTCTGCAACCCAGCAGTTCGCTCAGCAGTCATGTGCTACGTAAGCTGTTGGTGTCTAGACGCCTTTGTGACGGTGTAGTCTGTTTCCTACGCTTCTCTTCCAATTGAAAGTGTTTCACATGTGTATTCACTTTCCATTCCTATTTCACAAAATAGGTGAAAATAATTATAATGGAAGCCCTTCAATGTCCTTATCCTCAGATTGTTGCACACTGGTGAGAATTTGCTCTGGTACCAAAAAAAGCTGATGTAACACAGGATCTTTGGACAACATGGCTTTCTGGCTGGCTTTCTGGGAGAGGGGTCATGCAGTGGGGGCCGGCCTTCAGAGGTAAACACCGTGGGCACTGCTATAATGAAGTTCCGTACACTAAGAGTTCCATATACTAAGTAGTATTTCCATATGAAACATAATTAACAGTGTCAGGTGGACCTAGTTATAGAGGTTTGCATGTTAACCCTCTACTGCTAGGGTTTCATTCAGTTTTTGTTTTTGAATCAGAACTTCTATAAAAACTAAAAAAAATACAACCCTGATTATAGGGCAAGGATTGTAGAGAGCTGCTTTTTTCCTTCCTATCACATTCATGCAGGCAGGTGATTGCTGTTGTATTCAAAGCCAGGTTATACTACCAGCTCACTGTGAACCTAGGGCAAGTCACTTAACCTCAAGGGTGAAGTACAAAGGGACTCAAGGTGACACAGCGGTTAAGTAATGGGCTAGAAAGCAGACTCAATAGTAAAGACTTGGCATTGTGAAAATGTCAAATATCCCTTTACATGAAAAGTTTGAGGACTCCCCAAAGAGCTTTAATTTATGAGTTATATCTACCAATATAGAAATTAAAACTCAGAAATGTAAAACTACTTGTTTAGTTTTTTAAAAATAACAATCATAAATCCCTTGCATGTTAATAGAAAAAACAGAGTTTTATGGAAGAAATTATATTTCCCGAAAGGAACATGTAGTAAGAAGAGTGACACTGTTTTACATTTTTGCAAATCTCTGTATAATGTTCAGCTTGCCAGGATGACAGCCAGATTCTCGTCTGCTTCTGCGTTTGATCTGCTGAGCTGTGTAGTTTTGTTTCAAGTATATTAAACAACCCAACCTCTCAAGACATGTACACAGAAAAGGGAATATTTAAACGACCCTTCTGAATGATTGTAGATATTCTTTGAAACTACATGAAACTCCAGTAGGTGGAAGTTACTCACAAGTTTGGAATCTGAAGCCATGTCAGGGAACTTTATGAAAAGTCTTGCATGAAAACCCACTGGTCTGCCCTGTATAGGGTGGGGCAACAATAGGTTTACAGTTGTGAGTACACGAAACCCAGAGTTTACTCTTATATTATTGTTTATTAACTGTTTTACTATTTTCCATACAAACAACTATGAACATACTTTTGCGTAACCTTGTATTTTGAGTGGATCTTTTCACCCCATGTGATTTTATGACATCATGCTTGATCCTTTGGAAAATATTGTTTCACTAGTTACACAGCCTATCCAAATGTTGACACATTTCAGTAATTGATATTAAAGCTTTTATATTATTGATATCTATCTCTTTAGGATAATCTTGTTTTATTTACATATGTAAGTATAGTTGACCAACTTTTTTTTCCAAGTAAAAATAGTGTTCTATTAAAAAAACTGGCAGTTCAAGTAGAAGTTCAAATAATTACACAAGTGCTTTTCCTTAACCCTTATACTTTGGTATGTGGCAGAAGTGCTTTAAGCATACTTTTCACTTTGTCATATAGAATATTAAAAATTCATGTTCTTTATCGAGGATATTCTTAAGTGAAACTGGCCTTTTATATTGGGTTGTTGAAAAAGTTTTTTTTTTTTTTTCTCCTTAAGATGGTTCTAGTAGCACTTAGTTGTCTTTAACTTCATTCAGGACAATTTTGTTAGATTAAATTGTGACAGCTGTCATATCAGCATGCATTTAAAAAAATCAAAATTGGTGAATATTTGTATAGCCATTTTAATATTGAAGATGGAAGAAAATATGCAACATTTTTTGGCATATTATGCTTTATTATTTCAAGAAAGTTAAAAACACAACTGAAACTCAAAGATTTGTGCAGTGTATAGAGAAGGTGCAGTGACTGATTGAACATGTCAAAAGTAGTTTGCGAAGTTTTGTGCTAGAGATTTCTCACTGGATGATGCTCCATGGTCAGGTAGACCAGTTGAAATTGATAGTGATCAGATCAAGACATTAACTGAGAATGATCAACTCTATACCATGCAGGAGATAGCTGGCATACTCAAAATACCCAAATCAATAAAGTTATTAGTGAAAATGAAAAAAATATATTTTATTTTATGGAAAAAAAACTAAATGGACTTGTTGGCCAACATACAGCATCTGGCAGAAGTAAGGCCTGCTTATGTGTGGTTGGTAGGGTAATCATGTGGGTGTGATAATTTATAGTTTGAATTTGAACATTCCACCTAAAATGCCATATGGTGTGCTTGAGTGTGATAGAGTCATGTTACAGAATTACATGCTTATGATTTTATAATAAAAGATTTTATAATTAAAAGGGTGCAATTTGTGCCAGGCCCTGTATAGTGAAGAATCTAATAACTACTAAAATAGCTGTTGTCCCTGCCCGATTCATATAAGATGCCAGTAGTTTTATCCACCATTGCTTTTGCAATGAAAAATAACATAGTAAAGAATGTCAGCACAGTGAAAAAAGTCAAATAACATTTTAGTATTATTATAAAAATTACCTTGACTCCACAGAGTGTAGCCCACGGGGGCTGGTGGACACCACATTGAGAGTGGACGCCACGTTGAGAGTGGCCGCTCAGTGCCCCCCTGTGCCGTGGCTGTGGTGGCTCTGCAGACTGCTCTGTGTCTCTAAGTGTCATTCTAATGGCTGTAGTGGTAATGTTCATTGGTCATTGGTAGACACTATTCCTATGAAGTTTAGTGTTCTTTCAGATTTAATTCAATTCTCATTTCACAAAGGGGTCACCAGAAGCTGAACTTCAGCCAGAACGAGGGGACTGGTGTTGGAAGGTGTGCAGCTGCTGCAGAGCCGTGGGGCTGGCGGTCAGGACGTCTGGTCTGCGCTCTGTCACTAGCTAGCTGCGGCTCTGGGCAAAATCACCTTCTGTTTCTGGACTTCAGAACGCTCACCTATGGGTGTAGACATCTGTAAAATAATTAACGATTCCATGAGAATCTGTAGGATGGATGGAAGGATCAGAAGAATGAAGGAAGGAATGAACAAGTAGGGGTTACGGAATACGTAAGGAACAGAATTCGCATGACATGGAGGTTTGCCACGAAGGAGCATGTTGTCTTCTGACGTGGCCCTCAATGCAGAGTTAAAGCAGAGGTGGAAGGATGCCTCTCAGGGTGCTAGAGAGGAGGGTGTCAGACTAGATGACACCTGCTCTTTCTTCCAGATATATAATTCTGTAATCCTCGCAGGCCGACAGTGGGCATCTACAGTTCTACCATGTATAGGAAAAATATTCTCACACATCCATCATACAAAGTTTTAAAGTAACATTATGAAGCTTGGACTCATCTGTCTATCATTTCCATAGTAAGTTACACTTCACAGTACCTTTGTTTTTTATTCCCATTTGGTAGGAAGCTTTTGCTATGAGAAAAAGTAAATGAATTCCTTAATACTAAAGAAGGTTTCAAAGCAATAAGAAAAATGTGAGATTTCTAACTTTGTATTCTCTCAGTGGTTTCCAAATGTTAGTCTGCTCCTGAATCCCTTGGGACACTTGTTAAAGTGCAGATTCCTGGGCCCATGGGTTCTGGCTAGTCAGTCCCATGGCCACTGGTCAGTGGCTCCCAACCTTGGGCACACATTACAGTCACCCGTGGAGCTTGTTACAAATTTCTGAACCTCAGCTTGACAGTCTCAGAGACTGACCGACAAGACCTAAGATGAGGCTAAGACATTCCAATAGGGAGCTTGTGGACCCTCCCCAGGACTGGAAAATGCAGCCAGGACACAGAACTGTACTGTACCAGGGAGTGTAGCTCCTGGCTCTGCACACCAACAGCCCATGAAACTCTTCATCCCTTGTACCCATGGAAGCAGGCCCTGCGTGCGTGCCAAGGTCTCAGACATCCTAAAGCAATGCAAACACTCTTTCTGCACAGGGAGAAATTGAAGATATTGAAAAACAGATTATAAGTTTGAACCAGACAAAGGAAGACCTGTTGGTGAACTTAAAGGCTGCTGTACTAAACCTTCACCGGCATTTACAGCAAGAGCAGCAAGAATTAGACAAAGAAAAGGAAATACTGTCAGCGGAAGCATCAGAAGAGGATGGAGTGTCCGAGAGGGATGTTTCTGAGCAGAAGGTGAGTGTGATTTTCGTGAATGCTGGTCCCACATTCCATGAGCTTTAAGTGGGTAGTATTTTTTCACCAGTGGCATTTATGTCTATAGCCCATAGTAAAGGAACTTTAAAAAGTGGAAATACTCTACCTGAGATTGTCCACTAGCGAGTATAAATCTTCAGGGTGTGTCTGTTCTGGACTCAACAGAATTCTAATGTGTGATTTACTTAAGGAGGTGCTTATGAAATTCCACAGGCAGGTGAGTGGGAGCTACCCTTTGAAAAAATCTCCTGACTAAAAGAGCCCTTTACAGACTCTAAGGTGAGCCCAGCACCTCTCTAAGCCCACTCTGAGTCCACATCAGTGAATCTTACTTTTAATTGTTTAATAAGGAGCCAGAGGACAGGACAAATGAAAAGGATGTAAGATTTGTCCGATGAGCTGAAGTTGCCAGTCCCAGGGGGCTGCTTGTGTAGGTGGACATCTTTGATAAAGTAGATTAAAAAAAAAAATTAGCTACATAAAGATGCAGCCCGACGGGGATCCCGGTGATGTTGAATGGCAGCTTGGCTGCAGGCGTCTTTGTGCTGTGCCTTTCAGTTGAGCAGAAGAGGCTCCCTGTTGTTCCTGCCAGCAGTTGAGGAAGAGGCAGAAGAGAGCTCCCTGAAGAGTGAAGTAAGGAAAATGAGTTTCTCAGTAAATGGTGTTAGAATTGAAATCTCCTGAAAGAAGAGTAATGAATGGGAAGATCTTAAAATGGATGAAGGCATAAGATTTTTAAAACTAATGCCTGTATTTTATAAGCAGGATTGAAGTAGTTCTCTTAGGTTATTAGCGTTGTTTAAGTGCATCTAGACCTGCTTCCCGCCAGCGTGGGGTAAATGGAATTCAGACACTCTAGTTGGCGTAAGGGAGAAGATGAAGTTCTTTGCTGTATCCTCACTTCTGAGTACTTCCTCTGAAGTTTTGAGAATGTGTTGTTTGGTTGGCATGCCTGCTATGCTTTTTAGAACTTTATTTTTTCATATTTAAATTACTTTTTTAGTCTAAAACAGCATTACCAAGGGCATGAAGAGATGTGTTAGCAACTAATACTAATCCTTACAATTTCATTAGAACTGGTTAAATGAGACATTTAGTTGTCTTTCCTGATACCAGTTTCCATTTCATGCTTTAAAAACTGAAGTTATAATGGCTCTTGTGCCAAAAGGAAGAAAATTACAGCAATTCATAGTTTTTGTCTCACATGTAACCACCAGACTTTTTTTTTCTGCTCATTTTATAGCTGGTTAAATAGCTCCATTGTCAGACAGAATGACCTGTTGTCCTATTGTGTATCACTAGGACATGGTGCAGCTGAGTACAGACAACTTCGTAATCTAGTTATACCCCTGCTCTGCAGAGAGAGTTGTGAGAATGATGGGGGTGCCAGGGGCCAAGAAAAGCGTGCACATCAGTATGATTCTAATTTGAGACCTGTGTTTGCCTCTGAGCTGATCCATTTATAACATTCACTGTTTATGTTTGACAACAGCAGCCAAAATACGTGTTCAGGAGGCTGTTGTGTTAATATTAGCATTTAAGTTTACATTTACCAAAGCAGATTAAATTCCTAAGGCAGTTTTAAAGATCCCCTTTGTGTGATGTGACCTGACTCCCAACTTTTAAGAACAAGGTTTAGGTTTCAGGAAGAGCAGCCCCATTTGGAGACCCATGATTTAGTTAGCCAGAGAAACAGGTGAAAAATAGGGGGCAGAGGTGGGATTAGGGCTACAGTTATACTGCCTGGGAAGCTCTGTTTTGTATAAAAGGGGGGAATAGGATGCTGGTTATGATGGCAGGAAATCACTTCCCTCTGTTGATCGATCCATTACTGTGTTAGAACGGAGACAAGAAAGCAAAGCCCTCTTCCGGGTCTTGGTCTTCCCTCTGGAAGCAGGACAGGGACATGGAGGAAGATGGAGCATCCTCATCCTCTGGAACGATCATTCAGGTAATACTGGGTGTGACACATTCATGGGGGTGTGTCGGGATGATAACGGTTAGTAAATCAAAGAAAGGGATTTCTTGTTTGAAAGAATGCTGCAGCCTTCTTGGGCTGGAAATTCTGAACGTTTCTCACCATTACCTGTGCACAAATGCAAAGGCAGCCAAGTGTTCACTTATCGTTTGCATTTCTGTTCTTCACTCACTGATAACAGGAGAGTATTTGTCCGAGGAAAGCTCAATACGTGACAGTCCAAACTGACAAAACAGATAACTCAAAAGAGCACCTACAAAGTTCACCGTAGGGTTCAGAGCAGTTAACACCTCTCTTTTGGAAGTAGTTGGGGGAGGGGGTCTCCCCATAATCCTTTTTTTTTTTAGCAAAGTAGTATATAACTAATATGGTAATAGGCAGTGTATAAATGATAAGATAAATGAATGAAATAAGTCTTTTTGCTTCTGATGACCTTGTAAATCCTCTCCCGTCTCTCAGAACAGTGGGTAAATGCCCTCACTTTATATTTTAGAAAATCATGAGCTGATGTGAACACGATGTGTTTTCCCATGCTCCTAAAACCTGTCTTCATTATCATGATCCACGCATGCCCCTCCCCACTCCTGCCTCCTGCCCAGGGCTGACCCCTCCCCCAGTTCCAGCCAGTCCTTTCATCTCATTGACTGCGGGCTCTGCTTGTTCCTGCACCTCCAGTCTCTGCCTTTTGCCAGGTTCCTTCCCTCTCTAGTTCAGAAGGACTCAGTTTTCTCCTCCCTAACAAGTCCCTTCCCTTGTGGCCCCACTCCCCGCACAAACTGAGTGTCCCAGAGCCCGACTCTCAGAAACCACTGTGCACCCCGCGATGCCCTGCTCTCTACCTCGGCCTATAGACTCCCTGCCCGTCCACAAAGGCCCATCTCCACTTCCACCTCCAAGACACTTCCTGACTCTCCCTTTGTTTTCCGGTAGCATTCTGAACCTCAGTTATGACTTACCACAGTTTTATGTACGCACTTGACACAATTTCATGAATGGCAAGAACTGCGCTTCTACATGTTCATGTCTTGCACTGTGCTCGGTATGAGACTTTAGTGCATTGAATTTCCTGATCTTGCTTCCCATGTCAGTTACTGTGCTTCCTCTCATTTATGGTTAGATGTCTTCACCAGGTGCTCCTTGCCCTTGGCCCCTTTTGTAATCAAGTTTTTACCCCTAGCTACATTTAGGCTGGCATTGACTTCTGGAAGATCAGTTAATGCCTTTTTATTAGTCCTAAATTTTGATCTCTCCAGCATTAGACACTTTTAACTACCTCTCTCTTCTTGAAATACAGTGTTCCTCTGACTTTCCTAATTCTGCACTTTCTGGTCCCACCTACCTGCAACCCCTCCCCCATCTCCCCTTGCCCCGTCCCTGTGCTGATAGGTGTTCCCCTAAAGTTCCAGCCTTATCCTTCTCTGTTTGATAGCAGTCTCCTCTCCCCCCACAGGTGTGGTATTCACCTCTGTGCCACTTATTCCCAAATGAAATCTCTAGTTTTGACTTTTCCCTTGAATCTGTTCTGTGTTTCTACCTTCCTAATAGATTTCTCTTTTTGGATGTATTTTCTTCATCTCAAAACTATTTTCACCAATTTTCCTTCAAGCTTGCTCTTCCCCCTAATTTTTCAATGTTTATTAATGGCACCACTGTTTTCTGAGTCTAAGACAAGCTTCAGAGTCATCTTAGATACCTCATTTCTCTTGCCTTTCTTATCCAGTCTGTGGTCGTATAATGTTTACTCAGTCTTTACTACCTTCTTCTCCCATTATTTTTGCCATTAATGTATTGCAGGCCATTATTACTTCTTCTGTAGACCTTTTGGAGTAACCTTCTCATTGGGTTACAGCCTCTAGTCGTTTCCCTAATGTATCTTATACAATGCTGATGGCTGTTCATGAAGCCTTTAACAATCCACAGTTTTTCTTGGACTCCGATTGTCTGCTGAACAGAATGCAAACTTCGGAGCCTGGCATTCCAGACTTTTCACGATCCCAACCTACCTGTCCAATTTCCTCTGCAGTTAAAAGTTAAACCAGCCTAGTTCGATCAAGTTTTACCTTTAGTTCTTGATGTATACCTTTCTAATAGCAGTTACTCTTTTTACTACAAGGAATCGAAAAGTAACATTTTGTTAGGAACTGCTGGGTGCTTTATACTGTATGTTATTTTTTAATAATCACAAGCATGAGTGAGGTAGATTATATCCCCACTGTCAAGATGAAGTAAATGAGACTCGGTATCCAGGTGAGCTTGTCCAAGATCATGCATCTTATAAGTAGAGAAATCAAGGTTGGTTGATGACAATATCCATACTTTCCCACCACACTGTGGTAATTATTTGCATACTTGACATTTTCCCATTTTTTTAACCTTGGTTAACCTACTTAGTAGAAGTGTTGGATCAAAGTATGAAAGCAGCCGTGGAAAATGTGGACTTACTATCAAGCTGCCCTCTAGAAAGACTGTGTTGCTTTTATTCCTACCCAGAGTGCACAGAAGTGCCGCTTTCCTGTCCCCAGGCTGATACCGTGTGTTTTCAGTGTTAACCAGGCTTGGCCAGTAGTTTAAATTAAATTTACATTCTAGGAATGTTGAAGAATATTGCTTTAGGTGCTTGTTAGCTTTTGTGTTCTTCTTTTGTGAATTGCTTATTCATGCCATTTGACTGGTATCCTCTGGAGGGGTTGATGTTTTCCTTATTGATTTATAAGAGCAATTAATATATTAAGGATAATAACATGTTATAAGTTGGTATCCCACTCTGATCTCTTTTAACATAAATTGTAGTGGACGTTATTTTTGTCGGTAATACTAAAGTTTTTTCCCATTGTCATGCCTTAAAAGTTCTTCCCCACTCCTATTTAGAAAAAGATTCACTCACATTTTTTCAGGAATTTTTATGGTATAACTTTCTAATTAAATATCAGACTTAGAACTCATTGTTCAGACTGAGACAAGGATCTAGTTAATATTTTTCATGAAATGCCTGGGTAGTTCATCCCAAATTTAACAAATTCATCTTTTCTTCCATTAGTTGAAATGTGTCCTTTTACATATAATCTCACTTAATTTTAATTCTCATAATAATTCACTTCAATACATAATTCTCTGGATTCCTTATGTGCTCCTCATAAACTAAAGAGCTTTGGAGAATTTAAGATTTTCAAATAAAGACAAACCTGAAGAAGGTGATTTTTCCCCTAATGAATAAACTTTTTTCTAAGCGCACCTGGCTTCTCTGGACATGTTTGCAAGCAGGCGATTTGTAAAGCGAGCAGGTGCAGGAAGAGTGACTTGTGCAGCAGCAGAACAGGGCCTTTTCTGGACTCTGGTGCTTTTCTTTGCAGGAGGCAGCTGGGAAAGTAAGCACGTGTGACAGTTCCATGGCACAGATCCTTGCACCAGGCTCACTGAACACTGAGCAAGGCCCAGCGTGTTCCCTGAGCCCCAGTGGAACAGGAGAGGTAAGTCCCTGTGGGTGACCGGCCAACTGTGTCAGGTACCTGAGTGCCTGGAGGTGACAAGCTTGCTGTGTTTTGCAATACTGTGCATTTCAAGCCAAGAGTTCCTTGTGAACTTTAACATTTCTGTGTGTATTGTGAGGCTGGAGAATTGGAAGATTTGCCATCAGATGTGAGCACAACACTCACTCACCATTTGTCAGGGTGAACTAGTATCTCTGCTAGCAACTACTGTCTTCCGGAGATGTTACTAATGGAAGCAATGAAAGTGGAGAACTAATATTGATTAACTGCTCTTTACATGAGAGGCATTTAGATTTGCTATTCAATTCTCAGATTAAATTAAGGTAGAGTAATATCTACCATAAGTTTACAAATGAGGAAATCAAAATTCAGAGAGTAGAAGTTCAGCTGGTAAGTGGAGGAATAAGGAGTCAAACCCAAAATATTCCCATCGGCCTTCCTAAATCGAATATTTAGTACTGAAAGATGTGGAACCACGGTAGGTTTGGCCTCACAAAATAAAACACCCTGTCCCAGCAGCATGTCTGGCATCTGTGTAAATGCAATGAGGTATTGCACTTTAGCCAGGCAGTGTTATATTTTATAAAAGGATACGTGGTGGGGGAGGGGAGAGACATGCGTATATATTTTAGAACTGACTGTAAAATATTAAGTAGTAAATTTAAAGGGTTGGTATTTTGGCATGAAATATGCATAGCTACAGTTGGAAAATGAGTTTATATTTTAACTGGATCCTGTTACTTAGGTTAGTGATGTGTTGATGAAGAAATCAAGCAGTTATGACATTCTTTGAGAGGCTAACTTGTATACTAGAGGGTAGGCTAAATTGGGTCAAGAATGTGGACTTGTAGATTCTAGCAGGGGTATTCAACCTTTTGACGTCTATGGGCCACACAGGAAGAAGAAGAGTTGTCTTGGGCCACACATTAAATACATTGTGACACATAATCACCAACAAAAATCTCATAATGTTGCCCTGGCCGGTGTGGCTCAGTAGATTGAGTGCTGGTCGGCAAACCAAAAAGAGTCACCAGTTCAATCCCCAGTGAGGGCACTTGCCTGCGTTTCGGGCCAGGTCCCCAGTAGGAGGCATAGGGGAGCCAACCACACATCGATATTTCTCCCTTCCTCTTTCCCTTCCCCTCTCTCAAAAGTAAATTAATCTTTTTTAAAAATCTCATAATATTTTAAATAAATTTATGATCTTGTTTTGGACCACATTCATAGCCATCCTAGGCCACAAGTGGCCTGGGGGCTGCAGGTTGGACACCCCTGTTAAGGCATAATGAAATCAGGATTGAATCCCTTGTTCTACTTACTAGTTGGGTGACCATAGGCAGTTTCTATAACCCTTTTAAGCTTAAGTTTCCTCATCCATACATTGGAAATAATAATGGGCTTCTGGCGTGAAATACCAAGGTGGTCTGTGCATCATACTGAGCACAGTCGCCTGGCTCATAGTCACCCAGTGAAGGATTGGGTGTGAGTACTTTACAGTGATGCTATAGAGATGATGTGATCCTATCACAAGAAATACTTGTGATAATACTTTTTAGCCCCTCCTGGGGTTATGTTTTATAATCATAAAACATTCATTTAAATAGCCTCTGCTGTTATTTTTTTTAATTTTCACCTGAGGATATGTTTTTATTGATTTTTTTTATGGGGGGAGGGAGAGAGAGAGAAACATTGATTGGTCACCTCTCATATGCACCCCAACTGGGGGGTCGAACCCGCAAACTAGGTATGTGCCTTGACTGGGAATCAAACCCTTAACCTTTTTTTGTATGGGACGATGCTCCAAACAACTGAACCACCCAGCCAGGGCTAAATAATCTCTGCTTTTAGAACGTGTGGCTATCATTTAGCAGAGGTGCTACTGATACTGAGCAGGAGTGCTATTATGGGGAAAACTGTAGACTCTGAGACTTAAAACTCACAGAGCTATGTGACCTTGGGCATGTACCTCATGACTGGGCCTAAGCTCCTCAGAAGCAGTGTGGTGAAATAGGAGGTGTGTGAACTGACTAAACGTTAAATGCACTTGGGTTTCTTTGACTATGAATAGGGGTGGATGAACTGATTACTCACTGGCAGGTTCCCCAGGGCTCATTCAGCTGCTGAGTTCTATGGTTGCAAATAGGTATTCATTTTTGCTTCCGTCTACCTTTGTAATTTTTTTCAGGTTCAAATAACTAGCAACTAAAGCCCAGATTAGTTATCAAGCTTCCTGGTTCCTCATTAATTCAGTGAATTAGTAGGAAAGCAAAGAAACTAAATATTGTCATTTTAAAAATGTGTGTGGCATATGATGGGTACTCAAAAAATATGTTTTAATAAGGACAGTAGATGATTAATCTATTATACAGATGCACTAATTAACATTAACAGATTGCTAGGTGACAAAGAGAGGGTCCCCAAATCTTTGCCACTATGACAAAGGCAATCAACTGAACTCTAGAAACCAGATGACTAGAAATCAGTGTCTGGCAGTAAAATTACACAACTGTTGCTTTTTTAAAAATGAGGATTAAAAAAGAAATTTGAAGCGGGCCAAGCCATGTACAGAGCTGACTATATGAACCGCAGAGGAAACCAGGGAATACTTCTTTAAGAAGTGATTGTTGAAGGCCGGGAGAAGTAGCTTTAGGCAGGAAAGAGCGAACCTCTGTGAAGTGAATAGACGGTCACAGGGAACAAATGCCACCCAGAGCAGCTTTTGTCAAAGCAGCTTCCATGACACTCATCAGTGTGTGAAAACATGACAGGTATTGTCGTACCCTGCAAGTTTTTGTTACCACTTGCCAATTTTGTTTCCTTCAGTTGTACCTAAAGTCCTCTGTTTAAACCCAATTCCTCAAACATTGGAAAATGTGCATTTCAGTCAACTTCGGATATATGTTTGTCAGCAGCTCCACTTACAAGTTTGTCACTTGTCCAAAACTGTGCCTTATTAGACACTAACCTGTAGTTAGCAAAGTCATACAAAGAAAACATTATATTTCATCCTAAACATAATAAGATATATATTGATCAATAATTTTGCAAGCAAAACACAAATCCTTATTCCTAAAGGAATTTTTCTAGAAGGGTTAATATACTCTTTTAATATTCTGGAAAAGGATGTGGGAAGCAAATATAAGTCATCCTTTACCTCCAAATTGAAAATATCTATTATATAATTACTAGAATATTTTCATCTGTACTCTAGGAGAAATTTTTCTACCAGATCAATAAGCAACCTTGTTGTTTCAGGGCAAAAAAGAACACATCGTACTTTTTTATACTCTACTGTAAGCATCTGGTCCTTAACTTAATAATATTTAAATATGTAGGAGGTGAAAACTAGTTTTAGGGATTCTCACTAAAGAGTAAGATAAAAGTTCCCAGATTACCTCATTGAAGCTCATTACTTAATTCAAGGTATTTTTAATAGAGAGAAATTTAGATGAGTTCTGGCATGTATGTTAGGGCTAAAAAAAAAGCTAAAATATTTTATAATGTAATTAACTCCTTGAGAAGATGTTAAGTTAAAAGCGTGTGGTATATTTCCTTGTTTCCCAGCCGGCATGTAAAGACCTCTTTTTTGTTTGAATAGAGCACGCAGCAATGTAAGCATTGCTTAATCATGTGTCATGCAACTTTAAAAACTAGCCAGTCCACTAAAGCGTTTCAGACACACACACCCACGTGCACACCCTCTCACGACACTCACCTGTCTCCTGGGGCCCGCTGTTTAATGAGCTGGGAGCCCATTTGCGTCCTCTGAGCCCGGGAACACTGTACCTGTGTACCTGCAGATTGGCTGCTTGGAAACCTGGGGCGTCAGGTCACATGATTGTTGCTATGAGTGTGGAGGTGCAGTTTTCTTTTCTTCCTTACTTCCACATATATATGTATATGTTTATATATATTTTTTTCTTTCTTTCTCTTAACTGGGGAAATGATGCAAGTTGATAGGTGTTTGCAAGCCCAAATCTGAAAACTTTGGATTCCTGGCTTTTGATTGTTGGATTATCTTTGGATTTATCTTAGGGTGCCACACCTCCTATCAAGGCAGCCACTGTGGGCTTTTCTGTGAAGCAAGAAGCTTTTCAGACCCCGGCAGAGAAGCCTAGACCAGAGCCTGCCGAAGTCCTACATCTGTGCAAGACCCAGGTGGCCGAGCTGGAGCTGTGGCTGCACCAAGCCAACGTGGCATTTGAACCGGAAACATTAAACGCAGCCATGCAGCAGGTGGTGGAACAGCAGCTGGCAGGGTGCCAGGTAAGGCTGATGAGTCAGAGTTCAGGGCTTTGCCTCTTCACCAGTCGTTGGATCTCTTTGCCAGTTTCTCTCATAGCAACAGTGTGTTTCTTTCTGTTACTCTGACCACTGCATGGCTTTCGGCCTCTGGCCTCGACTTTCTGTTCTCAGGGTAATTATTTGAAATGATAAATGTAAAGAGTATTTGGGGACACAGTAGGAATGGGTTAGAGCTCGGAATCTTGAGTCTACATCCAGGTCTGTCACATTAACCGAATTTGAGAAAGTGAACTTGTCACCTCATTTTCTTCATAAGCAGATTATCTTTTAGGATTTTGCCGGATTAAATGAGACGAGGTGCGTAAACCAGCATCTGCTGTATAGAGGGTATAAATAGTGTTTAATAAATGCTGTTATTTTGATTCAGCACATATAATTTAATATTGAAACAAAAGCCTAAGTTCTTTGAAAGCTTATTCATCAGAAATGAAACTGAATGTCCTGATTTGCAAGATTGCAGACACAGCACAAAAGGCCTTTGCTGCCATTGTACTGTGACTACTCCTGCTGTTCCTTGCGAGGGGCAGGAATAGAAACTACCTTGCCTGTAGTCACTTTGAGTAACATCTTCAGGCTCAACCTAAAGGTGGGGAATCCCTGTGTCTGTATCCCTCCAGGGACGGGCTAGAGTGATAATTTCACAGCCGCATAATTGAGTGTCACAACAGCTGAAGCACTTCCCTCAACGGTGCTTAGACCAGCCCTGGACTGATGTCTCTGCTTGATTGGCTCATTTGTCTGCTGAAGTGATCCCCAAGGGTGAGGACAACCTCTCAGAGCTCTTACTGGCCCAGTCACAGGGAGCTTTTCTACAGCTTGCACTGGGGTGGCAGATAGCCCACCCCAGGTCCAAGATGGACACGTCTCTCCTTCTCACGTTCAGGTCTAGTGCCTGCCTAGTGGGGGACCCAGGCAGGCAAGCTGACCTCCTTCCCTGGAGTGCCAAGCACCTCTGACCCTAAAAGTGAGCTCTGAGGGGTAGACTCACTCAAATACAGTCACAGCCGCATGGCCTGATAGATGAGGCATGGGAGTCTGGAAAAGACAGTTGTACAGCACAGAACAGCACTATGCTAAACTGAACCTGTGGCTTTTCCAAAGTCGAATAGGAGCCACTTGACTCCATCCAGGATCAATCTGCCAATTGATTGTCCTGCTAACTAGGTAGACCCTCATACCAGCTCCTTGATCACCACCAAGTTCCCTGCTTCGACCGCTGGCGAGTTCAGTGAGTTGGGGACTGCGCAAGGAAAAGACACCACCACGAGGTGGCGGTAGCACACAAGGAGCTTTATTTGGGCAGGATTTTGGTGGACTGGGAAGGAGACTTTAGAGGCAAGAGATGGGGGTGGGGCCACCACCCGGAAGGGGAAAAGGACAAGGAATCTCCCGGTGGATTGGGAATCCAGAGGAGCCTTGTGTGTCTAAGTAATGTCCGAGAGGTCCGAAGGACAGCGGAGGCTGGGGTCTTCTAGAGTCCCTGAGTTTGTCTTAACCATGCTGGCAGACATGGGTCCAGTCTTGAGTTTGGCGCCAGTGGGATTTGAGCGAATGGTCTTGGCCTGCTGTGAACAATTAAACATTATAGAGACCAATATACAGGGACAACCTCTGACTCATTTACATAAGACAGTGGCACATATAATTTAATATTGAAACAGAAGTCTTTTAGTGGTCTGTAAAAATGCCAGGTTCTCAGTGGGAAAATGCGCAAAGGGCAGGTGCTGACAGATTAGTCAAAAATTATTTTTGGTAATTTGAGAAGAAATGTTCAGCCTTGATTATTTAACCATATAAATCACTACAGCTGTTGTCTGGTTCTGACATTACGTTGGCAAAAATTATATCATACTGGAAAACTGGAGGAAAAGGCCTACTAACATCTTACAGTTCTGCCTATTGGTTCAGTGTTTTGGGAGGTCAGCTGTCAGCATGTAAAACGTTCATCTTCTTTGACCTAATATTCTTTGACCATTACTTTATTTGCCTTCTGAAAATAACCCAAAAAGGAAGAAAATGTTCATGGCAGTATCAGTTACAATGGTGAAGAACTGGAAACAGCTTAAAGGTGTAACAATATTCCTTTTGTTAAGTGCATCATGGAATATCAACTTGTAATTATTAAAATTGGAAAAATGAAGCATATGTTTGTAGGCACATGAAAAAGTGTATATAAAGTAGTGAAGGGGAAAAAATGAGCACAAAATTATAGTCCACTTTGCTTACAGCCACTCTAAAATCCATGAGTACGTATTATTTAAGCTTAAAAGAATCTATACAGGATAGAAATAGTTTGTGTGGATGGAGGAGTTAATAAGGCATACTATTTGAAAATTTGTTGTAAGGCTAGTTTTTCCTTAAGTTTCTCTCGAAGAACTGAACTCGTTCTTAGTGATGCACTGAGTTTTGAGCGCAGACGATCCCACTGCTGGAGAGTGCGTCTGAATGCGCCTGTGCGCCTGTGCGCCTGCGTGCCCAGCCAGCTGGCACCCCAGGCAGGGCAAATCGATGTGTTGAGCACGAGGAATACAGTGACGGTGACTTACTGGGAAACTTCCTCCAGCTGATTTATTTTCAGAACCACGTGTAAGTGGCCAGATTTATCAATGACTTAGTGTTTTAGGTTCCAAATTATTTCCTCTGTGGTCTTCTGATATTTTGGAAGCTTATTTAGCTTGAGAAAGAAAAGGAGAAAGAGCAAGGGAGAGAGTTTTCCGAGAGCAGTGGGGCCACCCGCCACCCCAGTACAGGCTGTAGAAAATCTCCCTGTGCCAGGGCCAGTGACATGGGGTGCTCTGAGTGCAATTCTTCCTTTAAAGTACTCCTCAATACTTGCAACAGAAACAGAAAAAGGTTAGGATGGTGGAAGGAAATAATAGTTGGCACAGAATATATATCAAGCACTGGCCAAAGTACATAGATTTAACTCTAACTTGTCAAAGTGAGCCTAGGAGGCAAGTTTTGTTATTCTCCCTGTTTTGCCGACGACTAGAGGCACACTCTGCACACGCTAGTCATGCAAAGTAAGGTGCCTGAGTTTACCCAGCTGCCTACCAAGTAGCAGGGCTGGGATCCGAACCCAGGTAGTCTAGTTCTAGGGTCTGTGTTCTTAACCACTGTGCTATGCTGGATACACTCAGCTACATTTTCTAAAGTGATTGTAGAATCATTTATCTTTGAGAATGACAGATGCAATGTGTGGGGTTGGTTTGATTGCACCCCTATTGATAAGCATAGGAATTATGTGAAAGTTTTTTTGCCCCCAAGGTCTCTTCCGACCTCTGTTTCTAGGACTTCTCATAGACGTTTAGGTAGAGAAAGTGAATCTAACTTACATTGGGATATAGTACTCATTCGAGACCAAAACTATGAATAATTAAATGATTTTGTTTCCTAGGCTATGCTAACAGAGATTGAGCACAAGGTTGCCTCTCTGTTAGAGAACTGCAAAGATCAGGGTCTGGGAGATAGCGGAGCCATTCAGCACGAGGCCGAAGCACTTGCCTTGAAACTAAAAACTGTGAAGTGCAATTTGGAAAAAGTCCAGCTGATGCTTCAGGAGAAATACAATGAGGACCAGGTAAAATATGGCTATGTAGAGACATGTATGCATATATATGTTTAAGGTAGACCCATTGGGAAGGAACTCGGGTGGAGATGATGAGGCAGCTACAGACGAATTACGCTAAGTAAGAAAGCACCGCGCCTCTTCCAACTGCGAGGGATAGCTGCACTGCCTTTTGTTATTGGTTTCACTTTGGCTGCGTAATTTTCCTATTTAGGTTGTTGTTACTGATGGCGTTGGCTTCGATTGGGTTGATCTCGCTGGCAGTGAGGTCTGGTGTAAGCCTTCTTTTATAAAGAAGGGGTTTTGTGGATGCATTTTAAAGGGGTTTCGTGGATCCAACGGACTGGAAAACGAAGCCTTTGTAGATAAGATTAAAATTTGACGTCAGAAACACAAAACCTATTTCCAGGGTACTTTTGTTATTCATTTATAAATACTTACATGTACTAATCATAGTGCCATATAATTAAAGTATTCTTGTGACTTAAAAGCATTCTGTGTTTATAAATGCAAATGTATATCTTATGAATAGGTTCTTACTATACATAGGAAATACATATGTATATATTTATATATATCTCCATACTTATGAGATGGTTGCTCTTACCTGGAGGGCTTATATTCACAGAAATAAGATTAGCTGAGATACACAAGCCATATGGTTCCCCTTTCATATTAATGTATTCCTTTTTTAAAAAAATTCTACCTATATTGTAGATATAAGGGACATTTTAATTTATAAGCATAATACTATTTCTCTTTGATCTTTTTTTTTAACTCTGTTCTTATGGGAAAAAAATAGACTTCCTGGCTTTTAGTGATTGATTGGATGAAGTAAGTTGAGGAAATCGTAAGGAGGCCTCTTCAACAAATGTAGTGGTTTCTGAAGTTGTTAGGAAATCAAAACACTAAATTATAGTGTATAATTAGAGTAAATAACAAAATGCAGTTGTTTACTTCCATTATGTAGTCTCATTATTAGAATTGAAATAAAGTGGGTCATCTTTTGAAATAAGTAGCCTACCATCATAAAATTTTTTGCAGCATTCTGCCATTCTGAAGCAACCTGCGGAGCATCAAAAAGTTCTCCAACCAGATAACCTTTCTGAATTTGAATCTGTTATAATGGAAAGGCCACCATTCAGCAGACAAAAAGATTCACAGCAGCAGCAGGTAATGTGAGCCCCTAACAGTCGTAAGGGTAAAAAATAATGCATGGAATTTCCCTTGAACTGAGTCCCAAAGTGGAGTGTCTTCTCTGCGGCTGAATGGACGGTGCGGCGTTGCTGTGCGTGCAGCAGCTCTGCGTCTGAGCGTTCCCTGCAGCGTCTGCTTTGCTCTCGTGCGCCACAGCTAGGGACACTCTAACTTTGCTACTTTATTAACTTGCGTCTTGTATCAAACGAAGCATGTTATCTTCAGGTGAACTTACCTGTGTCACTGTAACACCTCTTTTTCTACATCCAAATGTGTTGGTATACTTTTGGTGATCTGCCATGTGTGATACACACACACATACACAAAGGTCTGTCCAGAAAAAGTCCAGTCATTGTTAATATAAGGAGAACAGTTTGTGCGACCCCAACATAAGCTGGCAGCCAAGGAGAGGGGACTGGAATGCACATGCGTGAACAATGACAACTTCACTATATTAGTCAGTGGGGGCGGTAGACACCATTGAGTGAGTGTGTGTACTATGTGGCTGTTACATTCAAACTGAGTGAGCAAGTAGAGCAATGAATCTGCATCAAATTTTTGTCTGTGTTAAGCTTGAACATTCTTCTGTGGAAACTATTCCAATGGCTTTCAGCCATGATGCAATGAGTGCAGTGCAAATAAAAGTGTGGCAGAAATACTTCAAAGATGGTCAAAAATCTGTTGAAAGTGATCCACATTCCGGAAGGCCTGCAACAAGCAGAACACCTGAGAATGCTGAACGTGTATGGGCTGCAATCAACAAACATCAGTGACTGACAGTGTGAGAACTAGAAGCTGATCTGGGGATTTCGAAAACTACTGTGCCTGAGATTTTGATGCAAGATCTTGGCATGAAAAATGTCATGGCAGAATTCTTTCTATGGCTTTTGCTACAAGAATGGAAGGAACATCGTGCTGCAGTTGCTAATGACTTGATTCAAACTGCTACCAACGAACCAGATTTCCTCAAAAGGTCATAACTTTGAAGGAGACTGAGGCATCATTGTCCTGTGTGTAATGTTACCTCTATCTTCTATCTTCTTCAATAAATATCTCTATTTTTCATATTACATGGCTGGATACCTTCTGGACAGACCTTGTGTGTAAACAACCCTTGTGTGAAATATTTTAAATAGAGTTTTGAAAAATAATATTAACATTATTAATATTAATATAATAACAGTTACTAATTATAATAATTGTACAATGATATAATTATATATTATCAATTATATATAATATTTACAATTATATATTCTATAATTATATGATTAATAAAATATATACTAACTATAATTATTGTAATGGTTATAATATTCTAATTATTGATGGTCAATATTAATATTAAATAACTATCAGTGTTATTAATTAATTGATATTAATAATATTAATTGTTGGTGTTTTGATTGATAATGTTAATTAGAACAAGCAAACAAAAAGAGAAATAGTAAATATGATTTAGGAAGTGGTTCAAAAACAGATTATCTCAACAGAAGAAACCCTTGGGCAGTCAATGAAAACCTTGATTGATTGGACCATTTCAATCTTATTCAATCATAGGTACTGGAGTTGAAACCAGTGGAGCAGAAGGATTTAATCAAATTCATAGAAGTTAATGCTAAGAAAATGTGGCCCGAGTATTGCCAACATGATAAAGATACAACTCAGAAATCAACTATGAGGTAAAATGTTTTTAAAGAGTTGGACATCCAGTAGTTTATTGGTTGGGAGAATTAAGAGCGTTTCTTACAAAACATTGTTTGAAGGTAATAAAATTTTTGTATGTTGATTATTCTTCGTACCTTTTGTTTTTTCTTGAAAGCAGTGAGGCATCTAGCCCTGAAAATGATGCTCCAGACTCGGGCTTGTCAAGCCAGGGCCGAAACGGGAATAAGTGGCAATATTTACATCACGAACTCTCGTCAAAAGTAATGCTGCCTCTCCCTCAGCTTGTGGAGCCTCAGGTCAGTGAGCTGCCTCTGAAAGTCCAACAAGCATTCATGAAATACACGTGTATGTTCTGCATTATGAAGCAATCTATTTTCAGGAAGCAAAGATGCCAAGTGGGTCTTTCAGTTGGCTGACCTTTTCCCACCCTCCTGGAAACAGGCCCTCCTTACGCGCCCCTGCCCCTTTGTGCTTCTTCTCTAGTGCCCAGGGGTTCCCTGAGCATAGCTTCTACTATACCGGTGCCTGTTTATTGTCTGTATTGCCCAGGATATGGTATGAGAAGAAAGACGGTGTCTGCCTGGTTCATATTTAAATGCCTGGCACAGCACTTAGAACATTATAAAATCTCAGTTACTGTATATTGAATGAATAAAGTATGGACGAAAAAGAGGTCACATGCTAAACCTGACAAGCTCAGAGGAGGCCAACATGACAGGCCTTGGAAACTCAGAGACCAAAAGTAATTATATAAGATGGTCTGAATATAAAACTTCCTAAGTAAAAAGTAGGTCACGGCAGGGAGTAGAGTCCTAGGCCTGTAGCTTCCTTGACAAAGGTCAGTCTTTACCTTCAGTGAACCTGTCTATCTCGTTTTTGCATCTAAGATAACAAACCTTTGGAATGTCAGTCCCCTTTTCCAGACCCCTCAGGCGACACCCACATACCAGAGCACTGGACCACAGAGCCCCTCATTGTTGTCTTGTTCCCCGCATACCATTTCTATGTGCTGTAAACGTTAATTTTTAACTATGCCATATCCTTTGGTGTAGAAAGAAGTATGTGACTCTCTGTTGTACTGTTTTTTCAATCTCGAAGAGTTCCCCACTTTGCTTTCTCCCTCCTCCCTAATCTACCACCAATGAATTTCATTAACCATCCCCCCTTATAGCCACTCCTTTGATTCTTACGTATAAGGTAAGCTGTAGAGCTGCCATTCTCCAGAACATTTTCTCAATCTCGTGAGGTTTTGCTTTCTGGCAATTGTCAGTTTGGCTCAAATAATCTCACAAAAATTCTCTACAGGTTTGCATGTTTCTTACATCTACAAAATGAGTGCATAATATATGTACAAAACACTTTGAAAAATGATACAGTGCTATATGAGTATCATTCATCAAAAGATGATTTGGAATCTGCAGCGTGCTAGCCCCTGTGCCAATGGTACCTGTCAGTTGCTGTTCCCAGCAGCCCACCTTAGTGTTTCTGTTACTGGCCTTATTCATCCTGTGCCAACTACCACTGGATTTCTCTCTGAATGGGAACTCATGAGCAGGATAGCATCACAGCAGTCAAGCTTCTGCCTTTGACATTGCATTCAAACCCCCCCAGGCAAAGGTTAACAAGCATTTCCCAATTCCCCAATCTCGTAGGAACTTTTCAGGGCTCTTCTATTCTGCAGAGGACCTTATTTGACCAATTATACTTGAATCAAACTCCTTCGTAGGGGTTTAGTCTTGATTTCTCCTCTTATCCTCACTCTAGTGTGTTTATCGTCTCTTTCCAAGAGTAGATACCATTTGTAGTTCTTTCCCCAAACAGAGCTACCTGTCACCCCACCCTGTGACTTTTTATGTCAGTTTCCAAGAAAGAAATTAACTCAGAATCATTCTCTCTTCTAAAGTCATGGCTCATTCTCAAAACTTATTTGGCTTTCCAGTAACAAAGTCAAGATGCAGATCTGTCCCTGGAGTGACTGTATTTTGTCTTAAGCATTGTCTATATACCAGGGGTTTCTAGTAAGTGGGAGAGAAACAGCTAACCTGGGGACATGGATAGCATTGCTACTAAATCGGAAGATTAGTGATTTTACTCTGTTTTTCAAATGATGTTTTTCCCCTTGTTTTGCCATCTAAATGGATCTTCAAGTGTTTAAAGTAAAGGCTGCCATGACTTTTCCAGCTGTCCAAAATATTTAAAATTTAATTACTTTTTTCTTATAAACCAACAAGTTAACTTGGAAGACAGCATGCTAATGCTTAAGGCTTTTTTGTTGTCTTGCATTAATACCAGCAAAATCCCAAATAATCTCTAATAGCGTTTTCTCTTTTAAAAATAGGTTGCCACAGATATGAGTAGTCTACTTCGCGTGAGTGTGCATAACTTTAGACACCCAACAACTGAAGAACTGAAAACTTATACCAGCCAACTTGAAGACCTGCGTCAGGAAGCAGATAACCTTCACACACAGGTAGCAGCCGTGCATTATGCATTTTCCTCACTGCAAAAAAGGGAGAAGTCATATTGTAAATTGTCATAATTTTCTTTACGGACAAATAATAGAACACATGATGGAATGGGTCTTAGAACTGCAAATAGAATGTTTCTTTCTTGCCAACTTTGATAAATTTAGTAGTAGTTGTCTAGAGCACCGAGTGCAAAGGCTTCTGAACCTGAGTCCAGGGTTAACAGGGATGAGGACCACGGTTGACTGGCCCTGTCTGCGTGGTGCTCTGGGATCAGAAGGGTGAGGAGGGAGAGGAGGAGGATTGGCAAGGTTTCTGACCCTGAGTAGGCTTAATGCTGAGACATGTGCTGGGTAATGGTAGGTATCCATCAGAGCAGCCAGTAGGAATCAGAGCCCACATTGGGGTGATTACTAGCTTTAGCATGTTCCAGAATCACTTGTCATTCATTGGTCAAGAATTTAAGATGATAGTGGACAAAGAAAAAGAGGTGGTTCCAACAGCTTGTGCTAACAGACCTGTGGCTCTTAAATTCTCCAAGACATAGTGGCACTCCCTTAGGGACCCCCATGGAGTTCTGCATCCAGGGGTGGCTTTCATTGTTATAATCAGCCCGTAAATGACACTCCTACCTCCCCCTTGCTTCACAGCCTGTCCCTGTCTTTTTAAAATTTGAAATGTAATCGACATATAACATTGCGTTAGTTTCAGGTGTTTGACACAATGATTCAATGTTTGTATATATTAGGAAGTGCTGACTACAATAAGACTAATGAACATCCATCGCCAAACATAGTTACATATTGTTTTCCTTGTGATGAGAACTTTCTAGATCTACTTTCTTACCTACTTTCATATATGCAATACAATATTATTAATTATAATCACCATGCTATACCGTCCTTAGCTTTAAGGTACTTTACCTCTCTTTAATCAACCCCTTCAACTTCCTTGCCTTCTTTCCCTTCTCCAGGCATACTTGATTTCTTTAACCCACTTCCTGCTACACTAAAATGTGGGAGGTGGGAGCAGGGGGCAGAGGAGTAGTATGGTTTTTCTGGGACCACACTTCCACCTACGGCCCCACTAACCAAGTTCTTCGTCGTGTGATTTACCTTTTAGTACACCATTCAGTAGTCAACTCCCTACCTGACATTGAGTTGCTTAAACTCAATGTGTTTGAAAATGACTGATTATAAAAAAAAAAAGTATAACATTATCAGCCATAACAGAAACCAGGGAAAATGTGGGCAGAGGAAGGCAAAGAATCCTAACGATTTTTTTTTTCTTTTCTCTTGACTCAGGAAAACATGACAGAAGAAACATACAAACATTTGGATAAAAAGTTATTTGAACTTTTTCTGACCCTCAGTCGGTGCCTTGGCCGTGTAGAGGAGATACTGCAGACCCCAGGGCTCTCCAGAGGGGACGTGTGTGCCCAGCAGGTGTACTTCGAGGTAAGGAACTCCCAGCAAGCCCGTGTGCTGGCCAGTTCCACAGTCAGCCCACTGTGTAAGCCGGAGCTGAAGCCGCTGAAGCTCAGAGCTCGTTCACTATCTTCCTGTCTCTCCACTTTGCAGACACTGGCTCTTGAGCTGAAAAAACTTCACTTAGCTATGAGTGACAAGAAGAATGATCTTTTGAAAGCCATGACTAGGCCTGGCAGGACCACCAGCTTGTTCCCTGAATGTTTTGATAACCTCCAAGTTTACCTGGAGCACATACAGGCTGCTGCTGCATCCAAAAGCAAGTCCCTGAAAGCTGGCCTCGACTATAACCGCAGTTACCAGGTACGGGTCTGGGTGCTCCACCTGTGTTGGCAGTGTTTTGGGTTCCTGTGTGGACCCCTAATTTCTGTTAATTTCTGTTCCTGGTGGCGTTTGTGAATAGGAATTGCTAAGGAAAGCAATGAGGTTTTCTTTCTGTGAACGTCTTTTAGTTCTGCTGCTTATGGTTGGAGACTGTTCCAAAGTCAGGACCTTTCCAAAATCTTGGGTATGCTTGCATTACTTTAGTTGAGCTAAAGTTCTGTTTCTTTCCTGTATTGCACTCAGCCACTCAATGAATGTCCTATGGAGGATTTCTAGGTAAGAGGGAGCCATGAAAGTTTTTGAGCAAAGGAATGGCAGTTTGTGTATGTTTCAGGTAGACTCACCTGGCAATTGTCTAAGGTGGCCTGGAGGAGAGACTTGAGTCAGATAGACTAGTTAGGAAGCTACTAAAATTGTCTAATGAGAAAAAAAGAAACACAACACGACTTATGAAGGAGTCTTGCCCATAAAATCCAACCTCCGTCTGATACGTACTGAAATGTATTCTGATACGTGCTATGATGTCTGGGATTCGCTTCACAATTTATCAGAGGGAAGGGAGGGTGCGTGCCGTCAAGAAAGCTCCAGAGAGCGCGGATGTGAGACAAGCAGGCCCAAGTCAGCAGTTGTTAAAGCTGGGCCATGGCAATGCAGGGATCTCTCTACTTTGATACATGTTTGAAATTTCTGATAGCACAAAAATTAGACAACTAAATTTTTTTCTTTAAAAAGGTATTGAAGGCCTACATGAAATTCTCAGTGTTTCTGGCTTTTATCTTTTTACACAGAATGAAATAAAGCGGTTATATGATCAACTTATTAAGAATAAAACATCTTTACAACAGTCTTTGAATGAAATTAGTGGCCAGAGTATTGATGAACAGCTTCAGGTAATCAAGTCAAAATAATTCAAACTGACCTAACCTTGGAATCTTGTGTTTAAGCTGTGCTTCTGAACTGCTTCCCTTTGTGAGCAAAGGTGAGGTGTCAGTAAATAAATAAAAATGAAAATATTTGTGTTGAGCTTCAGAAACATCTCTTAAGGAGTACATTGTGGAGTGTAAATCAAAACAACGAAAGACCTTTGTCACCTGTCACCTGGACAGAATTTTAAGTTTGTGCAGTGTTGGGAAGTGCACCCTCACCCTCTTAGTAGGAGTGCTGCCTGGGGACCATTTGGTTAGACTGTATCCAAATTTTCAGCATAAATGCTCTTCCATTCCAAAGCAGTTTCATTTCACTTGTTTATTCAGCAAGTATTAATCAAGGACCTGCTCTGTTCAGGCACTGCTCTCGGTGCTGGAATGCATTTATCTGAAGGAAATAAGTGCACAGAGGTAAGTGTGTATATAAATATTCAAGGATGGACCAGGCAGCACTGCTTGAATTAAAAACTAAATGGCCCACAGGTCCATTAAGAGTGGACTCTTACAAACAGTGAGCAGCTTAACAGTGGCTAACCGTGCATCTGTTAAAACGCATTGGCAAAAAACTGCCAACTGGGGATCTTTGGGGAGAGCCGGAAGTTGAGGGGGGGGGGAGTATGCCTTCCATTTTCCCCTTACTGTTTAACTTTTACATGAATATGTACACTTCTCTAACTTATTTAAAGTGTTTACCTTTGTGCCTTGTCTCTTCAGAAAGCAGATGCCTGTACAGTGGACCTGCAGAACTCTGAGAGCCGAGTAGCAAAACTTGGAGCCGAAGGGCAGAGGCTTCATTTACCTTACCCTTTACTCCAAGAGGTTTACAAATTGGAGGTATGTCTGAGCAGAAAACATTCAAGCAGTGAATAATTATGGTTTATTACAAGGAGGAAGACCTTTTCCTCCCACCATGGAGTTTAGATTTGTTCTTCATTCGGATTATCTCCATGGCTGGATGAAACTGTTTGGCACCCCTGCTCTTTCCTTTCAGGATGTGCTTGACAGCATGTGGGCCATCCTGAGAGCCAGGTACGCGGAGCTCAGCAGCCCTTTCATCTCCGAGAGCCAGCAGGATGCTTTGTCTCAAGGCTTGGAGGAACTGGTGAACATCGGAAAGGAAAAGCTTGCCCGTGACCACTTACAGCAAACCAAAAGTAAAGCTGCCTTACAGGCTCAAATACAAAATCACAAGGTAAGGCCCCTGGGCTGGATCACAGTTTTGTAGGTGAAGTTTCTCTGAGTGTGAGCAGGGAGCATCCATTTTCCTCCTTGGTTAACTCTACATCATTTATTCATTCTTTTAACAAGCATCTATTAGACTGCTTACTGTGTACCAGGAACCCTTCCAAACTCTAAGAATATGATAGTGAGTGAAAGCAGACATAGTTCCTTACAATTCTGGAGCTTTCAGTTGATTGAGAAGATATTTATCAAGGAATCATCCAGACAGATTTAAAGTCAAAATTTGGATAAATGCTTTGAGAGTATTTAATGGGGAAACTCAATTCAGGATGTCAGAAAAGGCTTCCTGAAAACTGAGATCAAAAGAAATATCTATCTAAATATATGAAGGTATATCTAGTGTAATGTAACAATAAACCCTTTAGTTTTCCATTCATTGCATTAAACAAAACCTCACAATTACCAGCAAAAGATATGCAGTGATTTAAGTGCTGATAATAAAAACTGGGTAAGACGTAGTTCCTACCTTCAAGAAGCGTAAGTAAAGGCCTTTGTGAAGTAGGCCTTCATCTAAGAAACTGGAAGGGAAATATGTTTACAGGGTGGAGGGGAAGAGGAGAAAGTAACAGCAATTGGTGGGCCCTGGACTAGCTGCTTTATAAACCTTCCATGTGTCCTTTACAAGGAATCGGAGAAGGGATTCGCACTGAGGTTCCTCCAAACAAGTAAAGAGGACAGACAGCTGGTGTAAATGGAGAAAACCTTGTGAAGGAGAGCTCTCCCTGTTAAAGGCTCTTGAACTGCATTCTGGGAGCTTTTATGTGCCAGGACTCTAAAAGATCCCATCAACAAATTCCCTTTAGTTAGCCATTTTACTGAGCAGAAGTTAAGGGTTAGGGTTTAGGAACCCCCGGCTATTGAATATGTGGGCTTCTTGGGTTAATACATCTATCCATCCAACTTATTGTCTGGAAATTAGTCAACCATATCATTATCTACCTTTTTGTAAAGTTTCTTAAACTTTAGAATGACTGATTTAGGAAGATCTCACTGGAAATTGAAATTAATTAATATTTGCTCTTTAACATGGACTGTTGCATGGCAAATGTTAGGATGATTTTTCTTTATGATTTGTTAAAATATCCTTAGTGTTTAAAGACTAAGGGTTATACAGTCAATTTTTTGCTTTCTCGTGTGTTTGACTCTGTGGGACTGTCCTGGGATTTTGGATTTAAAAAGCAACTATAGCTGTAAAAAAGTTACAGTAATGTGGTTCGTAAGGTTTTCACAATGCAGAAATAAATATTAAAACCGTCTCCACTTTACAGCTTTTTTTCCAGAAGCTTGTTGCTGATATGCTGTTAATCCAAACATACTCCAACAAAATGCTTCCTTCTTTATTGCAAAAGCAAGAGACACGTTGGGCAGAACAAGTAAAAGAGGTTAAATTACTAGAAGAAAGGTCACACCAACGTGGGATAAAGCTGCAGAGTTTGTTGCAGGTATTTGGGTTACTTCAACTTTGTGCTGAAGCTGAGAATTTCGGATTTTCAACCACCACCTCCAGGTGTCAAAAACAAACACCGAGATGTCATTAAACGGCAATAAAATGGGAGATGACCACGAGGGCCCTACTCCCTGAGTGAAACACCAGCTGAGGTTTCCTATGTGTCAGTTAGGGGTGGCACAGCATCCTTCTGCCTTCCAGGTGTGCGTAGTGCAAATAAGCAGAATTGAAAGCACGTTGAGATCTTGAATGGATCATCTGGATGGAACAGTGTCCGGTTCAGAAACCGCACTCCTGAAAGGGCGGGCCCTGATGCTCTTTGTGACACTGACGTGGGTTCATGAGCATCTTGTCCCAATTCCAAGAACAAAATTAAGCTTGCCTAAAGCTTTTTCTCAATTTTAAGATTATCCCCTTTATCTTCTTAAACACAGTGGATGTTAGCCAGTGAAGAAAATAACCAAAAAGTGAGGAAATATTCAACTTTGCAATGTGATATGATATGGTGTTATTTTACGCTACTAAGGTTTTCCAGTTAGTGTGTCAAATGGATATTTATCATAATATTTCATGGTATCAAAAATAAGACTTCATGATCCCAGTGAGTGCCCGTAACAGCCTGGAGACCCACTATTTCATTAGATAGGAGAATTAGGAAGGTGGTTATTTTTCCGGTGGATATTTAGTGTCCATAAGTCAGCTCTCTAGAGTGCTGAGACCCTAGAGGTGGGCTTCTGTAGAAATGGAGAGAGCGGGACAAGGCAAGACTGAGGCTAAGGCAGCGCTACTTCCCTGGTGAAGTGTAAGCCCAGCACCTCAGACAGGGAAATTACGCTTTAAGCACCGCAGGGTAATGTTCCATGGACTGGGGATTGGAGCAGGGTGGGAGGAAGAAGCCTCGTGGAAGCTTCTGTGGAGAGAGGCTTTAAAAGTTAGCCCTTTGCCTTTCCAACTGAGAGAGAGGCTCTCTTATGGCTCTAAAGCCTCCACGGAGGTGTATGCTGAGAATATCACTTGAACTTAATCATTTTCGCCCCTACTCAACTTGATGAGACAAACATAAAACACTAATGCCCGCTGGATTTTTAAAAACCTTCCCCACAAAGGTGGTGGAGTGACTTTCCATTAGACACTGAGCTCTTACTAGAGTGGGTTATATCTCTCAGAAACCCCTAGAATCTGTGCTTCAATTTTGTGTACCATCTTAGAGTTCATTTTTATTTTTATGATTAGTTTTTGTCATTGCCTGGAATTAATTAAGAGGGCTCCTATCGATTTTATGCTCTTGATTCTCTAGAAATGGGAAGAATTTGATGAAAACTATGCCTCTCTTGAGAAGGACCTGGAAATTCTTGTATCCACATTGCCCTCTGTGAGTTTGGTGGAAGAGACAGAGGAAAGATTAGTGGAAAGGATTTCATTTTACCAGGTATTTTGCTTCCATTGCAGCTGTCAAAGACGTGGTTGATAGCACTTCATGCGCGCGCGCGCGTGCGCTTACTAAATTGTTTGCATTCGAAGGTGAATGATTTGAATTCAGATGAAATATTGTTCTTCACACAAATCACTGTCAGACATATTTGGGAACACTAGATTTGCATGTGAGCTCAGCGTAGCCATGTGCGCCTTGGGGTCGAGGACTGTGGTCTGTGTCCCGGTTCTCACTCGTATATAGACCATGGATGACCATGCGGCTTCTACCTGTCTGAAGACGTGGGTGTCAGTGGTTGTAGAAATGAGCTCACATATGGAAAGAACTTTGTAAACCATGAGCTTCTAAACATATATTTAGTTTTATTGCTACAGCCAACCTCTGATTGGACATAATCTATGATCCAGACCATAATTCATCACCTGCCACAAATGTCATAAAAAGACTTCAAACTTTAGAACTTTTCATGTGTAACTTTTAGTACTATTCTCAAAGTCCCTGTGTCTCTGATTTCGATGCCACAGAAAAGATAAAATCTTGAAATGATTTTTGAGTGGCACTGAGAATATGACCAAGATAAAAATGAGTTTTAAACTTTCTCAGGTTTTAACTTGAGAATGTAAGTAATAAGAATCTGAATTGTTTGGCTAGAGGGAGTGGCCAAATACCAACTTGAAAACGGCAGAAGCAGGTTTGTTGCCTGAACAGACTGGATGGAAAATGAAAGCATGAAGTACTTGGCCGGGCCCTGCTCACAGGCATTGAGGCTCCTATAAGCAACATTTTCCTGAGGCTGGAACACTGTAGTTATATTCTCTAAACACCTAGAAAGCTACAGTTGATGTCTTTGCCATCTTATTTTATTGAGGCTGACCCTAAGGTAAATCTCAGTTCTCTGGGTAGCTGCTCTTTGAATGTATTGTTAGCCTAGGGATACAGAAGGCACCATCTGAACAGCTGAGAGAATGCTGTTGAAAACAGGATACCATTTTAAACCTCATTGTATTAAGAAATAATATTAGCAAAACCAATATAAACCTGATTATTTTCCCAAAAGTGACTATATCCCTTAAAATGTAACCTGAGAGTCTGTGGAAATGAAATCGTTGTTGTAAGACATTTAAATAAATTCACCAGACTGCAAAAAGCCAGGTGTCTTGTAAAGCCGTTTCACTTACTGACTTCTTAAGGTAGTCCACATTCTTGTGCATCAGGCCGGGGTTTGCATCTTGGTCAGTGGACATCTGTGGGATGTGGAATGTAGGCGTCAGATGCATGACCTTTGGAGCCCAAACAAACCTGTGTTCAAATGCTTGCTCAGAACCTCATGGGCTGAGTGACCAGTGCAGTCTGCATCCATTTATAAAATGGGGAATTTAAAACTCCTCAGAGATGCTCTGAAGATTGAGTGTCTCATATCGAAGGCTTAGAAAATTAAAGCCATTTTTCTTTTAACTAACGTTGGACATTTTATTCTGGGCTGCAGGCTGGGGCAGTGGGTGGGGGGGTCACAAGTGGGAGTGATGGGAAGGACATTGGAAATAGAATTTTTGGTGAGTTTTAAAAAGGCTTAAGTTAATTGGAAAATAGCAAAAGTTCCATTTTGATTGTAATTTATTTTTAAATATTAAATATATTTTAAATTATATTTTATTGTTATGCTATTACAGTTCTGATTTTGTCCCTTTTGCCCCCTTCTACCCAGCACCCCCAATTCCTCAGGCAGTACCCCCCACCATTGTTCATGAGTCATGCTTAGAAGTTCTTTGGCTACTCCATTTCCTATACCGTACTTTACATCCCCATGGCTGTTCTGTAACTACCTATTTGTACTTCTTAATCTCCTCACCTCTTCACCCACTCCCCCAAATTCCCCTCTCATCTGGCGACCATCGACCATCGAAACGCTCTGCATATCCATGACTCTGTCTCTGTTCTTGTTTGCTTAGTTGGTTTTTTAGATTCAGTTGTTGATAGATACGTATTTTTGCCATTTTATTGTTCATAGTTCTGATCTTTTTCTTAAATGAGTCCCTTTAACATTTCATATAATAATGTTTGGTAATGATGAACTCTTTTAGTTTTTTCTTGTCTAGGAAGCTCTTTATCTGCCCTTCCTTTCTAAATGATAGCTTTCCTGGGTAGAGACATTTTGGCTGTAGGTCCCTGCTTTTTATGACTTTGAATATTTCTTGCCAGTCCCATCTAGCCTGCAAAGTTTCTTTTGAGAAATCAGCTGAAAGTCTTATGCCCTATAGGTAACTAACTACTTTTCTCTTGCTGTTTTTGAGATTCTCTCTTTGTCTCTAACCTTTGGCATTTTAATTATAATGGGTCTTGGAGTGGGCCTCTTTGCATCTATCTTGTTTGGGACTCTGCTTCCTGGACTTGCATGTCTATTTCCTTCACCAAATTAGGGGAGTTTTCTTTCATTATTTTTTCAGACAGATTTCCAATTTCTTGCTCTTTCTCTTATCCTTCTGGCACCTCTATGATGCTATTGTTGGATTGCCTGAAGTTGTCCCAGAGGCTGCTTATGTCGTCCTCATTTTTTTGGATTCCTTTTTCTTCTTGTTGCTCTGATTGGTTGTTTCTTGCTTCCTTCTGTTTCAAATCATTGATTTGATCCTTGGCTTCATCCATTCTACTGTTGTTTCCCTATAAATCATTTATTTCGATTAGTGTATCCTTTGTATCTGACTGGATCTTTTTTATGCTGCTGAGGTTCTCACTGAGTTTCTTGAGCATCCTTATAACCAGTGTTTTGAACTCTGCATCTCATAGATTGTTTATCTCCATTTTGTTCAGCTCTTTTTCTGGAGTTTTAACCTGTTCTTTCATTTGGTCCATGTTTCTTTGTCTCCCTGTTTTGTCAGCCTCCCTGTGTTTGTTTCTATGTTAGGTAGAGCTGCTTTGACTCTGTGTCTTGGTAGTGTGGCCTAATGTGGTAGGTGTCCTATAGGGTCGTGTGGCATAGCCTCCCCTATCACTTAAGCTTGGTACTCGAGGTGCACTCTTCATGTGCACTCAGTGCACCCTCCTCTTGTAATTGAGCCTTGTTTGCTGTTGGAAGATCAATGGGAGGGAGTTACCCAGGCCAGTCAGCTGCAAAGATTGGTTGTGACCACTGACCCCCAACCTCTGCTCTTTGTGGAGGATCAACTGTACAGCGGAATGGTAGTGATGCTCTGATGTAGTATGTAGCTGTCCTCTGTGTACGCTGGCCCTGGGATTTCCCAGGTGGTGCTGGTCAAGGTCAGCCCCAGCTGTGTTTTGCCTGTGCCCACCCCACCTGAGCTATGAAGCAATCTGAGATGACTGCTACGTGTACTGGGCTTGGAGAGTCCCAGGTGAAGCCAAGTTGTAAATAAAGACTGGCTGCTACTAGTGCCAGGCCTGGGGCTCACGGAGGCCAGCTGTTGCTTGTTTGAGAGGATTTTTGAAGTTTGAAGTGTTAGCCAAGACCAATTATTCATGTGGAAAACCAGCTTGGGTGGGCGGGTAAGTTGAGTGGGGCAGAATCTCTGAGGATCTCCAAGGCTGGTCAGACAGAGTTAGCCGGGTTGATGGAGTCTAAGGTATAGCACCAGCTTGCCAGCTCTGTGGGGTAAGGTTTTAGAAAAGGGACAATGGCCTCTGCTCACCTTGATGCCAGACACTTCATTTTCTCCCTGTGTGCCATTGATGCCTTTCAAGCTGCTTCACTAGTGCTGGAGCTCAGCAGTGTGTCTGAGTAGGTGAGTCTGTTTGTGGATTCTCTAAGAGGAACTGCTTGGGGCTCCAGCAATGTCTTCCACTAACTCAGTCCCTGCTGGCTTTGCACCCAGAAGTTGTGGGGACCTCCTGGCACTAGAATCCTGGGCTGAGGGTCCTGCTGTGGGGCTGAGACTCCTCACTTCCAAGATATCCTTCCAGAATTTTTATCTACCACATGTGGATGAAGGACAAGCTTTTTCTGCGTCTTCACCTCTCCTACCAGTCTGGAGGGATGTGGTTTCTTCAATTCCGTAGTTGTCAGACTTCCATTCCTCTCAATTTCTGACAGTTGTGAGTGATGGTTGTTCTATATTTTAGTTGTAATTTTGATGTGGTTGTGCAAAGAGGCGAGCCATGTCTGCCTATGCCGCCATCTTAAAGACTAAATTTAAATAGCTGTCAGGATAAGTGTCATTAGCTGAACCCAACTGTGGAGGATAATTGCCTTAAGACAGAGTTCTCTTCAGGAGGCTATTGTGTTCTCAATTTTGAAGAATTTTATTTTTCTTTTCATGTAGTTTTATTAGTAATGTGCTGTCTGCTTTAATTTATTCTCCTGAAGTCCTCCTCCTTTCTCCCTACCAAATCTTTACATTTAGGAGACTCTGGAAATGAAATTTTTCTACTGTTTGGGTCTAAAAGCTAATCAAGAAATATTTTCTTCTTGATCCCCTTCATATCTAGGTTACAATATAAAATGCTTAAAGGGGCCATGCAGGGGGACAGAAATAAGGGGCGTGGAGTGGTCTCCAGCCGGAGCGAGGCTGTGGCTGCAGTGCAGGGAGACCAGAGCCAGCAGACTCCAACAGGAGGCTGTTCCCGCTCACTTCAGCCCGTCTTTGCCCCGTGAGAATGCAGACCCAGGTGGCTACAAATTCCAGTTTTTCCAGAGGCTCACAAAAATTCCTGATTTCTACATAAAATTTCCTGATACTCAAAATAATCTTCAGGCGACACACAACCTGTCTGCAAGCTGAAAGTGCACCATAGACTGCCAGCTTTTTTGTTTTTAGGTGGAAGAATTACCCATTAAATCTAAAGCTGTGGATTTTTGCTTTCTATTCACATATCTTAAGTCTATGCAGCTGAATCTGTGCAGTTGAAATGTATTAGTTGGAAACCCACATCAATAAACCATAAATCCCTTTTGTCCAGCCAGCCTGCAATAGTCTTCAGGGTTAGGGAAGTGGTAATGTTTCTTCAGTGGACTGTACTATGGGTTTTTTATGAAATATTTGTGAGTAGATTGGTTGGTTTCATTTCAAAATAATTCATTCTGTGACTTGACTTTTATTAGCAAATAAAAAGAAACATTGATGAGAAGCATGCCCGGCTTTACCAGACTCTGAATGAAGGCAAGCAGCTGGTGGCGTCCGTGAGCTGTCCTGAGTTAGAAGGCCAGATCACAAAACTAGAGGAGCAGTGGTTGTCCCTAAACAAAAAAATCGACCATGAACTACACAGACTACAAACGCTTCTCAAACACCTGCTCAGGTACGTTCCCTTAGAGATTGATTGGCGTCACATTTTGCTGTGGAAAAAGACCTCAGAGGGATTCTGCCATCCACTGGATTTTACATGTGGTCCCTATTCTACAGTTTCACTTTGACAGTGAGGCAATGGGTCCCTCTTTTGGGCTGCAGCAGGTCTGGAGTTGCTGATACTGGTTTGTTAGACTCAGAATATATAATCAGTTCTATGGAAGCTAGGAATTGTAAAATTATACACATTACCTTTATACTATGCTGGTGCTCTTTCCTGTCCCAAAAGTTTTGAAATTTATAAGAAATTAAATAATTTTAGCTAAGAGTAGTTTTGGGTTTTTCCTTTTCATTGAATGTATTGGGGTGACACTGGTGAACAAAATTATACAGGTTGCAGGTGCACAGTTCCACAATGCATCATCTGTACACTGTGCTGTGTGCTCACCACCCCAAGTCTCCCTCCATCACCATCTATCCCTCTGTACCCTCCTCCGCCTTCCCCACTCCCCTAACGGAATCATTTAGACAATCTTTATAGTTCTTCAGAGACTGTGTTTGCTTAGTTGGTATAACTTGAACCCCTTGAGGAAAGTAAAGAACATAATGTTTAAACCTCATTCTCATTCCTGCCTCTTACTGGGCTGTCTTAACCTAAAGAAGTTTAAAAGTTACAAGAGGGGTAGCGTTTTACCTGGGTATTTTAATCATATCAGCTAAATATGTTGGCATCTAGCCAACTGCGTGTTTCTGTTACATAACTTGTACAAATGCTGGTTATATTTTAGCTTACACACAAATCTATGGAGGCTATTTGATGAAAAAAATAATCCCTGTGCTCACCTATTGGTCTACTTTGGTGTAGCTGTAGTCAGAAATTTAAAAAAGAATGTTCAGCCTTTAAAATGCTTCTTTCTTCATGATTAGTCACAATGGAGAGAGTAATAAAGGTGCCAGGAGCATCAGACTTGGGGCGTAGGATAAAGCAGGATATAATCCTCATAGTCATCATCATTTTATGAATAAGGCGGCTGATGAACACAGGAAAACATAAAGTAAAATAAGAAGAAAATATGCTGGTGATGCGTGTTTCTAATTTCCTTTCTCTCACTTTGCTCTCATTAGTTATAACAGAGATTCGGACCAGTTAACCAAGTGGCTGGAAGCTTCTCAGCAAACTCTGAACTACTGGAAGGAACAGTCCCTCAATGTGTCTCAGGACTTGGATACAATCAGAAGCAACATAGACAGTTTCTTCGTAAGTTGTATTAGAATATGCGCAGATAATTATCAGTCAGAAATAAATACCAGGGGAAAATGTTCAGGGTTGATATGACAGTCTCCATGACCATTTGTGGATAAGGAATAAAACTTGGGCTGATAGCAGCTGCATTCTCAGACTTAAAACTGTTTGCTTTTATTATACTGTTTATGCATTTATAATAATGAGGAAGTATATTTTTCATTGACCCTATGAAGTATACGTAAGTTTAAAACTTGCTGTGACATGGGGCATGTTTTACAAATGTAGAAAATAACTGCTGCCCCCACAAAAACCAGGATTATTAAGTCATAAATGTTTAAATTTATAAATACATGGTTTTAAACTGCAGAAAACTGGTGTTTCTTCTAAAATGTTCTTTCAAATATTGTTTCTAAAATGTTATTGTTTTGAGATTTTTCTTTTAAGTATTACTTTTGCACTATAAATTTCACTTCAGAAACATTTGGCCTTTTCTCTTTCCATTTTTCTTATTTTGTAGCTCCGATTGCTCATTTTCGTATTAAAATGTAGATATTTTTAAATATACTTTAAAAAAACTAAGTGTACAGGAAAGATTTCAAATAGTTTAGTTTAGTTAAAATAGTTTAGTTGCATTTAGTTCATTTAACACGAACTTTGTGTTCTATACTTTTCTTTTTTAAAGTTGAAACGATGATTTGTGTATTTTTAAAAATGTTAATTAGATTATAAGCCACTCAAGGGGCAGGCATTCCTTCCTTTTTGTTCCCCTCTATATCTAACACCTGGAGCCGTGTCTGACCCTCAGCAGGAGAAGAGCGTGTGCTCGTGCACGCGTGTGCGTGCGCACAGGCCCATGCCTCGTGCATTCTTGCCATTTGAATTGAATTCACTTACGTTGTTTTAGACTCGAGCCAGTTATTCTGACTCTGAGCTACTCTGTTCTATGTTTAAATTTTTTAAGTTTCTAAGTTTTAAAACTGTCTCCTTCAGGAGTTTTCAAAGGAACTGGATGAAAAGTCGTCCTTGAAGACTGCCGTGATAAGTACCGGGAACCAACTTCTTCACCTGAAAGAGGCGGATACGGCCACACTGAGAGCTTCTTTAGCACAGTTTGAACAAAAATGGACAGTGGTCATAACTCAGCTTCCAGATATTCAAGAAAAACTTCACCAGGTAAGTAAAGACCCAGCATTTAAATTAGCATTCACTTGTTAGCTCACAAATATTTTTAAATTATTTCTTTGACTCAATAATTTTCATTGACACTGTCTATTTTTCTCTGGTACCACTGAATACAGGTCTTAATTACTGGACTCCTCTCCAGTGGGATCTTTCCTGAGAGAGAAATCAGACTTAATTACTTTATTTCCCAGTTATCTGCACTACTGTGTTAGTTTATGTAAAGGTCATTGTTATTGTTTTGGGGTCATTCATTCTAAGCTTGAATTCTGGGTTTGTTTTTGTGAGTAACGTGCATAATCATGTAGCAAGACCTTTTATCAAACCAGATTATCATCTTTAGTGATGTCCTGATTCATTTTGTTAACTGCAGGTAATTAAATGGAAATCATTTTGTCCTTGCAGCTTCAGATGGAGAAATTGCCATCTCGTAAAGCAATCACAGAGATGATTAGCTGGATGAACGATGTGGAACATCAAACTGCAGGTGAAGACGCTGAGCCTTTGCTGAGTTCTGCATCTCAAGTTAAAAATCTTCTTCAGAAGTACAAGGTAATTATGCAAAAAGAGCCAGAGGCCTTTTCATTAAATAACAAGGCAAGACAATTGAAGGAGAAATGCTAAATACAGGGACATGTAAAATATAACTTAGAAAAACTAATTCCAGGTGTGGGGGATGGGCTGGTGGGTGATTCTCCAGAGAGGAGTATGCTCGCTCTTACTCAGCTTAAACCCCTGCGGTAGCTCTCATCAGCACAGGGCAGTGTCTGAGCTTTGAACTGGCTCTGGCCCTCTGTCACCTTTCCAGCCTCATCTTTTCGTTGCCCCATGCAAACCCTGGCCTCTGCCTGAACCAAATGATCTGTGGTCCCTTGACTGCTTCTGGTGCTCTCCCTCCTCGTGCTTTTGTAGATGCCACACCTTCACCAGGAATCCCCATTCCCTGCATTTAGCTGTAGAAATCCTCTCAGTCGTCCTTTAAGAATTGGCTCAAGCATCTTCTCGTTCGGAAATCTAACCCTGACTCTCCCAGCCAGATTAATTCACTTCCTGGAATTAGGGGTCTCCATAGTGCTATCAATAGTTCCTACCACATGGTATAATTATTTGCTTGGTTGCCTGTCTTCCCACCTTGACTTAGCTTTTGAGAGCAGAGGCTATCCTCCACTTCCTGGAAATAACACACAGAGCCCCCATATCTGGCAGCCAATAGGTATTAAGCATACATCCTTTGAATAAGAGAATGTGTAAGGACAAGTTGATATACTTGATATCCTACAAATAGATATGAACGAGACTTTCTCTGTGATATTTGATTTCCAATAGATTTAAATAATATTGAATAAGCCACACACAAACATTTATTGTGTGCCAGGCATTGTGTTTGCCCGTAGGCACACTGATGAATTGCCCGTAGTTACCCTGGCCATTGCTTTCAGAGACCTCGGAGGCTGATGGATTGAGCCTTCAGTAGGCAGAAGATGAATGGCTTAATCACAAAGCATGATGTTAGCAAGGATTTTATTTTTATGTTCTACCACGTGCTAACTTCAGTGAGTAGTGGAATTTTAGGGTCTCACAGGCTCTAGTAACCTGCCAAGTGCCACATGGTTTTTCCCTTTGGATGTCTCCAAAGGAGGTGCTAGAACTTGCCAGAATAAACCCAACAAGTTGCAGGCTTGACAGAAATGTGGTTGGCCTGGGATGGGTTTGGGATTGTTCTGTCACTTAAAGTCATCCAAACTTGGTGGCCTAGTCTGTAGACGGAGAAGCAAAGACGCTGCCTAAATCAGTAAAATTCCTTAAATGTGTCCTGGGAGCGTTCACTTCAGCTGCCCATCCTGTTGTTTCCATGGGCCCGCATGACGGCTCGGAATTCCATTGTAACCCTCAGGTTGCCTCTCATGGGAACCCTTGGTCAATCCTGGGTCCTGCTTTTGGTTCAGATAATGTAGCCACCACTCTTGGTGCTGCCTATGACTTTTCAGTCTGTTTCAAAGCGGTGAGTCAATCTGTTCCCAGGAATGTGCAATTTCCAGAACAACTCTCCACTCAAATAAAGCAGGAGGCTGGGGGTATTGGAGGTGGTAGATGGTAACTCCTGACAGGTGCACCAATGGGGAGCTCCGGTTCATCCAAACTACTAATACTTCATTTCAGTCTTTGGTTGTTTACTTTTGTTTATTTTGTTTTAGGAGTTTAGAATGGAAATGGACTATAAACAGTGGACAGTTGACTTTGTTAACCAGTCATTACTTCAGCTGAGCACCTGTGATGTGGAAAGTAAGCGCTACGAAAGAACGGAGTTCGCAGAGCACCTGGGCGAGATGAACCGCCAGTGGCACCGGGTCCATGGGCTGCTAAACAGAAAGGTGTGCTCCTGTGTCGCAGTCTGATGTCGGTTCTGGCCTTTGCAAACTACCCCTTTCTGAAAATGTTTAAAAGTCATTCAGATGCTTAATTTATAGTGTAGCCTAGTAATCCTCTCAGTTGTAGCCCTTACTAACCCTGTGTTTTAGCATTCTCCATAAGAGAACATGAAAACCATTCTTATGTTTCTTTTGAGCTTTCTTAGTGGGAAATTGAGTTGGGCATATAAAAAGGAGAAATTTTATTTAAGAAGCTGTTGAGTATTATGTGAGGCTACTAAATAGTCAGAGGTTTTGACATTTTCTGTTTAAGTAGATGTTAAGAAGCAGCGAAGTGTTTCAGCTTGGAAAAGATTTAAAAAAGGAAGAAAAATATATGTGGCCTTTTGGTAGATTTTTATTCCTTGGCTGTGAAAAGATTAAGAGAACTTATTTCTGGAAAAATATTTAATCTTTGTATATATTGAGAAGGACAGTCTGTTGATTACTGTGTAGAGAATGCATGCAAATGGATTGATACAATTAAGATTCCAGCGTGTGAACAAAGAACATGAACAAACAATTCACAAAAGAGAAAACTATAATTAGCAAATAAACATGGAAATATTACAACTTCAATGATCAGATGTTCAAAATATACATTAAGATAGTATTACACACTTATTAAATTAGAGAAATTTAATAAGATAAAGATAAAAGCCCAAAACTATCACATTCATACATTGCAGATAATGGCTTAAATTCCCTTTTGGAAAACATTCGGAGAATTTCAAGAGCCATAATAATCATCTTATTCATCTTATCTCCTAGCCCAGCAGTCCACCTCTTACACATTTGTCTTAAGTAAATAGTTCTTCAAAAAGGAAAAGATATGCACACGAAGTATTAAATTCACAATTATTTGTACAGGTGGAAGTGGAATGCCTTCATTTCCCAACTACAGAGGAATAATTAATCAAATTATACTCGGTCTACTTGATGAAATATCCAGCAGCCTTTTAAATTAATAAAGGCATGTCATGACAAATGCCTGTGAAATATTGGAAAATGAACACAAACATTTATATGCATGTATGCATGTGTAAATATATAACATTGCATATGGACGTATAATACACAATATTGCATGTTAGCAACATGATTTTATTTTGTTGCAATATCATGGAACTCCGAAACAGCCAGCTTTCTTAGCAGGTTAGAGTTCATTTCAAATGTTAGATTTTTTTTTTAGATGGGATTTTTAATTCTGTTTCCTGATTTGTGATTTATTTTTATTCTAAAAGCTATTGGGAAATCTTATACAAACTAGAGATCCGAGAAGAAAAAATATCCTACTTAAAATATATCGTGACATTTACATTTGAAAGCATATGGTTTAAAATGAGAAACTATCTTATTCATAACTTGTAGATACAACATTTAGAACAACTTTTGGAAAGTATCACTGAGAGTGAAAACAAAATACAGATTTTGAACAACTGGATGGAAGCACAAGAGGAGAGAGTGAAAATTTTACAAAAACCTGAAAGTGTGATCTCGGTGCAGAAGGTGCTTCTGGATTGTCAGGTGAGCCGCCGCCGCCGCACCGCCCTGCACCGGGGCCGGGCCCTTCGTCCACGACAGCGGGGAGGCGCGTGGCAGCTTCTCAGGGCTCGCCTCCAAACCCTCACACACTTACTGTGTTATGTCAGGCAGATAATTATCCAAGGGTTTTTTTAATGGTAAACAGGACAAAGTGTTTCACAGTTACTATTGTGCTTAAGAGGTTTGACTATTATTATTCCTGAGGAAAAGATGTTCAAAGGGGATTTTGATGTAGATGTTTTTCAATTGTTATATCTTTTTAAAAGTGTACCAAATATTCACAGAATTTCTCCCAAGTTTCCCTGATTTTGAGTATTTCCTTCTGTTCCTTCCGAGGAAAATGACTTCCTTTGCCTCGTGTGTAATGTGCTCTGAAAGGACCGCTTGTCCTTCCAAACTGCTGTCTAAGTCACATTCGGGCTTGAGGACGTTGGTCGTGCCCCTTTTTGTTCAGTTGTCGTTTACTAGGTTGCTCGGTCTGTGTCGCCCCCTCACCCGAGTGTAGATGAACCCTTACACACTGCCCTGCAGCTGCAGCCGGCACGGGCCCTGCCGCTCCTGCACCCACGACATTCTGTGCAAGCGCGGCACTGCTGGGCAGGCCCCAGGTCCCCTTTGAAGGTTGCAGAAGAACACCAGACATGATGTGTGAGCAGCGACACTCCCATAAGAGAGCTTTTCCCATGGTCGTGTCCTGTTTCTAACTACCCACTAGCCCATTCCATGTAGGACTTTTTGCAGCCATCTCAGACTCAACGCACCTCCTGACTGTCCGCCTAGCAGCTCAGTGCTTTCCAGCCCCAACAGGCTGCCCTGTTTTGCTTGAGTTCCAAGCTCTGCATGACATGGGGTATCATCACCATTTTCCACACGAGAAAATGCCGACTTGGGGGTTTGATGACTTAAGTGCCCAGTTGAACAGCCAGGGCAGGGCGGAGCTGGACAGGGGCGGGGTCTGCTGGATGCTTTCTACCAACTCATGATGATGAGGACTTGTTACCTGGACTTTTCTAAAATTTAGATCCTTGGAGTAATTGAAATTATTGTAAAAATTCATATTGTAATCATGTAAATTTGTATTATCATAATTCATTGTAAAAACTGAATTAAGAGTGTTAGGATTACGATGTCTTTGGTGTAATCCTATTATATACTCTAATGTCTCTTTTACTTGAAAAGAGCAAACTCCTATCTCAAATACCTTATTGTTTTGTGATACTATACCTATGAAAACTATTTTCTTTTACCCTTCTAGGATATAGAAAATCAACTTGCAATTAAATCCAAAGCACTGAATGAGTTGAGACAAAGTTATCTGACTTTGGAGAGTGGGACAATGCCGTTGTTAGAAGATACCACTTCCAGAATTGAGGGGCTATTTCAGAAGAGGAGCGGTGTCATCAAGCAGGTACTAGATTCACGTGAATTGTGCTGTTTCTCCTCACACACCCATCTTTTACCTTGTTTGTTGTTGTTTAATCATGGATACCTGCTGCATACCAAAAGCTGAAAACTTGCTGAGAAAATTATGTAAGTGAAGTAGAAAAGCATTTCAAATCTACCCCCCCTCGCTTTTTTTTTTTTTTTTTTGCACTAGATAATTAGAGGCAAAGCCACCAATTCAATTCCAACACCCTTGGCGGTCCAGAAATCCACTTGGTTATCTTTGTGTTGTCTAATGTCCAAGACAAAAATGTCTTCATCTTCCAAACCAGACAGAGCATCTGGCATTGTTTCCTGGCCAGATCTCCAGGAACAGCTATGAAATAGCAGCTCAGATTCCCCACAGACAGGGAGATGCGTCAGGGAGGGACAGATCCTGTACTCATGGGACCTCTGTTAAGTTAGAAGCACCATCAGCATAGGGAGAACTCCAGAGGTGGGAGAAACATTGCACGAGGTGAGGAGAAAGAATAGAGGAAAAGTGGAAGACATTGGGTCAAAGTCTACCCCGATCCCTCCCAGGAGGAAAGCACCAAAAGAGAAAGGCCAGGCATCTCTACACACTGCACCTTTAACGTTTCCCCACATATGGATGGAGATAAGTGTAAATACTAACCACTGATAGGTGTGTCCGTGTTTCCTAAAGAGGTCTTATTGTGGGTTACTTGTTATCTACTATAGTCTGCTTTTAACCATGTGTCTCAAGAGGGAATTAGGAATAACCTATATGAATGAAATCCACAGGTGACCCTCAGCCTCATTCTGTAACCCCCCCCCCCCCAGAATTCAGGCAGAAATGGGGGTTGAGCTTAACATACCTTGTGTGTGAGTCATTTGTTAAGCATGCCTTTTGTAAGACACTGGGCTCACTGACCAGGGTTCAAAGATAAACAAGCAAATAAGTGGATTCTGCCCTTGAGCTCACAGGCTATTGGAGGAAACACTTGAATAGATAATTACAACACAATAAATTACAATATAATAAAATATAGAGGGGGGGAGATTAAATAAGATAATGCATGTAAAAAACATGCAGCTAGTACTAGCATAAGGATAAAAATACAGATAGATGGAATAGAATTGAGAGCCCAGAAATAAACCCTCATGTTTATGTTCAATTGATTTTGATAAGGATGCAAGACAGTTTTAGTGGGGGAAAATACTCTTTTCAAAAAACAAACTAGGAAAACTGGATAACTACATACAAAAGAATGAGGCGAAATTCCTACATTCATATCATGTGCAAAAATTAACTCAAAATGGATCAAAGATATAAATGTAAGAGCTACACTATAAAACCTAGAAGAGCTCTGGCCTGGCCCATGTGACTCAGTTGGTTGGAGTGTCATCCCATAAACCAAAGGCCATGGGTTCAATCCCCAGTCCAGTCACATGCCTCGGCTGTGGGCTCAGTCCTTACTTGGGTTGCATACAAGAGGCAACTGATCAATATGTCTTTCTCACATCAATGTTTCTCTCCCTCTCCCTCTCTCTTTCTCTAAGATCAATGAGCATGTCCTTGGGTGAAGGGAAAAAAACAGAAAAGCAAAGAAAACTTACAGGAAAACATAGGTGTAAATCTTCATGACTTTGGGTTAGGAATGGTTTCCGAGATAGGATGTCAAAAGCACAGACAACAACAACAGCAAAAAAAACAAACAACAACAAAAAAAAACAGATTAATTGGACTTCTTCGAAATTAAATGCTCATGTTTCAAAAGACACCATCAAAAATGTAAAAAAACAAACCACAGAATGAGAGAGAAATATTTGCAAGTTAAATGTCTGATAAAAGACTTGTAATAATTCCTTATATATTCTAGATACAGCTCAATAATGAACAGACACATACCCAAATGAAAAAAAGATGAGCAAATGATCTAAATAGACATTTCTCTAAAGAAGATATAGAAATGACCAATAAGCACATGAAAAGATGCTCAATATTATTGACCATCAAGGAAATTCAAATCAAAACCACAATGAAATGTCACTTCATACCTATTACGACAGCTACAATAAAAAGCAAGATGATAACGAGTGTTAGTAAGGGTCTGGAGAAATTGACACCATCATGCAGTGATGGTGAATATGAAATTGTGCAGCTGCTGTGGAAAACAGTCTGGCCATTCCTCAAATGGTTATGCGTAGAGTTACCATATGACCGAGGATTTCCACCTCTGGCATCTACCCAAGAGAAATAAAAACATATCTTCCCCAGAACATGGACACAAATGTTCATAGCAGCATGATTCATAATAACCAAAATGTCCATCAACTGATAAAAGGATGTAAAATGTGGCATATTCCTGTAATGGAGTATTATTCAGCCATAAAAAAGAATGAAGTACCGATATATGATAGAGCAGTGATGGCCTTGAAAACGTAATGCTAAGGGACAGAGCCAGTCACAGAAGACCACATGGTGTATGATTTCATCTACATGAACTCTCCAAAAGAGGGAGGTCACAGAGACAAAACATCGATCACTGTTAGAGGGAGGGTAGGGATGAAGAATAAGGAGTGAGGGGGAAGAAAACATTCTAGAACCAATTATGGAGATTGGTGTGTGAATTATACCTCAGTAAAGCTATTATTTTAAAGAAATACAGAGGACATAAGACCTGGATCATCCCTCTGTAAGCTGTCCAGAGTCAGTAGAGCCTAGTGTTTAAGAGTAAGGACTTTGCATTCTCCACCTAAATAAGTATCTTGGCAGCACCCTCATCTGTGTCCTAGGGCAGGTATTTGACCTCTCTAAGCCTCAATTTTACAATCTGTGAAATGGGGGTGTGATGATACCTACTGTTTATTGCTACCTGTGTAGTGATGTCTATTCAACACTCAGTGAATGCTGCCCTACTGGCTGATTCCACTTTTAACACTTTGAAAATGTTCCTTCTTGTTTCTAGTGTAATGAATTTTGCTTCATGGTTTTCTTATGGTCTCCCTCAACCCACGTGTGCCATTTCTTCTTTATGAAGCTACAGTATTCTAAGGGGTTACCCTAAGAGCACCAGAATTCCACCAGCATTTTACGTGGAAGCCACGTACACTCGCAGACTCGAATTCCTCGCCCAGCATTCTTTCCCTGGGCTGGCCCTCCCTGGGCTGAACTCTGTCCACGCCGATCCTCTGGCCTCGGGGCTCTTCTCCATTCACCTGCTCTAAAGCTTAGCTGTCTCTGACAATTTCTGTTCACTGATCTACCCTTTCCACCTTCAGTTAATCACCAAAACTCCTCCAATACCTTCAAATTGAAATGCCTAAATGATGAGAGAGCCTCTTCTCAATGATTTTCTAAATCTGCTTCCACTTTCGTATAGGTCAGTGAGCTCAGGACCTCCATGCAGTCTGTTTTACAGGAGTGGAAGGTTTATGATAAACTCTATGATGACGTGAATATGATGGCGATTCGATTCGGGTACTGCATGGAGCACAGCAAGCCTGCGGATTTGTCGCTGGAGGTGCTGAGCTGCCAGGTGCAGAAACTTCAGGTAAATGAACCAGATCTCGCGCACACACACAGCTGGCAGATAACCTCCGGTGGAAGCGGGCACAGTAACGGGTACAGTTGCACTTGTGCTCTCGACAGAGATGCACAAAACAGTATTTTAAACAGCAGCCTCAGAAGCATAACTTGAAATTCTAAAATGAATCACATGGGCCAAGTGAGTGAAGCTTTGTAAAAGTTGAAATTTTTCTTTATGTTGCACATCTATATTGTTTCATGATTTAAAAGTTTTAGATTTTGGTGGGTTTTTCTTTGTATACCTTTTTAAGTTTTTGCCTCAAGTGAAAGGATGTTGTCTCAGGTGTTTTCTTCTTCACATTTCTACTAATTTATCCCAGTCCTATCAAGATTTGATTGTTGTTATCGTGATATACACCAAGTGTTGAAAAGCTGCTGCCTCCTGGCCATTCTGAAACTAACATTCCTGCTCTCTGTTCTTAGTCTCTTCAAGACGAGGCTGAGAGCAGTGAAGGAAGTTGGCAGAAACTCCAGGAAGTTACTGGAAAACTCAAAGATTATTGCCCCTCAGTTGCTGAAATAATTGAAGAGAAGTGCCAACGTACTCACACAAGGTATGCACTAAGATGCAGTTTGAATAATAGATCAGATATCTTAACGACGTGGTAAATGAAGTGACATGGGCGTTCTTACTCTTCTTAATCATCGTTGGTCACTGATTTCATACTATTCTGGCCTCTACTGTCTTGAAGGATCTAATTTATGTAAAATTGGATGTCATGAAGGCTATTACCTACCCTGTTCAAGCACTTGGTATAATCAATCTAGAAATGGCATAATTACAGCCCCAGAGTAGCCATTTTTAGAAGGCTACTATTTTAGGACTAAATGCCCAGTGTAATCCTCAGGGACACCAAAATCCCAGGCAGAAACAGACTAAGGGGTGAGCAGATGGGCAGTCTGTTCCACTGGAAACATCATAAGATGGAAGAAAGGGGATGTTGGAATACCTTGAAGTAAGTGATTTGTGGGCTTGGAAGGGATTTTTGATGAAGCAGATATGAAATCTCCACTGGAAGTAAGGCTCTAGTTAATTGCAGAGTTTTTATTGTACTGAATGGGGTGTGAAAGCTGGCCTACAGCTGACTTAGTGATGGGGGAGAAAGGCAAGGTACTGCAATCTGCATGTGGAATGAAAACGGCTTCCTTTATTTGCACTTTATATTAGGAATGCGTGTGACTTTTCTAATTGGAGAATAAATTGGACGTAAACAATTTAAGTAGGCCTGTTGAAAGACCCCCTGTAGAAAACAGGAGCCAGGTGGAGAGGTTTCGTCATCAGGCATACAGTTCAGTCCTTTCTCCATGTTTGTCTGAGAGGCAGTCATACTACAGTAGGTATTTTTGTTGAGGACTTTAAAGTCAGTTAAATACTCAGATTTGAACCTCTGTTTATGTATTGATGGTGCAGTCAATTTTCAAGAAAGGCAGTAACAGTGTTGTCTAAACAATCCAACTGCTATTAATGTGCTGGTAGAGTGCATTAAGCTTTTGCTGGAGGAGAAGGTTGGGACCAGGGACCTGTTCATGTGCCCTGACAGGTGGACCCAGGTTAACCAAGACATTGCAGACCAGTTGCAGAAGGCCCAGAGTCTGCTCCAGCTCTGGAAGGCCGCCACCAGCGCTCACACCGAGGCTGTAACAAGGCTGGAACAGCAGGAGGCCAAGTACCACCAACTTGCAAACATCAACATGTCTGGAAACAACCTGGCAGAGATCCTGACCCCAGCCTTACGGGACATAAAGGTGGGTGCACAGCCCATTCGGGAAAACAAGGACTGAGACCTGGGGACTAGACAGAGCACAAGGACAGAGAAGTGGGTCAGGACAGGTGCAAAGCAGGCTGTGTAGGACACGGGCAAGACTGGGGTGTGTGGAGGCTCAGAGGCCTGGTCCGGGCAGTAGGTAGCTGGGTCAGGGGCCCCTGACACCTGACCTTGCTGCAAGTCTCCCCTTTCAGTCTAGCATGTAAATCTCTAAACCAAAAGCCTCATACAGAGTCTCAAAAGGAAAACTGTCTCACCCTGGGTGGTGTGGCTCAGTGGGTTAAGCACCAGCCTGTGAACTGAAAGGTTGCTGGTTCTATTTCCAGGCAGGGCGCATGCCTGGGTTGTGGGCCAGGTCCCTGGTTGGTGGTGTGCAAGAGGCAACCAATTAATGGCAACCAATCAATGTTTTTCTCACACATCAATGTTTCTTTTCCCTCATTTTCTTTTTCCCTTCCCCTCTCTAAAAAAAATAAATCTTTAAATTAAAAAAAAAAAAAAAGCAGAAGTATCTCAACTGAGTGTAATTATCTATAAATAATAGATGTGGAATCTCTTGCTTCAGAAATACCATGAAAAAAAGATAACCATGGACTCACCTCCATATTAATGTGGCTTTTCTATGGGTATAGTGATATTTAGACTATATTTAAGAGCTGTATGAGGGGGGCACCCAAGAAAAACGAATTATCTTCTGGCAGGTGGGCCCCTTGTAATACAGGCTTCTCCCACTAGGTGGGTGTTTAGGAACCCACCTGTATCACTGTACCAGCTGGCGTTGCTGTGAGAGGCTGCGTTTGACTTCAGTAAATTTTTGTGAAGACTCTTTCAGTGCATTTGCCGATTTCATGTAGGGTGATTTACAGGTGCACCTGCCCAAACCACGCTGAGTGTTCAGCAGTTTTGACCAAAAATGGCATAACCTGTGCCCCACCCTCCCTATTCATCTAACCTCACCCCAAGTTTTTTCATCTCCCCAATGCTAAAAGTTCTCAAAGGGGGATATCTTGCCCTGTGGAAGAGGGAAAACAAAAAACAGCACAAGCACTAAAAGGTATCAGAATCGATGAGTTCAAAAACTGTTTTGAGCAATGGAAAAAATGACTCAGTAGGTGTATTGCATCAAATGGAGAGTACTTGGAAGGTGACTGAAGTTTAAACATGTAAGAATGGATACACAATTTTTTATAAATAAATTCTGGGGCTTTAGAGGGGGCCTCCCCTAGTATAATTTCCTCTGTGGTTTTATCCTCTTATGTTAATGAAGACCCAGAAAGTGACTACTTTCAAGTTTTAAACTGGGTAACAAGCTGCCTTTTATATCTTCTGATACTATAGGGAAAATTAAGAAATATTAACCAATTTAATGAGAAAGACAAGAATCCAACAGATGTGATCTGTATTTTCGGTCTATTATTTAAAAAAGAAAACCAAAACACAAATTCACACACGCAGTATTTCCAGAGTCACCTTAAAATCAACTTGGTTAATGAGATTCTACAGTCTCTGCAGATAAATCCGTTTATGTCACAAAGTCTCAGAGCATGAGGCTGCATTGATCCTTCAATGGCAGTAAAGCAGATTTCTAAAGTGTTGAAAGATTAAAAATGTAAAGCACAAGCGCAACCAGGTGATATCCAGTTCCTAAAACCCAGAAGCCCCAACTCTGTTGGTCAGTGGTCAGTTTAGTCTCTGATCTGGCAGATTTCAGAACAGCACCAGTCATGTGCATCTGTAAGGAAAGCTTAGCTTTCTCAGCTCTTTAAGATAAACAATAACAAAAAGCCATGCCCACAATTTCGGGGCAGAAATTCTGCCAGATGTTGATGGAGTCACAGGGGGTGGGGATTCTTGTTGTGAAAGGAGGAGGAAATGTTTTGTGATCACTGTTTCTTCTCCAGGAGCTGCAGCACGATGTACAGAAGACAAAAGAAGCCTTTCTCCAAAATGCCACTCTCCTGGACCGACTCCCACAGCCCGCCGAGTCTGACACCCACGTGCTTCTCTCTGGCCACCAGCACTCCCTCCAGAGGGCTTCCTACTTGGAAAAGATGCTGCGTGTGAAAGCAGATGAATTTGAGGTTCGTCTTATTTTGTCCTTCAAGCTGTAGTCTTGGGCATTTGCCCATTATCCTCAGTGTCTTCTATCCTATGAAGAGTAACTGGTACTTTGTGGACCACTCCTTACGGCAACTGCAGAGTAGAGCTGCCCTGGAAATAGCTGCCATTTTACATGATTCTTCAAGTATGTGGTTTTTCCCTCACACAGGCAATGGGCAGGTCTTGAGCAACCACATCTTCATTACTGAGCATGTTAGTTTAAGGAGTCAGATATTTCGTACACTGTTCAGTCTCGACAGTTATTTGGATCTCCCACTGGGGTGACTGAGCTTGAGTCATAGGCCATGTGTTGTATTCTGCATTCACTTTTTGAAAAGCACTTTGTGCGTGCACTGTCAAAAAGCTGCGTAGGCCTCTGTACTCCAATAGGATGCCTTAACAGCTGCAGAAAAAAATATATTTATCTAACAGGACTGAGGGAGCAGAGTTCGGACTGACCCTTCTCTGCGTGGCCGCCCCCAGGCAGGTGAGCCATTCGTCCCTGAAGGCTCCATGCTCTGCCGAAGGCTCGGAGTGAACGTCGGGACCCTTCTGAACACTCAGAATAGTAGTGCACTGCCAGGGTGTTGGGAACAACTTGAACTTTCAGTGGCTCCCAGGACTGTGCTTAATTCTGTTCTATATGCACACAGACGTTGTTTCTAATGAAAATTTCTCCTGTTCTAGTTTGTTCTATCGCAGTTTAAGGATTTTGGGGACCAGTTGGAATCCTTGAAAGGTCTTATTATGCATGAAGAAGAGAATCTGGATAACCTCTGCCAAAAGGAAAAAGAAGAAAATCCTGATTCATTCCTGGTATTGCCAATATTTATCATTTCTAAGGGCTCATCATAGGATAAAAAAATAAGCTAATTAGTGTCACATTAGAGAATCTGTTTATATCATAACTCTTAAGCATAGTAATTTATGTCATTCATTCTTGCCTTATTTTCCCTAAGCTCTATAGAGGTGTGACAATATAGGGCTCTATTTTAGTAATATGCCGTAGTAATTTTAGTGGATTTTTAATTTTCGATGTCTTTACTAATTAACTTCAGTCAATGAGAATAATCTAGGAAATGGCTGTGGTGATCAATTAAATTTTCCTGGTTGAAGATCAAAGTAAAATGCGCTATTAATTGTATATTTTTCCATTTATTAGCTAAGTAAGTTTAGTGTAGTTAACATAAATGAATGGGAGATGTAAAGAATACTGGGCCCTGCACACTCCTAAGTACCAATCCTCGTAACCAAGATCGGGAGTCAGGAGCCTGCGTGCGGCACACACTCATCCGTTCCTTTTACGTATTGTCCCCTGGAGTTTTCACGCTGCAGGGGCAGAAGCGAATAGTTGAAACAGGGATCACATGACTCATAAAAGGCTAAATTACTTCTGATCTGGTCATTTACAGAAGAAGTTTGCTGACCCTGACCTAGATTATTCTGCAGTGACACCGTGGATGTTGTAAAGGATGTTTGCTTAACATATTGTTGACCTAGAGGCTGTCCCTGGAATATCATTTTAAAAATAAAATTTGATAAGTTTGTATTCTTCTGTGGTTTTAGATTCTACCAAAATACAGATGTTTAAGTACCATTCTTTACTAGGGTTATCGTAAGGATTAAATTTTCATTTGATTTGTAGGTCAGCTGCATGATCTGTTGAAGGTCAAGTTGTTGGCAAACCAAATGGGATTTGAAGGTCTAGAATGGGTCCTTCAAAAACAAAACAAAACTCGTTTTGTCTTCCTGAAAGACAAAATCTGAGATGGCTTTCTGTTTCCTGGGCTATTTAGGTCATGTATGCAACTTGTAGAAAAGCCACAGGACTGAGAGCGCTGGGTTCAGGTCTGGTTCTAACTAGCAGTTTGGCTGTGGGCAAGTCACTGATGGACGTAGGCCCCAGTTTTCCTCCTATCTGACATAAGGGTGATCTACAGGATCTCTGCCACTGTTTTGTCATGTAGAAATGTTATTGTCCAAAAATCTGGAATTCAGTGTGTTGTTTTTTGTTTTGTTTTGTTTTGATAGAATTACGTGCTAGCACTGGCGGCCCACTCACCTGATGTTGAACACCTGCATGAAGTAAGCCTCAAGCTCCCGCTTAGTGACGTGGCTGTAAAGACGTTGCAGAACGTGACGCGGCGGTGGAATCGGGCCATGGCTACCGCACTGGACCGCTGCAGGTCAGCACAGCCCGTCTCTCCCTTCTGCGCCAAGTAAGGCGAAATTCACAGCGGGAGCTCGTTGTCGTATGGCTCTGTTTTATTTGTTTTTGACCCTTTGTAGTGAGCTTCAGGGAGTCAGATTAAATGAACAGTTTCTTCATTACTGTGAAAAGTGGGTCCAGCTCTTGCAGAAGATAGAAGAGACGCTGAAGATGAACATTGCCGACAGCCTTCCAGCTCTCCTGGAGCAGCAGAAAACCTCTGAGGTAGGCAGACTGTGCCCTCAGACCCCTCACCCTGGGGCGGGTGTCAGGGATGGATGGATTTAAATAAAATACAAGTCCGGTTCTCGGGTGATCATGTGTCAAATTCTCACACATTGCCTGATCTTCAGCGTGTTGTTTTATTACTCTATTTTATTAATGACAGAACTGGATTTTCTGCAGTAAGTGGAATCTTCTAGCACAACTTTGCTACCACAGAATGCAAACATTATACCACTTTACCAAGAGCATGTTAAAGTACTTCAGCTCATCTTTGCATTTTCATTGAATGATTCTCTAAAATATGGGAGAACCTAAAAAAATATATGGAAGAACCTGATATAATTGTAATTGCCTCATTAATAATTTCACAGAGGAATTTCCCCACACTTGTGTTCATATATATTTGGAAATATGCTTGGTTATATGGAGATCCTGCCTTTCAAAGTGGGCATGGTTAGTTCACTACAACTTTTCAATGTAATTGATCTCTGCATTGTAACATTGTCACCCAATGAATATGAAATCCTTCCAGCCAAAGAGCTGAATGACCTTGAATAAACTACTGAACTTCTTTATACCTTTGCTTCTTCCTCTTCAAATGGATTTTATAATGGCACTTAAGTCCAATATTTGAGGAAGAAGAGACAATGCATGTCTTACCTGGTGCCTAGCAAATAGCGAATGCCCAATAAAGAGGCATTAATCACAGTTGTTGTTGAATATTTTTCTTTCCAAGATTATATTTATAGATGCTATTGAGCGATGGTTGAGCATTGTTTGCAGGTAGGCTCAATTAGTTTGAAAAATAATCATCTTAGATGTTGTCTGAGAGCTTAGATTTTAATCAGAAATATAAGATCCAGATTCATAAAATGAATTCTACAAGCTGATATATTTTAATTCACATGCAGATGTTAGAAGCTGAAGTTTCTATGAACCAGGCAATTGCTGATTGCTGTGTCACCCGGTCCTTACAGCTCTTGGACACGACAGAAATAGAGAACAGGTAAGCTGTCTAGGGTGTGTGCGTGCATGCATGTGTTTGCGTGTGATGGGGGTGACGCAGTTGGGGAAGGCTTCATCATGTGCATCTGGACCATGGCAGTGCCCGGTGGCCGTGTCAGTTGGTCGACCACCATGGGGTCAGGGTTTTTTGACTGAACTAGGATGGGGTCTTGCTGTGTGGCCATGGAAACCATAGGGGTACTCTCCGCTATGGTAGGTGAGCGGGTTAGCAGACCAGACCCACTCACCAAGTACAGTTAATAATGTTTTACCCCAAAGCATTCCTCAGTGGAATGTTTTCCTCTCTGCCTTCAGCCTCATGCTGTTTTGCTATTTAAGAAATAATTCTGGAAGTGCTGCTGTTCCCAGCAAGTAGCTCTATCTCCGTTGTGCAAGAAAGCATTTCTCCCTGTGCTGTGTACATGGGATTGGGGGTCACTGGGCAGTGTCAGTCAGGCTGAGCAGAGTCCCTCAGTCCATCCCGGTGACAGTAACTGAACCTGCTCGCACAACAGGTACACATGGCAGACAGAGCCCAGAAGTGCCTGCCCTGTTGGACACTTCTCCAAATGTCCTGGTAGGGATGGTTTTTCCTCGCCATCACCACCCATGTACCTCTGCATCTTTCAGCATAACTAAGAAGTATAGAGCCCATCTCCTTCTAGCTCTGAAATCATAAATTCAAATCAGTTTCAGGATGATCAACTGGATTTGATTTGATCAGTTCAGCAAAGCATGACTTTCCCCGTAATAAATAAAAGGACTTATTTTTCATGTGGCAGGGGTCACTTATCTGGAAAAGAACTAATTGAGATGTTGCAGAAAGCATGTTTTTTATTGCCGAAATTGCATAAAGTATAACCTTCAAGTAATAGATAACATTACCAGGGACCCACCTGTTCACCTCTTTCCCGCCTATCCCGTGTGCAGTTTTCCATTCAGCATTTGGCATAATGGATGTTAAGACAGCTTCCATTTGTTTAAGGGAATGATTGTCGTGCATGCTGACTAAGTACCTGGCTCATGTGCATATATCTTCTGCTAAAAATTTTTTGCCAACCACATGCTGCCCCCGCTCCAGCTCCAAGTTCCCCATCATGTTTTAAGTTGAATGGTGCTAAGATTTTAAGAAGTTTGTTTTTCATGTAAATTGTGCATATCAATAGCAAATCTGAGTTTCCGTGATAGCTATTTTTTCTACATGTTCATGTCTGGATTCTCTAACTCTCTGTTTTTCCCAAGACCGGAATTTATTTCGAAGTTCACGAAGCTGAAGGCCCAGTGGCAGAGGGCCGTCCAGAGCGTTCGGCAGAGGAAGAGCGCGGTCGCTGAGCTGGCGAGGCAGTGGCAGTGTTTCTCCACCTCCGAGGATGTGCTCCGCTTCCTCACCGCCACCAGCCACCTGCTGTCTGCAGTCAAGAGCCAGGACTGCTACAGTCTCTACCAAGCCAGGAGCCTGATCCACGAGCTGAAGGTAGTGCGTGCACAGTAGCGGTGTGAGAACCACGGGGTGGTCGTTATGTGGAAGAGGTGCACTCACTTCAGGTTCTACGTCATCTGTGATGTCATGGTTCAGGTGTGCTCTCTGCGATGGGAGGCCAGCTGGCGAGGGTCCCTAGCCTTGCAGGGGCAGAAACCCCATCTCATCCATCCATCCAGAAGTAGAGAAGCTTGCTGCGGCTGTGGGAGTAGGGATGGAGTGGACATGAGTGGGTCAAGGGGGAAGTTTGGAGTGACAGGCTCCTCCCACCTAAGTTTTTAAGTAATGTATTAATTAGCTACCAATGTGGTGGTTTATAGTGGGACTCTTGCTTACTTGCGAAGGGCAAATTCTATTAGGCAACAAAGTTTTCGATCAGAAAGTTGCTTAACCAGCACAGGACTAGAGTAATTGATTGGCAATTCCCAGGGCAGCTTCCATTGAGCTAGGGAACCACTCTCCAGTGGTACAGCTAAATGAAACATCCCCCTTCTGAAATCGTGTGCTTTCCTCATTCATTTATTCAGTCCTCAAATATTGAGTACCTGCCCTGTGCCCATCACTGTTCTGAGTGCTGAAGTGTGGCGTGCACAAGAGAAGTCTCCCACTCTATGGGTTACTTAGACAAATTGATGTATAAACAAGAAAATGCTAGTTTGTCTGATTGGTGGGGGCAATCAGACAAATTCAAGAATAAGAAAATTTCAGGTTGCAATAAGAGATATATACATAATTAAAACAGAGCCAGTAATGGAAGGGCTGGGTGGCTACTGTAGATTGGCATGTGATACTTAAACTGGAACCTAAATGATGAGAAGGAGCCAGCCAGGCAAAGATCTGGGGAAAGAGCCTTTCAGACAGACGGAATGGCTTTCCCAATTCTCCACAGTGGAAACAAGCTTATCAGAGCACAGGAACAGAAAGAGGGCTAGTATGACGGCGGAGGGGCGGGGGATGGCCAGTGAGGCCGCAGCGATAAGAAATGAACTTGAGAAGCAGGCAGGGAGGAGTGTTTGTAGGCGAGGTGTGGAAGCTGGATTACAGTCTCGATGTAACAGGAGGCCGTTGAAGAGTTTCAGTTGGAAGAGGGAGCAGCAGGATTCTGTTTGTATTTTTTAAAGCCCCTTTGGTTGTTCTGAGGAGGATGGATTGTGGAGGAGCCAAAGGACAAGCAGGCACCCCAGTCTATTTCCTGTCTAATGCTACATCACAGCCACCAGTGATTACTGTCTCTCCCAGTTCGGGGGCTGGACGGGGCTCAGCTAGCAGATTCTTGCTTAGAGTCTCGGGCCGTGGCAGTCAGACGACGGCTCAGGCTGGACTCAGCTGAAGGTGCACTCACTCTCATGTCCAGCACTTAAGCTGGAAAGGCTCAGACAGCTAGGAACTGGAGCAGCGGGGGCTCCTGGGCATCATTCCCTGTGGTCCCTGCACATGGAAGCTCCCGGTAGCTGGACTTTTTACATGGAAGCTCATGGCTACCAAGGCATGTGTCCCAAGAAAGCGAGATCCAGGGAGAAGCTCTACTGCCTCCCTTCGACCTAGCCTTGGAAGTCACGTACGTCACTTCCATGGTTTTCTATTAATCATATGCCCACACAGGGTCAAGAAGAGGGGACAGAGGCACTGCCACTGATAGCCAGTGACAATTCTGGAAGACCATGTGGGGCAGGGAATACTGCTGTGGCCTTTTTGTGAAAAACACAGTCTGCCAAATCCAGTGAGGCTGTTTAAATCGTCTTGGAGAGTTGCTATGATGGATGAGATAAGGGCAAGCCCTGCCCACTGTGGCTCAGTTGGTTGGAGCGCCGTCCATAGATTGAAAGGTTGCGACCCAGTCAGGGCTTCTGTGGAAGGCAACCAATCAGTGTTTCTCCTTCTCTCCCTCCCCACCTCTCTCTTTCTCTCTTTCTCATTCACATCTCTTGAAAAAAAAAAAAAAAAAACAGAATTGATCACAGTGAAGACAAAAAAAGACATATTTGTAGGTAGCATTTACAAGGTTTGCTAATAGTTTGGATGTGGCATGTAAATGAAAATATAAATCGAGATGGTGGGGGATGGAGGGATCGAGGAACAGATAAAAAGAACTGGTGGACAGGGCCAACAGTGCCATGATTGTGGGAGTTAGGGTGGGTACAGGTGGAAGGGGGTATATAGGGGATATGTGGTAATGGAAAAAATACAATGAAAGTGGATTGAAAATTAATGAATTAAAAAGATGACTCTAGATTTCTGGCTTGAGCATTGTGATGAATAGTGTGCTATTGAGCAAGTCAGGGAAGACTGGAGGAGGAGCGGGTCTTTGATAAGTTTGAAATGGCTTAAGCAAGTCACTTTTTTCTTTTCTTTTTAGAATAAAGAAATCCATTTTGAGAGACAGCAAACCACCTACGCACTCACCTTGGAAGCCGGGGAAAAATTACTGAACATAGCTAACCTGGAAAGTAGAGAGTCCATAGAGACGAGACTCAGTCACCTTCGGGACAGCTGGACGGACACCAGGCGCCGAGTCGGGGAGATGATTAAGCACTTCCAGAGCATTGCAGAGGTACACCCCCCGTTCACTGTCCCACTCATGATGCGCAAGTGCAGCACAGGCATAGATTCTTCGTTTGCTCTGTGACAATGGGAATGACTTGGGGATGATATTTTGAGTTTTCCAAAGGACTTGAGTCCTGCTACCCCATGAATCATGTCAGCTACTTAAGGTAGAATGGTACTAACAGCATTGAAAAGCTCAATATTAAGTACATAAATACTGGAGCTTCTCTTTTATATTTACTTTCACGGAACAGGAAACTCACTAATGCTCAGTGGAAGTTTAGCACACAGAGTTAATGCCCCCCACGTGGTCTGTCCTTGGGTATAGCATATGAAAATAAACACAATGAAACTCCATCTTTCTGTTACCATCAGAAAATGCAGTTTTCCATTTAAGTGAGTTTCACAGATAATTTATGATTATATCTTTAAGAATTAAAAGGATCTTGTGAGTCATTATTAGGGAAATCATTATGATTTTGTGATGCCAAGTTTTTCTCAAGGACTCTGAGCTGCTTTGCACCTAGACCCTAATTACTGTGCTCTTTGAGGTCTTATGTGATTTTTATGGTTTTCCTCTCTATACAGTTCATGTGAAGCTATCTATTCTTACTTTTTGTTTCTCTGAGCATACCTACTCCTTGTAGCTCACTCTCCTCCTCCGTAAACTGTTGGATGTGTGTATGTGTGTCAAAACGAAATAACCAAGCTTGTCAGAGATGTTTTTCTGAATAAAGAAAAAATACGTCCCAAATTAGGGCCTGAGCATCTCTCCTGCGCACAAAGTACCCGAATTTTCTTTGGTATACAGACTGAGAAATTTTTTAACTAGCAAATGTGTGCTGAGCACCTGCCATGTCTGTACAGTGTGATGGTATGTTCCAGAGATTTGACCTTGCTGCACACGTGGCCTCCCCTTACGTGAGGTGTCCCCGTAGAATTGGGCCAACCCCAGTATGTTTAGGTGTCATTTGTACTGAGGGTTAAAGTACCGCTTGATTTTATGTTCATCTGCTTTTAGTGACATCAGGAGTAGAAACTTAACCCTGAGGAATCAATTGTAAACACCCTGAACTTGCATTACCGAGCAAATACCCCTATTTGCTCGGTAATGCAAGGTTCAAGGACAAAGAGATGTCATGAAAGAACACCACCAGGGTAGCGGTGGGGGACCTGCAACCTTAGGTTGCCTCTTGACTAAGCTGCTTCTAACCTCCCATCCTGGGCCCGTCAGTTCCCTCTGAGCTTCAGTTTTCACATTTTAAGTGTGAAGATAATAATATTTGCTCTGTCTGCCTCCTAAGGTTATTACCTTTACAATAAGACAGTGAAGGTGAAAATGCTTTAGAAACCTGAGAGTGCTTTAAGCAGAAGGTGGTTGTCAGCACTGCCAAGAGGTGGAGAGCGCGTGAAGCTGGACAGTGAAAGGGCCGCCGAAGCCAGGAAGCCACACTGTTTCTAGAAAGGGAAAGAGAGCGTGGAGGGAATGGCATCAGAAGAGACGATGGGAAAGTGGTCGGGGGCTTTTGGTTTGACGGTGCTACTGTAGCACATGCCCAAAACTGTAAATGCTGAAGATGAATTTTTTAAAGGATTTTATTTATTTATTTTTAGAGAGAGGGAAAGAGAAGGAGAGAAACACCAATGTGCAAGAGAGACATCCATCAGTTGCCTCTTGCATGCTCCCAACCAGGGACCTGGCCCCCAACCCAGGCATGTGCCCTGACTGGGAATTGAACCAGTGACTGTTTGGTTCACAGGCTGGTACTCAATCCACTGAGCCACACCAGCCAGGGCTGAAGATGAGTTCTTAGAGTTCTTAAATGTGAACCTCCCCAAAAATTAAAATAGAAATAAGGTTGTGTAGGTCAGGGTTATGGGGAGGGAGGAAGAAATACAGTTGATTCTTGAACAACTCAGGTTTGAACTGCGCAGGTCCACTCATTTTTTCAGTAAATATGGACGGCCCTCTGCGTCCCTGGGTTTTTACATTGGTGAATTCGGCCAACTGCTGATGGAAAACTATTTTCACTCTGTGGTTGGGAACCTGTGGATACGGAGGGTTAACTTAATGGGGACTTTCAACTCTATTCGGTTGGTGCCCCTAACCACCACCTTGTGTCATTCAAGAGTCAACTGTATTTTAAAACGAAAGCCAAACAACCCAATGGTTGAAATGAGCCACATGTAAAGCTGCAAAGAGGTGTCGAACCAGACTGGTATCCCATCTGCTGTTTCAGACCACGGTTCATTCTAGAAAGGAACTGGGTCTCTGATTTACAAAAACACATTTAGCAAAGCAATCACCGTATGTTGTCATGTATAACACACACTTTTTTGCCCAAATATTAGGGGAAAGTTAAGGTGTACATTATACATGGGTGCTACCTGAAATACCTTGTATCTGTTCTTGTGTTTTGCAATTATTTGTTGCATAAAATTCCTCGTACCATAATATGTTCAAAAATAAATGCTAAAATTCCTTTATAATACAAAAAAAGCATCTAAATATAAATAAGTAATTGAATTAAAAAAATAAACAATTTTTTGCCCTGAAAGTTTGGGCCAAAAACGTGGGTGCTCATTGTACGTGGCAAAATACAGTACATGGATTAGATAAGCTATTCTGGTTCTACAACTCATTCTTAAATAGCAAAAGTACTTATCGATTTTAATATTGTTTTCAAATAGACCTGGGACCAGTGTGAAAAGAGAATCAAAGAGCTGAAAAGCAGGCTGCACGTTTTAAAGGCACAAAGTAAAGAACCTCTTCCAGAAACTCATGAGGATCTTCAAAAAGAGAAAGAGCTGATTAAGGTATTACAGTGTTCGAGAGCATCATGTAGCTGTTTCCTGAGAAGTTGAAGTGTGTGTTTGTTTTCAGTTTCCATGTTGAAACCAAGTGTTCATGTATAGTTGGCAAACATTTTGCCTGTTTTATCTAACAAAGCGTCCTGGTCTCTAAAGGAATCGGAATCCATATGTTTTGAGATCCATGTATGAAAATGAGAGACTTTTGCAGAAATTCACTTCTTAGGGTCTCGGGGGTTTTCTCCTAGGGTCCTGCTTCTTCTCTCTGATTCTCCTCTGTAATATAAGATGTGATCTCTGAGATGACATTGAAAGCTGTCCCCTTATCAAATGACCTTGTCTTCGAAATGAGAGTAAAGTATGACTAAAGAATTCATTTTTTAAAAGCCAATAGGTTGAGTTTTTTGCTCAATTATAATGTTTTTATAAAACCTTCCAAACTGTATTCTGCCTAATTAATATTGCACGAGGCAAAATTTCTGCATCTTTTCGGTCTTTGCAGACAGACCAAACTTACGGATAGGAACTTGCATCAGTAAGATTCCCAGGTCGGAACTTCCTGCATCTCTTCCCTATTTGCAGGTTGATGTTTCAAAGATATCAGAAGCCAATTGAAACACACTTTGTTTTTGGTTGGTTGGTTGGTTTCCTTCTGTTCCTTCGGTGACTTCAGCAATTGAATTGAAAAAATTAGGAAGACATGAGTAGTCTCATACTTGAAGCTGTGTGGGAAATTAGGGTCCTCCTCCCCGCATCTTTTTTTCTCGTTGTCAAGGTTTCTAACATGCAAAATATTTTTAACCTAACGGTGATATGACAAACGGCCAGGGAACCATCACCGGTCTGAAAAGTAAAGCATTGCAAATACAGGTTTAGTGCCTCGTATGATTCCCACTGCCCTTTCCCTCCCCAGCCCACTTCTTTATCGTTTTACTACATGTCTGCAGTTCTCAGTGACATACAGGAGTATTACTTTTGATTTTTTTTTAGAATTTTATTTATTTATTTTTTGCTTTTATTTATTTATTTTGAGAGAGAAACATCAATATGTGGTTGCCTCTCATGCATCCCCCACTGGGGACCTGGCCTGCAACCTAGGCATGTGCCCTGACTTGGAATTGAACCAGGGAGCCTTTGGTCTGTAGGCTGGCACTCAATCCACTGAGCCACACCAGCCAGGGCAGTAGTATTACTTTCGTTTTTAAACTTTACATGAACAGTACATGTTACATATATAACATATGCAACCTTTTTCCCTCGTTATGATTTTGAGTCGTCAGTGTTGTAGCTGTAACTCATTCATTCTCATGCTGTGTTGTATGCATTACAACAATATGAAACAATTTATTCCTTCTCCAGTCACTTTGTATTGTGAAAAAATTTTTTTTACATTTTTGATCATCTGATAGGTATGGGTAGTATATCTTTGTAGTTTAATTACTTGTAAGTTGAACTTTTTTTTTTCAGTTTATTGCGCCTTCAGGTTTGCTTTCTATGAATTACCAATTTGTATTCTTTACTCATGCTTCTGTTGGGCTGTTTCTCTTTTTCTTATTGATTTGAAATAGCCACTAGTTTATTTTAGATAATTCTTCTCTGTTGAGTGTAGACATTGCAAATGTCTTCTCCCATCCAAGAGCTTCTTTTTGTACTTTTCTTGGTGTCACTGGCTGGAAAAAAAATGGGGCAATTGTTTTGTTATTTTGTCATAGATGAATTTATCATTATCTTCATTTATGATTTGTTTTTTGTTTCTTTTGTGAAATCTCCATACTAAAGTCATAAAGTTTAGACTTTTCCATTTTCTTCTGACAGTTTCAAGTTTTGCTCTCTAATCTCCATCTCTATTCATTGAAGAATTGATTTTTGCATGCCTTTGGAGTTAAAGATCCAATTTTTTATTCATATGGATAATCAGTTGTCCTGATGTCTGTTTATTGAATAGTCCAGAGTCAAATTCCACGTTTCCACATACACATGATTTCTTTCTTGGTTCTCTGTTCCATTGGTCTGCTTATCTCAACTTTTCTATCAGGTCTTCATTCCAGGCGTGGAATGCGCCCATTCCTTATTCCCCCACCTTAGTATGGATGTCCTTCTTGGGTCTTTGATCTTTCACAACTTTTAGACGCAGTTTGTCAACCTAGGAAAAGTCCTGATAAGAGTTGCAGTGGAATAGTATTGAATTTGTAGATTAATTTGGGAAAAAATAACGTTTTTCCAACATCTTTTTTGACATTGAGTATTCCTGTTCCTGAATACGGCACCTTGCTCCTCCTAGTTGTATTCAGTAATGTTTGTTATGTGGTATTGTGAGTCTTTTTGTTAGATTTATTCCTTGATGTGTTATTTTGAGGCTACTGAAAATACTGAACATTTTACCTTTTTCTTATTGTATTTTCTGTTTATCACTGGTGCCTAGAAATGTGACTTTTATATATTGATATTATATTCAACCATCTTGCTAAACCCTTTTGTTAGCTTCAATATTTCGTGTTTATATTCCTTCAGATACCAATGTCAATAATCACCATTTGTGGAAAATGACCCTTTTTCCTTCCTTTTTTTTTTTTTAAAGATTTTATTTATTTCTTTTTAGAGAGGGGAAGGGAGGGAGAAAGAGAGGGAGAGAAACATCAATGTGTGGTTGCCTCTCACGTGGCCCCCACTAAGGGCCTGGCCTGCAACCCAGGCATGTGCCCTGACTGGGAATTGAACCTGCGACCCTTTGGTTCGCAGCCCACACTCGATCCACTGAGCTACGCCAGCCAGGGCCCTTTTTTCCTTCCTTTTAATTATATAATATGTATATATGTATATATATGTATGTGTATATATATGTATGTACATATATATATATTTCTTCTGTCCTTTCTACACTGGTCAGTATTTCCAGAACAGTGCTGAGCAGAAGCAGTGGTGGCTGGCTCCTTTTTGTTAATCCTGATTTTAAAAAGAATTATTCAGAAATTTCACCCTTAAGTATATTTGCTGGTGATGTCTTTATTACATTAAGAAAGTTCCTACCTACCTCTGATTTCTGATAAAGATGTCATTTCTAATCTCCATACAACCTTTAAAGGAAATTCTCCAGACCATCTTATTAAACTTCTTGGTGGCAAGTTGTGAAATCATACCAAGTGTAGCTTTTAGAACTCTGAAAATCAATCAGAATTAACACATTTTCATCGTTGTCTACTCTCGGACTTATTTCCGATATAAATAAGTTGTTCCTTTCAGATACCTCTTGATAGGTGTGAGTGGAGACCCTTCAGGTATGAAGAACTATAAATGATGACCCTTGAGTGTTCTGACTGTTTCCTTTTACCTCCCCTGTTGTGAAAGTAACTTCCTTGATTAAGTCCTAGAATTCAAAAAGTTTAAATTTGACAGATAATTCACTTTAAAAAATAAAGTTCCCATGGTCAGAGGAAATTTTCTGCTAACCAATCTCTGCTATCAGGGAACAATTTACTTTTTCTTTCATTATATTTAACTTTCTTTTCTAAGGTTCACCGAAATAATTCCCTTGGAACAGAAGCTGTTGTTCTGTGATTTCCACAGTAGCAGCAGTACATTTCTTAGGTTTTTTTTTTTTTTTAATGGGAACTCACACTTTATACATTTCTGTAACATAGTTTCAGAATTAAAAGTATGTATGTGTGATTGTTGTTTTCTTCTAAATAAAGGTAAAGACTTACATGACTGTAAAGTAGAATTAATTACATAAAAATATGAACTACCTGGGGAAATGAAAACAGAGGTAGAAAAGTTTCCTTCTGAGAGAAAAGGTGTTGGAGAACTGGCCCGACTGCAGACGGTCGCCCCGGGGCTGTTTCTCATTCAGCTGGTCCCGCCCCCTTCCGGGCCTCCCCTCCCCCAGAGTCCAATCAAAGGATTAGCCTACAGGTTTGGAAACAACAGCAGTCTGAATTGAAGGTTTGTGGGTTTTTTGTTTTTGTTTTTACTCCCTTTTCTTGTGTTTAAATGCAGGAACTAGAGAAGTCTTTGGCTAACTGGACTCAGAACTTGAAAGAACTTCACACTATGAAAACCGACTTAACCCAGCACATTCTTGCGGAAGACGTGATGGTTTTGCAGGAGCAAATAGAGCATTTGCACAGACAATGGGAGGACCTCTGCTTAAGAGTAAGTCAGTTAACTGCAGGGCACGGCTGTTCTGGAGTTTATTGAAATGTCTCTGAAGGCCAGACAAAGTAGAACAGAGCTTAATTTCACTGAACCCGAGGCCCTTTTCAGTGGGAGCCCCGCGGGCTGTTCCTTCACTAGGCACAACACTGTTTAGGCAGATTTGACCCTTTGTTTCTCTAGCACTCAGTGCTGAGACTTGGCACGTTTCTTATGAGTCTTTTAAAGAAATAATGTTTAAATGTTGGGCAGCATTGCAACTATGATCAGCTGTGTGGGCTGTGCTCTGTCTTGTACAACTGACAAGCACTAATCTGTATGTTAGAATCAGGACTCAGTCGCTACCAGACTTAGAGCAGAATCTCTGCAGCATCTCTTTGGGGCCAAGTCCCACTTAATGCCCCACATCAGCCGCCTTTTATCCGAGAACTGTGCATTCACATGCAGTCGCTGTTGATTCAAGCAGCTAGTTTTCAGAACTCTCTAAAACAGATGATCTGCTACACTTGGTATCTCAGTGGCTCACTTCTGATTAAGAATTGGATTGTGGTTAGGGTATTTGTGTGTGTGTGGGGGGGGGGGAGGGGGGCATCAGGGTGGAATTAAAGGGTTCAAATAGATCTTTGTTTTAAGAACATGTAATTCTAAGAAAAATAAATTCCTGCCTCATTTTTGTGAATTACGAGAAGTATTTTTAAGGATTGAAATTCAGACACTTTTGAATGCATTTTAATAAAAACATTTGCCCTTTCTGATTTTAGTATTTAATATTCACAATGTACCCTATTCTTCAATGTCCTTTGAGAATTTTTATTCAAATTTTATATAAAAGAAAATGTTTAGAAAATGTGCAAAGTATCCTAAAAGGTAAGAAGCCAAGACTGGGGTCCAGATGTTCCTAATTGTTACCATCACGAAGCCTACCAAAATGAGGCTGTGCCATATGCCAGAGTTTTTTAAAGCTAAGATAAATAGGTGCCCGGAGGAACAGAAACACAAAACTTGGTTTTGGGGCACTAGTTCTCTGCACCTTTCTAGCACACTTGGTTGGGTGGGTGTACAAGCATTAGATGCTTTCTGCCTCACTCTGCAAGGAGCAGAGGTGTTTTTGTACAGAGCAGGAAAATCTCTGGCAGTTCAACCAAAGTTACCCATTTGTAAAGTGGGGAGTTAAAACTACCAAAAGAACTCTTCAGCTACCCCTTTTAACTCTAATGTTCCAAAGATTTTTAACATTGGAGAAGACTTTTCTTGACATTTAGAAAGGCTGATTTTATTCTTTAAATTTATATTTACTGAAGTAGTAAATGTGAACAAACACGGTGAGGAGGAAAACCTTTTGCTAATACCAGCTTAGGGCTTGCTCCAGCCTCAGGGAGCACTGGTGTTTGGGGTCAGCCTGCTTGCTACAGACCCTGACTGGCCCCATTTCTGTGGTTTCTATCCAAAGTGGCAGTTCTATGGGAAGGGGAACTAAATGAGTGATGTGCATCATTTTTTTAAACCTTATTTTGCTTTGTTTTTGTTTTGAAATACAATACTAGAATATTTAAATTACTTTCATTTTCATGGTTCATTTGCATTATCAATGTTAGGTTTATAATTTGATCTGAATTACAGTTTTTTTAATTAAATAGGCAGGACATTGTCCTTAAGTAGATACAAAGACTCATTTTTTTAAAGTGAAAGGATTTGGGTCATAAAGTTATAAATTAGCTATAGCAAGCTTTCAATAAAAGTATATTGAAAGAACAGGAACAGAAGAAATTTAAGTGATGCTCAATATATTCATCTAACCTCTGTTTCTAATTTTTAATATAACCTGATACTACTGGATAAAACTGAATCCTTTTGGTCAGTTACAATTCAGGTACATTCTTTATATTGTTGCTGTTTGACATTTATCAAAGGAGTTAAAAAATTCTATTGTTAAACTCTAGGAGTTAATGAGGCAAAAACATAGTTTAAGGCTATAGGGTTACTGATTAAAATGAATGAATTTCATATTCCTTTTGATGGGGGGAGGGGACGGGAACCACTTTCCTTTCTGTCCAGACTCAGCTGCCAAGTGCATTTTCGTTTCCAGGTGGCTATACGCAAACAGGAAATTGAAGACAGACTCAATTCGTGGATTGTGTTCAATGAAAGAAATAAAGAGTTGTGTGCGTGGCTGGTGCAGATGGAAAACAAAGTTCTACAGACAGCAGATATTAGTATCGAGGAAATGATTGAAAAGTTACAGAAGGTAAGCAACAGCACCCAGGTGAATGCAGTTACTGCTGCCACGGGATTCTCAGCCCTCCGCAAAATGGCATGTCACAGGTATGTTTCCAATACATTTTAGAAATTTAAAGGGGTTTTTCGCACTCTTTCTTCTCCTTCTCCGAGAAGAGGTGGTAAGTGAGGATTCCAGAGAGATGGGAAGTGTGAGGCCCACCTGGGAGGGCACAGTGCTGTGTACTGAGGGGAGCTACTTTCCCTCAGGAAGTCTGGCCAGAGAAGGGGCCTGCATCTCCTTAAGCATCTGTTCGCACCCCAAGTGAGTTACGGCTTTTCTGGTTCTGGTTTTCTAGTTCTGATCATGGTGGAGCTCCCCTTGCCAAAGGGGAGGGGCCAGCAGTAATGGGTCTCATCATCTCCGATTCGCACAGAAAAAGAAAGGTTCTTGCCGCTCAGGAAACCGCTTACTGATATTAGGCTAATTCAGTTATACTCAGTTGTCCCCAGCTCCCGGATAGTTAGATTAGAAGAAATCTGTGAGAGGAAGCCAGGGCTGTTCAGTTAGGAAAATCACCGCTGCCCCCTGTACTACCGTGTGCTGAGGGGGCATCGTTCGACTGGTTAGCTGCTCACTGAAGAGCTGTGTTAACAAGTGTGAGACGTTTTTAATTTAAAAAAAAAAAAAGTTTTTTTCAAGAAGCAACTGTGTGTTTATTGTCCGGCAAAGAAGTGAATTTTTGGCAGTAACCGAGGCTTTTTGTTTCGGTGTCCTTGCCAGGACTGCATGGAAGAAATCAACTTGTTCAGTGAAAACAAGTTACAGTTAAAGCAGATGGGGGACCAGTTGGTGAAGGCCAGCAACCAGACAAGAGCAGCCGAGGTCGATGACAAGCTCAATAAGATTAACGACCGCTGGCAGCACCTTTTTGATGTCATTGGCTCAAGGTAAGAAATGGTCTAAAAACAATCCCTACTCTCAGGTGCTGTGATTGCCCCCACAGACCTGGACACTCCACCCAGCCTGACGCTGAGGTAACCCAGCGGTTTTGTAACTTACAGCTAAAGACAAGGTTTGGTCAGCAATGAGTAGCAATTCTTGTCTCAACAATATAGAAAGATTCTATTTTAGTGTAACCCACTTAATAGTTTTTTTTTTTTCTTTAGCTTAAAATTTCACATGAATTAGATTAGGTTTGAATGAGAGTTAGAAACTTAATTTGGAAAGAAAGGCTTGAGGAGGTGTTATTTAGAAATAGTAACTCTGCATTGGACTTGCGTGTCCCCCACATGACGCCTGCTGGTTCCTGCCTGTGGGTGGCAGGTGCAGGTAGGTCAGGGCATAGGCCTGATTTCTAGATGCTGGTCTGGAGGTCCCCCGCTACCCCTACAGCTGGGGCTCAGAACACCCGAGGCACAGATCCTCCCTGTGTGCCTGGCACGCCAAGTGCCCAGAGGACATCTGGTCCTAAGTGGGGACTTAGGAGGCATGGCTGCGGCTTGCTCTGTATTCTCCAGAGCAACCTTATCAGAAGTAAGACTGACAATTTTATGTTCGCACAAAATGATGACGATGATGCCACTCAAGGCTTTTAAATGGTTTCTGTTTTCAAATTCTGTCTCCAAAGGTAGGCCCCAACCAAAATGTGTTTTGTTTTGTTTTGTTTTTGTTTCATTGCAACCTGATGTACAAAAAAACAGTCACTCGGCTTGGGGACCACTTGTACAACTTTGTGTGGCCACTGGCCAGGTGAGGCTTTTATGTTTTAAACACACATACGATGTGGAAAAAGTACACAGGAGAACCTGTAAGGCGACACAAGTATTGGGTGTAGTGAAAATAAGATACTCCTAATAATTTGGCATTTCCTCCACCTCATTGTTTACTGTAAACCATGAGTGAACCTGCAGCAAAGGCACCAGGCTGAGTGCTGTGAGAATTACAGACAGGAAGTAAGATGAGTCAGTTATGTAAATGGGAGCCGACATCTGAGCAGCTGTAAAACCAAGTGCTTTGAGGGCTCAGATCTCATCTTCCTGGAGAGGGGGTGGGGATTAGGAAGAGCCTCACAGAAGAGTGGGGTTCCCAGATGGTTGGGAATGAGCAACAAGGGCTTGGGATTGCGAGCATCACTGGTGGCAGGGAGAGACAGAGTGTGCGGTGAGCAACAAGGCGCGGGGCCAGAGCAGTGAGGAAGCTGTTCAGGAAATGACAAGAGGCTCCACTGACGTGGGGGATGAAGCTGCAAAGGTAGGTTGGGGCTACGTCCTGGAAGACCTTAAATCTCAACTTTTGTTCTGGCGTCCTAGAGTCCCAGTCCTTTGTGGACTTTTAGCAGCAGAGGGTCTGCTGAAGACAAACATTAGAGTGACCGGGCTGGCAGCGTAAGCTGGGCTGAATCCAGCTTCTCTCCACTGCCAGTTCAAACAAACGTATCCGTGGAATACCATGGTGGCAACCCAAGTAAGGGTTAAGAGCGCCGGTTTGGAGCCCATGCTGACTTTATCACTTACTCATCAGGGAAACCTGAGTAGTGATTTAATCTTTCTAAGCCTCAGTTTCCAAATCTGCATAATGTGCCTGACAGCACAGTTCACATCAGAGACCACTGTGAGGACGAATGGCGTGTGTTTGCATTCGGCACATGTGGGGTCCAGCGTTTATTGAGTGGTTATCATTGTTTTCCCTAAGAAGACACTGAGGCTGAGGAGCATTTCTGCTGAGCAGAAGAGGATTCCCTTGGTTATGTCTAGTAGTGAGAGAGACCTTTCCTCCATGAAACCAGTGTTTTTTGTTTTTTGGGTTTTTTTTTGCTATCTTGTTTCCAGCACTTAGAACAGGGCTTCAGGTACATGTTGAAATGAATGAACATTTCAGGGCACAAGAATATGGTCATTCCTGTTGGGTAACTTGTGTGCAGTGTGTCTTTGTTGACATTGTTTTTAGAAGACTTCTCCTAAGTCCTCTTGGGCGCTGGCACGAGTCTAGGACGAAGTCGTGCCTGTTCATGGATGGTGCTTCCTGAAGACTAGAGTGACAGTCCATTCTCAATTATTCATGCTTTGGTTTTATCACTTCAGAGTTTAATAGGTGGCTTGCTTTTCTCTCTCCTTTCTGGCTGCCTGTCTTCAGCCAATTCCTTGGTGAGAAAGAAAAAAACAGCAGGGGAAATTTCAGTGGTCCTTTTGGAAGGAGCAATTGGCAAAATAAGGAGTTGAAATAATGGCAAATACTTTGTCTGCCAGCTGTGTTCTTAACAAGGTGCTTTTATGTATGATTTTACTTAATTTTTATTGTAATTCTGAAAGGTAGATACCATTATCCCATTTTACAGATGACAAAACTGGGCACTGAAGTTAAATAGCATGCCCACAGTTAGAGCCAGTGTGTGAGGCAACCAGGACGCCAGCTCGGGCAGTTGTGTTGCCTCCTTGTTCCCCAGACCCTTCTGGTGTGTTACACTGAAATCAACTGAATCCCTTCAAAACTAAGAAGCTGGGGCCCAGGCCAGCATCACTCAGTTGGCTGGAGCATCATCCCATAATCAAAAGGTTGCGGGTTCAATCCCCAGTCTGAGTGCATCTGGGAGGCAACCAGTCGATGCTTCCCACTCTCCTTTCCTCTCTCTCTAGAAGCAATGGAGAGGGGGGAAAACAACAACAAGTAAGGAACTAGGGAGAGAATACCGGTAACTTATCTTCCCTAAAGCAAAGGCCAGGCTGAGACCAATGGCTAAGAGTCCAGGAAACTCCTCAATGAGTTTACCCCTCCAGGTGAATCTGTAGACTGAGGCAGCAAGCTTGGACCTGCCTTAAATTGGCCTCACGTAGAATCAGCTGCTTGTTTGCCCTCTGCTACTGATCATATCATCAGGGAAGTTGGGGAACAGGCTGCAGAACTTGGATTTGAATAGTGCCAACCAGGTACACTAATGGCCTCATTTGCCCAGAGAATTCCAAGCACTATTTATTTAACCTTTTCTGTCCTGCTCACAGTTTGCCGCAGCTTCACTCCTGTGGCAGGGACAACATTTCCTGTTAAAAATAATAAGATTTGGAGGGAGGCTGTAAAGTTACGAATGGTATTCAGAAATCCAAGACCTTAATAAATCAGGTTTATTGGAGGGGAAAAAAAAAAAAAGACCTGTTGTTTCAGGTTCATTCTCAGCATAATGGAGGTGAGTTACAGGGTTAATTAAATGCACTTTAAATTCTGACCATTTCAGGTAATAGGCTCCATTATGGGGTAACTAGGGGGAAAATCAGCAGCGCTGTTTATCTTCAAGTGCCAGGCCCTCCATGTATATACATGATACAGCCTGCAAGGTCAGTACCCTCCTTTTGACAAAGAGGGGCAGTACAGCTCAGAGATTGTAAATGACTGACTCGGCCCGGTCAGTTCTGCACAGAGCAGGGTAGAGCCCAGGTCCGTCTGTCCCACTGTACCGTGCATCCAAAGAGCACTTCACTCCTTTGAGACCTTGGCTTTTAAAGGTAATTTATCAGAACTTTTCTAAAACCGAGAACTCATGTAGAATTTACCATTTATTATAGAGTAATGGTTCTCAAACCTAAACGTGCATCAGAATCCCTGGAGGGCTCATGAAAAGATGGGTTGCTGACCCCCACCCCCAGACTGCTGATTCTAGAGGTCCAGGTGGGGCTGAGAATGTGCGTTTCTAACAAGTGGGGTCTAGGCGTTGCCAGTGGAACTGGTCTGGGGAGCACAGAGCGAGCAGCAGGATGCGCACCAGGGAGGTGGTGCTGCACCACGTCACACAGCCCAGACCTGCCACTTACTGTGAACAAGTCTTCTGGCCTCTCTGTGCCTCAGTTTCCTTGTTGATCAGCCAGTACAAGATCCTGGATAAAAAACACACCACAACAACTATGGAGCCATCCATACACATGCTGGCAGCCTTGGGCAAGGCTAGTGTGGCTGCACAGAGTGGGGCAGCAGTTGGTTTACAGTTGTTCATTTGTGAAAGAATACAATAATTAATCCATGACAATACAAGACTAAAGTCTGTTTCATGGACTCCAAACTGTGAACCTACTTTTGCCCTACCCTGTATGTAGATAAGTTGGGGGAAGGGGCTTAGACCCAAACAACTGTTTTTCCTCTGCTTGCAAAGGGTTCTTCAGCTTCTATAAAATCTTTAAGGCAAAGAACCTGAAGGACACGTCTTCTGAAATAACCAAATAACTCAGTGGGGCTTGGGGAGTCTAAGTCAGTCTATTTGGTTTGTTTGTTTGTTTGTTTTTATTATATTTTATTGATTATGCTATTACAGTTGTCCCATTTCTCCCCCCATCATTCCCCTCCACCCTGCATACCCCCTCCCACCCACATTCCCCACTTTAGTTCATGTCCATGGGTTGTAAGTTCTTTAGCTTCTACATTTCCCATACTATTCTTGCCCTCCCCCTGTCTATTTTCTACCTACCATCTATACTACTTATTCTCTGTACCTTTTCCCCCTCTCTCCTCCTCCCACTCCCCTGTTGCTAACCCTCCATGTGATCTCCATTTCTGTAGTTCTGTTCCTGTTCTAGGTGTTTGCTTAGTTTGCTTTTGTTTTAGATGTGGTTGTTAACATCTGTGAGTTTGCTGTCTTTTTACTGTCATATTTTTGATCTTCTTTTTCTTAGATAAGTCTCTTTAACATTTCATATAATAAGGGCTTGGCGATGATGAATTCCTTGAACTTGACCTTATCTGGGAAGCACTTTATCTACCCTTCCACTCTAAATGACAGCTTCGCTGGGTAGAGCAATCTTGGATGTAGGTCCTTGCCTTTCAAGACTTGAAATACTTCTTTCCAGCCCCTTCTTGCCTGGAAGGTCTCTTTTGAGAAATCAGCTGATAGTCTGATAGGAACTCCTTTGTAGGTGACTGTCCCCTTATCCCTTGCTGCTTCTAGAATTCTCTCCTTCATTTGAATCTTGGCTAATGTAACTATGATGTGCCTTGGTGTGTTCCTCCTTGGGTCCAACTTCTTTGGGACTCTCTGAGCTTCCTGGACTTCCTGGAAGTCTATTTTCTTTGCCAGATTGGGGAAGTTCTTTATTATTTGTTCAAATAAGTTTTCCACTTGTTGCTCTTCCTCTTCCCCTTCTGGTACCCCAATAATTCGGATGTTGGGACATTTGAAGATGTCCTGGAGATTCCTATGCCTCTCCTCATTTTTTTTGAATTCTTGTATCTTCATTCTTTTCTGATTGGATGTTTCTTTCTTCCTTCTGGTCCACTCCATTGATTTGAGTCCCAGTTTTCCTCCCATCTCTATTGGTTCCCCATGCATTTTCCTTCATTTCACTTATTGTAGCCTTTATTTGTTCATCTAATTTGCAACCAAAATCAACCAATTCTGTGAGCATCCTGATCACCAGTGCTTTGCATCTGATAGGTTAGCTATCTCTTGGTTGCTTAGTTGAATTGGCTCTGGGGCTTTGATCTCTTCTCCCGTTTGGGGAGGGTTTTCGGTTTTTTGTTTGTTTGTTTGTTTGTTTGTTTGGTCTGGTCGCGGCTGTTACATAGTGAGGGTCGGAGCCTTAGGTGTTCCCCAGGGCAGGGCAGCCCAGTGGCTGGGTTGTGTCGCTGTATGTGGGGGCGGGGTCTAGGTGTTTTTAGGTTTTATTTCCTGGCGCTGGGGTCCTAGGTTGCGAGTTCTGTCTTGTTCCCCGTTTTCACCTGGATTATCTGCACGCAAATGTGGGACCGCCTGGTCAGCCAGCTGCCTGCAGGCCTGATCCACCAGCAGCTGCCTGCACACCCAGGTCCACCAACCTCCACTTTTTCCTGCTGCGACTCCGCCCCTCTTACTGGTCCGGATGAATGGTTGTCGGATTTCTGTACAGTTCAATTTTCTCTCAGTTCTGGTTGTTTTCTTGTTCCTAAATCCATGTTGTCCTTAATTTCGGTTGTGCAAGGAGGCACTGTATGTCCATCTACGCCTCCATCTTGGCCAGAAGTCCCCTAAGTCAATCTTGATGCTGATTTCTTCACGTGAGGTTGCGCAGGCCCCAACATGGGCATCAGCATTCTCAGACTGTCTCTCCATCGGAACTGCCACTGCAGGAGTTTTTAGCCATCCTCATGGACCCTCATGTGGCTTCTTACCTTTATGACATCTTAACTTTTATAAAACATGCTATTAGTTCCATCAACAGGTAGGCCACTTTGAAGCACTGTTTTTTTGTTTTGTTTTTGTTTTGTTTTGTTTGTTTTTTTTTTTTTTTTTTTTTTTTTTTTTTTTTTTTTTGGTGAATGGCATGATTACTCCAAAATTGACTCTGGATTGATGACATGAAACATTAATTACGTACTACTATGCCTCTGAGAGATTAAATGAAGAGGCAACCTTTTTAAAAATTGTACCTATTAGTTCCTCCTCCTTTTCCCCATGTTGTCTTAGATAGCATTTTTGAAAAGCAACCCAGCGTACACATTGCTCTGTGATTTGAAGAAAAGAGAGACAAAGAAAGGAAAAAACAACAACAACCCAGCAAGACCTAAATGCTGGAGAGACAACTAAATTATTGAAGCTGTTTTTCAGAACTAGCAACACACGAGACCCCCTGTTTTGGAGGAAGCTAGGTTACCTATTAATAACAGCAGTAGGCACAGGGTGTTGGGTGACAGACAAAACGATGTCAAGTTCATTCAGCCTACAGAGACCAAAGCTCTGAAAAGTGGGTCCCCAGCCATTGTCCCTTTAGTGGGACAATGCCAGAGGAAGACTCCGCCCAACGCATAATCTCACCTCTGCCTACTCTTGATTTCAAAATCCCAGTAGCTCAGCACCTTGAAAACTCACCTACTTCTATTTCCCAGAACCCCCTCCATAGTTACTAATCGAAGCCTTAGCTGTGTCCTGTGAAGTGAGGTCATGTGTCTTTAGTGAGTCGCTCTGCAGTGGTTCCTCTTGGTGGAGCCTCTTCGGAGACATGGAAGGGAGAGGGCTGTTTGTAAAGACTCTTCTCGCAGCACATGAGAATGATGTAGGCAAAGCTTTCGGCGCCCAGAACCGAAATGCCCAGAGGAGAGAGCCAAGGGCAGAGGCATAACCCAGAATACGTACTTCGGTTACCTGTCGATGCCCGCATCATCGGTGGTTTTAATTTTCTTTTTATGTATCTGAATTTCCTAAATGTTCACTATGTGAAAAGGGACATGGGGCCTTTTTTCCCTTAAAAAAATGATACAAATAATGGTACCTTTTCCCTAATTTCTCTTTGATGGTAGCATCATTAATAGCCTTGGCATTCTTAAGCCAACCTCCTGCTAAGAGGGTCTTAGACTCACTCACACTCGGTGGCTCCTTCCTGCTTAGACCAGGCAGCTCTCTCACTGTTGAAAGGATCAAGTCTGAAAAAACTTCTTAACGAAGCGTAATTTTCACATTTGACCTACCAATGTGAAAAGCCCACTGTTTTATAAGAGTAGCAATTAAAATGTTGTCATTTAAACTCAGCTGTTATTACCATGGCAACTGTGTGTTAAGATTGTTTTTCTCATTTCTTGCAAAATGGGCAGAGAGATGTGTGCCTTCTTAAACTGATAAAGATTTTTGTTGCTCTCCCTTTATCTGTATTTTCTCAAGGCTCTTTTGGAAGACCAAACAATGCTGCTACTCATAAAGTCGACTTGCTCTGGTCTTAGCAGATTGCCTGATCCAGTGGGACTGGGTTTAGAGATTGTAGCACAGGGAGGGCCAGATGTGAGGTTAGTCTCTTGCCTTTCCTTTTCCCTTCCCATCAGTCCCGTCGTTCCACTGCTGGGGCAGGTGGCTGCAGCTCCCAGACCCTGCAGCAATGCCTTCCTACAGTCTGGGGGGGGGCTTCCCCATGGAGACAGCAGCCATCATTGAGTGGCTCAATGGACAGTCGGTAGCCTGTGTCCAGCATCACCCAGGTCCAGTGTCCTCAGCCTTGCGGGGCCATATTTGGCAGGTCCCAGGGACAGCCAGGCATGTGGACACAAGTTAGTCAGAGGCTTCCTGTTTGTTTCCAGATCTGCACTGTTTCACCAGTCTAGAAAGTGCTTGCTATGTTTCAAGGTAAAGAGTGTAATGATGACTAAATGTTGGGCCTTAAGGAGAAATGGTTGACATCACTTGAGTCTCACAATAAGACTAGCATTGAGCCTGAAAGGGTGCTCCTGTAGGTGGGGCCACTCAGGATCACATAGATAGAGAACCTTAGGGACTTGGAGGAATGTTTGGATACTCACATTGTGAGGAGCTAGCAAGGAAATTGCTAAATTTCTCCCTCCACAAACTCTTGTGCTCCGTTTATGCTATAAGAAGTAATTTTTTCTGCAAAAAGCAGAAGAATGGACTAAATGAATTCTGCCCCTCCTAAGCCAGGATATACGGGCCTAAAAAAGTCAGGGCAGAGCCACCCCCCTTCCCTCCCCACCCAGGAAAATTTCTTCTTTAGGAGGCTGGGAGGAGGGCATTCTCGTAGGACTCAGGGGCTTCAGATTGCACCATTTCTTTTAAACCTGAAACAGAGAAATTTAATTTGACGGAACAGAAATCCTCTTGTCCGCGCCCCAATCTAAAATGTTTCTCCTCTCGGTTTATAGCACTTCATAAATAACCCATAGCCAAGATAACACAGTGACTTTCTTCCCCCAGCATTGCAGTCCTGCAGCATCAGAACAAAGACTGTGTGTGTGTGTAAAGAGCTGAGATATTCGCTTATTAGAAGGGAGAAAACAGATTAAAAATTGCATTTAGCAGAGAAGCAGGTCTCTTCCTTTCCTAAGGGCATTGCTTTGTGGCTGCGAGGGGAGGGTGGCCGGTGCAAGATGCTGAACCAGTGAATGGAGAGGCCTGCGGGCCGGGGGAGGGGCTGCCTTGTCCCTGGGAGGTGGAGGTGCAGCCGGGAACTTGGAGCTCTCGCTCAACATCAGGAATGATTTTTTTCTCATCAACAGTAAGTGCAATTTTGGCCATCCGCTCTGCCTGTGGCCGATGGGAGGCTGCTGTCTCCTTGTGTCTTGCTCTTTCGCTGTCTCATTTTGGTTACAATAGAAATTGCTGATGAGATGGTGGCGGTGGAGTGTGTGTGCTCAGCCATCGGGGGATGGGTTCTTTCCCAGTGTCAGCATGCGTGTGGTGTCTGCAGCCAGCCTTTGACAAGCCGGGGAGAGACGTGATTACACCGTGTGCAAAATGGAAGTCCTCCGGCGACATAAATGCTTCAAAGAGGCCATTAGCTCAAGTGTATTGTAATGTCTGTGCCCCCAAACCAGGGCTTCAGAATCTTGATGTAATCGATTATCTTACTATAAAGATGTTTGGTCATTTAAAGTGATGCAGTCGTATAGAATTCGAACAGTGTTGTAAGCAACTGACAGCTGCTCACAGGTCTGAGTATCTATTTGGAGACAAATTCAGATTCTTCAGCCATCTCAGTTTTCCTGCGTGTATTTTAAGTATATTTCCTGAGTATATTTTAAGTTGTGCTGTCCACATTGGCATTGGAATTGTTTTACTTTATGCTGATCTAGCGCTTTTATAATTTAACTGTAGACTCTTTTGTATGTAGGAGTATAGGACTGAAGTGTAAATTATTCCATATACATGAATTTGATACTTAAAGCCTCCATTACACATTGTAAGACCTGGGCTTGGTATGTAGCTTGATAGTAACCTGGCTTGATTTTGTTTGTTTGGGAGGGAGAGCAGGGTTCTTAAATATTATATTCTGATCCATCACTAGTTAAGATAAAAGAAAAAATTTGTTCACCTTTGATTTTCTGCATTTCTACCCACAGTCCCTGCAAAAAGAACTTTTAACTTGTGGCTACTCAGGCAAAATTCTTGTTTGGTTGCATATAAAAATGTTTTATTCGGGTCTTCCAATAGGCCACACAGGTGAAAAACCTCCCCTTGGTCCCTCAATATTTTGTTTTTCCAGTCCTTAGAATTGAAATTTAGCTCAGGAAGTCATGCTTATGTTTTCTGGAGAAATAAGCTGTAATGAAATGTGTGCGTGAGCCGTGTTAGTCTGGCGCGCCTGCGTGAAACACGGCAGGTGCGGAGACGGCGAGCGACGTGAAGGGCCTCGGCGGCTGATAATGCAGCGTTGCGCTTGCTTCCTGTGCCAAGTCCGGTTTCCTAACGGGTTTCCTTGTTTCTCGGTATTAACTCGAGACTTCAACTTCTCTAAGAGCAGTATCAGCGAAGTCTGTCGTCGAGGTGGGCTGCCTGGGCTGGCCGAGGACACGTACTTCCTGACCTGAGAAAGGTGATAATTGGATCTCAGTGTCTGTGTAGAACAGAACAAGACAAACTCAACAGTGCATCCGAGGGTCCCCAGAGTGAGTTGCAACGTATTATCCGAGAAACAACATTTAATTCTGTCACTGCACATTTTTGGACATTTTGCCTTCGGTCAGAGGTTGGAAGATGGAAACATGTTAAATCCTGACCTGATGAATGTTTTGTGGCTTCCTGGTGGCCTTTTCTTTACTTCCCATCTTCCTTCCTCTTCAATTTGCCCTCAGTGTGTGCGTGGCTGATATACCTGCCCGTCCAGTCCCGCACTTGCCCAGAATGGAACTGAGGGATGGAGCATGTGAGGCTTGCAGGGAGGTGCTCTGGTCATTTATCTGTAACATCGCCACCTTGTTTGTGAAAAAGACAGATTTGAAGGTATGAGCGAACATTGTTTACTCATTCAGAAGTTACGTATTGAGCACTTCCTTTACCGTATTATGATGTCTACATTACATCAAAATTGGAGCATGAGCTCTTTGCGAAGCAGACCTATTTTCAGTTTTCTTTGCATCTTCAGGATCTGCACAGGACCCCAAGACAAAGCAAATGGTTAAATGTTTATTGAAAGGTCCCTGGCCAATGTGGTTCATTTGGTTGGAGTGTCATCCTGCAAAACCAAAAGGTTGCAGGTTTGATTCCCAGTCAGGGAACATACTTAGGTTAAGAGTTTGATCCCCATTTGGGGTGCACACAGGAAGCAACCAACTGATATTTCTCTCTCTCTCTCTCCCCCCTCCCCCGCGCCTCTCCCTGCACCCCACCCCTCTCCTTCTCCCTCACCCAGGGATTAACAGGATCCAAGATCACTGCATCTCTGTGTTTTTTGCACCCAGGTCATTTCGTTGCTGGTTAGCTCCCTTCATTTAGAAGCTTGTACTCTGGCCCTCTTTTTAGCATGAGAAGCTGGTATTCTTAGGCTGGAATAGGGTCAGCCTATTCCAGTGGTGCTACTGTTCTGGGAGGAGGGGGCAGGAGAGTTGTGCAAAGGCTGCTGGGCCTGAGTATCTCTCTCCACCTATGGGGGAAGCTCTCAGGGTTGGGCTGCTCCTCCAGACAGCCTTCCAAGAAGGTGTCCCCTTGCAAACTGTGAAGACTCCTTGGCTCATGGGGCCTGGGATTCTTGGCTGCTTGGCATTGTATGGAGTGTTCTTTCTGGTCCCTGCGTCATCAGGGTGACAAGATGTTGGGGTGAGAAGGGTGTACCTCTGAAGCCACAGGAACAAAGGGCGGATCTCAGTTACAATTGCATTCAGGCCTGGCCCTGGATTCTGTTACTTCCTTTTTAATAAATCATCTTGTGGCTTTGAAGGGAATCCCTCCTTATGGTGTTTCCAATACGAATGTAATTTGGAAAACATATACCCTTATTACGACAACTGCCTTGGCTGGTGTGGCTCAGTGGATTGAGCACCAGCCTGTGAACCAAAGGGTCGCTGGTTCGATTCCCAGTCAGGGCACATGCCTGGGATGCAGGCCAGGTTCCCAGTAGGAGGCACATGAGGCAGCTAGGCATTGTTGTTTCTCTCCTTCTCTCCCTCCCTTCCCCTCTGTCTAAGAAATAAATAAATAAAATCTATTTAAAAATTATAACCACCGTAGTTTCATAGTTTGTTTTTCAGAACTGAAAAACAATTTCTGAAAGACATCATGCACTGTGCCAAATGTCTTTCATGTGCTTGTATCTCATTCCTCGCCCTTAGCCACCCAGTGAAGGAAGGTACTGACTCCTGTTGACACTGGTTTATAGATGAGATTTAACCAGAGGCAGGATTCAAACCCACACCCTGACCATAGTCTGTGTTATTTACCACCCAACTCCATGACCTACTTCTAAGCCTGCCTGGCTCATGGCAGTGTTGAGAACAAAACATCATGAATGGACTCCATGCGGTCCAGCGCTGTGGAAGTGAGGCATCATTGCAGGTAGCATCGTGCTGTCCCAGTCAGCAGTAATAAGAGCCAGTGTCCTCGTGAGTGCTTACTCCACATCACAGGCTTTACATGTGTCCTCTTGTTTGACTCACAACCACCTGCAAGGTGGATGATTTGGCACATAACAAGGAAACTGGGAACTTGTGGGGTCTTGCAGCTCATAGAGGGTACAACAGGGTGTAGAGACCCAAGTCTGATCACCTCCAGTTCTGGCCTTAACTTCACCCAGACGTTACCACCTCCTTGAAGCTGGAGGGTCCTCAGAGTCCTACTATAGATGAGAGGGCTCGCAGTAAAAGGATTTGTCCTAAATCACAAAAGTAGCTGGTAATAGAGCTGGGGCAAAAAGTCCCAGGGTTGCGTTGGTCAGTTGTAGGATGTAGTAAATAAATAAACTCTCACACACACAACTCTGTGGTCTACTTAAATAGCTTGTGGTGGAAGACTTATACACTTTTATTCATTCTACAGAGGTGGTCCACACCTCCTGCCCACCAGGCATTGTGGGAGGGGCTGAGCTTCCAGAGGGAGCAAGCCTGGTACCGCATGTGGTGGGTGCACAGTGAATGAAGGGTGCAGGCACAACACAGGGTGGGAGGGCCCTGGTGCTCGGGAGCACTTGGCCAAGGGCAGTGGTAGAAGCTCCAGGAGGAAGGAAGAGGAGCCGCTTTGCAGAGCACAGGGTTGGAGGCAGAGAAGCCACTGACCGCTTGACCTGAACACTCAGGAGATTAAACGCTTTGTTGAGGTAGGACGAGGGCTGCGGAAGAGTTGGACTGTGGATCAGACTTGCCATCTCAAATGTGTACTTCAGCTACGGAACCAGGGATGGGCAGGAAGGCAAGGAGGGTGGTAGGAAGCTGCTCACAGGCCGTCGAAGAAGAGATGATGACGACGACAGTGGTGGTGTGGGGAGTTCCGTGTGTGCCCTGTGACGTAGGGCCAGGGCCCCGATCTCTGTTCCTGATCCATGGGTGGGAGCTCCGATAGGACCTCACAACCTGCGTGCTGACTGATATGTGGGAACTTGCCGTTGTAGCCGTTACCTCCAGTGTCTGGATTTCACTAAAAACCCCACAGGTCTCCAGAAAAACCCTCTCTCTGCTTTAGAACGTTCATGAGAGCAGTGCATGGAAGCATTTTATTTCAGGATCTGTATAAAGGTCATTTTCCCTCAGCAGCCGTGTCCTTCCCTGCAGCAGTGTGTTGGCAGACCACGTGTGTTTGTTCAAAGCCTCTCCGTGCCAGATCAGGCGGATCGGTGAGGTGGGTGGGTTTAGAACTGCGCTCGAAAATTAACTTTGCCCCACCCCGCTCCCTTTTTGGCTGATGCAGTTGCCCGCAAAGGTCTGGTTCCATGTGTGCAGTACCCTCGACCCCTCAGACTAGATGTGGTGGGCTTTGGTATGTGTTCTGTGCTTGATGAAGAGGGGAGTCCCATGAGAGACATCTTGGGCCAAACACCACCAAGTGAACCAGGCATGTGACATCTTCAGTGCATCAGGGAAGGTCACTGGTGGCTGCCATCTCAGGGATATCCAACCAGGGGTGTCCAACCTGCATCCCAGGGGCCACACGCAGCCCAGGATGGCTATGAATGTGGCCCAACACAAAATCGTACATTTACTTAAAACATCATGAGATTTTTGGGGGATTATGTGTCACAATGAATTTAATGTGTAGCCCAAGACAGCTCTTCTTCTTCCACTGTGGCCCACAGACTCCGAAAAGTCGGACACCCCCGCCCCTAAAACAGGGTAGGAGTCAGGTGTGGTTATTTAACCTAGAGAGAAAGAACCATCTCCTCCGGCCCCTGGAGCCTCAGAAAGATGGATCGGATCTCAGGGGATTCCCCTCTGGGAATGACAGGACTTCATATTTGCTTGGATAGATTAACTCTGAGTCCACTTGAAAATCAATGGGAACAGCAATTTTGTGGTGTCTTGACTTCGATCTTTATTCAGTCTGTTGCAATTACTGTTCTGTGAAAACTCATATCTGGTGAGAGTCGTTCCCACCATAAAATCAATCACTGATGTAGGTTGCTTTTTACCCACCAACACTCCTACTGGAGCATGCTCAGCACCAAACGCTGTACCTTGGTATTCCACCTCTTTTTTTTTCTTCCTGCAAATATGTTTAGGGTGAAGAAGCTGAAGGAGACCTTTGCTTTTATTCAGCAATTAGACAAAAACATGAGCAACCTCCGCACCTGGTTGGCTCGCATTGAGTCCGAGCTTTCTAAGCCCGTCGTTTACGACGTCTGTGACGACCAAGAGATCCAGAAGAGGCTCGCCGAGCAGCAGGTGGGCCAGTGAGCAGGGAGCTTTCATAAGGGTGTTGGTGTGTGCGACATCCGCCAACCCACCCCTTCCGCGTGTTGGCTGTGTGTTCTGGCGTGTTCACACTTTATAACACTGGCTTGTGTTTCCAGAGAAGACAGACCACCTGTCCGTATTCTGTGCGTGCCAGGTGCTCTGCCTTCCTTTCCATCACCACTCACATGTCGCCTTGTGAAATACTAGGAATGATGTTTGTGATGCAGACACTAATCTTAGTGGCAAATAGGTTTTTTTATCTTGTATTTTTTTTAACTTTGATCTCCGTTTTGTTTTTGTTACCGTGGGGTCGGCAAACATAGGTTTACAGTTGTGAGTATGCAAAACACAGAGTGTGTCCTTGTATTATTTGTTATTAATTATCGTATTATGTATTTGTATTACAATTGTAAGCTTATGTTCACCCACCCCTGTATAGTTTGGGAAGGCAATGAACTGAAAGGCAAGTAACTCTTCTTACCAAGAAAGGTTTCCATGGGTTAATACTCTGTGTCTGATAGAGTTTTTTAAAAAATAAATAAAACAAAAAAAGGTTTAATAAGGAGCATGTTTGGACCAATAGCTTTGGGGGCCACCCCAGCAGTGCTCTCTGCATTTCTATCAGTTATATACCCTCTGGGCCACCCCTGGCAATTCCAGTTTGCAAACCACTGAATCCTTGAGATCACTGACTTACCAAATCCACTTTCCTGCCCTCCGTGGCCTCGCATGCACCTGTTCATTCTCATATGCTATGCCCGAGCTTGTCTTGAGTGTTAAAATAGCTGTTCAGGCCATTAGTTCCGTGCCTTTCCTTCACCTCTGTTTTTCCCAGACCCATAAGCATGTTCTGTTTTGACCACATAAGCAACGTGGCTGTCATCGTGTTCTCGGACTCAGATCTGTTTTCTTCACGTTGCCCCCAGAGCCATGGTGTTCGCAGCGCACCTGGAGATTCACCCACATGCCGTAACTGCTTAGAGGTAGAATCAGGGTCGCATCTTTTCACCAGGGAGGGTCAGGGTCAGGGCCAGAGGCCACCCCTTGATAAATTCTCTTGAACTTAGGTCAGTCCTTTTAATATGAATGTGACATTTCATGCTACCATGACACAGAACTAAGTATACGATATTACTCTTGACTTAGATCTCTATTCAGTCTGTTACAATTACTGTTCCAATGTATTCTCTGATTTTCAAACTAGTATAGTGTAGCAATGCTACAAAGTAAAACTACTGGTTTTTCCACCTAGCCCCAGAAACTAAAATATGTCTTTCTCATTGAGGCCATCTAAATTCTGTCTTTGCTCTGTGGAGAAATGAGTATTAACACTATGGTAATGGACATTGCAGAGATTTTAATGCCCTTCTCAGCAGAATCACAGCTACTGAACATTATCAGCTTTGTTTACAAGGCTGATCCATTAGGATGAATTTGTTGAGCAGTCTGCTAATCGACCTTGCAAATAACCATTTACCCCGAGTGGTGAGTTTTTTCAGGTCTATTTACAGGTATGGAAACTGACAACATTGTTCTTAAAGAATGACTGGATAAATTTGGCTTTGGCCAATTATGTGCATTAACATTTTATAAATCTGAAGTGTGACAACACGTCATTAAATTGCAGGGAATTTATTCCCAAAAGCATAGAATCTGGAGTGGCTGCCACTCTCCTGGCCTTCTTTGTTCCTGTAGTAAGATGGTCCCTAATTTCAATTGGGTTGATTTATAGGTTCCCACTTTATAGAATTCAGAATCACCAATATGGAATTCTTATCCTTACAAAAAAAAAGGGTTACAAAAAAAAAGGGAGGGAGGGAGGGAGGGAGGGGGGGAGGGAGGACTATGCAGTTGATGTTCAGGACTACCATTATTGTAAAGAAGTTAGATGTATTAGTTTTCTGTAGCTACTATAACAAACACATTACCACATATTTAGCATCTTAACACTAATGTATTGTGTTACGGTTTTAGAGGTCAGAAATTGAGACAGGGCTGAGACCAAGGTCTCAGCACAGCTGATTCCTTTCTTTTTTTAATTTTTATTTTAATTGTTGATCTTGTACAGTTTTCTGTCTTTTATTCTCACCCGAACCCACCACCCTAGCCCTCCCCTCCTCCCTCCCATTTCCACCCCCCCATAGTTTTTGTTCATGTGTCCCTTATACTTGTTCCTTCCCCTTTTCCCTTGAAATTCCCTCCCCTCTCCCCTCTGATGACTTTCAGCCTGTTCTCAATTTCTGTGTCTTTGGTTATATTATGCTTGTTTGTTTTTGTTGATTAGCTTCCTGTTAAAGGTGAGATCATATGGTATTTGTCTTTCACTGCCTGGCTTACTTCGCTTAACATGATGCTCTCAAGTGATTCCTTTCTGACAGCTGGGGAAGAACCCGTTTCTTTGCCCTTTCCAGTGTCTAGAGGTCTCCACATTTATTGGCTCATGGCCCCTTCCTCTGTCTTCAAAGCCAGCAAATTGCATCTCTCTGTGCCTTTCCTCCATAGTCACTTCTCCCTCTGACTCTCTACCTGTCCCTTCCACTCTTAGGGACCCTTGGGATTACATTGGGCCCACGCAGATAACTTATGATAATTTCCTTATTTGAAAGAGTTGAATAGCAAACTTCATTCTCCATTACCATGGAGACTAACATATTCACAGGTTTTGAGGATAAAGGCATGTGGACATCTTGGGGAAGGGGAAATAGTCCATCTACCACAGGTGTCCTGAGGAAACTTTTAGTATTTTTGTTAAAGGAAAAAAAGTTACCATGTGTTTATTGTACTAAGCGTGAGCTTTAAATGCTCCATCAAAAACACTGAAAACAAATGTGTCACAATTATGTATGGGCCACTTAAAAAAAAAAAAAAAAAACCTTTCCTGTGTTTCTGTCACTAATTAAATATAATACATTGCTTAATTCCTTCCAGAAATAAAACCTAAACACTTGGGATCACCAACCAGTGCCTTCTGCAAAAGCCCTCGGCCCTCAAAAGTGATTGACAGACACGATGTCCTTGGCTTCCCATTATAATGTCCTTGGGACTCCAATGTGGGAGGGGTCAGACCTTATAAGAGTCCTTTTATTTTTATTTAGTTTTTTATCCTCACCCAAGGACATGCTTATTGCTTTTAGAGGAGGAGGAAGGGAAGGAGAAAGGGAGGAAGAGAAACATCGATATGCTGGAGAAACAGCAATTCATTGCCTCTTGTGTGTGTTCCAGCCAGGAATCGAACCCACAACCTTTCAGTTTATGGGACGACGCTCCAACCCAGTGAGCCACACCGGTCAGGGCCAGGAACCACTTTTGTTGACTCTTTGGTGTCACTGCTGTTTTCTTTGGTTTCCTAATTCCCGTGGGTGCCATATGGTGTCCTGGGGGGAATTGTTGGTCCCCACCCCCATTCTGTAATTACCAGTGGCTCCCTCCTCAGTGGGCCAGCTCAGCCTCCTGCCCACCCCCCTAAACCTCTCCCCAAGACCACGCTGGTGGACTTGCTCACCACCACCCCCCGGCCACTCCCAGGGAGACAGGCTGGAACCACCGCAGGGCACTGCCCATGCGGTTCTCTGCCCTCCTGCCCTGGTTTTCTCCTGGTCCCAGTGCCTTTTGTGTGCTCTGTGTCCTGGCTGCATTCCTGGCTTGGGTTTCACGTCCCCCCCCCCCGCCCCCCCCTTTGCCCCGCCTCCCAACTCTTTCCCAGCCCCAGGGCTCTGTGTCACCTGCTCAGGGGCAGAAACAAACCAAGCAGGAGCCTGTTTCTAGAACTGGTGGCGAAAGTCTTTCACGTCGTCTTCTGTCATTTCTTAGGTCCAGCTCCTCAGGTTACATGGGAGCAGTTTTCAAAATCTAACTGTTGTGTAAACTCAGGCCTGAGTGGTACCAGTGGTAGGATTATTGTCGGTATTACTCATTCAGCACCTGTGTTAGGATTCCCTGTCTGTTGTTTCACAAAGTTAAAGGGGTTTTTATCAACATGGGTAAATGGCAGGGAAGCCTGTCATGATTCCAGGTGAGAATTCTACGCAAACCTAATCAGTTGAAAGCTAGTCCTCGTACTGACCCCAGGGAGGCTCCCGCCGCTGCGGTGTTTCAGGCCTCAGTCCCGGGCTGCACGCTGTCATCCTGCACTTCCCTCTTCACAGCACGTACAGGGCGATGAGCCGAAAAACACATTTTCTTCTGAATATAACTTTGAGGTGCTCCTTTTTAATCAGTTAGGATCTGTGTTAAGAACTGCTTGATTTAAAATATATTTGAGTACTAGCATTTTATTCTTTATATCCACTTGAACACAGAATGATCCAAATTATGCCTTTATTAGAAGAAAAGTGAGAACATATTTGTCCTATTTACTGATAGTGGGGTTCTCCAAAATGACGACACGGTGAGGTAACCCGGGCCGACCCTCACGCTGCCTGCCTGTGGGCAGCGGCAGGTTCTGTTCCCGCAGTCTTTCCTCCTGTAAACTGGACTTCGTTGAACCCAGGGAGCGTTAGCACCGGTAACGGAGGCTCATTTAATGTTGAGTCTGCTGTTTCGCAGTGTACTTTGGACCATAAGATTAGAGGTGTCCTCTCACGTCACTTATCACAGAATTCGGCTATCGGGAAAAGCCTAAGTCACCCAGAATGGTGGCACAGGCTCCTTATCTCCCCTCCCACCCTGTCCTCCACCGTGTGCAGAAAAAAAGGTCTCTGGATAATAACTGAAGAAAATACCATGTTTATTCTTAAACAGGTTTTCTGTTTTTTTCCCCCTGTGACCATGTATTTTTCTTCACGAACATTCTTCCCATATTAGGGAACTTCATCACTTATCGCCAACACCGGACATGACTCCCCCGAGACCCTGTCCCCTCCCTGAGCTTGGCCGGACCCCGTCCGGGGTGGTGTCCATCTCCAAATCCTTCCCTTGGGCTGCGGAGCCCGAGGAGGGGCTCACGGGAGGCTGCAGGCACTGTGCAGCGGCACGCACGTCCCGGGGGGAGGGGCGTGTGGAGACAACACGAAGGACTTCGTAGATTTAAGAATTCTGTGACCCATAAAACATTAAGAGTTTCTACTGCTCAAGGTTTAGAGTCTGCTGAAAAGACTGTGTTTTCCACAGACGATCTCCCCAAAGCCAAGCGTACATTTGAGGCCCTTGGTGTCGGGTGGTATGGAGTAGACCCCATGCCTCCCCAAAGTCTGTGGGGTGCTGGGCTCTCGGGGGAGGATGCCCTGCTATTCTGCCTCCCCCTGCCCCCACACACACACAGTTCAACAAATAAATCCCCTGGCGGGTGGGGGCCCTTTGCTGCCGACCCTCCTACCACCATCATCATCTCAAGGGGCTTCTCGCTCTCCCGTGATTTTGTAGGACCTGCAGCGAGACATCGAACAGCACAGTGCAGGGGTGGAGTCTGTGTTTAACATCTGTGATGTCCTCCTGCACGACTCTGACGCCTGTGCCAACGAGACCGAGTGCGACTCCATCCAGCAGACCACCCGAAGCCTGGACAGACGCTGGAGGAACATATGCGCCATGTCGATGGAGCGGCGAATGAAGTGAGAACTGAGCCGCCCCTCAGTGTGTCGAGGGTGGTCAGCCGGGTTCTGTGCACCCTTCTGGTCTAAACGAGAGCAACTGTTCTGTTCAACTCACAGGCTATTGGCAGAGAAGGCTCAGTAGGTGTAATGGTGCTTATAAAAGTAATTATTCAAGGAAAAAGTAATGGTGCAATGTCTTTCCCAGCACCCCCGTGCCTCGGGCAGCGGTGACTGGCCCCTTGTGCTCCCAGCATAAAGCAGTGGAGGAAGCCCTGTCTCCTGCTGGTTAACTTCTGAAGCAGGAGCTCTGAGGGACTTGGCACTCCTATAAGGAAGGTGTCCTTACCAGGAAGCAATGTGCCCAGTTATTTCCTGGAAGGGGTATTAGGGTTGCTCCACCTGAGTAGTGCCAGTGCTGGGGGGCGGGGAGGTGGCAGTTGGGAATAGGACGAGTTCAGAGAGAAAAAGTGTAAGAGCTGTGGTCAAAATGGATGGCTTGTACTAAGTTGTCTTCCTCTCATCAGAATCGAGGAGACCTGGCGCCTGTGGCAGAAGTTTCTAGATGATTACTCCCGCTTTGAAGACTGGCTCAAGTCAGCCGAGAGGACAGCAGCCTTCCCCAATTCCTCAGAGGTGTTGTACACAGTAGCCAAAGAAGAGCTGAAGAGATTTGAGGTAAAGACCTGCACCAGGCTCAGGTGCAGCTACAAGGACCTCCTCTAAGTGGGGGCTTCCCTCTGCCCAGGGGCCCCTCCACAGCCTGCCGTCAGCTGCTAAGACAGCTTTGCAGGACCTCACCGGTTTCTGCCAGCTGGCAGGCAGTGGACTTGAAATCCTGTTCTGTAGCTAGCGTCAGGGGAACAGGCGAAGTAGGCCCCCAGTGCCATTGTGGCGTGGGGACTAACTGCCTGCAGCAAGTCGTCTGGGGTCTGGAAGGGGCGTCCCGCACCGTCTGCTGTGGCACTGACGCTGCTCTGTGTGACACAGGCCTTTCAGCGGCAGGTCCACGAGAGGCTCACGCAGCTGGAGCTCGTCAACAAGCAGTACCGGCGGCTGGCGCGGGAGAACCGCACCGACACGGCCAGCAGGCTGAAGCAGATGGTCCACGAGGGCAACCAGCGCTGGGACGGCCTCCAGAAGCGGGTCACGGCCATCCTGCGCAGACTCAGAGTAAGTGGGTCACAGCCCGCCTGCGCAGACTTCTCTGCGTCCCGGGGTCGTCTGTAGATGTTTGGGAGACGTGATGTGTGATATCAGGCTTAAGATTCCATGGAAGGCCCAAGCGAGCTTAATGTTGTGCTTTGTTCAAGCCCAAAGCTGCCAGCTCTTGGTGTTTTTTTTTAAGCCATCTTTTGCCTGAGAACAGGCTTCTTACGCACAACACTTTTATGTCATCTGTGTTACCAAACAAATCTCTCTTTTTCGTCTTCGGTAGCCCCTGAAGGTGTGCATGCTACTCACAGACTGCCCGGGGCCGGGTGGGGGCGGACTGCCGTCCAGGGTCTGGACCGCAGTCTAGAAAGAGACCCTCTTGCCCACCTGCCTGCTTTCATGTCGTGCTTCCTGCACCGCGAGGGACGTGGACAAAGCCCTGTCTGCCCGGAGAGGGTTGGAGATAGCAATTCCCTGAATTTCGGAGCACACTGACTAACCTCAGAGGCTGGTTTGAATTTTTTTAACGTAGGCATTCACCTTAGAGTTCTGTAATTCAGAGGCGGGTGCCAGCCTTCAGGAAGCTGGGCGCAAACTGCCAGCACCAGGGCGCCGTGTGCCTGGGGAAGTGAAGCAGCCCCTGCTCCTGTTCCCGGGGCAGGACACCCTTGGACCTGTGCTGAACCAAGGGAAGTTGGGCTGCTAGGGTTTTTAAACCACTCAGGGAGACACTGGCTAGCTTTCCAGATGAACCCCTTGCATTAATTGATCTTCCACTGACCTGACTGTGAGCAGTCTAATGCCCCGTTTGGCACTGAATGCTGCGTTTGTGTGGGAATCTGCTGCCTGTCTGTGACATGCTAACCTGAGAGGCACCCTGAATTGGGGGGCATGAGTCTCCGCCTCAGGGTCTTCTTCCTCCGAGGAGACACATCCAGAATTACATCAGTGGAGGCAAACGGGCACTGGTCCAGGTTCAACCCCCAGTCAGTGATTTTCTGTTTTAAAGCTACCAAATCCCCTGTCGGGCAAAAGCTTCCACAGACGGCTGATGGGTAGAAGAGGCAAGGTGCCAGGCTTGGGCTTTGAGGGGGTTCCTCTAAGGATGGGTTGGAAAAATCACCGACTTAGAGAATTTTAAATGCTGAAAGGACTTTAACGATCGCAATCATTCCCCCACCCTTACTTGCCAGGGAAGACACTGAGACTCAGAGAAGCCGAGGAGCTTGTTCAGTGTCACACCGGGCAGACCCGGGGCTCCTGACCCCCCACTGGTGCCTGAATGCCCTCTGGGCCCCCGGGTGCCTAGAGATGGGCTTCTCTCTGCGTACTCCGGGCACCTCTTCCCTTCAGCCAGAAGTGACCTTGCTGTCGGCCTGAACTCTCGTTCTGCCATCAACAAAAATGCATTATCCTTCCCCCTTTGCAGCATTTCACCAATCAAAGGGAAGAATTCGAGGGCACCCGGGAGAGCATCCTGGTGTGGCTCACGGAGATGGACCTGCAGCTGACCAATGTGGAGCACTTTTCCGAGAGTGATGCCGACGACAAGATGCGCCAACTGAATGTAAGGCTTTCTCCCTCCGCTCCTCTGAAAAGAATGCACCTTTGCAGAGGAGAACAGGCCAAGTACAAATTTCACCTGATACCCTGGGAGCAGATTCCAGAACTGTTCAAGCAGCCAGGCCGTATCCACCTGTGCACTGCTGGGTTATCACGAGCAAGGAAACTATTCCCTGCAGCCAGGGGGTCAGTGGAATGGGGCCCTTTTTTCTCTTTGTCATTGGTAATCATCCAAGGGGAGAGCATGCTTCAGGTCCCAAACCGAAGTTCATGAGCTGCCGTCTGCCCAGCCCTCGGTCCAAGTGCACAGGTGCAGTGTGACGGGGGGGCTGCATCGGGAGTGGGGCCGAGAGCAGACCCCTTCTCCCCCCACACTGCTGCAGCCAATCCGTGTTGCACTGTAATATCACCTCGTTCCCTCCTCGGTGAGGTTTTACAGGAAGTAGAGATGGAGACTTGTCTTCCCTAATAAGAGGGCACGAATGAGCATTAGCATTGTGTCAACAAGCAAATGCCCACTGGTGACGTACTGTGGGAAGTTTTCTGTGTCCACCAGGTGTCCCTGAGATAAGGTCTCTCCCTCACACCCACTTACAGTATACGTATATCCATGTCAGACTTGGAGAATTATTTTAATTAGAAAAGTCACTGCCCAGAGGGGGAGGAAAAAATATGTACGGTCATTTTAAATTAGTGAATCTGTGTCACCTTGTAAAAGTTGATGAAGCTAGCGAGTACTCGGTGGAGGAACAAAACAATGATGACATTTTGATGCTTTTTCTGTCTCCTATAAGAAACAGACGTTGTCTGAATCCTCAGAGATTTCCCTCTTTGAAATCCTCTCATATTCTACATAGGGTTTCCAACAGGAAATTACGTTAAATACCAACAAGATTGATCAGCTGATCGTTTTCGGGGAGCAGCTGATTCAGAAGAGCGAGCCCCTGGACGCCGTGGTGATCGAAGACGAGCTGGAGGAGCTCCACCGGTACTGTCAGGAAGTGTTCGGCAGGGTGGCCCGATTCCACCGGCGGCTGACCTCCCGCACCCCGGTAAGGGGAGCGGCACCCAGGGAGGGCTCCTGGGCCACACAGACTCGATGTCTGACCAGACTTACCGTGACATGGTTTATGGTGGTTTGTTCTATGATTTAAAAAAAGCTGTGTCGAAAAAGTTCATTTCTACTCTTACGGAGCCACGGTTACTTGGAAGGTCCCATTGCCCAGTGGAAAGAATAGCCCTTCTGAATGTCCTTGCCCCTTTTACACATTTTTCCACGTGCTCCTCAGGACAGGGTTTTTCTGGCATGTGTCAGTTCTGCTGGGACATATTTGTAACTGTTCTGGTTTTGCTTACAGTATTAACTTGGGGTGCATTGGCCTTTTCCTGCATCTTAATGTCTGGGAGCTCTTACTGTTTGGGCCTTTCTGGTGCTTCGTTCTCACCATGGAAGTGCCCAGGTTCTGAAAGCAGTTGTGATGCCTCTCCCTTGACAAAGGGGCCTTTTGGGCAACTCAGGTGCAGTTAGGCCATAGTTCACAGTTCTCTCCTTTGTGCACCTGGAGCTTAATGACGACCATTGACCAGCGCAGCTGGCTGTCTTTTCTTTTTGGGTCTTCATCTTCAAACACAGTTTCTTCACCAGACATAGCCTCAAAAATAACCCCCTAGCAATTTATAGCCATTTTTCTTAGAGTCATTATAACACAGGGAGAATAAGGTTCTATATTCTGAACAATAAGATTACGGATAAAAAGACCTGGTACATATGGTCCTTGAACATGTGAATCTTATTCAGAACACTAATAGCCTCAAGTTCTTTTTAATTTTCTTACTCTTGAAAGAGCCTGCCATTAAACTTAGATCATAAAATTTAAGGTTTTTCCTAGGAAAGAAAACATTTTGGAAATTATAAATTCTAGGCCCCATACCAGATGGTCTAAATTGGCATAACTACGAACAGGGCCTGGGCACTGGTTCCTTTTTAGTTTCCTCAGAAATGTTGCTGGTGGCCCTTCTCAGGAACTGCCGGGCAGGCCTGCTGCTCCTCAGAACCGCAGCAGCCTGTGACTTGGTTAGGTCTGAACACCGGATGCTCCCATTTTAGGGTTTGGAAGATGAAAAGGAGGCCTCTGAGAATGAGGCGGACATGGAAGACCCCCGAGAGATCCAGACTGACTCTTGGCGGAAAAGGAGAGAGATGGAGGAGCCCTCGTCTCCTCAGTCCCTTTGCCACCTGGTGCCCCCAGCACTGGGGCCCGAGCGGTCTGGCTGCGAGACCCCCGTCAGTGTGGACTCCATCCCGCTGGAGTGGGATCACACAGGTGACGTGGGGGGCTCCTCCTCTCACGAAGAAGACGAGGAGGGCCCATACTACAGTGCTCTGTCAGGTAAGCCGCCTGGGTTTCCAGAGCCCTTGGCATTGACCCATTTGGCTGTGTTTTTAGCGCCTTTTAGCAGCATGGCCAACTCTCGATGAGCAGGAGGCCACCTTATGGCTGACCCGGACTTCCGGTGGCTTCCTGGGTTCTCTCCTGCCCACTTTTGACTCACCTGAGAGCTGGCTCACTCCTGTCACAGACGGGGTGAAAGGGAAGAAAACGAATTCACATGGGCACATTCAGGCTGTTCACTGGTGGCTCTGGCCCATCGGTTTTTCAGAGCGCCCCTAGGCTGAGTGCTTTCGCTCTTTCTGTGCACTTCCCCTCCCCCACCACCGCTCTGGGCAGTCGGGAGTTGGCTGGAGAAAATCTTTCTGGTTTTCTTTTAAAACATTTTAATAAAACAGGTAAAGGGTAGTGACCTTTTTCCTTCCAGATGACAGCGTTGCTATTGTTTTAACTTAAAACAGGGGCATTCATCTACAGACGCCTGCAGTGAGGAAAATGACATTATTCTTTTTCAGATGTAGAAATCCCTGAAAATCCTGAGGCATATCTTAAAATGACCACAAAAACTTTGAAAGCATCTTCTGGTAGGCCCCTGCCCGTGCATGTGTCTCAACATGGCAGCACCCGCGGCGCACGCTGCACCCTAAACCTCGCTCCCGTGTCGTGTCTGACCCCGCCTCCCGTGGACACCATGGTCTTCGTGCCATGGTGTATTCACACTGCCGTACTCACACATGCCTGCGTGCTCCTTACAAACCCCGCCCAAGACCAGAGCAGTCTCACCAGTGTCCCTCCACCCCCGTTCAAGCCTGTGCAGGAGGGAACTTTTCATGGTGCCTTTTTAAGGTTTTATTTTCCTGCCGTCTAACTGTAGTCCTTTGGCATGAACCAAGCTTTCTTCATGGTGGCTTGGTGTGGAGCTATTTCCTTGCTTACGGTAATTTCCTGGGAAGAGGGTGGGTGACTAGGAAGGTGGGGTAAAGGTGCTATTGCATTTGTCGCAGAAGAAACCCTCCTTTCCTTGACTTGCAGCTCTAACCTTTACTCCCTGCCCCATCCCATCTGCAGTGGGGGGCAAGGCCCTTTGGTCCCCAAGTCCATCCTAATGTTTACTCTTGCCCTCACTCCTGAATGGCCTTCGGTCTTGGCCCCCAGACCCAGCTTGCTGCCATTGTCCCCACCACTAGAGACCCCGGCTCCAAAATGCCACTCATCGCATCGCACACCATGTGTTCGTCGTGCTCCATCATGAACCCATTTAGCCAAGGCCCAGTGCTGCTCAGCTGCATGTCTGTCATTCCATTTCCTCCTGGGACCTACTGACATTTTGCAAACGTGCATGCTTTGCAAGGAAAGCTGCAGAACTCATATTATACTATAACCCGATGCCATTGACCCATGACCTTTTCATGTGCAACTAAACAGGGATCCTTTGGTTGGGGAGAATGGACCGTCACTTGTTATTTTTCTTTCAGGTAAATCCATTTCCGAGGGCCACTCATGGCACGTTCCTGACAGTCCTTCCTGTCCCAAGCATCACTACAAACAAATGGGAGGTGACAGGAGTGTACAGCCCGGCCCCTCAGACTCCAGCACCCCTTTTAAACCAGCCTACGTAAGTCTTCACCCCACTGCGAGGACCACCCAAGTGCATGAGTAAATAGCTAATGGTTTTCAAGAGAGGCCTTCTGGTGTGTGTAGTGTGTGCTCACTCCCCAGGCACATTTCCCAGGGTGACAGTACCTCTGCTGAGCCGACTGTGCTTCACCAGAACCTGGGAAAACTGATTATAGTGAAAGACAGGTTTCTGGCCAACAGCCACCTTTGTGTGCGCACACGTGACATGACGGTGATTACTGCTCTCAAGTCGGTCAGCCACGCACATGATGGGGAAGGGCAGTGTGGGCTTTCCTGGGCTGCTGCTGAGCTCCCAAACCTTCACTGCATTTACCTTTTGATCACATTTCCTATTCAAAAATTCTAAATTCATATCCAGTATGATTTGACTGTGTGCTGTGGTAGATGTGGGTTTGATTCCCGGCCCTGCCGATAAATCGCTCTGGACTCATAAGCGCTTGCTTTGCCTCTGTAAGCCTGCCCCTCCTGGGGATAAACGTGCCTTATGAAATCATTGTAGGATCAGTGCATGTGAAGTTACGAAGAAGACCCTCAGAAGTGGTCGCTGTTGTGATTATTATTCCTACTATGTACTACCATGTATGTGGTTTATTGTTGTTATTTGTAATGGTGACTGTTCCTTCTTAGTTACATTTCCCTCTGGCAACATGCATCCTTGGCATGTCTCTGGCTGCGCAGCTGTTGGGGGGCAGCCAGCCTAGGATTTAATGTTGGCCCCAGATCATTCTCAGTACAGAGAATTAGCGATGAGTGAGTCTAAACTAAAATGTCCTATGCATTTTTAGTGCCATCTCTTAGCAAAAGTAGAAGCAATGTTAGCATCACTGGATTGGTCCTCAAAATGCCCTGTGTCAAGGAGTAGATAGGGCTACGTGGTCAGACTGGAGTCATTTGATAAGGGACTCTCCATGCCAAATTCAGAAGCTCTTGCTTAGCAAGCAGCTGTCATTTTTAATCTGCCTCTCTGTGCAGAATAAGACCTCACAGCCTGCGGGGGAGAGACACCAGCACCTCACGGTTGCTTTACATCTGTAGTTCCAGCAACTATGCCCGTGTTCCCCACCTGGCCATTTTCTACAGCTCTGTTTTTTGGTGTCTGAAATCAGGCATGTCACCACAAATCTGAAGGTTTTTAAAATTTTTTTCATTCCATACAAATAGGCCATAAAGACACAATCCAAAGAAACCAAGGCTTTTCTAAAAAGGGCACATGCATTTTTGGAAAGACCAGAGGTAATAGCTCAATCAGTTCTGTGGTAACAGAAGAGCAGTGAACGATAAATGCTTGGTGTAATAAACAGCCCTGGGAGGCAGTTTGGTCCTCTGTGCATCTCTGATTCCCGGTGACAGTGATACTTCCAGCTCTACAGAGTGACTAGGAAGGAAAACGAAAGTTTTGTAAAACACTGTGCAAATGTGAGTGCACTAACACAGTGACTGTCTGGTAAGCTCTAATGTTTTAATTGCTTTAACTCTTCCTTCATGGCTCACGTGAGGAGAGTGTTAGGAAGCCTCAGATCACATCAGGCCCTGGCTGGGTTGCTCAGTTGTTTAGAGCGTCGTCCTGATAGACCAGGGTTGCAGAGCTGATCTCCAGTCAGGGCACACACTAGGAGCAACCCATGAGTGTGAAATAAGTGCAGCAACAAATCGTGTCTCTCTTTCTCTCCTGCCCTCCCTCTCTTTCTCTCTCTCTCTCTCAAAATCAATTTAAAAATTCAGTCTGGTCCTTTTATTCCCAATGTTGACATAGCACTGCCTCCTGCTCCCTGGGCCTTTGCCGAGGCTTGATTTTGGTCATCAGCTCTGCTTGCTCGTCAGTGCCACCCGCACACTAAGGGCTTGTACTTCCAGCAAGTTAGCCTTGGAAGGAAAGGGCTCTCCTGTCTTCATCTCCTACCTGTTAACGTGAACCAGAGTACTCTTCAGCCTTCTAAATTTACAGATGATCACGTAAAATTGGCTCATTCTAGGTGAAGCTGCTGTTATCTCCAGGTTCAGATGGTGGCAAAGAAGGCCCAAGCGTCTTGAACGGCAGCCCGCAGCAGGAGGACGAGGGACCGGCCTCCGCAAGCGCGCAGCAGTCAGGTACCGTCCAACAAGGCCGGGGTGGGGAGAGGTGGAGTCTGGGTTTGGGCTTAGTCAGGAATTTAAGTCAGGGCTGGACAGAACATTAACTAGGAATTGGCCAACTATATAATCCGGCAGAACTGCTACACTTACCCTATAGTAGCCCATGTTAGTTTTAGAATTAGCTGACTTGTTTTTATGAACACATTCCTAGACTGTTCACTTTACTTTCAAAACTATTCTTAAATATAGACAAAACGAGCCTCGGGTAAGGAAGTGTATGTTTCAGTGACTTCATTTGTATGTAAAGGTAAGACAAATGAAGATGATGATCAAAGAGATAAGTCAAGTGTCTCCTCACAAGCCCAGTTCGGTGATTATAAAAATAATTACTCAACTAAGTCTAAAGTCAGGCTGATAGCACTGACCTGATTGTTCACAGACCAAAGGAGAAAGGACCCTGAAAATGGCCTGAATTGAAATGCTAAACTTAGGACCAGAACACGTACTGGCAACATGCTGGGTCTCCTCCCTGGCAAGCTGCCTCATACTAGTTTTAGGGGGAGCATGGTGGCACTGGGTTTGAACAAAAAGTGAGCAAAACCTGCCATTCCACACTCCAGGGAACATGATGACTCCCAAGTGCTGAGCCTGTGGCAAAGAACATCCCCTATCCATCTTAGCACCCTGACCCAGAGGCAGAGAAATCCGTTTGCGTGATTGCTGCTTTTTATCCCCAGGTGCCTTTGACAGATGGGAGCTGATTCAAGCACAAGAACTTCGCAAGAAACTCAGAATAAAAAAAGACTTGCAGCAGCTGAACTCTGATATCAGCGACATCACCACCTGGCTGAAAAAAACTGAAGCAGAGCTAGAAACGTTAAAAATGGCCACACCTCCCTCTGATATCCAGGAAATGGAACTCAGAGTGAAGAGCCTGAAGGTAAGTCAGAGGGAAGAGGAATTCTGAGTGCACATGCAACAACTTGCAGATGGTATGTGATGGCTGTCAGTCTCTTCCTGGCAAGGACACAGGTGCAGGTCTTTGTTTTCATTCAGAAGAGCATCTGCAGATGGTCCCAAAGCTCAGCCCAGTGCTGGGCAGGTGTCGCTCAGATGCCAAATGCTGGAAAGCTCCGACTTCCAAGGCAGTGCCCTCTGAACTGTATGCAACCCAGATGGCTGTTGGAGCGTTGGGTGGGGAGGAGGACCAGCTCACCCACTGATGAATTCTGTGGCCTGCTCTGGTTACTCTGCTACATGGTTAGGATTTGTCACACACATTCAGCCTTCACCCACTGGATGCCCAACCAGGGACGAGGGGAGGGGCTTGGAGCTGGAGGGGTACAGGCAGCCTTCATATTTGTGCTGTTGTTTTGTGCATTAATACAGGGTCCAGCAGAAGTAAGGCCTGCTTGAGTGTGGTTGGTAGAATAATATGGGTGTAATAATTGAGAGTTTTAATTTGAACATTTCACCTAAAATGTCACATGGTGTGCTTGAGTGCGATAGTGTTATTACAGAATTACATGCTTATGATTTTGTAATTAAAAAAAGGCGTTATTTGTGCTGGGCCCTGTATATTGGAGGTAACCATTCATCCTAAGGAATTATATTTCTGTGATACTGAGGGGCAAATGCAGGATAACTAAGTATACTTCATCTGGAAGACTTAATCTGGTCCAGAAATGTAAGTAAGTCACCTAGAGCTCAGGAGGTCCTGTGGAGTTGGCCTCTGGTTAAGCTGGCATGCCAGGAGACAGGCTGCCTTCTCAGCCTGGCCGGGCAAGTTCACTGACCTTATAAGGCAGCTCCCCCACCTGACGCTTTCCAGCCAGTCACAGGCAAGGTTGCTCTTGTTTCTGTGGCCTCATCTTGGAGAAGTGTTTGGAAGATCCGTTCCCCACAGAGGTTCAAAATGAGCCCCAACATCACTGTCTTCAGAGTGTCTCATCCAGTGTCTTCTTCTGTGGTAGGAGATATTAAAAGCCTTTGACACCTACAAGCCTTTGGTGCTCTCTGTCAACGTGAACAGCAAGGACTCTCTGCAGACTGGGAGCACGGAGTCCAAAGAGCTCCAGGAGAGAGTCGGCCAGCTGAGGCAGCACTGGGACACGGTGCTGGGTGCCGTGGAGAGCTGGAGAGAGGGCTTACGGCAGTCGCTCATGCAGTGCCAGGTATGCCGCCCACAGCCGGCACCCGAGGCCCAGTCCTGGGCACAGCCGGGCCCACGTGGGTGGGAGAAGTGGATATTTTTATCATCGTCAGGCAGCTCTGGCATAGCCAAATATGGCTTGTGTTAGGAAACGTGTGCTTTACCGTTTGTTTCCGAAGAGACCCACCTGCTGTCTCAGAAGCCTGGTGCCAGCCTCTCCTGCTCTGTTGGCCAGGCCCATGCATACATAGTGTGAGGGCTCCAGCAAGCACTCCAGTGGTCAGAGACGCCTCTCCAACATTGCCCCATCTCTGTCCTTTTGCCAGCACAGCCGTATAGCAGAGTGAAGGAAACACCCGGCCCTGCAGCCTAGAGTAGCTGTGTGACTCTGGGCAAATCATTGAACCCTCTGGATCCAATGTTCTCATCTGAAAAATGGGAATCATTCTAGTGCCTCCTTCACAGAGTTCTTTTTAGGCCTGCATGCTTGTAATCTCGGCCCATGTTACCTCCGACCCCATCTTGGGAAACATGAATCACCAGTAAGCCCCCAGGCAGCTCTGTCCTTAGGCCACAGCCTGTCCCTATCGGGTTGTCTCTTTCAGCCACTGAACCCAGCATGTCTCTTGAGTAATGCCCCCAAAGGGGGCATTCTGAAGCCCCACCTCTTTGTCAGCACTCTTCACTTGGCAAAACTCATTCTGCCTCCAGAGGCTATGCCAAGGGCTCTCTCTTATCCTGCTTCCCCTTTTCCTGTTTTGGGGCCCTTTCATTCACTGGGTAAGACAAGACAAGCAAATGACTCTGATGAACTAGAAATAGCAAGCACACCTTACTTCTCAGTTTTGTGAAAGGTCAATGTTATGATGTGTGTTGTTTTTTAAGGACTTCCACCAGTTGAGTCAAAATCTGCTCCTGTGGTTAGCAAATGCTGAGAGCCGGAGGCAGAAGGCTCAGATCACTGACCCAAGGGCAGGTCCCCAGGCTCTCCTGGAGTGTCAGGAAGAACTCATGGTAAGTTTTTCTCGAAAGCGTTCTGCACTGCCACTGGCCTCTGTCCCCAGTGTTTGTGGGCACAACGGCGCCGATGGGTGTCTACTGAGCACCCTTTGTAGTTCTGAAGCAGGATGACCTGCAGGGATGAAAAGCCAAGGCCACAAGCAGGAAGTCTGCAAGGCTCAAGAGTTGGGGACAAAGGTATCTAGCAATTCCCTGAGAAACTTAAGGCCATTTGAAGTGTTATTTTTCCCTTGTGAATATGGCTCATTTAAGGGAAAATAGGAAGCTCAGTTGTCCGCATGTATGAGTTTTCTACATCCACTATAAAAAAGTCTTACTTCATGGAGGTTACTTGTGTTTTCATACATTTATTTCACTAATACATTAACATGAAACCTCACTTGCACTCAAGTTGACATTTTTATCCACATGTTTACGTGGTTTAATTTTAAATAATTTAAATTTAATCACAATATTCCTGGTGGTGGTTTAAAAAACATTTTTTTGTACTAAAATCTTTGTAAAGCCATGCTCTCCAGCGTAGCACTGTCCCATAGAATTTGGAGATGATGGAATGTTCTCTGCCTGGTATGATAGCTACTAGCCACAGGTAGCTACTGGGCACTTGAAATGTAGCTATTTTGACTAATGAGAACGAAAAGTTCACTTTCAATTTAAACTTAAGTACCACATGTTGTCTAGTGGCTACCATATTGAACAGTGAGCAAGATAACCACCTTCAACAACACAAGTGAACTTACCGGCTTCCTCTGTATTTCTAAATCATTTGCTTCAGCTGCTGCTTCTCAATTAATCCACTTTAGATTCTCCCTTGACCTCCTGCCATTAATGGATAAGGGCCTTGTCTTGTCTTCTCTAACTTCTTTCCTCTGACTCCTCCAGCAACACAATTGTCTCCAGAATGAGAAGGAATAAAAAATAGGGGCAGGGTGTCACCAGCTTGCTCTCTGAGTGATGCTAGGCTTGAGGACAGGCAGGCAAGAGGAGAAGGTTCTGGAGCACCACCCATCATTCATCCCGGATGAGTGAGAAAGCCTTATTCTAGCCACACTAGCTTCCCTTTGGATAAACTGTTCCGTACCTTGTTTTTAGCAACTGGAAAAGGAGCTACTAGAACGTCAACCTCAAGTAAACACCTTACAAGAGATTTCAGACAGCCTTCTTATTAAGGGGCATGGAGACGACTACATTGAGGCCGAAGAGAAGGTTCACGTTATTGAGAAGAAACTCAAACAGTTACTTGAACAAGTGTCCCAAGACTTAATGTCCTTGCAGGGAAGCCAGGTGAGTCCCCCTGTGGCTTTTAAATATAAAGATGTCATATTAGATGCAAACAGCCAAGCAGTATTGCAGCCTTGCTGTGGAAGGGAGGCTGTAAGCGTGCCATTGGAATAGAGTCTTATCCTACCCGTCTCTAGCTGTGGGGCCTTAAAAAGTTACGTAAGCTCTTTGAAGCTGTTTGATCATTTGTAAGAGGGATATAACCAGGGTAACTTTCTATTAGTATGGCTGGATTGTTTAAAAACAAGTCTAATCCTTCCATCTTTTCTGTCTTGCCTTCACATTTCTCATGTGCCACACTTTCAAGTTCTCTTTCGTCCTGGTTGCTCTTCTGACCACTGTGTCGTTTGTCTACTTTCTGCTCTTTAAAATGTGTGCCAACACAGAACAAACGAATCCCCAAACTGGCCCCTCCATCTAGAGTACATATTTCATACCGTACAGCCAAGACTCTATTGTCTCGATGGCCACGTGGTCACTTCCCACAAGCTAGCTGCCAACTGTGTCTGTCCCTCTTGCTGCTGCTGAACTCAGTCTCCCCCAGTGTATACTGTCGGTTTTTAATGCAAGAGGCTGGCCTTGTTTACATTCCCTTTTGCCTGAAAAAGTCCGTTAGAGCTGGGAGTGAGAAAGAGAAGAGCCCCCACTTCTGGAAAGATTTGGGCTGGGGTAGGGGAGGATGGCACAAGGAATAATCTGCATGAAGCACCTTTTTGCGGTGTTGAGACTATTCAGAGTGCCTGAATAGTCTCTGAGTTCCCTGACCTGAATGAACCCTTGGGGTGTGGATTTCAGATCCCAGACCCGGCTCTGCCCAGCCTGGACGAGGCAGACGCTGGAGAGCAGCCTCCTGCAGCGTTCGGGCCAGCTTCCCAGGCAAAGGTGAGAGGCCCCTTCCTGCTGTGGGAACTGCCCTGGTTATTTTTCAAAGTCACTGAGATGACAGGAACTTGGGACACCACAGCCCCGTGAGATAACTTGGTACCCATACATTGCTGGTCAGTGTGGAAAGGCTTACTCCTAAGATTAAAAAAAAAAAAAATTAAAATATACTTTTAAAGACCTAACTCAAAGGCTATCTCCTAGTTGGCTTTTACTTGGAGCTGAAGTGAGTGGTGTAAGACGGGAGCCCTTCTACCATTAAAGAGGCTTCCTAATTTCCATTAACAACAGACCAACAAACCCAATTATTTATCTCAGTGTCCTATGTATTACTCCAGTCTCAAAAGCTCGTCAGGAAGCCTACCTCAGGAAGGTATATAATTTAAATAGGAAGGATGTTTCATCATTGACAGAACTAAACTATATTCAGCTCACTAATTGCATTATTTTTATCCAGCAGTCTGGACCAGAGAGAACAACAAAAGGCAAGAACACAACAGACAGCAGGTAACAGCACTGAATTCCACACACTCACCTTGCCAATGTCTTTATAAAAACCAGGTTTTCTATCTGGAAGGCGTTAGGCTTCTCTTCCAAACCTGAACCCCAGCAGTTGGCCCCGTTGTAATCTCAGGTCCTGGTTGTCTTACTTACATAAGCAGGAGGTCAGGTAACGGAGTGGGTTTTGCCTCTGGAACCTCCTGATGAGCTCTCAACCTGCTCTGTTGACAGGGTGCCCAGCCCCGCTGATGCAGGCAGCTCGAGGCCACAGCGCTCCTTCCTTGCCCGGGTGTTCCGGGTGGCGCTGCCCCTGCAGCTGCTCCTCCTGCTGCTGCTCCTCCTGGCCTGCCTGCTGCCCTCCTCCGAAGAGGACTACAGCTGCACTCAGGCCAACAACTTTGCCAGGTCCTTTTACCCCATGCTGAGGTACACCAACGGGCCACCCCCCACATAGGGGGCTCAGCCCGGCCAGCAGCACCAGCCTGTTTGCTCGCATACCCAACTTACGGCTGCAGACCAACCTGTGAGTGACTGAGCAGTAGCGCGGTCCAGGGACCTGCTGCGGACCACTCCCTCGGGGCCCAGGGTAGGGAACCTGGGCAGCTGTTGCCCTGAGCAGTGTGGCAAAGCTACTTGACTGGTTTTGGGATCTCTGGGAACTGCAGTTTCCTGAAGAGCCAAGCACTTTGTGAATTCTGATTTATTTGTAAAACAGCATTATTAAATTGTAGCTAATACGGTCAAATGAGCAGTAGTATTCATCACATAGTATATTTTCTAGAAACAAGCAGGCAAATTCCACCTTGGAAATGGTTCAGAAACTCACATGCACTCTTGGCTGATTGAAACAATCATTTTAAATGTTTAGAATTCAAGCAGCTAGCAATCTTGATCTACAGATTATAAACCAAAATGTTCTGTTCAGTACTTAGGTCTGCTCTTTTATATTGCTTTAAATTTTTAAAGAAATTATATTGCATGGATGTGGTTATTTGTGCATATTTTTTTAACAATGCTGAATCTGTATGAATGTAAACTTTGATTTTTTTTTAAGAATATCAGATTTTAGCTTGAGCTTTTGACTAATGTACAGTAAATGCCAAACTACATACTTTTAGGGACATTTTTGTAAGTTAATTTTATAAGACTTTTCACATTTAAAGTGATGGATGCTCAGGTGTTCACTGTTTGGCCACAGGGGGTTGGTGCAGATACCTGAAGCTGTTTGTCATATGTACAACTTGGATGTTTCTCAATAAAACAAAGAAATAGCCATACTTTTGTTGTGCTGGATTATATCACAAAGCAGCTAAAGAGTATGTATGACCTTCCAGAGAACAAAAATTATTTTTAAACCATTAGGAAGGATTGGTGGGTTTTAATTCTGAGACCTAGAAACCTACTCCTTTGTATGAATGTGGCAGGTACCCAGAGTGTGCCCTGCGGTGCTGCAGGCCAGACTGAGGGCAGGCTGTTGTGGGAGGTGCTTTCACCCGATTATTCTAGTCCCAGCCCCCTCCAAAGCGAACTAATAATGTCTGACACCTGCTGCAGGCAAAGCCATCTGCTTTGCGTACAGCCCCACTTCCACTGCCTGCTTTTCTCAGCAAAGATAGTGATTGGAAGTCTTTAAACCAGTTCCTCATTAACCACCCCTAACCTGCACCTTGGGAGACACCACTGCCTCAACAGCAGTCTCGGTCCCCTCTGCCCTCCACAAAACACAAACCTGCGGGGAAGCCCAGCCTTCCGGCGGTGCCAGTGCTTCTGGGGATCCAACATCCCTGGGGTGCAGCAGTTCACGAGCAGCTTTACAGAAAGGGACCAGCCAAAGAGAATCCGTTTCCATTTAGCAAATTGTTAGAAGTGATGTGGAGGGAAAGGTACTTTTTTACCTTGTAACTTCAGAGTATTTTAACTCTTTAAAATAATTCACCTCTTTTCATCAATTACAATAACCCCGGAGGGAAATTTAAATGAAAATGTTACCCAAACTTTTTCATTAAGCCACTGAGTTGGTTAGAATGTCTTTGCTCTAGTTTTGCCAGATGCAAAAGGCAGAAGAATCTCTACCTCCTCCTCTTCCAGCCCAAAGTGGGTGATAATTCTGGAGACCTCTTCTGCCCTTAAGAAGGTGCTCTGGGGCAAATCAAAGCGGGGAAGGTGCTGTTAATTCTCAGGATAAACCCTGCCCCATGCCAGGGAAGCCTTTCTTCACTCAACGCTCAGTGTTAGTCCTAAAGGCTTGGTAAACGATAATCAGCTTTACACTGTCAGGGTTCCACATCCCCCAACCCAAGGAGAATGAATGTTCGTGTGACTCTTGGCATGAAGATAACTTCAGCAAGAATGAATGATTTTTCTCCCCATCCTTAAAGCGGGGTATGATGCTAACTGACTCAGATGAGAGAATTGTAGAAAATCTATCCAAGTTTATAAATATATTTCTGTTTGTGGACTTTACTTCACTTGCACTCGCAGGGCACCTGTGATCATAATTCATCAGTGTGAGATTACAAAGTCTACTGCAGCTGAGTCAGAGATTCTTAACTCTCCGGAAATTCTATGCAAGCATTTTGTGTACCTTTTTCCAGGAAGAGTGTCCATGGTTTTCATCAAATTCTTAAAGGGCTCTGCAAACCTATAATAGAATAGAATTCAGAATAGAATAGGGACACTACTTAGCCTGATCACTGAAATTACTTATGCTCAACCCCCAACAAATACATTTCAAAATCAAAATTATTAAAAACACTTTATTTAGCTTATGTGACATTAAACTTCTTTCTGCAACTGCTCCATAGACATTAAAGGGACCCAGCAAAGAAAAAGTGGTACCTGGAGGAATGGAAAGCAGACCTCAAAATCTTCTTTCACACAACAGCAAAGGTTCATTTGTAAAAAGGCCCAAATTTAAAGCCTCCTAATGGTACAAAGTATTCATCTGAAAAAAATGACAAGTGATAGCCAGCCAGCAGGCTCTGAGACACACAGGCCCACCAAACGACGACCTTACAGGACCGAGCATTGCGGCACCGAGACACCCGCGCGGAAGAGCAGGTGCAGCTCCACAGCCTGTGCAGTTGGCAGGAGGCGCTCCAGGCCAGCATCGGCCGGCCTTCGCCTGCCACCCAAAGGAAACCCATCACCACAAAACTGACTGGCCCACAGGTGAATGGATCCTTGGAATTCAGGAGAGAGAAGGACCCATGACTCCAAAGCAACAAGAAGGGTTATAAGAAGATCACATATGGCAAAGAAAGCATATCTTTAGAGATGTCACTAGAGCCCAAATTCCACAGGGAAGCATGAATGCCTAAAATGAGGATTTTTCATGGGTACCTTATTTTTCAGACTGTAAGACGTGCCTAGGTTTTAAAGGAGGAAAATAGGAAAAGATTTTGAAGCAAAAAATGTGGGAAAATATTTAATAATATTTCACCAATGTAAATGTAAACAGAACTCAACAGCAGCATTAACAACCATGATTCCTCCCCCCAAATGGTGGGGCGGGGAGGTGTCTTATGATCCGAAAACTAGGTAAATTTCCAAGGAATTGCACCTGGGGAAAGCAGTAACAGATAGGAGGAGAAGGCAGTACTACCTCTAGCTGATGAGCCCAGAATGGGAGTCAGGGAACAACAAAATTCATCCAATTTTTTTCCACCTGTCATGACTGCTCTTAGGTAAGTTTACGCGACCCCATCAAAGCTGAGAGGGTAGGATCTAAGGGCAACTATAATTTCGCTGTCTCTCCGTTGCTGAGGTTCAGTTTGAGCAGCAGACTCTTACAGAAGCAAGTCCTGCAACAGAAACAATGTGAGCCAGGCAGGCAGGAGACTGGAATTCTGGTCTCAGCTTTGCCAGATGTAGTTTTATTGACCTTGAGCAGGTCACAGTTTACCCCTCTGGGCTTTAATTTACACATGTGTAAAAGATGGGACTGAACTTTTATGTCTGCAGGGGTGTTCTGGAAAGGGGGGTGGGGTGCCAAAGCAGGCCTCACCTAATCCAGAGCCGCCGTGCTTGCAGGTTGCACTTGGTGGGTGGGTGCTGCAGTCTGAACATATTTGTCTTTAGTGTTTTCTTTAAACTAGTTAAACTGCTTGGTTACTTTCAGCACCAGAGCTGCGACTGCCTGTGTTCAGTTCTGTTGCTTTCTCTGTGCGACCTTAAGGAAGCCTGCTTGTTCTCTGTAGTTTCCACAGCCAGAAAAAGAAGGTAATGGTGATTATTATGAGGACTATGGGTGTATGAGGCACCAAGAACATGTCTGGCATGCAATGAATGTTCCTCAGACACGTATCATTTTAGGTAATAAAGTGTTTTTACCATCTCCTTAACATAACCTTTGGTATGTTTTTAAAAGATTTTTAGTGACTTAAATAATGTGTCAAATCTTACCAAATAAAAATGTTTTGTTTCAAAAACAGACCTATAAACCGAAGGTTCAACCTTGAATTTGAAAAGGTGTCAGTATATGCAAGCCCCTTAGCAGATTTAAATAACAAACTCAACTGTCACAAGCCAGAAAATTCTAGAACTGTTTCAACGTAGCTTATACCAATGAATATACAATGTTACTCTGCCAGGAATTGGTAACTAATTTTTTTTTTTACCAAAATCTAAAATAATTGCCCTTCCAGCTGAGTTAGCAGGTGAAGTGATCCAAATACTCTCTCTGCAGAGCTTTTGATTCTGTGCTGTTTTGTTTTTAATACAATTAACCTCCAGGTCTGTTATTACTAGGCTGACAACTAATAATCTTTTGTTCCCACCTCAATGTTTCAAGAAAAATCTCTTCAAGATTATTTTAGGGTTGAATCCTCTGTAGGTAGTCCTGAGGGACAGTGAGCATGCGACGGAGGGGACGTGGTGAGCGGGGAGGGCAGGGCAGCTAGGACGGCCCGTGGAAACGGCACAGGCCCCGGCGCGCGCCCACGCGGGTCCTCTGTAGGAGCTGCCAGCTCTCTCCCAGACACCTCAGTGAACCCTCTGTCCTAATGTCCTCTGCACTAAAGAAGACCCCATGGTAATTACTCCTAATTGAAATTTGTCTACGTGACTCCATATTACATACTCACGTTTGAAATTAGGCCCAATTCTCACTCATTTCCCACAAACTAAGTTTTCATCGTAAATATCAAAATGGCAGAAAGGAATCTGGCCACATGAGTCTGACAAAGCTGAGGATCCCTTTCCCATCACATATAAAACGTAGGTGGGTGGGTTTTTTGCTTTTCAATATTCAATTTCTGTTTATAGCTGTCAGATCCTATTTCCCCCTAGTTCATTCCTTTTAAGTGAACTTAAAACCACTGAAATCCTTGTATAGCTATGGGAGAATTTTAAGTTTCCTGTGGACCATTTTGAGGGATGGACACCCTCCAAAAAGACATCTAAAAGAAAGTACTATTAAAAAGAAATGACTGTCCTGGCTGGTGTGGCTCAGTAAATTGAGTGCCAGCCTGCGAACCAAAGGGTTGCTGGTAGGTCCCCAGTAGCGGGCATGGGAGAGGCAACCACACATTGATGTTTCTCTCCCTCCCTCGTTCCCTTGCCCTCTCTCTAAAAATAAATAAAATCGTTAAAAAAAATTGCTAATCTTTAAAATGGACATTGAGGAGTTTATGCATAACATGTAAAAATGGCAGCCTGACCTTGCACACTGGTTTCTTCTTAGAAATGCGTTAGAGGACATTTTTGGAGCAGATGGGCACAGAGACTCAAAACACTCATCTGAAAGGGGTAAAAGGCCCTAGAATACCTAAAAACAAAAAAAAACACCTTTAAACTACAGACCACGTTATCTCAACAGCCTATGTGGCCCAGCCCCAGTCTAAGACAGTACTGGGGAGGCTTCTCGGGGTGGAGTGATGACCTGTATCCCCAGCACACACAGGTGAGACCTGAGCCAACAGGAAATTACCAAAATGTTACATCCTCCTGGTGGGTAAACCCAAATGCAGTGAAAGCAGCAGCCTCGACAAACATGCAGGAGTATCCGTGAAAAACAACGAGCCATAGGCACCGAAGAGTGTCCCTAAGAGTGCGCACTAGTCGGGACAGATGCAGGACTTAGCAGAGGAGGGTGCATGGACACCTGGTGCCCACCTCGGGCAGCAAAAAGCAATCGAAAGAACGTCACCACCTACCAATGTGGCAATGGCTTGGACCTCATTTTGTGTTTTGTTTTGTTTAAACTTGCTATCGCTTTTACAAATACAGTGAACAGAATTTCACTGGCAAGTAATTGTTGTAGGCTGCCTTCTTTGCCTCCCACTTCCCACTCCAGCCGCTACTTGTGGGGGTTCCTAGGCTGTCCAGAAAGAAAAAAAACTGACCTGGATAACATGGGTCCCCTGGTCCCCATAAAATTAAACTGGTTTTCTGTGCTGAATCTCACTAAGGCTGTGACACTGAGTCACTGAGCATAATCTCAGACCACCTCAGAAGACAAACAGCGGTGCGTTCCTTAGCCATAGTATGTCCAGGCGTTCCTGAAACAGGCTCAAGTCTCAGTAAAATTGCACTGATAGCAAAATTAAGACTTATTCAAGGTCTCACTAGCAGAAAGTAACCTTTATAACACGGAATTATCCTAATGACTTAGTAAATACAGAATGTGCTGGCCAAAGTAAACCTATTTTCAAAAAGAAAATGTGTTTAATCTCATAGCACAAGCTAATTTTTTAAAACCACAAAAATCACACGATTATTTAATTGCTCATTTTTAAAATAGATATAACTCATTTTATGCATTCACTATGTTCCTGAAATTTTGTATGAAAATGTCCATTTTTAAAAACTTAAAATTGTCATTTGAGGTGCTTTATCATGGTGTTGTATTTATGTTTCAGTTGGAATAAGAACTGATATTTTACTAAGTTTCTATTTCACCTAGTCCACCATATAAATATTCTGATAAGAAAATATTTTAAAAGAGCCCGAGGACATACAAGAATTCTTTCTTGCTATAAATAATTACTGAATATTCTCTTTTCTAAGGAGAAATCACAAACCAGGTCCTGTTTAAGTGGTGTGCTTATCAAGTCTGCACAGTTCGACCCTGAACCTGACACACTAGCCGTCACCCTTCCATGGAACAGTGTGCCTTGCACACACAGCCCTGCATCTGGATGGCCGCGGCTGCCTGGGAAAGCGCTGCTGTCTGCCGTACCCCCAGGATAAGCCCCATTCCTGCAAACACAGGACCTTTCCCCAGTACCCATGCTGGGCCCCTTGGGAAGAGAGAGTCTTTAAGGAAGGGCAATTCCAGGGACAGCGAGATTTAAATCTCCACAGTCCTCCATGAAAGTGATCACACATGCACACAACACACCCCCAAATAGTGCGCAGACTCTGCATGCACATTAGGAGGGAATGAGGACGGCAGCGGGGTCCGGGGAAGACCACGGCCCCCTGGGTTCCAGTGCCTCTGTCCTCCAGCAGAACAGTGGTGCTGACATCAGTCCTCGCAGGCCTGTGAGGCAGGCAGTGCAGACTTTTATTAGCTGGTTGTCACCGTGGTTTTCAGCCCTCCAGTCAAGCAGCCGGAGAGAGCTCCCACAGGTCTGCCCTAAAAGGCAGTTAAGGCCGCACAGCAAAGGTCAGTCCACACCCTGTCAGTGCCCGTCTCAGCGCGCTGCCAGATCACACTTCCACCTTTCACTCCAAAACAGCTATGATTCTCCCCGGAGGGCAGAAGAGAGATGGAGAGCGAAAAAGGTATCTCACTGATATCCTGTGAGGCCCAGCAAGTCAAGGCGGCCCAGCACACCCATGAGTAACAAGGAAAACTGGCTTTCCCACCCCAACTCCTGGGACAGAGGGAGGTCGAAAAAGGATGGTACGGACTGACCCACCACAGCTAAAGGAGGGCCCACACAGACGGAGCCTGCTCTGTCCCGACGGGGTTCATGATTCTCACTACAGTCCACGCTTCGGCCTCTGACCTCTGCAGCCTGTCACCTCAGGGCTGGGCATCACCAAGACGGGGGTTCTGGGTGTCCTCTTCACTCTTACTCTTCTCCGCTGGGCTGTGCCCAGACCCTGTGACCGAGGACGTGCACCCACGAAGGGTGTGGGCATTGAGCATCTCCAGCAGCAGGTCGTAGACTGGGACCACGTTTTTGCACTTCATGCTCAGCAGGTGTTCCATGCCCTTGTTACTGTGGGGACAAAAAGGGACTGAGATTCTTTCCGGAGAGGCAGCCACAGCAACTTTGAACCCTCCCCCAACATAATCAGCCCACCATACCCACACTCCTCCCGGAGCCCTTTGTTCTACGGTTCTTGCATCGGGCTCCTTCGCTAACCTACACTTAAGGGCAAGGACAACATCCTGTGACCTCTGGGTCCCATCACCCACCCACAATAGTCTGGCGGCCCCTGGCACAGAGCGCAATCAGTTCTCATTGTTCATGGCAGTTACACTGTACCATCGCCGCCAACGCTGAGTCAGCGGACGCCGAACCTTTGTTGTGGAGGGAAATACAGGCTTAGGGTTCTGAGGACCTCTGCTCACATTTGCATCAGCCCATTACACGTAACCTTGTTGTACGTGTGTTTTTGTTTAAAGACACCTCACTATATACACTGCTGACTCGTGAACATAGAACTCACAGCCTACAGCGCTATGGCTCACGCTTGAACGCAGCTTGTCTAACACACATTTTCTCCGTAAGGCGCATCACAGCCGCCTGCACTTAGGAGCATGACACAGCACTTTAGCACTGTGTCTGGAGGTCATTTGTGGACGATGAAATACCCAACAAAAGGCACAAAAATGCAAAAACATGGCAGTAAACAGACCACAGAAGGGACAGCTGTTACTGTATGAGAGCTGAAACAGGAAGGCAGAGCCTTACCTTGTTTGACCTCATCTGGGAATGGAAGCACAGGCAACTCAATGTTTTTGCCACTTTGTGAACGTCCCCCACAGCACCGTGAGTAATCCATTTGGGGGGTTATGAATAAAGTTTAGCAAGCAGGGGACAAATATGGAACCCGTGAGTAACGAACAGTATCTGTCCTGCCAACGGCCATGTGCCGAACAATCACTGAATGGAGACAGAGGTCGTTCCCATTTCCTGACCTGTGTTAAAATTCTTGAGGGGTGTGTTGTCCTCCCCGAAGCCCTTCACTCCCCCTCATCCCAGGTGGCACCAAGCCCTCATCGGACATCACACACGACTCACCACGGCCCTGCCTTCCCACAGGACTGTCCTCTCAGGTCTGAGGAAAGAACAACCCTCAGGGACAGCCGTGTGCACCTCCCCAGATTGTGAAGCTCAGAAATGGATCTGGGGGAGCTGGGTTCGGCCTCTCCAGGAAAATGACCACAGGGCTCCGGCCCTCAGTGCAGGGAGGGTAGCAGTTCACTCTAAGGGAGGACCTGTGCCTTGCCGAGTGCCATCAACAAGCTAAAATCCCCAGCAACTAAAATTTAGATGAGCCACCACAGGACGCCATAAAGATCCTATAAGGTGCCACATGACAGTAGTTCAGTTCAGTGTCCACAATGTGCTGACCTTTGGCTCTGACCTTCGGTTACAGGTGTGTGCACCGATGGAGAATGACCCGTTCCCTTTCAGGGGTTCATCTTCCTTTAAAGGTAACACTTCTACCACATCCATTGCAAATTTGAAAACACTCCCCCAAGCTCTTCACCCTCTGAGTGCGCCCCCACATTCCCAGTGAAGTGGCCCTGCAGGGATTGTACCTGGTGTGCCTGACGTGCGAAAGGAGCATCAGGAGGTTGGCCAAGCGGACGGACTGCTGTTGGGTGGGGACACCACTCTTGTCGATCACCCAGACCAGAGCATCGGTCACAGCGTTCAGTAAGTGTGTCAGCTTCCGGCCGCTCTCGGCCTCCTGAGCTGCTGCAGCTAAAGGGTACATACCTGGACAAAGAATGGAAGCCATGGTTTATTGCTCTGAGAAGGGGAAACAGAAGTTCTGTGCATCAGGCACGTCAACATTCTCCTGAAAGGTCAGATTGGTCGAATGGGTTCTGACATCTGCATGTATGGTGGTATCTCAAAAAAATACTAAAGTTGGTAAACACAACTTTACCCTCCCACGGTGTCCCAAGGACGAGCCCCATGGCTGAATGGGAAAGGTGAGCCTGGCTGAATGGGGGCAGACTGAACTGCCCACCTGGCCCAGAATGGTGGCCTTGCCTCAAATGTATCTAGTTGCCTTGAACCATTATGTGGCGTATCTCATTTCCAGCAACAAATACACATATAAAGATGGTCCAAAAGTGAGATTAAGTCCACCCCTAGCCCGTAGGAGGGCCCTTCATGAGGGAGGTTTAATAATCATAAACTAAGGACCACTGCTATGCAGCCCCTCCCGCCCACACCTTTGTGCATGCCTTGTGTAGACAGTTGCGGTGGGCCCACTGCCCACTCTGTGCAGCTGTCAGCATCCAGCCTCTGGTGGCACTTTGCTGGGGACAGGAAGGCCACCAATTTGGAGTCAGACAAACCAACTTTAAGTTCACTGTCACTAGCTCTTTGACCCCAGACCATTTCCCCAGAACTTCATCGAGCGAAGCTTGCAGGCGCATGTCTCCTGAGATCTCCCTACCCATCCCAGAGGTAGGTGGATTCCCCCACCCTACCCTGCCCGGTGTTTAATTCCCCTCCAACTCTAGGATCTGAGATACTGTGGCCTTCCAATGGCTGCAAAATAACAGCTCAGGTAAATCTCCACCCCCCAACCTCCATCCCCCCCCCCAACTCCTCAATTCCTGGAAGCAGGAAAACTACTAGCTTCTCTTTCAGTTTTCTATTTCAAACTAAGAATAAAGAGCAAATATGTGAAACCAACAGGGGAACTGCCAACTTTTGACTATAATGAGAATGAAGGATGGCTGGCACTCCATCATCTACAGATCTGTCTTGGCAATTTCTCATCTCTATTTTTATTGGCATTTTCGGTTTAATTAAGGCAGCTTGGTTCAAGGGACATACTGAACCACATTTATGAAAGTGTATCACATCCCTGGGAACACATCCTTCCATAATGTCTGATGATGCAGATTTTAAGTATTTGCAGATTTTAAATATTTAAACAGCCTGGAACTGCTTCTCTAACCCATCTGCTCACCTCCTTCTCCACAGTGACCCTGAGCACCCCCCACCCCAAATCTCCTGCTGTCCCACACAGCCGGTAACCTGCCCTTCTACTACAGAGGGAACAAGCCCCAACTCGACCCAACGAGGCCCTCTGAGTGGCCCAAGTGCAGGTCTGCTTATGTGGCTCTCTTTAAGGACATCCCAATGCTTAAGGTTGAGTCCAAACTATCCAGAGCAGTTATCAATGTGCCAGGCTCTCCCTCTTTTCATCCTCACCTTGAACCTTCATTTCAATTCCTTGAACAGGTGAGGCACTGACCATGCTGAACTTTCTCCCTACGAACGCCCTTCTCCTCTTGCTGTCTCTGTCCACTCCTCCTGGAGAGCCTGGCTTGCTTGAACTTCCCTATCTCACTCCAAGCTGGGTATCTTAATACAGGCCTCACAGCCACCCTCTCACCCTCAAAGAAATGGGACATGAGCCCTTCAAGGGCACTGACCCCATTTATTTGTTTGTCACTATATTCCCATCACCCTGTATGATGACTGGTGTGAAGGAAACACTCATACATGGAATTAGAACAAATCCCCATAGGTTTACATTTTTGTATTTTTTAGACAATCACACCATCATAACTTAAGTGATAAATATGCATGTTAGTGAATATTTTAGGTATACCGCAGAAAAATCATTAAGGAAATGAAAGTATGGAGAAAATTGTTTTAAGTTTACTTATCCCTAAAATTGACCCCAGCTGCATGAACCAGTGGTTTTTCTCTCTGTTATCCTGTTCTGCCACATGACACATGCTCCATGGATTTCTACCACTGGAAAGAAATCTTATGTCTTTGGACTCTAAACATAGCCAAAATGGTATACCTGTACATGTTTCAGTCCAAAGTGACAAAGATTGAAAACATAAGTCCTCAGCTTGTACACAAATGTTCATAACAGCATCACTCATAGTAGCCTATAAGAGGGAACAACTCAAGTGTTTATCAGCTGATGACCAGATAAACAAAATGTGGCATACTCTCTACAATGGAATAATATTTAGCCATAAAAAAGAAATGAAGTACTGATTTGTGGTACAACATGGATGAACTTTGAAAACATCATGCAAAGTAAAAGAAGCCAGTCATAAAGGCCCACATTTTGTGTGATTCCATGTATGAGAACTGTCCAGCACAGGCAAATCTACGCAGAGAAAAAGTAGATTAGTAGCTGCCTAGGGAGGTAGGTGGGGCAGAGACTGGGGAGTGATGGGTAAGGAGTCCCGGGTTTCTTCTGGGGTAATGAAAATGTTCTGAAATTAGTTACGATGGTTGCAGAAGGCCAAAAATACACTAAAAACCATTGACCTGTGTATTTTAAATGGGTGAACTGTATGTGACTTGTATCACAATAAAGGTATTAGAACCGATAAAGTCAGCCCTCATTACCAAAATCACAGTAACATAAAAGCCCCTCGATGCCTCCCTGAGTCTGACCAAGGCCTCCGTTAGAGAGCATGTGTGACGCACACCAGGAGATCAGTAAATGCTTACTGAACTGACATTTAACTGGATAAGAAAGTTAACTGTTACTACATATTACACCCATTCTTAGAAGAGATGAATAACCCCGAAGTGTGCAGCTCTGTGAAACATAACCGCTGACACACCCTGACCTGGCTGCCTGGCTGAGCAACTTCGCCCCAGTGTGGGCTCGTCACATCCGCCGGCTGCTGCTGGAGACCAGCTCCAGACAGCCCAGACATCTTCTGTGACACCTTTATTCTCTGGCTGCTTTCAAGATTTTTCTCCTCATCACTGGTTTTAAGCAACTTGATTATAATGTGCCTTGGTGTGGTTTTCTTCATGTTTCTTGTGCTTGGCATTCATCAACTTCAGATTTGAATGTTTACAGTTTTAATCAAATTTGGAAAATTTTAACTATTGTTTCTCTGAGTATCTTTTTACACGGGTCCCCCTTTCATGGACTCCAAATTATGCATATTAACAACTATAGTTGTCCCATAGTTTCCAAATGCTCTGTTCACTTTTTGAACTCTTTCTTTCTACTCTTTTCTGATAGTTTCTATTGCTATGGCTTCACATCCACTAATCTTTTCTTCTGCTCTATCTGCCTTAGATTCTGTGGAGACACAGTTTTACATCTAGAAGTTCGTGTGTGTGTGTGTGTGTGTGTGTGTGTGTGTATGTGTGTGTGTGTGTTATATTTTCTATGTTCTCAACCGGCTCATGCTTTCCTCTGACACTTGCACATACGGAACAGAGTTACAGTAACTGTCTTAATGCCCTTGGTCTGCTGATTCTGCCAGCTGTGTCCTTTGGGGGTCTTTGCCAAGTTGATTGGTTTTTCTCCTCATTATTAGTCATATATTGCACTTCTTTGCATGCTTGCTAACTTTTGATTGGTTACCAGATATGTTGAATTTTACCTAGTGGGGTGCTAGATATTTTTGTACTTCTTTAAATACTCTTGAGCTTTTTTGGGATGCAGTTGAGTTATGTGGCAATAGTTTGATCCGGCAGGCTTCCTTTTCAGTTTTTTGGGGTTTTGTTTTTGTTTTTGTTTTGTTTTGTTTTTTGGTAGGACCAGAGCAGCCTTTACTCTAGGGCTAATTTACCTCTCCTGAAGCAATGCCTTTATGAGGTCTACACCCAAGGCTCAGTATTTTTATGGGGTTTTCCCCTCTGGCTAGTGAGAACATAAACTATTCCTGACCCTGGGTGAACTCGGGGGGTTGTTCTGCCTGCTCCTTCTGGTGGCTCTTTCCCTGTCCGTGGTTAGCATCCTCATAAACATGAGCAGACTGAGTTCTCAGCTGAAAACCTGAAGGGGATTCTCAACAGATCTCAAAAGCCTCTGTATCCAAATTTCCTCTGTAGTACAGTCCCCTGAAAATCCTTGCCTTGGCCTCCCCCAGTTTACAACTTCATCTCCTCAGTTTAGACACTGGTGTCTACTTGAGTCACCTCTCCCTGTGTCCCAGCCTGGAAACTGGCCTCAGGTGGTAAATTGGACAATCAGAGGGCTCACCGTGTTTGTGTTCCGGCCCCTGTGACCTGTTGTCCAATGTCCAGTGTCTGTCTCATCATGTTCTGTCAGGCTTATTAAAATTTAAGGTGAGAAAGTGGATTCTCTCCTTGTTTCTGCTTTTAATGTTACAAACAATCCAGAAGAAAAAAGCCTACACTTTCAAATGCCTAAAATCTGGCATAGAAAAGACCCACCCCTCCCGACAGTGGAAACTTTCCAATACAAACAGAATCCCATTTTCTAACAGTGATGCAGAACAGAATAAATTCGTTTTGACAACTGTTATGACTACCAAACAAAAAAGGAACTTCCTTAAAAGAAGATTTTTCAAATTTGGATTTACCGTAAACAGATTCTAGTCACTTACTGCCACAAGCAGTAATCACGCCCCATGCCTGCCTCACCCTCCATGATGCTCTCGGATACGGAGATGGCAGTTCTGTTGAACGCTGCCGGAAGGCCACAGTCGCTTCCTGTTTACACAGACGATGCTTTCAGCTCTCACAACAACACAGTATGATGTCTCGTAGGCTACAGGGACTGTAAGGAGCCCTGCCAAACAGAAGGCTTTATCCAGCAAAGTGTTACAACCAGAAACAAACTGCTTTCCAAGGAGCCCTTTGCTGCACAGGAATGGACTCTAAATAATTTCTAAATAAATTCTAAAAATGCCCATGATCTGGCATTTGATGATCCTCCTGTGCCAACGTGGGACTATATTTCTCGGGCAGATCTTGCCTTTAACAAAGACAGAAATGGCAGCGCACACGTGAGGCTAAGTCTGGAAGTGGGTAGAAGGAGAAGATCAGAAAAAGCTGGTTTTTCTCCATGACCAATTTCAAATGCCCCAGCCGCACATTTCCTAACGCACATCGACCTAATTCCTTCCTATTACTTTATAAAAGGGAAAGGGTAACAACACATGTGAAGAAAGTACCAGAAGCCCCAAAGCATTCAGGAGTCTTCTTGACTTTCTTGACAATTTTCATTTGTCCAACAGCTCACCATTTCCACCCACAAACTGTTTGCTTCCCAGAACTGGGGTAGGGAGTGTATTGGGTACAAGCGAAATGCTCTGGCAGGCAGGGAAGGCCAGACTGACCCAAGCAGGAAGTCCCCAGCGGTTGTCTGCTGGGTCTCTGGACCTCACATGGCCCTCAGATTCCCTCTTTGTTGCCCCCCTGCTCCCTTCTTCAAGGCCTACTCCCACCCTCCACGCCTGTCCAGCCTTCTCCTGGGCACCTCGTGCTCCATGCCAAGGCTACTCAAGTATGATCTGCTACCAGTCCACAAAGAGAAGCAGAAATTGAGGGTAAGCATATGGAAATTTTTATAGCAATTGACAGTAATTTTAAATCAACTGAACACAATAACAAAACACTAGGACTTATGTTTTATACTGTCATTTCACTTTTCTAGTAATTTCTTTTTATTACTTTTTACAAAGGTAACTGTCCATAACAATCTGGACATTAAAAAGCATCAAGAGAGCTTCCACGCTGCTACTGCAGCCTCTGTGGCTGCCACTGCTGCTGCCTGAGGAGTGCGCCTGGGAAGGAAGCGGTCACCACGCTCGGAGCATCTTTGTCCCCTGCAGACCACCCATGGGAATGACCATGGATAAGACTGAGCTCGTACAGAAAGCCAAACTCGCGGAGCAGGCTGAGTGCTATGATGGTATGACCGCGGCCATGGAGGCTGTCACGGAACAGGGACACAAACCCTCCAGTGAAGAAAGAGGCCTGCTCTCCGTCGCCTACGAGAATGTGGTAGGTGCAACAGGTCTTCCCAGCGTGTCACTTCGGTGTTGGAGAGAAAACGGAGAGGAACGAGAAGCAGCAGCACATGGCAAGGACGACCACGAGGAGACAGCGCCAGAGCTGCAGGACATCAGCAACGGCTGTCTGGGGCTGTGGGGCAAGCACCCCATTCCCAAGGCCGCACAACCAGGAAGGAAAGCGTTCTGCTTGAAAATGAAAGGGGATTATTTTAGATATCTTTCTGAGGTGGCATCTGGAGACAATTAAGCAAATCACCGTGGCAAGCTCTCAGCAGGCTTACCAGGAAGCACTTGAAATTAGTAAGAAAGAAATGCAGCCTATACACCCAATTCGACTTGGTCCGACACTGAAATTCTCCGCCTTTTACTATGAGATTCTGAACCCTCCTGAAAAGGCTTGCAGCCTGGCAAACACAGTGTTTGATGACACAATCGCTGAATTGGATACACTGAATGGTCATACAAAGACAGCACGCTGGTCATGCAGTTGCTTAGGGACAATCTCTGTGGACGTCAGAAAACCAGGAAGATGAAGGAGATGCTGGGGAGGGAGAGAACTAATGCCTACTGTGCTTTGTGATCTGTTCAGTGTCACTCTGTACCCTCCACATATATCCCTTCGTGCAATACAAAAAAACAAAAAAAAGGAATCATACGTCAAAAACAGAAAAACGAAGAAGAAACCTGGTGCCTCCCCACGGACAGTTTTAGAAGCACTGCTCTATAAGTTTCCCTCTTCCCTTCTTCAAAAGCAGTGCCAGTGTCCAAGAGTACGTGGGAGTGTTAGAGAAGAAATGAGTGCGGGCTGGAGAGGGAGAGGGCAGCTGGCCCCAGATCCGGAGGCAGCCTGGGACCCAGATGGCCACAGGTCCTGCACTGAGTTTTGGCTTCGGGAACTGCTACTTTGGCTGATTTAAAATACAGCAGCATAATATGATCTTGCAAATTCCTGTTGCTTCAAACATTAAGCTCGAAGACTGTATAAAATCTCGGTAATGAAGTCCCACACGTGGCTCAAAGGAAGGGGTCTGTAACTCTTCAGTCGAGAATTAAAACATGGATATACATGTTCTCTGAGGAAGAAGAAACAATGACGTGCAGGCCCACTGAGAGTGAAGAGATAAGCAAAGCATCAGTATCTGGTCCAGCAGCCGGACCACGCACACGCCAGGTAGACAGTAAACTGATCAGTATGAAAACTACACACAAATTTAGAAATGTGTACAAAATAACACATCTCTACTTATTACAGCAATGTTTATAATGGTAGGAGAGCAGAGAGAAGATGGTGCCCAAGTACGTGGAAGCTGAGCCCACTTGCTCTTGCTCCCAACTCAGATACTTGGCTGACCTTCTGAAAAATAAGCTGAATATTCAACAAAATCTTAGCCGATATGAAGTTTGGAAGCCAAGAAGTACAGAAGCCACCTCACAATGGTGGTCAGGAGATTTTACAGGCTGACGGGGAAATACCCTGTGTGTGGTGCCTGCAGCTGTGGAGAGAGCCTGGTCAGAGGTCGCAGCTTGGAGGCTCCCACCCCTCCAGGGCAGACAGCCCCCAGACCTGGGCCAGGAGTGATCTAGATACAAAAAGTAGGCCAGATCCAGGCTACACACACACACACACACACACACACACACACACACACACAGAGCAGCACATGCACAGCTGCAGCAGCAAATGCCAACCTGAAGAGTGCCAGAGAGAGGGGGGGATTCTCTCTGTACCGGGGTCAGGGGTGGGGGGATGGTGGAGGCAGGCAGCAGCCAGCCATGACTGAGAGACTCTTGGTTTTTGGAAGAGGTGGTGTGTATGGGAAGCCAGATAATAACTCTGTGCTGCGGTGGGAGTGCCCAGACAGACTTTTCAAAAGGGGAGGTGAGGCGTGCTGGGCAGGGACACCCTGCGCATCTACCCTGCCAGCAAGGGGAAAGGACTGAGGGTGCAGTTTGCTCCCACTGAGTGCAGCTGGGCAGAGATCAGAAAGGTGAACAAAGATGGGATTTTTTGGCCGCAGCCCGGCACAGCTGGAGGGGCCAGAGGCTATGCAGAGTGCAGTTTGGGACTGTGTCTGCTGTGAGGGCAGTGGGCTGCTAACTCATGGGCAGGGGTTGAGCACCTGAGATTATTTACAGCTAGACAGAGTCCCCTTCCCAGGCGGGGAGATCAGAACCTCCAGGAAGGGAAGGACGAACCCAGCCCTACCTCCTGCAGTTTGAAAGCACCACCAATGGGGAAGCGCTGCAAAACAGGCGGACCAGGCTCAAGAACCTCCTGCAGGGCGCATATCCGCAAGAGAGACAGAAAGAGAACCGCCTGAAAGGCCCATTTTGAATTTCACTCAGAACAAAATACACTGGTCCCTAGAGTCCTATTTCGCTGAGGCTATCGAAGCAGGGAAATCAGAAACCAGTGCAGCAAGGGGGAATCAGAGCCCCACCCAGCCTCAGCTTGAACACAGAGATGCCATCAGCACCAAGCAGGAAAGAGCTGACTTTCTTACTCAGATTGGCCCCTCCCTTGAAACGGACAGCGAATTCATCATAAACTATATATTATTGGAAATAAACTGGGACAGACGAAGACGGGTGGTATAGGGGCAGAGGGAACATACCCTCAATTTTTCCAGAAGATTGAAAAGTGCCTCCCAGGGGAGACCCAAGAGTCCCACCCTCCCGACCACAACAGAAGCCCCCTCTAGAGGCAGGTGAAGGTGAGACAGGTGGTGCGCCAGAAGTTGGACCAGCCACCCTGGGACCTTGAGTCGATGAAAAGCCAGAGGCGGATCCAGAAAGAGAAGACGGAGGACAAACACCGAATTCTGCCGAGATGAATTCCACCTCATTTTCCTTCAGAATTTGCATTATTATTTTTTATTCTTTTTATTTACATTTTTACACTACTTATTTTATTTTTATTTCAAATCTCACATTGTACCCTTCCCTTGTCGTACTCCATTTTGCCCTCTCCTGCCCTTTCTAATTTTCCTTGTAAGTTCTATTTTCGCCCATGCTACGCCTTGTTGCTATTCCCCACTCCTACTATTGCTCCCCACTGTCCTCTCAAAATCATTCTTCCATCCTTTAGTCAGCTCACATTCTTTTCCTCTTCTTATAATATTTGTATTTTCTTCCCACCTTTATAAATTGTCATTTGTTTGGCATGGATATTATGGTTATTGCTGTTCTTCCAAAGTATTCCTATTTGTTCATTTTTTTTTCAAATATCATAGGTTACTCTCCCCCTGTCTTCCTACATTTTGCCTTCCTCCTGCCCTTGCTTATTTGAGTTTGGATTTTTTTTTTCCCCTTTTAGTGGCCTGGATTCTATTCCTTACTCTTATTAGTTCTCCACCCTCTATTCTCTCAAAATCTTTACTCTTTACTGTAAATTTGTATTCTCTCTTCTCTTTCATATAATAATTTTATTCTCTTTCCACCGTTATTCATCTTTGCTCAGCTGTTGTTGTTATTGACCCTGTTGGGGCTTTTCTGCAATTTTGTCCCCTTTGGTTCACTACATTTTTAATTTTATTTCAAACCTCATTATACTCTTCCCTTTTCTTATTCCATTTTGCCATCACCCTCCCCTGTCTCACTTAACATTTTAAATTGTATTTTCTTCCTCTGTCTTGTTTCTCTTCCCTACTCTTATTATTTCTCCCCCCTCCCTAATCAAAGTCATTTTTCTCTCCTTTAGTCACCTCATAGTCCCTTTTTCCTACCTTACAATATTCTTAATCTCTCTCCACCTTTACTAATTTTTGCTCGATTGCTGTTGATATCACTGATGTGATGGTGGGTACCTTTGCTGATGTGGGTTTGGTTTTCCGTTGGGTTTGGTTAGTATTTGGTTAACCAGCACGTGTACTACAGCATACAAGACACGGCGGGGGCTGTGACTCCCAGTCAGCCAGCTAGAGGGGAGAACCCTAGAGCACCCAGATCAGGAGATCAAAGAGACTGCACCACTGAGTCCCACAGAACTCCTACTACAGAAATCTACCCCATGAAGACAGGCAGGCAAAGCAGAGTAACTTAAGATTAAGAAATAATGAGACTCACATAAAATGGGGAGACAAAGAAATAACCCCCAATCATAAGGAAAGAAGGAATCCATAGAAAAAGAACTAAAAGAAATTGAGGCAAACAATCTATCAGACACAGAATTCAAAATAATAGTTATAAGGATGCTCAAGGAACTCAGTGAGAACTACAAGCAACTTTATGGGAACTACAAGGAACTTAGTGGTAACTACAGCAGCATGAAAAAGGACATTGAAATTATGAATAAGAACCAGGAAGAAATGAAGAATACAACATCTAAAATGAAAAACACACTAGGATGAATTAAGCACAGGCTAGATGAAGCAGAGAACCAAATCAATGAGCTGGAAGACAAGGTAGAAAGAAATACCCAGTCAGAGCAACGAAACGAAAGACTCGTTTTTTGAAGACTCAAAAAGAATGAGGATAGTTTAAGGGAGCCTTAGGACAACATGAAACGTAACAACATTTGCTCATAGGAGTATCAGAAGGAGAAGAAAAGGAGCAAGAGATAGAAAACCTGTTTGAAAAAATAATGACAGAAAACTTCCCTAACATGGTGAGAGAAAAAGTCACACAAGTTCAGGAAGCACAGAGGGTCCCAATCAAGATGAACCCAAAGAGGCCTACTCTAAGATATATCATAATTAAAGTGGCAAAAAATGCCAAAAAAAAAGTTAGAATGTTTACAGTAACTAGGCATTACTTACGTAAGAAAAACATCAACAACATAAACAAATCTTAGAGAGCACCTTCCTCATTTCCCACCTCTCACCCCTGTATTTCTCTGCGGTCAGGCCCCTTCCTTCCCAGCCCCTCCACACCACGTCAGTTCAGGCTCTCATTGTCCCTTATGACTCTGGCTGGGCACCATGCCTCAGTCTCTCCCCTCTCCAGTTAGTCCTCCCATGCAAGCTGGGGCAACCTTTCAAGAACACCTATCTGTCCATGATACTCCTGCCTGAGCCTCTTCTGGGGCTGCCCAATCCCCCAGGCAGTGGTCCTCAACCCAAGAGGTGCAGTGAATCTTCAGCACTGCCTTTTACAGCCCTGCCCACCTCCCTCAGCTCTGCCACTGCCTGACTTGCAGCTCCTGGCCCACCCATGTCCCTTCCCTCCTCCCCCAACTTGTTCCACCTGCCCATGCCTAAAAACCCATGCAAACATCATCTCCTTCTACATGCACTCCAGAATCTCTCATGTTTTCCCATGGTACTCTGTATCATAGCACTGCGATCCTCCTTTTCTTTTTAAGAGTTTATTTATTTATTTTTAGAAAGAAGGCAAGGGAGGGAGATATGGAGAGAAACATCAATGTGTGAGAGAAACAACTGGTTGCCTGTTGCCTGCCCCCAGCTGGGGACCTGGCCTGTGACCCAGGCACCTGCCCTGTCCAGAATCAAACCAACAACCTTTCGGCTCACAGGCAGGCACTCAATCCATTGAGTCACACCAGCCAGTGCTGAGATCTTCTTTTCAATTATTTCTTTTCTCTTCCTCCCTACCTCCCTCCACTAAGAGCTACTTGAAGAGGGACTATTTTTTAATGTCTTTACTAAACAAATCAGTGAATGAACAAATGAATGTGTAAAAGCAGAACCCAAACAATAAATATAAATGCATGTCAATTATGTAAAGTGTCTGTATAAACATTGAAAGAGGCTGAATGGTAAACATTGTAAAGTTCATTTTTCTCTTTTCCAGCAAAGTAGCTTGAGCCACTTTTAAAATTACTACAAGTAATTCACCCAATGAACAATTTATATTCAAATTAACTACAGTTTACATCCCTATCAAATGAAACAGAAGTTGGAAAGAAAGCCATTTTCGCCTTTTAAAAGAAAATGGTAAGTTCAATGCTTCTCTAGAAATAGCATTCCCTCCCCACCCCCTTCCCAATCAAACATGGCCCACCTGTGTGCTTACTTACTGGAGTTCAGGAGGATCATGGCCTTGACACAGAGATACTCTTTGTGTTGGAGTTTTAACTCACGAAACCTTGAAGTTGTTGCCAGGAGCATGTCAAAGATTTCCAGAATTCCTTCCACGCATTTCCCCTCATCCCTACAAAAGTTCATTTGGAAATTTAAGAAAATTACAGCTTTAGGCAACCATCAAAGGCAATAAGGAATATTTTCTTTTTAACCTTAAATTTTATTTTGTACATGCTTTAACTATAACAAGGTGGTAATGAGACCACACCCAGCAATGTGAAATAACTAGAATTATCTTCTTAGAAAGAGGAAAGGGTATTTCCTCTAAGTCCCTGAAGTAAACATTTGAATAAATACTATTTAGACAAAAGTGTGCTTTGGAACTACATTTTCCTTGTTCATAAATGTTATCTTAAAGGAGAACACTTTTGTTAATAATCTAAACCATTTCAGCCAACTAGCCTGCGATATGACACATATTACTGAAATGAGACATTCCATGTTCCCATCGGAAGACTCTGAAACTGACCATTACAGAAGCAAGTATCCCAAGAAGAAAAAAATCCTTCGTATCCAGGGCTTAGCTCTCATTGCCTCATGGTCATTGGGAAACTAGTGAGGCAAATAAGAGACACGTAAATGTAATTTGGAAAAAACCTAATATGACATACAAAGAAATCACAATTAGAGAAGATGGACCAGAATCAGGAAAGGCAGAAATGCAGATATAAAAATTTTTGACTTGCCAAAGATTTATTTTGAAGCAGAAGTTTTAGACAAGCTTTGAACCATATCATCAAAAGTCTTTAAGCATTCCTTATAAAAATGAAATTTTAAGTAGACTTTTGAAGTAAATTAATTTCACTGTATCCAGAAAATACCAGCTTCAATTAACTCCAGCAAGACATATATTATTCTGCCTCACTGCTCTCCAAAATCTTCTATTATCATCAGTCCTGAAGTCACTGGAAGTCCTTGACAAGCAGTTAGATGATTGTGTCACAAAACTGTCATTTGCTTCTAAAAGCCTGTAGTGCACAGTAAAGGGCAGCCATGGGTTTCTGAGAGCTTCATTTTCAGTCTCTGTAGCAGCCCCTGAGGGGACCTGAGATGCTGCAAGAACTGGCTGTTCCCAGCTTCAATCCCCAACCCCAAGCTAGGACATTTGCCGTGATGGTAGTGGTTGGGGATGGGCCTCTGACACAAGTGGGCCCTGCCCAACCTGGTCAAGCACTTCCCACTCGGTGCTACACTAGAACAGCAGCTCTCCAGGACCCTGCTACTCTACAGCATTCAAAACCCTCACCCCCTAGGCTCACCTACACAAAGCAACATGCAGCTACACTGCTCCCTCTGGCAAGCAAGCATAACAACTTCTGCAACCAGCTGAGACTTTCTGAACGCTCACCCAGTAAATGGTAAAACACCAGTGTCCCCTAGAAGTCACTCACAGGGAAAGGCCACCATGGAGAATCAGAGCCCTAGGCAAAGGATGCCAAAATCTGTAAGAATACCCCAACCCTCCCCACACCTCATCTTAGGACCTCCCCTGCTCTGCACTTTCCCAGGCAGCCTGCCACAAGTGTGCAAACAGAAGTACAAGAAATACTTGTTCACTAAATACCCCTCATGCCACATCATCAAATCACTCTGCCTAAGGACTGGCGGTAATACTGGAAACTGTAATTGTCAGGCTTGAGGACATATCATACTGGGAAAAGCCGGTTTTAAAATATCTCTGGAGGCAAAAATGAAAAATCCACCAACTCCTGCATTGTTGGTTTAATAGCTGGTTCTGTACCCTTCTGTGAGACTCAGTCAGAGGTGAGTTATGCACACACACTCACCCCCCAAGTTGTATAAGGGGATTCATCTGAAATCACCTCTATTTTGCACAAGTTGCCACCTGTGTCTGAGAGCATGTCTCTAAATATTGAAATTAGAACCATTTCCTCATTAAAATGCATGCCATTTTTAATACAAATTCATTTTTCATAAGCCCTGATAAATGCTGTGACTAACAGTAATGAGAACATATGTACCTCATGGAAAAGGTGAATTTCCAAACCAGCTGTAAAGAACTAGGTCTGCCTGCTTTCTCTAGCAGATGTGACAGCCAACCACTTCATTCAAGAGTTGGCAAGGTTAGAATACTTTACATCACAGGCTATAGAAACCAAATACATTTCTAGAAAATAACTAACTATAGAGGCAATAAGGTACAGTACTTCATAAATGATACCCTAATAAAGTTCTACTTGAAACTGAGTTATACAGAACAGAGTGGGGAAGGACTTAACAAATCAACGAGCTCTAGATCACTTACTTTCTAACTGCGATCGACAGTGGATGATGTGACAGAAATGAGGACAAAATTAAAAGATTTGAATTCAAGATAGAGGGTATATAAATTGAAGGTTAAAATGCTGAAACAATATATCAAACCAATCTACTATGGAAAATTCCTTTTGCACACCATTTGTCCACACTAGTGCTAAATAAAAAAGTAGTAGAGCCCACAGAAGGAGATTTGATTTTGGGTGGTGAATATAGAATGCCATGTACAGATGATGTATTATAGAACCGTATGCTTGAAACCTATACAACCTTATTAACCAATGCTGCCCCAATAAATTCAATTAAGTCTTTTTTTCAAGTGGTACTTCATGTGGACTACCTTATTAGATAACCACCACCTCTGTTTAAAAGAAAAATATTGTTTGATAGCAATGACAAAATGTCGAATGAGTGAGCCTCACTTTGGGGTACACTATTTTGTACCTACATAAATATCCACTGGCAGCGCCCATGTGGCCACAGGCCTCAGTTTACCTCTGCGTGGGTGGCAATGGAAAGGGGGTCTCAAGGCTTCGTGCATGGAAACGACTTAACTGTTGAACTGAAGTAAAACTTACCTGAGTACAAAAGGGAAGTGAAAATTTAGAAGTGAAAAGTCTACCAGCATCTTGAAGAAAATTCAGTCCACAAGTGACTAATGTGAACGCAAACTCAGGACACTCACAGTTATGTACATGATTCCACGCAACTCCATGAACAACTGTAAGAGGGTCCAAGCCCAGAGCCTAACCTCCTCTGACTTTTTAATAACATTTAACATTAGACAGTTTTCTGTTGGTGCTAAAGACACCAAATGGCTTAGCATGTATGGTTTTTTGAGCAATAGCAGCTCCCATTCTGTGGTAGAGCTTCATCTGAATTTGTGATTCCAGTGGTTACTAAGAGAACTGCCTTGTTAGAAAGAAGCTAATGAGACAACCAGTTTTTCCTCTCATCTTCAGTACGTTTAAGTTTTCTTGCTGCAGAAGCCTCAACAAGAATAAAGGGAAGCAGAAATTGCACTCTCAGTCTCCACAAATGGGTTATAATTTAGTTGTATTCACTGTTTACATGGCCATACTTGAGGGAACTGTGACCGGACAATCTACCAAAAGACAGTTGTTTGAAAGTAGTGTGAAAGTTACTTGTTCACGTTGTAGAAGAATTTCATAATTGAACTTCTTTACGGTGCATGGTCCCTGACTTTTTGAATAAGTAACATTTTGAATATTTTTGAATAAGCAACTCCTCCAAAAATATACCCATTACATATCTGTGATGCCTATACACATATCCATATATAATAGATGCAACTAAAAATCTTATATTTGAAATCCTAGACTTTACAGAGTTAATGTGTTAAAAACAATATTAGGAAATGCAACAAAAATAACCACCAGCAGCCACTTACTTGGAAGTGCCTGCTCAATGTCTGTATTTGCAATTCCCCAAAACTCCTCTGCTATAGTCAAGAAAATAAACTAGATTTACATGTAGTTAAAACATAATACTTTCAGATATTTTTAAAGAGTAATGTGCTTTTTAAAAAGTTCATTAAAAAAAGACTTTTTTGTTTTCTCTTCTATTACTTAGTCAAAGGTACACCTAAAACTTATCTTGGATTTGTGTCAATTCATAGTAACTTCCACACATACTTAACAGAAATTAAAGAGCCCATACAAAGAGAAGAGTGAATTATAATAAAAACCAGGAATGAAAGTCACTGAAAATAAACACTAAACGTGGCATCAATTTAGAAAACAAGACAAAAAGTAAAATAACTTAATCCCAAGTCTGCAAATGTATTGGTTCATCAAGGTATAGCACTTCTTCCTAGCACTGCCTTCTAGGAAAATTGAATGGGTATATTGTGTGTGTGTGTGTGTGTGTGTGTGTGTGTGTGTGTGTGTGTGTGTGTGTGTGTAGGAGGGATGAATATGGCTTTCACCAAGTGGAATGATGCAAATGAATGAATGAACAGGAGGGATGGCTTGATTGGCTGCTTAGCCTTTCAGCCTGCCTTACAACATGGTTCCATGAGATGACAGCAGACTAAGCTTTTGAAGTGGGCAGAAGATAGAATAGACTTGTTCTAAGACAAAATAAAGTACAAAAGAAAGTTAGTTTGCCTTTTAGCCTCCTCCTCTTTCCCTTTCCAGTTCTCTATGCCGCTGAGAGGCATGTACTGTTGCAGAAAAGAGTGCGGGTCCCAGAGCCTCACCATCTACTACTCCGTAACTGTAGGAAAGTACCTCACCTCCCATTCCCACGTCTGAAGGACAGGGATAACAGTGGTGCTTACCCAGAAAGGGCTGCTGTGATGATGGAATGGATGAGCACACACCAAATGCTAAAGATGGTGCCTGGCACACATAAGCCAATCTGTTAGCTGTTTTGATTGTTACTGGAGGGTCCCACCTGCCCAAGGCTTTCAGAACCTCCCTCTGTGGTTTACCATCTGGGCTTGCTCCTGCTTGAGCCACATGCCCTATTCCACCTCTCCCCACAGGCTCCCTTCTCCACCAAAACACCTCCATTACTTAGAATAGTACTCTTCACCAATATTGTCATCCATGACAGGTAAAATGGTTGCTAATACCTTGGGGATATTTTTTATCTGCCTAATATGTGCAAGAGGATTTTTTGATGATCTAAAGAGGAAACACCAAGAGCTGGGGCAGCCACTTTTCATTCATAGCCCTGGGTACCCTTTCACTCTGCACAGAGTCAAGTATGACTAAAAACATTCAACACCAGAACTTTTTCAAAACAAGGAATATGGAAATCGATTTCCATGGAGATTTTCAAACTGCTCAAATTTACACCAAGAAATTACCCCGCTTTCCCTACTAAAATGCCTGAGTGCTGTCTATTCCAGCTCTCCTTCCATGAACAGTTCACCTAAGTTCATCAAAAATCGGCTCCTTTTCTGTGCCATCTTTAAAAGGAAACTAAATGCAACCAAGTTATAGCATTCCCCAGTTTCTATTAACTTTCATTGATTTTAATGACCATTCCTTCCACTGCTATTGCCAAAAATGCTATATAGTACATGCAATTAAAAATGAGATAAAGAATGTTAAAATAAACCTGGCAGATTTGTAAGAATTTTATCATCTATCCAGATAGTTGGCGATGTAATTGCTCCTGACAGGTGGAAAAATCAACAGGACAACTTAAAACTACAGCCTGAAAATGGAGTTTTTAATGCCGAAAAGTCCAAGTTGATTTGTGTTCACTTGGTGGCCATGTACCCTGCAGAACACAGGCCCCATTACGGCTGCCACGCTAGGAATGAGTCACAGGACACTGAATCCTTGTACCCACATTCTCTCCTTTTTGGGTTCTTGACCCAGTGAAGGAGCTCGTGACATTGAAATCCTCTTAAATGCCCTTTCAGGTGTGAAATTTTAATTGCAGCATCCAGGGCTTTGTTCCCACTCACTCAACCATTCATTCAAGTCAAAGAAGAGACACAATGCATTTTTCTCACCTGTCCAGAATGAGGTTTGGAGCAAAGATGAGCTTGCCAGGGTGGTCAATGGAGCGCCACATCAGCCCCACCATTAGCACCTCCATCCAGCAGCTCTCCAAGAGCCGCACTTGGTCGTACAGGCTGAGCTCCACGAAGCCTGGGGAAAGCAAGAGGCTGTGAGATACTCCCACCCTCCTCTTCAGCTTCCTGTTTCTCTGGAAACAGAAGTGCAAGTTTTCAAAAGCTTTGACAACACAAACAATAAGGAAACAATCATATTTTAAAGATGTGGTTATATGCTGACCTAAGGAAGATGATTTTGAACTTATGGTGCACAACTCAGTTTCCAGTCCTGGACCCCTTCTAGAGGTAACTTATACTTCATTTAGAATTTATAAAGGACTGTTACCTGGGCATATACAGCTCCCCAGACAGATGCTAGTAAAGTACAGAAAGCTGAAACCAATCTTTGTGAGCTATAGCCTATTAATTGCCCTGCACTGCTGCCAGCCAGAGAGGCTGCCTGTCTGGCCCTGACCATGGTTGGGGCTGAGAGGAGGAGGGCCGTGCAGAGAGAGCAGGGCCAGCCTCTGCAGAAAGTCAAGGCTTCAACTGAAAGGATTTTTCTGATTGCTTAAAATTTCCCATCCAGTGTTAGAATCACTCTTCTCTATGTGGGAGCACCAACTCTAGGCTATTCTATCCTGAAGAGCAAATATAACAATTGAAGCAGGTCCCGACAGCCTGACAGCCTAATAGCACACATTGGTCAAAGAACTGGAAAGTAAACAGGTAATTTCTAGGGAGGTGAGCACTTCAAAAGCAAATCAGAGATTTTTGGTGCTTTCTCCACAAGCCACGATAAAAGGAGGAAGCAGTGTAATATAAATACAGTCACTAAATCCATGGTCTTGGCGTGCAATGGGCTCTGGTTAGAATTCCAGCTCAGCCTCTTCCTTGCTAGTTACTTACTCCCCTTGTCTTTGTTTTCTTGTAGGCGAAATAGGGGTAACAATGCCTGCCCCTGAGAATTTCCTACAGGCAGGATCTCTCATCATCCTTGCTTTACAGATGAGGAAACTATGGCACAGAAAGCACACGTGGTTCAAATCCTTGACAATTATAACGGAAATCTGCACCCAGAAGAATTTAATGGAGTAATGAATGGAAAGATGGATAAATCCTTTTCAAAGCCACAATCTATGCTCAGTTCAGGTTCCTAATATGTGTATATGTTCCAATCTCACCCACATTTATAGACAATAACCCCATGAAGGTAGACCAAGCTTTTATACTTGGAGATGTTCAATAAGATCAAGACTAGGTGATATTTTAATTTTTTGTTTGTTTGGACAAGAAATATATCAGATGGCATTTGGGGGAAGGGGAAATAACACCTCCAGACTATGCCTAAGTTTTCTGAAAACTTTTCAAAATACCAGGCTTGAAGAGGGCCTAATGCAGCTTTAGAGTTTGGTTTTGTTATGGCACCAAGAAACCACATGTCTCTCAGCATTAATTAATTCTACCACTACTCTCCATGTGGGGTTCTGAAAAAATAGTGTTTGTAATACATATCATGCAAAAGCCAAAGGAAAGAGCATCAGTATTGTCCCCTATGGGAAAAAGCAGAGAAAATAAAATAATTCTGGCAAAGGCGAAGATGCTAGACTATCAAAACAGAAGTGGAAACCAGAAAATCCCCAGGAGCTCAGAGCCAACAAATGATCCAAAGAGATACTACTACCCTGGGCCTGGGTCCCACAGCTCTTTACCCCCAACTGCTCTTCAACCAGCTTCTCCACACTCCTGGTTTTTCCAGTTCACTCACTGCAGATGCTGCACCCAGGCCATGGGAATTGTCCCTAGTGGCTTAGAACTTGGAGAGAGACCTCATTTCTTAGATGACTATAAAGATGTGCACAGATAAGCCCTTTCAGAGGGTGATGGGTTGTTGCCCATCTATGTTGGAATCCTAGATTCATTCTCACAGAAACACCAATGCAAATAAAAATTAGATGGTAGTTTTAGCACAATGCAGTACTACAAGTACGGATTACCAACTGGCTTGGGGAAATGATTGCATTACAGCCTGGAAAATGCTATTTCGAATGACTAGTGAATCACCAAACCTATTTTTAACCTGATAGCATTTCAGGTTTACTGATGATTCATGTTATTTCAGCTGCTGATTTACTCTTTTGGTCCATATGTATTTCTTCATGTACATCCTATGGATTCTTTCTCTACTGGAAGAGTACTTTATAAATCCCTACTTAGCATCTGACAAATCTTTTATTTTTGTACTGGTCATACTGCACCCACTCCACCTTCACCTGCCTACACCCCTCCTCTCAGGGTGAGGAGTCCCGGGCCAGGAGACTGGTCACTGCGGAGCCCAGATCCCTTCCTTTCAGAACACGTTCCAGGTCCCAGAGCCCTTGAAATTCCTGCCCAAATGGCCCCAAGTCCATTTCCAGAGCCTGGCTGGGTCTCCTCCCTGGTCTACCCTCTCAGAACAGGCATGAGAGGTGACCAAAGGCTCATGTCCACAGATGGGTGGGCATGGGGGATAGGGTGTGCACAAGGCCACGTGGGACAGGTCTGGGGGTGGGAACACAGTTTTAGGAATAGAATAGATGGGGCCCTGACATGTCTGGTAGAGAACTCAGAGGAGTCCAAAAAGTCAAAATTGGCACCTGGTCATCCAGACTGTGTGGAAGGTGGATATGTAGAGATAGGAAGAAAGAATATATTTCATTTAAAGGTTACAAATCAAGCTGTCAAACTGTTAAGTACAGAGACATCTTTTGTGGACCTCCACTTTGCACTCTTGCACCGTAAAGGTTAGAGGCAGGCCTTCCTACAAATACATGGGAAGCTAAGATGCAGAGAGCCCTACCTGGAATTTTCTTGGCCCAGCTGATCATGTGCACCAGTTCTGTGTTGGCCAGTTTGGTCAGGGACATCATCATGGAGGCCTCGGTGAACGGTGCGCTGGGGCGGCTCACCAGCACGTTGGGCGGCTCTGCCTCGAGGAGCGTGAGCACCAGCTGCTCCGGGCTCAGGGCACTCAACAGCAGCTCCTTCACTCGGCTCACGAGTCCACCATTTTTCTTGGCCTTGTTCAGACAGTGCAGCTGCTCATCAGAACTTCTCTGCCTTCGTGCTATGCGGTACCCACACCTTTCTCTCCTAGAGCCTAGAGTGAAGAGAGGATGACAGTGCTTTCCCTGGCCCCTTCCCAAACCCAGCAGTGGAGTTCCCAGAGTAGCCAGGGTGAAAATGAAGAAATGTCATCACTGTAGAACCTGAGTCTGTTCTCAGAATGCATCTTAGACCAGAAGCCTGATTTTCTGAAGCCTGCAGGGTATGGACCAATTATTATTATACTTGTGACTGTGTTAACAAAAATCAGTTACACAACATTTTAGGGACAACAGCCCAAATGATCTCAAGGTCTTCCTTCCAAAGTCAACTATGGATACCACATCCTTTCCCTTTTTAAAGGTGCTGACGTACCTCATTTTCCAAACCTTAAAATTAGGAATTTTCTTCAGGCAGAAGATGGGGGAAAGCTAGGAAATGAACACTGATAATTTCAAACAGTTATCAAATAATACACTTTTATAATACATTCTTAAAATGTTGGATTTCGTGCATTTGTATACGTGTGTGTGCATATTCTTTTTACATACTCAAATAAGTCTTTCAAATAATCAACTGAAAAACTCTGGAAAATATAGAAGAGCACAAATTTTGGCATAATTTCTTTGTTTTTTAATGCTTTTTTACTTTTCCATGTTTTATATACAAAATGACATCATCATGCATATGCTATTTTATAAGCTTTTTATTATAAAATGTGCTATTTCATTATTTCAATTTAATAATCTGTATAGCATTCTGTTTTATGAGTATAGCATCACTAATTTAAAGTGGCTCCTGTTGATGGAAATCTAGGTTGGTCATAATTCCTTTGTTAGTATAAATATTACAGTGAAAATGCATCTTTGCATGTGTATCCAATTACTACCTTCCTTCTACTAAATTCAAAGACATCAAGTTGCTGTAACAAAGCATACACATATATATTTAAAATATTGATACATATTGACAGCTTACCATCCAAAAGTATTTTAAAATTTATAATCCCGATAATACTTTAATAATGCTACCTATTTTTTCATAACACCATTAGGCATTAAAAATAATTTTTAATCTTTGCTAATCTGACAGCTGATTAAACAATCTCATTTTATTGTATTTTTAATTACTAGCATAGTTGACTAATTTATCTGTCTTTTACTTGTAAATCGCCTACTTGTTTTTCTTGTCCTCTTTCTCACTAATGATCTATAAAGGTGTTTTATATAGTAACAATAAACTTTTGTTGTATTCAATATTTGTCATGGTTTCTCTTGTCATCAAAGCTGTAGTACATAGCCAAATCTATCTTTTTGTTTCCCATTGAAATTATACAAATATTCTCCTATGTCTTCTTTAAGAACTTTGTAATTAAAATCTATTTAAAATTTCATGTATATTTGTCTCACATCATATTGATATTTCATGTTATGTTTTTCCAAATGCATGTGCAATTTTCCCAATAGTATTTATTGAATAAGCTTTCTCATTAAATTTTATAAAATGCCTTGTCATTTGAAAAATAATTGTGATGGGGAGGGCAAGAATAGTATGGGAAATGTAGAAGCTAAAGAACTTATGATACATGGACATGAACTAAAGGCAGGGAATGTGGGAGGGAAGGGGTGTGCATGGTGGAGGGGAATGAAGGGGGAAAATGGGACAACTGTAATATCAATAAAATATATTTTAAAATAATAATAAAAATAAAAAATAATTGTGCCCTGGCCAGATGGCTCAGTTGGTTGGAGCATCATCCATGTACACCAAAACGTTGTGAGTTTGAATCCTGGTCAGGGCACATACCTAGGTTAGATGTTCAATCTCCAGCCAGGGTACATACAGAAGGCAAATGATCAATGTTTCTTTCTCACATCAATGTTTCTCTCTTTCTCAAATCAATAAATATATCCTCCGGTGAGGATTAAAAAATAATAATTGTATATAAAAGTGTCTTCTTCTGGATTCTGTTTTATATATCTATTTCTATTCCTGTGCTGGTAGGGAGATGTATAAAGTACACATGGACAAAGCCAAAGAAGGGTAGGATCAAGGGTGGGAAGTAGGGATGACTGGGGGGGGCGCGGTGGGGGGAAAATGGAGACAACTGTATTTGAATAATAATAAAAAAAATATGAAAAAAGGGAAAATGTTTCAGTTATAGTAAGTTTATGGGCCAGAACACAATGAGATAATGGCTTTAAGATGGTAGGGGAGGGGAGAACCCTTCAATATAGAATAATATTCCAAGCTAAACCATTATTCAAGAGTGAGGATAAATTAAAGACATTTTCAGTTAAACAACGATTAAGAAGCTATATCACTCACAGCCCCTTTGAACCACTATACTGCTTTGTTGTGAATGGAGAAAAATGGACCAAAAAGAAGTAATGTGATTCAAGAAACAATGGTTAGAAAATGAATTGGTCAGTATGAGGTTGAATATAAAAAGCATTGAATGAATAAAATAATCATCATCAGTTTTGGAGGTAGAGAAACAAGGTAGAAATAAAACCCTAGGCAATAACATAACATGTAAGATGAGAAGAGAATGATTTTTGATTAGAACTTTCTAAATTTCTTTATTTGAGCTGTGAGGTTTGGCTTGAATTCTCAAATAATCAAGGATATATGGACTTCCGGCCAAGATGGAGGCATAGGCGGACACACTATGCCTCCTCTCACAACCAAAATTAAGGACAACAAATATTTAGAAACAAGAAAACAACCAGAACTGATAGAAAATTGAACTGTACGGAAGTCCAACAACCATTCATCCAGACCGGTAAGAGGGGCGGAGTCGCAGCAGGAGAAAGTGGAGGTGCGGACCCGGGAACACAAGCAGCAGCGGCTGGCAGTTCCCAGGTGCACAGGTGGCAGCTGGTGGACCCTGGGCACAGGGGGGCAACTGTGCAGACCCAGTGAGGCCGCACAAGGCGGCTGGCTGACCAGGTGGTCCCACATTCGTGTGCGCAGACGGTCCAGGCAAAGGGGAAGTGGCAGAAGGGACTGAATCCAGGAGAGAGCAGAGCAGGCGCCATTGTTTCCTCTCAGACCCAGCCCCCACATACAGCTTCACAACCCAGCGACTGGGCTGCCCCATCCTGAGGAACACCTAAGGCTCCACCCCTCATATGAAATAGCCGCGACCAGACTAAAACCAAACCAAAACAAAAAAAAACCACCAAAAATGGCTGAAACTGGAGAACGAATGAAAGCCCCAGAGCCAATTCCTCTAAGCAATGAAGAGATAGCCAACCTATCAGATGCACAGTTCAAAACACTGGTCATCAGGATGCTCACAGAATTGGTTGATTTTGCTCACAAATTAGATGAAAAAATGCAGGCTACAATACGTGAAATGAAGGAAGATGCATGGGGAACCAATAGAGATGGGAGGAAAACTGGGACTCAAATCAATGGAGTGGACCAGAAGGAAGAAATTAACAACTAAACAGAAAACGAGGAAGAAACAAGAATTCAAAAAAATGAGGAGAGGCTTAGGAACCTCCGGGACATTGTTAAACGTCCCAACATCCGAATTATAGGGGTCCCAGAAGGGGAAGAAGAGCAACAAGTAGAAAACTTATTTGAACAAATAATAAAGGAGAACTTCCCCAATCTGGCAAAGGAAATAGACTACCAGAACGTCCGGGAAGCTCAGAGAGTCCCAAAGAAGTTGGGCCCAAGGAGGAACACATCAAGGCACATCGTAACTACATTAGCCAAGATGAAAATGAAGCAGAGAATTCTAGAAGCAGCAAGGGATAAGGGGACAGTCACCTACAAAGGAGTTCCCATCAGACTGTCAGCTGATTTCTCAAAAGAGACCTTCCAGGCAAGAAGGGGCTGGAAAGAAATATTTGAAGTCTTGAAAAGCAGGGACCTACATCCAAAATTGCTCTATCCAGCAAAGCTATCATTTAGAATGGAAGGGCAGATAAAGTGCTTCTCAGATAAGGTCAAGTTCAAGGAGTTCATCATCACCAAGCCCTTATTATATGAAATGTTAAAGGGACTTACCTAAGAAAAAGAAGATAAAAAAATATGACAGTGAAAAGACAGCAAACTCACAGATATTAACAACCACACCTAAAACAAAAGCAAACTAAGCAAACAACTAGAATAGGAGCAGAAACACAGAAATGGAGATCATATGGAGGGTTAGCAACAGGGGCGTGGGAGGAGGAGAGAGGGGGAAAAGGTACAGAGAGTAAGTAGCATAGACGGTGGGTAGAAAATAGACGGGAAGGGCAAGAATAGTATGGGAAATGTAGAAGCTAAAGAACTTATGACACATGGACATGAACTAAAGGGGTGGGGTAATGTGGGTGGGAGAGGGTGTGCAGGGTGGAGGGGAATGATGGGGGAGAAATGGGATAACTGTAATAGCATAATCAAAAAAATATATTTAAAAAAGAAAGAAGGATATATGAAATGTTGTCACTAAAAAAAATTGAACGAGAAAATATGACTTTTAAACTAGTGGAAGAGGATAAAGAAAACAAGAAAATGTGATCAACTCTAAAAAGGAAAAGAGTAGGAAATCATGATGAATTTTTTAAAAGCACAAAATAATATGACAGAAATGAACCCAAATATCAGTGATCACAACAAACATAAACAGACTAAGTTCCAGTGGTTAAAGACCAACATGAAATTAAAATCAAGAAAGCTGTGTTATTAGTCAGGGTGTCATTAGCATGAGTACAAGTTTATATAAATTTTCCCTTAAAAATAATCCGAAAGTTCAAACCTGCAAAATGTCTAGATTCTATACTCTCATTATATTTGTTCACTAAATCTAACTGTCCACTTCAAAAATATATTAATTAACAAGTATGAGCCCTGGCTGGCGTAGCTCAGTGGATTGAGCACGGGCTGCAAACCAAAGGGTCACAGGTTTGATTCCCAGTCAGGGCACATGCCTGGGTTGCAGGCCAGGCCCCTAGTGGGGGCCACATGAGAGGCAACCACACATTGATGTTTCTCTCCCTCTCTTTCTCTCCCTTCCCCTCTCTAAAAAGAAATAAATAAAAAATCTTGGGGGAAAAAGATATTAAAAAAAAATAAATAAAAGGGGGAAAAAAAAACCAAGTATGAGAAAACTTAAATTATTTGCTCCCAACAAAATTTATCTGAATTTCCTTTTATCCTTGGCTAGTTGCAGTACAAGAACTCTATCCATCCAGAGATATTCAAATCTAACTTATTACCAAAAGAATTAAAAGCCTAAACTATAATTCATTTTTATCAGTAATCAGATAGAGTGCTACAGATAGTTAAGATTGATAATTACCCCCATGGTGAAATAGAACAAAATGTAAGATTTAAGAAAATAACTTTCTGATCACATATTTCTTTTTTTGTAGAGTATATGAGGATAAGGAGTTTATAAAACAGTTTTACATACAAAATGGAAGGGTTTGAATCATACACTCAGATTTATTTGACCAATTTTCACTGATAAAGTGCTTATGTACCAGGCCCCATACTAAGTTATGGGGATTCTAGGATCAATAAAAGGAGGATCTTGACAAGGAACTCCCATTGCTCTACCAAGGACAGTTCTAGTGTCACGACTGACACTGTAATCTAAGCAGAGTCACTCAGTGTGCCTGTGAACTTAATGAGAATCTCTACCAAATGGGGGTGCTCCACATTAGAAAGTGACCTCGACCACGACCACAACGGTAAATGATAATAAGGGCAGTTATCACCAGCTGGAAGTTTCTGTGTGTCAGACACCACTCACAGCATACAGATTATCTCATTCTGACCACTGCTCTGGAGGACAGTTGCTGTTACCGGCTCCAACGTACAGAGGAGAAACCAGGCGCAAGGAATCTCCGATAACTTGCCTAAGATAGAAAAGCTAGAAAATAGCAGAAGCACTATTTTATACCACCTCCCTATCAAATTTCTTTCATGCATGTGCACTTGTGTGCAGGCGAATAAAGAAACAGCATCTGAAAGATGCTGAGCTGTCATCCCCACACAAGGAGCTAGATCAAATCCATGGCTATTCAGATTGTTCTCCTGGGTATTTGCGTACAATAAAAGCATTCTTAACCCAAGACTAAATTGTAAATTTTTAAAAATATCCACTCACCTTAAAATACTGTAACTTAAATCATGAAACATTTATTTGCAATCTTTTGTCAGAGAGCAAGACTTTCTCTTTAAGTACCTCCCTCAATTAAATCACACTATTTTCCTGCATAAACTATACCCATGATACATTTTCTCTGAATTATCAGTTTCAGCTTCTTTAAAACAGAGCAAAAACTGAGGCACTCATAAAGCAATCTGAATTCAGAATCTTTCCAATTTATAACCACCCCCATCCCACCCATACCTACCCAACACAATCGCTACTAATCCTTCATAGCTTTATTCAAAGCTTTCACAGAAACAACTATGCTTTCCCACTCATATTTCGTATGTTGGCATAAATTTTAATCAGATTATATAACAATTCTGATGAGTAGAAATAGGTTTGGGAGGAAGCCCACTGGTTACTGACAAGGATATAGCTGAAGGGGTGGGAGCAGAAACGTTCGAGTGTTGTGGAGGGTAACCAATACACACGGGGGGACCTCGGGCTTTGAGAAGATGTTTCCCAGAGGAGGCTGGAAACATCGGTGAGGTCGGGAAGCCAGAGAACTGTGCTTGAATTGAGAGAACTGCTGCTGTAATTCTGAACTAGGTGAGGGGTCTTGTCTATCGTCGACAGAGAATGGTAAAGAGACAGCTACTAAGAGATTTTCAGTGAAAAAAGGGAGAGACTTTTGTTTTAAAGTTTTGAAATAGTTACAAAGAGAGAAATTACAACTAACCACAGGCAAAATTTTGGCCAGCAGAAGAGCACAAAAAGTACAAGCAGAGCTGTATAGAAACAAGCAGGTGTGTGCAGACAAGTGAATCAAAAGTCAGCCAGGTGGAGAGAGCAAGGTGTAGGCATCACTGTCTGTTATTACACTGATGTGTTCATCTTCCTTCACTTTATTTCCGTGTGTGTGCGCGCGTGCGTGCGCCTACAGATACACCTATTTACTCCAGTACATGCACACACACTGTCACAGAACAAGACTTATGCTCTGTGTGCTTTCCATAGTTCTCTCATGTTTCTGACTCCTATGTATTTTTTCCCACTTCTAGAAAGTTATTGGAAGGACAGGCATGAGTGTATCTACACCGCTCAAGTAACTCACAGGAAATGGCACTTTCTTGCCGCAGCTTTAACTGTGAACATTTACCAGACTTCCATCCTTAGACTTTCCAAGGCCTCAGGCGGATGGTCCTCCAGCCCCTGTGCAGGCACTCTGGGGGCTGGAGCGCCCTAATTCATGGGGCAGCCACTCTGTTGTCAGACCACCTGAACTGCAGGAAGTTCTTCCCTGCGTGTAATCTAGGCAGAGTTACTCAATGTGCCTGTGAGCTTAATGAGAATCTCTACCAAATGGGGGTGCTCCACATTAGAAAGTGACCTTGACCATGACCACAATGGTATGGGCCAAAACCACTTCCTGTACCTTGTACCCACTCTCTCCAGCTCTGTCCTCAACAGATACAGGGAATGAGTCACTGTACCCCTAATGTGACAGCCCATGAGCACTTGATGACTGACAGATCCCAAAGCTCCTCTCACCCAGAGTACAGGTCCCTGTAGCTTCCAGCACGTCCCACACACAGTGAGAAGGGAAGGGGCACTCACCACACTTCACCATTCCCACTTCATGGCACTTCCGAAGTCGGCAGGCTTGGCAGCTTTTGCGCCGGTTCTTATCTATTGTGCACTGATTAGTAGCTGGACAAATGTAATCATTATGTCCTACAGCAAAATGAAAAAAAGGAAGGTTATTGTTATAATATTGTGGGTAAATATCTTCCTGGTCAACAACACTGACCATGCAACCGAGCTGAGAGATAAGGGACATCGTCCTGATGACAGGTGCAGGTATGAAGGCCGAAGTACAGCCTCATCCGTGCCTTCCTACTAAAGGAAACCTAGGAATACTTTTAATATCCTACTTTGTGACTAATAGGATATTTATTGTGTGACTAATAGGATATTTATTCTCTACATTTACGTAGAATTCACAAGAGATACATTTAGAAAGATGCTCCTTTGGACATGGAAAGTGAGATGGTCACCTGGAATGGATTTGCTCCAAATCACAGAGCTCCTCCAATATCAGGTCACCAAATCCAGCTGCTTATATTCTTTAACATTTATCCCTCTTTGAGATTTAACATGATATTTTTATGGGAATTCATAGTCAAATAAAATCACTGAACTAGTCCATAAGAGAATAAGGAAATTAGCAAACTAAATAAGAACAAAAACAACTGCTACTTAACAATGGTTTTAGATTAGATTATTCTTCTCAATTCTTCAATCCCTCCCTTAGCCTTGAGGCCTTGCAGTGTACTAGAGAGGGCAGAATATACTTCCCCACCAACTGATGGTGGACTTGGCCATGGGACTTGCTTTTGCCAATGGTATGTTTGGAGATGTGCTACTCCAACACTGTGGCTTGGCCTCAGGTAGCCACTGACTCAAGGAGAATATGAAGCCATATAGAGCACATTTGAACTCAACCCTAAGCTTAGAGCCAAGCTTTGTGAAGTAGAGTCCACCTAACTAACTGATAGACCTACATCTAAGAAAATTAATGCTCATTGGAGTCAGATAATAGTTATATAGCAATCTCTGACTAGAGACAATGGTACTTCTTTTAATTCTTTTAAGTAAGGAGGAGATAAGAAAATTTCCATTTCAGAAATTGTTTCAGATGCTACATGGAGGATGGATTAGAGGCAGCAAAACTGATGGGAGGCCAGGAGGCCAGGAGACAAGGTGAGAAGCTGCTGTATCTGTGCAGACCACAGATGAGGCTGTCTGCACTGGGTAATGTGGGGAAGATAAAGAGAGCTATCTGGACCTGTGAGATTTAGGGAATGGATGGAATGAGAGAGAATAGAATAGAATAGAATAGAATTATAATTGATAAAAATGAAAGTGCATAGAATATTTTTCTACCTTTATTTCTTAATTGTGTCTTTCTAATAAGTAATATGACCTGAACTTCTTACATTAAATCTACAATGATCCAGAATTTTAGCATCAGAAGTGGATGAATCTCAATGATAAATTAAATGGGCAAGCCATAAAAGAAACAAGTCACACACACACAAATAAAATAAAGGAGAAGATTCAATTCATGTAAAGTTCAAAAACAGACAAAACTAAACTATGTTGCTTAGGGAAGCACGCTGAGGTTGTAAAACCTTGGCAAGGAAGATGGAAGTTAGGGCTGTCTTACCTCTGGGAAGGGAAGGAGCTGGGACTAGCAGGACCACCCGGGGGTACCCTGGGACTCTGAAGATATCCTATTTCATGGCCTGAGCACTAGATACACAGGAGTTTGTATTCTTTAAACTGGATATAAATCAATTCTGGAGTAAATAATTTCTTTACTCTATCCTTTGAGAGAGGCTGGAAGCAGGGATCTCTGAGAGCCGTGAGCAAACTAGCACCCAGATCTTAGTTTATAAATATTCTCCTTTAAGAAGAAACAGGGCTCTTTTGAGAAACAGCTTATTGCAAGACTGGGGCAGGGAAAGTACAAGTTGAACCGGAAATAGCTTGTTGTGCTGGGAAGTAAAGAAGTGCCCAAGAATTAGGAGTACATCACACACACACACACACACACACACACACACACACACACACGCCAGTTTAAAGGAACCCTACTGACCAAATCTGAAATAACTTAGATATCCAAATAAATAATGATAGTAACAGTAACCAACTGTAGAAAATAAGAAATAAGTTATGCTGATATAAATTAATTATGCTCTCTTCCAGGCTGGGAGGAAATCACCTCTCTAGCTTCCAGTCTCTCTCCTGTCTGCACTGATGGAGTCTTATATAATCACAGCACATTCACAAGAGACTACCCCACCAACATGTGCCACGCAGTGTGCCCTGACAAGGGAGCGCCTCTGTCATCACATGCACAGGCTCTGCACACACGCCGGAGTAGGGGGGTCGTACAGCGTGTGTTATAAAAATTTTTGAGGAAACACATAATTATCTTGTTATTGCTTTTATCCTCACATAGTATTCAAAACTAAATTATATTTTAAAAGTCAAAATATAATTACAATCAGAAATTTTCTATTACACTTTAGAACGTAATGCTTTATAATCAGAAGAAAAACGTAATCCCACGGTACTTTTCACAGTATTAACAAAGCTTTAGTACCTTCTAAAAATTCTAAGAACAGTACTGATGTTATCCTTATTGGTTTTATAAAGAGGTTGATAACAATAAGGATGTAAGGGACAACTACAGGTTCACTTTCATTAATTTTTTCCTCATTTTATTTTTAAAAGTAGTTTTATATTTAAACAAGGATCAGAAAGCACAATAATATGAACACACTCAATATAAATGGCCTAGAAAATGTCTTATGCAAGATAGTCCTGGTAATTCACTTCACTTCCGGCAAAAAAAAGAAAAAAGAAAAGAAAAAGTCCTCCTCGCACCACACAAGTACCTCATGAATTAAAATGGTTTTTTGTCCCATGCAGCAGTCTGAGAAGCATGCTACTCCATACTAATAGAACAGAAAAGTGCAAAGCAAAATTAAAAGCAAAATGTGTTGCTAATTTTTTTAGTTGAGATACAAAATTTTACAGGAAAATGTGCTTTTAGAATATAAAGTATAAAAGATTATCTTCATTCTCTCTGAAAAGTTAAGTCTGTCTGAATACCTGTTATCATTCACACGCCACTGCATGGAGGAGAGAGCACTGGACTTGGGATCAGAAGATCTGATTTCAACCTCAGCCCAGCCTTCGAGTTTTCTTACTTTAAAACAGAGCAGTTTTTATCACCCACGCCCTCCCTGGCACTCTTACACTGCCACAGCAGGCATCTACCTTCTGTTTTGTTCCCTCAGGGCATTCTTCCTGAGTTCAAAGACAAATACATCGCAAGTGATGGAATATATGCCTCCTAGGTAAGAATCGTCTGAATACCCTGTTGGCTATGAGAGCTTCCCATTTAAAGCTCAGCCTCTTAGGTGCTAAGAAATGGAGGTGAAGATTCATGAGCAGCAGTCAAATTGATTTTAGCTTTCAAAGAACAATGATGAAAGGTGGTTATGAATACCAAAATTAAAGTGGGTAGTAGAATATAACAGTAATAATTATTGTTACATATGGATATAAAATAAATAACTAAAAGAATGAAATTGATGGAAATGTCATTAAGATATGTGCCAGACAAATATTTTTAAAAGCTGACACAACCTTGTGAGATATAAAAGACCTAAGTAAAGGGAGATATGTTTCGTGATTTGAAGACTATCACAAAGAGTCCTCCCAAAATAGTTCTTAGGCTTAACAAAATCTCTACTTTTCTTAACATTAAGGATGGAAGCTCACTTAATAAAATTATTCCAATATTGCTATGGACAAATAAATAAGAGAAAATAGCTGGGACATTTTTTAAATCGAAGGTGTTTGTATTGTCATGTAGTAAAATTCATTATTCAGCTATAACAGTTAAAATAATGTATTTATACAAGAATAGAGAAGCAATAAAACACTAGTGTTTATATATAGGAATGCATGAAAAGATGCTCAAAATCATCAGCAATCAGGGAAAAGAAAATTAAAACCACAATGAGATACAACTACAGTCCCAACAGAATGGCTACAATTTAAAAGACTGACAATATTAAGTATTGACAGGACATAGAGCAACTGGAACTCTCACACACTGCTATTGAGAACACAAAATTGTTCAACCACTCTGGAAAACAGTTCATTTCTTATAAAGCTTTTCATACAACCAGCAATTTTACTCCTAGGCATTTATTCCAAGAGAAACAAAAACATGTCTACACAGAGAGATATGCACGTACGCTCATAGCAGTTTCATTCAAAAAACCACAAAACTGGAAACAAATGAAGAATAAAAACAGGAGGCACATCTATACATTGGAATATTAGTGACTAAAAGGAATGAATCACTAATACATCCAGTAACATAGATGAATCTTAAAAACATCGTAAGTGAAAGAAACCATACATAGATGTGTATACATACTTTATACTTTATAATTTATCATTCAATTATGTCACATTCTAAAAAAGGCAAAACTACAGTATAAGACAGAAAACAGGTCACTGGTTACCAGGACCTGGGAGGCTGGGGGGAAATTAGCTACCATGGGAATGAGGGAACTTTTTTGGAGTGATAGTAATGTTTCATATATGAATTATGGTGCTGGCTACTTGACCACATGCATTTTCAAAATTCACAAAACTATTCAATTAAAATATTGAATACTGTAATTGAATATTGCAATTTATTATATGTAAATTATATCTCCAAACTCAAATAAAAATACTAAACTCCCATATTTTAAAAATCAATGAAAATGGATATGTTTATTCAATAAAACAATGTGGAGAAATCTGACTACTTAAGATAAATACATTTGATTCTTATTTCTTTCAATGTCCCAAAAGAATTGAGTGGCCTCTTTCAGTTATTGCAATTCATTTATACAGAGGATGCCAAGAATATGAAGAGTCCATAATCATTTAGCATTAAGTAATTATAAGTACACTAACTCTTACTCATTTGCACATTCAGAACATGACATTCCTCTCCCCTTTCCCAATAGTTCCTCGGCACATGCAGTAGGGAAGGAATGACTTGGGGAAAGCAGAGGAAACTTGCTCTTCATGGTTATCAGCTATATTCTCAGGGTTCCTTTGAATGCAGAGAGATTCTTCCCCAACAGCAAGTAAGAAGGATCTCTTTTTCAAGGATGTGGTTAGTTGTACTGGATCAGAATTTCCTTAAGGGATAAAATTCTAGAACCTCAGCAAGACATAGAATTGTCATCATATCAAGAGTTTGGTTCTGAATTTAAAAAAAAACTCAATTATTCTTATCAAAACTAGTGGAGCACTGGACCTGGTCTTATCATCTACTACTAAAATTATCATAAATATATTTAAATAATGAATATGGTAAATATAGAATAAAAAACTGTGTGTGTAAAAGCAAAAATAAGCAAATGCCATGATTTATGTTTTGTAATATTTGATGACATAGATTCTGTCATCTATGTTAACTTTTGATAAGAAAATTAAGTTTGGAATAGCATAATTAGGTGGACCCTCGTCCACCTAATTATGAAGATCTTAGGAGAGGTAGGTTTAAAGGAGATGAGGATTAGAGGAGATGTACAAGGAAGAAAAGGGGGGAAAGGTTGATATCTGAGTACAGAAGAGTTAAAAAACACTAAAATATCTTGAATTTATATGATGTTGATAATTAACCACATATTTTCACACAACCAACCTCATTCATTTTTGGAAAAACTCTGTATCTCCATTTCACAGAACAGGAGACTGGCTGGAAGTAAAGTCAATGAACTACTAAGTTCAGGATGAATGGGTGGTCACCTATTCAGGGTGAACTTCAGGAGATCCATAGGAAGGTGACCCTTTATCTAATAATACTCTATCCCCACCCCTCTGCCCCTACCCTGGATTCTACCAGTGTCTCTGCTTGAGGTAAAATGTTCTCATAATCTAGAGTTATCAGTGGGGCAAGTTAATTTAGTAAATCTCTGCCATTTGTACACTGTAAATTCCTTTAAGGTTGCTTTTCTTAACTGGTTAAGAACAAGGCACTGAGGCTTTGATAGAAAGGGGAAGGGAGCTCTCTGTGATGGGAACATAGGATGCTGCCTAAGAGGAGGGCTGTTAGGGAGGAGTTACTGAGCAGAGAGACAGAGGAGAGCCAAGTAAGCAAGAAAGAGACTTTAGCCACTCTTCTGGGTATCTATCTGAAAAATTTGAAATCACTTATTTATCCAGATGTATGTATCCCTATGTTCACTGCATCATTATTCACAGTGATGCAGACAGGGAAACAACCTCAGTGTCCTTCGATGGATGATTGGATAAAGACAATGCGGTACATACATGCAATGGAATACTACTCTGCCACAAGAAAGGATGAAATACCACCATTGGCGACAACACGGATGAAGCCTGAGAATATCATGCTAAGCAAAATAAGTGAGAGAGAAAGGACAAAAACCATATGGCTTCACTCATATTAGGATATGAAACGGAAAGCCGCCAATGAAAAACAAAGCAAACAAACTCACAGACATAGAGAGCAGTATGGTAGTTCCTGGAAGGGAAGACGGGTGCGGGGAGGATAAAGAGGGTAAAGGGGGCCAAATATATGATGATAGATAGAGGCTAACTTTGGATGGTGAGCACACAATGTAATATACAGATGATGTATCACAGAATTCTACACTTGAAACTTACTTAATGTATTAACCAATGTCACCCCCATAAATTTAATTCTATTTTAAAAAAATGGCTTCAGCAAATTTGGGCTGGCAAAGGAAGGATAGCATGGCAAGGACAAGTGTGACAATGGGCTGACTGGCCTTGCAACCAGGTGTGCACAATTTGCAATTGAGTAAAAAGGTAATTTAGAAAAGCAACTCATTCCAGCAGAAATTTGTAGAAGGGCAGAGAAAGAGTCTAAACCCAGATGAGAAAACAAAGAGGACTGAACGAAGGCTCCACTAGTTTGGGGTGAGACTTGCCTCTAGATCAATTCTCAAAGCCCACTGGAGTTGAATTCCTGATTTCTGACCATTTCATAAGGTGTATTCATTCTCTCTTCCTCAGGAGCCAGCCCACCATCATGATGGTTACGCATGCCAGATTTTAAACATAAGTCAAAGGAAGAAACGGTCTTTGCAATTCCTAGCAAGCACACATTTTTCCCCCAAGCTTTGTCATGACAAGGGTTGTAACTAGACATCTTCTCCCAAGAAGATGGCAATGGGTAATGGTAGGGCAAGACCCACTTGAGTTCTGGGGTTCTGGGGCAGAGATTCACAACTTATAAAGTCCTCTACACTTGAAACAATCCACCCCACGCCCAAACACACATGATCCTCTCAACTGCGCATCGAGTACTTTATGTATCAAAGAGGCCAGTGGAGAAATTTTTGCCAAGTCATTGGCAAAACTATTTAAAAGCAAAAGCAGAAAACTAAAAGAGCTAACAATACTTTTGTACCTTGAATGCTTCTTTTAAAAAAGGCCTTACATCCTTCGCATGACCAGACTCCATAGTGATATCCTGAGGCGTAGTCGCTGCAGACGGCGCAGACATGGGCATCCCTCTTCGAACCCAGACTGGTAACAGGGCTGACACATCTGCTCCCGCTAACCTTCCTTTTCAGTGTCTCTCTGGAGGCAAAGAAAATATTCATTGTAAAAAGCATTAAGGGGAAAAGAGGGACTTTGCAGGGGAAAAAAAACAACCTAGCATGAACATTGCCTCATTTATCTCTTTGCCCTCCAGGGTTCATGACAAATATATTCCAGGAAGAATGATCGAGCAAAACCTTTATTACTGGTATCAGATCTATGAAGCGTCACATTCATTGTTGGGAATGACTAGTGTTTGAAAGTGCTGGGGCGAGTTTATGCCCATCCATTCAGTGCTGATGAGCATTAGGTAACTACAGATGGTCAGTTGTAGCCGTCAGGGTACACGTCTCTAAATGTAGCAAGTGACCAGCTTCAGCCTTCCCCATAGTTCTGGACCACAAGCAGGTATGCTGTGGACTTCCACAGTGACTACAGCTCATCAACCCTGCATGGCGGGGCCTAAACTCACCTAACTTTTTTCAAGTATCAGCCAGTCCCATCAGTATCACTAAATAGCCCTTCCGAGTTTCCATTTAAATGGGAGAGACAAAAATCTTTCATTCTGCAATTTAAGATAAAAGCCTAGAATAAAAAAGTTTAAATAGAAGAAACAAAAGAAAAATATGAACTTTGTTATATTAAGGTAAATAGTAGACTCTGATTTGGAGAGGAGGAAAGGGAAGAGAGGGGAAGGAAGAGAAAAAGGAAGAGAGAAAGGGAAAGAGAAAAGAAGAGGGGAGAGAGTGAACACGTGTCTGTTCTTCGAGAAGGCTTTGAAGGCAGCAGGCACTCACTGCAGGGTGGGGGGCCATGGACTTTCACAGAGGAAGGCGAGCCCATCAAAGGAGCACTGGCTAGCACCAAAAACACACCTGGCTAGTTCCTAATTTTGCTAGGGTGCCTTTGTTTTAGAAAAGAAACAGTAGAGGTATGATTGAGTTATAAATGAAGGTGATTTTACTATGGATTAAGTTACCCAAATATTAGTAGACCTCTGATTAGAACGCATGCTCAGAAACAAAATAGTTCTTCTGTTAAACACTGAAGGACTTCCAGTCAAGATGATGGCATAGGTAAACATGGCTCACAAACTCACATAACCACATCAAAATAACAACAACATTATAGAATAACCATCACTCAAAACCAAAAGAAATGGAGCTGAATGGAAGTCTGAAAATGATGGAATTAAAGAAACAACATCCATCCAGTCCGGTAGGAGGAATGCAGATGCAGAATGGGCTGGTCCCACATCCACGTGTGGTGGATAAAAATACAGGCGGGATTATCTTGGGAGTGAGGAGCCCCAGCCCCACACCAGGCTTCCCAGCCCAGGAATATAAGCCCCCATAATTTCTGGCTGCAAAAACCAGCAGGGATTGAGTCAGTGGAAGAAACTTCTGGAGTCCCAAGAAGTTCCTCTTAAAGGACCCACACATGAACTTACTCAGACTCACTCCTTCTGAGATCCAGCACCAGGGTAGCAGCTTGAAAGGCACCTGTGGAATACAGGAAGGAACTGAAGTGTCTGGCATTAAGGCAAGAGCTGGGGGACAGCTTTCTTCCAGACAGAAAGGTGAGCAGAGCCACAGAGCCAGCAGAGTCCTATATCTGAGACTCCATAAACCAGGCTAACACTGTTTGCCCCACCCTGGAGATCCCCTGGGACTCCATCCTACCCAAGTTACAGCCTCCAGCCCCCGTACTTCTTGCTAAGTGGCCCCAGGCATGGCTCTAGCAACAACCAGTCTAGATTCCCAGATTGGCTTTGCCTGGGACTCCCCAAGCCCAGCACAAGTAGCAGCCATCCCAGACTGATCTACAGCTCAGGCAGGGTGACCCAAGGCAAAACACAGGTGGGGGATGACCTTGGCCTGCACCACCCAAAACCTAAGGGCCAATGCATCCAGTGGACAGCTACAGACCATGTCGGAGCACCACCATCCTACCCCTGCACAGCTGATCCTCCACAGAGAGTGGAGGTTGGTGGTTGGTGGTCATAGGCAGTCTTTGCAGCTGACTGGCCTAGGTAAATCCCTCCCATTGACCTGCCAAAAACAACCAAGGCTCAACTACAAGAGGAAGGTATACTCAGCCCATGGTGAGGACACACCTCAAGTATCCAGCTTAGGGGATAGGGGAGGCTGTGACACTGGACCATACAGGACACCTATTACATTAAGGCCAGGCTACCAAGACATGGAGTCAAAGTGGCTCTATCTGATGCACAGAAAAAAATACAGGGAGGCTGCCAAATCGAAGAGACAGAGAAACATGGCCCAAATGAAAGAACAGATCAAAACTCCAGAAAAAGAACTAGACAAAATGGAGATAAACAATCTATCAGATACAAAGTTCAAAACACTGGTTATAAGGATGCTCAGGGAACTTAGTGAGGACCTCAATAGCATAAAAAGATCTAGTCAGAAATGAAGGATACACTAATTAAAACGAACAATTTACAGGGAAACAACAGTAGAGTAGATGAAGTTGAGAATCAAATCCATGATTTGGAACATAAGGAAGCAAAAACAACCAATCAGAACAAGAAGAAAAAAAGAGAATAAAAAAAATGAGGATAGTGTAAGCAGCCTGTGGGATAACTTTAAGCAATCCAACATTGGCTTCATAGGGGTGCCAGAAAGAGAAGAGGAAGAGGAAGGAATTAGAAATCTATGTGGAAAAATAATGAAAGAAAACTTCCTAATTTGGTAAAGAAAATAGACATGCAAGTCCAGGAAGCACAGAGAGTCCCATACAAGATGGATGCAAAGAGGCCCACTCCAAACACATCATAATTAAAATGTCAAAAGGTTGAAGATAAAGAATCTTAAAAGTAGCAAGAGAAAAGCAAACAATTACCTACAAAAGAGTTCCCATAAGACTGTCTGCTGATTTCTCGAAGGAAACTTTGCAGGCTAGATGGGACTGGCAAGAAATATTCAAAGTCATGAAAAGCAGGGGCCTACAGCCAAGACCGTTCTACCCAGCAAAGCTATCATTTAGAATCAAAGGGCAGACAGAGAGCTTCCCAGATAAGAAAAAAACTAAAGGAGTTCATCATCACCAAACCATTATTACATGAAATATTAAAGGGACTTATTTAAGAAAAGAAGATCAAAACTATGAACAATAAAATGACAATAAATACATACCTGTCAACATTTGAATCTAAAAAACAAAGAAAACAAGAACACAGATAGTATCATGGATACAGAGTGCATTTTGATGGTTGCCAGATGGGTGGGGAGTAAAGGGAATGGGTGAAGAGGTGAGAAGATTAAGAAGTACGAATAGGTAGTTACAGAACAGCTGTGAGGATATAAAATACAGAATAGGAAATGGAGTAGCCAAAGAACTTACATGCATGATTCAAGACCCACGGACATGAACAATGGTGTGGGGATTGCCAGAGGGAGTGGAGGGTGCTGGGTGGAGGGGGGCAAATGGGGAAAAATTGGGACTATAACAACATAATAAATATAATAAAATTTTGTTAAATAATGAAAAATGGTACTTTTACCAATTATCTACAAATTTATGTCCTCTTTTATTTTGTAACAAAAGATTTTTAAAAAAGAAAAATACAAACACTGTGTAATATGACTTTCTCAAGGTTTTATAACAGCATTTAAAAGTAATGAATTTCAATATCCAACATGTCATAACTCTCATGCCCCCTTTCCCTCCAAACCACCTATTCCCTCTATAGCCATAATTATCATTAAAAATATTACAAATTGCCCTGACCAGTGTGGCTTAGCTAGTTGGGCATCATCACACGAAGTGAAAAGTTGCTGGTTGGATTCCTGGTCAGGGCACATGCCTGGGTTGTAGGTTCTGTCCCTGGTTGGGGCTCACAAGAGGCAACTAACCAATCTTTCTCTCTCACATAGATGTTTCTCTCCCCCCCTTTCTCCCTTCCTTCCCCTCTTTAAAAATAAACAGCCTCTTTAAAATACATATATTTGGCCCTGGCTGGTGTAGCTCAGTGGATTGAGCGTGAGCCTACGAACCGGAGGGTCACTGGTTCGGTTCCCAGTCAGGGCACATGCCTGGGTTGCAGGCCAGGTCCCCAGTCAGGGGGTGTGCAAGAGGCAACCACACAGTGAGTTTCTCTCCCTCTCTTTCTCCTTCCCTTCCCCTCTCTCTAAAAATATATAAATAAATCCTTAAAAAAATGTTACGGGGGAAAAAATAAAATGCATATATTAAAAATATTACAAATTAAATAGAACTATCATGTTACCTTGCATTTACAGAATGCATATTTTTTAACTTCTAGAATTTTCAACTAAATTCTACATTTAAATAGTTTCCCATTGATTTCTATAAAATATTATTTTCGTTCATTCTTAAAAAGTTTGTACCAATTCTTGTCTGTCTTTTCAGGCTTCACATGTCTAGTATTTTCATTTAAGTTGTAATACCACCACAGTTATTTTATCTTGCACACAATTTGTCATGAACACTAAATTGTGAATTCACTTACAAAATAAGGATCCAAATTGAAAGTAAAAATTTATTTTTCAAACTCAAATCACTTCATCAGAAGTGATTTAAGTTAACTCTTCGTGTCTAAAGACGGCAGTCCTAACAGTGAGTCCTCTCCACAGCACAGATCCACGAGCGTGACTTCCAATGAGAACTCCAATAGCAGAACAGATATTCGAGAATACCATGTTTTAAGTGCTCTAACTATTCTATGTGACTAATAAAAACCTTGTATAGCACCTATCTTTCTTTTCACTAAAGCACAGTGATTTGAATAATGTCCATGAACGACGACAATGAAGACTACATTTACCTGGTTACAGGTAAGGTGTGTTCTAGTGATCTTGCTTCACACCAAGGACTCTTTTGAGGTTCTGCATACAGAAGTGAAGACTGGCAGTGGATTGCTAAAGGAGAGAGGTGTCCAGAAGTTGGCCACAACACATTTGGGTTTGCGGTCTGTCGACCAGGTCCACCTTCTGAGTTACTGACACTGCTGGGAATACTGTAATTCATCACAGCAGGGCTGTAGAATGTCATGGCTGAATATTCATGGTGGCTCTCTACATAGGAAGAAGGTATATATATGGGGCCGTGCTCCAGCGGAAGGATGGACTGACCGCAGTTGTAGGACGCAGGAGAGTTAAGGCTAGACGGTGAGTTTTTTATATCCATGTCTTGAATAGGCAACATCTGAGAAAACTCCTTGCAAGAAGAGCCACAAAGGAACTCTACAATGTTTTCCGTCTCATGGGCAGGTGTAATGGCTGTAAAGAGTAACAAAAGGCATTTCTAAGTTAGGTAGAGACACAGGCATAACTATGAAAAAATATTTAAACATTATTAAACACATACATTGGTATGAGCTTAGAAATACATTCTGAAAGATATGCATGAAAATATTAACCTCAGAGGGATGGGAATGTGAGGCGTGGAATTCTCATTTTCTACTTCATTCACTTCTTCATTGCTTTTGTTGCCGTTGTTAACCACAATAATATTTTTACCAAGGGACTTTATTATAAAATGCTTTTTAAAATTAAAACACACAGGCTTATATAAAAAAATGACTGCTTTTTAAAAACTGGAACTAGATAAAGTTGTTATGGAAAAAAATCAAGAATAAACTGGAAAATCCTGAAAGAGCAGATCAATGAGCTGGGCCAGCATTAACAGATGTTCAATACACTGTGAGTAGCTGATAATGAAGAACAAGGAATCGACAGTCCAATGTAACTGTGTCAGTTATCAATTTACTGACTCTCAGCTTCTAGTGCACCCTTGAATATATGCTCTTACAGGGGTGTCCAACCTTTTGGCATCTCTGCGCCACACTGGAAGAAAAAAAGTTGTCTTGGGCCACACATTAAATACATTGTGACACATAATCACAAAAGAATCTCGTAGTGTCTTAAGTAAATTTATGATTTTGTGTTGGGCCACATTCACAGCCATCCTGGGCTGCATTCCGCCCAAGGGCTACAGGTTGAACACCCCTGCTAGGATAAACCATGAATTCCTGCATTATTTAAAATGAGCCAATGATAAATTTTCTTAATAGAGGGTGCTGCAGGCACAATGCAGGAGGAAGAGAATGCTGTGATTTCTGGCCCTGACAGAGGCTGGCAGTGTGGATGAGAACGTGCAATGGAGTGTGGTCCAGCCACGGGTCCATCTGAGGTCCCACTGAAAACTTACAGCCTCAGCGTTGTGATAACCTGTCCGCAATCACCCATCCCAACTGTGACCCAAGGAGTCGCATGCTGAGAAGTTGTTCCTCCTGTAAGCCACTCACGCCATGTGACCTGCACACTCTAAAGGCCTTCTGCCCCTGCAGATAGGTACCTGGACTCCTGGGGGACGCCTGTGCCATGTGCCACTGATCACTGGCTCCCAACCTGCAGCCCCAGACCAGCTCTGGCCTGGCTAAACCAGTGAACATCTCTGCTAGTTAATGGCCAAACCACCTTCTTCCCTGAGGTCTGACACCTTTCGAGTCTGTCCTTCCTTGGGTACTCTATCTCAGTTCTAGGGTAGAATATAGTGTTTTCTTATATCTTATACTTAGTTTCTTGGCATAGTTAATTAATTAAAAGTAATTCTTCACATTAAACCTCCTCTACTGAACTTATTGTATACTTTCTAACTCCTGATTGGGCCCAGACTTCTATATAACAGAATGGAAAACCCCAAAATGGTAAATTCAGAAGTTTTTGGAAATTTGGTAATGATAAAAGGTGGTATCTTAGGGAAAACAACAAACAACAGAACTGCCATTGGAAAAAGAATGTATACCAGAATAAACTCCTAATGGATGAGAGATCCAAATGTTAAGAGAAATGGAAGGAAGATCAAGAAGGAGAGGAAAAGGAGGAGGAGTAGGGGCTGCAAGCCAACAAAGTATAAATCCTTTGATAACATGGGTGTAGGGAAACCTTCTCAACTGTGGCTCCAAAGCCAAAGGCAATAATAAGATGCACATAAAAGTATATCAGTTTAGCACATAAAAGTAAATTTTGGCATATCATAAAACACACCATAGGCCACAGGTAGCAAACACAAGGCCCACGGGCCAAATACGGCCCTCCACCTTGTTTTATCCAGCCGGGCACCTTGTTTCTAGCTGGTGGTAGCACCGAGCTCTCACTTAACTGTTAAGGAGTAGTTCCATTTATACCATCCTCCAGTTACATTCGGCCCTTTGGAGGCAACCGCGAGGCTGACATGGTCCCTGGTAAAAATGAGTTTGACACCCCTGCCATAGGCAAAGTAAAAAGACTAATAACAAATTGGGAAAAAAAATATTCTCAACTTACATTAGAAAAATGGGGGTTATCTCCCTAGTTAGTATATTAAAAAAAAACAACAACTTAATTTAAAATAAAGAGACCAGAAATTTACTAGAAAAACTGGCCAAACAGATGAACAGGTAGAGCACAGAAAAGGGAAAGCAAATGACTCCTAAAACAATAAAAAGATGTTTGACCTCATTCATAAGAGATACAAGCTAGAACTATACCAAGATACCACTTCTCATTAATATTTGGTAAAAATTCACATTTGGCAACAGAGTCCCATGGAAAAACAGGGCTCTCTCCCACACTGCTGGTAGAAGTGCAAATGGCACAACATCTGTGGGTATTTATATATATATAGTAATATGTAGCTGTCGGTGGCAAAACTGCATATGCTTTTACCCTTTGGACTATGAGTTCATAGTGTTAATTTTAAAAAAAGGAATCATTTATTATCATTGCCAGTAATTGATACATCAGTTCTTCATCCTGAAAATTACTAATTAAAGGGAAAGAAGCCTGTAACCTCTGTTTTTAAGAGGATCTTTAGTTTATCCCAAGGTCAAGGGGAAACCCTTCTTTACAAAAGAATGCCACCTAACAAATAGTTCAGAAAAAAATATTTGGATGGATTAGATAAGTCAAAATGTTAAGAATGATTAAATCTAGATGGTGGATGTATGGACTTTCATTATACCAGTCTTTCTGTAAATTCTGCAACTTTTCTGTAAGTTTGAAATTTTTCACAATAAAAAGCTTTGGAGAAAAAAACATAAAATAATACAAGATTAAAAATGGGAACATTAAAAAAAAGGAAAGAATGGGAGGGAGTTGGGGAGGGCTGGGGTGGTGGGCTGGGGTGGGAGTAAAAGACAGAAAACTGTACAAGATCAACAATTTTAAAAAAAGGAAAGAATAATTGGAATAACATAATGTAGAGAAGAGATCGATGACCACTAATAAACAATGAAAGTCTGTGAGAGAGATCATTAGTTCTCCATCATTCATACTTTCAGCTCCAGCTGTCACCTAATCCCACATGTGGGCAACTTGGCTATATAAATCCCCCAGTGCCTTCCTTCCAACATTTCTGCTTGAATGTTTGCTCCATCTGTCCTCAAAACACAACACATCAATGGTGTTTTTAAAATTCTTTAACACTTCTCCATTCAAAGGTGGAGCCTCATCTCCCCCTTGAGCGTGGCTAGATTTGGTGATTCAATTCTAGTGAAGTTATGGCAGAAGAAATGGTATGTGACTCCCAAGACGAGGTCATAAAAGGCACAGCAGCCTCCCCCTGGCCTGCTCTCGTGGATCCCTCACTCTAGGGAAAGTTAGATGCCACATTGTGGGGACCCTCAAGCAACCCTACGGAAACTTCCTGCCAATGGCCGGCAAGGAACTGTAGCCTCCAGCCAACAGCTATGTGAGTGAGATGTTTTGGAAGCAGATCCTCTAGCCCCCTTCAAGCTTTTAGGTGACTATAGCCCTAGATGACACCTTGACTGTTAGCCAACTTGACTGCTAAACTGTATGATAATTTGTTACACAGCATTAATTATTACAATATTCAAGTTAAAATTCATTTTCCAACCCCAAACCACTCCTTTACTTCCTATTAGTGTTAATGACAAAGCACATTACAATTTGACTTGTCCCCTTCATCCAATGACCTCTAATCACCAAGGTACACTGGTTTTTTTCCTCCACACTGCCTTTTCCCACACTGTCTTTAGCCACCATCTGAGCAAGCTCTCATTACTTCTCATCTGTGCATCTTCAATCGGCTCCTTATTACTCCTTGTCCCTTACTCCTTACTAGCTCCTTCTCCAGATGCATAGAGCAGCCAGATTAACACTCTTCAAACCCAGCTCTGATCAGCCCTCTGCTTCCCACCAGCCTCTGCCGTAAACCACGGTCTTCTAACAGTCAAAGCCTTCCACTGTGTTTTCCCATCCCCTCATCCCACTCTGATCTGCTCTTTTCCTGCAAGAAATCTGACATGTCCATAAGGTAAAGCCCACTGTGAAGAGGTTGTTGGCATTTTGTGCCTTAGCAGTTTTTTTACTCTTAACGGCCCTATAGTTATTAACCTATAAATTTAATCCTTTTTATTAGATTACAACTACATCAAATCCTTCCTGGACATGGTAGAGGTCGGGTGAGAGATTAAGAAATATAATTACATTTTAAACTCCTTGAAGGCACCCACTATATTTTATTCACCTTCCACTACAACTCAATAATTATTTTTTATAAGGAAAGTATGAGGAAATGTGCTTAAAATACTAGATTTCACCAAGTCAAGGATGTTAATCAAAGATGGGAGCGCTTTTCAGCAGGCATGGGACTGTGCGGAGATGGGGGATTTAAAGGAGGACCAAGACACACACCCTGCCTTCAGCGAGCCACTGCGCCAGGTAGAGGAGGCAGGGTGGACCAAGTGAAGTGATAGGAACTAATGCAAAAGGTGCTACTGCTTCTAATCAACATTGGCTGACCATGAGGGACAGGAAAGAGAAGGGTAGCCAGAGAATATAGGATGGAGAAAGTTGTCCTTTTAAAAAAATCTATGTGCATTTGTTAGTCAGGAGTATGCAATTTCCTGTTTCAATTACTTAGTCTCCCAACCAACATACATAATCCCTGATTCCTAATAGAAAATGTGCGGGGTAAAGCATATCATCCTAACTACTGTGAAAACTAACTCTTTCCAAACTATTTTTTAAGTTGTGGTAAAATACACATAACATAAAATTCATCATCTTAACCATTTCTAAGTGTTAAGTACATTCATACTGTTATGCAACCAATCTCTAGAACCCTTTTCATCTTGTAAAATTAAAACCCCACACCTGTTAAACAGCAGCTCCCCAGCCCCTGGAAACCACCGTTTTACATTATGTCTCTATGAATTTGACCACGTGGTCCCTCATGTAGGTGGAATAATACAGTGTCTTTTGTGACTGGCTTATTTCACTTAGCATCATGTCCATGTTGTTGCGTGTCAGAATTTCCTTCCTTTTTTAAAGGCTAAATTCTGTTGTATTTATGCACTACATAAGGGTTTTAAACAGGAATGCTTAGAAACATTTACAGACCCATGGAAATGACCTAGGTTACAGTGAGTGGTTGACACAGGAGAGACTACAGGAGTTAGTAATTAGGTCGTTGGTAATCTTTTCGACCAGTGCTGGCAGATCCAGCACTGACAGTATTGCTAGGCGGTGCTTACCCCTCAACCTGTCCTGCAAAATCTTATTTCAGTCCACCTACACAAGCACCTGCTCCTGTGCTTCTGTTTTCAATATTTTACCTTGGCAACTTTATTTTAGTGTATTTTCTTTTGCTATATAATCTGAGCATGTCTTATGTAGACAAATGTTTAATCAACAGACATTTAAAGTACTTTAACAACACAACTTAAATCATATATAATAGCTATTGAAAGCAAAATTCTTAAGGTAACGTGTAACAAATTGTATCTATGCATAATAAAATGTAACCTAGAGGTACTATTCAAATTTTGTATTTACTAAACTTTTTTAAAAAGGTATAAGGAAACAGGTTGGTGTACCCAATTTAATAAATAAAAAACATATCCAAAGGTTAGTGTGGTCACCATGTTTTTTTCTTTTTAAATATATTTTATTGATGTTATTACAGTTGTCCTATTTCTCCCCCTTCATTCCCCCCCACCATGCACACCCCCTCCCATCCACATTCTCCCCTTTAGTTCATGTCCATGTGTCACAAATTCTTTAGCTTCTACATTTCCCACACTATTCTTGACCTCCCCCGTCTATTTTCTACCCACTGTCTATGCTACTTATTCTCTGTACCTTTCCCCCCCCTCTCCTCCTCCCACTCCCCTGTTGCTAACCCTCCATATGATCTCCATTTGTGTTTCTGTTCCTGTTCTAGTGTTTGCTTAGTTTGCTTTTATTTTAGGTGTGGTTGTTAATATTCTGTGAGTTTGCTGTCTTTTTACTGTTCATATTTTTATCTTTTTCTTAGATAAGTTCCTTGAACATTTCATATAATAAAGGCTTGGTGATGATGAACTCCTTTATCTTCCCTTCCATTCTAAATGAAAGCTTTGCTGGATAGAGCAATCTTGGATGTTGGTCCTTGCCTTTCATGACTTGGAATACTTCTTTACAGCTCCTTCTTGCCTGGAAGGTCTCTTTTGAGAAATCAGCTGAGAGTCTGATGGGAACTCCTTTGTAAGTGACTGTCCCCTTATCTCTAGCTGCTTCAAGGATTCTCTCCTTCATTTTAACCTTGGGTAATATAACTATGATGTGCCTTGGTGTGTTCCTCCTTGGCTCCAACTTCTTTGGGACTCTGAGCTTCCTGGACTTCCTGGAAGTCTATTTCCTTTGCCAGATTGGGAAAGTTCTCTATTATTTATTCAAATAAGTTCTCCACTTGTTGTTCTTCCTCCTCCCCTTCTGGTACCCCTATAATTCTGATGCTGGAACATTTAAAGATGTCCTGGAGGTTCCTAAGCCTCTCCTCATTTTTTTGAATCCTTGTTTCTTCCTTCTTTTCTATTTGGTTGTTTCTTTCTTCCTTCTGGTCCACACTGTTGATTTGAGTCCCAGTTTTCTTCCCATCACTATTGGTTCCCTGTGCATTTTCCTTCATTACACTTACTGTAGCTTTCATTTGTTCATCTAATTTGCAACCAAAATCAACCAAGTCTGTGAGCATCCTGGTCACCAGTGCTTTGAACTGTGCATCTGATAGGTTGGCTATCTCTTCGTCACTTAGAGGACTTGGTTCTGAGGCTTTGATTTGTTCTTTTGTTTGAGCCATTTCTTTTCCCTTTTTTTTGGTCTGGTCACTCCTGTTACGTATGAGGGGCGGAGCCTTAGGTGTTCACCAGGGTGGGGCAACCCAGTTGCAGAGTTGTGACACTGTATATGGGGGCGGGGTCAGAGAGGGAACAATAGTGCTTGCTCTGCTCTCTCTCAGATTTCAGTCCCCTCTGAGGCTGAGTCTCTCTCCTGGCACCTCAACCCCCACAAGTGTTTTCAATCAGTGCTTTTAGGCTTTATTTCCCAGCGCTGGGGCCCTGGGTTGTGTGGTTTGTCTCACTGCTCGTTTTCACCTGGTTTATCTATGCACAAATGTGTGACTGCAGTCAGCTGCCTTGTGCACCTCACTGGGTCTGCTCATTGCCTCCCTGTGCCCAGGGTCTGCTAACCGCTGCCTGTGCACCTGGGGTGTGCCAACTGCTGCCTGCGCATCTGGGACCACTAGCCACTGCTTTTCCCTGCCATGATCCCTGTCCACCGGCCTCCGACTCTGCCCCACTTACCGGTCTGGGTGAATCATTGACTTCCATGCAATTCAATTTTCTATCTGTTCTGGTTGCTTTTTGTTTCTAAATTTTTGTTGTCCTTAATTTTGGTTGTGAGAGGAGGCACAGTGTGTCCACCTACACCTGCATCTTGGCCGGAAGTCTCACCATGTTGAGTGTACTAACTTTCTCACACAGAGTACTCAAGGTAAACTTTTGTAAGGGTAAATTCAACACTCTCAACCATCAAATGAAGACGAAATTATACACAGGACATATGAAACAGGAAAACAGTGAAGTTTAAAATAACAATTTCAACAAGAGACTTCAAATTAATACTCAATTAGTGAAAAAATCAATTAAACAGATTAAACACAAACAACCATTCTTTGAACATTCTGGTCAATGAAGGTATTTCTGAATTTCATGTTGTCTCAACTTTACATTCCTCCCCCAAAACCATATTTATCATTTTAACATAAATATTTTAGCAAAGCCAACACACCAAACTTTCAGAAAACAGCTTCTATCTTTTCTTTTCATTAAGCCTCTTAAAAACATAAAGCTTCTACTGACACAAAGTGATAAATAGTAGCATGGAAATTCACAAACTTGAAATAACACATCCCATTATCTAGTTGGAAAGTAATCACACAATTTAAAATGAATATGACATCTCTCCCAGAAGCAAAAATCAATCCGGTCACTCATTTTCACCTGTAAGTGAAATGTTCATTCTCAACCCAGAAATTCTGAAATGACCTGTCAGACACACACTACCAAGTGGCAAACGCTAGGATTCATCCAGGCAATCAGGTACCACAGTGACATTGCTTAGAAAATTTGGATTGCACAAATATACTCCAATTAACCTCTCTAGAACTCACACATCCCTGTACCACGATAATTTACGTGAGAGGGCAGGTTACTGACAGTGATTAAAAGGCTATGTTGTTTTTTTGCTGGATATCTTTCAGATATATCCAGGTTCGTGACAACTATTTGTCAGTGGAATCCCTGCTAATGAGCAACTTGGTAGCCAATGAAAATAAGTTTTCTTCTTCAGACTCAACAAGGGGCGCTGAACTGAAAGCACTGTAGTAGACCTGGGAGACTGGAGAACAGGAAGCAAAAGGGAAGTCTTCTCCGCTGAAGGTCTATAAAAGTGAAAGTAAATTTGTTAAAAACCTGTGTGGTCATTTAAGTAGTCCTTCTTTAAAACAGCAATATAAACTGGTTGAAGAAAAGAATTTTTTAAAAAATCAAGTTCCTTTAATATTATAGGACAGGATTTTCTCCACACACGTTTGAACACCCAAACATTGCCTCAGGGGCTGCAATACCCGGTACCACAGGGAAAACAGCCTCTAAACAGCTGCATTGCTGGGCCTGGCGGGTGTGGAGTTTCATCCGGGCAACAAAAGAACATGTACCTGGACATCTTGATTCTAAGAACTAATCACTTATTTTTTTAAATATATTTTATTGATTATGCTGTTATAGTTGTCCCAATTTTTCCACCTTTGTCCCCTTCACCCAATTAATCATTTCTTTACATGTCGATTGTCTTAAATTAGTGATTGTAGCCAACAAAGGTTGGCATATATCCTTTGTGAGGAGCATCCCTGGTCTTCGGTCCAGACTGCTCTCCCACCACCCCAGCATGCACACCTGTGTTGGGCCCTCTTGGGTCACACCTGCGTCCAGTAGGAAAGCTTTTTGTAAACATGGGATTATACATAGTAGTCTATCATACTGGCTGGGAAACACATCACAGATGTTAAAACGAATTTTTTTCCCATTCTGAATACTGATAGTGATTCCTTGGAGAAGAAAAAGGCAGGCCTTAGAAGTAGCAGAAAGACACTCCAGAAAAAGGAAAGTGATTTTATGAAAGCACCCATCAAATCTGGTTAAAGAACAAGAAAGCGGTCACCACCAGGCCTGTTTTGACATATATTCTGGCTCAGTGGACAGAGCAATACATGAAGTCCTAGTCCCAGCTCCACCCAAAAGTCAGGTGATCTTGGGCAAATCCTGTAAACTCCCTGAGCTTCTATTTCCACATCTTCTTCAGCAGAAATGGGGACCTAATACGGGCTGCACCTGTCCACAGTGATTGGCGATGAAGTGAAATGATGCCTGTGAAGGCACTGTGTAAGGAATTATTATACATCCAAGAGGATGAAGTCAATTGGCATGCCCTGGATAGGCCTGAATGTTGGGCAGAATTCTAGACAATATAGATTAAAATGCCTTATGGCCACCATGAAGATTTTGCCTATTTTTCTTTAATTTCTATTTGTAATCCATTACCACCAGTTAGCACTGTGTGGAGCACAAAATGCTACATTGTCCTTATGTTGCGTTCTTGAGCCTGTCCATCACACTTGCCCAAGCACTCAGTTCAGACACCCCATATCTGTATGCCCCACAGAAGTGGTAAATTCACATTCACAGATACTAGAAGGAGTTCCGTGGAAAGATACAAAATATTTCTTAAGTGTCAAGCATCCTTGATGTGTGTAAGTGGTTGGTCACCAATCATTGGCCTTAAATATATCTTTTCCAAAGCAAAATATTAATATTCTGTCAATTTAAAACAGGAAAAAAGAAAAAACACTCCAAAATCACCATAGAACTAACCATTAATAATTGATTAGCATGCAACTCTTAAGAATATGTATCTTCCGAAATGAGAAAAACCTAATTCCCCTAGTAGCCCATTGGAGCTTACTGAGCTGGGTAGGAAACAGAATTTTGAGGGCTTGAATAGCCGAAGAGGACTGAGCCTCAGGCTCAGGGTTATCACATGCTAAGGCAGGGGTGTAAAGAAAGAGCCCATCAATCTTTTCTCATCAGCGAGTCTCTGTTCCTTCCTGAAACCAACAGTCAGAGACAATGCTCCGCTCTTAGGAAACAAAACCATATTCAAATATTCATTTGGGGCAGGATGGGAAAGAGCTGTGGGTAAAGAGACTTGAGAGGCATGACCAATACAGAAGTCACACTGAACACACTCAACTCCCCCCGCCCCGCCCCAAGTCCTGGGTTTGACAGGCATAGAACTTTGACTGACAGCAGGTTGCCATCCTGTCTGAGGAACCACAGACAAGCCCAGTAATCTGTCTTTCCAAGTGATCCTCACTCTCCTGTCCATTCTCAATGCGCCCACACAAAGATTCTTTACTAAAGGCCCCTAATTATCAAGAGCTGTAATAGTTCCAGTTCCAAATGCCAACTATCCAGTCTGCTAGTGCCTCATAAACTTGCCTCTCTGCATATCCCAGTTACTGCCACTGTAGTTCTCCCAAAGGTAAATGCGTATTTAAAATACAGGATCTTGTTTTTCATAGCACAAAGAAAAAACAAAAAAGACATCATCTGACAAATCTTTATTGGGAGTGACTAGCAATATCTAGCTCCTGTTTATGAAATTGAATAATGTATTAAACAGTAAATAATATTAGTTTGCAAAAGATTTTGCATCTATGTCCTTCAGGAAAATACAGATTTCAAAGCATGAAAACAAAATCGAAGAAACCCTAGCATCTACAAATAAATTGGGCAAGAAATGGCTCCTATTAAGGAAGAGTATTTTAACTTAAGCAGTCACAATCACTCTATATTTTATTTTAAATGTCTACAAATTCTCATTTTCACTCTTTTATTCCTCAATATTTGATAATAAGTAATTTCAGGAAACTTTCTCAATCTCAAGTATAACAAAAGTATTAAGATTATAAAGGAACAATACATTCTATTAATATTACATAAATAACAAATATACGTTAAATGGCCTTATATTTTAGTTTGGATAACTATGATACACACCATAACCAAAGAGTTTAACCACGATGGAATCCAAACTTGCGAAGAATTAAATCTATTAGCCCAATATGAAGTTAACACTTAGTCCAAGTCTCTAGTTTCCCCTTTGCAAAATAGTTTTGTCTTTGCCTCAATTTATACAGGATCAAAACAAGACAGCACAATCTGACTCACCTCCTCACCCCCAAATGGGGGAACACAGATTTTCTTTTGAGAAAAGGGAAGGAAGACAATTATTTCTAAGTGAAAACATACTGAAGTGCAAAGCTATAAAATGAACAGATAAGTAGATTCCAGGTGTTGGCAGTGAGTAAAGAGGGTTGGTTACAAAGGTTCAAAAGTGACTTGAAGTGGGGGGTAGGGAGTGGGGGGTGGTTGATGGAACAGTTCTATATTTTGATTATGGAAGTGATTATATAACTGCATGCAACTCTCAGAATTCATAGAGTGGCACAGCTAAAGAGGCTAGGTTTTACTGTATGTAACTTATGCTGCAATAAGCCTGCCTTTATAAAAATGCTGTTATGTCTAAAACAATGTGCTAGGCACTGATTTATAAAGTCTAACATTAAAGTACATACACATTCCTCAAGGGTTCTATATATAATTACTCAAGAGTGCTAGATTTAATCATCAAAGTTACCAGTAAGGGATTCATGTTCAGCCTTCAGTATTTTATATAATTATTTTATTATATATTTATAGATATGTAAAATTACTTAGAACATGAACTAAAATTATCATAATATGTATTTGAATCATTACCTGTTGGATATACATTGATAGAAAACTGCAGTCTTATTCTTAAAAATGGACAGATGTATCAATATCTGTTAAATGCTAATGATATTTTTAAGGGTTGAATTTACTACAAAATTTTACCATTTCCATATTTAAACTTTGAAAAAGGTAAAAGGTGTTCAGATTCACTGAAGTCCCTCAAAACCATTATGAAATATCCCAAATATGTTTTTAATTGATTTCAGAGACCTATATACCTGAAGTGTAACAGGAAAACTGGCTGCTTTTAAAATAAGAATTTGCAGCAATGCAACCATAAAGAATGCTTGCACATAAGATGGAACCCTCGCATTGCCCCTCCTCTAGAATGCATGCAGAAACACGCTGACTTTCCGCAGGAGGAAGGAAAACAGAAGTCAATGTGCGTGGTGCTCTTTCCTCAGTCACAGTGCATGCACTTTTTTCAATGCTCACAGCACAAACCTTTCTTCTCTCTCACATTCACTTTGAAACAACAAATACCCTTCCCCACACACAAAAGAAAATAGCCACTGTGAGTTCAGAAACTTATAACAAAAGTGAAAATTACTAATGAAAAGTCCATGTAAATATCAGAAATATAACAAAATATGAAAAAAATCCTTCCAAAGCCTTGTGTGCCACAAAATTACTTTTTAAAAAGCTGGTAAAATTCAGCCAAACTTATTTTCCTACTCAAACCCACTCAAATCCAAAATTCTGTTTTTCACAAAATTGACATTCCCTTGATGTAATTTTATACTTCCAACATGAATTAGGTATGAATAGTGACACGAAGGGTTAAGAAACAACTGCTGGCTTCCTTCTCAGCAAATAAAACAGCCCAGAACTTAATTTCACCCAGTCAGCCCAGGAGAAGTCAATCTACTCTTTCCTAAGGCAAAAGGAATATCAGTTCACACATTTAAAACACTAATCACCTGCCTGACACCATACACCCTCCCACATCCACAAAACTCCAGCATGAAGAGGCTTCTTCAACTCTCCTACTGCCAACATTTCACCACTGTCGGGAAAGCCAGAGAGAAAAATCTAGACGAGTGTTTTTCTTTTAAAAAGACATGTATTATCAGTACAATCAACCCGGAGCTTACAGGCAGAGACTAATTAAATAAGTTAACTTGACAGCATTTTGGATGAAACTATTTCATCAGGGCATGAAATTTGTTCCCAGTTTTCAAATCAATTGCATTGGGGTCAGGGGGCGCCTTATTCTCAATGTTACTAGTTTCCCACTGCAGGATTTCAAACAAAATCAGACAATTAAATCGCATCTTCAGCGAAGGGGCACTTACCTTACTCGCCTAGCAATCTCTAAAATGCAAACACGTGTTTTTCCCGGAGTAGTTCTACGCCCCGCACCTGGCTGCAGGCCACCAGCGGCGGAGAGTGAGCGCGCCTGGTGCAGCCCAGACACCGAACGCCAACCTACCCGTAGCCCGGGATGCCAGTCGCAGCCCCAGAGGATCCCCGTCTCGCCACCTCCTCTTCCCAGCAAGTTTCTATAGGTGGTCCTTGCAGCAGGAGCCGGAGAGTGGGTGTCAAAACATCCAGTAGCCAGAGACGCTGCAAAGAGCAGTTGTGACTTAACGAGGAGCCGCTTCTTCCTTTTAAAGACCCGGGAGAGGGAGGTGGAGAGGGAAAAAAAAAAATCCAAGAGCCCACGTGACCATCAAGTGGGCGGCCGGGAGGTCTCTAGTGGTCCTGGACTCCTTATCTCGAGACTCACCTGGGCGAGGAAGAAGAAGGGGCTGTCCCAGCGCCTCACAGTCACCTGCAAAGGTAGCAATATACAGAGGGCGCCCTTCTCCCTGTCTCGGATTGAGGAGGTCTGAGGCAGGCCTGATAATGTGCATTCTAACCAGGTCCCCAGTGATGCTGAAACTGATACTGCCGGTCTGGGGACTGCACTTTGAGGACCACGTCCCTAGACCTTGGCCCACGTGGACCTGAGAGGAGTTGGATGCGCCGATGTCATTAAATACAGAAGTCTGACACTAAGAATCCAATGGTTAAACTAGAGAGGCTTGGAGTTTGCCCGCAGCAGCAAGAGCACCCTCGTGCCCCTGGAGAAGCAAAGCCACAGGCAACGGTCAGGAGGTGGAGGGAATGGGTTCTCAGCTCTCAGGGACTGGCTGGAAAAGCCTTACATCAAAGAGCCCGGGAACCTCCTCAAACTCACCGACTGTAAGGAAGCACCCCGGAAAAAATCCGTGCCTCCTCTGCAGCGGTGCCCCCTTCCCTGGCTGTGCCTTCATCATGCTTATTTTGCAGGCCAATGCCCCCTGGTGGCAGCTCCGGTCCCCCCTAGCCCCCGACTCCGTGGGGTTCCCAAAGTGGACTCTCTGGGCAGTAGACCACAGTGTGTAGACCAGGACCATACTAGGTAGTTATTGAGAGGAAACTGGCATTGGGACAGCCATTGACAGTGAAAATTAAAAGGAAAGTAGCAGATTCCCCATAGGCTATCTCTAGTGTGCTCTTGGTTTCTACCAGTGAGGTCCACAGGTGGTGGAAACAAGCTCCAAATATGGAGAGCCACCTACAAACAAGGTTATCAAAAATTCTCTACTCCACCCCCCTCCGATTTTTATTAAAGCCGAGACTCTCAAGTCATAAGGCAGAGTTTCCGGATTCCTGAGGCAGAGAAGTTACTTTGGACAGGAAGGAGACTGTGTTAGCTGACCGGATCCGCCCTGGGAAGCACTGTCGAGGACAGGGCACTTATCCACGCCAATCACAGCGTCCCTGCTCCCTCTCCTGCACATCTCTCCAGGCACCCGGTACCCATACACTGCTTTCTGCTTTCCATCGTAAGGAGAAAAATCTTTCTTTTCCTTTTTTTCTACTTTATTTTTTAATTGTTTATTCTATTACAGTTGTCCCAATTTTTCCCCCTTTGCCCCACTCCACCCAGAGAAAAATCTTAAATAATGGTTAAAGAGATTAGTTCCACTTGGTAGTACTTACTTCTTAACAAGATACATCTGGAATGGAAAGTGTTATGAAGGAATTTCAGTCATGAGCCAACAGGCCAAGATGACATGAGAGTGAAGAAAACTGACACCTATCGAGTGTCTGTGTCATGCCAGAGACTGTGCTAAATGCTTGCACAGCATCTCATTTAACCTTCATGCCAACTCTGTGGACCCCACTCTGAGGTAATACTGACCCCACTTTTCAGGTCAGGAAACTGAGGCTCACAGATCTTCTATCAGCCACACACAGTAAGAAAGGAACTCAGCAGCAACAATGTTTTCATAGACAGCTACCACTTATTGGGTAGTTGCTCCACTTTCTACATATCTCATTTTACACATAACAAGCCTATGAAGTAGATTACATTATTAACTATCCCCATTTTACCCTTGATGAAATGACCAGTCAGTGGCTAAGAGGGACCTGAACCCAGGCCAGAGCCCAAGACTTTTCTGCCATAATATGACTGCAATCAATGGGAAATGAAGCTGGCTTGGATATCAGGATACTCTATTTCCTTCAGATGAACGCTGCCTCCAAGCCTCCTACCACTTGTGAGAAAAGTGTTTGCGCAACCTCAAAACTAGAGCTCCATGTCTGCTGTGATGCTCCCTTCAGCAGGTGCTCCACCCAAGAGCACAGCAGGTTCTCTTTTTAAAGACCCTCAAACACCCACAGAAGCTGTTTGTTATACAAGGAAACCTCACTGCAGGAAACATTAAGCAAAGAGAATGAATGGGAGTGAGTACATTTCTTTCTGACTTACCCTGAGGATCGAGAAAAACAAAGGTAGCTTAGGGATAGAATCTTTGATTGATTTAAATGAGGTGAACCATAACCAAAATTAAGAAGGAATTCTTGAGACAGTTAATGCCAATGGCTAGACCAAAAGGCACCCTGAAATCGTGTTGAGGATGTGTCAATGCTCAGCAGGGTCTCCATCTCGTTTCCACCTCACCCATGACCTGCCTAAGGAAGCACCCACATGGTATGACATCTAAAGGTCTGCCTCTCCCCAAAGTATCCTATGACAAGGACTGAAGTCATCACCATTCCGTCATCCTTTGATGTTAAATCATTGGATTGCTATAGTTCAATCATGTTGTATATGATGGGTAATATTAATTTACTAGCATTTATGATTACACCAGTGAGAGCTTGTAAGATGAGCTAAATGTCACCTGGGAAAGCAAAGGAGGTCAGTGCAGGACAGGTATGTTTCACTGTAGGGGAAAGGAAGGCCTCTCTCCATCAGCGCGTACCTTCCTCATCTTCTCACCTCACCCCTTCTCTTCTAGTGACAGCCTACCCTCCCAAAGCTGAGAGTCTGAGTGAAGTGAAGACCGTGATAGCAGTGCAGTGTGCACCCAGCCTCCACCGCGGTGCTCATCCTGCCGGCAGCCAGCACTGCTCCTGCACTGGGATTGCACTGTGCCATCTCGTATCTCTAGCATCCCCCTCAGTAGCAAAGTGCTCAGAGCACGCACCTAGTTCAACCAGGCATACAACAAACTCTTGCTAAAGGCTTGGAAAAATCAAAGGGAAAGGGGAGAGATTTCCTGTTGCAAAGAAAATACCAAGAGGCAAAACAAACTCCTACAGGAGGCAAGAAAGCAAAAGCTGGTGTGAAAAGTAGAGGGGAGGGAGGATTCCTAGGGAGGATAGCCAGAACAGCACAGTGCTATAGGTGGCTTTGGGTTGACAGTCTTTCTCTTCTGAGCCTGAGGACAAGTGGAAAGATGCATCTTGGGATGCTCTTACCTGCTCCAGAGTATCAGAGCATCAGGCTTGATCTTTATGTGTCTATAATATAACAAGCCTGCTTTAAATGAATCTGAGAAATGAAACCCTAAACTTATGGAATTTATAAAAGAAAGATTTGTTGAACCTACAATAATACCTTTATTTGGTGGCGATAAATAAGAAAGGTGAGATTACTGATGCGATATGTCAGAGGTTATCTTAGCTACTCACAAATCTTGGTTCATAAAATAGAATTTGCTACTTGAAAGCTGAATTGGGGTAGAGCTCTTCGGGATCGTGTCTTTTTATGGAAATGAAAGTGGACCTAATACTTATGCCGTGTCACAGCCCAGGCACCACAGGTGGGCTCATTTTCATTTCATTCAGTCCTCATAACTTCCCCATATGGCTGTCCCTGCTTCATAGATGGGGAAATTGAGGCCTGGAGATGACATTTCTTTTGTAAGGTCACCCATGTGCACGTGGCAGAGTGAAAAAGTTCCAAGAAAGTTCTTGCTTTCTCCACCATTATTACCCTGTGATACTTTTCCTATTTGTTGTGTAAACTGAGCATGTTTGTCCTGAAGAGCCCAGATATTGCTGAAGGAAATTTTGTGAAGTTCTGGTCTAGGCGTGACCACCCGTGAGCATATTTACATAACTTTATTCTTTATTGACACGTGTTTGACTGGCGCCCTCGGTAAGGTGACCAAGGACATAAACTGGAAGGCAGACCCAACCTGATACCTGGGTGCTCAGACCACAGGACAAGGTTACTCTGACCTGCAGTTGAAATGAACCACCTGGCAGCCAGAATATGCAGCCGTTCCCTATATGTTACCCTCATTTGTCCTTAGTCTTTAATGTTTGCAAGTGCACAAGTCAACTTTGTGTCCTGCCTAATGCTCCTTGAAGGTACTCAAATTCCACACAAACCTCTTGCACACCCTGAGTTTCTAATTTTCGATCCATTTTAAATGGAACAACATGAAGAATATATGTTCCTGTGCTTAGGGTCTTTACCCAACTCTGACTGAAGCGATTCTCTCGAGCTGGAAAAGAAACTAGCCCCTGGAGGTCACTGGCATGAATGCGAACACTCAGTTGAGAAAGAAAATGCTAAGGAAGTGTTAGAAATGATGGCAAATTGTAATCTGCAATTTCACAAACGGCTCAAATGCAATTCTGGAAATGCAGCTTCCTTACCTCTTCTGGCACAGAATAAGATAATATTAATAACAGATCAGACAGTGTAATGTTCCCAGAAATGAGGTCAAAAAGAAAATAGCGTATAGACAGACATGGCTTAAGAGGCCACAGATTCTAATAATATCGTCTGATTTCAGAGTTTAGAATTCAAAAAAATTGACTAAAGTTTTTTCTTCTTCTTGTAAAGGTATTTAGCATTTTCAGGCTCTTTGCTTATGTCATGGGAAGTTACTAGAAATGTCTCACATTGTTCCTCAGACCCACCTCAACTAACACACTAGTGATGCACATTGTATCAATGGTACTTAGAAAAACACAGACCCCAGCTTTGGTACAGAGAGAGAAGGGGCTTCTTTCACATGTTATTACTTGATCTGATGAGCCAACCAGAGAAAGGAATGGTATTCTCCCTATTCAATCCCCTCCTTTATTGGGAATTACAGCCAGGAAAGGAACTTCTGTAAGTAGTTCAGGCAGCTTTTGAGGAATTGCCAATGTTGTCCAGTTTACTAGGATCACTGTATTCTCCTCCTTTTTCCTCTTTCTACACTTCTGCATATTTTTCTTCTATCCATCCAGGCAGTTTCACTCACTGATCTCTCCATGGTTCCTCACTAAGAGAACTGCCACGCTAGGATGACATTGGCTTTTACAATTAACAAAGCACTTGTGTGGCCAGGTTATGATTCATTTTCATGCCAAACTCTGATGATTTTATCCCCATTTTACAGTTAAGGAAACTTAAACAAGTCCTTCAGATTTACACTTATAGGAACCCAGGTCAGGTCATCTGACTCATTATGTAGGTCCATACCTGCCTCCCTGAGGGAGATTCCTTTCCTGTGTTCCTAGGTAGTCCTGGGGTCTCTAAATGTTTGCCATATTGCTACTGCTGGTGTCTGCAGGTTTGTGTCAGCCTGACCCTGTCCCTCCCTCTGCCCTTTTCACCTACCTTGGTCTACAATACCATTCAAGGGAGAAAATTATTGATAGCTTCTTTAGTTATTTTCACCTTAAAATTACTCTGACGTGACATTATATGTGTTCTTTTATAAAACACTCTTCTTTGAGAATGCTTCATCCCTTCACGCATTTATCTCTGTGTGAGAATGCCCCCTTAATGCTGAAAAAAAAACAATGCTTTAAGTCCCTACTGAAGACAAGATAATATGAAGATGTTCGCTCTCAGATGATAACTAGGTAAAGAAGGAGGAGATGACCACCATTCATTCAGCAATTGCTTGTAAATCCTTTCTCTGCACTGTTTCATTTAATCCTCACAACAATCTCACAAGGTAGGTACTATTTATGTTCCCATGTAACAAATGAGAAGACTACAGCTCAGAAAGTTTAAGTTACTTGTCTAGTATCACACAATTAGTGAGTGGCAAAAGGTTCAAACCTCACCCTGAGGCCTAGTCTCTCTGAACTGCTGATCTCCCTAAGGCTTTATACTCCAGTTAAAGAGATAAGACAAAACCCTAATAATTTATCTTCAATACCTGTTACAAATGGTGACAAATGAATGGTGGAGATGGGGAGGTTTGTGGACATTCAGAGGAAGAGAAGTTGCTTCCCTACTGACTTGGGTTCCTTTTAGAGAGAGATTTACATTAACCCCCAGAGCTCCTTACCTGAGCCGACTGCATTTCAGACAGAAGGGTGCTGATCTTCTCTGGGTCTCTTCTGAATTCTACAGGTGCCCAGGCCCAGCCTTGCATCCTTCCCTCAGAATCCCTCATTCTTCAACTCTGTCCTCTGGAAGCCGCGTTCAGGGCCCAGGACTCCTGCAGATAGGACAGAGAATAGGAATGAGGGAGGCCAAAAGAGCCCACCGCAGAATGAAGCGCAGGCTTGGAGTCCGTGAGGCCTGGCCTGCACTGGGTTTTCAGCCCAACGACCTGCCAGCTGTATACCCTCAAGCACTTTCCTGGCCTCTTTGATCCTCCTCTGTAGCGTGGGAGGAACATAAAAATCTAATTTATATGATGATTGTGAGAATGAAAAGAAAGAATGAGTTCTAATGCCTGACACCTGGTAAATTCTCAATGGTAGCTTCAAAACAACCCAAAGGTCCTTGGAACAAAAGGCTTCACCAATGTTGAGAGGACTTGACTAAAGAAAAGGCAAGGAGCAGATTTTCTATTTAAAATGTTTGGGGTTTCCTCTGAGGGTGGTGGAGGTAGTAGGGAAATTGGATGCTCTGCCTAGAGTTAGTCCCAGAACTCTGCATACCTCTCTTTAGTCGGGCTCAAAGGGCAAATGCTTCAGAGAAAGACCCACTGACCCATGTTGAAGGTTGAAGTCGTGAGGCTAATTTAGAGCAGTGTTTCCCCACATTCCTAGACCATGAGTCACCTGGGGTCAATATTTAAAATACAGATTCCCAGGCCCCTTCTTCACAGCAGGATCTGAGCCAGGACTTCTGGGGCAGGTCCTAAAAGTGTGCCTTTTCCACAAGACACTGAATTTTTTTTTTTTTTTAATGATCAAGGAAGTTTGGGAAATATTGCTTTAAAATGTTCAAAGTGCTTCTGTGTCCACTGTGTAATGGAATCTACATAATGGGTGATTTATCATTCCATTTTATAGGCAAGGTAACGAAGGCCCCACAAAGCCTGCTCACACTGGTGAGGAGCTAAGGAATTTGCAATCCAGCTAAACCCATCACCGTACAAAATCAGTCATAGCGAGTAGAGACACTACAGATTCCTCTCGGCCAGAGAGGAGCTCAGGTTTGTTTCCTTCAGAACAACGCAGGGCATAGATTGGTGTGAATGCTCCCTAACTGTTCCCTGGTTTTTGGTTCACTTTGACTATTGTCTTCTTCTCTAGGTAATCCATAAACACTATATACAAAGCAGGACTTTGTTTTTAAAGAGCTGGGTTATTACCATACCACCGAGCAAAGGTAATTAATTTGTCTTGATGTTAGTGACTGAGTGGATCTTCACCTGCATCCTCGCTCCTAGTCCAGGCATGTTCTCCTCCTGCAACTAACTTCTTCTATCATCCCTAAAACTTCCGGTCCTGGATTAATTTATTAAGGGCTCAAATTCTATAAAAGACCTCTGCTATAGAGTTGTTTTGGATTTCCTAGTTAGAGAATCTAAGTATTGGCTTTACACAACAGGTTCATGTCTCCCTCTAATGGATGGGAAAGAATAAAACAAATCAGATTTCTATCGTGTTAAATCAGAATACTTTGTATGATTTATCTATGTGATGTGTGATATGTTTAACATGTGTTGAAACAATATGCAGTAGCTTATTAAGGTAATTTCCAAGAGCAGCACACAAGTGTGCTTTTGCTTTCATTCATTTAATATTTCATGCATTCAATACTTACATTTACTTAACTATGTACCAGATGTTAAGGTATAAAGATACGAATAATACCATGCAATGACAAAAATGAATGCAAAAACTTGCTTAATACTGAGACAGAAAGATTGCCAAGATATACTAAGGGGGAAAAGTCACAGTACAAAATGGTATAAATAACATTCTACCATTTGTTTTTAAGGGGGGAAGAAAGAATACACACACAAAACATTTCCAGAAAGACATACACAAAAATAGTTTGTTCCCTCTTAGAAGGGGAACAAATATCTGGAAAATAGAGATAGGCAAGAGCTTTCGCTGCATTTCTTTTATATATTTTGAATTGTGAAGATATTTCCTAAATGAAAAAAAGAACAGACATCAAAAATTAATAAGACAAAAATGAATGAGGCAGGTTCTGCATTCAGTTACTCGGAGGAAACACACACACTCAGACGATACTGTGTGGTCAGTGCTCAGAGAGCATGTTAGCTGCTAGCAACGCCAGGAGAAGGCTCCTACTGTAACCAGGAGGGAGAGGGCATGGGAGCAGGAAAGGTCATTAAGGCTGGGTCAGGGAGGACCTTCTATGCCAACCTAAAGAGCTTTCACTTAATTCTGTAGTCAACAAGCCATTCAAAGACTTCAGCAGGAGAATAACAAGTAGATTCGCCTCTAGTGAGGTATCACTCTGGCAGCACTGTTGGGGGAGTATTCGAGCAGGTCCAGACTAGAGTAAGGTGGAGTCAGGGCCCTTTTCAGTAATTTTCCTGTTTCGATGACCTGTTTTCTAGGATCACAATGCCTCAGGCTAAGGCTGTTTGACTTGTCCTTGCCGGGGCATTATAAGAAAATACCCTCCCTTTCAATATTAGTTCTTTCAACATGAATATATTTTACGTACTTTGCTTCTTCATATGTAGTTTGCCTTGGGTTCATTGTGCACAGTTTATTATGTTTTCATGTATTATCAGAAGCAAATTTTAATAAGAGCATGTGAATAATCAGTAAACGAGTTTTATAACCAAAATGTACTAAACTATTTTCTAAAATTAGTTGTGCACATTATAATTTTTTTCTGTAGCTTTGACTTTTCTATGCTCTGAATTCCTAGCTGGGATTTGGCAAACATTAGGTCTGTTGTCTTTGTTAAAACCTAAATTTTAAGAGAAAATAGCATAATTTAAAAATGGAAACACAATTGGAAAAAGAAAAGAACAGGAATAGGCTTAGCTGAGTCGAGGTTGAAGACGATGTATGGAGCCCTTATTCACAGATGACTTGTTCTTGGTCAGGGGAGGAGAGTAAATTATCCAAAATTGGAATTTACTTATAATGTGCTAGGCTCATTACCAAGGCTTAGCAAATGACACCTCACTCGCCCTCATGGTAATCCTATAAAATAGGTCATCTTATTCTGCTAATATTTACAGATGAGAAGATTGAGACTCAAGCAAGTTAATCAATTTGCCCAAGGTTGGGTAGCTCAAAACTGTCAGATGGATTTATGCCCATCTGTCTGATTCTGAAGCCCATTTTTAAAAAAGATTTTATTTATTTTTAGACAGAGAAGAAGGGAGAAAGAGAGGGAAACATTAATGTGTGGTTGCCCCTCATGCACCCCTTACTAGGAACCTGGCCCTCGACCCAGGCATGTGCCCTGACTGGGAACCAAACCAGCAACCCTCTGGTTCGCAGGGCTGGGCTCAATCCACTGAGCCACACCAGCCAGGGCTGAAGCCCATTTTTCATGTTGGGCATACATGAGGTTCCCTCTAAGCTGTGCAACAGAAAGCCTGCCTCTCTCTCACTGCCAAAACCTGCCTTCTAATGCATTCCCCTTCCTTCCAACCACCTTAGTCAAAATAGCAAAAGGACAGGTGGACTTTCTCTTTATTATCTCCTCTCCCTCCCTCCTCTCGTTTCCATATCATCTTCCCTAATCTCCTTCCCAATTCCCCTCATCTCTATTCCATTCCTTATGCTTTGTGGTTTTCTTCCCTGATGCATTGAAGACCCAGGTCTTCTCTGCTTCCTTCCCCAAATCAAACCAATCTAGCCTCAGGAAGTACCAACACACCAAGATAAAGAAGGATTGAAATCACAAGATAAAGTTTTAAGGGTATAATTTCAGGAATCTATAAAATGAGGCTATGTCATATTCCCCACCAAATAAGACAGTTGAAATGGTCAATGTGTATTTGGTATTAGAAGACAAGTTTCACTGCCTGCAACTTCTAAGGAAAATTTGCTTCAATTTTTTAAGTTTCACCATCTCAGGTATACATTTCGAGTGTACATTTTCAGAGGCTCTTCTGTTGTGTCTCGAAAATGTCCACTTGCACAAACTTTGAGAATAGTAAAGGCAACTAGCAGACAAAAATTTCTCCAAAGATTCTCCAATTCCTGTAAATAGGCTAAATGTCATGAATTGAACATCTAAAACAGGCCAATTTTATGGTATGTAAATTACATGTCAATAATACTTTTAATGGATCAAGTTCAACAGATGTGATTGGGGATTTGCAAAGCTGATGACCCTCCCCCGACACTGGCCCATCCGGGATCACTCGGGACACCGAAAAGCTCCAGTCCGGCCTAAAACAGCGGGCTGGGCTTCAGCCGTGGCCAACTATCAGTCACCCTACATTTTAAAAGTTACGGGAGCCATCCAGACCCTCGACTCAGAATTAGGGTGAGGCACCCCCACCAGTCTGACAGCCCGGTGGGCCAGAACGCCGGAAGCCGACCCTACTCCACAGGCTTAACTTCGGTGTGCAAGCCCGGTGCCGCACCAAGTTCTCCTGCAAGGGAGCTCGACCTCATCTCTACAGAAGAAGCCCAGCGCCCTAGGCCCAGGGAGGAGCCCCTCCCACGCCAGGGCCCTCCGGCACAGCACCTCACTGTCGCGAAACTGCCCCCACCCCCAAACCGCCGGATAGGCTGGAATCGAGGCCCGACCCCTTCTTCAGCGGTTTCTCCGCCCCACAGGAAAGCGCCATCTGAAACGACTCCTTCCACCAGCCAATCGTTACCTCTAGCCAGTCATTACGGAGTTACTCTGCGTCATCTCCGCCCTCTTCCGCCTGCTGTGTCGCACAGCAACAGCTCGGTTTGAGACACTCTCCAGTCGCTGTCTGCGGAGGGCTGCGCAGGCGCAGCTACCAGAGGAGTGCGCAGGCGCAGTAGCGCGTGCAAGCCGGCCTGCCCGTCACGGCAGCGCAGAGTCGCATTTACGATTTGGTTGCCCACAGTGAAATCCTGTGTGGGAGTGCCGTGCATGAGGTTGTCTTCCATATAAGTAGCTGCTCTTGTCATGCCGTAATGGTCCCTATCTTGCTGAAGTGGACACCTCCAGAAATGGAGGAATATTTATTTTTTCAGCTGCAAGATGTGTGATACTTAGTTACAGAAGGAACAGGAAACTTATACACTGCCAAACTGGTCTCCAAAGTAATTTTTATCAATTTATACACATATGGAGCTTCAAAAAAAAAAAAAAACGTGCATACTTTAGCCCCACACCACGCTAACTGAACTGTGATCTCTGGATAGGCCCCCGGGGGCGGGGGGGGGGGGCGTGGAATAAGTTTGTTGGGTGATTCTGACACATCTTAAAGGTTGAGAACCGTTTTAAATCTAAATCCAGTTCTCATCACTGAAGAACAGTGTGGCAGTGATTTGGTCACAGGACTGAAAGCAGTTCTAGTAAAGATTGTTTCAGATACTGGAAGGGTGCCTTTCCCGTTCCTGCTCAGAGTTAACATAGCTCACCTTTTATACTGCTCCATGGTTGAACAATCAGTTCCTAGTAACACAGTTCATAAAGGAGCATTAAGACTAAGCCTCTTTGTGCTTACAGAATGTTTTCCTTTAATGTGCTAATAAAGTGGCTTTTTCAGAAACTACCGCACCTTAGCACTTTGACCTTCATGGAGAGCTTGCTTCTAGAAGCTAGTTGTACTTGCAGTTCCTCAGAAAAGAGCAACACTGCAAAAGGCTGGCGGGGGAACGGCCTGCCTGGCTCACGGGACAGTGCAGTCCTTGCAGCTCCTTGTGCTGAGGCTGCAGCAGGCAGCTGGCCCTGGCGAATTGGAACAAGAATGTGGTTGAGCAGGCTGAGCTACAGGTGGAGGCTCTGGGCAGGTCTCCTCTTTTGCCAGTCCAAGGATATTCTTGAACGGAGCAGTAAGTGACCTTCTTTCGTTGCAGCCAAAGATCCTGGGATTCCCCTGTAGTGACACCACCAACTACTGGACCTCCATTTGGCAATAAATCTACAAGTCCTGAGAAGCCCCGGGCAGTTTTGGTCCAAAAATGTCATTAAAATGAATGAAGAGCGACCCAGTGTTGATACTATAAACTACTTGGAGCTAACAGTGGAATTATTTTGCAGACAAATGTCGAGTATTGCTGTTTGGCTTTAAAATTTGAAATACTGCATGGCATGCTGGGATCCCTACAATACACCAGAGTACCTTGGCACTCAGTTTGAGAACCATAGTGTGCTACCCAAGTAGCTCAGTTGGTTAGAGCATCATCTTGATATGCAAGGTTGCGGGTTCCATCCCTAGTCAAGGCACATACAAGGAGCAACCAATAAATGCATAAATAAGTGGAATGCCAAATCAATGTTTCTCTCTCTCCCTCCCCTTTTTTCTAAAATCAACAAACACATTCTCAGATGAAGATTAAAAAAAGAAGAAGAACAACCATGGCTATAATGATTTAAAAGTGAGTGATTCTCATTTTTTCCTTGAATGAGTACTCAAGATAATTTCTTCCAAAGTGCTACCACTATAGGGTCCAGTGTAACCTGCCTCCTACCACCCTGAAGATCCGCCTAAAACTGAGCCCCACAGGAGACTCTTTTAAATGACCACAGCACTGCATCGAGTCTCCACAGGCCTGTCTAGATTCTGACCTATTCCTTCAGAGGACATCTTGATAAATCTAAAACTCCCTTGGAAGAAGGGCAGTTAACTATTTCAAATGAAATAAATTAGAAATTATACTATTCAAAAAGTAGCTCATTGACTAAGAAATTGGCCTGCTATTAGGCAAACACCAGCAGACACTATTAAATACTAATAAAAACTACAGTACAATCTATTGCACATTTATAAGAATTCTTGATGATTTTCCTACCCCTCTGTATTTCACACCTGATTTTCACACTCAGTTGTCAGAGATAAGATAGACTGAAATTATACAACACAACTTTATCTGGATTTGTAAGTGGGTATACTCAATATATTGTTCATTGTAGAAATAGGCTGTTAACTATAGATTTAAATATTCCAACTATGAACACAAGTTCTGATCAATATCCTGCTTAAAATCCAGTTAATAATAAGTATAATTGGATATTACATATCACAAGTAATAATTTAGACCATCAATAAATGTATAGAATATTTATGATTATGACAAAGAAAAGTTAAATGCCAAAATCAAAGGAGAGAACAGAGTCAAGTAAAAGTTTTCCAAAGCATTTTATTCACCATGCAGTCACATTCAAGATGCTAGAAGAAATGTCCATATCTGCTAAGTTCTTGTTGGCAGCAATGAGGAGGCAGAACTTTTTATGCATTATTCTGTCCAGTCTCACAATCAGAAGCAACCTTCGACTTGTCAGATGCTTCATAAGCTTGGATAATAAGCCTTAGGTGAGTGATTATTTTTTTGTCAGCCGTTTTCACGTTAAATCCCAACATCTTCATTATAGTTTCTCGAAAGTCAACACGCTACAAAGGGCCACCACAAAAAACAAGACATGTCATTAGTTTTGGTCACCTACTTATTGTGTACAATGGAAGTGGGATGAGAAATTTAGTCTTATTAAACATTTATTTCTGAAATGTGACATTCTGTATTTAAATATTTTATGCTAGAAAAATGGTCTCTTCCATTACAAGAAGTCTTCATTTACATTTTTCTTTTAAGATTTTTTCTTATTTTTACACTTTTATAAACTAAACCTAATTTTATTGCTGCCTGTTATTCATCTATAAGGTAATTTCTTTTTGAACTTCTGATTTGCTGTTTGATAATAGTAGTCTCCTAAATACATATCTGTCTACCCACCCTTCTAAAACCATAGTGATCAGCAAGGAAAACAGATAAAAATATCCATAAATCGTGCCTCAAACATAAGTAGAAAATACCAGACTTCAGTATGCATGCAAGAGGAGAAATATATGCCCTAACCCAGAGCGCATGCTGGAGGATGCAGCTGGTTTCCACTGGTGTCCCAGAAATGGGACAATGCCTAAAGGGGGAGATACAGTGCTAAGAGCAAGCCTGACACCTGGTGGGTCAGAACACTGGCAAATGGGGAAGGGATAGAAAGGGGGGTAGAAGAAAACAGAAATGCAGTATCACCCAAACTGTTGCGGTGATGAAAATACGCTCCCCAAAACAGCCATGCAGCAGGGGAAACATGTTTGACACAACTGCTGATGTGAATTAAATATCAGTTGGACAAGGATTTGCAGACAAGGAGCGGGGGGAACCACCTTTCTAAATGTAGTATTTCAGGATAGAAACAGACAAAGAAAAAAAGATGTCTAAGATGCCTCATGGATAAGGAATATGTGATGATTCAACTCAGGAAAGAATAAGACAAAATCTTCTCAGAAATTAGGAGTAAACCAAAGAGTGCCCAAAGGAGAATAGACCTAACTAAAAACATAAGGGGCACTGAGAACAATACAAACAATCAGGAATGTGAATATGCAGAAGTTAAAAAAGAGAAAAAGTGATATCATGACTTGATTTTTTAAGACTCAAGATAATTGGTTAAAGTTACATAGTTCTACCTCGCTGATGTGGCTCAGTGGATTGAGTGCCCACCTGCAAACCAAAGGGTTGCTGGTTCCATCCCCAGTCAGGGCACATGCCTGGGTTGCCAGCCAGGTCCCCAGTAGGGGATGTGTAAGAAGCAACCACACGTTGATGTATCTCTCTTTCTCCCTTCCCCTCCCTCTGAAAATAAATAAAATCTTTAAATGTTACATATTTCTTAAGCAACTAATATATGGAGGTATGACATATAATCCCACAATAGCACAAAATTATCAGGACTTTAAGAATTCTCTTAAAATATCTGCTTTATGAACATAGTGAAAAATCTAAGCAAGTTGAGAACCACTACCCCACAGAAAGTGACCCAGCCCCATACACATGGTTTCCCCTGAACTTCCATTCTCTCAAATCCCTGCCTTCCCTGTCTTTGGTTAGCCAGAGGACATGTACACAAACCTAAGCTAAACTAATCAGAGGATGTGTACACAAACCTGTGCTAAGATAACCATACATCCCATCCTTCATTGCTGTGACCAAGGGTAGGCATTTGATCTAAGCTGAGCTTATACAGACCCTTTCTTGGGATTCTCTCTTGTCACAGAAACAGTAACTGTAAAACACTGTGGTTTTCAATCAGAGAGACAAGCTGTCACACAGAGAGGTGCCAAGAAGAGATGGTGAGAAAGGCCTTACAGCTCCCATGTGCTCAACCTAGGGCTCAGGTGCATCCCTACCCACCCACAGCTCTGGTTGTTTAACTCCCTTTGACTCCAATAAGCCAATAAATTCCCTTTTGCCTAAGTTGCAGTGTTTATCACTTCAACTTAAAGAATCTTAATGTAGTAATGATAATGATGATAATAAATGTTTAAAAACCTCTTGTGGTCGTCCCGATACGTCTTCAAGTGTGCTCTTTGCTGTGCAGAGCTCAGGAGTCACAGCATCTACCATCTGATGGGCCCTATCTTTGTCCCAGTTTGCCTCTTGCTTGGCTGAGTCCAATGCAGTTTTCAAGTTACCCGGTTTCACAACTGCCTTCCCTCTCATTGCTTCAACTTTTGTTAAAGATTGCCTGAGCTTCTGAATTGTTTTGTCCTGTGAAGGTAGAAGGTTAAGGTTAGGAGAGAGAGAGGTGACTGATTAGATCTCTTAATAACAGACAGGCATGATGAATGATAACTCAGGCTTCTATTCCTTTTTTTTTAAAAGAGGTAGATACATGGAAAAGAAAGAAAATTCTAATTTATGAATTAAGAGCTCATCTCTCCACCACCATACTCATCAATAGCCATCAGACACTTTTATAAACTAGGCACTTGGGGTTTACAGCGATTTAACAAGTGTTCTGTGCCCTCGAAAGGCTTACAATCTGTGCTAATTAAATTCAGAAACAGAGAAAATAAGCAGCTCTGCAGTAAGAGAAATATTGCTGATAAAAAAGTTGATCGATAAGTATTTAGTGCACCTGTGGTTTAAGACAAAAAAAAAATGTACGTCTGAAATACTACAACTGAAGCTTGAAATAACGAAGGTCAAAGAGGAGCCTGGAAAAATGACTAAAACATTTAACTCTTATCCCAGTAAGAAAAACAAAAACAGGACTAAACCAAAAAGCAAGGGATCTAGAAGTTACCTTTGAGGAGTGGCAAGGGGCATCCATGGGATTGATAACAGTCTCTTTTTTAAGATTAATGGTAGATTTGCAGGCATCAAATTTTATTATTACAGATGTTTTAATAGTATGTATATTCTTTTGTGTGTAAAATAATTTTAATGTTAATTTTTTAAAGTTCAATGAGAAACGTAGCTAAAACAGTAACAAACCAAAGCTTAAACAAATTTTTGAAAGCCTAACTTCCTTTACTTACTTTAAGCATATTTACTCTTGTTAGCTGGGTTTTCATATTTTTATTTGACAATTTCAAATCACTGAGCTGTTTCTGAAGTTCCTGAATTTCTCCCTCTAATCTTTGAGTGGTTGCAATCTGCAAATTCTGCTTAATATTCAATAATGTTTGTTGCTTGTTGTCTTTCTCTAGCTGTTTAGACATCTTGCTGTTCCCATCTACTATGGAATTCTTAGGCCTGGAGTTTTCCTTTGAAGAAATCAACAGTATTGAAATAAAGAAGTTGTGTTTTATGATGGTGTTCTACATTAGCATACCAAATCTACCCTTGTCTGATAAATTACAGACTTAACAATGCTTACGTAGGTAAAATATTTTTTCAACATAAATATGCAGGATTAAAATTATATGGGAAATAAAATATGATGATAAAAGTGAAGGCTCAGTACTAACAAGGGTACAGTTAAGTAGACAATTTAATTAACACCAGGTGGTAGCATAGACTAACTTTTCTAGAAATGAATTATAAAAAATTCCCAATATTTAGATATATTATAAAGAATATCCCAATATTTAGATATTCATGCATTGAGATAGTTACATTATTCATAACATGAAAAAATAAAAATGCAAATATCAAAAAAGAATAAATGACATAATTTCTTATAGATTCCCTAGAAATCAAGTTTTCAAAAATTTCTACTAAGAGAAAATATTAATGATATAGTGAAATGGAAGAAGATGAAAAAACTGTCTATAAGAATTACATTAAAATGTGCATGGAAAATAATTAGAAGGAAATATACCTATATGCTAACACTAATTATCTCAAAGTGGTAGAATTACTGGTAATTTAAATTGTATTCTTTCTACCCTTCCATAATTTATAAAGTCACTACCAGAAAAAAAATAGAAAAAGAAGGGGTGTGGATTTTTGAAAGATACCATATATTTTCATTATATATAAATAAAAAACTAGTAAAATGTATATTTAAAAAAACCAGTTTTTATGGAAAGATAAAATAGATGTTCCAGGAAAGCCTCATTAAAGAGGAAAGAAGAGCCCTGGCTGGTGTAGCTCAGTGGATTGAGCTCGGGCCTGCGAACCAAAGGATCGCGGTTCGATTCCCAGTCAGGGCACATGCCTGGGTTGCAGGCCAGTTCCCAGCAGGGGACACACAAGAGGCAACCATACATTGATATCTCTCTCCCTCTCCCTCTCTCCTACCCTTCCCCTCTAAAGATAAAAAAAAAAAAAAAAAAAAAAAAAAGAGGAAAGTGAAAACATGTTATTAAGAAGGAAAAACATACAGAATGCATAGATAGAGAAAATACATGAAAAATTCTAAAAGAATATTTTTAACTAAATGACAATAAATTGAGAATCTAAAAGAAATACATTTTTCCTAAGAAATAATATAATAACATACAATCACGTCCAGAAAACCCAAGAACTCTAGTAAAGAAAACTATTGGACTTAAGCAAATTCAGTAAGGTAGTAAATATTTAATAAAAATACAAACATAACAAAGGTTTTCATGTGTCAGTAAAAACTATTTCAAATAGAAATGAGAATATACACTGTTCACAATGAGCAGAAAATCTATAAAAAAACTAGGAACAAACTTTTCAAGAAAGACATATGAGGAACTTTAAGGACACATATGAAGAATATATAAAATCCTGTTGGAGGTTACAAAATAATAGGTCATGTACCAATTATCAAAAATTATCAGACTAACTATAAATATTTAAATTATAGGTATCTGAAAAGTGGTATATAAGTATATTAATGAACTCATTTTAAGCAGACATTTTGAAATAGAGAATCAAAAATATATTTTCAATTTGACCAAAATCATATCACTACAAAGCTGAGTAAAATGTAAACAGTACTTACAAATTGTCACTTTGACAAGTATAAAATTTACATTGAATAGTTCAACACATACAGTGTAATTATTAACTTTATTTTTGACCTCTGTTGTTCCTTTAAATGTATTCTGTGGGAATAATTCTTTGTTTGCCACTAAATGAAATTTAGGGCAAGGCCATGTTTCCTGATCACTTTTAGTTTAATGTAAAAATTCTAACCTTACTTTTACTCAAAGTTATGGCTACTCAGGAGATACAGAATGACATTAACAGATTAAGTCATTATAAAGACAACTAAGTTGAAATACTGGATATGACAAAAATAATTGAAATAAACACAAATGAGATAAATAGAATGTATAAAACTCAACAAATTGAGTTGGAAAATCAAGTTAAGAAACTCTTAGAGAAGGCAGCAGGAAAGGATAAAGATATATAAACTATTTTTTTTAAACAGCAAAGTGTATGCGGGTTCTCCAGACAGGCAGTACCAACAGGATGGTGTGTGTGCGTGTGTGCGTTCATGTGTGCGTGACAGGGAGAGATTTGGCTGACAATTGTGAGGTCTGACAAGTCCAAAATCTGCAGGGCAGGCCCAGGGAAATGTTGATATTGTGGCTCAAACCCAAAAGTAGTTCGTAGGTAGAACTTCTCTTCCTCAGGGGTCCTCAGTCTTTTTAAAGCCTTCAACTGATAGGAGGCCCACCCACATTATGGAAGGTAATATGCTTTACTCAAAGTCCTCTGATGTAAATGTTGATCTGATCTAAAATGCAACATCTAGACTGGTGTTTGAGCAGTACTTACAAATTGTCACTTTGACAAGTATAAAATTTACATTGAAAATACATTTAAAAATTCTGGGCAGCAAGCCTAGGCAATTTGACGCATAAAATTAACCGTTACACACAAAAAAATAAAGGATAGAATTGGAATCCAACCTTCAGATATTAGTCATAGGAGTAAGAATAGAAAAGAAGAGTGGGGGAAAAGAAATCAAAAGGAAATAAATGAATGGGAAAAAAACACTGAAATAAATGATGAAGCTGACAGATGAAAGACGTAGATTAAAAACTTCATTAAGTGCCAAACAATAAAGAAAAAACCCATTCATCTAAACACATTTAACAAAATTTAGCCCTGGCTGGTGTAGCTCAGTGGATTGAGCGCGGGCCTGCGAACCAAACAATCGCGGTTTGATTCCCAGTCAGGGCACATGCCTGGGTTGCAGGCCAGTTCCCAGCAAGGGACACACGAGAGGCAACCACACATTGATGTTTCTCTCCCTCTCCCTCTCTCCTACCCTTCCCCTCTAAAAAAAGATAAATAAATTAAAAAAAATCTTTAAAAAAAAATTTAAGAACATCAAAGCAAATGAAAAAACTCAAATAGCTTCCAGAAAGACCATCTTTGTGAATACATACATACATACACGCATACATAAAAGCTTCCTGAAAGAAAGAGTAGATATCTACAAAGGAGTAAGAATCACATTGATTCAGACATCACAACAGTAAGAGAGGATCCAAGGAGATAGTTTTAAAGTATTTAATGAGGGAACTTTGAGCCTAGAAGTTTATTTATGTCCAGCCAAACTGTCATTAAAATATGGGGGTTTAATAAAAATTCATCAGGCACATATGGCGTCTGACAGAGACCCAACTGTTAAAAATTCTTGTAGAAATGCTCAAATAAGGAGAAATGGCCAGGAGGATGCTCAAAAGATACGCAACTGAGGGTGAACAAACACCTCATTCAAGTTTAGTGGTTATCTAAAAATAATTAGAATCAAATAAAAGAAAACAGGTATATTCAAACAACCCAGAAATTAAAAATTTAGAGAATAACAATATAACTGGGGGCTGAAGTCAGAGAGCAAGTAGGAATGACATTCTTGTAAATATTAGGTAATAAGAGTATTGTTCTTATTAAAGAATGCCAGCATCATTGTGCTTACTTCGGCAGCACATACACTAAAAAAAACCCAAAACACTGGCATCGGAATAAAAATAGATTACATAACTTTAAAACCAGGAGGAAAAAATTAATCTGTATAAAAGAAACCTGGAAAATAAAGCCCCTCAAAAGACAGGAAAGTAAAGTATATGGAAATTATTAAGTAAGTTAACAAAAATATGTCCTAATATAATAATAATTGCAATAAATGTACTTATATTAAATTCACCAACTGGACACCCTCCAACTGGATTTTTAAAAAAATACAACCATATACTGTGTTTTATCACAGAGAAACAGAGAGAAATACAAAGATAAAAAGATATATCACACTTGGGCAAATGTAAAGCAAAATAAAATTGTGTTAGTAACCACAACTGCTGAAAATGAAGAATTTAAAGCAATATTTTATAAAGGACAAAAAATGTTTTATAGTGCTATAAAAAAACCAAGACAGCAAAGATCCCCAGAAGTGCATACGCTCCAGTAGGCCATAAAGCGGAAATGGACAGAACTGTGGGGACTAATGGATGAATCAAAAATTATCCTTGGAGCCCTGGCTGGTGTAGCTCAGTGGATTGAGCGCGGGCCTGCGAACCGAAGGATCGCGGTTCGATTCCCAGTCAGGGCACATGCCTGGGTTGCCAGGCCAGTTCCCGGCAGGGGACATACAAGAAGCAACCGCACATTGATGTTTCTCTCCTTCTCTCCTTCCCTTCCCCTCTGAAGATAAATAAATAAAAAAAATCTAAAAGAAAAAAAAAAAATTATCCTTGGAGAATTAAGCATACCTTTTCCAGAATCAAGGAAACAAAAATAATCAGAGATGCTGACAATCTAAACCACATGAATAACATGTCTTAGCATTAGCTAACTATGGAAATTTATGTCCAATAAACAGAGAACACATTTTTTATAAGCACATATGGAACAGTTACAAAAGTATCCAGATATTGAATTACAATGTTGTACACCTGAAAATTATATAGTGTTATTAACCAATGTCACTCAATAAATTTAATGTAAATATATATTTAATATATACATAACGCTGGGTACAATGACATTTTTTAACACAATACCATTTACACAAATTTTAAATATATGCACAAAAATCACATTTAAAAGAACATCTATAAACAAAAAGACACACATTAAATACACAAGATTGATTTTCTTTGGGGTGGGCATGGGGAAGAAACTACCAGCGGAAGATGAATTCATGGTTGGACTCTGTGGAGGACGTTGTTGATACCACTTCATTAAGTGCTGGAAGTTTTTTAAACTGAGCATTCAATACATACTGAATAAATGAATGAATGAACAAATGAAACAAGAGACTAAATGAGTAAGTAGTGAGTGAGTGAGTGAGTGAGATTACATTTTGGGCCAAAGCAATTATAGAAATAATATAACATAGGTATGAGTATGACAGGCAATTCTGAAGAGAAGTAGTGAAATAGAATAAAAATCTCCTGAAAATAAATTATATTGCATCCTACCTATTTTCATGCCACTTTTAGGACTGATTTCTTCCTTACAGGTTTAAAGAAGCAAAAGGTAATGGCCTATAAAATAATTATTGAGGACATCACCAATGGCTCCTTCTAATATCCATCTTATCTAACTGACACAGTGCCTGCAATTCCACCTTCAGAGAGTCATTCCTTTGAGCTCGTTTTCCTCTAACCCACCTTTTAAAAGTACATTAAGGAATACATTAATAAATGCCCTCACAATAGCTATCAAATATGTGTAAAATGAGAAATGGAAGATATGAAGTGAGGATAGGATTTTTGATCAAATCACAAGGGTTTTGTGAGCAAAGTTTCCTCTCTTTCCGAATATTAAAAGCTTTAAATATTAACAGCTTTAAACATTAGATAATATAACAAAATATGATCATTTTCATTGTCAAAGAGATGCCTTATACTTCACAAAATTCTTACTTTATTCCTGCCCAAGTCTAATCTCTCTTGAAAAAAGTCATTAATAGCAATTTTTCCTTCCAGACGTTTCAAGGGTCTTTTTTGTTCCCCACACTTCTCTTCAGTTTGGGACGCTTCTTCATGATCATGATGATGATGCACCTGCTCCAGTCGCTTAGTGAGCATCTGAATTTCCTGCTGAAGGCCTTCGGTTCTCTGTAAAGGAAAAAATGAGATGCAACTCCAATGGTCCATGATTTCTATTTCATCTTGATACTGTGTAAGTTCTACTCTACTGATAATGTAGCAACATTACATTACTAAATAGATGCTGGTTTCAAAAAATAGAAAGGTTTGATATATAAATATGGGACATTTTATTTAGTACTGAGTAATAAAATTGTATAATGAATTTAAGAAAAGAGTGTAAAAAATTTGGAATTCTACAATAAACAGACCACTGTGTAGCAGGTTTTACTAACACACAATTTAAGCAATATCTATCTTCCTCTGAATTGTAGGGTAAAGGGTCCTGAAATTCTACTAAAGTGATTTGAACACAACAGAGAGATAGAATCATTGAAAGTTACTTGTTCAATCTTTTGATAGACTTCACTAGTAAATTCAAATAAATAACTGATTTGACACTATTTGCTGCACTGACTGAACTGTTTGCTGAACTGTTTGAAGATAATGAGGGAAACATTGTCTTCACCCTACCACTATTTTTAAGCTAGCATTAATTGAGCTTACATGTAACTGTGCTAAGCATTTATTATGTATTAACCCATTTAATTCTTACAACCACTCTGAGATGGGAACTATGCTCCCCAAACCCCCTCTTACCCACACCCACTCCTGCCAAATTTTACAAAGGAAACTGAGGCAGAAAGTGGGTGAGTAACCTGCCAGTAGCACACAGCTGGCAATGGCAGAGCGGAATTCATACAGCAGCTCAGTGCTCTGCAGTAATAATGGACATCCTCTTCTCTTTTATACGGTAGTAATACAATCAGTATTAAAGTATACAGCCACAGAGTTCACTGAATTGGCTAATATCACAGTCCACATCTTAAAAGAAGCAAATTTAAAGGAGTAACTTGTCTGTTAATACACTTACAGACTTCCAAGACTGCTCATTGACACCGATTTCCTGAATCCTCTCTTTCACGGCTTCCTCCGTGGCCAGGACGGGGGCAGCACTGTCGCTCAGGAGAGTAGCCAACTGACCGAGGAATTTCTGAGAGTGGGACTGCGCAGTTTTAGCTTCCCAGCTGGACGAATACGGAGGTCTGTCTAAATTATATTTTTGCTTTTCCGTGTGGATCAAATCCTGTTGACATTTATCCCAAATTTTCTGTCCATCTTTTGGTCCCTCAGAGTGAAAAATGTTGTCTCTCTCACAGTTCTTGGCCAGGATAGCTTTACCTTTATCCTAAATATGCCAACACATGTGTTAAACCTCCCATTTGAGATTCAAAATGGAAATACACATTTCCTTTCTTTTGCAATATAGACATACCCATAATATAAAACTTCAGGAAAAGGCCCTCAAAAGAAAGTAAGAGTTCTAGAGTCCTGAGAGAGACAAGGATGTACCCAGAAGAGCCAACTAGACAAGAGGAATTAAAATGATGACATGAGGGACTGTTTCGAGAACACAGGAAATTTAGCTTAAAGGAGCAGCTAACTAAACAGCCCCACTTTGTGAGAATACACTCTTTATAGAAAGTTTTGAGCTGTAAAAGTGTGTAACGTAAAAGTATGAATGAAGGAAGTTATACGCCCAACCTTTCCCTTGTGCTCCTGTAGTCATACTACTTCCATGGTAAATAGTCAGAAAAAAAGCCCAGCAGATCATGCTGTATCCCCATCCCAGCCGGCCTCCTACAGGAAGATTCTCCCTTCGTAAGTTCTAGCCTTCTTGCCGCTGTCAACTCTGGAAGCTGAGTAAACAAGTTTAGTTTCTGGGCTTTTGCCTCATGAAATTGGGAAATAGAAGGAGAGCTAGAATTGTTGAAATAATGATGAGTTTGCCTCACTAAAAGCCCGGAAAAAAAAGAGGCAAAACAAAACAGCAATGGAAGAAAAGGTCAGAGCTGCACGGACTCTGGTTTGAGAGAGTTTTCAGAGTGTGGCAGATCAATGAGAGCAGTGCAAGAAAATGGAAAGTGTTACTGTACGTTACTGAGGTAGGCAATTAAAAGTTGAAATTATTTTAAAGCACTTTGAAAGCAGTTCTGATTTTTTAATGGAACCCCTCACATTAATGGACTTTGCTTTACATTCAGATTTTTAACAAACTATTACAGTCTAAGAATTTCAAAATAAGCTTTCACCAGTTCTTTGACAATTGCCAGTCTCCCACCATCCTCCAACACTCTCCTAGAAGACCTTCGACTGACCCTGTGAACCGCTATCTACCAGTGACCAGGCTCATCTCTTCCTGCTTAACCCGACCCCTGTCACAATGTCCAGTGTGGATGATCCAACAATGTAGCTTTAAAATTATTTGCCTCTATTTCAATAACTTTCACCTATACCCCTCTCACTTGAACCCTTACACCTAGATCTAAAAACCCAGATTTTGTCGGCCACAGGAAGTAACCAACACCAGATTTAAAACTTCAGTAGTTTTCTCTCTACTTCTCCCAGCTCCTTGCAGCTCTAGTCCCTCCAACCTTCCCCCCGCCCCCAATCCCAGAGACCTTCAGACCCTCCCTGCACTTCCTCCCGCTGCCTCCCTCAGAGAGCCATGCAGTCAGCCCTGCTGCTCTACTTCCCCTTGCCCTCCTCAGGGAGAGGACCCTCGAAGCACTCAAAGCTGCCCATTACCTCCTGGAGTAATACAAAGCAATGAAAACCCTGTTTCTTCCAAAAGTAATCAGAATTTATTCTCACCTTTATCATGAAACTACCCAAGGTATCTTCTTCTCTTTTTATATTCATATGAGGGGTGAGTTCATTAGAGCCTGCTAATTTTTTCTCCAAAAGTTTTGTTTTTTGCTCTGCCTTTTCTTTTTCAACCAGATGTACTCTGTGTAAGATAGCAGTAGGTAACAATATCATGAAACCAACTCAATATTCAAACTTCAATTAAAAATAATGAAGTAAATATTCCCCATTTAAAATATATTGGGTTAACCAAAAAGTTCATTTGTTGTTTTCCATAAGATGGTTCTAGTAGTGCTTAGCCGTCTTGAACTTCATTTGAAACAATTTTGGTAGGTTGATTGGGACAGCTTTCGCATCAGCATGCATTTAAAAAAACCACCAAAATTGGTGATTTTTGTATAGCCATTTTAATATTGAAGATGGAGGAAAATATGCAACATTTTTTGCATATTCTGCTTCATTTTTTCAAGGAAGGTAAAAATGCAACTGAAACGCAAAAAAGATTTGTGCAGTGTATAGAGAAGGTGCTGTGACTAACTGAATGGGTCAGAAGTGGTTTGTGAAGTTTCATGCTGGAGATTTCTCACTGGACGATGCTCCACAGTCGGGCAGACCAGTTCAAGTTGACAATGATCAAATCGAGACATTAATTAAGAATAATCAACATTATGCCACAAAGGAGATAGCCAACATACGCAAAATATCCAAATAATAAAGTTATTGGTGAAAATGAAAAAATGTGTCCTTTATTTTACAGAAAAAAAAGAAATTGACTTTTTGGCCAACCCAATATTAAACATGTGCACCCAGTAAAATTTTAACTATTTCTAAGGAGAGACTAGAAATGGCAGAGAAATGGAGAGAAAAACAACCCAATTTAAGCCCTGTAGTAGTTACCCTGGGGGAAGTCAATTCTGAAACCATCCTTTTCAAGGGGGAATCTGAGTGTGAGTATCCCACGGCCGCTATTGATAACAGCATGATGACCTGGAGGTTCAACAAGCACTCCTACTTTAATAACACCTTAATGGGCTCTTCTACTGGGGTTTGAAGAGGGGAAAAAACTAGAAAGAATGATACACCAATGGAGAATAGCATGTGTGATAACTTTACACATTAAACAAAGTTAATAAACATAACTTTATTTATTATCAAATATACAAAGACCAAATTATTTGGTTCCTGTTTTGATTATCAATTGCTAGGTATTGGTAATATTTTCTACCCTGTAGCTAAGTTCCAGTTTCAGCCCATCTTCTATAATTTTTATGTCATTTTCTGTCTAAGAATTACATCGTACAGAATTAATGAATTTGAGTTAGGTCAACAGAAGTTATCTGATTTACATAAAGAAAAACTTTAATTCGAAAATTTATATTAGAGACATGTAGGATACACTCAGCAGGTCTAACACACCTCTAACTGTAGGCCTAGAATGAGAGTAGAGATAGAATGGGACAGAAATAATATTTTGAAAACATTTTTTCCAAGAATTTTTCAAACCTGAAGAAAGACGTCAGTTGATAGATTCAATAACTTCTTCAAATCCTAAGCAGGAGAGATACAAAGAAAGCCACACCAAGACACATCATAGTCAAATCATTACCAATTAAAAGCAGTCAGAGAAAAACATACGTATTACCTTCAGAACTGCAACAATAAGACTGATGACTGAGTTTTCAACAGAAGCTATAGAAGTCAGAAGATAACTGAATGACATCTTGGAGGGCTGAGAGTAAAAGTACTGACATCTCGGAATTCTATACACAATAAAAAATACCCTTCAACTTCCGGCCAAGATGGAGGCGTAGGCGGACACACTGTGCCTCCTCTCGCAACCAAAATTAAGGACAACAAATATTTAGAAACAAGAAAACAACCAGAACTTATAGAAAACTGAACTGTACGGAAGTCCAACAACCATTCATCCAGACCAGTAAGAGGGGCAGAGTCGTGGCAGGAGAAAGTGGAGGTGCGGACCCGGGAACGCAAGCAGCGGCGGCTGGCAGTTCCCAGGTGCACAGGCGGCGGCTGGTGGTCCCCGGGCCCACAGGCAGCACCTGGCGGATCCCGGGCACGGGGGGCAACTGTGCAGACCCAGTGAGGCCGCACGGGGTGGCTGGCTGACCAGGTGGTCCCACGTTTGCGCGCACAGACGGTCCAGGCGGGGGGAAGTAGCGGAAGGGACTGAATCCAGGAGAGAGCGGAGCAGGCGCCATTGCTCCCTCTCAGACCCCGCCCCCACACACAGCGTCACAACCCGGTGACTGGGCTGCCCCCGCACTGGGGAGCGCCTGAGGCTCCATTACGTAACAGCACGCGTGCGTGCGTAGATAATCCAGGTGAAGGGGAAGCGGCAGAAAGGACTGGAGTCCAGGAGAGAGCGGAGCAGGCGCCGTTGCTCCTTCTCAGACCCCTCCCCCACCTATAGCGTCACAACCCGGCGACTGGGCTGCCCCACCCTGAGGAACACCTAAGGCTCCACTCCTCACTACGTAATTAATAGCCAAGACCAGACTAAAACCAAAGCAACAACAACAAAAAAAACCCACCAAAAATGGATCAAACCGGAAAACAAATAAAAGCCCCAGAGCCAATTCCTCTAAGCCGTGAAGAGATAGCCAACCTGTCAGATGCACAGTTCAAAGCACTGGTCATCAAAATGCTCACAGAATTGGTTGATTTTGCTCACAAACTAGATGAAAAAATGCAGGCTACAATACGTGAAATGAAGGAAGATGCATGGGGAACTGATAGAGATGGAAGGAAAACTGGGACTCAAATCAATGGAGTGGACCAGAAGGAAGAAACTAACAACCAAACAGAAATCGAGGAAGAAACAAGAATTCAAAAAAATGAGGAGAGGCTTAGGAACCTTTGGGACATCGTTAAACGTCCCAACATCCGAATTATAGGGGTCCCAGAAGGGGAAGAAGAAGAGCAACAAGTGGAAAACTTATTTGAACAAATAATAAAGGAGAACTTCCCCAATCTGGCAAAGGAAATAGACTACCAGCATGTCCAGGAAGCTCAGAGAGTCCCAAAGAAGTTGGACCCAAGGAGGAACACACCAAGGCACATCGTAATTACATTAGCCAAGATTAAAATGAAGCAGAGAATTCTAGAAGCAGCAAGGGATAAGGGGACAGTCACCTACAAAGGAGTTCCCATCAGACTGTCAGCTGATTTCTCAAAAGAGACCTTACAGGCAAGAAGGGGCTGGAAAGAAATATTTGAAATCTTGAAAAGCAGCGACCTACATCCAAAATTGCTCTATCCAGCAAAGCTGTCATTTAGAATGGAAGGGAAGATAAAGTGCTTCTCAGATAAAGTGCCTCTCAGAAGGAGTTCATCATCACCAAGCCCTTATTATATAAAATGTTAAAGGGACTTATCTAAGAAAAAGAAGATAAAACTATGACAGTGAAAAGACAGCAAACTCATAGTTATCAAGAACCACACCTAAAACAAAAGCAAACTAAGCAAACAGCTAGAACAGGAACAGAAGCACAGAAATGGAGATCATATGGAGGGTTAGCAACAGGGGCATGGGAGGAGGAGAGAGGGGAAAAAGGTACAGAGAATGAGTAGCATAGATAATGGGAAAAAAATAGACAGGGGGAGGGCAAGAACAGTATGGGAAATGTAGAAGCTAGAAAACTTATGACCCATGGACATGAACTAAAGGGGGGAATGTGGGTGGGAGAGGGTGTGCAGGGTGGGGGGGAATGATGGGGGAGAAATGGGACAACTGTAATAGCATAATCAATAAAATATATTAAAAAAAATACCCTTCAAAACAATGAGGATGGAATAAACATCGTTTCCGAAGGGGAAAAAATGGAAAAATTGTCAGAAGAACTGCATTATAATAAACACTACAGGCAATTTCTCAGGATGAACAAAAATGATCCCTGGTGACTGTACAGAATGGTAGGAAAAAATGCAATGCACCAGAAAGGAAAAATGGAAATGTATACTGACAGTTAATGAAAACAATAACAATATCTTATGTGATTTATAAATATGAAAAGTTAAAATATAACAATAGTATGGGATACTATCAGACACTGCACAACCAGGACACGGGGTAGGGCAGGGAGGGGAAGAAATCCTACTCTCCTTCTTGCTGGTCTTTGATTTTAACTAATTTCTCAGGCTAAGTAGAGATTTGTTTACTTACTCAGTTTCAAGCTCATATATATATATATATATATATTTTAAGTGATTTGGGAAATGCAAAAGAAATTTCAACCTGCCAATATATATCTAACCAATGTAGAATAGAAACAGTCTACACCAGTATTCCTACTTATTTGAATACAAGTGATTTTTATATTGTATGGGCTTCTTAATTACTATAGTAATAGTATAAGAGGGAAAATTAATGACTTCACTTCTCCTCTTATCAACTGAGGGCTCGCGATCAAATATCTCCTCTCTCTGTATACCAACTCAATAACCACATGTCTAAGAATAACAAATTGTATAAAGGACGAAACCACACAATCATCCCAATAGATGCAGAAAAAGCAGTTTACAAAATCCAACACACCTTCAAGATAAAAACACTCAACAAGCTAGAAATAGAAGGAAAATCCTCAACCTGATAAAGGATCTTTACAAAAGACTCAAAGCTACCATCATATTGTACTTAATGGAGAAAGACTGAAAGTTTTCCCAAGATCAAGAACAAAAGAAGGGTGTCTGTTTCTTACCACTTCTACATAACATGGTACTGGAGTGTTGCAGACCATTTGGCCTGGTTTCAGGAGTTGTAACCTTCACCCTATGGTGGGCTGAGTAAGAGCCAAGGGACCCGCTTCACCTGGGTCTGATCTGTCAAGAGGATGATCTGTCAAGGAGACAAAGCTTATCTCCCTGGCAGGAGCACCGCTTCTGCTTCATCCATCTCTGGCCCCAATGCTTGGTTGGTAGTCAATGACAGGTAAGACTCCTCACGGGAGGGGCAACCTAAACCAGACACGACCACTTGGGAGGCCCTTATGGAAGGATTGGGGGGGGGGAAGCTGCAGCAAAGAGGGGATGATGGAGCCTTGCCTCCCAGATATTCTGACATAGCCCACGTCCCCATTTCTGTTTGGGAGATGTCTTCCTTATCTCTTGCTTCCTGGGCCTAATTGGCTTAAAGCCTGAAACTATGAGGGCAAGCAGTGCAGCCCTGTGCTGGCCAGAGAGGATCCCTGGGTGATTGGGCATAAGAAAGAATTTGTAAAGTCCTGTGAAACCTGCTTTATTTCCTAAGAGTGCTCTCATTTAAACGATAAGGGTCCAAGGAGGAAATGAGTATGTCTCCCAAAGCTTTGTAACCCCCTTTCCTGACAGACACTGACTCAGATTAAGCCCTCAGAGTTCTTTGAAATGTTAACCACTGTTTGATCCTTGCTGCCTGACATACCTGTATTCCAGTGTATTTGAACCCAATAAAAGCCCAGTGAGGAAGGGGCTCTGGGTCATTCTCCTTTGAGAGTTTGATCACCTTTCCTCCCCAAGCAGATCATGTCTTGGTAGTTTTATTTTCATCCATGACGGAGGGATGGGGCTCTGCGGGTGGAGCCACCCCCCCACCCCCCGCCACATCTGGTGCCCAGGACAGGGGTCACCCCCACACTGGAGGTTTGAGTTAAGGCAATTAGTCAAGAAAAGTAACTAAAGCACCAAGGTTAGAAAGGAAGAAGTAAATCTCTTTGCAAATGAGATGACCTTGTATAAAAGTTCCTAAGGAATACTCACAAACACACAAACACACAACTATTAGAGTTAACAAGTACAGCACAGCTACAGGACACGGGATCAATGTACAAAACTCAATTACATTTCTATTCACTAAAGTGAATAATTTGAAATAAAATTAAGGAAGTAGTTCCATTTCCAATGCATAAAAAAGAATAGCATACTTATCAACAAACTTAACAAAAGAAAGGTAAGACATGTACACTGAGGACTATAAAATATTGTTGAAATTAGAGAGAACCTAAATAATAAAAAGATGACCCACCCATGTTCATGTACTGAAAGACTTAATATTAAGATGGCAATACTCCTCCAATTGATCTATAAGTTCAACAAATTCCTATCAAAATCCCAGTTGACTATTTTTGCAGAAATTGACAATTTTAAAATTCACATGGAAAAGCAGAGGGCCCAAATAGCTGAAACAAACTTGAAAAAGAGGAAAAAGTTGGAGGACTCATGCTTCAAAACTTACTACAAAGGTACAGTAATCAAGAGAGTATAGTACTGGCATAGGATAGACATATGGAGCAATGGAATAGAACTGAGAATCTAGAATTAAACCCACAGCCCTGGCTGGTGTGTTCAGTGTATTGAGTGCCACCTGCGAACCAAAGGGTTGTCAGTTCAATTCCCAGTCAAGGCACATGCCTGGATTTTGGGCCAGGTCCCCAATACAGGGCACATGAGAGGCAACCACACACTGATGTTTCTCTCCCTCTCTTTCTCCCATTCCCTAACATACATACATACATACATACATAAATAAAATATTAAAAAAATAAACCTACGTATAGTCGATTGATTTATTTTGCTAGATTGTCAAGACAACTCAATGGAAGAAAAAAGTCTTTTTAACAAGTAGGGCTGACAGAGCTAAATTAGTCAAGATGGGCCAAAGACATAAATTTAAGCACTAAAACTGTAACTCCTAAAAGAAAACATGTGTAAATATTCACAATCCTAGATTAGGCAGTTGTTTCTTAGGTATGACATCAAAAACACGAGTTACAAAAAAAGATAAACTTAATCAAACTTTTAAAATTTTGTGCTTCAAAGGACACCATTAAGAAAATTGAAAAACAGCCCACAGATGGGACAAAAATATGAGCAATTCATGTATCTGATAAGGTTATGGTATCCAGAATATACAAAGAACACTTACAACTCAATGATAAAAAGACAAAAAACCCAATTTAAAAATGGGCAAAGGCCTGCCTGGTGGGCCTCAGCGGATTGAGCACCAGCCTGAGAACCAAAGGGTCTCTGGGTTGGATTCCCAGTCAGGGCACATGCCAGGGTTGTGAGCTGGGTCCCCAGTAGAGGGTGCTCAAGAGGCAACCACACATTGATGTTTCTCTCCCTCTCTCCCTCCCTTGCCCTCTCTAAAAATAAATAAAATCTTTAAAAAAAATAAAAATGGGCACAGGATCTGAATAGATATTTCTACAAAGAAGATACACAAGTGGCCAATACACACATGGAAGGATGGTCAACATCTTTAGTCATTATATACACACGAATTAAAAAACACAACGAGATACGACTTCATATTCACTAGAATGGCTATAATGAAAAAGATGAACAATAAGATGGGTAGGTGAGAATATGGAGAAATTGAAATCTTCATATATTGCTGGTAGTAATTAAAAATTGTGCAGCTGCCCAAGAAAACAGCCTGGAAGTAAGTAATTTCAAAAATTTAAATGTAGAAGTACTTTATGATTCAGCAATTCTATTCCTAAGGCACATACCTAAGAGAAATGAAACATACAGTCATATAAAAACTCATACAAATAATGTTCACAGCAGCCTTATCCATAAAGCACCCCCTCCAAAAGGAAACAACCCAATGTCCTCAACTGATGAATGGATAAACAAAATGTGGTATATCCGTATAATGGAATATTATTCAGCAATGAAAAGAAAGAAGTACCAATTTGTGCTGCAACATGAATGGATCTTGAGAACACTGTACTAAGTGAAAGAAGTCAGACGCAGAACCATGTATTATATAACTGAATTCATCTGAGATGCTCAGAAAAGGCAAGTGCATAGAGAAAAAAAGTAGATGGGTAGTTGTCAGAGACTGGAGTGGGTAGAATAGGGAGTAACTGGAATGGGCATAGGGTTTATCTAGGGTATAATAAAAATGTTCTTGAATTAGATAGTGGTGATGGCTACACAACCTGTGAATATACTGAAAACTAATGAATTGTTTACTTTAAAGGGGTGAGTTTTAATGGTATATAAATATCTCAATAGAAATGTTTTTTAAAATATAATAATTTTGAGCTGGGCATTAATGTGAAATTCTTCTATTTTTAATTTTCTCATCAACCAGGAACACGGACATCATACACTACTTGTAAGTTAAGACAAACGACATTTGAAAACTAGAAAACCCCTGGCCCTCGGAGCCCGCCACCGCCACCTTGTCTTCCCTCTGGCGGCTTGGGCCCCATGCCAGCGTGGAGACGGTACTGCATGCAGAACGCCTGCAAGGACGTCCTGCTGGTCGGCGGTCGGGCAGGAGCTTCTGGGAACCCAGATCCCGGGCTTTACTCTGAAGACTGTAGCAAAGAAGTTTGCTGAGGACCACCTTCAGGCACAAAGTGATGAACAACTGCCTCCAACTCTCAAGAAATTATTTTCCTCTAACCAAATAACTTTTAGATATTTTAGACCTTTCCAAAATTCTACAGGAATTGATGAGTTTTTATTCAAATAAGGAAACTGGGTGAAGGAGTAGACTTTTAAATAATAATGGCCTGGTTTGTTTGAACTGCTTTACACTTAAGAGAAACAAAAATATTCTCACCAAATAAATCAAAATGCACCTCTTTTATAAGTAAATGACTGGTGTTTCTATACCTGAAATATTATGTGTTTTATTCATTGGATGCTTACATTTTGGGAAGGAAAATATTTTTATTAAAAAATTAATTTTTTTTTCAAGATTTTTATTTATTTATCTTTAGAGGGGAAGGTTAGGAGAGAGGGAGAGGGAGAGAAACATCAATGTATGGTTGCCTCTCATGTGTCCCCCACTGGGACCTGGCCTGCAACCCAGGCATGCGCCCTGACCGGGAATCGAACCGCGTTTCTTTGGTTCGCAGGCCCTCGCTCAATCCACTGAGCTACACCAGCCAGGGCAAAAAAATTAATTTTTTGTAATTTGTTGTTCCTAAGATTTTTACACAACAAAATTTGTTCTTTTCTCATGAATTTACAATTTCTAAATAAAGATAAGCCAGTGTAAACTCAGGGGAAGAATAGGCTTTATTAATCAAACGTCTCGATTTTTCTCACTGAGAAGATTGTTTTATTTTGAACATTAAACATGGAAGCTCTCAGCAAACTTGTTTGAAAAGATTAATGTTGTATAATGAAGCGGATTTTATTTTCGTCTTCTTAAGCTCCTCTACTTTATAGTTGCAGTTGTATTTAAAAATTATTTTACGTTTTTAAAAATATGTTCAACATATGACTGATTAAAAGCAAAGTAATGTAGGGAAAAGAAAGATAATTCCCTACCTTAAACGGTTTTCTAGTTCTATAATTCTTTCATTTAGATCCCAGTTGACTCTTTCAAGACTGTGAACACTGATGCTTTTCAAAGATTTAATTCTGGTTAGAGAGGCGATAAGCTCTTCTAGGTCCTTGATATCATTTTTCAGGGACATTATCTGGAACGACTGTTTCACATTATTTTCTTTGTAACTTTCTAGTTCACTCTTCATCTCTTGCACTGAAGTTTCTTTTATTAAAAGTTTGTTTTGAAGATTTCTTAGCTAAGGAAAAAGGGAAAGTGTTACTTGAAATCATTTATAATTTTGATTTTAGAAAATTCTTGATTTTAAATCATTATGGGTATTTAAGTTACACATTATCCTACAATAAAATGAAAGCTTTCAAATCTAGCAGTATATTCCAATGTTAAATATATATTAAAAATTGTATCAAATTGACACATATGGCTTGGAATAAGGGATTTTATTCTCATCAACATTAAAGTTGTTTAAATCTTGTTACAAGAGTGAATTATACCAATAAAAGATTTTAGAATTCCTAGCAGAAAAGAAGTACTTGATGCTTTGGCCATAGCTGTTTTGTTTTATGATGTGCGGCAAAGGAGTGTGCACGCACAGGGCCCCCTTCTAAAGAGCAAACTATGTTTGTACCACTTGGTTTCTGGCCTTATTTGTGCTGATCTGAGAAATAGGTAGAGAGTCAGCAGAAAGAGTGAATCTTAAATTGATCATGAAGGAAATAAAGGAAATAAAACAAATAAAGGAAAGAAGAACTCAGAAAGTTAGGAGGAGAAGCAAGAGTGATGGCTTGTGAAAGCAGAAACAAAACAGGTGAGCCGCCACAGGCCGCTATTGGAAGGAAGGAATTAAAAAGGATTGAAGGGGCAGAGGGCGCAGCTGCTGCGAGATTTTATTATATTTGGGTAACATTTTTAAAAACTCTGTTCTATCTGATAAGTGAAGGAAATTCACTAGATTAAAAAACTGAGGTCTTTTAGTACTTCTCTCATGGCAGAATCTCAACAAATATTGAGTTGTAACTCTATTTCTACCAAATAGATCCCAACTTCTGGTAATCACAACAGTTGTTGAAATCCTTAAGCACTATCTTCGTTATTTTAACCAGTTAAGTGAGGGGTTCTCTGAACTGCAGTGGTTACCATTCATCTAAGATACCATAAAAATAATGCATGCCCCCTGGAGTTGTGCAATGTAGTTGTCCTACTCCCCTGTACCATGACCTAAGTACTATGTTTTAGTTAGTTTTTAGTTATCCTAGTTAGGTTATTGTTAAGATAATATTTTGTGAAAAATACCTAAAGCAGTGTAGTCTCAGACTCACACAATATTGATTTCTAGATCTAGTTTAATTTTCTTCTAATGACCAAACCTTGTCAACTAGTCTTCCAAAGCACTTGCCAGTTCTATTTGTTATACCCTCCATGAGAACGGTGATTTGCAAAATCTCAGATTTTAAGACACTGCTGTATTTTTTTATGCCAATAAACCCAAACTTTGAATAGTTTGGTTGAATTCAAACATAATGAACCAGAAATATGTTCAGGACTTAGCTAAATCTAGAAACCCCCAAAATGAGACATAGCCTGTTGAAAAAAATTGTCAACAAAGGACATATCTAGAGTAAACAATTCCAAACTCTCAGAAAACATGCAATTAGAAAATGGGCAAAAGACTTGAAAAGAGATTTTATCAGAAAGAATATATGGATGGCAAATAAGCACATAAAAATATGTTTACCATCATCAGCCTTAGGGATATGCAAATTAAAGCCACAATCACATGTTATTACAAATGTATCAGCTATCTAAAATACAAAATAGTGCCCTGGCTGGTGTGGCTCAATGGACTGAGCACCAGCCTGTGAATCAAAGGGTTACTGGATCGATTCCCAGTCAGGGCACATGCCTGGGTTGTGGGCCAGGTATTGATGTTACTCTTCCTCTCTTTCTTCCTTCCATCCCCTCTAAAAGTAAATAAATAAAATCTTTTTTAAAAATTAAAAAAAAATACAAAATAGTGACAGCACCAAATGCTGGCAAGAATGAGGAGAAACTGGGTCACTCACACATTCCTGATAGGAATGTAAAATGGTACAGCCACTCTGGAAAATTCTTTAGCAGTTTCTTAAAAACTAACCATGCAATGATTTTCTGACCCAGCTATGGCACTTTCAGGGACTTATTCCAGAGAAATGAAAAGTTATGTTCACACAAAGACCTATACATGAATGTCCATAGAAGCTTTATCTGTAATAGCCAAAAAACTGGAAGCAGCCCAGGTATTTGTCAACAGGTGAATGGTTAAACAAACTGTGGTACTTAGATACCATGGACTCAGCAATAAAAAGGACCAAATTATTAATATATTCAACAAATTGAATAAATCTCCAGAAAATTATGCTGAATGAAAAAGCCAATCCCAAAAGATTACATATATATGATTCTATTTATGTAACACTTTAACAACAGCTTTATTGAGATATAATTCATAAAGTTACCCATTTAAACTACACAGTTGCATGGGTTTTAGTTTATTCATAAAGTTGTGCGGCCACATTGAACTGCTTTATTTTTCACTTTTAAAAATTGAGATATAATTTATGTACCATAAAACTTACCCTTTAAAGCATACAACTTGGTAGTTTTTAGTGTATTCACAGGCTGTGCAACCATCACCACAATCTAATTCTAGAACATTTTCATTTTCCCCCAAAGAAACCCAACACCCATTAGTAGTTACACCCCATCATCCCTCTCCCTCTCAGCCCCTGGCAACCCAGCTACTCTCTGTCTCCATGGATTTGCTTACTCTAGGCGTTTCAATGAATGAAATACAATATGTTGTTTTTGTAATTGGTTTATTTTTACGTAGCATAATGTTTTCTAGGTTCATTGCTACTGCATAGATACATGCATTTACTTAGTCACTCATTAGTTGATGGACATTTGAGTTGTTTCCACTTTTTGGCTTTATGAATGATGCTACCATGAATATTCATTTACTAGTTTGTATGTGAATATACATTTCAATTCTCTTGTGTTAACTACCTAGGAGTGGGACTGTTGGGTCATATGGTAACACTATATCTATCTTTTTGAGTGTGTAACATTTTGAAATGACATTTTAGGACAGGAGAAGAGATCAGTGGTTGCCGGGGGTTAAGGGTGGAAAGGAAGTGGATGTGGATATAAAATGGCAACAACAGGATCTTAGTGGTGTTGAAATTAACTGTTCAGTGTCTTAACTAATTGTTTAGAACATAACACATAAAGGAATACAAGTAACTGGGAAAATCTGAATAAGATTGGTGGATTATATTCTGTCAATGTTAACATTCAGGCTGTTACATTATACTATAGTTTTGCAAAATTTGACTATGGGAAGGAACTGGGCGAAGTATACAATGGATCTCTCATTTCTTAAAACCACAAGTGAATATTATTTCAATTAAAATTAAAAATAATTGGTTCTGATATATATTTTCCTTTAGCTGCAAAATTTATATTGCATGCATTCATCCCCTCCAGAGATGGCTGTGTCTCCCAGGTTTCTACTATATTTGCCTTATCACTATATTAAAGGAAGAAAAACATCTCACCTGCATGAACAGTCATATTGCCCTCACAAAAGTTATCATGAAAATTAAATTTAGAAGTACTGGCAAAATACATTAAATTTATCTTAAATGTAAGACACCAGGCCTTTTTATACATATTATCAGTAATATTTTTACAAGTTGTTTAACTCATTTATTATTACAACAGCCCATCTAACACTGTGCAAGATTTTTAGCTCAATATCATATTGCCTAAACTAGACAACACAATCACCAACTGAATACTTTAATATTTATCCCTTCTATAGCTGGCTTTTCTTAGATATAGCTCTCCTGCACCTGTTTCTCCATTACTGGGAAGAAACATGTGATAATTATTTTTGTACATTCCACAAAGAGATAAAGTTAATTGCAACAAAAAATGTTCCATGCATGCAGTGAAGAGAAAAAGTGCCTTATCAAGACAATTATGTTTCTACAGGATTAAATAATAGGTTATTAGGAAAGAAAAAGATGGCTCATGTTGAAGGTATTGTGCTAAAATCACTAGTCTTTTTATTTTATTTTTATCCTCACCCGAGGACATTTTTTTTCCATTTCTTTCAGAGCAAGAGCAAGGGAGAGAGAGAAACATTGATGTTACAGAGAAACATCAATTGGTTGCCTCCTGTGTGCATCCAGACCAGGGATCAAACCTACACCTAAGTATGTGCCCTGATGGAGAATTGAATCCACAACCATTTGGTTATGGGACACCACTCCAACCAACTGAGCCACACCTGCCAGGCCACTGGTCTTAAAAAAAACCAACCAACCAACCAAGCAAACAAACCCTTCAAAACAGGGAAACCATGCAATAACTGTCACTAATTTTTATTAAATTCAGGGAACATCAATATGAACTATGGAATACTTTCTAATATATGTAGTAGTTAAAACCAAGTCAAACTGAGAACTTCGTAGAGCCTTTTAGATACCTGTTTTGACAAATAGATTGAAAATATTTATAATTACCAAATGATTTATGTACATGTAGAGAATTACTTTTAAAGGTACTTTAAGCCTTGGATGGTGTGGCTCAGTCAGTTGGAACATTGTCCTGTAAAGACATTTAAATTTAACCTCTACCTACCTCTCTATGCTAAAAGAGGGAAAATATTAGCATAAATAAAATTGAAATTATACAAGGTCTGTCTGGAAAAAGTCCAGCCATTGTTAATATAACAAGAATGGTTTGAGCAACATCAATGTAACCTGGCAGCCAAGGAAAGTGGACTGGAATGCACATATATGAACAATGACAACTTCACTGTACTAGTCAGTGGGGAGGTAGACGCCATTGAATGAGCATGTGTACTCTGTGGCCTTCACATTCAAAATGACTGAGCAAGGAGAGCAAGAAATCTGTATCAAATTTTGCAGTAAGCTTGAACATTCTTCCATGGAAACCATTCAGATGATTCAGAAGCCTTTCGGGAATGAAGCAATGAGTGCAACACAAATAAACGTATGGCACAAACGTTTCAAAGATGGTTGAGAATCTGTTGAAAGTGATCCATGTTCTAGAAGGCCTGCAACAAGCACAACACCTGAGAGTGTTGAGCTCAACCTCCCACAGCTCAGATTTGGCACCCTGCAACTTCTAGCTTTTCCCAAAACTAAAATCATCTCTGAAAGGGAAGAGATATCAGATTATCAATGAGATTCAGGAAAATACAATGGGGCAGCTGATAGCAATTCAACATAGGATTTTTGCAGTGTTCTAAACAGTGGAAGAGACACTAGGAGAACTGTGTGAGGTCCGAAGGTACCTACTTTGAAAGGAACTAAGGCATCATTGTCCTATGTACAATGTTTCTTGTATCTTGTATTTTATTCAATAAATGTCTCTACTTTTCAATTACATGGCTGGATACTCTCTGGACAGATCTCGTATACTTACCCATATATCTATATTGATATTTATATCTGTTTAAATGAATTCTGGGATCAGGCTATCCATTGGTAGATAAGATAGCAGAAAAGAACTTTAATGAGGTCATGGGCAGAAAAGGAATAAAGCCACTGTCACGGGTTGAGTTGTGTCCCTTCAAACTTCGTATGTTTAAGTCCTAAGTCCCTGAACCTCAGAAAGTGACCATGTTTGAGGGTAGTGTCTTTAAAGAGGTAATTAAGTTAAGAAATCTTCAGGGTGGGCCGTAATTCAATATGATGATGTTTTCATAAGAACAGGAAGTTTGGCAACAGTTTCAGAGGGAAGACCATGTGAAGACACAAAAAATAAATGGGCATCTAACATGCCAAGAAAAGAGGGCTCAGAAGAAATCAACCTTTTCAACACATACATGCACATGGTAATTTTATGACGTGATGGAAGTATTAATTAACCCTTCTGTGGCAATCATTTCATAACATATACATATACCAACTCATCGCATTGTATACCTTAAGTTTATACAATGTTATATGTCCATTATATGACAATAAAGTTGGAAAAACATTTTTAAAAAAGAAGAAAGCAATTCTGTTGACAACTTGTCTTGGACTTTTAGCCTTTGGAACTGTGAGAAAATAAATTTCTGTTGTTTAAGCCACCCAGTCTGTGGTACTTTGTTATGGCAGCCTGGAAAACTAATATAGATACAACAGATAGCTCCTTATTCAATGGGTTGGTCAGTGACCCACATGTAAGCATGCAGATTTTACTTAAAGGTACCCACAGAGGCAGCACATTCATAAGCAACCGTACCACAGCACCTTTAACGCTGCCAGTGGCCTTTGGGCCTCCAACCATGTTTACCTGCAAAACCGTCTCCTGCAACAAATATCCTGAGGTATTTGGGCTCAACTAAAAAAATTCTTACAAGTACTCTCTAGTTCATCACAGGGAATAAAAGTCAAGGCATTTCCTACAAATGTGGTTTCTTTTTCATCTGTTGATGTTACTCAGATATTTCATCGAATATTCAATAAGATTAGTGGGTATTTGCCATTTGGTGCCATATTGAAAATAGGAACTCATACTTCCACTAAAAATGCTTAATGTATATAACTTATCATTACATAAATTTTGAGTATGGCAGTTAATAAGTAATGTTCTAAAATCCCAGCACTTGGCCCTGGCTGGTGTAGCTCAGTGGATTGAGCACAGGCTGCGGACCAAAGGGTCACCAGTCAGAGCACATGCCTGGGTTGCAGGCCAGGTTCCCAGTGGGGGCCATGTGAGAGGCAACCACACACTGATGTTTCTCTCCCTCTCTTTCTCTTTCCCTTCCCCTCTTTCTAAAAATAAAATAAATACAATCTTTTTTAAAAAACAAATAAAATCCTAGCATTTGGCAGTCAACTTAAAAGTACTTAACTATGTACGATCTTCAAAGGGATTTCTCTGGCAAAAGACAGATTCAGGTCTAAATGCTCCTCAGTGACAAGAGAATTTAATATTGAGAAAAAAGCAAAACTGAATGGAGATGATACTTTGAACCCTTTATCAGAATTTTTCCCCCTACTTTTATAGAGGATATGCTTTCCCATAGTGTTTTATTTTCCGATAATCCATATACCTCAGCTAAAAGATTCTTGTTTTTCACCAACAAACCATCAAGGTCAGGATGAACAGGGTCAACTGCTCTTTTGTTGTACATAATTGGGTTCCTGGTGGAAATCACTTCAAGAGGTGGATCAAAGCAAGCCTGCAAAGAGAAATTGCAAATAAACTAAACATGTACTCTGTAAATCAAGCCCCACAATGTTCTGCCCACACAAACACAAATAAGTAGCTCTAAATAGAATACGACTTTAAAACATTCATTTTAAGGTGCTACCTTGACACAATAGGTCTCAGGAAAAAAGCAAGTAACATGCTGACTTAAAAGGCTATTTTACATCTTTTTAAAAGAATTCTTACTTGATAACTTATTTAAAACATGAGTCGTGAGTAAATGCAGCACATTTAAATAGACATTATTTCTGAGAGTACAGAAATCAGGAAGACAAACATAAAATATTTGGAGAAAATTTAATTTGCATATAATAAAACCTTTATGAAAACTTGAATTATTGGGAGGTCATCAATGAAAGATTTACCACTAATTGCTTTATTTTTTGGTTACAAAGTAATTCATATATATTATGAATTGGTTTTTTACAAAACCTGACTTCAGCCCTGGCCAGTGTGGCTCAGTTGGTTGGAGTGTTATCCGTGAGCTAAAAGGTCGTGGGTTTGATTCCTGGTCAGGGCACATGCCTGGGTTGTGAATTCAGTCCCATTTGGGGTGTGTAGGGTGAGGATAAAACAAACAAAAACCCAATTTCAGTAAATCAAATTCATTTTGTTTCTTCCACACCTGAGGGTAAAATTAGGGGTATTTGCCTGTATTACAGTATCTCCCCGTATTGTTAAGAGGGTGTACAATGTTCTATGTTGTAATTAGTGTAACTTTTGGTAAGAACAAAATGTATATGATTCAAATGAAACAAAAAAAGTATTAACCTAAATCTCTAAGAAGCATATGAATGTATCACATGGTACTTAATGGACTAGAGAAAAAAATATTTTTCTACAGTTATCAGGTTTTGGAATGTTATGCCTACCAAGATAACGGGAATAAAGACTTGCACAAGAGAATACAAAATGACCATATAAATGTTTGAAGAAATAAAACAGAACTTTGAAAATATGAGTAAGTTACAGGAGACCAAAGAATGAACATATTAGAAAACCAAATAAGACTTCTAGACATAATAAGTATAAACATTTTAATTTAGAAGTTGAATTGACAACTTAAAATCTAAAGAATAAGTGAATCTTAAAGATAAGTATGAAGTCCTGGCAGGATACTCAGTTAGTTAGAACATTGTCCCCATGTGCCAAGGTTGCAGGTTTGATTCCCAGTCAGGGCACATGCAAGAAGCAACCAACGAATACATAAAGTGGAACAACAAATCGATGTTTCTTTCTCTCTCCTCCTTCCTTTAAAATCAGTAAATAAAAATCAAGAGATAAAGATAAGTATGAAGAAATTATCAAGAAGACAACACTTGGAAAAAAATAAATGAATGTGAGAGAGAGTTTATGGACACACAGACTAAAATAAGAAGTCTATCACATGTCTAGCTGGAGTCAAAGAAGGTTATAATTTAGACAATGGGGTAGAGGCAATATGCAAATAAAGAATGCCTGAGAACTGTACAGAAATGTTAAAAGATACCAATATAAGTGGGCTAGCAAATCCCAAAAAGAGTAAAAAAAGCATTATTTACCTACACGCTCATAATGAAACTGCAGTTTAGACATCTAAAAAAAAACAGACAATACAAAGGACAATTAAAAGAATAGCAATTTGACTGTTGAATGACTTCTTAACAGTAACACGGAAGCTAGAAAACAATGATATCTATAACATACTAAGACAAATAGATCATATTTCATTAACCCTAAGGCCACAAATTTTTACATCTCTGCAATTGGAGTACATCCAAAAGTTGATGTCACTTCATATTGTGGATAGTTTAGCTAGAAACTTTTAAATACCATAATGGTACATTAAAAAGTAGTGTTTCTTCAAATTAAGGAAATATGGTAACTGTCAACTATAATTTTATACTAAATGGAATTATGGTTTTAGATTAAGAGTAGAATAAAGATATTATAGACAAATAAAAACTGAATTTACCACCAATATGCCCTCATTTAAAAAAATTCTAATCCTGGCCAGGTAGCTCAGTTGGTTAGATTGTTTAAAAAAAATTTAAAAAGAAAATTCTAAAGAATATATTTCTTATAGAAAGAAAATGAACTGACAAAGTCTGAAATATTAGAAAGAATAGCCCTGGCTGGTGTAGCTCAGTGGATTGAGCGCGGGCCTGCGAACCAAAGGATCGCGGTTCGATTCCCAGTCAGGGCACATGCCTGGGTTGCCAGGCCAGTTCCCGGCAGGGGACATACAAGAGGCAACCGCACATTGATGTTTCTCTCCCTCTCTCCTTCCCTTCCCCTCTAAAGATAAATAAATAAATAAATAAATAAATAAAATATAAAAAAAAAAAAGAAAGAATAGATAACAGAATTAATAGTAAATATGTGGGTATATTTAATTAAGTATAACTTAATTTTAACAATCTGATTTATAGGGTTAAAATAAGGGACAGAACAAATGCAGGATATAAACAAACAAACAAAAACATTAAGGGGAGAAAAACTGTAAAGCACTATAAAATTTTCAGATTTCTCAGGAGTAACAAAGATTTCAGTTAAGTTAGTTTTTATGTTAAAATGATCGATATAACAACTAAAACAATAGCCATATAGCATGTAACTTCTGAACTATTAGAAAAGGAAAAATGGAATGAGAAAAATAAAACAAATACAACACAACAAACCAAAAACATAATCAGTTTTTAGCATGATGGGGAGGAGGAAGGAAACAGAAAAAAATGCGACAAATAGAATATGTTGGGAGAAATACATACAATAACCAGTAATGCCAATACATACAAATGGATTAACCGTTCCAGTTAAAAGCAAGGATTATTGTCATTATTTGAAAAAGAAAAAACTGAACACAGTGATATGGTATATTCATACAATAGAAACTGAAATAATAGAAAATACTATAAAATAATAGAAATGATTGAGTAATACCAACACAAATATCACTAAGCAAAAAGCAGCAAGTCATAAAAGAATAAAAACACTGTAGTTCAAATTCATATAAATTTTTTTGTATTATATTTTTTCAATTCATATAAACTTTTAAAACATAAATTAACATTGGCTATGGAAACATATACGGGTGATAGAACAAGGAAGAGAAGTAAGAGCATGATTAACACAAAATTCAAAGTATCTACTATTTTGGCCCTGGCTGGTGTGGCTCAGTGAATTGAGCGCAGGCTCAAAGGGTTGCCAGTTCGATTCCCAGTCAGGGCACACGCCTGGGTTGTGGGCCAGGTCTCCGGTGGAGGGTGTGCAAGAGGCAGCCACACATTGATGTTTCTCTCCCTCTCTTTCTCTTTCCCTTCCCCTCCCTCTAGAAATAAAATAAATAAAATCTTTTAAAAAAATCTACTATTTTGAAGTTTCGGTGGGAGGCAAAGTATTCAGTCAGGAAGGGCCACACAGGAGACTTGTAAGGTACTGGCAATGTATGAAACTAGGTGGTGGGTTCACAGGTATTTGTTTTATTATTTAACCTGTATGTATATATTTTATAGTTCTTTTCTATGTATATTTTTAAAAAATCATACATAAAACTACATATTTTTAGAAGATGTGTATATATTCAAAGACATATATCAAAACAGACTGAGGTAAAAGAGAACAGAGATAATGGAGAAAAAATAAAGTGAGAGGGACTTGCACAAAGGGATGATCATGTACAATGAACTAAGTATGATTAACTTGAGTATGCCTGAGATCTAAAACAAGAGTAAATTGATTAAAATGTGCTAAATGTCTCATTTTGTATAGACAATAAGGCTAAGATTCCAAACATCAAAATAAAATAAAAAATATAAAGAAAAAATATAATTATATAGCAAATGAGACTTGTAATTTATAAAAATGAGAAATATTCAACCTGTAATTTATTTTTCTAAGTTCTTTCAAATACACCTTGAAAACTTTTCTTGTTTCATAGTTTAGAAGATATGCATAAAACTGCAAAATTAAAATGTATAAAAATGGTGATATAGTAATATAATTGTAATGGAATTCTATGTAGCAGTTAACATGCACAGACTAAATTTATGTGAATCAGAAAGAACAACTCTCAGAAACATAAGACTGAATGCAAATGGAAAGGCAGAAAGTTATATCTAGTAGAATATCATTTATGTAATTTTTTAAATGCCCAAAACAACAAGTGTTAAATATAAGGACGTAAGGCCTATACACTTAGTTCAGAACAGTTATTTCTTAAAAGGAAAAAGAATGGTCCAGGATGGTCAAATAGTACTTTCATACAGGCTTAGAATAGCAGCTGCCTTAATGCCCCGGTCTCTCCCCACACCACACAGCCCAGTAACCAAGAAGGCTAGTGCTCAACAGCAGAGGCTCCAGGGCCTGTCCCAATGCTAGGATGACAAGAGCAATTTTATGGTGCTGTATTCAATTCAATTCAATTCAATTCTTAATTCAATTTGGATTTTAATATATATTAGTCCCAATAAAAATAAACTGGAGTTTCTTATTTTATAATTGATTTAAAATAAAGTTCAGAGTTAAATTAGCACATGTTGAAAATAAGATTATAACTTTATCAGTATAAAATTTCTAATTTTATAATGTACCAATATTAAATTGTATTTTTATCATGTTCTTACCATATAATGTGAAAAATGGCAAAATAACTTTAAAAATTTCTGGAGGGATTCATGAGCAAATTTTATGTACTTGAAAGGAGTTCAACTACTCAAGATGGAGCACTGTCCTTTTGCATTGTATCATTTACTTTTTTCCCATCTTTACTGAGTATAGTTAAAAATAAAAATTACATATAAAGTATGTGATGATGTTTCCATATATGTATACATGGTGAAATAATCTTCACAATCAAGCTAATGAACATAGCCATCACCTCACAGTTACCATTTTCTTTTTTGTCTTCCTTCCTTATTTGTGGTAACAGTTAAAGTCTATCCTCTTAGCAAATTTCAAGTATAAAATACAATATTGGTAACTATAGTTACACTGCTTCACATTAGATCTCCAGAATTTATTCACCTCGCACAACTAAAACTGCACCCTTCTACCAACATTTCCCTGTCTCTCTCTCCTTTCTGCCTCTGAAAATCACCATTCTACTTTGTGCTTCTGTGAATTTGACTGTCTTAATTTTTATAAGTAAATGAGATCATGAAGTATTTTTCTTTCTTTGTCTGGTTTATTGCACTTAACATAATGTCCTCCAGGTTCACCCATGTTTTTAGGATGGCACGATAGCCTTCTTTTTAAAGGCTGAGTAATATTCCATTGCATATACATACATATTTTCCATTCAGCCTGTTGGCTTGCTTTTAACGTAACGCATTTCTTTTCCTGCAAAGAAACTAGGCTTGTCCTCATTTAAAGCCAATAGGGGGAGGAAATAAACCACTCCCCTAAGTCCCCATTCTTACCCCCAGCTCAGACTTTATCTTTTAGGAGCTACAAGCTAAAGAGTGGGTGGATCTTTAGCTTGATATTTAAAAATATCAGTGGAAGGGACATCATTTGATCCAAGAGAATATTTAATTTCCAGAAATGTTCTCATTGGGGTCTAGCCCTGATAAAACAGAGCTGTAAACCAAGTGAGTAATATGGAGCACTGGAAAGGTAATTGGAGTCAGACTATTTAGTTCTGCCTCTAAATCACTGTGCCATCTCTCTAGAGTTCAGTTGCCTAATCTGCAAAATAATGGGGGTGGAGCAAATTAAATCAGGGGCCCCTTACAGTCTATTTTTATATTGTTTTGGGATGGTGGACCTCAGTGAAATGTCAGGACTATCAAAAAGGCAAAAATAAGTAATACCCACTTTGAAGTTCCACTACATTTAGATGTTTCACTGTTCCTTGTTCTAGAGTCAAGCCAGGAATCAAAAGAAGTGAGAGATCATTTGAACTCATAACCTGCACCATTCATTAGCCAGGGTATTAACATGGGCAAGTGGGCAAACAGAACTGGACTTTCCTTTCTTCTACAATAGCTCTCAGTTATGCATGAGATTGTTTAACCTCCACCTTCTGAGAATGGAGGAAAAATAAATAGAGTACAACTCACCACTGAGCTATTTTTCTGAGATGTGTGAGCTGATAGACGCCTGACTTCTGTTGGCTTAGCCCCATGGGGCCCTTTGCTTTGCCAGTAGCAAGCCTTCCTTGATCTAAGTGGTTGAAAAACTGGAAAGGGTCTGGAAAACAGATCTAGTAATGGTGAACTAAGGTGCTTCCAGAGGGACTTTGCATAGAGCAGTCAGGAAGAGATACAGAGATCTCTGACCAGCGTCAACACCAATCTCTTTGAGAAAGTTCCACCTCAGATCCTTACCATTTAGCCACACCTCAGAAGGAGCTGCCCCCTGAACCTGTTGCTTGGAATCAAGCCAGATCTAGTTGCTTAAGATAGTATCAAAACACTATTTATATTGTAACTTGTTGAAACACCCTGCTAATATACATACGTGCACTCATAGTATCATACTTAAACGCAACTTGTGAATCATATCTTTAGACCTTTAACTTACAAATTTCCTTCCTTTCAATTTCTCAATCTATCTGTAATGCTAATTATATCCCTCAAGACTCAGCTGAAAGATAAAGTCTAATATATTAAAGATGTAGCATGTGATAGCTCATAGTGCTCTTCTGCCTCAGAGCAACATAAAATGTAACTGCACATTGTAATTTTTATAAAATTCAATTTCCCAAGAACTTCAATGCTGCTTTAAATCCCTACCCCGTTCAATCCATATAATATCTTTTCCTTTAAAAGTGAAAATAAAAGCAATAAACTACATCTTCCAAATTAATACCCATATGTTTTATTAAGCAGTAAGATAGAGATTTCTTTTTTTTAAGATCATGGAATGTGTTCTGGGTGGGGCAGGCAAGGCTGATATTTAGAAACTGCGTACCCGAGGGCCTGCATCTAAGTGGAGTATGTGTTTCCTTAGCCAGGTGGTATCTCTCAGAAAACTGAACAGTCCCAGAATGAGAGGAATTTTCATAAGGGGAGAAAAAAAAAATGAGGACAGTGTGACTTGAAGAACATGGAACAGAAGGCTTGAAGGCCTTGTTTTCTTCACTCACACTAAAATCCATGTCAAAATTAATTCATTCTGATTTACTAATATTTAAGGCAATTATTGAAGTGCAAATATTTCTAATGAGACTTTAGCCTCTTCCAAATCTTTTTCTAAGAATCAAAGAAGAGAAAGAGCAACTTAAGTTTCAGTGAGTGAAAAGAGAAAATAAACTGGTCCTCAGTCCTGGAACAAGAATGATATCAGAGACAATGGTCTTCTTAAGAATCCTATCCTTTGCTTTTATTTCCTTACCATTTTATGAATCCTGTGCTCAATTAAACAGAGCTTAATGAGTCTCACTCGTCTTGCTTCTAAGAAACAAGCTACTGTGCCGGCCTAAGTATATCCTCAGAAACATAAACATGTAAATCCTGCAGTATCAGTTCAAGAACCACTTCCTTCCTGGTGGTGAACACACAGTACAACATCCAGATGATGTATTATTATAGAACTATACATGTGAAACCTATATAATTTTATTAACCAATATCATTCCAATAAATTTAATTAAAAAAACCTCCTTCCTTGATTCCTGCAAGAAATCTCTCCATCTCTTAAAGTATATGATCTATTTTTTCTTTTGATTGTTATTCATTATGTAAAAAATCTTATCTTTCCTACTACATTAAAGGTACCTAAGAACAGGATCTATTTATGATGTATCTCTATCATCCTATACTAGGTGCAAAAACTACTGATTAAATAAAGAACCCAACAGGAAAAAAAAAAACCTTCTTAATAAAAAGTTAATTTATATAGGTGATAATACTGTTCTCCCAAACTAACCTCATAAAAATATAATTAAAATGTATAAGGAGACTAAAGCAAAAATATAGAAATATGACATAATTATTGTGATTTTTAGGTTTGTACATTGCTAGTCTTTTTTTACAGTCATAAGATTTATCAATGCTTTAAATTAGAAAGATAAAGTCTGCTATGCTTCATATAGTAGAAATAAATTTTTACCATATTAAGCACAAGAGATTTGGAAGCACAATTCCAAATCCAAGGTCAATTCCCAGAAGAAACCCGAATTGTCCAATATGAACGGCTTCCCTGCACAATTTGCGGTAGAATGTTTGCACATCAAAGACGCTGTTGCTAGGGGACTGCATCACAGAGGTCCACAGAAGGGAAAAAGGGGCCTCTTCAAGGGATACAGTGAGACCTGTGGGTCTTTATTTCCCTAATTAATTAAATGAAAACACAAAGTGGTTTCATCAAGCATTAGTGAACTTAAGAACTCCTAAGTGATCCCACTGAAAGTATACATTCTGGAAAATGTGAAACTCATATTTTGGGTCTGAAAAGATAATATCCTATTTCAGGAAAATACTTTTATGGCAGAGAAAGTATGTCCCTATTATGCATTCCTAATACCAGAATCACCAGGATTATACTGCAGAAATCATCTCATCTAGTAGCTGTCAACTCTGCCTGCAGGTGTTGAATACATCAGAATCCGAAAAATACTGATACCCTGACCCTGTCCCAAGTTCTGACTTAACTGATCTACAGTGGAGCCTAGGCATAAATATTTTTTAAAAACTACACAGGTGTGACTTTAGGGTCGAGAACTGTTCCATTTTTATCATTTACGTTTGATAAAAATGAAACAGGCAGATATTAAGTGACAGTCATAAGAATGAAAGTAAGAACCTCACCCAGGAAAATAAGAAATATTTTTCCTCTAAAACTAGCTTTTTTGAACTACATCCCCAAAGAGCAGGAATGTATGATATAAACAAGACAGGAAGTTTCTTATACAGGTTCCATTCTGGTAACACACACACACACACACACCAGCAAACAAGTATTAAATAAAGGCATTTTAGATTGTGTTAAGTGCTGTGCTGTGAAGATAATGCGACAGTAACGAAGAGGCAACTTTTCCTAAGAATTTTGTAATGAATTGTGATAGGAATTTTGTAATAAATATGCGTGTTAAAATCATCACGGTGTACACTTGCAACTTACATACACATCAATACGTCAGAAAGCTGGGGGAGGGGGGTCATCAAGAGACCCGAACAATTTCTCTCTCAAGTGTATGAGTGACCGGCAACCTAACTAGTAAAACCCGGCCACTCGGAGAGCCAGCGCTCACAAACACCCCCGCTGCCTGGGGCCCTCCAGCCCTGCTCCCCAGTGTCCCGTACCCGCCCCCCCCCACACCCTACCGGGAGGCCAAGTCCGCCCCGGCACGTCCCCAGGCATCTAGTTTACGTTAGGTGTGGCCGATCGTGGGGCTCCCGCGCCCGCGAAACTTCTCCCGCGAAACCGCCCCTCCGCCTCCTTCTCCGCGTCCGATAGGCTGGAACAGAGACCCAACCCCTCTTAAGCGGATTCCCCCGCCCACAACAAGGCGTGGTCTGAAACGACTACTTCCGCCAGCCAGTCGTTTTAGTCCACCGCCGAGTTTAGCTTCACGCCGCATTCCGGAGTCCCTACCTCTCACCGCTACTCGCTTGAAACTCCGTTCTTCCGGACTGCGCACGCGCATCCCTGTCCGGGGTGGGAGGGTGGGGAGGGGGCGCAGGCGCAGAAGCAAGCTCTCCGCAGGCTGTCTCGGTAACCACGTGGGTCGAGCTGTCCCGCGCCACAGTAAAGGGAGGCGAACCTCGATTTTGGCGGTATCCATCGTGGGTAACAGACTAGTAAAGGTCATGGCACCGGCGGAAATCTTGAACGGAAAGGAGGTCTCCACGTAAGCACCTGTAGTTGTTAGTGCGTGTTGGGCTGAAGGCAAGAGCTCTGTGCAGGTTGTGCAGGTCGTTAGTGGACCTTTTTTTTTTTTTTTTTTTTTGAGGGAGGGAGACTTGTAGAGCAAAGTCAGAACAGCCCGGTGGGTAGGGAGGACACTGTCCAGAGCCCTTCACATCTGAAGACCTGTAGCCGAAGAAAGGGGCTCTGAGCGCAAGCTGCATTTGTGGTGGCTGTGCCCGCTGTCTGCGGTGCTTCAGGGGCATGATCTCTTACCAGACATGATCTCTTACCAGGCCTGTGCTCCCAAAAGTGCAGCTGATGATGATTTTTGCCAGAAGAGAGTCAGAACTCAGTTTACCTCTTTCCCCTATAATTTGGAGGGGGAGAGACAGATTAGTTAGGTGACCGATGGTCTCCTTTTCCCACTACACCAGAGTCGTCATTTGCCAAGGGGGGCCCAATTCTCCCTTCCACTTAATGCTCCTCTGACAGCCATCTCCGTGACCTGGTCCTAGATTTTCTTTCTAATTTGACAATATTTCATATTCCATTTAACCTCTGCCTCGTTTACTCTTTCAGGAAATCTAAATGCCGAACTAGTGGATATGATTGCCAAACTTATTCCCAGGAAGTAATTCCCCTCTGCTTTTTGTCTAGGAGGTGACTAGTGGGGAAAGATGAGAGTCGAATATACAGGACAGGGCAAAAGTATGTTTACAGCTGTTCCTATAAAAAGTAATAATACAGGAATAAGTAGTTGTGTACTTGTAACTGTAAACCTACTTTTGCTATATCCTTCTGCAGGTTGCTCTTGGGACCTTGAACCTCACCAGTTATTTTGTAACTGCTATTGCTGGCAACAGTAATATCTTGTGAATTCCTAATTTTGTAAGAGGTTTTTGAGTGAATTATAGAGTCATGTGCAGCCCATCTTGGGGCAAAATAATTGTTTCCTGAAAGGAAAAGAAAGTGACATATAAATTAGATTGTGGTGACTCTTTCACGTTGGTAACGAGAAACCCCAGGCTTTTACACTAGAACTCACAATACTTGTATCTGATTGCTTTCCAACATGTAGTTTGCTGAATTGCCTTGTTTCTGTTTGACCTTCACTTTGTGGTTATTTATATTCAAACCTACTCACCCTACTAGTGGTTTTTTCTTTTTTTTTTCATTGTTGACACTATTACAAGATGTCCCTCATTTTCCCCTCTCTTCGCCCTCCTCCACTCAACCCCTGGCCCCCTTTCCAGGCCTTCACCGCATTGTTGTCTGTGTCCATGGGCTACATATATACATTTTTGGCTAATCTCTTCTGAGCAGATAACAAAGCTTTGGTACCTTTATACTACATGGCTGTGAGAAAGAACCTCATACCCTTCGCAGCAGCATGCACGGATGGACATGGAGGTTATTATGCTAAGTGAAATTAGCCAGTCAGAGAAAGACAAATACCATATGATCTCACTTATATGTGGAATCTAATGAGCAAAAATAGTGGCTTTTTCTTGATGAAAGCTTCCTTTTAGAAAAACTGGTTTGTGAAGAGATCATTTAGTTTTGCCTCTTGGCAGCCTACTGAAAATAGGTGCACACTGGATATGTTTTGATTGAGTGAAAAGCAAGTTAAATATGTTCATAAGCTCCATAAGGCAAATAACTGCATTGTTTTGTTTATGTCTATTCCTGTAAACACCTATAACCCTTCTTTGAGTACTTACTAGTTGTGGGGCTTAAAGCAAATTAACTTACATCCATTCCTGTGCCCAAATTTCCTCAAATGTAAAATAAAGATATTATCTAGGCCATTGAGTTGTGTGGAGAATTAAATGAGTTATTAACTGCAGAGCATTTATAATTGTTCCTGGCACATAATTAGTGTTCAATATGTGTGAGCTGTATTAATGATTTAGTAATCACAGCTGACCCTTGAGCAACAAGGGTTTGAACTGCACAGGTCTACTTATATATGTAGATTTTTTTCAATAAAGATGTGGTCAGCTCTTCATGTTTCCCGGGTTTCGCATCGTTGGATTCAACCAGTTACAGATCAAAAACAGTATTTCCGATCTATAGTTGGAGATTGCAGATGCAGAGGGCCGACTGTTTTCGCTGTTCTAGGCCATTACATAAAAGGGACTTGAGCATCCTCGGATTTTGAAAGCCACATGGGGAGTGAGAGATCCTAGAACCAATTCCCCTCGGATACTGAGAGACTACTGTAGTTAAATTTGGGGGGAGTCAGAAGTTATACTTGTATATATGACAGTGTGAGAGCAGTACCCCAAACGCTCATGTTCAAGGGCAACTATAGTTAATGTATACATGGATAATTGATTTATTATCTTTTGACAGTGATAACTGCCTTGAGATCCATTTCAATGGATCTATTTCATTAGCTGCTCATTAAAATCTCTTAGGGAGTTGTTTTTTGTTAATTCTTTTTATTCTGTTTTCACAAACCTGTGTAACTAGCACCAGATAAGAAATAATATTGACAACCCATCTCACTCTCATCCAGTCACCACCCCTATAAAGGTAATCACTATACTGACTTCTAGTGTTGCCTGTTTTTGGACTTAATAGAAATGACATTATACATCACACAGTATAAAGTCTTCTGTGGCAACATGGTGTTTCTGTGATGATTCCACATTGCACGTAATTGTAATTTACTCTCACGGCTGTATAGCGTTCTACTATATGAATGTGCCACTATTCACTTATCCATGGATGTTTGGATTCCTAGTTTTTGGTGATTATGAATAGTCTTGCTATGGGCATTCTTTCACATATCTCCTGGTTGAACATATGATGCACATGTTTCTGTCAGTTCCATATCTAAGAGTAAAATTTTGGAGTAATAGGACATAGGTATGATTAGCTTTAGTAGAAATTGCATCTTTTCCAATGTAGTTTTACTAACTTGCACTCATAAGGAACTTTTGAAAAGTATCAATGCTTGGTGCCCACACCAGACTGATTTAATTGAAATAATTGGAATTGCTAGCAATACGTCATTGGACTCAGTATTTTAAAAACCTTATGAAAGCTCATTCTGTGACTTTAATGCACCTTGAAGGTTGAGAATGACTTATGTAAAGCCTTAACTCTAAGTCCAGTGCTCATCATTGAAGAACAGTATGGCAGTGATTTGGCCAAAGGTATTGAAAGCATTTTCTGAAGAAGACTGTTTCAGGTACTGGAAAGGTCTCTCCCAGCATGCTTAGAGTTAATTGACATACCTAACCTTTTGCTGTGCCCTGTGGTTGAGCAATCAGTTCCTACTAATACAGTTTATAAAGGAGTAGTTAGACTAAGGCCTCTTTGTGCTTACAGAAGATTTTTCTTTAATGTACTTATAAAATGGCTCTTTCAGACACTGCCACAACTTGGCACCTCAACTTTCGTGGAGAGCTTGACTTAGGGAGCTGGTTGTGCTTCCAGTTCCTCAGAGAGGGGGACCTCTGCGGTGGGGAGACAGCCTGCCTGGCTCATGGGGTAGTGCCGTCCCCAGCTCCTTGTGCTGAGGCTGCAGCAGGCAGCTGACTGTAGGGGAAGCCTAGACAGGAATGTGGTTTTTACACTTTGAGTAGGTTGGGCTACAGGTGGAGGCTTTGGGCAGGGTGTCCCCACCTTTCCTCTTTTGCCAGGCCAAGAATTTTCTTTCTTTCTTTCTTTCTTTCTTTCTTTCTTTCTTTCTTTCTTTCTTTCTTTCTTTCTAGTTTAGGAGTATTTTATTTATTTTTTAATTGTATTTTTTCCATTGCCCTCTATACCTTCTCCAAGGATATTCTTGAGGACAGGTAAGCAAACTTCTTAAATTGCAACCAGGAATCCTGGAATCTGGGGAAGGGGTCCCTCATTTCCAAGTTTGCAGGTCAGCTTCCTTGCTTGCCACCAATTGTTGGGTCTTGGGGACAGATTTGCATGTATCCAAGTCCCCTGGGCATTTTCTTACCTGATACAGTGTTTGAATTGTAAAATCTCTTCCTTGGAGGGAGGAAAGGTAGGGAGGGTCAGGAGTTCCACAGTCAGAATTTCTCCAAAATCCGATCTACTCCCCATATCCCATCCTGCAGTTAAGGAAATAGTTGGGGAAAGAAATGTGATAGTATTTGGCCATAGATTACTACACTGGTTAATGGCAGAGGCTCAGCGAGGCCCAAGGTCTTTACAGGGTGCATGGTGTTTTTTACTTTGTTGGGCACTTACCCCTTTGCTTCAGTTTAAAGGACTTTCATAAACTAATCTTTTTCCTTTACAGCATTCTTCTCACCATGATGCTTCCCACTCAGCTGAGAAGGCCATCCTTAACTTTTGTTTACTTGCGTTATTCTCCCTGGTAGCTAAGACCAGACAAAGGTCCATCACTCTAGATTCCTTCTCTGCCCATTCCACCCTACGAGAATGCTGGATCTAGTTGTCGGATTATCCCCCTTTGGGAGAAGAATTCCTGTTCCTCCCTAAAGCAGGGTTCCAAGGTTGCAGCCTGAATTTGATAATTAAGGGAGGTCTGAGAATCAGAGACAAGTACAAGTGTGTGTCTTTTTTGGATACTCACTTACTGAACACGTATCTGTGTGCCTCCTGCATGCCAGGCACTCTTCAAAGCCATGAGGCTGTACCAGTGAACAAAATATCTCGCATCCATACCCTCATGTAGTTTGCATACCGATGGGTAGAGATAGACAATACAAAAGGTAAAATAGAATGTAAAGGGGTTGGAAGTATGAAGAGAAAACCAGAGTAGAGAAGAGGGACAGAGATTTCTGGGGCACTGGAGTTGCAGTTTTAAATATGGGAGTGAAGCTCATACTCATTGCAAATAAGTGATTTGCAGGCAAAGATTTGAAGGTCGGGCCGTGAGCCTGTCAGTGTAATGGGGAAGAGGAGTCTTAACCCAAAACACAGCCTGTGCCATGAACTGTGACCTCATTAATTATTAAGCCACCGTCTTGGGGTCAACAGTGATGGCTCCGGGAAGCCGATTCCGAGTGGAGCAGCGGAGTGAGGTGAACTGACATGGATGGTGAGAGCCCACCTGGTTTAAGGGCGGCGTCTCACAAAGGGGTGTATACATCAGGCAGTGTTAGAAGAACGACTCTGATTTGGTTTTTGGAAACCGCAGTGCTTACGTGTGTACTTTTCATAGTGAGGCCTTCTAAATTGTGTGTGACTTATTTTACCTTCTTTTCTCTTTGCTATAATCCAGTCTGCTCTCTCCATTGATGGCGTTTTTCTTCAGTCTTTTATCTGGAAGGACCAGCTGTAAAGAAACAGATGGTTTGCTGCGGGGAAGGCTACTGAAAGAAAGCGCCTGGAGTTTTTGTGGGTTGAGCAGAGCAAGTTGGGTCCGTTTGTGAGCTTCCTGTGGGTGGGATCTCCAGAGCCAGACACAGTGCTGCTCCCTCCTCCATGGACCATTGGGTGACTTAGTTTACCTCTTTGCGCCTTAGTTTCCTCGAGTGTATGTTGGAGTAGTGTGGCACCTAATTCATAAGGTTGTTAAAATTGAATGAGTTATTACTTGTAAAGCATTTAGCGCAGCCCATGGCACATAGAAGATTTTAATAAACAGGTGCTTGGAAAATAGTTGTTGAATGAACGTGGTATTTGTGTTTATCGCAGGCTATATCTTTGGTAACATGTATAATCCTGAGCCTTAAAGTTAGGATTCATCCTGCTGATCAAAGATAAAAATGAAACCATGGCTATACATTTTGCTGCAGGGCCAGGAGAACTATGTGCATATAAAGAATTTGCTCATCACAATGAAGGGCTACTGAGTGTTGCTAAGCTTTTACTTTGTCCTATAGATGAAATACCTGTAGGCCTTTTTGTGCTTAAAAAGATTTGCCTGTGATGAGCTCCAAAGTGCAGGCCTTTCAGAAGTGACACGGAGCCTTGGATGTCAAAGCTGGCTTTACTTTGGGAACCTGTGCAGGAGAGCAGCTGGGAGTTCCTGAGAGGTGGAACCTTCTGCTAGGTCTTAAAGAGGCCACCCAGCCAGGCTGTTGGGAATGCTTTAGCTGGGGTGTGGCAGAGCCCAGAGTTGGTAGCCAACTACTGTGGCTGTGGCACCAGCCGAATGAAATCCTAACTAAAAATATGGTCTGAGAATAAATGTCTTTGTCCATCAGGAGGGCAGGGATCAGGCAGTTTGCGATTTGGACAGTGGGCCTTTCAGCAAGGTTGTGTGGTCCTCTGTGATATCCCCATTTGCATGAAGAATCCTCTGGAAGAAGGGAGGTCAGACTGGCCTGGCCTGGAGGAACATCTCTGGAGCTTAGGGAAAAGGCTCCCCTTCCCCCCCATTGACCCTGGGCCTTGTGTGGCCCTGGGCAGTTGAGTCAGCCTTACTTTTCTCCTTTACAATGTGGGATGATAGTAACGGGGTTGACCTCCCGATGTTGCCAAGAGGATTAATTGCGTATTAAGGCTCTGTGAACGAGCCGTGTGCTCCTGTGTTTAGGACTGTATCCTCTGACATTGGATCCACAGTGCCGAAAGCCCCCAGCGCCCCTGCACTGTGCAGTTGGCTCCCTTTGGTAATTTCCCAAAAGGTAGTTCCTGGCACTCTGTAAATCTTTGACCTTACAGGAGTAGGTAGTTAACAGCCTTGGGTTTGCTGGTGCTGGATGAGTATCAGGAAATAGAGAACATTTTCGTGAAGGTTTTTTTCAGAGCCTGTCATGAATTTATCTTCACTGCCTTGTATGACTTCACATGATAAATGATCTTCCATTTGGATTTTGGTGCCGAAGTACTAGTCCCTACTTATTTAGTAAGCAGCCTTTTAGACCTAAGCCCCTTCTACCCAAGATTTTCCTTTAGTTGTTTCTAAAAGCAAGGAAGGCCGGGCCTTTGTGAGGGTTTTCTCAGATAAGAGCTCTTGGCCTGCTCTTTCTTTCCAAGTGGAGATCCTCGTCCTCCACATTCTTTCCCTTTTTCCTGGGTGATGATCCAGGGACATGCTCAGGGCCTGGGGCCCTAAGCCGCCTGGGTGGCCAAATCTGAGGTTGGGCAGTCCTGAAAGGGTAGGCTCATTCCGGTGTTGGGCGCTCACTGGCAGAGCTGCATCCTTGAGAACACCTTGTCGTGTTTCATGTTCTTTCTTCCTGTCACCTGAAGGGTACCGAATGATGGCCTAGAGGCCAAATCTAGTTATGTGTTTTGTTGGGTTTACAGATTTGTTTTTTTAAATCCTTACCTGAGGACATACCCATTGATTTTAGAAAGAGAGGAAGGGGCAGAGAGAGAGAGAAGGAAACATCAGCGTGAATGAGAAACATCCATCAGTTGCCTCCCTCACGCACCCTGACAAGGGACCAGTGATCAAACCTATAGCCTTTTGGTGTGTGGGACAGTGCCGTAACCAACTGAGCACCCAGCCAGGGCAGTTACAATAATTCTTATTTTATATATTTTATACTTAAACTTAAGGAAAGTACTGATACTAGTTTTGATTATTCTGTATACTGATATAGTAGCTTTTGCTATCATATTACATATCAGTGAAAGTAATCCATTTCAAAAGGAAAGTAATTTAGTCTTTTAATTTGACTTTGCTGAATAGGAATGTGCAATACAGGTATTTCTTGGAACACCAGGTGATCTCAATTGTTTTTGCAAGAAACTGCATGTTAAGTTTTGCAGAAAATGTGAAATATTTTTAATAGTATAAAAGATGTAATGAACAAATCAAGTGAAACAACAAATGAACAAAATGAAAATAAAGCAAATAAAATAAGACCTTTCTGTTGTACTGCATGGTTAAAATCTCGTGACAATAGTCTCCACCTTGGGGGTGAAAAACAAGAAATTTGTGTTCTCATTGAAGGTGAATGTTCCTGGTGTTTCTCTGATCGCTTACCAAAGGTGTGCCCTGTGGACCTCGTGAGAGTCACTTGAGGGTCGCTCCAAGCTTCAGTGTTTGCTGACTCAGGCAGAGCTTTATTTTCATGGAGCTTTCTTAGCCATGTAGCTAAACATCCTTTTAGCTATTGCCTTTTTTTCCTACCTATAGCTTCTGTTCGGATGTCTAGCTTCTGTTCATATGTCCTTGTTAAGTTATATTTTAGGAATGCTTTTTTCCCCCTCTGTCACAAAATGTTCAGAATTTGAAAATGAGCCATCATGTTAAACAGAATGAGTTGGAATTTGTACAGACTTTCAGGAATAATTGTACAAGACTTTGGGCAAAAGAGATTTGGGCAGCTGTTGAGGAGGGTTGGGGTCCTCTGACTAGGACTCTTTGGAGGAGCTGTGATTCCACACACATGGGCACCTTTGACTTTGATTAACCGGGCTCTTTTCCTAAACAGCTGTGTTTAGGAAATGTGAACTTGGAGAAAACAGATAGTAATGGACTTTTGTCCATATAAATTCCAACACATATTGACAGGTTGAGATAAATGGTTCCCACTTTGACTTTTGCCCCTTAGAAAAGATAACCCCCAAATTGTATTTTATGGGCCAATAGCAGGGCTTCTCAACCTCGGGCACTATTAACATTTGGGCTGGAAAATTGTTGTGATGGGGGGTGTCCTGTGAATGGTAAGATACTGAGTTGCAGCCCTGCCATCTGGCCACTAGATGCCGGTAGTAACTTTGTTAAAACTGCATTGGTGTCTGTTCATATTGAATTGGCTGTGACTATTTTACTGTCTGTCTGTCTGTCTGTCTGTCTGTCATGACCAGAGAAATTTTAATGATTTATTTGCTTTACTGCATTCATTGGCAGGCACTCTGATACTGATGTCTCCGGCATTGAGCCCAAGATACGTTGTCTTCCCTTAGGTTTTAGAGAGTGTTGATAGAGACCATGTGATTTTGGCACATGTAGTTCTATCCAGGGATCAGGGGTGTTTAGCCAAGTGCCTATTTCTGTCTCGTTTTGTCCCAGAATCTGTACCAGGATGGTGTTTAGCTCATGGGCCATGGATAGAAATGGGAGACATATGCAACTCAAGGAAGTTTCTGTTAATTTAGGAGGTTTCAGTGATTAGGAAGTTCTTTTTTATAGCATTTAAATTTTCTTATAGTAATGAACTATAAAAATTAAGGCACTTTCCACCATTTAATTTATCACAGCTCTGTGACCCCAACATAAAGACAGATGAGGGAGTGTTAACTTCTCTCTCCATGGTCCTATTTTATAGTTTCTTCAGCCATACCTGAGACTTGGCTTTCTTTATTCCAATCTTCGTGTTAGGATTCTTCAGTTAGTGGCCCACCCAGAAAAGTAAGGCAGGGAAGACTTTTTTTTAAGGGACTTATAGAGACCTGATTAACAACTGTCTAGTGTGTATGTGGTTGTTTTTTGTGTATGTGCGCGCATGTGTTCTCACCAGAGCTGAAAACTTTCCACTTGTTGCTTTAGAGTTCTGGGCTGTCTAGTTAGTTCTTGCTGATTGCGGTTTATGTGCATTTTTAAATGCCTCATTGCTATTCTGGTCATGTCTCATAACAAGACCTAAATGTTAGCTTTTAAATAAATCTTTCTAGTTGGAAGAATATCCCTCCTAATGCAGCTTCAAAAACAATCCTGCTTCTTAGGAAAAGTTTAAAGAAGTCAGTGTAACTGATCTCAAGCTTTAACATTTTTTCGAAAAAGAAATTGCAAACTGAGACCCATTTAACTTTTTGCATACAAAATACAGAACATTTTGTTCTTTGATCTCCTACTGGGCTGACACATTTTCCACCTATACCACCTTGTAGTACTGGGTTCCCGTAGCTTGCTACCTGCTGGGTATAAGTATTATTTTTAATTTTCCCTAGACTTTCTTCTTCAGTTCTCAAATACTTATTCTAGAATCTGTGTAAGATTTGATAAATAAATGCACGTCTCAGCGTGGAACCTGCTCTTTGCTTTAAAATATTTGTAGTCATCAATCTTTCCAGCTTCATCTCACAACCCCAACCCCTCAGAGTCATCTGTGGCTCTGGCGTTTTCTCTGTGATTCAGATTCATATGTCTACCATCCAACCACTTCTTGCCAGTCCACATTGATACCATAATCCACACCACCATCACCCAGGCCTGGAGTTTTGTGATTGCAGTGACATCTGACTGGTGTCCCTGATTCTCACCTTTCCCTCTACAGTCTGCAGAATAGTTACTCATCAGCCAGAATAACCCTTTAAAAATGTAAGTCTGATCATGTCAGCCCTGTTCAAAACCTTCTAATGGCTTCTCATCGCTTTCAGGTACAGACAGTCTGCCTGATCTGGTTATGCTTCTTCCCCGTGGACCTCATTCTCCCACTCAGGGCTGTTCTTTCCGCTAATAATTGAATTGGCCCTAGGAAAGCCACAGACTGGCTTGGAGCCTCTGCCTACACCTGCAAACCAGAAGAAGAAAGTTTCTCTTCCCTTGCCCACCTCAGGGTTGTTGAGAGCCTCACATGCGTTCATCCATTTCCACTGTTGGTTCTTGTTATTGTGCTAAGAATGGTTGGGGTTTGTTTTGTTTTTCCCTTATGGATTTTGTTTGGGTCAGGGAGGGTTAAGGAGAACAGGTAGAAATCTTTGCCCAGCACTTTGTGTGAATATAATGGTTGGAGGGAAAAGAGTGGAGTTGGAAACTTGGTCCCTTGGGGGGCCTTCTGCCGCTGCCCTGCCCCACATCTGATTGTCACGCAGGAGAACCAGTTAAAGCTGGACTTGCTGGTGAATTTCAGTGTCAGCCTAGTGAAAACCTGGCAGCTCCCACTATTTCTTGTTATTTTGTGTCAAAGCAGAATTTTGTGACCTCTGTTCAGGTCACACCGCAGTAAAAGGATACCCAATGGCCTATTAAATCTTCTTTTGACCTCTATTATTGTATAGGATTTTGACTTGTAAAAAGGTCACTAGCTAGAAATAAAATTTTGATGTCTTAGATATGATTTCTTGTATCATCCAACATTCTTAACATTTACTAGGCTAATCCAGATAATCTATTTCTTATGACTCCTGTGCCTTTTTATGCCAGTGGTTTGTAAAGTGTGGTGAGTTGGAGAAGGGAGTGACCAAATGAATGAGTGAGGTCATGCTTGCAAGTGTCCATGTGGGCAGTATTCGTATGTCAGGTGTGGTAAAGGTGAAGAAAGGCAAATGAAAAACAGCCTTCAAGAGAGACAGATCCCGTTCATGCTTGTGACTGCATCATAACTGGGCAAGGACTATTCCAAATATTTATTTATGGATGTAATTAATAAATTTGATATCCTGTTGTATTGTTGAGAAGTTGTAGTTGATAAGTTGATTTATCATTGTTTTACAACAGCTTATCCTTTTACCTTGTGTTAAATTCTTTTGTAAGTTAGAATATAATTTGTACATTTATATTGAATTTGGAGTGGGATTTATTATCATTCAGCCTTATGTGGATACCCTGTGATTATCATGCTATGGTCGGTTGAGTGGGTGTGAGCTCAAGTTCCTTCCTGCAAAATGTTTTTTCATATAACACTTGGAGAGTGGAAATGATCAAAAAGGTGAGGGTTAGCAGCCTCCCAGAAGTGTGAGGCCAAGTTTTCATTTGTTCACTGTATGACTTCAAATGCCATCAACTAATAGGTTTTAAAGTAACTGTCCCCATACGGCGCTGGCCCAGACAGTGTCAGTGGGAGTTAGAAAAGGTCCTTGTCTGCCTGAAACCCTGGAACGTTGACGGCCAATAGTACGTGTTATACCAGATCATGACTATTCAGTGAAGGTGTTTTTAATTTAAGAGAAATATATCTAATAATCCACATCACGTTTTGTACTTGAAACAGTGTGTTGACCACAACCTTTCCATTTTCTCTAGGCAAATCAGGCAGCGACTGAAGAACCAGGTCACTGAGATAAAGGAGCAAGTACCTGGTTTCACACCAGGCCTGGCAATATTACAGGTATTATGATAGTGTATTTCCACTAATACCCACCTTACCCATCCTCTCGGTAGCACCTAAGACAACAAGCAGTTCAGTCTCTTCCCATTATTTATTTATTTTTTGGTTTCTGTGAAATCTCACACCTTTGCAGTTTCTCCTTGCAGGTTCCTCTTCAGCTCAGCTTCTGAATGTTGGCTCATCCTCTCCTGTTCTCTGTGGGTATTCTTCCCCTAGCCCAGTGTCTCTTGAAATTTTTGTCTTAGGATCCATTTGTGCTTTAAAAAATTTAAGGCTTTAAGGAGCTTTTGTTCATATGGATTTACCCATTGATATTTACTGCATTAGAAATTAAAACTAAGAAGCTTAAAAATATTTATACATGTAAAAGTGCCAATAGTAAAATCATTATGTTAACATAAGTAACACTTTTATGAGAAAATAACTTTTAGATGAGAAAACTGAATGAGATGAGGGGCAAAGGCAGCTGGGTTCCCGTCTGCATCCGCACTCAGTCCTTTGCTGTGTGCTAGTGTGGTGCGTAATATGTGAAGAAAATCTGGCCTCATAAAGACATGTAGTTGTAAAAGGGAAGGCTTTTAAAATGTTTTTTAATTATTGATTTGAGAGATAGAAAAACATCAATTCATTGTTCCATTTATTGATGCATTCATTGGTCGATTCTTGTATGCACCCTGAACAGGTATCAAACCCGCAAAATTGGCTTATTGGGATGATACTCTTGTCAACAGAGCTACCCAGCCAGGGCTTTCAAAAAGTCTTTCCCGCTCTGGTCTGTGTGACTCGGTTGGAGTGTTGTCCTGTAGTCATAGGGCTGTGGGTTTGATTCCCAGTCAGGGCATGTGTGGTCCCCAGTCCAGGTATGTATGGCAGGCAGCCAGTTGGTGCGGTGCTTCTGTCTTGCATCGATGTTCCTCTCCTTTCTTCTTTCCCCTCCTCTCTCTAAAAAAAGAAAAAAGGAAAAGAAAAAATGTCCTTGGGTGAAGATTTAAAAAAAAGTCTTTCCAGATAATTGTGAATATTTTTCTTGAATGCTACACCAGCACTCAATGTAAGTTTTTAAAGGTTAGTTGCAGTGTGGAATCTAAAACTGTATCTTTGAACTTTCATACTTTGTTGCATCAAAATCTGTGTTGCAGTTTGAAAGGATATGTACCCACGCGTGGTTTTTTATGTCCTTCATTCCTCATTTGGAAAATAATGGCTCACTGAATTGTGCAGATCTTCCAAATCTTAATATATTTTATGATGTGATATAAAAAAGCATAATCGTTAATATTACCAACATACTCATCAAAAAAGACTTTAATTTTTGAGAAGTTTTCAAGCACACAGGAGTGGATTAAAAATTCTGATTTTTGCTTGAAAACTCAAATTTTATCAGTGGCAATAAATACAGTTAGTTATTTTACTAGAAGAGCCGGCTAACTTTCCACTGTTGAGAAAATATTGCCAGATAGTCAAAGCTGAATAATATTGTTTGTCAGTTCTTCTTTCAAATAAAGATGGTGTTCCATTTAAAAATGCAGCTAGCTCAGCTTGCAAGGCAAAAAAGCGCGACTGCTTTTCCTGGTGACAACCAGCATACTTTTGCTTGTAGCAGAAGTGCTTCCCAGTTCCTTCCACAAAATATTGAAAAGACACATACTCAAGGGTTGAGGTTTAATGACATGAATGGTGTTCACTGCTTCACCGAAGGCTCTTCTAAGTGACACTGTCATCTGTTTTTACCGAGCGTGTGCGGCAGTGAAGGGTACCCTCCAGAAGGGTATAATTTGATGCCATTGTCTCGATTCCTACTAAGTCACCAGCAATCTTATTCATTCACTGTTACTTTTACAGCCTAATGTAAATGTGAATACAGTGAAAAAGGCAAATGACATGGTATTATTATAAAAAGTTTGGCGCATACAGATCTTCTTAAAGGGTCTTGATGTTTTTATAAGGCCATTGTCCTAGACCAGCGATTTTCAGCCTTTTTCATTGAGGCACACATCAACTACTAAAATTCTGTAGCACACCAAAAAATATATTTTTTACTGATCTGACAAAAAAAATAAGTATAATTTTGATTCATTCACGCTGGATGGCTATTGTTTTGTTGGCTATTGTCATTTTTTTATTTGACAATCTAAGGGAAAAGAGGTCAGTGCCCCTGACTAAATAGTCACGTGTTACATGTTTTGAAAATTCTTGTGGCACACCGACTGAAAATCACAGTCCTAGGCAATTTTATCTGGCCCCAAATATCTTATACACTCTGGATGTCCTCTGAGTTCCGGACTCTGGGTTTCTGGGACATCAGTTATTTCCTTTCTCTGATCTTTCTTGCCTGTTTCTCATCCTTGTGAGGAATAGGGATCTCCCTGTTTCTCCTTCACCACACCCAACATCTGAAGGCCTGCAGGCTCAGCCCTCAGCCCACTTTTCAGCTTACTCTTTCTCTAAGTGAGCTTACTCAGTCTCACAGCTTAGGCTTCTGTCCACATTTTCTCCCCTGAGCTCCAGACTCATCCAGTAGGAGGCCTTCAATAAGTATCTGTTGTACAGACAAATGTACAAAGAATGTTTTGAAGGGTTGATCTGGATGACAGGAAACTGATTGCTTTCATTTGAAATTCCCTTCAGAAATACCTGTTTCCTTACTTCCCATTTCCCTCTGGTTGTGTGTCTCCACTTATACCATTTAACTCCTTGCTAAGTTTCTGTCTTATGTTCATTAAGAATTTCAGAACGAATGGTACTTAAACATTTTCCCCCATTTCTGTAAATTATCTTGAGGCCTTGGCTGAGAACAAAAACACAGAAGGCCTGTCATTCTGCCTGGTGTGTCCCTTCCTATGGTGGGTTTTCCTTTTTCTTTTTTTTTTGCAAATTACTAAGAATCCAAGGTGTGTGTCATGGGTATACACTTGGTACACGTGGGGTACCAGTAATTTCTTGGCTCCTGCTTGAGAATCGTTTGTTGTAGAAAGAGTGAATGTCATAGACCAGAAATCTGAAAACTTTCCTTAGCAACATTGGGAATTTTTCCCCATTTCAAAGATTGATTTCTAAACTTGTATTTTAAATGTACTGATTGCAAGTGTTTTTGTTTACATAAACAGTGTTCTACAGCTTTGTCCCCTATGTCCTTGCCAATAGAGCAGTAGTAGACTATATTTTATCTTGCACTGTAGCACCAGAGTCAACATCTTTCTGTGACACAAGGCTTACACATGCTATGTTGTAGTTGTTGACCTTAAACAAATAGACAACTAGATATTTCTCCAGCAGAATGGGTTTATCCAGGAACAACAAACAACTGTAATGCAGGACATGCAGTCTGATAGTGAACCACGTGCAAGTCCAGCGATGCTAATGAGAGAGGAAGCTCTTTCATGGACTTGGGAGGGACTGTTGTAAAGGAAGAGTCCCTTGGAGGAAACTGGAAGTTCAGGGCATAGTGACTTTTCATTGGCTGAGCTGTTACTGGACGAGGAGGAATCTTTTCTTCTTCCTGCTGAGGCAGTGAAGTAGTGTCACGTCCTGTTGCAGATGCAGAACACTCTCTTCCTGTTGGGGTCAGTAGTGTGCTTTGAGTGACAGGCATGAGAGCCCTCTCTTCCAGCTTCCCAGCTCCATTTCAAATGAGGTTTCTGTTTATTTTCACATACCACGTCTCTGCTGCCTTGGACCTCTCATTTTTTCCATCCTGTTGACCTGGCAGCACCATCTTCCTACCTGAGGTCAGCTCTAGGATCTCTCCCTCTCTACATCTGCTCAAGGACTCTGATGCTGTTGAGTCTGCCTCTGTGAGCTCCTGGAATCTGTTCCCTCCTTTTGATTTGTGCTGCTCTCCCTCCTGCCCCCCACTCCCAGCCCCTAGCCCACTGCAGTCTCATGCTTACAGTTTCAGGCTTCTGATCTGAGTGCTTCCAGTCTTTTGAACTGTTACTGTCACCCTTGTCAAATGCAAATCTGATCACAGTCCATCCAGCCTCACCCTTACAGAAGGAATGACAGTACTGCATATATGGAGTTTAAATGATTTGTATACATTTCTAGTTCTAATTTCTATACTGACTGTATAAGTTGGGACCTCTGCTTGTCATCGCAGTAACAGATACACAAAGCTCTTGGGTGGCTTATCCAAAACCACAGTCAGGAAGCGACTCAGTCTGGCATATAAACTCAGGTCTTTCTCCAAAAACCATTCACTTTTCTCCTTTGTTTTTCTAATTTCTTGGCATTGCAGTCAAGGGTATTCATGATCTGGCTGGGGAAATACATAGCTAAAAGTTGAAATTTTTCAAAAACACAGTGGACTGTTAACTTCCCAAATAACTGAATATTTAAAAGACATTAAGACTTTCCATTATAAGAGATAGAAATGAGGCTGTATTTCCATTCCCTTAGCATATAAAATACTTTAATTATTAATAATATAATAACTAACATTTGCTCCCTGCCAGGAACTATTCAGAGTGCTTTGTGTGTGGCAACTCATTCAGTCCTCACAAAGAAGCATGGACAAAACAATAAAAGTAACTAAGTCAACTGGCCTGAGTATCTACAAAAGGCTCCTGATGCAGAAAGAATTAATGAATAGACCAATACCCACATTATTTTATGCTATAAAATAGGGATCGATAAACTGTCCCATGTCTAAATGCCGCCCAGGTTGTAAAGGGTTAAAAAAGAAGCAAAATGCGTGACAGTGTGTGGCCTGAAAAATCTAAAATATATACCATCTGGGTGCTTACAGAAACAGTTTGCAGACTCCCAGTGCTAAAAAAAATTGTTCCTGGCCTGGCTGGTGTGGCTGTGGAATGAGCACCAGCCTGCTAAACAGAGAGTCGCCAGTTTGATTCCCAGTCAGGGCATATAACTAGGTTGTGGGCCAGGTCCCCAGTAGGTGGGGCACAAGAGGCAACCACACATTGATGTTTCTTTCCCTCTCTTTCTTCCTCACTTCCCCTCTGTCTGAAAAAATAAATAAATAAAGTATTTTAAAAAATTGTTCCTAACTTGTGCTGGGAAAGGACCACTTTTGGATGATGTTATTCACCTCTTTCTAGAAAGAAATCCGCATTCTGATACAATGCTTAAGTGATTTTCTTGATAAAGTCTAATGGATTTAAGATGTGTTCTGGGAAACCAGCCTTCCACCCACCTACTTGATTGTCAGTCAAGAATCTACTGTTCTTCTACTAAACATTCTTTTTGCATCCAGTCTAGCAATGATTGTATAACCATTTTCCTCTGTAAAATGCATATCCTGAGAGTGAGTCTTTGAATTGGCTAAGAGGTCTTTTCCTTTGCATTAGGATTACAATGAAACTTTGACATATGCTCATAACTATAACTGTTAAGCTTTTTTTTTTTAACTGGTGGAAGTTTTGAAGTTTTGAAAAATTCTTCCCAAAACATGCAGACAGAAAACAGTTTCTATAAAGGAACAACAGCAAAAGACTTCAGACTTCTGTAACACTCGGTGCCAGTGACTATGTCTTGGAAGGAAAATGTTGTCCAAATTCAGCCAAGTGGATCCTTTAAATGCAAAGAAGCAGAAAAATATTTTCAGATACACAAAGACTCAGAAAAAAATGCCTGCCTACCTTTCATGGAAAGGTGACCCATTTCAGCTACCCGAGAGATGAATGAAAATAAACTGTGGAAGAGAGAAACTGTAATTTGAAAAAGACTGGCAGTGAGTGATAAAACCATTTAAACTCAGAATTAAATCTGAATAACTAATTATAGTTATAAATAGGACCATCTTTCCTACTTTGATCTAAAAGTCTCAGAGTGCCTCAAATCCAGTAACTGCCTCAATGAATGTTGGATGCTAGGGCCAAAGAACATACAGAAAATGGCCAAAGAAGAAACATGGGAGGCACTAAAATTCTAGGGAAACCCCTGCAGGAAGCAACTAATGTGATGCACTTAGGTTCAAATAATCCAATAAAAAAATCCCTCAATGGACTTGGACTTGCCTTCCCAGAGATGAAATTCAAATTAACATTGACGAAACTGAGATCTTTATGAAGGATGGCTGAAGCTAAGAGTAAGGCCATGTTCCGTGGGCCAAGCAGGAGCTTCCAGTAAGAGGATCAACATTACGTGGACTGGAAATACTCTCTTACTAAGACCAGCTTCTGTCTCTGCCATTGTCCTGTTAAAAGGCACCAGGCATCAGTATTGAGGGACCTACTGTTTTTCCCTCTGCAGTTTTGGGAGAAGCCAAATTCGTAAGCATATCACCGAGTCAATTTCAGCCTTGGAAGGACAGGTGCCAGCCACTGGGATGTGGAAAACTATTTGTAAAATAAACTTTTACAGATAAATGGTTACAGTGAAAAACTATGGATGTGTTCATGATGAAATAAATAGAAGGGACATGATGAGGCGCAGCACGGTGATTCAAAGGATTGGGCTTCTGCTCTGTCCTGACAGCAGCAGACTGCCCTTTGCCTTGCATAGGTGTCTGCTCTGTGTACGCTGGGATGAGGTCCACCCTAGCTGGTTTCTCTTCTCTGTGTGGTGCTGCGCGCTTTCCACTGCCCCTGGGACCCTGGGAGCGGGGGTGTGTGTGTGTGGGGGGGGTGTTGGAGTGTGTCCTCTGGGTGTTCTTGTCCCAGCCCTGTTGTTTCTCCTGCCTGATGACTGTTCCTCAGGCCTGTGGATCCAGCATGCCAGCTCAGCAGCAAGCAGCATCTCCACCTGTTTCAGACAGGCCTGCGGAACCCTTGCCTGATTTCCAAGGCAGATGCAGGCAGTTCCCTGCTTTTTCTTTTCTTTTGGCTTTTTCAGTGGGAACCAGGTGGGACTTGTTTGGGGAGGGGTCCCTAATACCACCTTTGTGCGCATCTCCCTCCACTCTGCCCCGATGTTCTCCTCATTCTCCTCTTAAAGTTCTCTGCCACAGGAATCTCATGATTAAACCTTTTATCAAAATAAAATTTTAGAAACTTTTCTGTACACCTTGCCTTTCCCTAATTGTCTGATTTGCATGTATTTATTATTCTAGGTTGGCGACAGAGATGATTCCAATCTTTATATAAATGTGAAGCTGAAGGCTGCAGAGGAGGTAAAGGCTAGAACAGCCGTGTTGTCGGCCCCACCCCAGCCCAGCTCCCGCCTGTTACCTCTTGCCCTTTGTGCCCTCCCCATAAAGACTTTTGTCACCCGCAACGGACTTTAGTGTTGCAAGTCAGAACTGAGTGACTTAGAGCTTCAGCCTCTGGTTTACCCTTGAATGTTTTCTAATCAATGATCTGCCTACTTCCCTAAGAGCAGGAGTAGTGGGCAGGAAATTGCTTGTGCACTGATGACAGTTAACAAGTAGATGATGAGTGGGTCAGAATGAGACGAATTCTAAAGAATGTAGGGTGAAATGGTTACTAACACCCCGCAGTTGGTTTTAGTCATAGCTATGAAAGAAAGGGGCCCGTGTCTGGAGTTCTCTTGCCAAACACCTGTTTTAAATGTTCATTTTTGCAGATTGGAATCAAAGCCACTCACATTAAGTTACCAAGAAGTGCCACAGAATCTGAGGTGAGCTTTTAGGAACTGAGTGTTAAGAGGGCAGCTGAAGGCTTTCCTCTCTGGTTTTTGGTTTCATGGGACTTGAGGGATTGATACATTCAGCATACAAGAGCCCTCCCAGTCATTATTTCTTCACAGACTCTACCTGCAGAAGATCTTCGAAAATACCTACAGAGTAAATGGTGCAGCGCTGGGGCATGAGTGTTTGCTACTCGGGGTGCGATTGCAGCATCGTTTGTTTGCACACCACCTGCAGTGTTTATTAAAAAGTGATCCTTGGCCTGTAGTTACATGCAGGTGATAAACCAAATGCGTATTCCGTTTAGATGATGCAGAAGCATAGGCAGAATCAGCGTCCATGATTACAGTCAGAACTGTGGTTCTTATAGGTAGGGGGGTTAACTGAAGGGGCAGAAGGGAGAAAGAACTTTCTGAGGTCATGGAAATGTTCCTCATCTGCACTGGCCGACAGGGTAGCCGCTAGCCCCATGTGGCCATTGAATTAAAGTGAAATAAAATTTAAAATTCAGTTCCTTGGTTATATTGGCCATATTTCAAGTATTCGGTAGCCACTATTGTATTCTAAATTATAGATCATTTCTGTCATCACAGAAATCTCAATTTGGATGATGGTAACATGGGTATTACTGCTAAAGTTCTTAGTTCTTTGATGGATTTCTGACCAGACCCCTGAAGGTGACATTCTGTGTTAAAGGAGAGTTGCTCTCAGGGTCCAGGGGTGGTGCGTTCTGAGAGGACGGCAGTTAAACTCTTGGAGGGAAGTGGGACAGCCTCTCTTTGACTTGGAAAGTGTTTCTCTGTGGCATGCAGACTGCATGTGGTACTGTTTTCAGGTGTTAAAGTACATCACATCTTTGAATGAAGACTTCACCGTACATGGGTTCATAGTGCAGCTACCTTTAGATTCAGAAAATCCCATTAACACCGAAGCAGTGGTCAATGCTATTGCACCGGAGAAGGATGTGGATGGGTGAGTGTGGCTCGACTCTACATCATGTGGCACGATTCCAATGATAATTTATTGCTGTGTCCGGGACACACCATACTTGCTTCTGAAGGATAAAGACACCTGATTGACCTTTACCTCCCCCTTCATTGCTTTCACCGTTTTAGATTGACTAGCATCAGTGCTGGAAAACTTGCGAGAGGTGAGCTAAATGGCTGTTTCATCCCTTGTACACCTAAAGGATGCTTGGAACTCATCAAAGGCACAGGTAAAAACAAAAACCAAAAACAAAGCACTGTTTTGTAGAGCCCGATCTTGGCATGTGGAGATACAGAGGAGCTGCATTGTGGGCCCTGCATAGCTGGACTTGATTGGCACAAGCGACCTGTCTGCCAGGGGCTTTACCTAAATTCTCACTGAATTTTCTCAACAAGCCTATGAAATAGTACTCTAATTGTCCAAAAGGCTCTGAACGATTGAGTAATTTGTCCAAGAGGCAGCAGAGCTCAAAGTTATTTGAGTTCAAAACAAAATTTTTTCTGTGTGAAAGAATAACCTACATGGTAGTAAGAATTGAGATGGTATATAAGGATGCAAAGTGAAAAGTCCCCCCTCCCCAGTGGGCACCTGGACTACTGTGGAAACAGTAGTTCTAGAACTAGACAGATGGCTGGAAACAATCTCTTAACAATTAATTGGTTGTGTTATCTTATTACCTAGTCAGCATCTTGGTATTTTAATTTCATCACAAATGCTTTTAGCAGAGCTTTTTTTTTTTCAACAAGGAAGTTTGTCCTATTTAGAGGAAGTGGATCAGAAGTTTCAAGTGGAAAATGTTGGCCATTGCAAAAGAAAATTTTCTGTGGTTGGTGAGAAAAGGTCAAGCTACAAGCCTTGGGACAGCTTTTAGTCCCTTAACTAAATTTATGTTCTACAGCATATTTAACAAACAGTTTGTTACAACTGGATAAAAACAAATCCCATGAGCCTCAGCAGCTGCAGGTTCCCACTTTCCTTTACTGACTTTGCCATTTGCTCTAATGCAGCTTCAAGTCCTTTGCTGAATCCTAAAAAGTATAGTAAGGTACCTTTTAAACACTTCAGTATTTCGAGAGCTTTGCTTCTAGATGTTTATGATGTTAGCATTATATAGAAGCTTATCTTTTGGGGATAAAATTAATGTTTTATAAGCACAATTTAAGCACCAACTGCCTTACACAAGAGTCCACTTCAGCCACGGCTAGGAAGAGGGGCTCAGGGAGAGCCCTCAAGATTTTATTTCTGCTTTTTTCTAGCTCATTCTCATACTTTACTTGGTGGTCCCAAGCAGCTCCAGCCTTGTTCCATCCTTGTGCCTCACAGTCATGGGATTGGATCTCATTGGCCAGGATGAAATACTGATCACTTGTCCACTATTGGGTGCTTACCCAAACCATCTCCATTAAATAGAGTGTGTCCGTCACAAAAAGGACATTGGTATAGTGCCACGAGAATGTATGCTGAGTAGGCAAAAAGAAAGCCGTCTACTAGAGTTCAAATTCCCCTTTATCACTTCCCAGCAAACAACCCAATGGTCAGGCCCTAAGCCAAAAGAGAAATTTAGGTGAGGGAACTGCATAAATAAGCTTAGCAAAGTTGGACAGAATCACCAATAGTAACCTAATTCCCCTCACTTCCCCCCACCCCGTTTCAGACCCCTATTTGTTATAACTGTTTTTCCCATGTAATTTAATCCAATGCCTTCTTCCATATGGCTGTTTATTAGTTGTTATGTCAGGATTTTTTTTTCTTTCAGTGTAGGTTTTCTTCCCACTCCTCTGTCACTGACTCAATGGTTCTTGGCTTAAGCTGCTCTCAAAAACCCACAGCAAGAAGGACACATGTACAAGCACCAATTTGTAGCTAAAACCCTAGAGCTGAGAATATTATTTCCTAAGAAAGAGTGTTTATAGGAACATTTCTTTTTGACACTCGGAATATGTTTTTGTGCACTTGTTCCGAATTGCCCCCCTTGGGTGGCATGCGAAAGAGGGCAGCTCCCCCGCAGTTTTCTGATGGGCACTGGCTTTTCTCTCAGGGGTGCAGATTGCCGGGAGGCACGCTGTGGTGGTCGGGCGCAGCAAAATAGTCGGCGCCCCCATGCACGACCTGCTCCTGTGGAACCATGCCACAGTGACCACCTGCCACTCCAAGACTGCCAACCTGGACGAGGAGGTAGGGGGTCCACGGTGGCGTGGAAGATGATCTGTGTGTGTGCGTGCACGCGCACATGCGTGGTGGGTTCTCACTCAGTGGGAATAGCTAACATTTAAGTGCCAGAAACTGCTAATGTCCTTTACCTCATTATCTCATTTAACCGCTATAATAATTCTATGATTCTTGGTTCATTTCACAAGATGAAGAAACGAATTCACATAAAAAAGTTGCCCAAGTTTATACAAATTTTGTTCTGACTATATTCTTCCTACACCAGTCCCCTATATGGTAGAGAGGGATTAGCAGAATAAGCACTAGGATTGACCCCGGGCCACCACATCCCAAATTGATAACAATGGTGACCTCAGATAAAGGTGCTCCACAGGCAGATGTGGACAGAGGTCCTACGACATGTGTCGCAGCTTGTTCTCATATATACACATCCCTGTTGACAGTGCAGTCTGTTAAGTATGGGGAGAGAGCTGGAGAGAGGCCCAGCACCTTCTCTTGTAATTGTCCCCAAGCAGTTCCCTGTGGAAGGCAGTAGTTCCTATGCTCCGTAGGAGAGGGAGCAATCTCTGGATGTTTTGCCATTCAGGGACATCTCCCCAGGCCGCGGCTCCAAGCCTGCACTCCTCCCTGTCCTGCAAGTTCTCATCAAGTTTCTGTTTGGTAAAATACCGTGTGAAAGGGGAGCTTTCGTACAGGTGTGAGCATAGCATATGAAGAGCTGTCAGTGAGTGGCCTGCAGAAAATAGCTGATGACAGTGAAAAGATCATGCAAGGATGAAAGGGGTATCCTTTCCACGTTTAGGTTTTTTACTTGTCACTGTTTAGTTTCTGAAGTCAGAACCCTGTTTCCATAGGTAAGTAAAGGTGATATCCTGGTGGTCGCAACTGGTCAGCCTGAGATGGTGAAAGGGGAGTGGATCAAACCTGGGGCAATCGTCATCGACTGTGGAATCAATTACGTCCCAGGTGTGTGTCGCTGGGGGAGGAAGGTGGTTTCTGGCGGAGGGCTGGGCAGAGGAGGATATCTAGGTCATCAGCTGAAGCCTAAGTGAGAACCCTTGTCCTGTTGTCGGCGTGAGGTGCTCAGGTTCCTGTGACTGGCCTGCCCGTGGGTGCTTGCAGTGAGTAGGTGCCGTAGCCACCACTGCGCTGTGCCGCTCCCGAAATGACATTGTCCAGGGAGAGGGCCGGAGAGGAGGCAAGAGGGAGGCCTCCCTCTGTCTGTATGTACAGATTACCCCTTATTTTAACAAAGGATGGATGGGTTTAAAATACAGTGTCATCTTTGCAAAGTACTGCGAGACTTCAGGAGAAGGGGCTCATTCTGCCGAGAATCCACTCAAGGGCTTTACGGAGAGGGCATTTGACTTGCTCTTTTCCTAGGCAGAGAGGATCAAGCTGGCCTTACAGCCTTGTCTGCAGCTGTCCTTGGCCTTCTCCCCTCTAATTCATGCCTCACTCCCATTTTCGTCTTTGGTATCACCAGTCTGCCTTCCCACAGTCTGGAACCTTTTAGTTTCCTTCCAAATTATTCCTCTGTTGGGCTTATTTTTAAATATTAGGATTTTTCCTCTCTTCTGTATCCTCAGTCAGTGTCACTGTTGAGTGTCACCCCCTCAGCCAGATGGACTGCTATGAATTCCTCACTGGTCCGACCGCCAGTCGGATCCAGCTGTCTGCCTTTGCCATATTCACCTTGACGTGGGCCCACGAGCTTCTCCTCCTGTGTTATTTGTCTCATTGCTTCACCCTGCACTAGTTTCAGCCACTTCTGCAGTCCTCTTTCTCACGTGCACTTTGCAAATGCCTGTCTGAAATTGTTGTAAATGGATCACGTGCCTTCCCACACACGCCTGGTCTGTCCTTCATAGCATGTATGACGACATCTTTAGCGGAGCAGGCTGTTCTTTCTTCATGAAGTTTTCAGACACAAATTTGGAAGGACAGTACAGAGAATACCGGTATACATACCTCATAGATTCCAGAAGGAACCATCTTTAATTGAAGGACTGTCTCTCTGCATCAGACACCACCTGCATCAGCCAGGCCTTGGGCTACACAAAATTTCATTCGTTCAGCTGTGATCTTCACTTTCAACCAGTTCCTCCCCACCTTCTCTCTGTTTGAGATGCCCCTTCCTTTCAAACCTTGTCTAATTCCCCCTCAACAAGAGAAGATCTCTCCTTTTGAAAATCCTCTCCCTCCCTCCATCTTCCTGGGCCCCGCCCCGTGACTTGGTGTTTCTTGTATCATCTGTGTCTTCATGTGTGTCTGGTACTTGGTGGCCTGTGCTCTCCTCCACTAGTTCATCAGCCTCGGGCTGGTGGCCTCTGCTGTGCCATGTCCGGTGTATGCCTTCTAACTCCACTCATGTCCATTCAGTTGTTGAAGGGAGTTATAGCAGGAATAATCTTTTTTTTCCCCTCTCAAGTTTGAAATACAGATACTGAGCTGCCAGGAATATTAGTCACTGTCAAGCCTTCGCTGTTTTTAACCTGCCTCCCACTCTCCCTACCATGCTTTTAAGACAGTAGCGCATAATTGAGCACTCGTGGTTTTTTTTTTTTTTTTTTTTGTAGTGTAATTATCTAATGGATGATTAAAAAGAAGTGCTCACCTACAACTCCTTACTTTTGAGTACTTGCAGTATGATATTGAAGCTCATTCTGTTTAAAACCTTATATCCTCTGTATAATATTTCTGCTTTGGGCATTTTGTTGGGGTAGGAGGACCGGATTTGAGGGAGATGACACTTTGAAGAGACACTTGGGTGGGGCGCTTTAGGCCTACAGATAGGTATGAAATGTTGACTTAAATATGAAACTTACCGTCCTATTCACATTTATTCCTCGTGGAGATGGTAAAATGTGAGTAAGATCAGTGTACTATCTTCCTTTCTGGTCAGCTGTATTTTTACTGATCCTGGGCATATAAGTGAATAAATATCAGTGAGGCTGGATTGTGTTGTTCCCCCAGAATGGCAGTCATTGAGCCGTAGACCATGGGTGGGCTGGAGGATCTAAGGCCTGTTCCCTTCCTTTTGGAAGGACCATGTTCCAACAGCTGGGCCACTGCTTGGTTCATGTTTTAGTTGTTTAAATCATTTGCATGGTCCACTCAGGGAAAACATTGTAAGTCCCTTGCCCAAAAAGAATGAATAAAAGTGTGTACTTTTATTTTTTCCAAAAAAGGAGTATTTTTAAGTTTCAAGTGCAGAGCAGAAAGAATTGGCCAGAGAAGCATGTCAAAGTGTTCTTCCTGCTTGGTTTACTAAGATAATTTGAGAAGGCTAGATTAACAGTAAGTTTTATTTGGAGGGGTTATAAAAAGAGGGGACAGATTCCCCACCCTATCCCAATCCAGTCTCAACTTACCCAGCACAGTGGCCTTTATACTGGGTTCTGTTACTAGGGGCCCCCAAATTAAATGTGAGGGAGCCAAGTCTCAGCTGGATCTTCAGTTGACTTTTGCACCTATAATTCCCAATGAAAGAGGAATTCTAGGCCTGAGGTATTTAAGATGTTTGTCGGTTGCTAAAGCCATACACTTACTTAGATTGGGAAGTGGTCACTTTTTCCACTGACCACATCATACTTTCCCTGAAACACTGCACATCCATCGGAGAGCACTCTAGTCAGCCCCAGCGGTGTTTGGCGAAGCAGCACATTGAGCCCATGCAGTGCAGCTTTTATGTGCGTTCATTTCCTGTGTCTCCCACGTACTGAGAAACGTGGAGAACGTGACTAACAGCAACACACAGAATGAGGGTCCCAGGATATTTGAAGCTAACTTCAGCATGAGGCTATTGGAACCTGTACAAAAGAAAACCCTTAACAGTATTTCCTTGGTGTTTTGAAATGACTTCAGTGGTTATGAGAGGAAATGTTCTGCCAGAGCTGCTGCTTTGTAATCTTCTAGAAACCTAAAAACTATCTGAGGGGTTTTTGTTTGTCAGCTCCTTATAGTACATGTAGAAAATGTTTTATTTACTGTGGGACGAGAAACTCTTAAGTTTGGAGAATGCTTTTTCAGTTTCAAGAATATGCCCATTTTCTCACTTGGTTCTCAGCAAGCATGTGAAATAGGTAGTATTAACCCAGTTTTGCATCTTTGGAGTCCTGATCAGAAGAAGCTCATAGGGGCTGAGGACTAGCAGTTAGTGGAAGAGCCAGTCCCACAGCCTAGGTCTCTTAATTCTGGCCTTTTGGCTATAGTCAACCCTCCGTTAACATTGGCTGTAGGTTCTTAGAAACTGGTGTTTAACTGAAACAGTGTATAACGAAACCAGTTTTACCACAGGCTAATTGATATAAGCAAGAATTAAGTTTTTATGGCATATTTCTGGTCACAAAAAAAATCACCAAACTTCTAAATAAAGACTGAAACACATTTAACATTAAACATCAAAACAAATGTGAGCTACATGTACATTTAAGAAAGATGAATAAAGACGAGTGAGATCATTATTTTCCAACCCACTTCTTCCAGTTTAGGGGCACAGGTGGCGGGAGCCTAGTCCTGCAGCTTGGGGTGCAAGGAGGGAACTAGCCCCGGCCACAACCCCTACGCATCACACACACCCACACTCAGAGGGGGGCGATTTAGACACGCCACTCCCCCTCACCTGCACATCTTTGGGATGTGGGAGGAAATCAGAGCAAATCCACACAGACATAGGGAGAATGTGCAGACCCCCCCACGAACAGTGGCCCCAGCAAGGAATCAGGGTTTTTTTTCCATCCATGTTATAAAAAAACGACATTCAGTGAGATGATGTTATGTGAGGACCTGCTGTATTCTGATGCATCCTCTCTCGGTTGTGGAGATGTGATCAGAGAGGATGGTGAAATGGCTAAGGTCCTTTGAGATCCTGCCCCGGAAGCCTTAGAGCTGCCAGGTCCAGCCCCGTCTCCCAGCCCCTCTCGGAAGTGCTCTGAAGCCCAGTGGAGATGATTTTTGTGTGAGTGAGCAATGATGCATCACTGGGTTTTGTTACCTTGAATAGCTATTCTTTGCTTGTAAGAATTGTAGTTATTCTTGTATCTTTTTTAGGGAAGTGTAATTATATTCTTTGCCTTTCACATACATTTAAGTAGCTGCTCCTCTTTGGAACTGGATGTTGAATTGTTCCTCCATCTCATGCATGGAGCTTACAAAATGCTGGCAGTTGCTGTAGAAACGGTATCTGGCAGCTGCGACATAGTTGAAGCTTTGCACACCCATAAAATTCCTTCGTAGGCCTCGGCAAATTAACATTTTAAAAGGAGCTCATTATAAATTGGGTAGTTGGCTTTAAGAGTAAAAGAGAGTTGGTATTTGTTTGCCACCTGACAGACTACAAAAGGATTCTTCTGGTTCTGAAAAACCATTGAAACACCTTGTGAATTTTTGCAGGTAAGATAAATTAATCCCTAGGAAACAGCAAACACCTGTCATCCCATAGCTTTTAAGTAAAGTAGGCACTTGAGCCAGATGGGACTACACACCCTAAACTTACTTAGTTTTTGGAACCAAGGGGTTGTAGTTAATCACTTAATTTAGAAATAAACACCAGGATTACAATTCTGAGACTTTGTTTGATTTTTCCCCCCTGCCTTGACCAGACGACACTAAACCGAGTGGGAAGAAGATTGTGGGCGATGTGGCATACAGTGAGGCAAAGGAGAGGGCGGGCTTCATCACTCCTGTTCCTGGTGGCGTTGGGCCCATGACCGTGGCAATGCTAATGCAGGTGCGTTGGAATAAAAGTTTCTTACTAGTTCTAGGAAACTGATAGAATTCAAGTTACTGCTTTTCTCCCCAAGTAGAAATGTCATAAAACCTGCTCAGAAGCTAAGTAAGGATATGAATCTGTTGGAAAAAAAGGTAATGGAAGAAGAAATAGAATCCATCGTATTAGCAGAGGAGAGTAGGGAAGGCATGATTCTCATTTAGTTTGGAATATAACTTCAGGAAAACAAAAGGGCAAACACCGTTGAACCCACACTAGCTGACACAGGGAAAGGCAAGCAGCCCAGGACATTTTAGGTGCCTATAGACACTTGCCTAGAATTGAGGCACGTTCATAGGTGGACCACAAAGCTGTTCATATTGAGATTGAACTTGACTGACCTGGGATTCAGAACTGAGGTAGAGGTTTAAATAATCACCTACATTCCATTTCTGTCATTTTGTTTAGAGCACAGTAGAGAGTGCAAAGCGTTTCCTGGAGAAATTTAAGCCAGGAAAGTGGCCAATTCAGTATACCAAGCTTAACCTCAAGACACCTGTTCCTAGGTAAAAATAAAATTTTACAGGTTTCAAACTTTGTGGGTTGTTGGTTTGTAGCCGTGGCGACACATCACCCCTTCTGAAAGTACTGTCAGTGGTTGGGGTGGGGCATTACTAGGGTTGGATTAATTAATTCCATGAATAAAGATTGATTCACCTTTTCTATGTTTCTTTTAAGCGACATTGACATATCGCGATCCCACAAGCCAAAGCCCATTGGTAACCTGGCTCGAGAAATTGGTCTGTTCTCTGAAGAGGTGGAACTGTATGGGGAAACAAAGGCCAAAGTTCAGCTGTCAGTGCTGAAACGCCTGAAGCCACAACCTGATGGAAAATACGTGGTGGTGACTGGGTGTGGTTTTTATTCATTTGCCAATCAAATCTTAATATTAATCTTGATTATTATTAAATGCAGGGCTTGCATTTGCCTTAGTGTATATATGTGAAGGTTCCTTTACTTTGGCTTTAGCATTTTCATGGGTATTTTTATCTGCTTTGATCCTTACAGCCACCCTTTGAGGTCAGAGTAGAATATAACCTTCAGAGATGAGAAAAATTTTCAAGTTAGTGGAAGAGTTGGGTCCTAAAACCTGGTCTTCATATGGAATTGGTATTTTTTTTAAACCCCAAGTTCATTAATTCTTTAGCTCTATTGAGCATTCTTTTTTTAAAGATTTTATTTATCTATTTTTAGAGAGAGGGGAAGGAAGGGAGAAAGACAGGGAGAGAAATGATGTGAGAGAGAAACATCAATCAGCTGCCTCTCGCACACCCCCAACCAGGACCGAAGTCGTATGTGTGTGCCCTGAAGGGGAATTGAACCAGCGACCTTTCACTTTGCTGGATGACGTCCAACCAACTGAGTCACCAGTCAGGGCAAGCATTCATTCTTATTGCTTGGCCTGACTTACATATAAAAGCTAGTTTTTGAGACTAAATAGAGACATTTAAATCATAGCAGTGTCTTTCTGTAGTCTACAAGATAAAGTATATTTGTTCCTTACAGTGGGAAGTGCGAAAGCACAGCAATGTTTTTTAATTTAAAATTGGGAGGAAATTACAATGAAGACTCCAAAGATCTTTTCAGGTCTTTTGTCTTTCTTATTATTCAAATTAAGAATCATTCTCTAGGATCTGTGAGGTCTGACTTAGTGATTCACATCAATTTAATTCCCCTGAATGTAATTTTGCCTCTTTTGCTTTCATCTTGAAGAATAACTCCCACTCCGCTGGGAGAAGGGAAGAGCACGACCACAATCGGGCTGGTGCAGGCCCTTGGAGCCCACCTCCATCAGAACGTCTTTGCATGTGTACGGCAGCCTTCTCAGGGCCCCACCTTTGGAATAAAAGGTATTGGTGGGACTGGACCTTGGGTGGCCAGAATATACCTGCCTCTCCTTCAGGCTTCCCTGGCCCCTCTTGACCCATGAATGCTCATGGGGTTTTCAGCTTATTTAGGCGCTAGGAATGTCTTCCTCACACCCCCTGTCATGGTGCTTTTGGCGAAGGCTTTCCTTGAGTCACCCCAGCTCCTGCTGTCACTGTTTGACGCTGCACAGGAATTCCTGCGATGGGTACTCTGTAGGCAGAGGTACTTTTCTATGACTAATAGCCAGCTGTCTCGGTAACAACAAAGGTAATCATAGCTACGAGTCATGGTGCTGACTTTCTAGAGACATAAGCAAACCCTACAGATACCGTACCCTATGGGAGTAAGAACAGCCTCCCCTTGTTGAGTATGTGCCTTATGCTAGGTTTTGTGCTAAGCAGTTGATGCATATTATTTTATTTTCTCAGATAAGATAGTATCCCCATTTTACAATAGCAGCAACTGGGATTTCAGAGACAGCGAGGTCAAAGGCACTGTTCTTAAGTATCAGAGTAGGCCCCATGTCAGTTTCAAGCTCTGCAGCAGCACCATCAACACAGGGTTTCACTTGGTGCATAAAAATGCAACATCAGTCATTGAACTTTGCCTCCAGTGTTCAATAGCTGCAGTACTGCAGATGTTCTTTTAATTAAAATTATTTTTTATTAACTGTAATAGCTTCTTCGAGTTTGCTTTCTCATTTGCTTAGTGGCAGGGTATCCCATATTCTGCTTGTTCTGATGATTACTGTAAAAGTTAACTCAGCTACACCTTTGCTGTTCGGCCTGTTGTTTTGATCTGTTTCGTAAATGTGCTTAGTTCCGCTTTTGAGCTTAAATCCCTTTCAGTATCAGAATGAACCTTTTTTCCTTGTTCTGCTTACTGAACCCAATATTCTCCTTTTCTTCATGTCACAAATTGCCCCATTTTTTTCATTGCGTGGTCCCTGCCTCATCAAAAATAAAAAAATCCGTATCTCCAAAACCTGGATTTTTTTTTTTTTAACTGGCTTTTGGTTAATCATCCAAATACACCAGCAAAAATCTAGTGGTTAATCTTTTTTCTAACCTATGTCTCCTATTTAGGAAGAATCACAGTCCCTGTGTTTGTGTTTGGTGTGTGTGTTTTAAATATTGCCAAATATTGTCTTTTCAAATGCCAGAGTAGTGTTTACGAGAGTGGGAAATCGAATGGGTTTGCCTTTATGTAACTGTCGTCTGGGTCTTTGCACAGATGTCAGGCATCACGGGAACCTGTTTCCAAAGATAAAGAGTTGGTGTGTGCATGTTCGTGGTTTGTCAGTTAGACTCGGGTTTCAGCCAAGAGACTATTCAGCACAAGAAAGATCCAGTGTTTTAGCCTGGTAGAAAAAAAAAATTAAAACACTGATCAAATCTGTCCAGATAGTTGTAAAAAGTAAATAAATAATATGCATAGCAGTTACAAAAATCGATTTGATTTCCTCTTTGTGGAGAAACATGCTTAACATGAGCCTCACCCTTGACCTGTCCTCTAGGTGGTGCTGCTGGTGGTGGCTACTCGCAGGTCATTCCTATGGAAGAGGTAACGTGTCCCGGGATTTGGTTGAGTCAGACCCTTTATTATAGTTTGTCCTCCGAGAAATTAATCTTTTTGTAGAGGTCTTAATGGACAAATGACTCATTTTCCAACAGAAGTGACTCTTAAGGGAAAAACATCTTAATTTGCAAAGTTTTAAGACAGCTTAGTTTTCTGATGAAAAGGACTTCCAAGTCTGGTTTTCAGGGGGAAATTAATAATTTTAAGCAAGCGATCAAATAAAGCATGAGATTGGGAAAAACCAACATGGAGTAAATTCTGAGTAATAACTGTAGAAATGTGAGCAAAGTACAGATGTAGGGTTGGGTTGCTCCACAGTACCCCTTGCTTGCTAATAAGGGACATTAGTGTGTCCTCAGTGACTCAGTGTTGCTGTTGATCCTGGTGGTATGGTGTTTGTGGTTACTGGAGTGTCACTTAGGGAAAACCACAGTTTCTTCTGAAGACAGTAGTTTATGTTTTCAAGACCTGCCTTGTATTGGCTGTTTGTCCTCCAGCTGTGTTGCCATCAGCTGTCCGTTGGCTTTCACATAGGGATTGATTTGGTTGTAATAGATTGAATGCGGGAAAGTCAGAGGACTGATGTGTCTTCTGCTCTTTTGTAGTTTAATCTGCACCTCACTGGTGACATCCACGCCATCACTGCAGCTAATAACCTCGTGGCCGCTGCCATTGATGCCCGGATATTCCATGAACTGACCCAGACTGACAAGGTATGGCGCTGAGGCCCCATGGGCGCTTTTGAAAGGGTTCAAGCACCCACATTAATGTTGGTCCCTCAGGTGCTGCTGGTGCAGGGAGCAAGGCAGAGGGGTTCCTTTCATTTAAAAGCCCTTCTATTCCTTTTCTTTAAGGCTCTCTTTAATCGTTTGGTACCAGCAGTAAATGGAGTGAGAAAGTTCTCTGATATCCAAATCCGAAGGTTACGGGTAAGCTTTCCCCTCTTCATTTTTGGTATGGTATGCAACTGAGTAATTGATAAGAGGTAAAACTCTCCGTGGAGTAGCCTATTTTGGATAAAGTTACAGCCATAACCATAGCCTTAAGGTCATGATTGGTGGTAGGGGTTATTTCTCATTTATATGTAAATTATCACTGGTTAGTCTTGAAATAAATAAAGCACTGACCACCTCCCCCCAGCAGCGAAGACTCCATAGCGTGGACAGGAGTCAGGGTGTCAGCACCGCAGCAGAGCGGCTTTTGAAGTTTGCATCTCTGCTGGCACCTTACGCAAAAATGGTTACTTCTCTATTTAACCTGAGTTTCTACTAAAAATATAGCCAGAAATCTCACCCCTAGGTTCATTTGTCCAAGAGAAATATGAACTTGTGTTCATACAAAAACATGAAAGGTTTTAGAGGTTCTATTAATTCCCCAAATCAAGAAACAACCCAAAGGTCCTTTTTCAGTGGATGAATGGATAAACAAACTGGCATGTCCGTAAAATAAAAAGGAATGAGCTGTTACATTCCTTGTGTGTATCAACAGCTGTTTGTCTCACTCTAGTTCTAGTTGTTACAACTTGATATTTTGATGCTGTAAGAATAATGCATGAAGCTCCCCTTTGCCCAAATGCATTGTTTACAATTTGGTCTACTTGCTTTGCAATTCTGTCACTATTTATATATGTGCATTTTTTCTAGGCTTGAGAAAAAGTGGCTTTTACACAATGTGATATTCCTTAGCTTACTTTGTTTTTACATCCCTCCCCCCAATCCTATGCATCAGGCAAGGCAACCCTATTTATAAAAGAGCTGTGTTCGGTGAGGTAGCAAAGTACCATGGGAAGAGCCAGCAACTTCTAATCTTGCCTTTGTTGATGGAACTTCCTGTTGCATGTGAGGAGGCACTAGACTAAATATTAAATAGTCCTTTGAAAAGCTCTAGGATTGGAAATCCAGGAATTTGTTCAAGGCCACAGTACCCCTCACCAGGCTGCACCTAGATCCGCAGTCTCCTGTGTCCTGGGTCCCCAAGCATCCTCTGTTGCACAGTGTTACTGCAGTCTGCCTCCTGGGTGCTCAGGCAAGAGTGGGTTGTCAACAGCAGATTCTCAGTCTAGTGACAGCCATAAACAATGTGCTATGGTAGGAACGTGAGGCTATTTGACAAGCCAGTGAGCTCCAGCCCTGAAAACATGTCTGAGGTTTTAAAACAAAGTCCTCATAGCACAGAGACAGAACTATGGAAGGAGGAGGGCTTGCTGGAACCCACTCAGACCTACCATGAGTTAGAAGGTGATTACACTTTATAAGCATTTTCCATTTCAGGGTGTGACCTATGTACACACTGTAAATAAAGAAAATTGCCACGTTCTATGAAGAGGAAGAGACAAACCCTTTTTGTGCCTTTTGAAACAGTAAGAGGGCTGTGAAAGTACAGTGCTACATAAAAAACATGTTCAAGTGAGATTTATATTGATTTATACTTTTTTTTGCCCTTCCTAATATTTCATTTGAATTGGGCTTCTCAATTGTCTGATGGAAGAGGCTTTGCACCTTGCTTTTCCTTTCAGTATGTTTGGGTTTGGTGAACTAGGCACAACACTTCCGGGCTCAGGGCAATGTGTCTAAACAGCTACAGGGACAAATGTGTTGATAATACCTTTGTACACGTGTGAGTAGGAAATAGAGGTTTCACAAAAGGGATCATAGTTTTTCCCTTCTGAATTAAACATGTTTTCTATTTTCCATGCGGGGGGGCCCTCGCTGGAGATAGGGAATCAAAAAATTTTTTAAATTTCTTATGCTTTTGTTTGTATTGTCTTGTTTTATATTCTAATTTTACTACCTCTTCAGAGACTAGGTATTGAAAAGACCGACCCTACCACACTGACAGATGAAGAGGTAAACAGATTTGCTAGACTGGATATTGATCCGGAATCCATAACCTGGCAAAGAGGTACCAGAGCCATATACATGTCTCATTTGTTTTGGCTATACGGCACTCCACGCCCTCTGTGAGCATGGTTAAAATGTGGGATCTGGAAGCTGTGTATTGGTATTGTCATGGTTAAGACATGACCAGGATGGTGACTTGCTCATGTTTCTGGCCACTTCCATCAGCTCTCTCCTTATTAGCTGTAATCAAACAACCTTTTGTTGGGTTAGTTGGGCATTCGCTGGCTATTCTCTGTAGATTGGAGTGAGGGTGGTTTCGTAGAAGCTCATGCATATGCCAAAAGTAACATTTTGCAAGTTTTCTGTTTAATCACTTTCTGATTCATGTTACCCTTTATTCTCAGAACTCTTGTCTGGCATAAGTGACTTGATTTTTTTTTTGTAGCTCTCCAACTTGCCTACTCATTTTTACCTCATTTTACTAAACTCTCTTGTAACAAAGCAGGTAGTCTTCAAGGTTTAAACCCTTGGCACTGTAGTGTGTGAGCTGCCTGGCTTCACTGCCCTATGTTGCTTTTCTCTATACACAACCAGCCCAGCTTGGAGTTTTATTTCGTACCAGGTACATCCATCTATCCTGTGTCACTGCTGAGAAGGAATTTTCATTGAGTCATGTAGAATGCAACCAGTTTGCTGACTGTGTTTGTGATTTTCATTGGCCCAGTAACTGTTGCTGGCTAATGGCATTTTTAAGATGACTCTCTTAATATATAAAACCATAATGATAATTCTCTTCCTTTGCTTCAGTGGTGTTAGGCAGATGGTATGATATTTTATGAGGAATAAGCTAAAGATCTATTTTGAAAATTTAGTATCTTGTTCACTTTTCCTTCACTTTAATGTCTAATTTATGTTTTTTAAGAAAGCAAAAGCAGACTAGAGGAAAAATGGATCATACCCATTGACTGGCTGTTTTATACAGACATGTGAGGTACAAGGAACTTGATATATATTTTTTGAAAAATAAGGGCAGGCTTCAGCAGCACATCACATTCTTCACTTATCAAGTGGAGCGTGGGAGCGTCTGAGTGCTAAACAAGACACCACTTTGGGCATTTCTTCATCTTCGTGGAAAGTAATTTGGCGTGTTATCAAGTGCGTTAAGAATGCCTCTCCTCTTTGACCCATTTGGAGTCTTACCAATGTGTTGTTCATTTTGTATTTTGTTATTCTGGGCACTTCATGCAAAAAAACAAAATTGGAAATACACTAACATGTCAACAGTAATTAGTCCCGGGAGGTAGAAGTAAGATTAGTTGATCTTTGCTGTGTTTCCAAGGGTATACAGTTGGATAGGTATTCTGTCACTGGGATGGAAATTATTTCTTCTCCGTGTGCTGACGGAAACAGCAGGTCTGCCTCCCAGCATGCTTCAAAAGGCACTTGCCCGGCCCTGCGTTTCTCAGGGCGGGGTAAGGTCAGCGAGTCAGCCCGCAGAAGGACAGCACAGACCTCTGCCTTTGACAAAGGGCATGCTGTTTTCCTGGGAGATCGAATGTGCTGTCGAAGAAGTTCTAGGTTTCTAGCTGTCTGAATTCTCCAGACAGAATAAAACCAAGCCGGTCCAAATTTCTTTCAAAATAGTTCCTGTACCTTTATGATATGTGAACATCATTTCTTAATTTGAACTCACAGTCTAGGTTTGCCATCAGTTTCAAAATCAGGTGTTAATAGACGGACATTCAGTTAGACCTGTGGCCTTAAGACTGGGCTGGTTCCTTTCACTTTATGGCCCTTTCACCGAAGGTTGTTCTGCCTGCCCCCTTTCTGCTGTAGTGTTGGATACCAACGATCGATTCCTGAGGAAGATCACAATTGGACAGGCTCCGACAGAGAAAGGGCACACGCGGACGGTAACCACTTGCTCCTTCTTGAATAAAGTAGCTCAGATGAACCAAATCCTTGCTCCTTCTGTCCTCCTCCCTCGGCTCCCACCCAACCGATCTGCCAGGTGTTGTTCTGCCTTCTCCCTTTAAAATGGAAGTGCGTGGGTGTGTGGTACTGAGCACTCCTGACAGCTTTTGTAACAAATCCCATGTGTCACCTGTGTGTTTTTCCCTCGGCGTTTTTGCCTGGAGGTGGAGAGCCCCAAGTGAATACCTTTGCACATGACTGAAGTCACTTCTTCTTTGTGGCCTTTTGGTAGTGTGACTCTTCAGCGTAGCAGCTTCCGTGTCGCTGCCCTGTATAACAGGGAACCTTCACCACAGGATTACAAGCTGCTTTCACTGGGGGTGATGGCCTGCTAGAATCTTTATTTTTAAAATTGGACTGCTCAAGGTCTTGGAATAGTGAATCACAAATTATTTTCACAACGTTCATTGTGTACCACTGTTATTTTATCCGTTTCGCTTTTGCAGTACACCGTTCTTGTTTAACGAAGCCTGCCCTGTTGTGTTTTTCTCCTGCCAACAGGCCCAGTTTGATATCTCTGTGGCCAGTGAGATCATGGCCGTCCTGGCTCTGACCAGTTCCCTAGAAGACATGAGAGAGAGACTGAGCAAAATGGTGGTGGCGTCCAGCAGGGAAGGGGAACCTATCAGCACCGAAGATCTGGTGGGTGCCCGGCGCTGTGGGCCTGTGACACCCCTGTGTCTGTTGTCCTAGGGTCTCTCAGCAGTTCCTAATCACAAAAGTTATGCTGCAGTTAACTAATAAATGTAGTATGATTTCAATACTGACAGGGTAATTAGGAAATTTATAAAATGTACTTCAAAGTAAGTAATAGGTAGTGTGTTTCACTAATAGACCACCAGTTTCTGATGGTTTAAAGAACATTTCAACCTGTGGATATTCCTGAAAGTGGGTATATGACTTCAGTTTGCAGAGGACACTAAGAGTCTCAGTGAGGCCCTCAGTAGCTGAGCTTGAAGTCACACCCTGGCCTCTTCCCAGGACCGGCCTCCCTGCTCAGAGGCCTCTAGTTATGAGGTTTGTTGGCCACCAGCTTATCCACGCTGATAACCGCATTGGGAATAACTCATTATCTAGTTATCTGATGGTCCCACTAGGTTAGTTCTCTACTTCTGATTTATTTCTGAATTGTCTGCACGATAACATGAGGTTTGAAATGAGATGACCTTATAGGTTAATTTTTTTATTATTTATTTAAAGATTTTATTTTTATTTTCAGAGGGAAGGGAGGGAGAAAGAGAGGAGGAGAAACATCATTCGCTTGCCTCTCTTACACCCCCAATGCTCCCAAATGGGGACCCAGCCCACAACCCAGGCATGTGCCCTGACTAGGAATCAAACCAGTGAGTGACCTTTCAGTTCACAGGCCAGTGCTCAATCCACTGAGCCACACCAGCCAGGGCTAGATTAATTTTTTAATGGTCTGTTTGTGTTGGTACACACCATAATGGTTGAGCTATGATTAAGCGAGCAGTATATTAGGTGAATTCAGAAAAGGGGGAATACATTAATATCCTGTTTGGACAATTAATATGTGTAAAAAAGGAAATTATTTTAAATTTTCACACCCAAAGCAGAAACTTATTAAAACTGAATATAACTAGCCCTAGGCCAGTGTGGCTCAGTTGGCTGGTCATCAGCCCTCAAAGCAAAGGGTTGCCGGTTTGATTCCTGGTCAAGGGCATGTGCCTGGGTTGCAGATTGGGTCCCCAGTCAGGGTGCATGCAAGAGGCAACCAATCCATGTTTCTCTCTCATATCAATGTTTCTTTCCCTTTCTCCCTCCCTTCCCCTTTCACTAAAAATAAATAAAGAAAATCTTTTTAAAAAATCTAATATAACTGGGATCCATAGTTTTATTGTTCTTTGTTACCAGTTAGTTCAGCTATGGTTGCAGGGCTTTGAAAAGGAACCTGTATTTAAGAGTTGGTATTGAATTCCTGGGTAAATTTTTAGTTTCTGCTTTGGAAAACATGCACTGAATTTGGTTTGTGGCCATTTCTGCACAGACACCAAATTTACAAATAATTTAGCACTCAAAGAACTAGCATTTCTGCACTATAAACTAGTCTAAAATGGATTGCCCTCATCCATGCATGTTCCCAGACTTACATGTTTTTCCAAAAATTACATGTGAATGTTGTTTTTATTCTAGCTGTTCTTTCTACTTAAAATAACTGGTAACTTCAGAGTATATCTAGAAAAAATAAATAAATGAATAAATGCATGGTCTAGTTCAGATGAAAGTACTAATTGGTCCGAGATGGCTAAAAAAGGAAGACCTAAGGGTGCTGAATTTTTGCTTCAAAAGGCTGGTTTTTTGCTGGTAGGAACCCACACTTCATGCCTTTGTCTGACAGGGGGTGAGTGGCGCGTTGACCGTGCTCATGAAAGATGCAATCAAGCCCAACCTCATGCAGACATTAGAGGTGAGCGAGTGGCTGCTGCCTTTCCGGATCAGTTTTCTGTGTTCACACTCTTCTGGGGGAGTCAAGACCTTTTCCAGTTGCTCATCTCTCTCTTCTCGTTCTTTCTCACAGTTGCCATTAGGACATTACTGTCATAAAAGAGCAGCTTCCTATTTAACGCTTTGGGATATCTTTTTGTTTTTTGTTTTTGGATTCCAACTGACAACGATCCCATTCTGAAGCAGGATTGGCAGGTTCGCTCACGCTGCCTTGGTTCCCACAGGGCACTCCGGTGTTCGTTCACGCTGGGCCATTCGCTAATATCGCGCACGGGAATTCCTCTATCATTGCAGACCGGATTGCGCTCAAGCTTGTTGGCCCTGAAGGATTTGTAGGTGAGTGCTTTCGAACAGTCACTGAATAGATGGTGTTTTTTAACATCAAAGGAGTGGGGGTGGCATTTTTACAGTTGCTTTTCTCCTCACTTACAGTGACTGAAGCAGGATTCGGAGCCGACATCGGAATGGAAAAGTTTTTTAACATCAAATGCCGGTATTCTGGTCTCCGCCCTCACGTGGTGGTGCTCGTGGCCACTGTCAGGGCTCTGAAAATGCACGGAGGCGGCCCCACGGTGAGCAGCAGGAGTGGGAAGAGTCTGATCCTTGGGAATGTTCTGAAGGCTAAAGGGAAGCTAGATGACTTGTGCCTGTTTCTTCATTAAGTGGCTGTTACCCTCAGGATTAATAGGGTGCCTTTGGCTGGGGATGTTCAGGAAGCCCTTGTGCTAGCTGCCTTTTCACGCATAGGCACTCCCAACTCTCGGCATTTTAAGAGGGCTGAAATTAGCTTCGTGGCCTGGCTTGCTGAGGAAAACATCTGATAATATCTAAATCCTTCCGAGGACATGTGCTTGCTATACCCACAAAAAACTCCTTATGTTCAGATTGTTCTTATAAAATCTCAGTCCGATTTTCCCTCTGAGCAGTGACACTGGCAGCCAGCCAACCAAACCATGGAGCTGAGAAAGAGGTCAGTCCCTTCTGGAGAGGTGCATTCTGGGCGGGGCCCCTGCCATCCTGGAGTAGGAGGGAGGGACAGTGGTAGAGAAGCTCAGCACTGCCAGTGGGTGAAGTTCAGACTGGTTATTTTCAACTCCAACCTGAACTTTGTGTTTTCCTGAATCCCTGTTGGTTAGGAATTTCGCTTGTTATGCTGTTATCTTAACACCTTTTCTTCAGTGCCTGCATGTGAGGATGCGGTGCCAGTCAGCGTTCAGAAATTACTTGAAGAAGTATTCAGTTCCTGCCCTGGAGGATCTGGTCCTGTAACTTGAGAAATCAGACCTCACTCACCTGCAGAACCAAATCACTGTTCTTAGTGTAGTGATCAATATAGCAGTTCTCAAGTAGTTTGGTCTCAGACCTCCTTTATGCTCTTAAAAACTACTGAGGGCCAGAAAGAACTTTTATTTAGGTGGGTTATATCTTTTGACATTTATTACGTTAGGAATTAAAACTGAATTACATATTAACATAAATAACTTTTTAATGAAAAGTTACTATATTCAAAACAAAATTTAGGCATACATTTTTCAGATCTCTTCAGTATCTGGCTTAATTGAAGACTGCTGGGTTCTCATCTGCATTTCATCCCTTGTAATAGGCAATGTCACATAATCTTTGGGAAAGTCCATTGTATACTCAACGAGAGAGTAAGAATGAAAAGGGCTGTAATATGTTAGAATTACTATGAAAATAGTCTTGACCTTGTGGGCCCCAGGAAAGGATTCGGTCCCCAGGCCTCGCGGTGAGAACCACTGCCGTAACACATCCTCAGCACACCTCTCCAGTCTTACTATTGTCCTGAGGTACCAGAAGCACTCCTAACCTGGATACGCCACTGTCACCCCCGCTCCCCATCCCCGGCACCCGTGCAGGAGAACTCCCTTTTCCTCCCCAGTCACAGTCAACACCTCTCTCTTGCACCCCCTCACTCACTCTCCCAGCTTTGCACCTCCTTTTCTCCTGGTCTCATGGTCTAAAAAGTAATGCCAGGCACTGAACCTGGGCAGCACCAAGAGGAGGTTATGCATACACATCTCTCTGCCAAGGAGCCAGACCTGCTGCTCACATTACTTTGTGGAGCTCAAGGTAAGGCCCAGAACGAGGTGGCTCAGGTCACCTCGTGGCCCCTTTTGGAGTTGGAGCACCATAGTCTCTCTGAGGAATGGGAGCCGGCCAAGCTGAAAAACTGAAGGCTTCTTAATCACTGTCCATTGCCAGTGGGTTTCTGGCATCAGCACCTTCACCCCCATGCGCATTCTTGTGAGTGCTGCAGGGCCAAGCCACCAGGTCCCTCTGTAAGAGTGAACTTCACTGCTGGACCTTTAAATATGCCGTGATAGAGGAAGAGAATCCCGGTGATGTTTCCCTGCTCTTCGCGGTGCTCGTGCATTGCAGTTCGGCTCCGCCAAGGCATGGGTTGGCTCTGCAGAGCACCATGATCCTGTTGCAGAGCCTGCCACAGACTCCATTGGCGGACACATCAAGGTGGCCTTTGCAGAGCTGACACAGATGCCTTTTTCCCTACACTCACCTTTACTTCTACGCCCACTGGTATGCACATCACTCACCGAGGTTATTGCCCCTGCCCCCTGCCTTCATAGATCTGTCCTTTCTCACCACAAAGGTCCCCCCTCTCCCCAAAGCAGTCATTTTCATTCTTTGCTGTAGGGTTATTCATAACGCCCTAAATCCTTATGGCAGGAAACGACCTTTACTGCTGTATATCCCCCAAGCATGCTGCTTCCAGCCTTTAAACCATGGCAGATGACATTTTAAGCTGGTATCTAATTGTAAACAGAAAATGCCTCTGACTTTGCTTCCTTTCCTTTCAGGTAACTGCTGGACTGCCTCTTCCCAAGGCTTACATAGAGGAGGTAACTTCAGTCGTTTCTGATTACTTGACCTAGAAAGTACCCCACTCTGAATCAGCATATCTCAGCCCAGCTCGTTTGGAGATGAGCGAGGGTATCCCTGTGACCCAGGGTTGCTTTGGGAACAGGGGATGCTAAAAGACCTGCAGTGTGCTGAACACTGGAATTAAATGAAATAGGGAAGAAGTGCCTCATAAGACAGAATTGCCCCACATAGGGTATCAGTAAAACCATTGCCCTAGAGCAGCGGTGGTTTCTCAACTGGGAGCTGTTTTGCTCCCCAGGGGACATTTGACAGTGACATTTTTGACCATTATAACTCGTGGGGAATGCTACTGGAATTTAGTGGGTAAAGACCAGGATGCTGCTGAACATCCTACAGTGCACAGGATAACGCCCCCCCCTCCACCCCCGACCACTACAAGCAGTTATTTGGCCCAAATGTTAGTAGCACTGAGGTTGAGAAACCCTGCTCTAGACTAATGGAAGTTTTCTTGTCTTCACTGTATTAGCTGGTTGATTCCCAAATGCCATTCAAATCAGAAACAAATATAGGGACCTTTTTTTAAAATTTTTTAAAGTTGATATTTAGAGAGAGAAGAGGGAGACAAAGAGACATCGATTTGTTCCGTTTACACACTCATTGGTTGATTCTTGTGCATGCCCTGACTGGGGATTGAACCCGCATCTTTGGTGTATCGGGACCTTTTTTTGAAATGTCTTTTCCTCTGCAGGTTTAAATCCAGATTAAAGGGCCAAGATATAGTCAGCATCCTTATTATTTTTCTAGGCAAAGGGTCTGTAAGCTGATTTGGTTTTTGGCATCAGGCAGGAGCTCAAAGAATTCTGAGCTTGAACCTTTTCATATTTGTATTATTTGCCATCACAGAAACATCTCTAGAGCCAGTTTGGGGTGGTTATGAGAAAGGCCCTCAGATGAGATAGTAAGGTCAGCTGCTATCACTAATTCAGTTTTTCTGCCTTTTTTGGAATCTTTTAAATTGTCAAGCAATACAGAGTCACTGTTTAGGCCCCAAATGAAGTATTCCAAAAGCAGCTAGAAAAGAATTGTCGGTGCCTTGAGGCTGCCCATCTTCTGAGTTATGATCTGCCTTTTATGGTCATTTGTCTGATTCATGCGTAGGAGAGGAATTCAGTTCTGGCCCTGCTGCCACCCCGCCGCCTTCCCTGCGTCTGATTAGAATGACTGCCTCTAACTGGCCCAGCTGGCAGCTTCATTTAAGAAATTCTAACTTATTTAAAACTGTTCTCAATCAGTCTTACCTATTAATTGGTTTTCATGTGACTAGAGGTAAAGAATTAGCAGTGCTTTTTAGAATATCAGCTAAATCCTAATCTCAGTTTTCAATTATCAAAGGAAAAAAAGCATAAATCATGTTTATAAGGATCTCAGGTGTTTTCTGCCTTTAACTTATCTAGTTTTTTCTGCTGTTTCATGGAATCCACAAACCAAGAGCTATGACTACTTGGTTTTACTCATGATCCAGTGTATATAATTTGATATACAACTATATTTTTATATTTTAAATATTTAATGTATTTTTAAGCTTATATTAGTTACACACCCTTTGTTTAAATTGTTATTCTTAATAGTATATGATTTGAGTCTTTAACAGTTTGGTGCCTATTTCTCAACATTTAAGAAAACCTTATGAATTTATACATGTATTTTTGTATTTGTCTAAAAATGGAATTAAGTTCTCCTTAGCTTTGCTACTGAATACATCTCTGACAGGTTCCATGTAATACAGATTCTTTCCCTTTTCATAACATCTGCAGGATACATATTTACCGAGTGTGTATATTATAAATCCTCTATGGAAGAATGTCTGTCATTTTTGGTTTTTCAGTGCTGCAAGCAGTGCTGCATTAAATGCATTTAAAAGTACGTTTTCTTAATTTCTTTCTTTAAAGTATATACTACGTGGTTCTTACAGAGGGCATCCACCTTGTTTTCTGTTGTCCTCAGTAAAGGTTCATGGTCGAATTCATTAAAACCTTTGAAGCATCACCGATTACTTCATGGTTTCCGACAGTACCTATAGCAGCTGTGTAATGAATGCCAGGCACTGAGCTAGCTCGGTCTTCTGATGGAAGGGTCTGTGCACCGCTGCGTTAGCTTGTACCATTGTATCGTATGAGTACATAAAGTCTATAAACACAGGGATTATACCTGTAATTTATTTAAGGCCATCTGATTCCCTTTAAACAGCAAGTATGCTGTGAAGATCTGGTGTGATGACAGTAAAGACGCCAGCTGTCCCGTGTTCGGGACACAGGCACAGTCCACTCCAATGTCAAAGACGGGGAGGCTGGCATGGGGTTGCGGGCTCCACAGCACTCTCACTGGTGCGAGGGCACAGCCAATCTGCTCTCTCTCATCTCAGCTTGTCCTGACTGTGAGCAGCTCTGGCTTCAGGAGAAAAGGTCCCCTTTTAAGAAGAACCTGGAACTGTTTTCAGTGGTGCTCTCTCCAACCTCAACAACACTGGCACTATTGTCTTTACAGAACCTGGAGCTGGTTGAAAGAGGCTTCAGTAACTTGAAGAAACAAATTGAAAACGCCAGAATGTTTGGAGTTCCAGTAGTGGTGGCCGTGAATGCATTCAAGTAAGTGCCAACTGTCAGAGTCTGGGGGGACTGTGGAAAATGGTCAGAAAACATCTCCTGCAGGTTTTAGCTTTATTTAGATTCAGTTACTCCTATTGGTTGTAAGTCTGTGCTTGGGAGCCATTCAGGGAGCCTGTGACATGGTGGACACCACAGACGGCACAGGGAACTCGTCACCTCCCCCACTTAGGTCCATCGTTAGGTTTGGCTCCCATGGGTCCCTTTCCTCTCCACCAGGTGAAGTGGATCACACAGAGACTTGAAGTTAAATGTTCATTTTGGTCTGTAGAGGCCTTTTGAGCTGACAAGGTCAGAGTCCTACAAAGTTTCCTTATTTCACTGGGTCTGGTGGGATGTTGTCTTGACAAATAGTTGAACGTATTGAGCTGGAGGTGTTCCTGCAAGAGAGAACTTGCGTGGGTTGTTTACATATTGTAATGCTGATTTTGGTCTTGTTATAATGGCCTAACCACAGCAGAATGGGAAGCAAAATTGTTTTAAAAACGAGTACTTTTTGATTCCCATGAAGTGCCTTTAATGTTCTAAGTACTTTGCATGTATTCACCATCTAAGCCTCATGACATTCCAAGTGAAATAAGTGCTGTGATTATTTCCATTTTACCCACGTGGAAGTCCAGGCCGAAAGTCACCTTTAGTAAATTGTGGAGCTGGGACTCAAACCCAAGCAATGTTACTTGATTAGTGTCCATTTATCAGCAGGGGTTTTAATAGCAAAAAAGAGAGATTCTATCCTCTCCAGGCATTGTCTGTGCTTTAACATGAAGTGCTGCCTTTACAGGACAGATACAGAAACCGAGCTGGACCTCGTCAGCCACCTTGCCAAAGAACACGGGGCTTTTGATGCCGTGAAATGTACTCACTGGGCAGAAGGGGGCAAGGGTGCCCTAGCCCTAGCTCAGGCTGTCCAGAGAGCAGCTCAGGCACCCAGCAGCTTCCAGCTTCTCTATGACCTCAAGGTGGGTTCTTTGCTGTATGCAAAAGAATGATGGAAGCACAATGAGGTTTCTGTGCAGCACCTCTGTTGAGAGCCCATGTTTAACAGCTTCAGCTCCATGGGTCTGATTCCCACAGGGGTGAGTTACGTGACCACAGCCTGCTATGACCTCAGCTCCAGATGGCTTTCTTACCAACACGTGTTGCTGCCTACTTGCAGAGTTGGGGCCCAGGCAAGAACACCCCGGGAGATTAACTCACATCCTAATCTTGGAGAGGCTCACAGTATAGTTCCTTTGCTGGCAAGAGAAAGGGTCATTTATAGAACCAAAGGTGTAATTCACTACAGCTTTAACCCAAGGCACCACCCGTATTAGGGCAAATCAGCAAGGGGCTACATCATGCTCAGATAAGTTTTCCAGCTGCTTCCCAGTAAGAGGGGGAGTAGTGTGCTCCTGAGCTCACTTCTTGGTACAGGGCTGCCTCAAGTTCAGAGAAGCCCTCAGGTGCAAAACCACACACCCCAGTGGGTTTTAGCACCTTTTCCATCTCTGAGTAACTACATGATGTCTGGCCCCAGCAGAAGCTCTGCTTATTCTGCATACAATAAGTATAAGGTTAGTTCAGAGAAAGGTGGTTTCGATTTCAGGGTTGTGTTTTGTTTTCCTTTCTCTGTCTGTGTATTTCAGGATGTGATTGGGCGTGAAGTAGTGTGTCCACAACTGGGGACTTCTTTGGGTGCATGGGATGGATATGGTAGCTAATGGCTGCTTGTATTCTCTAGGCTGGTTCTTGGCTTGGTTTTTAAATAGTAATCATAGACTTCCAAAAATAACCATAGAAAGGTTGAAGGAAGAAACCCTATTATTCTTGACTTCTAACGTGCTCTGGTTTCTCTTTGCCCCTCGAAGATCGAACACTCTGACAGTTAGTTAGCACTTCGCCATGGACGTGGACGTTTTCCTATGGAGCTTCAGTTTTACGGCCTGGTTTGAAAATTTGCTTGCCAATGATCTTTTAGGAAAGGCCACGAACACAAATTTGCACACAGATGCAAAGCAACTAAGCACCCTCTCTAAGCCCCCCCCCCCCACGGTGCTTACTGTTAGGAACCCCAGGCCTTGCAGGTGAGCAAGAGACCTGTTTGAAGTAGGGTAATGGGGGCTTCTTTACAAGCCATTTCTGCTTGGTGCTTTGCTCTGCTCTGACAGGCAGGAGGCTGCCACTTTTTGTCTTATTCAGCATCTTTTGGTCTTAAATCACCCTTCAACCAACTACTTTTGCTTCAGAAGTTCAGAATGTGCCTTGGTGTTTATAGAGCCCAATTATAAGGTGCATGTGAAAGTAATCTCTGGTACATCTTTATAAGCCATAATTAAATAGTCACTTTATTCATATCCTTGATGCAAAGCCCTTTCATAAATTATCACTGTTTAGTTCAAAAGGGAATTTTATCCTTATAGATAGATAATTATTTCTTTCAAAAAACAAACTCACCCAATGTATTCCCTTAGTCTTAGTTGCTAGGGCGTATGGAGTCAGATATATTGTTTATTTTTAGGAATTTGCTCATCCAAGTTAGCTGTGAGCAGCTCTCCTTCCCATTTCCTTCAGGCAGTTTCTCCCTCTGCAGTTTGCTGTGAACCCTGGGCTCAGCCGCACTGGGAAGCCAGGCCCCTGGAGGACGCACCCTGTGGGGCAGAGCCCCCCATGGTAGACCTCTGGCCTCCGTCCACTGCACTGTTTGCTTCAGGGAGGCATGTCCTTTCACACCATTCCTACTACATGTTGATCATAGAAGTCACCAGATGGGTTTTTTTCCCTAATTAACAGCAATTAGCAATCAATATGTTGTGTTAAGGATAGCATCTGCCTCTCATGTATAAACCGGGAGTTATGCGGATGGGTATTGCTTGTCCTATTTCATAACAGTACCCCAGGTCTGCTTCGACAGGAGACTGCTCTCCAGTCATAGAACATTACTTTTTACTTAGGAAGGAATAATTATTCTTGGGCAATCAGCAGTATTGTTTGTGATGTATCTAGTGAGATCTTAAATACACACACAGTAACTTTACCTCTGTGAGACATTTCCCAGTTATGAAATCGGGCTTGGTATTAAAAGAAAATGTTTCTAACCCAATAAACCTCAAGCTATTTTCATATCTGCATGCGTATATAAAAACATCTTCTGGGGCTTTTGACCTGGAATGCGACCAAGTCCCAGTCAAGGTCTCCCACTCTCTTGCCTGCCTTTTAGCTGCCAGTTGAGGATAAAATCAGGATCATCGCGCAGAAGATCTATGGGGCAGATGACATTGAGTTGCTCCCTGAAGCTCAGCATAAGGTGGAAGTCTACACGAAGCAGGTAGATGTCTGTTGGTTTTGTTCTTTCAACTATTGATAAAGTAGGCCTTGGAGTCAGGAGTCCCAGTGTTCTCCCAGCCCAGCCAAGCACCCACTGCTTTACTTCCTCCGGGCAGCAGCCTTTTCTCCTCTGAAATAGTGAGTTTGGAGGTATATCAGTGTGCGGAAAGCCATGAGGAAATACGGAATGTCTCACTAAAATATTGAGAGTCTGTCTTGGGTTGTAATGTCATGCCTGCTGCAAACCATCACTGTTAATTGGTAATATAGATGAAAATAAAACATTTACTTTTGGAATCGGTGTGAGTATTCCCTCATCGAACAGATGCTTTTTTTTTTTTTTTTAATCTGCAGCAACTAAGCTAGAGGGCTTGGGGGTGGAGGTGGCTGTAAGGGGAGTGCAAATATTTCAAACAAGTTGAAGATCACTCACCATCACAGTGCCCAGATATTCTTTGTTGCAGTCAGCTTCTCATTTGTCTGCTTCTGTTCCCTTCTCTCCCCAGGGCTTTGGGAATCTGCCCATCTGCATGGCCAAGACGCACCTATCTTTGTCTCATAATCCGGAGCAAAAAGGCGTGCCCACCGGCTTCGTCCTGCCCATTCGTGACATCCGCGCCAGTGTTGGGGCAGGTTTTCTGTACCCCCTGGTGGGAACGGTGAGTGAGTGCTGCAAGCAGAGAGGGGTGCTTCTCATTCTTAACTGAATGTGAAGGCATCAAGCAGATATCAAATGAGCAGAGTTCACTACTGAGGAGAAAGCTGGAGTCAGGCCTGTTTAGGATTAATCTTCTTGCGTGAACCATCTTGGTGTCAGTTCCAGTATGACGCCATGATTGCTTGTACTGAAAAACAGTTCTTACAGTGCAACCTTGATTGAACCCAGGATGGGCCCGATCAATAGACTGTAGTGCTTATATAGAATCACAACCGACATTCATTGGGAATGTTTCACAGGTTAAGCTGGTCTTCCCAACAGCCCTGTGAGATAGGGACAGAGGCTCCGAGCCTCCTGGCTCTTCTTGCTGAGCCTAGAGCTTATGCCTGAAATTCAGGCAATTCCGTTTTGGAGTAAAGAATTTCCCCCTTAAAATGTGAATGAACCCTGTAGTTGTGAAAGGTGAGGTTACTTATTTACACTTCAAGATGAATTATCAAATGCCTTCTAATCTTGTGGATTTTATGCAGATTAAAGGAGAGAAATGGCAAATAGGGAGGTAGAGGGAACGCTTAAGGACATAACTGCAGGTTGAGCCTCCTGTGTCCCAGGGTTAGCGTTGATCCTGTGCCCAGGTTTCCCCCTTAGCCCACCCATAGCCTTTATCTGCAGATCGTACTTACCTGCAGACAAGATTGGAATACTGAGCTAACTTAATTTGCAATGAAAAAGAAACCAACAGATCTCCTTTTGGAACTATATTATTCTTTCAACATAGTAAGAATGTGGTAGGAGGTGGCATTGTGGAGTCGAAAATATGTAACATTAAAGCCAAATCCTGTTTTCACCTCTGCTAATGTTGGCCTTGGGCTCGTCCTTAAAGATGTGACCCATTTCCTGTCAGCTCTCAGTGTGGGGCCGTGTCATCACTTACCAAGGGTGGTCAAATGCCTGCAGCCCAGTGCTCCCCCAGCCTCTGCAGAGAGCAGGAGGTTTAGCTTTCTTATGATGCCCATCAGTCCTTGGGGTTTGTAGAAATTCCCATTGTTAATGGGAACAATAAAGCATTTACCCAATCCCTTGAATGTTGCAGAAATGTGTTCTTTCTGGAGAAATTGTTAGCAGCTGCGAGCTGAAAGAGCAGTAGCTACAGTCTGAATTGTCACTTGTGACGGTGTGTGCAGAGGGGTGACTCGACCTGTGAAAGCCACACTGAAAGTGGTCAGGCCTGTAGTTGGGAGAGAAACACACCCTGCCCAGCTCGAGACTCTGTCATCTAGAACAAACTCCTGCATTAGAAGCCAGCTTGAACCAAGACATTTCTGCACATAACCTAAATGGCTTAACAGTTACTATTCTTTTTTTTAACCCTCGCCTGATGAGGATGTTTATTGATTTTAAGGGAGAGAGGGTGTGGGAGGGGATGGACATCAGTGTAAGAAAACATCAATTGGCTGCCTCCTGTATGCACCTCAACTGGGGATTGAGCTTGCAACCTAGGTTTGTGGCCTGACCTGGGATTGAATGCACAACCTTTTGGTGTACAGGACGATGCTCCAGCCAATTTAGCCACCTGGCCAGGAAAAATGGTCACTATTCTTGTTTTCATGTAAGAGACAGGGGAAGCGGGGCGGGGGGGGGGGAGACATTAATGTGTGATAGAAACACTGATAAGTTGCCTCTTGCTCGCCCTCAACCATGTGCCTGGCCCGCAACCCAGGCATGCGCCCTGACTGGATATCAAACCAGTGACCTTTTGGTTTGCAGGATGACACCCAACCCACAGAGCCACACCAGTCAGGGCAGCAGTCACTATTCTTAACACCTCCTAATTGCAATTGCAGCCTGAACAAGACGGGATATGAGTGTTTTATGTATTAATTCAAGGTGTGAGGGCTTTTTCCCAGAGTGTTATTTCTTATGTGTATGTACACATAATCTTTATATTATTTAAAAATTTTCCAATTATCAATATGACTAATGTTTGAGGGGAATCCTCTTTGGATAAGAATGTAAATATTGAGACTCCTAATGACTATTTTGAGGACTGTCATTAGCATCTTCTGCCAGCGTGCTCATGCATGCGTGTCTGTGTCACTGGACACGTGTCCTTTGTTGTTGTAATGTCACCTCAGGCTTTCTGCTAGCTCTGAGGGCTCATCCTCTCCTTCCCCTCCTTTCCCCACACCCAGCAGTGGCTTATTTCCTATGGAATTTGAGAATAGAGGCCGACATCAGATCCTTGTAGTATGTTCTGGGGCGTGTTGACTGGCACTTGCAGGTCAGAAGATGTTTCTTGTTACAAAAAGCAGCTCATCCTTCTCTATGACATTTTTATAGTTGTAGAAATTCAGCTTAAACTTTTTCCTGTCTGGATCTGATTTGGAACTTATATGTATTCATTATATAGGGCATCGATACAGATAAAATATACTGAATTTTCACTCATAAACCTTAGGAATTCGCGTCTAAGTAGATATTTGTCAAAGCCAACTCTTTAGAAAAGAAGCAAGTGCAGATATAAGCCGTAAGCACTACAGGTTCAGTTTTAGGAGGCCAATTTGGACCAGTAAAAATAGTGATTGTAAAACCATCTACTTTATGTAGGAAAATGTCTTGGCCCAAGTTGAAGGATACTAATTTCTAGTGTTGTGTTGTTGAAGCAAAAATAATGTGGGTATCTCTGCCAGACTAATTAAAACAGTATTAAACAGCGGACAAGCCCTGTGCCTCCATTCGCTCTGGTGAAGTGAGGGTTGCGGAAGTGAGCAACTGTCTCCTTAGCTTCCTCAGCACCTGCTCCTTTTTGTTGCAAATGTCAGCACGGAAGGTGACAGTGAAGCTTGGCATTTGATTTGCTGATGGGTATGAGGGTTTCTCTTTGAGGTCATAACAGGAGCGGTGACTTTGTTTTTAACGTGTTAACAAGAGGAGTGCCATTTTGACAACTATAAAATTGTACTCTCTCTCTGTGCCGTGGGCTTTCCACCTGAGGGAAATGTGGGAGATAAGATCACTTTATTCTTAGTGTTGTTTCACATCTCCCAGATGAGCACGATGCCTGGACTCCCTACCCGGCCCTGTTTCTATGACATTGACTTGGACCCTAAAACCGAACAGGTGAATGGCCTCTTCTAAACAGGTGAGTTGTTTCTGGTGAGAGTTTTGCCTTTTTCTTTATGAAGCATATTTACGAATTATTGGACTCCAGCTAAAGTGATGCCTTTTCAGGCATCACTGAGGGGAGAGGGGCAGTGGTGAAGTTGGTGGTAACCAATGAATGAAGCATTTGTATCCCAGCACATTTTTGGAGGAAGAGCACACACAGCTCATCACAGGTTGGCAGTTAGGGGAGAATGCCACCGCCTTGTGAACTAAGGAGGGACCACAGCAGGAGTTAGGCCTCCCTGCTGGAGCCCAGGAGGCTCTGGGTTTGCATTGATAGCACATGGGAGGACAAGAACAGCTGAGGTCGGTGTACTCCAAATAGACCGTCCGCAGGTGGGAGTTGAGTAAATGTTCTAGAAAGTAGAAAAGAGAAGGAAACAGCCAGAACAGAAGTTCTTGGGTCTTACATGAAAGGCCCCAAGTACTTGTCACAATGGATGAGCCATTTCTAGACACATCCAGTTGAAATTTCAAAAACATCAATGATGAAAATCCTAAAAATCCTTCTCCAGAGAATTGCTTGTCTAAGAAAAACAAGAATTAGACCGAACCAACCTGTCTTATCAGCAGTAAGAGGCTTTTTAGACAATGAAGGAATACCCTCCAAGTTCACAGGGAAAGATGACTCGCTACCTGTATTTACACCATGCCAAACCTGTCCAGGTGCTTTCAGACACACACAGGTTCCCCACCCCGCATCTCTTCCTAGAAAGGGAGTTAGTGGTGTGCTCCAGCAAAATGGGGAGTAAACCAAGAAAAAGGAAGACGTGGCTGCATGATTTCACTTGTATGTGGAATCTAACGAACAAAATAAACTAACAAAATAGAAACAGACTCATAGATAGAGAATAGACTGGCAGCTAGCTGTCAGAGGGGAGGATGTTTGTGGGGCTGGGTGAACGTGGTGAAGGATTAAGCAAAAACAGAAAAACAACTCAGACACAGACAACAGTGTGGCGGTTTCCAGAGGGAAAGGAGGGTAGGGGGAGCAGAAGGAATGGGGAGGGCAAATGGTGGTGGGAGGAGACTTGACATGGGGTGGTGAGCACAGGTGCGATATACGGATGACGCGTTGTAGAACAGTACACCTGAAATCTGTAACATATAATTTTATTGACCAGTGTCATCCCCATAAATTCAATTTAAAAAATAATGAAAAATGGGACACAAAACAAATCTCAATAAATTTAAGAAGATTGAAATTATGTCAAGCATCTTCTCTGACCACGATGCTATGAAACTAGAAGTCAATCACAAGAACACTGGAAAACACACCAAGACATGGAAGCTAAATAACATTTACTTTAAAAAATAATAAACGCTGAAAAAAGAAGCCATGGTTCCCAGGAGCCTGAATCCTGATCTAGACAGTGATGGAGGGAAGCCCTGACAGCTGCGGGTGACCTAGGGTTGCAAGTCCATGTGGAACAGGAGGAGGGAGGACTGAGAAAAACTAGAAGGAGCTAGAAAAGACAAGGGTATCAAAGGGTAACGGTGCCACACAAAAGCTCTCGCATTGTTAAAGAAAGTAAAGGTCCAGGTGGCTGCAAACTGTAGTCATCATCCAAGCAGCTGTAAGGATAGCTGTTCCCAGAAGCACCTCTGCTTACATAGAAGAGAGACCGTGTGCTTGGGTGTGCTTGGTGCCGGGGGCAAGACGCAGTTCCTTAAAGAGGGCAGGTGTGATGTTGGAAAGGCCATCCTGGCCCATGCCTGGCCCGGCCTGGAACAGGAGTCACATTGCCATAATGTCAATGCCGTGCATTGTTTCCGAGTCTGTGGACCAGCCCTGAGAGAATTGGGGGAAGCATGTAAATGTTAACAGCTTTGGCAACGGGAGAGGTTGATGGTGTAGCAAGGAAAGGAGGAGGAAACATTTTAGCCAGTAGAGAAAACATTCCTGTTTCTTTTTCCTTTCAGACTGTCCATCTTCAAGAAACTAATTTGAAAGTTAGGCCAGTGTGTATTCAGCCTACTGTCAGGGGTGTCGGGAAGTCAAGAGAAATCAGCCTCTGCCCCGAAGATCTTCTGAAAGTTAGCGGGAGTTTCCCCAGAAGCCTCTCCTTTGGTCTTCATTCCCATCATGTTTAAAGTAACATAAATCATGATATACCTATTTACTTTACTGAAATCTCACAGAATAAAAGAAAGTAATTTTGCTGTCTTGGTGTTCAAATATAAACTATAGCATTAACAGCCTGCTGCAATATCTCTGCCATCCCGTGTGAGCCCATTTGCCCAGCATATCCCCGGGACTAAGGAAGCGAGCCGCAATGTATGCTCCGTGGTACTGTTCTGTTCAAACGGGGAAACGGCGCACACTTCGGGGGCACATCAGGAGAAGCAGGGGATGGAGGGTGTACCTTTTTACCATAACCTTTCTAGTCTTGTTTTTTTTTTAACTCTGGTAAAATATTGCTCGTACAGTGACATGTTCCTGAACTTCCTTGGAATTCCCGTTTCCATCGCAGCTTTATTTCAGAGTCCTCGAGGAAGGCCGGGCATAGACCACTAACTGTAGGTTAGCCCTTTTTGCTCCATTGGTTCAGCAAATAGTTACTGAACTTTTCCATGTGCCTGGGCACTACTGTTCCCCACAGAATATTTTTTTGCATCAGTGGTTTCCCTTTTCTTTTTATCTTCTATCTCTTCTCCTGTTGTTTCCCCACTTATCTTCCTGCGTTGGATCCTTCCAGTAGATGTTGCATGTTCACTGGTGCTGGCAGAGCCATATTTTTCCTGGGGTCCTTGGTTTTCTTATTTTCAGTCCCCTCGGTTCACATCAGTGTTGTAACACAATGTGTTGCAACACAGATAAACACTGGTGGTACGCTGGGGGCAGCGGGGCCCTGAGTGCGGAGCCCCAGCTCCTCCGCGAGTTGTCTGTACTGCCTGGCACAGGGTGCACCCAGGCGTGTCAGTTCCTGATCCAAAGCATCGTTTAGGCCCTGTCTGCATGGGGCTCTCTGTTTCTGATTCCCTTTTTTCCTTTTCTTTTTTTTAATGTTATATAAAACCTCATTTGGGATGGAACTTGCTGGGAATTCAGTTTGTAAACTCTGTTGTCAGACATGATGACTTAAAGATTATCTTAGCCCTGGTTGCTGTGGCTCGGTGGATTGAGTTCCAGCCTGCAAACCAAAGGGTCACTGGTTTGATTCCCAGTCAGGGCACATGCCTGGGTTGCAGGCCAGGTCCCAGTAGGGGGCGTGCAAGAGGCAACCACACACTGATGTTTCCTCCCTCCCTCCTGTCTCTAAAACAAACAAACTTTTAAAGTTCATCTTAAAGGTTTTAAGCTTCCTCATATCACCAAAAACAGGTGATTTTAAATCCTTAATGTTGATAAGAATGATAAATGATTTGTGAGAGAGGAGATTTATAAGCCAAAGACTATAAACAAAGCTCTAATGCAATAAATAATGCAAATGTTTTTTACCAGGTATTGCTTGGAATGAATGGACCATTACCAATGCAAGAAATTCCTAAGGAGAAGTACAATATGCCTTCAGTAAAAATTCAAAGGTTACAACTTGCTTTTTTCTTAAAGATTTTAATTTATTTTTGGAGAGAGAAAGGGAGAGAAATATTAGTGTGAGAGAGAAACATTGATTCGTTTCCTGTCACACGTGCCCCAACTTGGAACTGAACCTGCAACCCAGGCATGTGCCCTGACCAGGAATTGAACCAGTGACCTTTTGCTTTGGGGGACAATGCTTAATCAAATAAGCCATACTAGTCAGGGCACAACTTGTTTTTTCCACTGGACAATATATCTTAGAGATCTTACAGAACCAGCAGTTTGAGATTCATCCTGTTTCTTGTGGCTGTGTAGTATTTAAACGGTCCTACCAGTGGACATTTCCCTTTGTTTGGTGGTTTTTGCTGTTCTAACTGATGTAGCAGTGAATATTCTCATCCCATATGTATCTTTGCAACTTGTGTCAAAGCATCTATAGGATAAATTCCTAGGGACTGAATTGCTCAAAGAACGACTTCTAGCTTTAAAGTGAAAGCTGACCTTTGGTTTGAAATGTATAGAGATAAATTATACTAGAACAAGTCTGTAAATTAGATTATATCTCCATTTTACAAAAAGGTAAACTTCGAAATTTCACTGCTGCTGCCTGCCAGATGAACATACATACAGTCATCTGCCTCCAAAGGCTTTACCATCATTCTGCCTTTCAGAGCTCTTCCTAGAAGACAGCCCCTGCCAGCTTGTGCAGAAATGAGCGTGACAGATGGAAAGCTGTGCCCATTTCACATCCCTTCTGAAGGACAGGATAATGAAAAGTGGAAGAAGCAGAGGGAAGAAAGAAAGAGGCTAGGAAGGCTGCCAAGCAATTATTGGCAGCATAGAGTTTGTGGAATTGGTTCTTTAATCCATAATAAAGAAGAGGTGTGATAAAAAGTATAAAGAACAAAAAAATAACTGCTGGCTAATTGAAGACCTGCATTCAAAACCTACAGGAGAATTAGTGCTTGGGGAACACATTAGTGTGTGTTGCCAGAGAAGGTCTGGTGCCTTTACCTGGGGGCTAAGTGTCCTTGCAGATCACTGGCCTGCCTGTGCCCGTTCTTACCCTTTGGATTGCTAATGCCTTCCCTCCCCATGCTGGTAATATCGCTGACAAACAGATGGCACCTTCTCTGATCTGCACCTCGGAAGCTGTTGCTATGCACTGAAGATGTGTGTACACTCACTTTTTTTTTTTTTAAGATTTTTTTTTTTATTTGTCTTTAGAGGGGTAGGGGAGAGGGAGAGAAATATCAATGTACGGTTGTCTCTTGTGTGTCCCCTGCTGGGAACTGGCCTGCAACCCAGGCATGTGCCCTGACTGGGAATCGAACCGCGATCCTCTGGTTCGCAGGCCCGCGCTCAATCCACTGAGCTACACCAGCCAGGGCTGTACACTCACTTTTAAGAGAGACAGCACTCGTGGTGTTAAGCGAAGTAGAATATGGCAGAATTACTGTGTCTTGGCTGGTGCAGCCCTGGTGGTGCCTAGGAACAGATCCAACTGCCAGAGAACTGGAGCCACAGGTTCATTGAATGGTGTACCAAGGAAGAAGGGGTGGAGACTTTTTCACAGAAGATCTCTAAAATGTTAGAATTGTCACCAAAGCGTTGTAAACTATTTTGGGTAGCTATAGATCCAGGCTGTAGGTGGATAGGGACAGGATGGGAGAAATGGTATGATCAGTAGAGATCAGATAAATGTGTAAGCTCCTTTATTGGCACACTGTACCTGGCGATGTTAACAGGATAAGTTGTAGGTAGGATAATTTCTCATCAGGTTGGAGAGATATTTATAGCCCATTTCTCATTATATAATGAAAAGCTACCAGTGGAATAACAGACAACGATAAGGCTAATAGCTCCCTAACCATCACTTAAGTGAGTTCAGAGATGACAGATTTCTTTCCTGCATGAGGTGCGGGATACATTTTTTAAAACTAAAATATGGCATTGGATTCTAGTCATCTAAAGAAAAACCACAGTGTGGTATTTTATTTACAGTCCCGTATCTGTCAGTGCATGTGTGGTAGAGGTCAGGGATGAGTTATTTGTAATACATCTTAAAGAAATCGGCCCTTCAAATACAAAACTCACCTCTTCCCTCAAATCACCTTCAGTCACCTTTCATTACTCTTTTTTCTTTTAAAAAAAGCAAGTGGAGTGAGATCTACAAGTCAGCAAGGTGACCTTTATTGTTTTAACCTGTTCCTCATTTCATTTCCAACTGTTTTCTAATAAGACAGCTGAGCTACCCTGTCTCACATTATTTTCCCCTGCAATTGTTGCAGACTCCCAGATCTAGCAGATTTGAGAAAACTTGCTTCTCAATGGGTAATAGCATCTCAATTGATTATGGGTGGTGTGGATTCCTTTAGGTTTGTCTGAAATTCAAAACTGGAAGTCAGCAGAGTTAGCCCATCTGGGGATATAAAAGACATTTCCACAGACTGGTGTTCTCTGAATGAACGAGGAAATTAAATTCTTAATTACAATTAAGCTAGATGCATGTGGGTTTTCTTGTTTTATAGTTCTGGACTCTTTTATCTGTGAATTTAAGATCTTGACAACTTGGATTCAACTTTGCTATTGTATCCTAATAGTTCTTCCCTTAAAAATCTCAGTTAAAGCTATAGCAGAGAATCTTATGAAGGGAAAATATATTGCTGGAAAAAAACATCCAAAACTGAGTAACAGATTTACTCTCCCAAAGATCATGATCCTATGGAAAGGAGTTAAGTACAGCTGCTGTTCAGTCGTTCTTCTCCCCACTACGGTGGGTTCTTTGTCTGGATGGTGTGCCTGGGAGGGGCAGGAGGAGGAGGAGGCAGGCCCTCGCAGCTGGAGTGCCCAGGAATGCCCTGTAGGGAATTATCAAACCCAACGCAAGTTGCCCTGAACTCTTACAGCAACACCTTTCATAGGTGTTAACGAAAGCGATGTGTACAAATAAATGCTTGTGGTGCTTTTCACTACGGTTTGCAGCTTGTTGAAAGATTGAGACAATGTGTGAAAATACACAACCTAGCCAGTCAGGCAGGAAGTAGATGCTGCCTGTGCCCTGTGCTCTGATCGGGACTGGAACTGTAAGGAAACCCTCTCCACACACCCTCCCCGATCCTCCCACCGCCGCACCCCACTCCGCTGCAGAGGGACAAGGTTAAAGCAGGCATCGGAATACCCTGAAGGAAAACATGGGTAACTTGTAAGCTGCCTCGACTTATTCTTGGAAGTATATAAGGTATAAAGCCTGAGGGGCTGGGTCCTGTGCTCTCCTGATCTGATGTGCACACAGGTCGCATCATCTCTATCTGCCCCCTAGAGCAGGGAGACAGGGTCTGTCGCCTGGGCCTCTGGCAGCCTGTTTGACAAGGAGCCATGACAACCTCATCACACCCAACCTCACTCCTGGGAAAGTTTTTAGTTGTTTCAATTCATGTATGTCATTTTATCTCCAAACAAATGAGATCCCACGCTGCAGTTTTGAATCCTACTTTTAAAATATGGTATCTGCTGTGCCTTTAAATAATCAGTTTAGGGTGGGGGTGGGGTCATAATGGGAGTGCCTATAATTTAAAACAGGATTTTGCTTCCTCCATCTCAGAAAATGGGCTCACCACCCAGGTTCCCTTCCCATCTGCTGGCTCCCTCTGTGGCCCCCACATTCTTGCCCGGATGTGGTGGCGCCTAGGCTAGGTGCTGCGATGTCTGCTCGCACGTGGCTGGGTAGACTGCTCGCAGTAACCTGGTGGACCTGCGGGTGCCCGCTCCTAACCCAACCGCCCCCAGCCCGCAGCCCTGGCTCCGCCCCAGCCCGCCGCTTGGTGCGTATTGGTGCCGCTGGCTGTCAGTCCCTGCACTCTGGGGAGGGGGCGCCGCCAGGCTGCGGTCCCTCTGCAGAGGGCTGCTCACCTAGGGTGCGACAGTGGCTTCCCAGCTGCCTGGGCGCCCAGCCCCGCCAGCGCAGCAAGGACCCCCGGCCAAGGACCCCAGCACCCTCGGTAAGTGAAGGAGGGCGAGGAGGTTGCGGGAGACGAGGGTGCGGACCAGTGTCTGGTCCACCGACTGCGCGGCTGAGTTCGCAAAAGATGCCCCCTGGACCCCGGAATCTGCGCAGCCCCCACCCCAGAGATGGCCAATACAAGAATCCGAAGGTCATTTGTCCGTAGGAATCTCCAGCCAGCTTGACCCTCATCAGCTCTACCTACCTGCCCTCTTAGCCTTACAGCTCATCCTGGAAGCATGGATTGCAGTGGATCCCGCCCCCCCTCCCCGTTCTTTGCCCTTTACTTGTGGGAATTGTGATTTTGGGTCCTTGGCATTATAATTGTGCCGATAGCTTGAAGCTGGGTTATCTGTTGCACGCCCCCAGCACTTTCCTTTTTGAGTAGTTTATCCTGCGCTCTAGCTCCTGCCATAAGGCGCCTCCAGCCAGAATGCGAGACGCCTTCCTCCAGGAGGCAGCTTCGTGGTCCACATCCACTGCTTTCCCCAGGAGGTGGTGGCTCTTTGCGCCTCGGTGCTTCCCCGCTCAGAGGGAAATGGGAAGGGGTATTTCCTATAGCATTAGACTTGCACTTCTATCAGTACACGACAACGGGGGCTTTATGATTCCTGATAAAACTACACCTGCAGTTTAAGGACGAATCATTTGCAATCTAACATTCTGAAAGTTTTAATGTTTACAGACTGCATGTTCCCCATGGCAGTTAGGTTTTCTGTTTGGGTTTTTATTTCTACAGTGTGATAAGTCATTCAAATAGGCTTTTCAAGCAGCTGTCCATGTTAGTTTCAAACGATACATTCCTACACATGATCTAATTTCAATATTTCTGTTAGTTATACATCCTCTGGTTAATAAAAGTTTTCAGGAGCTGAGCACTCACAGGAGGTGAGAGGACTTAAAGAAAGGTATCATCAGCTGTAATTCAAGTACTTACGGAAGCATTACGTGAGGAGAGACACTATAAAATGTTCATATTTTAGTCCAGTACTGTTATAGGATGACTCTGTCTTTCTGTCAGAGGCATGGAGTATGTAACACCCAACCTAAGGAAATACTTAGATCACAGAAAATCATAACTGATTTTCAGAATTTCAGTGTCGTATGTGGTTCATAGAATCAAGAACTACCCAAATAAACCTTCAACAGTGAAGGATTCACATAAAAAAACAGTCCAAGGAATGAGCCCCTTTGCTTATTTAAGACATTCATCAACTAAAATTCAGAGGATTTTTGTTAGAGGATCACTTCCCATCTCTGTTCACTGGTACCATCATGCCATTTTGTGGATTAATTTTTAAATATGCCTTTATATATAACTAATCGGTTTGCTGGTTGTATGGCTTACCATTTACATTTGGTTTTTAAATTAGCTCCAGAACCAAGAAAAAACAATATAAGGAATGTCAAAAGCTTAATTTTAAAATAGCAAGAACACAGTCTAATCTTAATTCAATATGAGTTGATGGGCTATATAATGGTTAAATAACCATTAAACTTTTAATTTTGACTAGTGGATCTAGTACAGATTAACATCTTTAAACAATTCATTTTTCTGATGAAACACTTTCAGAGCATGGGCTTTAGAAACAATCTTGGGTTGAATCAGCTCTGTTACCTTCCAGCTGTGTAATCTCTGGGCAGTTGCTTAACTTCTCTAAGCCTGTCTCTTCACCTGTACATGGTGATACCACCACCTACTCATTTTGTAATGTGGGGAGGATTAGAGGCGTATGTAAAAGTGCTTAGCACTTCCTAATACACAAGAGCTGTTCAATAAATGTCAGCTATTACTGTCTTTTGCTCTTACTGACCTTCATTATGGAAAATGTTTGAAGAGCAAATATTTAGAAAAAATGTAAACATTATACAACTAAATTTAAGGGTGGAAAATTACAAGTAATGTCAAATTTCCCCAGTGTATGTATGAAAAGTAGCACCTCCCTGAGGGAACTGACATTTTTAGAACAGAAACCTTATGGCATAATGGAAAGAACATTGGAGAGGCGAAGTCTTCAGTTCTAACTCTGTTTATGACCCTATCTAACTATATGGTTTTCAACAGGCTAACTGCCCATTCTGGTGCTCAATTTCTCCATAAGACTGGACTTGATTAATCTCAAATATTCTCTAAGATACTCTGTAGCTTCAGAATCCTTTATTATGTGTAATAAAAATCACACTAGCTTATCCCTACCCTTCACTGTTTATTGGTTGACTGATTTTAGAGGGAGATGAAGGGAGAAAGAAACATTGATTTGTTGTTCCACTCACTTATACATCAATTAGTTGATTCTTGTATGTGTCCTGACTGAGGACTGAACCTGCAACCTTAGTGTGTCAGGACAAAATACTGGCCAGGGCTGCTCTTCACTGTTTTTTTTTTATTGTTGTTCGCTAACTTGCACTTCAGTCATATACAATTCATAAAGACAGCACAACTAAAGAATTGATAAAATTGTCAGATTTGCAAAACTAATCCAAAATGAAGTTTTAACAAAGCACTAGAGCAAAATATATTCACAGTGAAATCTTTTTGATGAGGCAAAAGTTAACTCCAATTTTTATTCTCCAGTCATTTTCAGCAAGTTTTCTTATGGGAAACATGCCTGGTAGAGTCATTTACATTCAACTGAAATCATCTCTGTAGAAAACAGTAGGCTGACGGTGAAATAAAAAACCACTCTCTTTTCTCTCATTAGGTTGATCTTTAAATAAAACAAGTCTCTCAAGTAAAGGGCTTTCATGAAGAAATTAAGGAGAGAAATTACAATTAATGGAGAAACTAGGTATTTGCTTGCTGAAGAAGCAACCTCAAACACCTGTATGCAATACAACGGAAGGCGTGAATACATCTAGAAGAAATTTTGCTTAGTATGATATTTTTGCCCAGCTTTTTGTCATAAACTGCAGCTAAAGAAGAGAGAATATCATTTGCGAGTGAAAGGGTGTAATGTAAAAATGGAGACCCGAGTTTCTGAGATTCAAGTAGAAAGCAAGGAAGAGAAGAGATCAGCAGAATTTAGTGCTCAGGATGAGAAGCAGGAGGAAAAATCATCAACACTTTGCTTCAAGAGAAGAAAGAAATCAGCCAAAGCAATGAAACCCAAAGCTAGCTCTGAAGCTGGTGATGTGGCAACAAAATGTCCCTCAGAAGCAGGAGCTCCTGACCAACCACAGCCCCCAGGGGGGACCTGGGCCTCACTCAAACGCCTTGTAACACGCAGGAAAAGGTCCGATTCTTCAAAGCAGCAAAAGCCCTGTGAGGCCAAAGTACAACCTGAAATCAATACTGAGGATGCTGCTCTTTCTAAGAAAAAGGCAAAATCCAGACTTAAGATTCCCTGCATAAAATTCTCAAAAGGGGAGAAAAGGAGTAATCATTCCAAAATTATAGAAGATGCAGACTGCAGCATCAAAGTTCAGGAAGAGGCTGAAAGATTGGATACAAAAACTCCAACCCAATCCGATGACCGGGCAACAAAGACCCAGTTAACCCAGGACGTATGTGGAGATGTCTCACAGAAAGAAGGTGATGAGGTCTGTGAATCAAATGTGAGCAACAGCAGAACTTCTCCTGGAGAGGAGATGATTTCAGTAGAACTTGGGTTAGGTACAGGACATTTGGCTGTTCAAACAGGAACTCTAATCCTTGAAAAAGATACTGAAATGACTGAGGAGAAAGAAAGTATCCAGGCCCAGCAAACAAGCCCACTTGAAACTTCACAAACAGAACATCAGCTACCAGTGGTTTCTGATGCTCCCCCCTCACCTGCAATCCCAGATCAACAAATTGTGGATGAAGCCAGAAATGGTACCCTAGAAAGTGGACCGAACTGGGAAGACCATGAAAGTGGAGAGGTTGTAGCTGAAGAGATTAAGCCAAAAGATACTGAATTGAGTCAGGAACCAGATATTAAAGAAATCGAGATCAGTGCAGAGAAACCCAAAACAGAAGAAAGCAAAAGAATGGAGCCAATTGCTATTATTATTACAGACACCGAAATTAGTGAATTTGATGTTAAGAAATCTAAAAATGTCCCTAAGCAATTCTTAATTTCAATTGAAAATGAGGAAGTAGGAGATTTTGCTGAGTGTGGTTTTGAGGGTAGAACTTCAGAACAATATGAAACACTCTTAATAGAAACTGCTTCTTCTCTTGTCAAGAATGCTATCCAGTTGTCCGTAGAACAGCTGGTTAATGAAATGGCCTCCAATGATAATAAAATAAACAATCTTCTACAGTGACTCAATTTCCAAATCATGGGAGGGAAAAAAAGTATAAGGATGAATTGTTTTACATATCTGTGGCATTTCTTATTCAGTAACAAATGAGAGGTTTTCATCTCTGGAATTTAAAGGTGTAATCTCAGCCCAGAAGCACTGAAGAATTAATCAACTTTATAAAACCCTGCCTACCGTTAAAATGTAGTCACTTTTGGATGGAGAAGGCCAAGTGAGTTGCTAAATACAGGGAGTTGCTGAAATGGCATGTGGAGATGGGGGTGCCTGAGGGAAGGAAGATGTATTTATTGAGCACTTACAAAATGCCATAGTCTCTTTATTGTCCTTTGATGTCACAAAGCCTGGTTTCCTTTTGATAATTCAACTCTCTATATAGGTTAACACTGCATTCAGTTTTCAAAACCATTTTAGTTACAATGCACATTTATGTTGTTTAAAGTGGTGAATAAGGTGAGCTTTTTGGTGTGAATGTGTGCAGAATATTTCTAGTTGAATTAAATGTGAGTGGTTTTTTAGTCTTGCTCAAGGCCCTTTAAAAAAAGCTGTTCACAAATTTCTTCAAACAGGCAAATAATTACCAAGTGCAAAGCCATGGGAACAGGGAGTGCGTTTTTGCTCTCCATCTTCTGCCCCAAACAGACTTGTACAAATCCAGTTCTGCATGGGATTGCCTGATGAAAAGGTAAAAATAAAACAACAGCAACAACAAAAACAAAAAGAGTGGAATATTATTTTCCACCCAGGAGAAGGCAAACTTCCCAGGTAACAAGCTCTCACGGATAGCATGGATTCATGGTGCAAGATTACTTCTCTGCAGACCACACTCATCAACTCTCCTCAGAGTGGGAAGAGTGGGTTCGGAGCCAGCCTGGCAGTAAAAGTCCTGGGGAATCATCATAATTTAGTAAAAGTATTATTCATTCTTGACCGAGAATGAGCTAAGTGAATAGAAAGTAAAAAGTTACTGCTTAAGCACATTATTTTATTTATTTTTTCAATTTTTATTTTAATTGTTGATCTTGTATTAAGCACATTATTTTAAATGTCAGTGTTCTCTCATTGCGCCTATATATTGAGAGACACCAGTAAAAAAATTTTACATGGATATTGAAATTTTTTCACCAGTTCTTTTTTCATTATAGCTAATCCCTTAATAACAACAACAGCAACAACAAAACTTATAAGAAAGAGAAGGGCTTATTTGCATTTTATTTAATTGTTTAAAATCATTGATCTCATGAAATGAATGCCATATTTTTAAAAAAGTGATTCTATTTCAGTCTTTTCTTGTGGCCATAGCACTGTAAATATACTTCCTCACCTCCCAGGACAGACTTCACTTGTACAGTCCCACACTGTCCAAACTGAGTGACGGTGTTACTCTGACAGCAGATAGATAATGAAGAACTCTCACTGGAGTTGTAAGGTATTTGGTAAGAGTATTTGTACATTCTTAGAGAGAAGAATGTAACATTAGATGACTTTAAATGATCTGTCGACTTCTTGAATTATTTATGGATTGCATAAAGTCTGTGCTAATTTGTCCTATAGCATCTTTGTTTCTTTCTGTAAGTACATATTGAGAGCTCTGACAGAAAAATTTAATCTGACTTTGGAACTGAACAATGGATATCATTAGCAAGATTCTTTGCTGAAGTGCAAAAGTATTTCCCTACCTTTGTGCTTATAAACTTGGGAGGGGCAGCCCACCAAAATCCTTCAATTTGGCAAGATAAAAAGCAAATCTTTCAAAACACATGACCTCCCTGCCCAATTTTTTTACTTGTATAACTTTTAAACATTAAAAAAAAAAAAAAGATTGCTGAATCAGCCTCCCTAATAATAATCTCTTAAATTCACTATATGGTGCTAATGAACTTGGATAACTACCAGGAAATATATATTTAAAAGTGAACAATTTAAAAAACCTAAAGTTGGTGCATTTTACAGTGTTTGAAGAACCCTGCCTTCATTTACTGCAAGGAAGGTTCAAGCCAATATACTTGCACTGTAAGTTTTTAGTATCTCATGAATGAGCAAAAAGTACAGCACTTATCAGATATTGAAAATATTTTGAAAGGCTTAGTTGTATTTATTTGGGAGTTTTAAAGACAGATACTAGGTTAATATGTGTAATGAAGTTTTTTTTGTTAAGAAAGTTACATTTTATCTAGTTCTGTGTCTCTACACACACACACACACACACACACACACACACACACACTGTGGTTTGATATACATTTTTTATTAGAATATATTATACACAGTGGATTGCTTTTGTGATGAGAATACTCTATTTGCATTCATTCCTAAGTGGTTTTTCCTCAGTCTTTTCTACTGAAAATATCTGGTGAATTAAATAAGGAGATTCCAGTTTGAAAAAGGAATCCAGACATTAATTGGTTTCAATCTGATTAGGTATATCTTCCATGTGGATTAAATCCTACTACAGTGAATTCTATGATGACCCAGATTGTTTTGTTTTTATAGAAATAACTAGGGATCAGAACTTAGAAATCACTCTTAAGATTTTTTATTATAATGACACTTTAAGCAATTTGATTTTATATGTAAGACATTAAAGGAATATCAATAGGTTCTTATTCAATAACAACCCTTTGACAATATTAAATCGATCATTTAGAAGGTAATTTAATAACAGCACACCAATTTTCATTTAAATTTGTTGTGGTATAAACATTGCCTTTAGTGAACATTGATTAGTGGGGATTCAGTTTCTCTCTGAACCCAGAAGTTTCCAAGGCTGGTTGGTTTTATCAGATACCTGGTCAGTTTCAGCATGCTGTCTTCCCCTTTTCAGAATCAACTATTATTCACTTTGCTTTGCAACCCAGAGAATATGAAAATCCTCCTCTATTTTATGTAACATTATTCACTTAACACTTTCTCAAAGTACTTTATAGGATATAAAAATAGTACCTGGTAACGTTTAGGCAGAGGTAGCAGAAAACAAAAGAACTTTCAAACAGAAGTTATGCCACCTCCTCGACTTCAAACAATACGATAATAAGCATGTGGCACAAACGGAGTTCTTCAGAAAAACCTGTCTGCATAATTTTCTTTCAAGGTAATATATTTGATAATACAAAATCTGTGATGATCTTAATTGGACTACTATTCAATGGAGTCTTAGAAACTGATTTATTTCTAAGAGACTGTTTTTTCATAAGTACGTGTGAGCAGCCTTCTGCTAAAGGCTTTTACAGATATAGATCATAACAGGGCATGCAATCCTGAGTTAACTTCATAAATGTGTAACTTCAAGTTGCCTTATTTTTTATAATTAAGAGCTATTTTTTTCAGGATTAATAATGGAATTTTAAAAATAATTGTTAAACTTTCAAATCCCATTGTTTGAAAAGATCCTTTTCATGTCAACTTTATTCAATTAGGTAAAGTCTTTCTAATTTCATCTGACAATACATCAGGGGTTGACTTTTCTGCCTGTCATTTAAGGTTTAGAATTCTTTAGGTTCAAATTCTGATGATGTTTTATTGTATAACATGAAGTTTCTTATGTTACAGAATTCAAAATATCAATGTCTAGTACATTTTATGGTACACTTTTGAAAAGAATTTTTCGTAATGATCCCTATTTAGTTATAAACATTTAACAAAAGGAAGCTACATAAAATTTAGATGTCCTGATTAAATTCAGTTTGGTTCAACATGTGTCGGGTGTAACATATGCCAAACACTCTGACACAGGGACAGGCTCCCTGCCCTCCAAGAGCACGACCTAGGGAGCAGCGCCAACAGGCCCTGGGACGGGGGTGAAGGCAGAGAGCCACAGGTAATGCAGCGTCTCAAGTGCTAGGAAGGGGACAATAAAGAAAAAACAATTTTATCTGGTATGGGGAGGTGGTCATATCAGTACAGGCGCAGTTTGAAAGCATTCAGTTTCTAAATAGTTAAATGGTATATTCATTCTGGTTTGTGAAGAGAAAAAGCCTGCATAATGTTATATATATTTATAGTAGTTCTTTGTGCAGTGTTAAGTGGATGAGCTGTTATGAAAAGTAAAAATTCCATTTTGTATTTCTATATTACTGTGGGTCAGATGCTAATAATATTCAAGAAATACTTTAGAAAAAAAGCTTCAACCTGAACACATGTATTGACTATTAATACAGACTTAATGTTATACTGGCTCATGTTTATTTTATTTATCCAAATCTTTTCATAGAAATGTGGTACATTACTTTCATTTCTTAAAACTATAAAGACCACACTGATGAACTACTGAGGCAACACCGCAGAAAAGATCTCCTCTGCTCATTGGGTGTGGAGCCGACTTCGCCACACCGGGCCTAAAAGAGCCCGCCTTCAGCAAAGAGAAACACAAACACCTAGACCTTGAATTCAATTTCACTGAACTAATTCCATGTAAAGGGTGACTCTGACTTTGATGCCTTCTATGAACTGGACAGAAGTGCGCTTGTTTCCATCAGCTCTCGCTACAGTCGTTTCTACAGTGTATTAAACTATAAATTATTAATAATTTTTATGGTTTTCTAAATAACCAAGCAATCTTGATGTGAGAATGCTTAAATTATTCAGATGATGCTTGCTAAAGCTGAGTGTTTCCAAAGTTCTGTTTATTAAGACACTGATTTTATTCCCCTCATGTTGACGGCCCTGTTTTTTCTTAAGCACTGCCCAGTGATAATAATTGGACTCTATGAAATAGTGTACTTTTCAGTCTCTGGACCAATTTAAAGTTGATAGAGTCTTGAATGTGCTAAAATTAAACCTCATTCCAAAGCAAAATGTTTTATTAATGTACAAACACTGTACATAAGGTATTTAATATTTCACATTTAGTAGAATTTTTAATTAAATCACTTCTTTCTAGTATAAAAGATGCAATACCTTTTGCAAAACCTGTCCTTGCAGGCATCTAATATCTTTTTAGATCTATCTTTAATGCTGGAGTCGAGCTCCCAGCCCCTTTGTGGGTATCCACTTCTTTTTCCCCTGAAAGCTTGAGACCTCCAGGGGGTCAAGTTCCTGAGTTTAGGAAAGTGAATGATTATATGTGTGTTTGTATATGAGCTCACGGCGCATCCAAGAAAACCCTGAGCAAAGCTGGGCTCGGCACCATGAACAAGTAAGGAAAACCTAGGTGAGGGGAGGATGGTGCCATGGAAACTGCCAAACTTCACATTGTCTCTGTAAATCCCAAGCTATCCTAACAGCAATAGTGTCTGTATCCAGCAGTTTCTGTACATTTGCAAGGCAAAATACATTTCTCCATGACTCATCTGGTGGCTAGGCTCAAATCAGACTTTTGGTCTTGATCTTGCTAGCAGGAGTTAAATCTGTCATGTACTTTTCACAGCTATACTTGTGGCCATAAACCTCAGGCCTTCCATTTCTGCACTCGGGAGATGGGAGCACAGGGTGACATAAAAGCAGATGCAGTCATCTGTACACTTGTACTCAAATCTTTTATTCCCAAATCTCTACTTTGACATCTGTACGTTTAGGTCACAGGCCTGGTCAGTATAGCTACAGGCGGGTCTCTGGACCACATGTGTGATCCATTACGATCATAACACAGCGACAGGCACGCATGCTCAAATCAAATATCCTCATGTATAAATTACAATGAGGACGTTTCACTGAGGATGTTTACACAGGTCATCCAAAACCAGAGGATTTCCATCCTCCAGGTCAGAATGCTGGGATGTGTCCTGGCTCTCTGTGTAAGGCGTGGCACAGCATACAACATGCCATATGATCAGTCACTACTCAATTTAGGTGAAAAAATCAACTTGTTTTTCTGATCTTTTATTGAGATGTATCACAAAGAGTTTTATCAATAATTTCATCGATTTTAGAGTGAAACTGCTTAGAATTATTTTCCGTTTTATGGATTTACTCTATACTCTTAATGTCTGGCCAATGTGCTTTTTCTGACCTGGAAGGTTGAATTGTGAATGATAATCAATATGATTCATTAAGCTCTAAGGCCTTTCCATATTTATCTGGGGAGGTCTTTTTTCCTCCATTTAAGATATAATTTACATGCATATAAAATCTACCCTTTTTAGTGCAGAGGTCTAAATTTTGACAAATAGTGTATATACGGTTGTGTCACCTAGGGAGTATTAATTTTTTTTTCTGATTTCTTTACACGCCTGTGTATTTTGGCTTAATGTAATTCCCTGGATACATCAATGAAAGCTACTTCCTGCAGAAATTTAAGATAAGGGCTTCTTAACCTCAACACTTAAACCAGGATAAGGAAAGGCAGGGAGGGATGCTGTGCACAGCTCTGCAAATTCTGCCCCACCCAACTCCAGGAGAGACATTAGTTTCACAGTGGTGCCCCCTAGCGTTTATTGTGCATAGTAGGCTTGGCCATACATGGTAGCTCTGAACACAACCATCAATTTTGAGAGATCTGCAAAAACTGTAGTGTTAACACTGACACAGGAGATGTTAAAAAGAAAAAAGAAGCTCTCCATTTATATACCTTCCCTCCCACACTTTAAAATATTGTGATAGTCCTGGCTGGTGTGGCTCAGTGAGTTGAGTACCTGCCTGCAAACCGAAGGGTTGACAGTTCAATTCCTGATCAGGGCACATGCCTGGGTTGCTGGCCAGGTCCCTGGTTGGGGGTGTGTGGAAGGCAGCTGATCCATATTTCTCTATCGCATCGATGTTTCTCTCCCTTGCTTTCTCCCTCCCTTCTCCTCTAAAAAATAAACTATTTAAAAAATATATTGTGATAAAAAGAGAGGACAGGAGCCCTGACTACCATGGCTCAGCTGGTTGGATGTCATCCTGCAAAGGGAAAAGTCACTGATTCCTGGTCAGGGCACATGCATGGATTGCGGTTTGGCCCCCAGCTAGAGTGTATGGGAAAGGCAACTGATTGATTTTCTCACCCTATCTTTCTCTCTCCCTTCCCCTCTAAAAATTAAATTAAATTAAAATCTTTTTTAAAAGAGGACAGGAGCAACTGTGCTCACAGCGCCACACTTTGCACATGCAAAAATGGTCAACATGAGAGATGAGAATTGGTCCAGTGAAGACTGTTGAGACTCACTCCACTGGAACCTTTGGCCTGCATTTTGAAACCTTTCCGCTTACCTTTGCAAGTTTTATATCCTTTTTCCAAAGAACTACCATATATTCTTTAAATTTTCCTCCCTACGAGGCACTTACTACCTGTTACCCAAACAAAAAAATTATTAATACTTCCCCTAGATATGGTTTGGACTAAGCACCATATCTCTTCCACTACAGAAAAATCTGGCAGAGCTAAATTCACAAGCTCTTGTTCCTTAAAGGTCTGCTTGGTCCACACAGATCTTACATGGACCTTCCTGAAGCTCAGTAACAACGTCACCAGACCAGGGCTGACAGCTACAGCTGGCAAAGGAGGCCTCCTTCCCTGGCTCCCTGCCTGCAGAAGCCACTCCCCCAGTCCCAGGAGAGCAGGGACCAGTTCAGTTGTGCAGAGAACGCCTCCCTCGGCACTGCTATTCCTTCAGATTTCTGACATGAAAGGACACAATCATTTTTAATAGCTTAAGGGAAGGTACTTTATTTCCATTATTTTGATACAATATCACCAAGTTGTTTCATTAAAAAAGTTTCAACATTGTACAAATGCTGGAAGAGAATTTATCTGAGAGGAAGTGGGTTCATTCTCTAAGTTGGCTAATCAGCTGTAAACCAAATTTAAGAGAAGTATTTGGTGATTAGGTACAAAGTCCTAGGATGATGATAATACTGTAGGTAGAAATGATGGGGATGGACAAAAGAGGGCAGAGTATATTCACTCAGAATTGGAAGGCCCGGAGAATTGGAGGCAAAAGAACTCTATTAAAGAATGTCTCACCTTACTCAGAGATTAGAATTGACTGAAAGGAAGTGAGGGAAAAAGGAATAAAAAAAACCTGTGTAGAAAGTCACGTCGTTGAACTGTAGTTGAAAAAGTAAATTCCATAACATAATATACAGGTTATTAAAATAACTCACAGGTTATGGGTGTGAAGAAACAAGAGGTAACCTTTCAGTGGGAACCACCATCTTCCATTAATTCTACAAAAAGACTAACAAAGGGAAAGAGAGGCACCTGCTATATGTTCTTCAGGCCTTTTAGAAAACATGGTTCCTTTGTCCTTATACGTGAGAATCTAGAAGAAAGGTGATACTGTAGGCACCCAGGGAATGGGCGCTGTTCAGAAAGGAGTGCCCACAAAAGGGACCAGGGCCAACCTGCAAGAGTCTGCAATGTCACCCAGCATATGGTGGGCACTGCTGTAAACAAACAAGTTAAGGGCAAGGTTCTTGACAAGAGAATTAATGTACATACTGAACATATTAAGCATGCAAAGAGCTGAGAAAGCTTCCGGAAACAAGTAAAAGAAAATGATGGGAAGAAGAAGGAAGCCAAAGAGAAAGGTACCTGGGTTCAAGTGAAGCAGCAGCCTGCTCCGCCCACAAAAGTGCATCGTGGGAACCAATGGCAATGAGCCTGCGCTGCTGGAGCCCATTCCCTGTGAGTTCGTGGTGTGACAAGTGTAAAAAATTAAAAATTAAAGAAGATATCTCTATTGGAAGGAGGAGGAGGAAAAAGATAGAGGAGGAGGAAGGAGGAAGAAGAGGAAGAAATAAGGAGAAAGAAGAAGTTGAAGGAAGGAAGAGGGGAGGAAGGAGAAAGGAGGATGAAGGAGGGAGAAGGCAGTAAGAAGAGGAATAAGAGGAAGAAAGAAGAAGAGGAAGACAAAAAGAAAAGGAAAGAAAATAAAAGAAAAGAAAAGAAAGAAAGCCAAGAAACAAGAGTATTTAATCGAATGTCCCCGGATTTCTTTCTTGATCAGGTACTGCTGTACCTGACCTAAAAACTGAGTCTGATGCCTGATTAGAAAAGCAAATGTGGCTGTGTGTGTGTGTGTGTGTGTGTGTGTGTGTGTGTGTCTCGGCCACCAACATGCCATCCAGACTGAGGAAGACCCGGAAATTTAGGGGCCACGTGAGCCACGGCCACGGCCGCATCGGCAAGCACAGGAAGCACCCGGGAGGCCGAGGTAATGCTGGTGGCTTGCATCATCACAGGATCAACTTCGACAAATATCAGCCAGGTTACTTTGGGAAAGTTGGTATGAGGCACTACCACTTAAAGAGGAACCAGAGCTTCTGCCCCACTGTCAACCTGGATAAGCTGTGGACCTTGGTCAGCGAGCAGACATGGGTCAATGCTGCCAAAAACAAGACTGGAGCCGCTCCCATCGTTGATGTGGTGCGATCGGGTTACTACAAAATTCTGGGGAAGGGAAAGCTCCCAAAACAGCCTGTTATTGTGAAGGCCAAATTCTTTAGCAGAAGAGCTGAGGAGAAGATTAAGAGTGTTGGTGGGGCTTGTGTGCTGGTAGCTTGAAGCCACATGGAGGGGAAATCATTAAAGCTCACGAGTGGGAAAAAAAAAAGAAAAGAAAAGCAAATGTGATTGGGACTAGAATTCCAAGGTCTAACTGTTAAAAACTCACAAGAATCCTCAGAAATGCTCAATATAACAGTCACAATAAATGTAATATTTTTAAAAAGGTATCTGCTGCATCTCAATCAAAGATGAGTGTCAAGGTATTGTAGCATCTAATATATCATGGAATTCTAGGAAAACCCTGATTAGTCTGACTACGAAGTAAAGCAAGATCCAGGTGTAGCTGAGTACTAAATAAATAGTGAGTGAAATAGTGATGCCAAATTTGAACATAAGGTAAAATAGATTCTTAAAAAGTACATTAGTGCCACCTTTTGGCCAGATTAAAAATTTACACAAATTATAACCTACAATCCTGTTTTAATTTCACAGAGACCTTGTTAGAAACACAACTGTTTGATTCAAACATTACACGAATATATTTAAAACTGTCTTGCCCTGGCCCATGTGGCTCAGTTGGTTGGAATGTCATCCCATACACCAAAAGATTGGGGGTTTGATTCTCGGTCAGGGTACATATCTAGGTAGCGGATTCAATTCCTGGTTGGGGCACATGTGGGAGGCAACCAATTGATGTTTCCCTCTCTAAGATCAATAAACACATTTTTAAAAACTGTCTTGTTTCTTAACACATCCTTGATTTTTAATAGTCACACTTTAAAAAAAATGTTTTAAAGGCTGGGATAAAGGATAATATTTACAAACAGAATTTAATTCTGATCTCATATGTCTCATACACAGTAAGAACCATATTAACTTCAAAGATGACTGAGACAGAAATCCCAGAATTTCTCTTGGCAACCATCACAGAACTTATTTTAGGCTTTTAGACAAGGATTAGTCAAGCTGCAGCACTACTGACATTTTGGGCTGGGCGGTTCTTTGTTGTGGGGGGTTATCCTCTGCATTGTGAAATGTTTATCAGCAAACTTGGCCTCTATCCACAAGATGCCAGTAGCAACCTTGCCCCTACCCCACCCCCACCCAGTCTGACAACCAAAAACATCACACTGCCAGATGTCCCCATGGTGAGGGGTACCACCCTTGTGATGGTTAAGATTTGTGTTAACTTGACCATGGAGTATACACATGCACTCACTCGCATCCTGTCAGATGGTGTCTCTGGAGAACCCTAACACATCCTGGTTGAGAGTGTAACACTGTTGCAGATTATGTTACCAGAGGAGAAACAGTAGGGAATAGGGGAGGAAAAAAAAGAAGCAAAGCAAGAAACTTCTGGGAAATGACTAGATATTACCTTTCTTTCCAGAGATAGTAGTTGGATTGTGGTTGATAAGAACTGGGCTCACTAGTACACTGCACATCCAGCACGTTATCTGGCACAGAGATTACTTACCTCAATACTAGGAAGGCATTTGGCAGACACTACTGTAAAGTAAGAACATATTCTATAAGCTGAGCTAATAAAATGCTTATGGTCAAATTGCATTAATTTATTTGTCATGATAAAATACATGAAATCCACTATTTTCATTGCATACAAACTTTCTAACAGAATGTTTCTGAAGCAAATTCACAGTACATTAAGTGAAAGAGTTTAACCATACAATATATTATTGATTTCAATCTCCTATATTTTGCTATGTGTTACTTATAATTTGAAGATTTCTTCAGTGGGCCTTTTTTATTGTACAAGTTTTTGAAATCCAAGTTTCTTTGAAAGTATTTTAAGTCAATATGTAATCTAATCTGACTAAATTATTTTATTTGGCACAAAAGAGAAGAGTTGATGATAGTTCACGTCTATTGCACTGGAGCAACATCTACTAAGTAATTAAGTGTAGCAAGGATACATACAGAAGCACAATGGATTCTTCAAGGTCTTGAAGACAAAAGTCACAGTGTGTGATTCCTTGTATTTAAGACGTCCAGGTTTGAGGCTGTGTAATGGCACCAGTTTTCAAAACATCCACCCACACAAGTACAGAATTACAGCAGAGAGTAATCATTTACAGATTTCACTCCAGGAATTTAAAAATTAATTATAATAAAATTCCATAGAGATACATTTAGTTTAAAACATACAAAGTCACAGATACATTATGAAAACTTCTCATTTGGCCTATTCTTACCTCAATCACTACAGAAAATCAATATTTATCAACGATATGAGTTACAACATCAAGAATATGCCTGTGCAAATAAACATTACACATTTTTTCGGGTTCTTTTTCCATGATTAATATGTATTTCCTCCAGTTTTAAATGAAGCCTTTCCATTACTTTTTAAACAGAGCATAATGAATTACTGTTATAATCCCCACTCCATTTCTTTTCTCCATGTACTTTTTAGATGACCTAGATCAAAGAAATAAAAATATTTCTAGCATTGCTTTTCTTCCTTTTCCTAGGTGTAAATAATACGTTTGGAAGAACTTTCAGTAAAGCTGAAATTGGCAAGGTTTTATTCCCCAAAATGCAAAAGAACCAATGGTGAAGTCTAAAGAAAATTTCTAATGATTAAACTATAGTAGAATAAGAATTCTGTTGACACTTTTTTTCTAGAGTATTTGTAAAAAATAAGAATTTCATCAATCATTGAGCATTAAATAGTATATGACTGCTTCTGGGTTGGAATACTGAAGTTAATAGATTTAGCTATAGAACACATGTAATTTTCTTTATATGATTGATTTTTACCAATAACACTAAAAGCTTAACACAATTTTAACACAAATCCTCACAACACCCCTGTGAGGTAGGGATTGCTTATACCCACTTTACAAATGGGAAAACAGAAAATCAGAGCAAGAAATAATAATCTCAAGAGATAAATACAAATCAGGACATTTTGGTTTTCTTATAAGGCAGATACTGATATGCTAATAAAGACAAACACTGAAATCGTGTGTTTTTCTCCAGGAAAAACTATGTGGAGGGTTTGCAAAGAAGGGAAAGTCCCAAGCTAATCCAAGGGGAAAATGTCTGCGTAGTATTTGCCTAATATACTGATTAAGGTGCATACAGCATTTCCAGTTTTTAGAGTTTGGTAATAATTATTCAAACTAGTCTGTATGGCTAAGGTAATTAACTCCATTTTAAAAGCAGATGATTAGTAAAAACTAAAGAGTTAAGCTGGAAGAACATTTTTTTATACAAAGCAGATTTAGTAAAAAATCGTACCTTAAAAAAATATACTTAGAGCACAGTGTTAGTCATAACAGTTATTTCTCAAATATGTCTGCTGAATGAATGGAAAAAATACAATAGGTCAGTCCCTACACCACTATTTACCGGTTCTCCAGAACCCAGCTTTGTGGATTTTTTTATATTGATATAAAATGGAGTTAACATTTTGTCACTTCCTAAAACAGAGAGAATATCATGAAGACTAAGGAAAGAACATTTATTTTGAATTCCTAATATTAAAAACAAGACTAGAAGTACAGTTAACCACTATTTTATCAACACCCAACAAATGTAGATATATTTCTGCTTTAAATTAACATTATCAGTCATGGCCAATTAGTCACAGGCAAACTCCTACCATTTACCCAGACCCAGCTCCAAAGCCCTGCCCTACCCCACAACTCCTATGTAGCCGTAATCATACCCTTTAGCTACAAACTTCTTGTGTCAAGGACCAATGACTGAGCAAGCAGTAAAGAATAGAGAAAAGTCAGAAAAATTAAGAGACATAATAAAAATGAGAAAAATAAAATTTTACTTGAAGATGCTAGGGCACATATCTTGAAAAGCCTAAAATACATGAAAATCAATGTTACTATTTGCACTCAACCTATGAGATGAAATGTTTGAGGGCAGTATGAATTAGAATAATTGCTTAAAAGATTTAAGTTTAGATTAGATGAAGTTCTGACCCCAAAGACCAACATATTTATTTTAACCACTCCCAATACAATCAGTCCTATAGCCGCAGCTAGAGTTTGCCCTCGGCATATATCTATCTTGACCCCAGGAGGCTTTACTCACTTGTCTAGGGTAGAAACTCTACCGCTTTAGACAATGAATGCCCAATGGTTCTCTTCATCCAACTCTCAAGAAAAACTGACCACTTCATAACTCAGCTAACCTCAATCCACCCAGAGAAAACCTCTGCACACTTAGAATGAGCAGATCACTTTGAGCTCCCTCCTGACTGAGCTCTCAGGTTGTCAGAAAACTCTGAAGTTGTCAGGAAATGTCCTCAGAGTGTGCATTCAGGAAGGAGCTGAAGGCGTTTTTCCAAGCCATGCAAACCAAATTCATCCTGGTTATTAAAATGTCTGTGAGGCCTAGTATTTAACAGACAGCATGCAAAAAAGATGAGGCTGTTTTGAAGCCTCTCTTTCTTGTTATTCTTGACTACCTAGTATTAGATACTTAAACATTTCAGAAACAATTTAGACCTATCCTTTGTGATGAGGTTTGATCAGCTCTTTCCCAGCTACATATAGCAGGAGAATCTACCACTGAGTACATCAATTTTAATTTTTCTGGGGTTTTAGTTTTATAAGTTTCACCACTATAAAAGGGAGTTAGAAGTTTATTCACAGAGAAACATCTATCATAGATTTCAAACAGAGTTCTAGGACATTGACTCTATCTACTCTGCTGGTTTTATGGACCAAAAAAAGTGAAAATTGTCACTGAAAAATTGTTTTGACGCATGATTGTTAGAAGATTAATTTTAACTGAGGCAGCCTAGAAATCCTGACACTGAGGGTCTAAAGATAATATGTATTTTAACATTTTCCTTTTTAAACACATGTAAACTTCCAGTCATAAAAAGAACAAAGAACCTGAAATTGTTCTTAAGGTCTTTTAGAAAACACATTAGATTAAGGTGACAGCACTGGGGGGTCCGGTCACTGCAGATCCGTCTGACTCTCTGTCCCTTTGTGCTCGCCTGTGTGCGCGCATCTCAAGGTTACTCTCTTTAGCATTGTTTATGTCTGACTCTTCTCCTTTTCTTTCTTTTTAACTAAAATATGTTTTATTAAAAATGAGGTATGCTTACAGTGTCAAAAGATTGGTAAATGCTATGTAAGATGTTGCAGAGCTAGTTGAGTAAAACATAATTTTAAAACTACTCATGATTTGGTACAGCTATGCTTACAACAAATTTTTATATATTAAATACAGTTATGCATTAAAATAACTACTAATTTCCTATATGGCAGAAAATATGTTTACATAATCCTCATACAAGCTTATTCCTGTGAAACATTAGTCAAAAGTGACAGTCCAAAATATTTAAAAAACATTTCGTTTACTTCCTATTAATTTGATTTTACTGATTCTACAACCTGGAAAAACTTTAAAATTCTATAAACTATTTACTCTAAAGTTCTATATTATTACATTGATTTCTGATTTCTAAATGGTGAATTAATTTATGAAAAGTTCACAGTCCTAATTGAAGTTTATTTTAATAGCCATGAATTAATACCTCACAATAAGGAGACCTAACAAATACAGCGTTCTTATGGATAAATGGTAAAGGAAAAAAGTCAGTAGAACCTGAGGAGGAAAATAATTTATGAGTAAAACAACACATATGAATTTGCCAGAATGGATATGAAACTTCTGAAGGAGAAACTGCTACTCAACTAGGATGGTGTCCATGTTTTCTCGTGTGAGCTCGGAACCTAAGGCACAAGATGAGTCTAGCTGCTCCTGTGACAAGCGGGAACTTTTCAGGGGGACATCCGACCAGCCGTCACAACATGGCTGGAATCTCTGGGCTAACCCATTACTAAACCTTTGGCATCGGTTATGTCTGAAAGATTTACCTTTGTGTGAATACATGTGTTCCAGCAACTGGCTCTTCCGGAGAAATTTATGACCACAGAGGGTACAGGTGATTTTTCTTTTCCTTGAAAAAGAAAAATTACAGTTTAATTCTACTGGCTCTGCGTCTTTGGAGATCAGAGACACTTGACTAATCTGCAAAGGCTCTGTGGTCCCACGGTTTGAGTGGTCAGGCTGTTGCTCATTGTCCTTGACAATGAAGGAGCTGAGCCTGCGGCATTCAAGAGCCTCACTACTTTCATTAAGTGGATGCACTTCACCAAGGTCATTACTTTCCAGAATGGAAGCAGGGACACCAAAAGGCAGGGATCCAGACACATGGGTATGGAGATGTTGCCTTAGGTTACCACGGGAATCAAAACGTTCTCCACAGTAATGGCATAAGTGAATTTTGATACTACTTTCGGTGAAAGTGGGGCCTGTCATCTCTGATGAGGATGAGGAATAGCTCTGGGGGATCACAGATTCTGGGTCACATCTTTCCTGCTTGATGGACACTGGAGACTTCTGGTGTTCCTCCAAGGCCTGGGCGGCAGGATGGGCCCTCTGCTGGTCAGCAGTGCCATCATCTAGCCCGATAGCAAGAGAAAGCTGCAACTGTGGGTGTTCCCCCTGGACAGCAGCTCTGTTTCCACTGCTGTTGGAAGGAGCTTCTTTGACCTCCAGCCCTTGTTTGACAGCTGTTTTGTGGGTTGTTGAGATCTGAATGCCATACAAATTTGAGGACTGCACACTCTCTGGTGAGAACGCTTGATTCATTGCAGTTGCAATGTGAGAAAGGTAGTCAGCATGAAGAAATCGAATCCCTTCCTCCAAACGGCTGTGATCCACAATCTGTTTTGGCCCTTTCCCCGTGTACATAATGTGCAACAAATAGCTGAATATGTCAGGTTGGATGTCAGTTGGTTGTATTTTTATGCATTCACTGTTAAAAACAAAAAATAGACTCATACAAAATGAAACAACCTAGTTGGCCTTTTAGTTAACAGTATATGGTCTCAGGCTAAAGCAAATTTTTCCTAAGAAGTTCAAACGCAGCAATCTGCCTTGATGAAATACAGTAACGAAAGCTTAAACTTTCCACTGTATACCAGTTTTAGGCCCAGCAACAAGTCTTCATGTATCTGATCTACACCCTAAGTTAGGAAACAGATATTCTCATTTGTTCAATAGTTATGTAGTGATTCCTAAGTGATACTAGCTGCCAGGGAGTAGAAAAATTATGAATAAAATAGATACCCCACTCTTATGGAACTTAACAATCTACTGAGTATATAGCCAAAAGAACCAAAACCAGAGACTCAAACAAATACCCATTCACCAATTTCAGTACAGCATTATTCATATTAGCCAAAAGGTAGGAACAATCCAACTGTCTATCAACAGATGGACAGATAAACACAACATGGCATATACATACAATGGAATATTATTCAGTCACAAAACAGAATGAAGTTCTGATACATGCCATAATATGGATGAACCTTGAAAACATTATGCTAAGTGAAATAAGCCAGACACAAGAGGACAAGTTTTGTATGCCACTTATAAAAAATAACAAACAAGCGAGCAAAATAGAACTGGAGACATTGAAATAAAGAACAAACTGACAGTAACCAGAGGGGAGTGGGGAGGGAAATAACAGTGGAAAGAAGGGAAGGGTCGTCAAAGAATGTGTATAAAGGACCCATGGACAAAGAAGCCAAAGGGGGGTAGGATCGAGGGCTGGAGGTGAGGGTGGGTGGGGCAGGGAAAAGTGGTGGTGGGAAAATAGAAACTGTATTTGAATATTAATGAAAATGATTTAAAAAAGAGAAATATCACTCTGGATGGTGTGGTTCAGTGGACTGAGTGTGGGCTGCGAACCAAAGGGTCACCGGTTCAGTTTCCAGTCTAGGGCACATGCCTGGGTTGCAGGCCAGGTCCCCAGTGGGGGCCACTTGAGAGTCAACCACACATTGATGTTTCTCTCCCTCTCTTTCTCCCTCCCTTCCCCTCTCTCTAAAAATAAGTAAATAAAATCTTAAAAAAAGAGAGAAATATCTAGAATGGACAAATTCATAGAGATAGAAAGTAGTTCAGAGGTTACCGGGAGCTTCTTAGACTGGTAGTGGTGAGGAGTTATTACTTAATAGGTAAAGTTTCTGGGGTGATGAAAAGTTTTAGAAATAAATAGTGGTGATGGTTGACAACAGTGTGAATGTAATTAATGCCAATTAATTGTACAATTAAAAGTGGTTAAAATGACAAATTTTATATTATATATATTTTATCACAATAAACATATTAAAATTTAAAAGAGTGTATTGAAACTGGTAATATTTAGAATTTAAATTATGATAACCTTATTTTGTCTTCCAAACTATGGTAACATATCTACTGTTCAAATCACAAATGAATACGGGGATAATGTTGAAAAGCTTTAAAATACGTCCCCAGCCCATTTTTTACGTATGAATCTAGAAATCAGATAATAGATGGAAATAACTGTGTGACAAGAAATCAGGAAACACCCTGAAAATTTAGGATAAAGACAATCTGAAGGAAGCACTGGATATCAGGGAACAATGAAATCAGTCAGCGGACGTCCCTGCAGCAGAAGTCTGCGTGAATGCAGCAGAAAGCACCGAGGTTCAGTATGCAGACAACCCATTTCTTGAGTCCTGTCATCTTGGGATTCTCTCTTGGGCTTCACTCTTAGCTCTGACCCACCTACTTCCATGGTCTGTGGCAGGTGTTTTTTATATCAGCACAGAGTTCTGTTAACTAAGGATATTCAGTTGCTCAACAGATACCACATGGCAGGTTGCCACCTTTGTATTTCCTAGATTTACATGTAGCATGGTGCCCAGTCCACAACAGGCACTGAACCAACTCATCTCTCTCAGACAAGACTGATGTGAAGGTAGTGTTTCTAATCTAGTTCCTACATTGACGCAGGTCAGAGAGGAAACTCTGACATGGCAGAAAAGCTACCCATTATCTGTCCCCCACTCTATCCTCTCTACTTTGTGCCATACGTTCCAAGCATTCTGATCTAGCCTGGTTCATATTCATGTTTTCATGTTTTCATGCACGTTTTCCTCTACTTTCAGTGAACTTTCTTGCACTACTCTTCAACATCTGAAAAACAACTCCTGATCCTTCAAGATCCAGGACCTCTGTAATACCTGTTCCAACCTTCTTAAAATAAGGCTGCTGACACGTCACTTTACCTTGCGCAATACTTATCACACTAATTATTATTTTTAAAAAATATTTTTATTTATTTATTTTTAGAGAGAGGGGAAGGGAAGGAGAAAGAGAGGGAGAGAAATATCAATGTGTGGTTGCCTCTCACATGGCCCCTACCAGAGACCTGGCCCACAACCCAGGCATGTGTCCTAACTGGGAATCAAACAGGCAACCCTTTGGTTTGCAGCCTGCACTCAATCCACTGAGTTACACCAGCCAAGCCTTATCACACTAATTATTAATAACAGCAGCTAATGGTGCAAAGCTCCTGTTCTAAGCATTTGAATATTATTAATCCATTTAATCTTCTCAATACCATCGGTGGGTATACTATTCTAATGTTTTACAAAGAAGGAAACTGGGGCACAGAGAGATCAATCACACTGCGATTATTTTCTTTACGTGCCTTATCTCTCTATCAGACTATAAACTTCTTAAGGGAAGGGAGTACAACTTATCTGTTACTGGGGTCTAGTACAGTGCCTGATATGTAAGTGTTCAATCAATAGTTGAGCCCTGGCTGGTGTCACTCAGTGGACTGAGTGTTGGCCTTATGAACACAAGTGTCGCCAGTTTGATTCCCCATCAGGGCACATGCCTGGGTTGCAGGCCAGGTCCCCAGTGCAGGCATGCGAGAGGCAACCACGCATTGTTTCTTTCCATCCCTTTCTCCCTCCTTTCCATTCTCTCTAAAAATAAATAAATAAAATATTTTAAAAAATAGTTGAATGAATGAACAATTTTAAAAACGTATAATTAAGGCTGGAATCCTAAGTATTTCATGTAAGGTCCTTTAAAAAAACATAGTATTCTGCCCTGGCTGGTGTAGCTCAGTGGATTGAGCGCGGGCCTGCGAACCAGAGGATCGCGGTTCGATTCCCAGTCAGGGCACATGCCTGGGTTGCAGGCCAGTTCCCAGCAGGGGACACACGAGAGACAACCCTACGTTGATATTTCTCTCCCTCTCCCTTTCTCCTACCCTTCCCCTCTAAAGATAAATAAATAAAATAAAATAAAAAATTAAAAAAACAAAAAAAAACATAGTATTCTATCACTTTCAACCTAGGATGAATTGAAGCTATTCTTTACCAAGAGTTCAGAATCTGAATACCACTTCCCAGCCCTCTCCCTACATACCTATCATGCTGGGGTAACATACATTCAAAAACTTTTTGAAAAAATATTTGAAACAAATGACCTTTCAACTGTAATATGAAATAGAAGGTGGGTAGAATTATGACACTGAAACCTTGCTATGAAAGTATTATGGAATAGAAATCAATAACTTAGTTATCAAGAGCACAGAACTTTAAGAGCCCAGATCTACTTTTGAGTCTAACTTATTAGCTGTATAATCCTGGATAGGCAAGTAATGTAACAACTGAGTCTCAATTTCCTTTTCTCTAAAATAGTATGGACAATAGTAGAATTTACATCAAGTAAATACTTAGTGCTCAGGTATGAGATAAGCCTTCAGTAAAATTGAACTATTATTGTTTTTATTCTTATGGGTCCTTCACAATGCATTTAACTACTAATATTTAAATATATACATTATAATTTTTGTCTTAAGATGACTCCATAACAAAGAATTCTTCCAAATGATGTTATAATAAGGTTGAGATATACCATAACATTAAAACTCTTCTTATTTACAAAAGCACATCCTTACCTTGTTTGATGAATAAATATCATCTTAAAGTAGTTAGAAAAAGCAGCAAGCACTGCTCTGTGGGCTTTGAAGTAAACATCTCCAATAGCAACTGTGCAGTCACACAGAAAACCAAATTCCCGTTGCATGTTCAGCTGCTGCAGAAGGACTAGGCTATGGCTAGCTGTGTCCATTGTGGCTCTGAATAAAAGGAAATATAAAGATTTTTTTCTTTTTAGAAAATTGGCTACAGTTCACACAAACCTCCAGAGTATAAAAAGACCTAAATTAAAATGAAATTATTCGACAATTTTTAAAATTTTATTTTCAATTACATTTTATATTCAGTATTACTTTGTATTAGTTTCAGGTGTACAATATAGTGATCAACAATTTTCTATACTATTAATTTCATCCCAAACCTAGCTAACCTTAAATCTACCTAATAAGACAATCGATATCAACTCTGCTGAAACTATAAATATTTATGGCTTTTTTCCCATCTGGTAAGAACATAGCTCAGCGTGAGTGACGCAGGAGCAAAAGGAAGGCCTGTCCTTTGTTTTTTAATCCATGCCACCACAATGTTTTTAGTCCCCAGTTTCTTCACTGGAGAAATGGGAATGAGACATTGACCCTTGCCTCAGAGCTAAATAAGTTAGGTGAAAAGCACCTTGTAATTTTTTTAAATATTTTAAAAATATTTTATTTATTTATAGTTAGAGAGAGGGGAAGGGAAGGAGAGAGGGAGAGAAACATCAATGTATGGTTGCCTCTGTCACGCCACCAACTTGGGACCTGGCCAGCAACCCAGGTATGTGCCCTCACCAGGTATCGAACTAGCGACCATTCGGTTTGCAGCCCACACTCAATCCACTGAGCTACACCAGCCATGGCAAAAAGCACCTTGTAATTGAAATGGCTATTCAAATGTTAGCTATAAATGTTAATAACATAACAGTGTGTCCTGGCTGGGCTAGAAATGTCACTGATCCTTAGTGATCCTGTGTATTTAGGGGACACTGGCCTCCTATCATACAATGTTTGGGAAATTTGCCAGTCACAGAAGGGTTAGGAGCCCCTAAAACAGACATCAAGCCACATCCCCTGATTTACATGGGGCGTGGGGGTCACATGGGAAAGAACCTAAACCCTGATCTAAACTGGATTCAGACACATAACAAGTGTAGAGGGTCTTGAAGGAAGTAGAGTGCAGGACGGGTGCACTGGCCTCAGGGGGGAAAACCATGCATGAGGAAGAACATGCAAAAGCATTCTGGCAGAGAAATCTAGTGTGAGTACAAGGACATTCAAGAGTGCTGTGGTTTCTGAGAGCGGGGAGGCTGTGCCTCACCACCGTCTCCACCCCAACTGTGCAGACTGCAGAGAACCCTGGTGTTTCGGCACAGAGGGTATCACTGTGGGGTGGGAGAACCTCTTCTTAAAAAGCAGATCCTAAAAAGAGAAAGAAGTTTCCTGATTTGCCAGAGAGACCAAGGGGTAAGGAAGGCAGTGATTAGAGTGTGGGGTTAGCAGGCTGGACACTGGCAGTAGCTTTGGCAGCAGACAGCTGAGTGATTGATAATAAAATAAAAATAGCTAACACTGTATAGAACTTCCTATTGTCAAGCAATTTTCACTCATTTTATTTGCAGTACAACCCCATGAGAAAGGGAATACTCAGTGAGCCTTACAAATGAAGAAACTGCATCAGCACAGAGAGTTAATTTACTCAAGGTCACCCTGCCAGTAAGTGGCAAAGCAGGGATTCAGACTCAGGCACTAGATTCCAGTACTCAAATGTCCTCTCCCTGCCCCCTCCCTCCCAGAGAACATGACACACAAACTGAATGCGCCAGGGGAACAGTCTGGATTACACATCAAGGCGTTCCAGGAAACCTCAGGAATATTTGGAGTAAAATGTTTGCTTCTAGGAGGGAAACTAAGGAGCAGGGAGTTAAGGATGGGGGGAGCTGTACAGTTTAAACTTGAAAAAACCCTTTGATGGAAGTTTTATTTTATAAATACATACCTACATGTAATCCTTTCCCCCTCATTTTTAAAAATTATATTTCTGAAAGGTACAGGGAACAATGTAACAAATGCCTACCCACCCCTAAGCACAGAAAGTGAAAACTATAAACAAGGTAAAGACCTCTGGCATCTCCCCCTCATTCTGTGCCTCCAACTGCTTTGTCTCCAACGGTAACGGCCATCTTGAATTTGGTGTTTATGGCTCTCCTATACATTGTCCCAATATTTCAGCGTATGTATATATCCCTTAAGAAGGTATGGTACTGTTTTGCATGTTTTAAAGTTTTGTATAAATAGAAATATACTTCAGGAATCCCACAACTTGCTTAATTCTACATTCATTACTTCTAAAAATCCTACTTACCCAAAAATAATTTTCCCCAATTAAAAAAAAAATAAAAACAAAACTCTTACTATGCACATTCTCATTTTAAAAGCCTTTAAGTAGCAATGAAATGAGAAATAACAAGATAACAAAACCTACAGAGACTTGAGCCCACCACTAAGAATATAAACAAGATCCCATTGTGGATATTGTTCCAAAAGGCCATTAAACCAAAAGTGATTATTTATTATATTGACCACGTTTCTCTGATTTTAAAACACCCAATTTATAGGGAGGCTAAAAAAGCAAACAAAATAAACTCTATATTGGAGATTTCAGTATGTGAAAACCATGTCTTGGAATCAATAAAAATAAATCAAATTGAAGCACTTTAAACTAGCCTTACAAATTGTCTTCAAAAAACCCCTTCAGATCATAAACATTTTCACCTGTTCTTTGTGTGTGTCTGTGTGTGTGTGTAGCACATTAATACAATGGACTATTGACCATATGGAAATGAAAATGGCACACTAAAAAGCTAACTGCATATTTAAAAAATCTTGCAGTTAATGGTCTATGAGTAACGGTTAAACTCACTTATTGAAAAACTACTTATTGAAGAGAAAATCAATAACAAAACATATTTGAAAGCATGTATTACACAAAACATGAGGACAGAAAAAAATTACATAGATGCTGCAATCAAGATTATAGGCTAACAGATGAGATAAAACAGTAATTACAACATGAAGTGACAAGTGCCACAGAGCAGTTTGGAGAATGTTATGTGAGGGGGAGATAAATAACAGGTGACCCAGTGTAAAATAAGCCATTTGAACTGGATTTAGATGAATCCAGGTGAACACAGCATTGCAGGGAGAAAAAACAGAATGAGTGAAAGAACAGGGAGTGGGATAAATATATAGATAACGGAAGAATTCAGTTTGGCACAGAAAAAACAAAAGTGAGTAATGAGGTGGGGTTAGCTCACAAAGGGTGCTGAATATAAAACTAAAAGGTACTCCAGTGGTGTTTGGAGAACTATATGAAGATATTTTCTGTGGGGGAGAACAATGTAGTAGTTAAGTTCAACCTCTGGGATCAGACACCTTGGGTTAAAATTCCAGCTCTGCCACTTAGCTGGGTGGTCTTCACAAGACAACACTGTGGGCTTCTGTTTCACTTATAAAATATGGGTAATTTAAGTATCTACCTCACAGGTTGTTATACAGATTTGGTACGATGATGCATATAAGCACTTAGAAATAGTGGGTACATAGTAAGTGTTCAATAAATAGCAGTTGTCATCATCATCATCATCACCATCATTAGGCCTGAGTCAAATGGTCAGTCTAGTAGCAATATATAAAAAAAGATCAGCAAGGGAAAGGCATGGAGAAATAAAGACCAGCAAGGAGCCTACTACAATATCCAAATAATGGTACAAATGAAGGAAGAAATATAAAACATACCAGATGAAGAAGTGACATGAGTTGGCAGGCAGACTGATGTGGTCAGCTGCAGAGAAGACCAAGTCAAAGATGAGTCTCAGTATTCCAGCTTGGTTAATTGAAAACATTTGTTCATTCTTTCAGGTCATATTTGCACAGTAAGTGTCATGTGCTAGATGTTGATATTTTTAAAAAGGCAGGATCTCAGAATGCCAAAGAAGAGACATGGAGACTGGTTTGATAAGAGACAAGTTTCACTTTGGACGCATAGAGTTCAAAGTGTTCACTCTAGGACATCTGAGTTTAAGTGTTTAGTGATCAATGAAGGGAAAATACGCTAATCTGGGGCTCTAGAGAGAGCAGGGCTGGAGAGGAGGTCCTCTGAAATGATAAGGCTGTTATCACCAGGAGTGAATGAGATTATTGAGTAAAATAATGGAAGAAAAGCTAAGAATAAATCCTTGAACAACACAAAAAAGATGCAGTAAGAGGGATAGGAGAAGTAAGAAAATGTACTGTCATTGAGTGAAGATAAGGGAGGTGAAGGAAAGGTGAGAACCTTGGCAAGAGGAGGGGTCAATGGTGGAAAATGCTGCAAAGAAACACGTGGATGAGGCCCATTACAACACCCCCAAGTGTGTGACCAAGAGATTTCTAGCGAACTCTAAGTTTGGGAAAACAGCAAGAGCCAAGTATCCGACTGCAAGGGGGAATGTTAGAAAGCAGCTGGAAGGGGCACGTACAAATAGGACAGGACAGTGAAGATGCTGCAGACTGAACACAGCTTTCAAGCTGAAGAAGGGTGGAACCTCTAGAAGCTAGAAGGAATGCAATCAGAAATATAAGTATAGCAGCTAACCAGGGAGAAGAGAGATTTCTTTTTCTGACAATGGAAAGGAAATGGATGACTCAAGGAGAGAGAACTCGAAAGTATTCTTACATGGCATTGACTTACGAATTACAAGTCAGTCCATATGCAGAGGGAAGAGGTGAGTTTAGGCCTTGAAAGAAACCTAGAGCAATAATCCCTGATGCTAACATAGAACATTGAAGATTATACAGAGAATTTTCACATGTACTTCCTTCTGCTTTAGATAATTTCTATTCATCTATCTTCAAGTTCATGAACTTCGTAATTTCTAACCTATTAAACCCAGTGAATTTTTTAATTGCAGGTACTGTATTTTCAGGTCAAATTTTTCATCTTATTCTATTTCTCTAAGTTTCTATTTCTCTGCTGAGGTTTTCTATTTATTAACACATTACCGCTTTATTTTGCTTTACATCCATGGGCACGGTTGTAGAAGCTGCTTTAAACCTTCTCTGCCAAATCCAACCTGAGTAATCTTGGTGTCCATTAACTAGGGTGGTAATTTCCTGCTTTTCCATATGTATAGTCATTTTGGATAATATCCTAGACTTTGTGATTACTATAGTAAAGATTTTAGATTCTATAATATTTCCCCAAGGAGTACTGATGTTTTTGCAGACAATTAACTAGAGAGGACTTAAACTCCAAGTTCTGCCTCCTATGTATGGTTCAGATTTTCCAGTGTTAGGTGTGCTATTTGAAGGCTATTCAACACATGTATAAAAATAAGTATAGGGATTGGCAAGAGATTTGAGCTGAGTTTTATATGCAGTAGTTAGCCCTCTCACTCATCCTTTCTAGGATTTTCCTGCTTACTTTGCAGCTTGTGTGGTCACTCTTAACTGTCCTCTTTTCTTCAGGCAAGTAAGATTATAGGTTATCATCTCAGCTTTAGTCATCCCCTCATGTCACCAACTGGGACCTTCCCTCAGGATCACAGCCATAGAAATGGAAACTTATCCACTGCTGCTCCCTTCTTCCAAGTACAGACTGCATTCCAGTTTCTGCCAGCATTTTGTCACTTGTGAATGGCATCTGGTAGGTTTTGAAACCCTTTATTTCAAGTTTATAGTTTTTATCTCAATAAAACTATAAATTTTTATTTTACAAATCTCGTCTTACTAGGAACTATTCGGTCATTACCATTTATCAGCAGTTCTAAAAAGTTCTGGTCTCAAAATCCATTTACACTATTGAAGTATTACTGAGAAAAGCTGTTGTTTATGTGGGTTATATCTATCAACAGTTACCATGTGAGAAATTAAAAGTGAGAAATTTTTTTAAATTTATTTAAAACAATACACCTATTACATATTAACATACTTCTTCTAAATATGTATTTTTAAATTAAATTTTTTATTTATATCTTAGAAAAAGGGAGAGAGTAAAGAGAGAGATCAATTTGTTTCACTTATTTATTCATTATTTGATTCTTGTATGTGCCCTCATCGGGGCTCGACCCCACAATGTTGGTGTTTCAAGATGACGCTCTAAACAGCTGAGCTACCTATCCACCCAGGGCACAATGTGCATTTTTTTTTAAAGTGTTAAGGGTAGCTTTGTTTTACATTTTGCAATCCTCTTTAACACCTGACTTTAAAAAATACAGCTGGGTTTTCCCCCCATGCTTCTGCATTCAATCTGTTGCCACGTGTTTTGGTTCATGTATATTAAGAAATTTGGCCTTGCAAAAGAGAGATCCTTGTAGACACACAGAAAGGGTTTCAGGAGGGGTCCTTGAACCGCACTTTGAGAAATCTGCCCTGTATTTTTTTGATGCTGCGCACTAACAAAGCAGGTACTAAAGTAGTCCCATTTAATGGTAGAGGAAACATGGGCTCAGAGAAGGCAGGAAAGGTACCCAAAGTCAGACAACTAGCTATTAGATAACATTGGTAGTACTTCAAGTCTGAATATAAACTCAACACCATTTCTTCAAAATCCCCATCTAGAACTTTCAACGTACATATTGATGGCAGATTTTACAAATATATTGAATGAAGTAAGATAAATTTTCCAAGTTTCTGAAATGAAACAAATTCAGATTATTTTTAAAAAAATAAAAGCAACTTATATATGTAACAGGTTCATTCAAACTTGTTTGTATAATAATAGACCTTTGATGTTTGAAAGTAACACAACCAGATTTTACCTCAGGTCAATAGAGTCAATCCATCAGAGCTACTGAGAACATTTTCTAGAACATTCATAACCTACTTTGCAAATTATTACCTAGGCTGTTTGTGTAGCTTTTGCTCATCATTTCTTTGATCATAAATTTTATTTTCTCTAGTATGTGGAACAACCAATTTCTTATGCATACAGAAAGATGTTAGAAGTTACATTTGAGAATTTGGTGTAAATGTTAAGATGTGAGAGAGGTTGCAGAAAAAATAATTTATTTTATTATACTTACAAATACTGGAGCCAAAAATGTAGGAGTGCTAAATCTTAACATGCTTTATCTGTTATCCAAGTGGTATTTATATTCTAATAGAGTTAGCACTGATATTTAAGAGATACTACAAAAACCTTTTTTATTGACTAGATTACAGTAACTCTGGATTAGCTCAAAATAAGTAGACTAGAACAGCTTTATACCAGTATCTATGTTTGTTTAATTCAAAGTTAGCTTGATATTCAACATCTTTGTTTTGTTTTGTTTTGTTTTGAATCTATTGTATTAGTTAGACTGGACTCTCAGACTCATGATAGCCAGAATGATGTCCTGGAATAAACGGCTTCTCATTCTCTTAGGCTGTAAGAAATCTGTAATAAAGAGAAGATCAGAAGGAGTAAGACATCTGTTTCTGTGGAAAACAGTCTTAGATATTTTCTCTGTGGTTCCTAACGCTGTGACTTTATTATTAATTATTAGGACAAGAAGACAGGAAAGTTGGCAGAGGAATGTGTACAGCTTTTTTGAGATACTCACTCATGGCTATAAATACAAAGGTAAAAGCCAATATATTCAAATTGCCACATGATAAAAGATTTTATACTATGATTTTAACTTCTTAATGGTACACTCACATGATTGTGAGGGTGTAACCTAGATAAAGATTGTTTGCAGAAATAATTTTATCCTGGAATAGTAGCTCCTACTTAGCTGACTGTATGATAACATTTTCCATGAAGAGTTGGACTGAAGCCTGAGTCCTCCAGATTAACCCAAACATAATTGCTGGGGTGAGACACAGAGAGTTTTTTAAAAAGCTCTGCAGGTGATTCTAGTAAGATGCCTCAGTTAAGAGCTACTGCATTATTATAAGAGGGGACAAAAAAAAAAAAAACTCTAGAAAATACTTTCACACTCTAAAATTATAGAGAAAAAGGAAAACTTCACAAGTGCTCAAAGTGTGGGAATTATACCAATTGCAGAAAGTAAGCAAAAATCAACAATTATAATGCTAATTGTAACTTTAAATGGAAAAAATCAGCCAGATTAAGAAACAAAAGTGCTCCCAAACTAGTAAGATGGGTACTGGGGACAGAAGAGGAACACATTATTTTCAGACTTCTTTTTAAAAAGTATTTATGAAAAAGAGTTATTTACTCTCTTCTTACCATTACACCTATTTTCATAATATCTGAAAATCATGTGTAAATTCCAAATCTGAAAATATTGGTCAAGGTAAAATCTGCAGTAATTCTGGGCACCTGCTTATAAAAATCACTGAGAATATTACAGAAGAGGGTAAGAAGCAGACGTGGTAAATGATACAGGAAGAGCAGTTATGCTCTAGAAACCTTTAACGGAACAGGGAAACGTCAGTTTGGGGCCTCCTGCCTGTTGGCAGACACAGCCGGCCTACCCTACATCTCTAACCCCCACCTAACCAACATGTGGGGCGTCTGATAAAGCCACAGGCAAACAAAAAAACACTAACTCCGCTCAGTGCAAATTGCTACTGGACCTTAAAAAAAATCAGAACCTGTGATGGGAAGATTCTTCTCAGTCTAATAATAATAATAATAATAATAATAATAATATTATTATTTTAAAGACTTCATTTCTGAAAGAAAAAATAAGGTACTAGAAGGACAGGAGAAAGTTGGAAAATGACAGTGCTAGCACAGATCTAGAATACAGTACAAGCAAGAATGATTATAACTTCTGCATATAGATAAACCACACTTCCTCTGCCACAGAATGTTCCACTAACATGTTATCCACATGGACTAATGAAACCCTTTGCTTAATGTCTCTAGAGTTTTTCAGAAAGAACAAGTCATTGTATGTTAACTGTAACCAGGGAAGAAATGAATTAGAAAAACTCCAACAAAAGTAACTAATACCACAAACGTTTTTTCCTAAAAGATTAAAAAAATTTCTGCTAGCAAAGGGTAAGCGGAAGTATTAATAAATTCAATCAATGATCCTGAAATCGATGTTTTATTCAAACACTTTATTTCCTCTTCCTCCACTCTTGCTAAGCAAATTCAAGTAGCAATAATAGCTTCTCTATACTAGAGAATTCTGTTATCAATAGCTACTATTGCAATGAGTAAATAATATGTGCAAAACCTTGTGCTAAGTGCTCTATGCGCATTATCTCTTTTAACCCTCACCATGACTATGTGTTCTTTTCTCTCTATTTCACAGATGAGGAGAAACCTAGGCTCAGGACACACAACCAGCAACGGTATTAAGTGGGGATTCAAAAGTTAGGTCTGACTCTGTAGCCTGCGCTTGTAACTGCAAACTAAAGTGGTATTTTTCTTAGCATTCTTTTATCAAAAGACTGAAGTTCACATGCACTTTGGAATAAATATGCAGAAAGGGAGCACAGGAAGTGGTGCAGAAGTACTTTACAATTTATCAAGATAAGAGCACCTGCACTGCTTTTTTAAGACCAGAAAAAAAAACCTGCAATAATATAAAACCCCCAACTCTTTTCTGGCCGTTATTACTAAAATGGACGTTTTTCTTTAACAAGATGGTCAAGCAGCACCTACAGACCACAGTATATAAATCACTTTGGTTTAGTGGTGGGGAGGGCATTATGCAACACTTCCCAGCACAGCACTCACCAGGATATTTTACCGCCAGGACACTTAGGCCCCTCCTCCCCAGCTAGACAGCCTGGCTCCTTCATATTCCCCTCAGGAGATAGGGTGGAAGCACACAGCTCCACTTTCTAAGGCACAGAGGGCAGCTGAAAGTCCTGCTCAACCTCTCTGGGCAACCACAGGCGCCAATAAATCAGCCACAGGCAATTTCTCTCATCCCCCTTCCTGGCTTGAAGTGGTAGTGAGATACAGTACAAAAGAGCACAGACTAGTCTTGGGAGATAAGTGATCTAGGCTTGAATTTTACAGCAAATGGCTGCATCATTGAAGCCACATAAATTTCTGAGCCTATTTCCTCAACTGTTTGTAATATAGAGACAATACTACCTCCTTTTGGTAAATATTTGAAATTCATCTATGAAACCAGCTAGGGACCAAACCTGAGTTGAATCCATCTCCATTACCTCCAAATATTGGTGAGATATTCAAGGTCCGGCTGGGCAAAAACGGTGTAGCAAGTCATGTAAAGTCCCTCCCTCCTTCCTGGCTGACCATTCAGGTGACTTTTCAGTGCTTCCTGATAACCTCCTAGCCATCAGTACTAATCTATTCCATGTCCTATCCCAACATTGTTTTGTTCACTAGCAAAGAGCTGATGTCTGATAATGAATTAACAGTTTACTCTTAATTAAAACGTGTCCACATTACTAAAGAGGACTTTGATGCCTTAACTTTAAGGAAACAATGCTGCAAACGTTGGTTATTCTTGCAGAGAAGAGGGCTAAAGGGGGCTGGGGTGGGGAGGGGGTGCGGGAGAGGGCAGCTTTGAGCTCCAAAGTATATCATAGCCATTCTATTTCACCTAGAAATAGTGCCAACCCCATTTCTTAAAATACCAAAGCCATCACACACTGGCCAAGCCTGATTTCTAAATAATCTGGATCAAGGCAAGTATAATCACCTCTGGCAGATAGCCTCTACAGTGCATGGGTTAAACTGACACTGCTGCACTCCCGGTGTGGTAGGGAGCACAACGACCAAGGGGTCCAGAGCTGATGAGTCCAATTACTCAAGAGGTGCAGGACTCAATCAAGCTACATACTTGATCTTTAGGTCGGGTGTCCTCATCTGTAAAATAAGAGGGATGAACTGGCTTTCCTGTAAGGGCCCTTTCAGCTTTAAAATCTGTGACTACAAAGTGTACTTTACACCCTTGACAAAATCCTGTGCACAGCTTTACCAAAAAGACTTGATTGTCAAGAGAATGAATGTCAAATTTAATCCCTTGAGGGAAACCAGGCATTACTTTATGAAGCATGTTAGCTGCTGTCAAGTTCAGGGGCTGCCTATGCAGCTCAAGAACAGCTTGTTTTCTCCACATGAGTGCTAGCTATGGAAGAAAGTGATAGATGGGGCAAGCTTTAAAAAGAAAAACTGGCTGGGTAGCTCTGTTGGTTGGAGTATCTTCTGGAGGTTTCAGGTTCCATCCTGAGTGAGGGCACTGCAAGAAGCAACCAATGAATGCATAAATAAATGACAACAAAATTGATGTTTTTCTCTCTCTCCCTCTCTCTAAAATAAAAAAATTAAATTTCAAAAAGAGAAAACTAGATATGCTTAGAATGAGATTCATATAAGCTGAAAAGAGAAGTGAATTATGGGACCAGAGGGGTACTTCCTGCTCTATAAACAAGGTAATCACAAATGACGGTGGGAAGGGAGAGGGAGGACATTGGCCTCTGGGGGTGCACCTGGAAACCCACCCACTAGCTAAAGGGTCGGCTCGGCAGTCTGCGGAATGTCGCACGCTAGTCGGGGCTGCCCGCGCAGAATCGTAGCCCGGCCTGCAGCAGGAGTTTTCGCGCGCGGTCCTAGCCTGCTTCAGGCCCCGACACTGCCTCGTGCGCACATCTAAGGGCGGCTACGGGCATCCTCGGCCCAACGCTCACTCGCGGTTGCCATTTTCCTCCTTGCCCTGATTGACATGTCAAACAGACCAAAAATACCCCTCTCCCCTGCTACTTGCATCTGTTCCACGACCGGCGCAGCTGCAGACCGCCGCCACCCCAGGCGGCTACCGGCGGGAGGGACTGAGCCTGGAGCAGCCCACAAGGGCCGGGCTGCGTCGCTTACCCAGACGCCGCTGCGGCGGCCAGCCGGCTCCCCCATGCGGGAGGGGCGGCTCCCGCGCCGCAAGCGTCACGCGGCGGCGCCAGCTCACGCACCCTGCGGTCCATTCTCGCGCGGCTTTCCGCGCCGGCCGCCCCGTGGTGAGCCCACGTGACCGCGCACCCGGTAGCCGGGAAAGAGGGGTGCAGGGGCCAGAGTGTGCGTGCGTGCTTACGTGCGAGCCCGCCCACCCTCTCAAGTGGCCAGGAGGGGTTGGCTAGGGCTCGGCCGCCTCCGCCACAGTCCCCAGTCGTGACTCTGTAGGCGGAAGCGTGGAGATCAGCCTGGGCGTTACATGCTCCCCACATACAACCGCGTGACCTGGGGACTTTCCCCAGAATATGCAAAAGCATGGGCACCCCTTCAGTTTGGGAATGGGGGTGGGGAAGGATGCGCCCGCGTGTTCAAAGGAAGAGTGATGAGGGCGCGGGGCCAGGGAAACTAAGCCACGGGAGCCTAGCGGGTGGGGCATGGCGGGGGAAGTGACTCAAGGCCAGAAGCCGACGGGCCCACGGAAGGGTGGGGGGAGCGTGAGGAATGGACGACCCTGAACTCATTGGCCACGTCCAGGGTTGGACGAGGTTGCCGGTGCCCCCAGAATGCCCGGGGCGTACCGCGAAGGAGGGCCCAGCTGCTGGGTCCTCCCGGACAGGGGTCTGACATCTGGACAGTGTGGGAAAGCAGCATCTAGCCCTCGGGGAGTCGGAAGGAGCCCAGTCCCATCCAGCTGTGCAAACGAGAGGAGGAGGTCCCAAGCCTACCCTTGGGAGAGGGGCAAGAGGGGTGGTCAAGCCGCTGCCGAGCCGGGCCCCCGCGGTGCGGGTTGCGCCAGTCTCCTCAGAGCCCGACGCAGAAACTTGTAACAAACAGGCGACCGCGGGTGCCCCTAGCAGCCAGCGGCGGAGTGGGTGGGCGGGCGAGAGGGAGGGGAAGGCTGGCGGACGCCGCAGCGAACTGGTGGGCAGACCCGGAGTCGCCGCGTAAGCGGGGCCGGCTCAGTGCGGTGCGGCAGGCGCGGCTGTGCGGCAGCGGAAGTCCTTTGTTGCAGCACAGTCCCTGGCAGAGCCAGAACCTCTCCGCGCAGCCCAGCCCGAGCGCCGCGCTTCGCCACCACTGCAGCTCGCAGCCCCTTCGCCTCCGCCCGCCTTTCCCGTGGCTGATTTGCCTTAAACTCCCTAAAATCTCCGCAACCTCGGTTCCCGCTGCGGCCGGTGAGTATTTGCCAGTTGTGGGACTATTTGCGCAACTTTGGCCCGCTCCTGAGGGCGGCGGGCCGCGGGGCCTGGCGGAGTGCGGGGTCGGAACGGTGGCGACCCGTGCGGGGAGCCGGAGCGCAGCGGACACGCTGCGAGGACCCGGCGACTGGCAGCTGCCGGGCCGCCTGCCGGATCCCGCCGCCCGCCGGCGCGTCCGGTCCGCGACGTGCGGCCTCTCTGGGTCGAAGGAGAAGCCCCCGCGGAGAGTAGTTCCCACATCATTTACCTTCTTTTCCCTTTCTTTCTCTACCTTTATTTTTTTTAAGGGGGGGCTGGGAGGGGAGGTGTAGACGGAAGGCGGGAGGACCCGGTTGATTGACGTGCCAGAGCCCGCTTCTCTCAACTTACAGCTGCGGCTCTTCGGCGGGTGGGAGGGGGGAAGTGTCCCGGAGCCCGAGGCCGCAGACTTGGGCGCGCTCCGAGGGAGGAGGCGTAAGAGCCCTGCAAATTCTTGCCACGCTCTTTCCCACCCCCTCTTGCCGGCACACAAGCTTTTTGTTCAGTAGAAAGTGGTAGGTCTCGGGTTTGGGAATTTTTTGTGGAAAAGATAGCTTTCCTGGGAAAAAGTGTTTTCGCTTCCAGTCTTGGGCGCTTACTAGAAGTTCTGTTAGTGTTCGGTAAAAGTGTTGGATGTAGATCGGGAGTCGTTACCACTAAAATATGTAGGCTTGGGTCTGAGCTCAGGCTCCTTCCCACTCCCCCGTTCTGTCTAACGAATGCGTCTACATGATTTGAAAGGCTGACATGACATTTTCCAGATTAGGAGCGTCAGGGAGATGTTGGTGAAAGTCCTTGATGTTTTCTGGAGACAGTACGGCATTGGTATGTGTGTAATAATACTTCTAAGTCAGCGTGGTTAGGCACGGGCAGATTCTCCACTGGCCTAAGTGTATTTCCATACAGTATCACGGTAGGAAAATTATTTCAGGAAGAATTTTCCCTTTGACCCTCGAACCCAAGGAGGTCCCAGTTTTTTTGAGGAGACTTAGAATCAGTTTCTTGAGCTGAAGTTCAAGCCATTCTGGAACAGAGTTGGTGAAGGATGCAGTTCTTATGATAATTTCAAAGCAGTCATTGCCTTCTCCTTTGAAACAGTGAAATTAGATCTATGAAACTTTGTCGTGCAAATGAATAGGAGAATTGGGATACAAAAAAGATGAAATGAGTGAGCACTGGCCATCAGAACCTCAAAACTTTCCTTTTGAATCACATGCTGGTAGCTGATGAAGTCTCAATAACTGAAATAGCTTTGGGAGCTAGATGGTGGCTTCATCATGTCAAACAGAAAATTGAAACATTCTGGAGGTGAAGTGCTTTTCCAAAGATTAATAAAGACAATCTGCAGTAGAGTCCTCAAATAACATCATATTCATTTTAAAAGCAGTTACTCTATTATGACCAAATTTTCATCTTACAGAATAACTCAGGTTGAGCTGTCTTTCTTGAAGCCTTTCTATTCTTCCCACTCCAGTATAGCCTTCTGTGAAGCCTTTTTTGGGGTGGAGGTGTGGGGAAGCTTGTAAGAGAAAAGAGAAACCATGTCTAACCAGGACCTTAGCAGAGCATGAACACAGTCTCAGCCTCTTGCTCTTGACCTTGTGTTTTGATTTTGCTTTAACACCTAAATTTTTGTACTTTAGCACCATTTCCCATTCTAATGTGCAGGAGAAAAGAAGTACCTGCCTTCAGGCCTCTCCTCCATCCAGGAAAAAGCGCTAAGCTTTTGCCATTAACCTTCTGTCCAAAAGGGAAGGAAACTATTTGGGATAAAATACATAAAATTTTCATAAAAACAAAAATATATAGATTGTCTTCCCCCCAGATCGAGGTATACTTGAAAAACAATTGCTTGAGAGCTCACTTTGGTCTCTATAGGATGTTTTTTCCTGATATTTTCCTCTTAATATCTAATATCTCTTACCATAAAACATTGAAATTACTTTGTTATTTGTTATAGTCTGTTTTTTTAAAAGTTTTATTTATTTTTTTAGAGAGAGGGGATGGAGAAAAACATGGATTTTAGAGAAACATCTACTGGTTGCCTCTTGCGGTCTCCCAGCTGGGGACCTGGTGGGCCTTCAACCCAGGCCTGTGCCCTGACTGGGAGTCAAACCAGTGAGTGACCTTTCTGTGCTCAGGTGGAGCTCAATCCATTTAGCCATACCAGCCAGGGCAATTCTTATATTCTTAAGTGAACCAAATTAAAAGTGATTCATGCCTCTTTTTTCTCAAAGTGGAAATGCTTTATTATAAAATCCATGTTCTTTGTAAGAATTCAACCTACATAAAATATAAAAATGAAAGTCGCTCTGACTCCCACTCCCCAGAGATAATCACTGGTAGCAGTCAATTCCTTGTGTACAATGAGAGAAGGTAAGATTTGATCATTAAGTGTGCTATTGTGAACGCCTCACTCTGCCTGGGGATGGCCTGTCAGATGATTCACGGGCTCATGTTCTCTGTTCACCACTCAGGTTGGTGAGCGTTGAGCAGTAGAGGAAAGGGAAATGTTTTACATTGGACTGATTTGGAATTCTGGGATTAAATAACAGGCGTGAGAGATTAAATATAACAGGGGTGCTATTTTAGGTCTGTCCTAATGAAGTATTGTACCTTGATGGACTAGTGCTAGTTCTCACACTATTTTAATGTTGATGTCCAACCTTTCATGGGTTGATTTATACCAGCCAAACTCATTGAAACCAAATAAAACCCTCAAATGGTAGAGAGTATCATAATTTATAGTTGAAAAGAAGTGGGTATACTTGCCATGAAGACCACTGTCAAGATATCCCTGTGCTGATGTGGGAGGAGGGGTTCCTCTATCTGGAGGTAGCATGCCAAACATCACGGAGAGGAAATTAGAGGGATTAATTGCTGTGGTTTTCAGATGTGCCATGGAAGGAGATAATACATATTTAAGATAGTTTAGTAACTACATATTGTGGCTGTGTAGTAACTACAAGTGATCTCAGTGAAAATACAGAATCACTTATTACTTAGCCTGGTATATTCAAGAAGGATGAGCTGTGAAGTAGTTGATGTTCTGAAAACAAAACCCCACAATAGTATATAGATGTTTAGTCACAGCATTGGTTATTTGAGGATGTTGGGGACATGCATGTTTTTTTACACTACTTTGCTTTGAGTTTAAAATGATTTTCAAAATAAAATTGAAAAATTAAAGAATTAAATCAACCAGATTTTCTGTTTGTTTTCTGAGATGTACGTAATCCTTTTTAGAGGAGACTGAAGAGCTCTATCCTCCATTAAATTTTTAATACTAGGGAAGGGCTTGCCCTCATGGGCAGTGGGAGTCAGCAGATGGAAGAGGAGGTGGGCAAGGGGTAGGCATTTTGCTTGCCGTATGGGGCAGTATGAAAATGGAGTGACTCTGGGAGGCCTAGAATGTTCATTCCAAAGGGACACTTGAATTAATTGTCATTGCTAGAGTGTTGTCTAGTTTATAAAAACAAGCTTAGGGATCTGGATCAAAAGGGTTTGAGTCTCATCTTCTAATTACAATATGAGCATTTGATATCAACTACTGGAACTGTTTCCTCATTTAAAAATGAGTTGCCCTGGCTAGTGTAGCTCAGTGGATTGAGCATGGGCTATGAACCAAAGAGTTGCCAGTTCAATTCCCAGTCAGGGCACATGCCTGGGTTGTGGGCCAGGTCCCCAGTGGGGGTCATGTGAGAAGCAACCACACATTGATTTTCTCTCCCTCTATTTTCCCCTCCCTTCCCCCCCTCTAAAAATAAATAAATAAAACCTTAAAAAATAAATTAAAAATGAGGTTAATAAAACTACCTACCGCAGAGTGGTTATGAGAATCAGTTGTATACTGTATGGGAAATTGCTTTGTAAGTTTTTGGCTACTACAGGGTAGGGCAAAAGTAGCTTTGCATTTTTCATATGGGAAAATAATACAGTAATTAATAAGTAATAATACAAGCCCTGGCCAGGTAGATCGGTTAGAGCATCATCCCAATATGCCATGGTTGTGGGTTCTATCCCTGGTCAGGGTACACAAAAGAAGCAACCAACCAATGAATGCATAAGTAAGTGGAACAACAAATCAATGTTTGTCTCTCTCTTTCAAATTAAAAAAAAAAAAAAAAGCCCTGGCTGGTATGGCTGGGTGGATTGAGTGCCAGCCTGTGAACCAAAGGGTCAACAGTTCAATTCCCAGTCAAGGCACATGCCTGGGTTGTGGGCCAGGTCCCCCAGTAGAGGGCGAACCTGAGAGGCAACCACACATTGATCTTTCCCTCTCTTTGTCCCTCCCTTCCTCTCTCTAAAAATAATAAAATCTTTTTTAAAAAAGATAATATAAATAATACAAGAACAAACTCCATGTTTCACATACAATTATAAACCTACTACCCCCCACCCTTTGTATAAAGTTGCCATGATTGAAATCATGCAAAAAAAAAAAAGATAAGCAAAATAAAACTTATCTACTTCAACATTTATTTATTCAAAAACTGATCAAACATAAACCAAATATCAGCCAACTGTTAGAGGTTCAGGGATACAGTGATGACTAAGACAGTGCTCTGATCTCAAGGAGCTTACAGCAAAGCAGGGAAGCCACATAATTATAATCCCCTGCCATGAGTGTGGTGATAGGTATAGCATCCCACATTGGATGATACATTATTTGTCACCCTGTAGTGGTAGTAGGTACAGGCTGTTTTAGAAGCACAGCAGAGGGGCATCTGCCTCACCCTGGGATCGGAAAAAAACTTCCTGAGAGAATGAACTGGGTGTGGAAAAAGTTCTAAGCAAAGGGAATAGCATGTATGAAATCATGAAGTGGTGTTAGGTGCTTTAGGATGAGGGGGAATCTTAATTCTTAGATTTAAGGCTTTAAAATGTAGTTAAGCTTCTTAGAATGAGCATACTTTTTGTGATACTCTATTGGTTTCATTTCATTGACTTAATTAGATAAAAATGTGAAGTTTTCAGGGGTTTTGGTTAGAATTAAACATTTTAAAAATCAGAGCTGTAAAATTGGAAACAATACAATTAAAAAATATGTACATATCTACTGAAAGAAGGAAATGGGTAGGACTTCCCACCATCGTTGAGCTGCCTCACCAGTTATTCATTCAGCAGCTTCTACTGAATACATGTTTGTTGCTGAGAAACAAAGCCTAAGTAAGTCCTTGCTTTCAAGTTGCTCATAATCTAGAGGGGAGACCAACACGTAGAAAATTGTGGCAGCTGATTCTTATTTAGCACTTTTAACTCTGTGACAGACACTGCCTTACAGTAAGTCTAAGGATTACCATTCTCATTCTCAGATGAGAATTGAGGCACAAGTTGGTGAAGTAGTCTGCTTAGGGTCACATCTAACCCTAAGTGCTAGAGTCAGAATTTGAACCCAGGCTTTGACACCCACTTTATGTTGCTGCTCTGATGATTAAAATAAGTGTGATAAGTACAAAATGAGATAATACAGAGTAATACCAAAACCTAAAAGAGTGGGAGAGAGGTGTTACATAAGGCTTTCTGGAGGAAGTGATAAACTGATCATTAAATAACGTATGGGAGATTCAGACAGAACTAATCAGCATGACAAAAATGGAGGTAAAATAATATATATGAAGAAATGGGGACTCTGGGGAGAGAAGCAGTTTTATGTTTGTCTTTTATGCTTGAACATAAAGTTTGAAGCAGGAAGTAGCCAAATAAAACTAGGTGGGTGGTCACAGAGAAATTTGTATGCCTTGCTAAGGAGTTTGTACTTTAGCCTGAGGGTATGTGAAGGGAACTATAGAGGGTTTAAGCAAAAGAATGATAGGGTCTGGTTTTGTTCTTGAATCTTCTGAGCATGAGGGACCAGTTAAGGAGCCTGTTTTCATAACTCAGAAGTGATAATAGAGGCCTTAGGAGTTCAGGGAAGGTAGGGATGGAATAGAGACAGATCTGAGAAATATTTAATGAGAAAAATTGGCAAGCCTTAATTATGAGGAAGGAGTCCCAGGTGACTTCCAAGTAGCCTGGGTGACTAGTGCATAGTGGTGCCCGCTAAGATAGAGAGTACTGTTAGAGGAGCAGTTTTAGGTGGGTTCCAAAGTCACAGAGTGAGTACTTTGGAATAGATAGTTCCACAAAGTGAACTTTAAGAATACAAATGCCACATGCAGAAAGGGACTTTTCGTGAAGCTGCTTTTTGTTGAGAAGCTTACTGTTCACATAATGCCCCCTGGTGGTCAGAAGATGCCATGTTGTTTCTTTAGAATGCACAGATCAAAACTTTTAATCCTATAAAAACTTAGATTAAATATTTTTCTTCCTCCACTCCTGGAGGGAGAGAGAGGGATATTCCAGAAGCCTCTATGTTTCCTTTGCTTTCTGTGTGGGATAATTAATTTTCTAGACCCATAATGCAGCTGAACTACAGAAACACCTCACAAGTAATCGGGTGCCCTGGGCTGAAGCAAAAGACTAAGACAATTTGTTGCTTACCTGCAGTTAAAGTAAATGAAACAAAGTGCAAAAGTTAAAACTTTATCTTACTCACAGAACACTTTCCTGTGTCCTCACAGAAAATTATTTATGTAGATTCTGTTTCAATGAGTTTTTGTCTTAATTTTATAACCCATAAACAGACTGAAATGGTGGCAGCAAGTTTAGCACACCTCTTAGAAGTGACAGCTGTGGCTTGACACACATGGAGACAGAAAAATAGTGACCCGACAAACCACAATCTCCAAAGGCATAATAGTCTCAGGCCATTATATAATTGCAAACAACCCTTGAAAATTTGAATAATTTATATATTTCAATAAGACATAATTGATGCAGAGGAGAAAACAGGCAGCCAAGTGTGCTGTACTTGGGAGCTGCAATTAGAATAGTAGGAAGAGCACTAGGCCAGGATTAAGGAGTTCAAGGTCCTATCCTGCCAGCCACCAAAACTAGACGTGACTTTAAAACATATCACTTAACCTCTTAGCACCTGGGTTTGTTCTATCATTCATAAAGCAGCAAGTTGAACTTCTGATCTCTTCATAAAATTCTATGAACTATGGCCCTGGCTGGTGTGGCTCAGTGGATTGAGCACCAGCCTGTGAACCAAAGGGTTGCTGGTTCAATTCCCAGTCAGGGCACATGCCTGGGTTGCAAGCCAGGCCTCCAGTTGAGGGTGTGCTAGAGGCAACCACACATTGATGTTTCTCTCCCTCTCTTTCTTCTTCCCTTCCCCTCTGTCTAAAAATAAATACATAAATAAACTTAATAAATGCTATGAACTATGTTCACAATGATGACATTAATATTTAAGAAAATTGTATTATGTTTGGATTGAAAAGAAAGAATTTTTTGTCATCTCTAATTTATACAAGAGTCCTACGAGAAGTATGATTATGTGTATTTTATAGATGAGAAAAGTACGCTTAGAAGGGAAAGATATTTAGTGGTAGAGCTGGTATTCATATCCATCCGTGTCTGCTTCCTGGGCTCTTAGTTAATACTTTCACTTAACAAGCATGCATTAAGAGCCAGCCATGTGGGAAGAGCGTGCTAGGCACAGGGAACAAACACAAAGGCCATCAAGCCTCGTTCATCCCTGTCCTTGATAGTTCAGTTAGGCACTGCTGTATAGTACCTCTGTTAGTGCTAATGATACAAATAATATGACAGCACATTAGGGTTTTTAAAGATTTTAACATGTGAGCATAGAATTCAACCACCATTTATATTTATAGCATTGTTTCTATGGAAATAGGTGTTTCAAGATCCAAATAACTAACTTAAAATAAAGTTTTAGGACATAACTCAGTCAGAATTTCAGAAGTTCCTTTATTGCTTTATCTCAGTTGGTTAGAGCATCCTCCCAATACACCAAGGTTGCAGGTTGAATCCAGGTCAGGGCACATATGAGAATCAACCAATGAGTGCATAAATGAGTGGAACAACAAGTCAATGTTTTTCTCTATCTCTCCCTCTCCCTTCCTCTAAAATCAATAAATAAATTTTTTTTACAAATAGAACTTCCTTTATGTCCAGTCTAATAACCAGTCAGAATACCTGCTCTAAAAACTGAATACATTTTTCTAAACTTGACAATGCCTGTCATTTAAGTGCTTTGAAGTAAAACCTTTTATCTTTGGGAGCCTCTACAGCTGGTTCTTTGTGGAAATTTCTAGGGAAAAACCTAAAGAATTTAATTAAATTAAAATTTAGAAATTTGATTGTGTACCCTGGAAAATGGTATTCTAGGAAAGAATTTTACTGAGGTGACTTTATTTTTATAGGCGGCAAAGTTGTTAAGGCCATTATCTCAGGCTGAAGAGTCATATTTTGTGTGCTCTAAACTTACGAAGTCCTCTGTAGCCTTAGGAAGATTATATAACATTGTGTGCCTGTTTTCTTATTTGAAAAATGGGTCTTAAAACATCACCTCCTTTGTAGGGTTTGTTATAAGGATTAAATGATACAATTTTATACATATTTACATGCATGCATACTGTATATGATACATATATGATGTGCACACACATTTTCTTAGACTAAAACCTGGTACATCAATAGTAAGGCCAGTAAAACAAATCTGCCTTCCCTCCCCTTACATTTTCAAGCTTTGTTCGTGCTGCTATGTACTTCTCCCCAATTACTCACATAGACAAGTACAGATTGCTGAAATGCCTTTCCCTTTGCTTTCTCTTTCTCTTTTTTTTAAAGTATATTTTATTGGTTATGTTATTACAGTTGTCCCACTTTTTTCTTCCCTTTATCCCCCTCCACCCTGCACCTTTCTTTCTCTTGTTCTTTATTCTACTCATTCATCAAGCCTTCACTGAAATCCTACATTTTTCCCAAAACCTAGTGTTCTAGTATAATTCATGCCTTTTTCTTTTGAAACTCTTCCTGAACTTTATTCAATATAGTTTAATACTTAATTATTCTCAGATTGTTTCTTGGTTTAAAATTTAATCCCTTAAATATAATTAGCTCTATTGTATGCCATCCTTCTTCACCCTCTACTTCAGTGTTCTATGCAGCATAAGTTATTACTGTAGTTGTTGAATACATTCTGATATTCTGAATTATAAACATGAGAGAATCCTTTCATTACATTTCAGGTTTCTTAAAAAGCTAATCTATAGCTCTCAAATACATGTACATACATTCAATAAGAAATACATACAAGGAAATGAATACACACACATATATATTTAAAGGTCCAGAGGTAATTTTTAGTAGTCCAGAGACCAGCATGCTCATTGTGATGCTAGGCTCTGCCGTAGACTCACTGAGGCTGTGCAAATCGTCCTCAGGGGCCTCCTTTGTAATGCAAGTCTCACACAAGTTAGAGAGTGATTATTTGCCTTATAGACAGGCAAATAGTTTAAGTTACTTCATCCACTTTATTTTGTTTTTAAGATTTTATTTATTCATTCCTAGAGAGAGGTGAAGGGAGGGAGAAAGAGAGGGAGAGAAACATCAATGTGTGGTTGCCTCTCTCACACTCCCTACAGGGGACCCAGCCTACAACCCAGGCATGTGCTCTGACTGGGAATTGAACTGGCAACCCCTTAGTTCACAGGCCGGCACTCAATTCACTGAGCCACACTAGCTGGGGCAATTCATCCACTTTATATGCTTATTTATAGACCCTTAAATTATCATTTGATTAAGGGTAGGTCAAAAGGGCATCCAGCAAAACTTTTTTTCCCATTTAAGAGATTTAGCAATGAAGGAAAAGTATTTCAGAAATCTTACTATGTCAGTGAGAACTTACTGAAATAGCTTACACAATATAATTTAGGGAACATATCTACTGCATAAGACTAGGTGCAAATGTATGCATAAAATCATATTACAGGTAGAGTACAGATGGAGGTAGTCACAAGTACAAGAGCACCTGGCCAATAAGCCCTGTGTTAAGGACTCATGCACCGTCCTTGTATTCTTTGAGAAGGGCACGCTGCTTAGTACAAAGTAATATTAGTAACTACTGTACAGTGGCTAGTTTCCATCTGGGTGGTCAGGAGTCCTAGTACCTACTTTACCAGTTAACTATACCCTTGATACATTATTCAGCAGCCGTAGATTTTTGCCCTTCAATGAAATAGGAATTTGGACTAGATTAGATCTCATGTTGTGAAAGTCTATGAATATCTAAATTGCGTAATGTGCTTGGTGGCTTTTTTTAAATTTGAGATGAGGTGGTAAACTTTCTCAAACTAAATTTTTTAAAAATCCAGCATAAAATTTTTGCATCACCTAACTCCTTATCCTTCCTGGAGAACTGCGTGCACACTGAGTGTCCTATCCTTAGGTGATCTCTTTGGCTTTAGATCTCATTTGAAGTCCCGTACCCTTGGCTTCTAGCTGTAATAAATTTGTTCTACCAGTGATGAAGCTAGTGACATAAACAAAAGCAACCACCAATTTCAGTTATAAAAACAACAATTGAAATATAATACTTTTATTCAAAACTATTTATAAGCTTTACTGTAACAAAGTTTATTAAGTTTTTTTGGTAGCATTAATAAGGATATCAAAATCTTGAAAAGAGCAAATTTCTTTGGGAATTTGAGTGAAATTTATTGTTTAATTAATAAAATTTTAAAGCAAAACTCATTCTCAAGAGATAAGCTAAAAGTCTCAAAGCAATTTAGATCCCTCATCCTGAACTCCCTCCAGTTCCCCTTCTTTTTTGGTGTTAAGCATTCTTAAAGCTTTTCTGAACCAGGTGTAACATGAACAGAGTTGCTGATACTAATATATGAATGATTGCTATTAAAAGTCTACCTAAAATTGTTTTTACTCAGAACTTGGACATTTGCATAATGACATTAATGAAACTACAGTTCTAGGTCAGCCTCAAAGCTGTAGTATTAGCATTAATTTTAGACACAGTACTTGTTCAACTTCCGGCTCTATGAGAGGGAGATTGAAATAGAATACAGAGGCAGTGAGATTCACACCCAGGCCTGTCTGACCCAGACCTCTTGTTCTTTCCACCACAGCACAACACCTTCTTCCACAGAATAGGCACTTTACTAAGAGAACATGCTGAATGAAGTCACTAATGTAGAAAAAGTCAAAATTTTCATGCATTATGTATCCTTGAGATTATAGAATACCTGTGCTATTGCTGACTCTCAGTGCTTTTATACAGTGTCTGGGACATCAAAATATTCAATAAATATTTGTTGAATTAATAAGCGCACATTAAAGTGCTATTGATGCTCTTACTGGTTTTAGTGTTTTGTTTGTGTTAACACAGAATGTATGCATTTTCACTAATTTAATTGATTGCAACTCTAGCTGCAGATGTGCCTGTTACTCTCGGTCATCTATGTAGTTGCATTAATTTTGGTTGCTGACCATAAAACTGCTTTTCATTTAAATTCAAAGGGCCCTTGAGACCTTTGAGCACTTCCTGTCATTATTTCAAGCACAGGATATTTAAAACCTGAAAGTTTTTACAGATTAACTGCTGACTTTTGTGCTGCTGGACTTCAGTTTCAAAGGAAACTAAGCCTATGTAGTCAAACTTAACTCCTGATAGTTAAGGTAAGCATCACAACCACACAGTTGCCACAGTAACTTGCATTAATTATCACATGCCAAGCACTGTACATTGTGTACATTGCTTCTATGAATCCTCATGTTTGATATATTATTTGAGTAATTACTATCCCCACCTTGACAGTTCAGGAAACTTGGGGTCAATGAGAATAAACAAGTACCCAAGGCAGCAAATTCTAGATTAGAACCCAGATCTGTCTCATCCAAAGCCTGTGCTCCTCTCACTGTACCATACTGTCCTCAACAATGCTTGTCCTTGCTTCCACACAGTGCATTCATTATCCTTTGGATGAGTTTGTTTCATTTTTAAGCAACTCTTATTACTAGAAAACTTTTTAAAGATAATAGCCATCCCTCAGCCTCTTTCTTTTTGATTTATTATTCATTAAAAGTCTCTCTGAATCCTACAAAAATGCCTGGAGACCTAGAAATCTTATCCTACATAAAACTGGCTTGAGGTCAAACTTTTCTCATTTTCTTCTACAGTCTTCATTCATATTTTTAAAGATTGCGTAACAGTGAATTTTAGGATGTGAATTCATCTTGGTTCACTAACAATTCCCTTATAACCAGGCATTTTAAATGATAAATAACACATTGATGAAAATCTATGTACACAGATTGCTTTATACATTTAGGTAGATACTGACCATGATCCCTCATAGTTCTGGCATAGATATCTGAGTCACAAAATGTTGAAGTATTGTACCTACTTGAAATACCTGATCTAGCTTATAGAAAAGGCACAGTGGTTGCAGTTTCAAGAAGGCAGTACTCGTTATAAACCACCTTCATTTCAACAGTAGTTTCGTGTGCATCCCTGGCTGTGCACAACTCTATCTGTAGGCAGGACAAAGGAAGCAAGATGACTCTTCAGGTAGTAGGGAAAAGGGAAGGAGTATGTAATCCACCTGATTTGTGACAAACATTAAAAAGCAAGTGAAGTAAGTAAACTTAGAGACTGTCTTAATTATTAAAAGGATTGAAGGGTTTGGAAACTGCAGAGTGAACATTTTATTTCTATGAATAGCTGGTTAAATGTTCTTTTTATGTTCAAATTGCATAGGAACTTGTTTTTTGATAGAAAACATTCTGAAGTTTTATGTATACAGATTAAAAATCGAGACTGAAATTGGATCTTATTTTAGCTGTGTAATATGGTACATAAGCACTTCTAGTGCTTTTAATATTCTCCTTTCCTGTCTTTTTTTATCCAAAGTCAATTCTCTGCATTAAAAATGTTTATAGTGGCCCTGGCTGGTGTGGCTCAGTGGATTGAATGCTGGCCTGTAAACCAAAGGGTCACAGGTTTGATTCCCAGTCTAGGAAATACGCCCGGGTTGTGGGCCAGGTCCTCAGTAGGGAGGGGGCATGTAAGAGGCAGCCACACATTGATGTTTCTCTTCCTCCCTTTCTCTCTCCCTTACCCTCTCTAAAATGAATAAGTAAAATTTTTTAAAAATAAAAATACTTACAATGGTCTACTGTATGTTAAGTGACAAAAAAAACTAGTTACAGAAAGTAATGTATTATGATACCATTTAGGTTTAAAAAACAAATACACAGCAAAAGCAAAACTATGTGCCTGGCATATAGTGGGTACTCAATATTTGCTGACTTTGTATGTATCCATAGAAACTGATTTGAAGATATACAATCCAGAGTGTTTGAAGAGATATGCAGCCTAAGGTGTGTTTTTATTCTGTGTATTTTTATGTTTGAATTTTTTGCAGTGAGCATGTGTTACTTCTGTGAACTTCTTTTAAACAATCCAAAAATTAAGAAAAATTTATAATCTATGGATAAACATCTTCCCAAATAGATCCACTTCTTTATACACTAAAGTATGTATCGAGCAATAAAAGACAGCTATATTCTGACTCTACAGAATTATTGTCCTGTATAAGGAAAAAGAAAGCAATGATCAAACCTATTTGCTGATGCCATTTCCATTTAATTTAATAAAAATAAATTTTAAAATAAAAATTTTCTAAGGAAATTTTCAAACATACAAAAATAGAATTATACTTGTCTCCCAGCTTTAGTAGTTATCAGCACACAACCAATCTTGTATCATCTATAGCCCTACACCCAAACCACTGTATTATTTTCAAGAATATTTTAGATATTTCATTTGTAAACATATGAGTATGTATATCTAAGAGATCAGGACTGGTTTTTGTTTTTTGGTTTTTTTTTAACAAAATGTCCTTATTTAAAAATGAGTAATAATTCCTGCTCTGGCTGGTGTGGCTCAGTGGATTGAGTGCCAGCCTGCCAATGTAAGGTTTGCCGCTTCGATTCCCAGTCAGGGCACATGCCTGGGTTGTTGTCCAGGCCAGGTCTCCAGTAGGGAGCATGTGAGAGGCGACTACACATTGATGTGTCTCTCCCTCTCTTTCTCCTTCCCCTCTCTCTAAAAATAAATGAATAAAATCTTTTAAAAAATTGAAAAAAATGAGCAAAAATTCCTTTTCATCATCTAAGAGGTTTTTAATATTCAATTTAAGTTACTATTTTATTTACTTGCATTGTTTATATACTTTAAGTACTTTTAAGCTTGCATCTTTTTTCCTTTCAAATTTAATACACATTTTTCCACATAGAGTTGTAATGAAACTAAAATGATTATTTTTTTTGCTTGTGATACCTTTGCTTGTATTTCTTAAAATCAAAATGAGTACTTTGAGTAAATGGCTGGGTATCTTCGAATTTAAAAAATGATTCAGGTGTATATTACTGACTTTTTCTACATTGGAATGGAAGACTATTCAGATCTTGATTGCAATAGCAAAGTTACAAATTGTGATCAAAATTATTCTTTTGTTGAAGTGCTTTTCTGATATCTTGTCTGACTGTAATATTTTTGTTTTACATAGGTCTCTAATCAATAGAAGATGGCAAAGCCCAGCCACAGCAGTTACGTCCTTCAGCAGCTAAACAACCAAAGGGAATGGGGCTTTCTCTGTGACTGTTGCATTGCAATTGATGACATTTACTTTCAAGCGCACAAAGCCGTGCTAGCTGCTTGTAGCTCCTATTTTAGAATGTTTTTCATGAACCATCAGCATAGTACTGCACAACTGAATCTCAGCAACATGAAAATTAGTGCTGAGTGTTTTGATCTCATTTTGCAATTTATGTATTTAGGGAAAATTATGACAGCTCCCTCCAGTTTTGAGCAGTTTAAAGTGGCAATGAATTACCTACAGCTGTACAACGTTCCCGACTGCTTAGAAGACATACAGGATGCAGATTGTTCTAGTTCAAAATGTTCATCTTCTGCCTCTAGCAAACAGAACAGCAAAATGATATTTGGGGTAAGAATGTATGAAGATACTGTGGCTAGAAATGGCAACGAATCCAATAGGTGGTGTGCAGAGCCAAGTTCAACAGTAAATACACCACATAATAGAGAGCCTGATGAAGAGTCTTTACAATTGGGCAATTTTCCTGAACCACTATTTGATGTATGTAAAAAAAGCTCTGTGTCCAAATTATCTACTCCAAAAGAACGTGTGTCACGACGCTTTGGACGAAGTTTTACCTGTGATAGTTGTGGATTTGGCTTTAGCTGTGAAAAATTATTAGATGAGCATGTGCTAACCTGTACTAACAGACATTCATACCAAAACACGAGATCCTACCACAGGATAGTAGATGTTAGAGACGGAAAAGATGGTAGTATCAAGGCTGAATTTGGTGAAAAGGATTCTTCTAAGACATTTTCTGCACAGACGGAAAAATACAAAGGAGACACAAGTCAGGCTGCTGATGATTCGACTTCGACCACTGGAAGCAGAAAGAGTAGCACAGTGGATTCTGAAGTAGCCAGTGAAGAAAAAAGCAGAGCTGCTGAGAGGAAAAGAATCATTATCAAGATGGAGCCAGAAGACATTCCTACAGATGAACTGAAAGACTTTAACATTATTAAAGTTACTGATAAAGATTGTAATGAATCCACTGACAATGATGAATTAGAAGATGAACCTGAAGAGCCATTTTATAGATATTATGTTGAAGAAGATGTGAGTATTAAAAAAAGTGGTAGGAAAACTCTAAAACCTCGGATGTCGATAAATGCTGATGAAAGAGGTGGTTTAGAAAATATGAGGCCTCCTAACAACAGTAGTCCAATACAAGAAGATACTGAAAATGCATCTTGTGAGCTGTGTGGACTCACAATAACTGAGGAGGACCTGTCATCTCATTACTTAGCCAAACACATTGAAAATATCTGTGCATGTGGTAAATGTGGACAAATACTTGTGAAAGGCAGACAGCTTCAGGAACATGCTCAGAGATGTGGAGAACCCCAAGATCTGACAATGAATGGATTAGGAAATACTGAGGAGAAAATGGACATGGAAGAGAATCCTGATGAGCAGTCTGAAATAAGAGATATGTTTGTTGAAATGTTGGATGATTTTAGGGACAATCATTTCCAGATAAACAGTATCCAAAAAAAGCAGTTATTTAAACATTCTGCCTGCCCTTTCCGGTGTCCTAATTGTGGCCAACGTTTTGAAACTGAAAATCTAGTGGTTGAACATATGTCTAGCTGCCTAGACCAAGATATGTTTAAGAGTGCCATCATGGAAGAAAACGAAAGAGATCACAGACGAAAGCATTTTTGTAATCTCTGTGGAAAAGGATTTTATCAGCGATGTCATCTAAGAGAACACTATACTGTTCATACGAAGGAAAAACAGTTTGTGTGCCAGACATGTGGAAAGCAGTTTTTAAGAGAACGTCAATTGCGACTGCACAATGATATGCACAAAGGCATGGCCAGGTATGTCTGTTCCATTTGTGATCAAGGAAACTTCAGAAAACATGACCATGTACGGCATATGATTTCTCATTTATCTGCTGGTGAGACTATATGCCAGGTCTGCTTTCAGATATTCCCAAATAATGAACAGTTGGAACAGCACATGGATGTTCATCTGTATACATGTGGAATATGTGGAGCAAAATTTAATTTGAGGAAAGATATGAGATCACATTATAATGCCAAGCATTTGAAAAGAACATAAGTCATTTTCTACTGTACTAATGTTTAGTTGATAGCAGGCAAAACACCAAAGCAAAGGATATGAGCTACTTAGAAATTGATTTTTAAGATGAATTGTTGGAAAAATTCAAAGCCCTTTTACTTTAAATATTTTTGTCTAGGATCTTAAGTATCTATATTTTAGGTGTTATTAAATGTTTATCACTTTTGTTTTTTCTTAATAGAATTCTTTGTTTTTAGTTTGTTTTAGCTATGATTAAAATTACTTTTAAATGTAGACTACAAGTGGTTGTTACCCCTTTAATGACTATTAAACTTTAGTTTCTTATCAATAAGGTGATGACTTCACTTTCTATCTTTTTTCAAGATTATTCTGTGAAATTTTAAACGCAACATTATTGGCCATTCCTGTTTAAATTAAAAATTTTTTTAACTTATTAGTTATTTGAAGCTATCTCATTCACTTTTAGTTTTTGTTGTTTTTCATTTTGGCAAGTTAAACAGTGATTTAGCCATTGTTTATTCCTCCTTATCAGTGAAATTCATATTCTTATTAGGCAGGTTAGGTGCACTGAATCTAACCTTGAAAGTAGACATGGGCTCAGACTTGGCCTAAAAAGATGGATGGACCTAAGGAAATTCCTATAAATGAGTATTTTCCTATAATTGATAAAATATTATCATTTAATAATCACATTTAAAACTTATATTAAGTGTAAAACCCAATGACTTTACCCCATTTGAGAAATTCATGGGGACAAGTCGTTTTGTTTTGTGATATTAAATTTAACTATGATAGTTAATTAAAAAGACATATCTTGTATTCATTTAAAATAATTTAAAATATTTTGATTTCTAAAGTGTTAGTTTATCAATTATTTTTGTTTATATAAATAGATTTTAATAGTTCTCTAGGAATATGACATCTAAAGGAAAATGATTTTTTACCTTTAAAATTACATACTTTTGGAACTTTGAGATTTGAGAAAGCTGCCATGTATATTGATAAAGCTAATAAAATAAAGAAACCAATTACAAATCTGGTTGTTCTATAAAAGTAGAGTGTGCAAAAAAAAATGTCTTGTGTTTTATATAATTTAAGATTTGAAGAAAATGTGTTGTGGCAAATTGGAGTTTATCACCATGCTTTATTATTTTTTCTGTAAAGGATTACAAAATTTGAGGACTATAATATAATCACAGAGCATATAAATGGAAATAGTTTATCATTTTTTAGTTAAAGTAGTATTGCTGTTAGTTGTTGCTGACACAGGGTCTACATTAATTACATGTGAATCAAAACACTGGCAAACTGACCCACCAATAAACACAACTATTGAATAGAATGCCTTTCAATGTGAATTACTTGCATTATAATACCCTTCTCATAATGAAAGGGATTTTAAATAACTCCTATATTTAAAAGTATAATTTTGTGATTATGAACAGCATTGTTCTTTTTTACATCAGATTTTTAAGATATGCAAGTTATATTTTTTGTATACAACAAGTAAAAAAACAAGTTGCCAAGAGAACTGAGAGATCTACTGACTAGCACAGATTTAGTTGACAAAGAGGTATTAGAGCACAGTGTGAGCTCAGAGATTTGTGGGGAGACCTTGAGGTGTTAAGAACAGGAATAGTACAGGAGCTGTGCAGTATTAAAATAATGGGAAGTAGAGATGGGGGAAATAAACACACAAAAAATGATTTTTTTTAAAAAGCCACACAGAAAAAGTGATTCATGTTAGTCTTAGCTACAGTAGTTTAGCAAGAAATTAAATCTGAAATATGCTACATACATTACTAATAGGAACCTGATGGAAGTTCTGTAACAAACCCAGAGACCATCAGAGAGATAAGATAAACCAAGTTTCCAAATTACATAGTGTCATAATCATAGTAAACATAATTTTCTTTGGGGCTACTGTTTTACATGACCCTCATCAAAATGTGTTGCATTGGATTTCCCATTAAAAACAGGGTTCTTTCTAAATACTGCCACCACTGGGTATCCATGTCCTAGTGGATTGTCTCTATTCTGTTAGGAAAGGGGACTTAATTTAGTGTTTTGACATGTACTAATAGCCAGCCGTTAGCAAGTAAATATATAAATATTAAACATAATCTCTAATTTTACATAACTGAGATGATTATAGTTTCACAAAGCCACACCTCAATGATCTTGTTTTCTCCCAGTCTCGTGTTACACAGTACACACACCTTTTGTTCTGGAACTAGCGACAGGCCAGCATCGGCTTCTTTAAATATAATGTGCAGTTTTCCAAGTTAAGACAGAGTTCATTTAAAGGCTACTTGCCTTTTAAAACCAGGAAGAATGAAAAATATCCAACACCTCTGTCCAGCCTAGCTTCTTCATTTATTTTTTCCTCTCCTGGGCCGGAGTTAGAGCTTTTAGCTTGCTGTTGTATTGCTTGGCGCCTTCCAGTGCTGTGAAGACAGTGAATCCAAGTTATGGAAGCTTGTGTGCTCCTCCTGCCTTTATAATTTGAGTGATCAGTCTCCAAATTTAAAAATGAAAGGAAAATCTAGATAGATATATGTGCAGTCTTGTTCCTCATTTTGTCTTGAAACAGTCTTGCTTAAAAAGAGTTTTGTTCTCTAGCGAGAAATTCTGGAGGAAGTGGAGTCAGTGCCTCACAAGCTTGCCATGAATTACAGTGCAACTCAGATGTTTATAATTCTTTAGTAAACAGGACTAAGAATCTCAGAGATTAATAAAGGACAATCAAGTAGCAGTAGACAAGGACTCAGTCTCTTTCATATATATATATATTTAGAGAAATGCCTTATCACATAAGTAAAATGGTACATGGTTAATGTTTAATGTGTAAAGTTTGAATGCAGACAAAAATTAGAAGGAGGAGGATTACAGGGGCTACTTATAAAAATAAAAGAATTAAAATAAGGAGTTTGCTAGGGCACTCAGAGTACCAATATAAAGAAATTAATAGACTGACCTGATAAATCATTTAAGTAATGTAGTTGAGAGCAAAAATATGAACAAGATATAAAAGCTGAATAAAAAAACTTGAAATTTTCTGAAATGAGTAAAGGTGGAAATAATTTGATAGGTTAAAATATGTTGATTAAAGTAATTCAATTAGAGCTACAGAATGCCTAATGAAACAATTACCATGAACATATTAAGAATATGCCCAAATATTTGACATAATATACCAACTTTTATATTCTAAAAAAATGGGGAGAGAGGCTGGTGGTGGTTGACAAACTTTTCCTCAGTTAAAACAATACTTGTTTCTCTGAATCACTTGTTAAGGAACTTCCATATTTAACAGATCTCCAGAAAATCCCCCGAAGAACCAGTGTAATGGTTATATTGAACAAAACTTGTGATTGTTGTTAAAAGCTTAATCAGTACCAACCAAAAGAAAAATAACTTGAGTCTTATGTGCACACACAGTTGAGAATAAAGAAATTTGGTCTTTTTTATTAATTTAAAATGACTTTTATGAGTTAAAATTGTTTTTTTCCCATTAATTTACTTTGATCAGATCCTCATCTTTCCTCACCACCCCCACTTCCTGTGTAACAAGTGCTTCGCAGTGGTAAATGCTATTGCTCTGCAGGCACCCTAGCATTACCAAGGCCTAGGATTCCAGGGTCTCGAAAAGCTCTGTGGGAACATATGCTAATGAAATATCTCCCATCTCCTTAATATCTGAGGTGCAGTAAATGGAGGGATGACAGGATGGATGTCAGGGAGCTAAAGCAAATAGAGTTATATTTGGTATTAAGAAGTTGAAGCTGCAGACCAGATTTGGAAACCCATGATCCATTCATCCTAGGACTCTTCACTAGCAATCCTTGCATCCATTTAGTTAGCACTCTTTCTACTCTGCTATATGATTTACATATGTAATTTTAATTAATCCTCACAGCCTTACGAGGTAAGTATCATTCTAATTTTCCAAATGGGGACTGAGGTTCAGAGAGACTATTTTTTCCCAAAACCACACAGAAACTTAATACTAGAATTGGAATTTGAACCTAGACCTATCTGATTTCTACATTCCTGTATTTAACCACTAAGCTACATACTCCACCTACCAAGAAATAAAAGAAGGGCCTTTTCAGCCTAGGAACACATGTGATAAAGCTTCTAGGAGACTGTGCTGCTTCTTCATCACCTGTCATCTGCGGTGCCTGGTAAGGTAGCTGGTAATAGAGGGGAAAATATATCAGTCGAAAACAAAACTTTATGTGAATGGGTCATTCAGAATGATGTTTTGGAAATAAAGACTAAATACTGACATGTTTTCATTTTGCTTTATTTAAACTTAAAATATTTAGTAATATTGTCAGCAATCTTGGGGTTCATGGTAGTTTTCTCAATTAAAAATTAATTTGAATTCAACTTACATATTTCTACATCTGTGAACACCGCTCGCTCTCTTTTCCTTACTCCGGACCTTTATGTTTTATTCTCTCCCACCGGTCCTTCTGGTTCATTTCCTTCTACTGGTTTTCAGACTGATGAATAACTCAAATCATTTGAAAATATTCTCAAGAAAAATGAGAACCTTAGAATAACCAGTTTCCACTTTTGCCTTCACAGATAAGGTGGATAAGGAATTTTTCACTTTGTAAAAAACAATGAAATCCCTAATTACCATATTGTGATCGATTTGATTAAAGTTTATAGAGCAATCAAAATTGGTCTAAAAACAAAAGTTGGTTTTTCGAGCCATTTGTAAAACAACAAAACCTATGGCTTTCTAGTGTAAACTGAAAACTCTTACCTCCTGCCCTGACTGGTGTGGCTCAGTGGGTTGGGTATTGTCCCACAAACTGAAAGGTCACCAATTTGACCTGGGTTGGGGGCCAGGTCCACAGTCCAGGGTGATTGAGAGGCAATGCATAGATGTCTCACGCAGTGATGTTTCTCTCCCTCTTTCCCTCTCTTCCCCTCTCTCTAAAAGTAAATAAATAAAATCTTTAAAAAAGAAAATCCTCAAAAAGTCTTACTTGTAAAAGAAATGAAAGATAATTTCCATATATGATAATTTCCATATAACAGCTGTATATCCACCCTAACCTACCAGGAAACTTGAAACAAATGCACATTTAATGGTTTAAGTGAAGGCTTTCTCCCAGCTGAATCTAATTTTAACTTCATGCATCTATTTTGTCTGATTTCTACAGCCTATACAATAGGGTTTACTACTATGTTAAATCTATTTTAATGATCTCTGTCATCTACCAAATTTTATTAATTTAGAAGAATGGATAATGTCTATGTAATCATTTAGGTGGCCTCTTTTCATGGCCTATCAAACTCAAGGACATATTACTTGGTACATGGGGAGAGTCTCATACTAAAACCAGATGAAATTTAGCTACTTAAAAAAATTATACTGGTAAGAGGTAAAAAATGCAAAGATTTAGAAAGTTGGTAAATATAAATGACAATAGCAGCTTGTAAATTCATGCTAATTTTAAACCAATTTATTACTACCTACATATTTATACGTACATGCTTACCTGACTTTAGTATTAAGAAGTTTAAATCCTATTTAAGTTGTTCCTTTATTATATTCAGGGGAACCAAATCATTGAGATTCATTAATGATAACTGTTCAACCTTTCTATCAAAATCACCATAGATCACTAGGGGGCAGGACGCCATTATAATTTCTCATTATTTTGCTGACAAACGAAGATGGTTATGAAGATTGTAACTCAGTACTTGGCTCTGAATTTAATGTATCAGTGTACTAATTGCCATGATAATAAGACATTGTAGGAAAATAGGATCAGAGGATGACCCCCCAAAAAGCAAGGGACATGATTTTATTTGAGTCAGGAATATTAGTTTTATGTGAGAAAATTTATTTTATCCTCTGTTCTTACCTATTTGAGAAAGGAATAGGGTTACCTAGATAGCCTATGAATTCCCTAGTTAAACTTTCAAAAGTTACTATGTTTTTTAGTTTAAAGCAATTGCTTATACCAATTAGAATCAGCAGAGCTTATTTTTAGATGAGAGAAATAATACAGATTATGGAAGTTATCTCTTCTTTCAAATGCTTATGTGTTCCCTGATTGTAGGGGTAGGGTGGGGGGCGGGGAGTATTTTAAGAGACAATCTCTTTTAAAAAAATCAAGGCAAAGCGTTGCTGCAAAAGAAATTCTACCCAGAATCACGGGGGCAGGTTAGGGGAGCATGAATTTAGGAATTTGAAGGAAAACTCTGTGTGTGTATTTTATTTTTATTTGCAGAGTATATACAGTAGTTACTATTTGAAGAACCACTTGGTGTTTGACTTTTAAATTTTAAATTTGAAGAACCACTTGGTGTTTGACTTTTAAATTTGTTGGATATATAACATCTTTGAACCAGATTTGCCATTAATAAAGTACATTGTAAAATTGTTTTCTTTGAATGAAAACACTTAAGTGCTTCTTCCCTCCCTACTTTTGTCTGCCTGGCTGATCTATTTTTTTTTTTTTTATGTTACATATTTATATGCCCTACCCATTCTAGCTTAGATCATGCAAGGGGGAAAAATGCCCCTATAGTTGAAGAATTATTTGAATAATAAGAACACCTTATATTTAAAGGATATAATGAGTTACATTGGGGAAGGAAGTAAATAAATTGAAGTTCTAGGAACTATGCTTCTGTTTCCATTCTTGTTCTATTAATAGTGTGCTGGCCTGATACCAAAAGCCATGAAATTCTGACCTAAGACTTATGTTGTATCTTGTAGAGCAGTTAATTTGTAATATTATTTTTCTTGAGTTTTGTCTTTTTCTGTGTGGCAGTGGTGAAATAGGGCCTTCTAAACCTCTGGAGAAGTGAGATCTGAATTTGGAGAGGACATGGGGAAGAATCAATCTTCAACAGATAATCTTTAAGTCCAGACCCAGGAATATCAGATCTGAAGTGACACCATCTTTTCTGTCTTCCTGACAAACCTCATCAGATCCAAAAGTTCCAGTTGCAAGCATCCAAGAAAATTCAGTAAACATCACTTTGAAATCAATTTGTTGTGACAAAATTGATTCATGGTGACTCTCCTAGTATTTGTGGAAAATCTGCTAAAGTAGAATATTCAAAAGACATCAGTGGGTAAAGCTACACTAAAATGAAACTATATGCTAATTATCTTCAGGAGTCCCTTCTAAAAGGCTTGCTAGGCTACCATAGAGATAATCACATAAATGTGTAAACAGTTTTAAACTTAATCTGAATCAGAGTTTATATATTATGAAATGCATTTAGACAATTTAAAAAGTTATACAATAAAATCTGTGTAGAGCATAAATAAAAAATGGGTACAGAGACAAAAAGACCAATATTTTAACAAGGTACTCTAGTTATTACTGTAATGTAACATTTGTTCTTCTTTATGTATGTTACAAACTGATTATTAATGAAGTTCCCTTTTAAGTCTGGTAACGTGAAGGAAAAAGGAAGTAACAGAAGCAGTATTACTTTGTCAGTAGTGGTAGATCTTCACAAATCACAGACAACCAAAAAGAGTATATTTTAAGACACGTTATTTTCTTTTGAACTTAGCAATATAACCTAATAGGACAGAATGGGTTTCTGTTAAACATTTATTCTCAGGATTAATGTTTCTCGGTTTTCAAATTTCAAGATAAAATTCTACTAAGTATTGAATAAAACAATGGTCAACATATTTTTAAAGCCCTTTCATGGGAGAATGAAATGTTTGGTGAAAATTTAACCTGGCTACAAATAACTTGATATATATGCTCATAACACATTTCTTAACTATATGAATTCTTGTAGCCATATTATTTCCTTATTTTGAGTATACTTGTATTTTACTTTTGATTAACTGTGTACCCAATTCATTATTATTATTATTATTGTTTATTGTGCAATATCAAGATGTCATATTTTCAGAATTGTTTATTATGTTTTTATGCCTATTCAAATATTTTAATGTGTTGCACAGAGCTCTTATACTATACATAATAGCATATGCAGAAATTGAATAATTTAAAATCTCTAGCTATAAAATAGAATAACTTGAATATCCTTTCTAATAATTTGATTAACAAAAGTTGGAGAAAGTTGCCCTTACTGGTGTGGCTCTGTGGGCTGGGCATCATCCTGCAAACTGAAAGGTCACTGGTTTGATTCCCTGTCAGGGCGCATGCCTGGGCTGTGGGCCAGATCTCCTGTTGGGGGTGTGCGAGAGGCAACGGATCAATGTTTCTCTTGCACATACATGTTTCTCTCCTTCTCTCCCTCCCTTCTCCTCTAAAAATAAATAATTTTTTTTAATCAGAGAAAGTTAATTACAATGATAGTGGGTGAGAATGGAAAAGAGAAATCCACTAAAGACTTCAAATTCATATGAATTCAACTGCTTTAAAATAAAACACGTTTAGAAAACTAAAGTGTTAGTTTCTAAAAAAAATCAAAACTAAAATTAATTTCTTTGGAGCATGAGGAAACCTAGAAAAATATAGATTTTTAGCAAATAAACATATAAGAATATTATCAATAATTAAAGGTGCCAGATCAATATAGTAAAGACTCAATAATTTTAATTGGTGGAATTAGATTCACAAAAGAGATTAAATTTTGACTGTACTAAAATACAAATGTAATGAAGAATAAGTGATATAAATGCCTTCTATAATGTGACTGTTTTCTGTACATTAATATAAAATGGAGTTTATAGAGAACTTTTGTTACATTTTTAATCCATTGCTTTTACCTAATAAAATTTCCTCCTCTATATTCAGAAGTTAAATTGTCTGTATATTACTTTTATTTATACTTTATTTTTCAACCTGGATCTTTAAAAAAATATGTCTGAAAAGTTATCAATTCCTTCCATTCTCTGGTACCAAAATAATAAAGTATCTGATATGGCTAATTATAAGCTACATCATGAGCAGCTTCAGAAATACACAGAGAGAATTAACTGAAGTAATTATTGCCAAATCCTGTTTTCTTTTAATATACAATTACTGGAAAACTATTATTTCATGGCAAACACAGATGGCAACAAATTAATTAGGTTTCTTTATAATATAAAAAGGAACTATTTATAAAAATCCACTGACACAGTATTTAGCTCTTTCAAAGGGTTGGTTGGTTCATTTCTCAAAATAACAATTTATTCATAGAAATAATTCCTAACCAGTATAATTCATTTTATTTTCAGTTAAAGAGCCTAGTAATTTTGTTTTAAGTGATCGGCAATGAGTATTCCCTTCATTTCAGATTGGTTCCAAAATATGATTGTCATAATTTCACTTGATTTAATTTCACTTAATGTGTTAACAATAATGGCATACTGAGTCTGACTCTTCCTGTATGCAAGACAACAGCCTTACTATTTTCAGGTTATTTTAGACTATTCCACAGGAGTGTATCCTCCAATTTAGCACTCTCCAAAACTGAGTAGGTACAATTTGTCTGCTGTGGTCACAAATTTACTTTTCTTCTGGAAAAGCCTCTCCCAGGTTTGGGTTCTGAGGACTTTCCAGGCCAGGCAGGGTAGAATCCCCCAGGGTACTGTACCCCCAGGGTATCTATAGTTTAATTGTAAATTTTAAAGGCAGTTTTCCAATGCTCAAAGAAGCAAATGGTGACATTTTCCCCATATTGACAGGTGATTGGATAAATATTTTGGGACAGGGTACTTCGAAAGAATTATAAAATGGCAGTATTTACAGAGGTCTTAAATATAATGACTAGTTTGACTCCAGTTTGCTCATAGGTCTGCAAATTTTAGGCTGCTACTAACTCCACCTTCTCTTCCGGCCAACAATACCTCCTCAAAGCAATCTGTGAAACTTTATGAAGGCTGCACCTAGGTAGGGATTGAGAGGATTCCAGAAAATACGTAATTTTTCCCCTAGTAATTTGGGAAAAATTCATTCTTGCTTAGTCAGTCTCCTTAGGGCAGGAGTATCCTGCCCTATCCATGCGTACAGTTTTGGACCTCATTTTATTCATCAGAGTATCTCTAGTACGAATATTTTCAGATGTGAATTTGTTTCAGTTTTTGATATCTGCTGTTTTAGTACAGAAATATAAGAGATAGGCAGAGAATCTTACTGTTATATAGGAAAAAAATTAAGTTATTCAGTATTTTTGGTTAAATAATGTGCCTCAGGTCACTTTTAATAAACATTGAGCTAGTGAAACATTCCAGGTACTCTTTTGGGTATTAGGGATTAATTAGAGAGGGTTTGACATATGTTAAAGCTCTTGATTTTTCCAGACTGTGTGGGACTTCAGTCTTTAAAACTATTTTGAAACACCTAGTATTTATAATCTGCCAAACAGATTTTCTTATGTTGAAAATCAATAGTAATTTCTGTGTAAGTAGTAGGATTAGTGAACCTTATTTCAAGTGAATATTAATGGTCAAGTTTTAAAAATCAATTGTAAAATTTTATACATAAGGACATTTAGAAAAGTTAGTTAATCCATCTACAGATAACCAATTTTGATGTATTTCTCGAATACATAAGACTATCCTACATATAGGATAAGAAGTAAGAAGTTATAAAAGTCTTGTATCTTATTTTCCAATTAATTATCAATAACATTTTTCTGTATCAGTAAACTTCTTGTAAACAATTTTTATGGTTACGTAACAATTCATCATATGGATATACTATAATTGTTGTAATCATTTCCTTATTGTCAGATATGTCATTTCCTTTTTCATGTTGTTATTTTCACAAGTAATACTACCTGCATGTTCTATTATTTCCTTGGGATGAATCCCACAGGGTAATATAAATGAAGGGTATGGACAGATTTAAGGTAAAGAAAAATACTGTCACATTATCTTCCAGAAAGACTGTACTAATTTACATTTCCACTAGTAGAGTTTACCTGTTTTGCTGCACCATTGCTGGCATTGGTGAATATTATTTGACTATAAATTTGCTAGTTTGATCATTTAACGGGCTATATTTTTTATTAGCTCTGAGCCACAATCATCAAAAAATAAGATTAAAAAATCAATATAGATAAGGAACAATGTAAAAATTCCAAGAATGCTCAGTGTATGATAATGTTCTAGGCCTGCAAAAGTTTATTTCATATGAAATCAAAGTGAAAATATGATATCTTTTTTGGGAAAAGCTCAGGATGCCATCTAAAGTATGAAACATCAATTTACTAGGTGAAAAGTTAGAGCAGAAAAAATTATATATAATTTATATATAATAAAAATACAGATAAATTGCTACTGTGGTTTCAAAGCTGCATTAAAGATTAATGTGTTGGTTAGATTACAAGAGAAGTTTGCAATAACTGAATAATTGTACATAGAGACAATACATAAGTTATAAGAACCTCTCCCTTCTGAAGTTCCACTTTTAGTGTTTGTGTATAAGAACTGTTATGTTTGGTTTTTGCAATCTTGCTTTGCTTGAGGTAAATGTGTAAGGGCTGTCTCAATACAAGAGATCTGAAGACTGTGTTTTACAGTTTTGCTTTCAGTTGTCGCTGAGACCCTTTGTCTAAGTCACATCATATTATCAGTTCTACAAAGAATTTGGATTGCTCTCCAGCCCTCTAATTCCCCCCTCCCCCATGTCTTTAAAAACTACATAAAAGACATCAATTTGCTAGAATAAAATCGAGACCCATGTACTCACAATTTAAGGCAGTTTCAATAGAAAACTTTTGGTTTTATCTTTGTTTTCCCAATATTTTCTTTAAAAGGTCCCCTAGTTCAATTTTTTTTCTTTAATTTCTTTCATGGAAAATGAAATGGGAATTGTGGTTAAAACCAGTACTATTTAACCAATAAGATTAACAAATTAATAGCATATGTGTTTTTAAAGATTGGAAATTATATACACAGCTAGATAAAAGAAACGTGTTCATTGACAGACTTTATAGGGTTCTAGTAACACTACTTCTTAGTCATATTATGTTTCTCAAACAAAAACTTTGCCCAGTGCACTCACACAAATTTGATATGGGCTATCCATTACTACCTTCTTTCAAAGGATGGTTCCCCTCTCCCATAGCCCCAAGTGTGGGGCGGGGGGCGGAATCATGGTGCATAAAGCTCTGAAATGTATCCTGTCCACCTGAAGACTCTATTTCTTATTTGTACCCCTGCTCTTGTACTGACATTAACCTGTCAGACCCTGTAGTTGCCCCAGGACACTGCTCTCCTCTTAACCCAAGCTACAACAACGCACACAAAGAATGCTCTCCTCCCCTCTTTGCTGGAAACTTCAGCGCCTGGCTCAGGCATGTCACCTCTTCCAGGAAGCCCTCACCAACACACTTTTCCCTGTCTGGATGTGCTGCCTCTTTGTGTTCCCATAGCGCTTCTCTCGAATTATGTTTACCTCTTTATTAGACTCTCGACCTCATAAAGACAGACTATTTTATTTGTTTTCCTACTCTCATATAGTAGGTACCCGTCCAAGCTTACTGAAATTAATGTCTACAGCTTAACAACGCCCCCGCCTCCACCCCGCCCCACGCCCCAATGTGAAATGTTAGTCCAGAGATTTTGTAACAGTTTTCCTTCAGGAGCCCATTTATAGGAGTCTGCTTGTAACCTCATCACCTGGTGCCAAACGGTAATTCCAAACCTATTCTCATATTCCTCTTATAAAATGAATTGTTCTCTTTTCCACCTACCTTCTCTGAGGGTCTATGCCCCTAATGAAGCTTCAGCAAAGCTAGAGAAAATAATCTCATTCTGTTGTGCTCAGTCATAAACATGACTCGGGTCCCGAACAAGGTCGCGTGTGTGTACGCTGGGGATGAGAGAATCGGGCTGGGAGGGAGACTGGGGTATTTTATGGTGCTTCAATATGAGGGTTTGAGTATAGATTTTCCTGTGAATAACTCAAAGCGGCGGATAAAGCCCTTGAAACCCAAAATAAGGAAAGCAGTGGAGAGAATAGGGAGACGAAATCAGAAAGCATCAAGTGGTAGGACAAGCAGGAAAAATAGAAAGTGCAGGAAAAACGCAAAGTTTAAACGCTGGGAAGACCAGTTGCAGCCCCGTCTCCCATTGAGCAGGCCTCCCTCGAGCGGCGCCGAAAAAAAGTCGGCCTCTCCGGGCTTTCTCCCTGGCTCCCCGGCTCGGCTCCAGGCTCAGCTCCCTTCCCCCGCCCTCCTCCCGCCACCGCCCGCCAGGCAGTTTAAATCGAGCGCTCACACCCACTGAGAAGCTGCGAAGTGCGCAAAGTAAAATTCCGTAAGGCTGCCGGCGGGATCCTGGAACTTCAGTGTCATTTTATTTTGGTCCGAGGCCTGAGGGGAGCCGCCCTCACGCCGATATTATGCCAAAGTTAAAAAAGCAGGTTCTGGCCCTTTTTCCTCGGTGCAACCAACTCAGTGAATTGGCCTGCCCCCGCGTGCTAGGTTAGTAGGTACCCTCGGCACTGCACTGCACACTTAAGGCCTTGGAACCGAAAACGCAATCCCTTTTCCCTGCTAGCCTTCAGTGCCGTGCCTCCGCCCCCACCACGCCCTAGCCTTTCCTTCTCCACCCACTTGGGAGTCCGCGCTGCTCATTGGCCGCGTGCCCTGCCAATCCAATGGATATCGGCGAATCCAGCCTTAGGAAGGCGAAGATCAAAAGAAAGCGCGGACATCTGGAGGGCGTCCGGGAGTACGCGAGCCTAACGCCCCCAAGCTGCAGGCGTCCAGTGTGGAACTGCGGACCCCGCCGCTAGGAGACGTGGGAGGGGATATTTACATAACGGCTGCCCTTCGCCGTCTCACGCGGGCTGGGGTCCCGCCCCTCACTCAACTTAAAAATCTATTGGGCCGCGGGCGGGTCACTCTGACAAAAAGCAAGCCTTGGCGGGCGGTCCTGAGAGCGGATTGGCTCTGGGAGTTTCCACAAGTCGGCAGGGAGGTGGCTATAAGAGCGAGGAGCCAAGCCCAGAGGAGCGGGAGACACAGTTTGCGCTCGTGGTATCAGGTGCAAGGCAGCCGTTAGTTGACTCCGCGGATTTTCTGTCCCTGGTGTTCTTGCCTAACGTCGCTTGCCTATCTTTCAGTCAGGATGTCTGCCCGCGGCCCGGCTATTGGCATCGACCTGGGCACCACTTACTCGTGCGTGGGGGTCTTCCAACATGGCAAAGTGGAGATCATCGCCAACGACCAGGGCAACCGCACCACCCCCAGCTACGTGGCCTTCACCGACACTGAGCGCCTCATTGGCGATGCCGCCAAAAACCAGGTGGCTATGAACCCCACCAACACCATCTTCGACGCCAAGAGACTGATCGGACGGAAGTTCGAGGACGCTACAGTGCAGTCGGACATGAAACACTGGCCGTTCCGGGTGGTGAGCGAGGGAGGGAAGCCCAAAGTGCAGGTGGAGTACAAGGGAGAGATCAAGACCTTCTTCCCAGAGGAGATCTCCTCCATGGTCCTCACTAAGATGAAGGAGATCGCCGAAGCCTACCTGGGGGGCAAGGTGCAGAGCGCAGTCATCACCGTCCCGGCCTATTTCAACGACTCGCAGCGCCAGGCCACCAAGGACGCGGGCACCATCACGGGCCTCAACGTGCTCCGCATCATCAACGAGCCCACGGCGGCGGCCATAGCCTACGGCCTGGACAAGAAGGGCAGTGCGGGCGGCGAGAAGAACGTGCTCATCTTTGACCTGGGCGGCGGCACCTTCGACGTGTCCATCCTGACCATTGAGGATGGCATCTTCGAGGTGAAGTCCACGGCCGGTGACACTCACCTGGGCGGCGAGGACTTTGATAACCGCATGGTGAGCCACCTGGCTGAGGAGTTTAAACGTAAGCACAAGAAGGACATTGTGCCCAACAAGCGCGCAGTGCGGCGGCTTCGCACCGCCTGCGAGCGCGCCAAGCGCACCCTGAGCTCCTCCACACAGGCTAGCATCGAGATCGACTCGCTCTACGAAGGTGTGGACTTCTACACGTCAATCACCCGCGCTCGCTTCGAGGAGCTCAACGCTGACCTGTTCCGCGGGACCCTGGAGCCGGTGGAGAAGGCGCTGCGCGACGCCAAGCTGGACAAGGGCCAGATCCAGGAGATCGTGCTGGTTGGTGGCTCCACCCGCATCCCCAAGATCCAGAAGCTGCTGCAGGATTTCTTCAATGGCAAAGAGCTCAACAAAAGCATCAACCCCGATGAGGCGGTAGCCTACGGAGCAGCGGTGCAGGCGGCCATCCTCATCGGAGACAAGTCAGAGAACGTGCAGGACCTGCTGCTACTCGACGTGACCCCGTTGTCGTTGGGCATCGAGACGGCTGGCGGCGTTATGACCCCACTCATCAAGAGGAACACCACGATCCCCACCAAGCAGACGCAGACCTTCACCACCTACTCAGACAACCAGAGCAGCGTGCTGGTCCAGGTGTACGAGGGCGAACGGGCCATGACCAAGGACAATAACCTGCTGGGCAAGTTCGACCTGACCGGGATTCCCCCGGCGCCCCGCGGGGTCCCCCAGATTGAGGTCACCTTCGACATCGACGCCAATGGCATCCTCAACGTCACCGCCGCCGACAAGAGCACCGGTAAAGAAAACAAAATCACCATCACCAACGACAAGGGTCGTCTGAGCAAGGACGACATCGACCGGATGGTGCAGGAAGCGGAGAGGTACAAATCGGAAGATGAAGCCAATCGCGACCGTGTCGCCGCCAAAAACGCCGTGGAGTCCTATACCTACAACATCAAGCAGACGGTGGAAGACGAGAAGCTGCGGGGCAAGATTAGCGAACAGGACAAAAACAAGATCCTCGACAAGTGTCAGGAGGTGATCAACTGGCTCGACCGAAACCAGATGGCGGAGAAAGATGAGTTTGAACACAAGCAGAAAGAGCTGGAAAGAGTGTGCAACCCCATCATCAGCAAACTTTACCAAGGCGGCCCTGGCGGCGGCGGCGGGTCCGGAGCCTCCGGGGGACCCACCATCGAGGAAGTGGACTAAGCTTGCACTCCAGTCAGCGTAAACCTCTTTTCCTTTCTTTATTTTTTTTAAACTTAATCTTCATTGTATTTTTTCCCATTACCATATAGTCTCCTTATATCCCCCTTCCCCCTCTTTATTTTTTTTTCCTTTTGTTTTTGTTTCTTTGAAATGTCCTTGTGCCAAGTAGAGATCTATTGTTGGAAGTCTTTAGCCCGGTGTATACATATGAAAGGAAAGGAGCAACAACTTAGTTTAATTATAAAAGGTTAGTTCTAAAGTTTGATTTTTAAAAACATTATTTGAGGTTTCTTTTAAATGCATTTTGCATGTTTGCTGACTTGAGCAATTTTGGTTAGCTTAGTTTTAGATGGGAAACCTTAAGTTTGTGCACATGTTCTATGGAAGCTTGGTAACAATATATAGAAGCTTGAATTGTTTAGTTTTATGTGCTAAGGAGGAAAGTCAACATTGCAGGAAAGTCAAGAATAGGCATTCTTTTTGCACACAATTGCATAAATACAAATTTAAAGTAAAGCTGGAATTGATTTCAAAATTGCTGTCTTGGAGTTTTCAATTTTCCCTCTGTACTGTTTTACCCATGTTAACCTTTAACTAAGATATTAGTATGAGGTGAAATTTATCTAACTCAATCTTGTCTAATTCTCAGATGAGGTTCCTGCTTTGAATTACCAACAACTTAATTGGAGAAGATCTGGGTAAACTTTTCCCCCTCTTTAAACACAGAAACCAGACTGGGATCTTCCAGTGTACCCAAACTCCTAAGGCTTGGCTTAAGTGTTCAAGTGAAAATCCACTTGAATATTCCATTAAAATACAAGTTATATTTTGGGGTTAAATGTAAAATGATTCTTTAAAATAAAAAAAGCTGGGGCATGAATTGTCTTCTGATGGTAGCCCAAAGTAGTATGAAACAAATTGCTTTCTGTGACATACAGGTGCCTGAAACAAGAACCAGTAGGTAAACTTCACAGCCATATTAAGAGTCCAAATTTAGTCAAACTTGTTTTAACTTTCTAGTAAAACAGCTCAACTTCTGAGCTTATTCCATAAGGATGTGTTTCCAGCGGGTACAATTTCTAGGTGGGTAGGAGATTTGTAGATATTTTCCCCCCTGATTTAAGAATCATAATGATTTTGCAATACCTGCCTTAAATCACTAGAATAGATTTCTTTTTTAAAGGCAAACTGCAACATAGTTTTGTATTTTGTTAATATGCAACTTGTCCATTTTCCTATATATCTGATTTGAGATTGTTATAGATAGGAATATTGCAACCCTTTGGAATAAAGGACTTTAAAGGATAAAGTCCACTATCCTGGACTTTAAAATCCACATCCAGCAAGAATGGAGGGTTCATGTTTATTTTTTAGTGGAATTACACTTCTGCTTTGTTCTGATTTATTCTCTTTAAGGGAAACTTGGGAGAAATTCTGTAAAGCTGATTGGAAAATGCATAGTTAACCTAATGTTTCCACCACATATATACATTTTGATACCTCTTTCCAAATAATGTGGATTCGCTTCATGTTGTTCATAACTGTGAATTATAGAAACTGTATTTTTAATTTAGCAGTGGACCCTTCTTTATTATGCAGAGAGAATAAAAAGGGAACACATTAGCCTAAAATTGGGCTTTGGTAATGACCCTCACATAAGAGATGACTCTTAAATACATATATATTTCCTTCCCCTCCACCCCAGCAGGTCTCATTTGGGTGGGGGAATGAAGATAAAAAAGCAATTGTGAAATTGCTTCAAGATAAACTTTTAAAAATTACACTGAAAAGCTGAAGATAACTTGGGGTTTTCAGTGCTGGTGCCACGCTGGTGGAAGATTTTTAGCAAGGAGGTATAATGGGGTTTCACTGACTATAGATAATATCACATAAATATTTGACAAACTACCTTGTTATTAAGAAAACAGGTCATTAATAGCCTTAGAGTGACTTTGAGCATTAGTTTTTACCAAGACAATACCCATGCTATTAAGCTCCTATTAGATCTTCATTTGTTGAAAGTGTTTATTCCTTGCTCTTCAGAATGTAATGGAGTCTTTCTGTATGTGCAATCTGGTATTAATATGACTCATTTTAGACCTCACTTTAAAAGATACTAGCTTCTAAAGTATCAGAAAAATGACCAGAGGGTAGTCTCTTTGATCCTGTGGCCAGGCCTCTGGTAACTGGCTATAACACCAATTTCAATTTATGTAAACACTTATTTTCTATTATTTTGAAAAGTAATTTGTAAAACTTCTAGCCTTCTTGAGTGTTTTAAATTTAATTCTGTCTTCTCAAATTTATCTAGATCTGAATATTATTAAGATAAAGCTACCAAAGCAGCCATTCAGTGTTTCCAGGGGTCAGTTGAAACTAGTAACCCAATAACCCCTGGGAACTCCTTAGCAAATGTTAGATCAGCTATAGTCAAATGACAATGGAAAAAGAACTTGATGTTAGGACAAGGCTAAATTACAGTTTAAGAATTAACTAAGCATCACTTGAACTTTAAAGTAGTGAGCTATGTTAGAGACTAGTGGTCATTTTTGACTAAACCAATGCAATACATGTAGAATAAAAAATACATTTCTCAGAATAGGCACTTCTTACCTGAATGTCTAATTAACATAGTTGTCCCTGTTTTGAGGCAATAAAACTAGATACTTATTAAAATAACACATAATAGGTTATTTACAGTATTTGAGATGTGCGGTGTTTCAAAACAAGCTCACTCTAAATTTTTTATAGTATTAATTTGATATTTATAATGTAAATGCATTAAAACAGGAGTATTAATGTTATATATTTAAACTTAACATATATAATAGAATATTTAGTGAATCATCTAATCAATATGTCAAGGAGACTAAATGAGAATGTCTTTATCCTATATATAATCTTAAGTAAATTTTATCTAAATTTTATTTAGATAAAAATCAAAAGATTTCTTTTTATGAAGTTCAAATACTAGGCCCATGATCAGGCTTTCACCTACTTTAAATAGAATGCAGTTTATAGAAGTTGTGTTGTGAGGCATTTTCCTCTTTCTTGAACACTGTAATTAAAGTTTTAAAGAATCTCAAATCTATATATTACAAGACAATTGCTAAAATGTATATTATAAAAAAATCTTATGCATATTAAAATATATACATATTTTATAGAAAGAATTTTACATATTTCATAAAATATACACATGAAAGAACAGGAATATTCAATTGCTTCTGTATATTTAATTTATAAATAAGTATCAGAAAACTGTTTTGAAGGACTATCCTTAAACATTAAAATTAGATACAGAATTTCATTCCTTGAAGTAAGGATCTTTGGGAAAAGAGACCAGTATTTATTTTTGATATAGCTCTTGGAATGGATATATACATTTCTGAAACTTAATAGGGTGATATTTATTGTAGAAATGTCTTTCTTTTATCAATAGAACAAATCAAGAAGCCATAGGCTCTTTTCTCCACCACTTTCAGAATAGATTATTAGATTGTTTGGGAATTCAAGATTAGGGAAATAAGTAACCAAAAATGGAGTTGCTAATTCAAATACCATCACTGCCACGTCCATTACGTTAATTTTTTAAAGGTAAAATTATAACACTGAAAACCTGTCCATTATGACTTTTTCATAATATTGAGGCAGGATAGTAAGAAGCTAGGAAAATTCCTTGGCAAATAGAATGGAGAAACTGAGACAGATGGCTGAACAAACTGGCCAAGCAACTTATAGTCAGATGCAGAAGTCAGCTCCCTGGAGATAACATCTAGGCCACAGTTGTATTTCAGCTCCAGGCCCAGAAAAGAGGCAAAACCAGGTGGGTGACACCAGGACCAGCTGCAATGACTGCCCTGGCATTGACCAATCAGTAGAGACCATGACCCTGAAAGGGCACACCTGGAAAACTAATGAATATTCTGCTGACGAATATTCTGCTGAAACCTCCTCTACAATTCCTGCCAGCAAGAGAGAGAAAACACCCAAGACAAAGGACCCAGCCTGTTCTCTCCCTCTAGGGAGGATGCCTACACCTTTCCTTTTCCCTTCCTCTTCCCCAACGGGCATGCATCTCCCAAACTTTAAGGATCCCCATGAGACATGCAATGGGCAGCGGCAGCTAGTCCTACCCCAGGCTAACTTCCCAAACCTGTCTCCAATGCCTCTTTCTCTGAATTCTCAGTGAGCTAAAGCAGTCCCACCTGTGCTCATTTCTTTCCTGTAACATTTTTAGAAAGCCAAAGCAGCCAGCCTAGGTCTCTCCTGTTGCTTGTTCTATACTAAGCCCTTTCTTGTTTCACTGACCTCAACTTCAATAAACCTGCTCTCAATCACCTGGACTCCTGTTGTGAAATCTCTCTATTAATGTTTTACACCTAAAATCTGAGACCAGCAACTCAGTTCTATATTATATGCTTTTAATTATATGACCTTGAAACATTTCTTTTAATTAGAAAAGAAAACCCCACCCAACAAAATCTTTCCCTCATGGGACACTCAGAATTATTAAATATTTAGATAGTACCTTTACCCCTACTTTATAATGTCATGATTTTTTTTCTAAGAGGAAAATTATTCCTATTTTAGGTTGTGAATTTCTAATGTTACAAAAAACACCTATTTGGAGCAAAATGCAATCTAAGAAATGAGCGGATCAATTTTACAATATTGATTTAGAGCAATAAAAACAATCTTCTCTTCCTTCTTTTGTTAGGACTTGGTAATACCGAAGTATAAGATGGTTGTTCCGAATTAGAAGGGTTCCTTTAAATACCATGCCCTCTAGCACCTGTGAAATAACTTGTCATGTAACATTTATGTAGGTCATTATTTGGGGTTCTCAACTCTTATTTTTTTACCTTAGTTTTATACATTAGACAGCCTGAAGTTAGACCAAGGTGAGGTGTAAAAGATCTTTGTTGTTCTTCACTCATTGGGATAAATTGGTGGTTGACTGAAGTGTGGTCTTCCTAATAATGGTTGTCAGGTGATTAGATTTCAGGTTTTTCTGGAGCTTTAGCTTATTTCTCCCTGTCCACCCCACCCCAGGTTATATATACTATTCAGTGAAAAACTCCTGGTGACTGGAATAGTCTTACTCCTTTCCAAATAAGTCATCTTGTAATAAGCCAGCCTTGAGGCCACAGCCTCAAAGCAGCACTGCCAGTATATGGGTAGGTGGGTTTTTATGTATCCTGAGCGAATGGGAACAGCTACCAGCAATGAACAAAAGTGAATGGAACGTAAGTCTAAGTGATTACAATTTTATATCATTGTAACCAGTGATTGTCTTATCAAGTAGTGACATGGAGAGAGTGGAGATAGTAGGAATGTTTATTGCCGTAGTATTAAAGTTTATGGGAGTATATAATCACCAACTATTTACTAAGCATCTCTTATGCTAAGTAAGCAGTGGTGATAAAACAAAAGAATATATGAGACATTCTCAATCATGTGTCACCTAGCATGCTTATATTAGCATCGGAAGGAAAGAACGACAATCTCTACATCAGCAAGGTTTCGAGAAGAAATTACAATATGATTTGAAAAGTGAGAAGAATAAATGTAAAAATATCAATTGAATACCCATTGACACAAAGCAGTTTCTTTGCTTTAAGCAACACTACTTTTGAGTCCTTATAAAGGGTGGTGGTTTATACACATTACTCCTCAAAAATCCTCTTAACTCCTGTTTTGGGTATCTTCTAGTTATACAGAACAAAGATTCGAGAACCTTATTTCCAAGCTTCCTCACCTACTCTTCCCGACCCCAATCAACCTAGTCCCACCTGGAACAAAGAGAACTTCCCTGTGGAAGGGAACCTAATTATTCCAATTAAACACAAAACAGTACAGTGAAGGAGTCAGTTCACGGAATACACCCTCTGACTCCCACCCGCATCCCCACCCCCACCCCCACCCCCGGGCAGCTCTGCTATGGATACTCCAATTAACCACCACAGCAAACGCTGTCGCTAGGTGGCCGTTAGAACGCCGTCGCCCAGCGCCCCCCGGATCCACGTCGGCTGCCAGCCAGCGGCGCAAGCAGGAGCAGCCCGGAGTCCGCGAACCCCCGGCTCAGTTTCAGGGCGCGCCCCGCCGGTTGCCTAGGCGACGCCGTGAGGCCCGGAGTGTGAGACCATGAATCAGGTGCGGGAGGATTATCTGAGGAGGAGGCGTTTGGCAGCGCAGGGGGCTACCTGGCAGGATGTAAGTGCAGCCGGGGTCGCCCTCAGCCAGGCGGCGGGTGGGAGGCCGCCCTGGCCCGGCCCGCGGCGCCCGGTTCCCCTCTGCACTGTTGCCCCGCCGAGCCGCCGCCTGGGCGGCGGGTGGGCGGACTCACAGAGCCGCGGGCTCGGCACCTACGAAAACAAAAACTGGAGTTGTATTCGGCACAGGCCAGAGAGAATTCTGGCTCCCTGCGCAGATATTTAGGTATTTATGGAAGTCCCATCGCACCAGCCCCGAAATAAAGAGCTCCCCTGCGTGGGAAGCAGTCCGCCTTCGGGACGGATCCCGGAGAGGAAAGGCCGGTGGGGCGGTAGCAGAGAACTGGGGAGCGGGGGTACACTGTGCCAACTGTTCTTTGCTGACTTCCTCGGAAGGGCGGTCAGTGTTAGAGCAGGCTTCTATGATGAGTGTCTCTACTATTAGGTCGAGGCTGTCTGGGGCATCGTTTATTGTGGTTTGAGCCCCAATTAATCGGTCATTTGTTACGATGGGCTTTGAGACAGTGCAGGCTAAGTTTCGTAATTTCCCTTCCTTCCTTTCTACTGAAACTACACCTAAAAACCAGCAAAAAGGAGGAAATCCCGGCTTCAGATTAAAAAAAGAATACCCTTTAACAGTCTACATCTTAGTGGAATAAAAAGCAACTAGTGGGAATTACTCTTAAATGTTTATTATGACTTGTGGATTGTAAATTGAACTTTTAATTATTTTTGCTGCAATCATTTTATTTTACAGCAGTCGGGATTACGATTAGGTATGTGGTACTGGAAAGATGAAACCAAAACTCTTGAATTCAGAAGGTAAATTTTAATAAAACTTTATTACAGCATTTATAAAAAATACATGTGCTTGTGGTAAAAAAAAAAAATCAAGCAATACAAAGGGTATGGAGAATAAAATAAATATCCACTCAAATCCCACCAACGTTAAGCCCCTCAACAGCAGGAACTATATTACTCATCTTCCTGACCCTGGAGCCATCTGATGAACTTCCTAAGTAGACATTCACCAAATATTTATTGTTCAGTAAACCAACTAGATTTCAAGCAGAGAAAGACTAGAGGCAGGGACCAATGAGAAGGTTAGTTGTAGGAGGATTACAAATAGTTTTACAGGTTAAAAAAAAATAACAAAACAAAACGGGACCAAGTCCGTGTTGGTAGCAATAGAGAGAAGGGTGCAGGACTAAGAGATACTTAAAAGATTGAATGAACAGGATGTTTGGATAGAATTGATAGAATGTGGTGCCTGGGCGTGAAATAGGTGTTTAGATTGACCCCCAGGTATGTGGCATGGGTGGCTGGGATTGCCCTTCACCCATATACAGAATAAAAAAGGCAAAACTGGTGATGTGTTTAAGGACGTTATGCCATGTCCGCATGGATATATCTTTTAGATGGTTAGATAAATGGGGCTGGAGGCCAGGAAAGGAGTTGGCTAAGCAGATGTAAATTGCAGTTATGTTGTATTTAATGTAAATTAAATATCAATAATTTAAAGGCTAAACAACACATTAGAGTCATAATCAAAAGTTTACATTTCATAGAATATTTATTTCAGGATTTGAGCAATCTGTCATTTCCAAAGCAGTGATTATTCAGGTTTTGTTCTCGGATACGTCACAGAAAATTCTACTGAGTAGCTCCTGAAACATCACACTCAGTGAGTGTGAGATAGACAGTGAGAAGGATTAGACAGACAAAATACATTTTAAAGCACAAGAACATACGGAAATAAACTTTTAAGTGCCAACATTTTTTTAGCCTTCACTTGTATTTAAAGGCCATCTCGAGCCTCTCTTTTATGATGAAAATTGGACTATACTTTTTTCTTACTGACCTTCTTTGTAAATTTACTGAATTTGTAGAATTTTTCAAACTAATTTTCAATACTAATCAATAATAACCCACCACAAGTGGCACTATTTCCTATATAAGTGTACTAATAAATTCACAGATATCAATTTTACTCTGATTTTCTTATTCGTAACATTCATATTCATAAACTAATAATTTGGTTCACTACCAAATTATTCTTTGAAAATATCTTGATTGCTTTCCACGAATTTTGGAGAATATACATGGGACGATTGATTTAAAAGGTAAAGTATGTGACATAATGTTGAACAAAAAGGCCAGACACAAAAATGTAAATACTGTATGATTCTATTTATATGAGTTTAAAATAACAGAAAAAAAAGAACTTTGATGATAGAGGTCAGAATTATGGTCAGCTTTTAGGATTTATCACCTGGCAAGAACTGGGGGAAGGCACCAGAGAATCTTCTGAGGTGCTGGAAATGGACTATATTGTTACCTGGGTGGCAGTTACAGTGGGTACATATACACAGTATAAAATTCATTAGGCTGTCTACTTAAGAGTTATATGCTTTACTACATGTAAGTTATATTTCAATTTTAAAATTAAAAAAAACGAATAAACCCAATTCTAGACTCTGTGGAATATACAAATTTGAGGCAGTTAGGAGTGATGGAGAAAGGAATACCATGAAGAATAGATCCTTTGTGGTTGGGCTGCTTTGCGTTGAAGCTACTCCATGCAGCAAACCTCAGAGTATCAGAACTACCTTGGGAGTCCAGCTGCTAGGGACAGTACTAAGGAAGAGGAAAGCAGAACTTTGTGTGTTTTAGGTCAGAGTTTGTATTTGGATTTGATGGAAATACAGGTACTGATTCTCTCTAAAAGCCGAAGCATACCCCATCACAAATTAAAAAGTAGGTTTGAAGTTAGAGAGGACTCATGAGCTGGAACATGCTCTTTTTTCCAGAGACAATGCTGCAGAGACTTATGTCACCCCAATCTATAGCGATGAGACAGGGCAGAGGCAGAGGAGGTTGAGAGGTGACAGTGGTAAGGGTGGGTGCTGCAGAGGGAGAAGGCCAGTGTGGTCACTTGTTCTCAGGCCTAGTTTTGTTTGGCACCACTCCACAAGCCTTTACTAGGCATACCAACGACACTGCATCTATGCTCTAGAAAGCCCTCCCCCATGTTGGCAAGGAGGGGTGAGATTAGAGCTAGGGAGACAAGACAATTATGAGGTAAACCAAGGGGGAGATGACTTGCAGGAGAAGAGAGAGTCAAAGACTCCTTCTAGAGCTAGCCAAAGAGAAAGAATGATTAGAAGGGTCAAAGGAAAACTCTGAGACACACAAGCCTTCAAAGGCAAAAGAAAACTTCCTAAGAAGAGGGATTGGAATGGACAGTGGTCAGCAATGTTAGATGCTGGAGAGAGCTCAGGGTGGGGCAAATACTAAAAAGAAGGCTTTCTTTGGATTTAACAAGTTAGGGATTGCTAAGGACCTAGGTGAGCAACAGTTTCAGGGGCCCAGTAGGGTGGAAATTAGATAAGGGGAGAAACTGGATGAGGAGAAAATCCGAGATAAAGATGAGAAACTAGCACAATAGAGTACTCCTATAAGTAAATTTACTGTTGAAAAAGGAAAGAAGGAGATGGTAATCTTTAGGGGGTCAAGTACTAAGGAAAGAAGATTTTTGGTGGTTCCGTAGTAGGAAAACTGTTTGTTCTGAGAGAAAGAAGAGATGGAAGAGAAAAGAAGGAAGGTAGGAATAGGACCAATGTCATGGGTTAGCTTGGAAAAGATAGAAGCAGTCTTTCCACTGTGTACGCTGGGAAGGGGATAATACAGACAGGACAGCTTGGGAATTTGAAAATGCGGGGAGGGGCATCTACGCTGCTCTCCTTACTGAAAAGAAACAGTAGGAAGGAGAACCTTGGGTAGCACCATTGCTGACCCTAACTCTTCTCCTGAGATTGCTGCTCCCCTTGGGACTCATTCACCAGTAACTGCTACCACCACCACAGTGGGCTGGGGTAGGGCAGAGGGAAACCACATCCACCCAAGTACCCTGACCCAGTACCCAAATGGGACTGTTGCCTGAAGTCCAGAAGACAGGAACAGCTTCCCAGGGGACGTAATAGCCAAGCCAAGACCTGAAGAGGAGGAGTTGACAAGGCAAAGGGAGATTTGGTTGGGAAGGAGAGGAGTGCATTCTCAGAAGGAACAGCACATACAAAAGCCCATTCTTGGGAGGGCGTGGGACATGTTTAGGACTGCAGGTAGTCCAGCAGGCTGGGTATAGAGTTCCAAGTGTCTAGAGACAAAGAAGACCAGGGCAGGATAATGAGAAGTCTTGCACACAGTGCAGAGGAAGTTGAAATTTGTTCAGAGGGTTCAGGGGAGCTATCAAAAGCTTTTAAGCAGGGAAGTCACCTGTGATTAGAATCACATCTTAGGAAAATGACTGTGCCTGCAGCATAGAAAATGTTTGGAGGGAGACAAGACCGGAGGCAGGGAGATTAATTAAGAAGCAGTTGCAGAAATTTAGTTGATAGATGATGGTGGCTAAAATTAATGTGGTGGCAGAGGGAAGAGAGGGGAATAGACAAGTGATAAGTGGACTGTGAAGGCTCAAAGGTGATAGAGAAATCAAGGATGATGCATTCACTGCCTTGGACACCTGTGTGGGTAGTGGCACCTCTTTGCTGAGATGCGGGACATAGGAATAGTGGATACTAGTGAAAGGGGAATGAGTTCAGTTTTGGACATACTAAGTTTGAAAGTGTCTGTAGAGTGTGCAAGTGAAGGTGTCCAACAGGCAGATGTATGAGTTTATGTGTTTGCAGAAAAATCTAAACCTTACATTGGAATTAGTTGAGTAGATGAAATTACTCAGAGGAATTGAAGAGAGTAACTAAATGGAACCTTGAGATATAGGCCCTCTTTTAGGGAACGTAATTGGGAAGAGGGGCTTTAGGAGACTAAGAAAGAATAGCCAACAACAGGGAGAAAAATTTGGAGTGTCATGAATCCAGATAATTGCTTTGCAAAGTAACAGCTTGATCTCAGGGACATTCACATTCTGTCTGAAATCTCTGCCTTGATTTTAGTCTCCTTCCACATGGGGTAGGCCACTTTTAACACCTGCCAGCCAACAGGTGTTTGCAGACTTCTAGGTATTCTCAAATTGAAATCAAGAGAAGACAATCCCTTTCCTCTCTCCCACCTTGCATTTCCTGGCATCTTTCCTAGATGAATGACTCTGGAAATCTTACCCTTCAGAGGAGACCTAGCACCCTATTAACAGGCAGCTCTTGCCTTACCTTTGCAGATTATACCCTGAGGGAGATAACTATCAGGATACAACAGGATACCCATAACCTCCATGCAAGAAATGGACACAAAGTAACAGACAGGGAAAGATGGTCTTTATTTCTTAATAGGCAGGTAAGAAGGAAGAGACAGTAAAGAGTGGTTTGCAGGGAGACCTGGGTTCAGATCCTAGCTCTCCTGCTTACTAAGTGGTTATCATTTGTCAAGTTAGTCTTGCTAATATCAGCTCTCTCACCTATGAAATTATGTAATAATGCCTCATGAGGAATAAATGACAGTGTTGCATAATTTATCAGCATGCATGCCCATTTCATATTTGTTAAAGAGGGAATACCTTTATTCACAGGCCACATCTAGGTTGGCCCAGGAGGCATGCTTCTCTCTGACAGTGTCAAGCAGTCCTATCTGTTGTTATTTCAAGTGCCCCTACTCCCAGCAGCATGTAGGAATCTTTGCCAAGGTCATTGACTCTCCTGAGGACATACATAGGAAACTACAGCTCCAAAATCCTTGCTTTTCTCTTGCTTTTCATTACGGCCTAAGACAAGACTACTAACTAACCACTGAAGAGCTGTAACTTGTGTGGAAGCCAAGAATGGTCTACATTTTAGTGGTGGATTCTACAAGGAAAATATGATTTCTTTCTCATTTATTTCAGGGCAAAGGGAAACAACATGATTATGTGGTAATATTAAGAAAACACATTAATCAAATGCAGTCTGTAAAAGGACCAGATTCTAAATGGGTTGTCAGATTGAGGGGGAGGCTGTGGAGGCTGTAGGAGGGTACAGAACTAGCTCAGACTGCGGTTGGGAGCCAATCAGAGGTGCAGTTCAAAGGACAGTTTTCAATTATTACTAGTGATGTTTTAGTGACTCCAACCAAGTGTGCTGAGAGTGTAGGCTGCCACCAGAGCTATGGCAGGGCACTCACAAAAAAACCCATTTCACCAGAGGGTTAAAGAATGACTTTGGGACAAGTGTGAAGTGGGAAGGGCGTGTCCAGAGGGTAGCGAATAAGGACTAGAGGTTTAGCAGTAAACGCCAGACTATTGGCTAAGGACAGGCACTGCCTGCCACAGATTTCAAACCATGAGACATGGGTCGACTTCTCTAAGCCTTTGTTCTCCATCAGTAAAGTGACAGCCGTGCACTAGGTGGTCTTTCAGATGTCCTCTGACCCCAAGTTTTGATTTTGTAATTCTAAGTTCATTTGACCTGGTTCATAGACCTGATCTACATGATAGTCTCAAATAAGTTCTTTCAAATTTCTTATTTCAGGGTACTGTAGCCTTGAATTATCTCAGGTGAACTAATAAGGCAAGAAAGTTGGAATTATAGGGATGGGACTGAGAGGAGGGTACCCAAAAAATCAAAAAATTCTTCCAAACTTATACGCTTTGTTTCTTGTGAAGATACTACAATGTTTTCAGATGAAAATGTTTTGTGTATGATGGTATTCTGGAGGCTGCTGATATGGAGAGGCTGAATATAAAATCTGAAATTTTAGTCCTTTTCCAGATGATTATTCCATATGTAAATACATAGGTTGAGTAATTCTGTGCCTCAAATTCTCTTCAAGCTCCTCTCATAATGTGTCCTAGTCCTAAGATTACATAAGCTATGGTCATGATATGATTTGTTTTCCCTGGGAAAAGGTTAGGTTCCTAATTTTCTCATTTCTATTACAGTTTTACACCTGCAGTAGAACTCAAGGAAAAAGCAAGGAAAGGCAAAGCAGTTCACTTTGCTGAAATTGATGGTGGCGCTGCAGACAGGTATCTTAACTTTCCAGCCATGTTGGCACCCCTCAGCAGAATGGGTTAAGCCTTTACAGACTTGAAGAAAATATCGTTCCCATTCTCCTAGGTTGAAGTGCAAATACCCATCAAGTAAAGAACATACACTATTTCATAATTATGGTGGGAGTTACAATTGTCCCTAGAAATGTATTCCTGTTATAATTTGCCATTTAGCAAATTTTTAGCTTTTTATACTTTTTTTAACCTGAAAAATAGTATCTAGAATGTAAATAGATTATTTAATTGATCTGTTTTGGATGGAATTGGTTTTTCTCCTTTATGTCAGGTGGTGTACATCCCTTGTACCCATAGTATGGTACATATAATGTTTAATACAACATATTTTGAAGTGATCCTACCTTAAACAAAACCCAAAATTGAGACTTAGGCTTTTTTACTTTATAGTAAAAGCCTCATCCACCTCAGGATAGATTAAATACAACTAAAACCTCTCAAAGCACTGCCAGAGACTGTTACATTCTAAAACAGGTTGACGGATAAAAGATTTGCCTCAAGAGATGCTAAGTCACTTCAAGCCTTAGAGAAGCGAGGTCAGCAGGGCAGCGTCACACTGCAGGATGCTAAATGTGAGTAGCTGCTTCCTCAGCCTGTATCTTACCTGGTGTGAATCTCTAAGGAGCTCTCTGTTCCCCTTTCAATTGCCCATCTTCTTTTTCAGTTGTCGCTTTGCTTTTGCTGCAAGAGACTGAGATGCAGCGGATCTGTTCGTTTACAACATTTATGAAGTACGTAATGCTTGTGTGACATTTTAGATCTTTTATTCTCTATTTTGAAGTAATTCTGTCTGGTACATGATGACAAATCTGATTTTTGGAGAAAGGCCATAGGCCTGGTTCTATGCAAGCTATCCTCTCAGTGACCCAGGCCAAAAGAGAGGAAGCTAGAAGTCACAGGAGGCCACAATCGAATCCCAGGACAAGGGGTTTGGAGAGCATATTGTCAGAGTTCCATAAAGGCTGAACTCTACTTATAAAATAGTTCAAAGGTATACTCATTTATTAAGGATCAGTAGCCTCCATTAGCTGTGTTTGGAAGCCCCAAAAGTACTAGGCGTGTGACTTGGGGTGGGCTTCTGGGTTCCTCAGATACAAAATCTAAGTAATGGTGTCTTGTGGCTGTTAATGGAAGCCGTTTCACATGGCACCTGCACTCCTGAGTGCTCCATGGGAGTTGGGTCCCCAAGGCCCTTGGCAGCCCTCCCCAATTCCCTCAGTACCCCATGACGCCTGCTTTGGCGAACACCTGAGATTCTCTGTCTGAAGCTTTACTCCATGGCAGGAGCACACCCAGCCTAACTACAGGGCAAGCAAGGAGCTCTGGGGCAGCGGTCCTCAACCTTTTTGGCACCAGGGACCAGTTTGGTGGAAGACAATTTTTCCATGGACCGAGGGGTGGGGTGGGAAATGGCTTCATATAGCCTGCCACCAGATGCAGTTTAATCGTCACTTGCCACTCACTGATAGGGTTTTGATACGAGTCTGCAAGCAGTTGGTTTATCATGGTCTCTGTGCAGTCAAACCACTCGGTGAATGATAATCTGTACTTGCAGCCACTCCCCAGCTCTAGCATCACTATCTCAGCTCCACCTCAGATCATCAGGCGTTGGATTAAGGAGTGCACAACCTAGATCCCTCATTTGCTCAGGTCACTGTCGGGCTGGCACTCCTACAAGAATCAAGTGCCACAGCTGATCTGACAGGAGGCAGAGCTCATGCCGTAATGTGAGTTACAGGGAGCAGCTGTAAATATGGATGGAGCTTCACTCACCTGCCGTTCACCTCCTGCTGTGGTGTGACCAGGATCCTAACAGGCCACTGACCGGTACCAGGTACCAGTCCATGGCCCGGGGGTTGAAGATTCCTGCTCTAGGGGATCAGTGCCCCAGAAGCAGCCTTTAGTCTGTGATGTGCCAGAGAGCAAGCTGGTAGATGAATATCCCAGTTTCCATCTGTCAGGATAACTTTGAGAGGTTTTCTGCCGTCTCCCAGAGTCCCCTACAGGAATGGACTGCATTTGTCCACAGTGATAATGAACTTGTTAACCTCTTCGTTGGCTTCCTTCTCTTTTCTATCTCACCTCCCCAATCTCCTACTGATGTTTTCTGAGATCTCTTTCCAAATGTACTACTCACTTTTGGATCTTTGTCTCAGGGTCAGTTTCTGGGAAAACTCAACCTAAGACAGGTGGTTATTAATATCCTGAAAAAAATCTGCAGTGCTCACCTTTATTTTACCCTTAAGGTACAGTTAAGGAAAGAATGCCAGACTAAGAATTTCTATTTGGTTTTAGAAAGGAAGCCGGAAAAGTCTTGTAAGAAGATGTAAAAAGAAAACAATGACTTCTAGTATAAGACCAAATGAGAAAGGATTGTAAATCAGTGCAGTTGTTTTTGAAAGCAAGACTTATGAAACTTTAATATACATATATACTATGTCCTAGCAATTTCATGTAGGAAGTTCCTTAGAAATATGATTATAATAATAATTACTGCAGCAATGTCTATAATATTTTTAAAAGATCTGAATATCCATCAATAGAAGACTAGTCACATCAGCTATGAGCTATAAAATATTTCAGCTGTTTCAAAGAGTGAGGAAAATCTATCCATAATATTTTGAAAAGAGGTCCTTGCTACACAGATATAAGAGGAAAATAAATAAATTGTAAAGATTTGTATATACAACATTACCCTGCTTGTTACCAAAATTAAGGTGTATTCCTGGGTATGTATGTGTGTTGGTATGTGGGGAGTACCTTGTATGTATGTGATTGTCTATGCTTTAGAAAGTTTAAGAAGGATGCCTAACAAACTGGTAACCATGGTTACCACCAGGGAATAGGATGGTGACAGGGGGATGAGAGGAGAAAACTTTTTTACTTGCTACATTTGTGTACATTTTTTAAACAGTGGAAAAATATCACTTGTATAATAAAAACATTTTTATCCTCTCTCAAGGACATGCTTATTGATTTTAGAGCGAGGGGAAGGGAGGGAGGGAGTGGGGGAGAGAGAAAGAAAGAGGCGCAGAGACAGAGGGACATCAGTTGGTTGCACCCCAACTGCGGATGGAACCAACAGACTCGGTATGTGCCCTGATTGGGAATCGAACCCAAGAACTTTCAGTTCACAGGGCAATCCTCCAACCAACTGAGACACATCGGCCAGGGCTAAAAGTTTTTAAAATTTAAAACTAACTGATAAGCAAAACTTATCAATTTCAGTTATCAGTTATCAAAATGATAATTTAATGTCTGACCTTCCAGAAAGTTTTGTTTACAAAAATCAGATTTCTTACATCTTAAACAGTATAGTAATAGAATTTTAAATGGGAAATTAGTTTTATGATAGGCATGATACCATGTTTCTACTTATGCTGTGTGTTTCTCATATTTTTATGAGAAACTTATATTTGAGACATGTGTTAATTTCTCTTTTTTTCATCTCCCTATAGGAATAAGAATCTTGACAATTTCCTCATGGCATTATTGTACTATTTATCTCATTTCTTGGAAAAAATGTCACTGGAAAAGAAGCCCAAGAGCTGTATGGTGTAAGTAGGATCTTTAGAGTTTCATCACTACCACTATTAAAACTATCTTTTGTCTAGGGTGAAGAAGTGATGGAAAATTTTAAGTATTTGTTGTAAACTAAAACAGTTTACTGGGAGGAGTTCACCAGTTTTTAAAGCCCACTGAATAATTCAGGTGGATATTTTGGTAACAGAATATTGCAAAAAATATAGACAAGCACTGCCTAATAGAAATATGAGAGCTACATATGTAATTAAAAACTTTCTAATAACCTTATTTTTAAAAGGTAAACAAATACAAGTAAAATTAATTTAATATATTTTATTTAACCAAATGACCCAAAAATGTTATCATTACAATATGCAGTCAACATCAGGTAGTTATTGATGAAATACTTCACTACTTTTTTGTAGTAAGTCTTTGAAATTTGGTGCCTATTTTATACTTAGAACATATTTCAACTTATACTAGCCACAGTGAGTGTTCAGTAGCCACATGTAGCTCATGGCTATCATAGTGAACAGTACAGATATAGATATAATTTGTATGCTTTTTCTTTCTAATGGGTTTGTAAGCATCTAATTAAAAAACTAAGAATTAGTCCTGGTCAGGTGGCTGTGTTTGTTGGAGCATCGTCCCATACACCAAAAGGTTGCAGGTTTGATTTCTGGTCAGGGCACATACCTAGGTCGCAGGTTTGATCCTTGGTCAGGGCATGTACAGGAGGCAACTGATGGATGTTTCTTTCTCACATCGATGTTTTGCTCTCGCTCACTCTCTTCCTTTCTTTCTCCCTAAAATCAAAACATATCCTCGGTTGAGGATTAAAAGTGTTTTTTAAAACCTAAGAATTAGCCCTGGTTGGCATGGCTCAGTGGACTGAGCACCGGCCTGTGAACCAAAAGGTCACTGGTTCCATTCCCAGTCAGGGCACATGCCTGGGTTGTGGGCTGGGTCCCTGGTGGGGGGCGTGTGAGAGGCAAACACACAGTGATGTTTCTCTCCCTCTCATTATCCCTCCCTTCCCCTGTCTCTAAAAATAAATAAATAAAATCTTTTTAAAAACACTAAGAATGAAAAAATTAATAGATTTAACCAAAATAATATTCCATATCACAGGAAAAAAAACCCACAACATTTCTTAGGCTACATATGGAGAATTTAACTGCTTTAGACAGAGGTGGCTCAGAGCTACACATCCAGGGCGAGAATCTGGAACTGAGTCTAGAGCGGAACAATGCCTCTCAGGCTTGGTGACCTTTCAAAAGCCATGGAACTTTCCAAGTACCCAGGCTGCCCTCTCCAGCACATGTGGAACCAACCCAATGATTTAGCCGTTAGGAATGCTGGTAGAGTCATTAATCTGTTGCTGCAGAATGTTTTCATTCTGCAAAACATTTCCTTGTATACAGCCAAGCAGCTTGATTTTATGGATAAAATCCTCGTATACAACCGAGCAGTTTGATTTTATGGACAGATAAAGGTATCTGGACAGCAGTTTTGTAAAGAACCAAATAAATAATTCAAACTCTGCTGCTCCGGTAACGCCACCATGATATGCATCCTCCGTGTTATTTCAGGGCTACATTTCACAGCAGGGCATCCAGAGGTCGTAAAGTGCTTCTGTGAGAGCGAGTGGAAGGGCTTCAGCCAACGGTAGGCCCAGGAAGTCCGAGGGTCTCCTGTTCCCAAAAAGGGACTTGTTAAACTTTGCTGACATGTTGACTTATGTTTTGTAGGTGTTTTCTCTCCTAATTCTGAGGATTATTGTTAATATAGCAGAGAGATTTGCTTCATTTCTTAGTTTATAGGAATAGAAAACAAAAGAAAGGTTTCTTAGTTTTTTTAAAAACTCACAAAAACTTGTTAGAACACAGTGGTATAAGGTAGGCTTTCATAGAAGGAATCAGTCATAGAACGATAAATAGAAAAACAAGCCTGGTCTCTCTTGAGCACACGTGTGCCTTCCCCACACCTTCTGTCCTCGGATGTGTATTTTTGCTTTCTCCTAAGCCCCAAGGGTTCCCATGGACTTGCAACCAGGGTGGCAGTGTGCCCCGGGCTAATTCTCTGAACCTGTCTCCGAGGGCCCTTCTTCTGCCTCTGTAACTTGTTTCCTGAGACCGCACAGCCCCGCTGGCTCACTTCTTCTGCCTCTGTGACTTTCTTTCTTAGCGGCCAAGGCAGCCTCGCCTAGACTCTCTCCTATTGCTATGATCTTGCTTCTTCTATTTTAAGCTCTTCCTTTGTTTCACTGTCCCCAGCTTTAATAAAAGCCCTTTCAAAATAAAACAACAACAAAACACAAGACTTAAAGTATCGATTCTATGGTATGATTCTAAAAACTTGCGGTAACTTTTTTCAGGCTTATAGTAGTCTGTTGGTTTATTTATTATAATAGAAATAAATATAGATGGCATCGAGATATGTGGACATAAATAACTTTAAGAAAAAAGTTGATTTTAGTCAAACGAGGGAGGTATAACATAGGGATAACAATAGTACCTACTTCACAGAGTAAGAATGCATGTTATCTTAACCCAGGGCTTGGCAAATGGGAGGAAAGCCTATATAAACTGTGAGAGAGGAGCAGAAAGGGATACAGGAGGACAGTGAAGACACAGTTTGAGAGTTTTAGATGATTAAAACCCTGAATGGCAGAAGAAGAAAGAAGCCCTATCCTCATTTTACAGATGAAGAAGCTAAGGCTCAAGAAGTTAAATATGGGCTGGGGATTACATACCTGTAATTGATGGAGCAGACATTAAACCCCGGGTCTGTCTAACTCGAAAGCCTGTGCCTGAACCACTGTGCACTGGGCCCACCACCTGCTACCAATCAACTGTGCTCCTTTTCCACAGTTCAACCAATCATAGTTAGGAGTTATAGTGTATAGATGTTGCTGCGAACAAAACCGCCTCCATCTCTGTATCCCTGCTTTTGTGGTTCTTTTAAGTTTCCATCATGGGAACTCTGACCTAACTAGTGTCAGCCAGCACCAAAGCCCCAGTTAGTGATTAGCTGTGTCCTGTAAACTTGCACAATGTTGTTATAAATATTCCTGTCAGTAAACTGTTAGAATGGCATAGCAACTCAGGGGAATGTCAAACTAGGTGTTGTCATCAATTCTAAGCCAGTATCCATCAAAGACCATCCAGAGATACGGTTCCTGGTTCGTACTACATTCTTTCCTCCTTGTCTTGTCAGTCATTAGTAGTTCAGCCATACTGTAAAATATGTGCTGTAATAACTTCGTGGTGGCAGCGGTTAGCTACGCAGACTCACACCACTGTATTGCCTGTCTGCTCCAGGCATACCCTTTGTAAGTAACTTACCCTACAATAAATTCTATTATAATTAATGAACTTGCCTGGTTTGTTTTTCAGTCTTTTTTTCCTTTTTAATTGTATTTTTTTCCATAACCATTTATCCTCCTTATCTCCCCCTTCCCCTCCCCCCAAATAATTTTTCAGTTTTAAGATACCCCTGTGGTTCAATGGTCACTGTACCTTCCCTCCACCTTCAGACATATGGTTTCTGAACAAAGGCACAATTATGCATGCAGTTTTTTTTAATGTATGTAGTTTTAAACGTTATGTCATAAGTATTTTTGTTATTACAGTCTTCGTAATTATAATTTTCAATGGTGACAGAACATTCCATCAAGCTCATGTATGTTACTGACTTACCTATGAAGAGACAGTATGTGTAGTGGTTAAGGGTATATAGACTTTGGTGAATGGCTTAAACGTCACAGGGAGTCATATATTATGTTAAACAGTACCTGGCTATGTTACTACTGCCTGTATTACTACTCATTTCATCCCTCTATTTTTATATATTTGGGGAGTTTCTAGTTTTTCTGATAGAAGACTAATGGGCCCTGCCCGGTGTGGCTCACTGGATTGAGTGCTGGCATGTGAACCAAAGATTAATGATTGTATTGAATATTTTCATGTATTAGATGTTCCCCTGATTTTTGGATGATTTTTAAAAAGAATATGTTTCAGGAGAGATTACTGGGTTAAAGTTTATGATCAATTGTATGATACTTAAAATAATTACCAGTTTTTTTCCAGAGATGGGCTTGTTTTAAAATGTTCTACCCCAACCTGAACCAGGATCTTTGAGAGGAAGTGTACTGAGAATCTGCACTTTTAGCAAGTAACCCCAGGCAATTCTTATTACTTTAATTTTAAATTCTTACGTATTTTAAAACTTGAGAACCGTTGGCCTAAAAGTCTCAAGGTGTTTCTTGATTGTTGTTGTTTGGTTTGCTTTGTTTACAACAAAAGAAGAACATTAGTTACTGGCAGCTATGGCAAAGCAGGGGTGGACGGTGAGGGAGGGGGCTTCTGAGGGAAACGGGGAGGCAGGCCCAGGGATGGCCTTTGGGGGGCTCGCGGGGATGTGTGTTGTGTGGAATTTGGGCATTTAAGGTTGAAACCCAATTTATCTCTTCCAGAAACTCATTTTATTTCAGCCACCCACAAGCCTTCTCGTCACACGTGATAATGTTTTGTGCTTTGAACTATCTATATTATTCTCACTCCCAGCATATCCTCATGTGGTCAATCTACTGCCTCAGGTCAGAAGGGGCAATAATTTGTCCCTGTTGTTTACAGTGCATTTCATTCGATTTAACTCTTTCTGAAAATGAAGTCAAGGAAAAAAGTTATCGACACACACCTTTTCAATAGCAGTCATTGGAATGTATTCTGGGCACTACTGTTTCCTTCTATACTGCAGAAACTTCTAAAATTAGGCTTCAGACATGTTGTAACCTAACAGGCTGTCTTCTAAAATTCATTTGCAATTCAGTTGGCACGGTCTGTGTTCTCACTGAGAGGTTATTGTAATGGATGGCAGAGTTTCAGAGTAGGTCCGCAGATGCCTGCTTAGCAAACCCAGAGGCAAACATTGAGCCCCTGCCCTTGGCAGGAACATGAGGAACCCTGGGAAGCTGAGGTGGGAGTCTCCATGGCTGTTTTAGCAAAAAGCAGGGAATTGGGCTGCTAGCTGCTGCAGAAATCAAGACAGATAATAAATTAAGACTTTCTGTCTATAAAATTAAAGGTACATGGCATAAAGTATAAAGAATTATAAAAAAGTAAACATTCTCCATGACCTTGAGATGCCAAGGACGATGATAAATATCAAAGGTGTTCAAAGACCTTTGCCACAACTTGAATAAAATGAATGAAAGGATCAGTCAGATGTGTTGTATTTCTTTCACAATGGTTTATACTTCTGACTTTTCACTAATTACTATATGTATTTGCCAAAATTAATCCAGTTATCATCTTTCTTTTCAGGGGCCTTATAGAGAAAAAAGAGATGGAATTGGTTTTAAGTAAGTTAGAAGCGGCACAGAAATACTTGGCGCATAAGTACTGTGTCCTTGTCCTGGGCGTGGGGATGCCCGACAAGCATCACATGTGCTGTGGAAAGTAAGTGCACACTTAGAATTTCATTCCATCTTCACTTGTTTGTACATCCACATCCTTAAGACTGTTAAATTTGACTTTTGATGCCCTTGAGAAAGGTTCCTTTCTGGCTGTACAGAGTAACTGGGGTCAGCATAGGCTCTGTCCCAAACACACATGATGTCTCTTTTGAGAGAGCCAAGTGAGCATGGGAAGAATCCCAGAATCTCAGCTGATATTTTAACAACCCTCTACTGTTTGGGATTAAATGTCTTTTCTCTCAGCATGTATCACCTTAATGGAATCTTGCTCTCAACCAGGAAGGCTCCCTGTTGCCAGACAAGGGCCATTTGGCTGCCTTGTGAGGGAGGCCAAGGGATGGGCCAGTGTTGACGGGTGTATTGGGTGTGTCTGCCGCCCTTTCGCTGCTTGTCTTCCAGCAGCAATAGCTGTGGGTACAGACTGGTGAAGTGGGGGTTATAAGATGACCCTGCTTGTGGGAAGGTAATTTCTACCTAAGATGACAGTCTATACACTACAACATTTAAAATTTGAAAGCATCACATCGAGGGAACGTTTGGAGTCACATTAGGGAAAGTGCCAGTCCTTAACCCAGAATCTCCTTCTCCAAGTAGTTTCACCACAGGCTCAGGATCCACACACTGGGCATGGCCGGAACCGTTTTTTTGTTTTGTTTTGTTTTTTTAACTTTATAGGAAAAGAACACAATACATGATTTCTCTGTCTCCACATTTTCAAAATATGGATGTTTGTATACATATACTTCCTTATGTTCTACATTTTCCATGTACCTTTTCCTATTACTCTGCTTACACTGTTTCACCTGCCACTTTGAATAACAACTGTAATTATTCTGTTGGGTATTATACCAAGTTTGCTCAAATGCTCCTTTTGTATACATTTGTGTGGTTTTCATTTTTCTGCATTGAATATCTTTATATAAATTACTTTGTTCATCTGGGCTATTTTCTTATAGCTCATTACCCAGAATATTTACCTAGCAGGCAGGAAAAATTTTATAGCTCTTGTTACAGATTGCCAGATTGTTCTCCAAAAAGGTGAAAACATTCCATATGGCCATCAGCAATAAGCATACCTAGTTTTATTAGTTTAATATTTTTGATAGCTCAAAGCTATATAAAAAGCTTAAAGGTGCCCTGGCTGGTGTAGCTCAGTGGATTGAGTGCGGGTCTGCAAACCAAAGGGTTGCCAGTTCAATTCCCAGTCAGGGTAAGTGCATGAGTTGTGGGCCAGGTCCCTGATGGGGGGTGCGTGGAGGGCAGTCACACATTGATGCTTTTCTCCCTCCCTTCCCCTCTCTCTGAAAGTAAATAAATAAAATTTTTAAAAAGAGAAAAGCTTAAAGATGTTTTATTTGACTTTGAATATCCTTTAGAGTATGGAGTCTGTGCTTTTTTTTCTGTGTCAAGTAATGTATTGCGTGTTTCACATCTAGTTTTAACCATTTATCAAGTGGAAACTGGGAATTTGTATAATATATGTTTTATATGGCACGGATTGGTCATTCGTTTTCTAGTTCCTTTTGATATTTATATTTTTACACATAATGAAATGCTATAATTTTTTATTTATTTGAACATTTCCATCTTGTTTCTGATGCTGTTTGGTAGTCATACTTCTTGCATTTGTAGGTTCACTGTTCATTCCTGGGTTAAAGTCCTTACCTTTCTTTCTTAGTTTTTGAAAATAGGGTTTTTTTGTTTTTTTTTTTAAGATTTTATTTATTTATCTTTAAAGGGGAAGGGAAGGAGAGAGGGAGAGAAACATCAATGTGCGGTTGCCTCTTGTATGTCCCCTGCCGGGAACTGGACTGCAACCCAGGCATGTGCCCTGACTGGGAATCGAACTGCGATCCTTCGGTTCGCAGGCCCGCGTTCAATCCACTGAGCCACACCAGCCAGGGCTAAAAATAGGTTTTAAAGAAAATGTTAAAGTCCTTAATTCACTTGAAATTTATTACAGCTTATAAGATCAGATGAGCTATGAATCTAAGATATTTTTTCTGTATTAGTATCCAGCTTTCTGATAATATTTATTAGTGATTTTTTCCTACTGTAATTTTCTTGTTTATTAAATGTTGAATATTTGTCATATTTTAACCCATTTGGGGAAGATCCTATGCAATTGTATTGATCAGTTTTTCTGTTTTAAACACAGAACTATATAGCTTATATTTGCCTTGCTTTATTCAGCAACATAGTTGAGTGCCTGCTCTGCGGTAGTTTTGATGCTAAGGGCTAGGTACGGTACAAAGAAAATAGTCTCTGCCATCAGAGAGCTTAGAGTCTAATGGAGGAATCATCAGGTAAGAAAACCGGCAACTGGGAATAGGTGCAGTACAGGTATAGACAGAGGTTGGGCACCCAAAGCAGAAGCGAGGAGGGGTGGACCTCAGGGGACTCGACTGTGGAGCACAGGCAGCGAACCAGACTGGGAAGGGGTGACCTAACAGCTGAAAACAAGAGCTCACCCCTGTCGCCTTCAGAACCCTTGTGTTTGGCAGTCTTGCTGATTTGAGATAAATTTCACTTTAATCAGGTTCTGAGATATCTACCAAGAACCTTTCATTGTGTATTACATTAAAACCTACACATTAGCTTAGGGCAGTGATTTTCAACCCTTTTCATCTCATGGCACACAGAAACTAATTGCTAAAATTCTGCAACACACCAAAAAATATATCTTTTTTGCTGACCTGACAAAAAAAGGTACAAAAAATAGTAATAGTAATTGTCTAAGCTTTTTGCTCCAAAGTGACTTTTTAAAAAATTAGGTGCCTATGTATATAGGACTTTTATATAAGGACTTCTAGTACCAAGAATTAACTGATCAGACACCATTTTATTATTCGACATGACCAATAAGATGCATCTGTATTATATGACCTATATATTTATGGTTCAAGACAGGGCATTCACACTGCAGAACCATTGTTGTGCTGGCTGTTGTCATTTTATCATTTGACAATCTAAGGGAAAAGAAGTCAGTGCCCCTGACTAAGTAGTCAGGTATTACACATCTAAAAAGTTTTTGCAGTATTCCGATGTGTTATGGCACACCAGTTGGAAATTGCTGACTTAGGAAATAGTGACATCGTTACTGTATTGCATCCTCTTAAAGAGCTGTAAGATGTATTTTCCATTTATTTATATCATTTTTAATTTTTCCCACTAAAGTTTTACATAATATTCTTTAAAGAAATATATGTGTCCTAAATTAGATTGGCACTCATGTATTTAATTTTTTATACCAATGTGAAGTTCGTGTTTATTTATTTATTTAAAAATATATTTTATTGATTATGCTTATTTATTTATTTTTTTAATTATACAAGTACTTCACGGACATATCCTGAGGGCAAAAAAATTCAAACAGTAGTTTTTTACATATATATAGTTATAGTTAGTATATAGAGTTCAAAATAAAAGTCTCCTGCTCACTCTACCCTCCTCTGATCACATTTCACTCCCCAGAAATAAATACTGGCACCTCCGGTTTGGCGTATGTCCTCCTAGCTTTCTATGCAATTATCTACATGTGCACTTAGCTTGTTGTCGTTGTTGTTAATATACATGGGAAAATGCCATACATGTCATTCTGAAATGGGATGTTTTCACTTAAAAGCCTTGGATATCTTTGAATATCAGTACACATAGATCTACTGTATTCTTTTTTTTTTTTAATATTTTATTTCTTTATTTTTAGAGAGAGGGAAAGGGAGGGAGAAAGAGAGGGAGAGAAACATCAATGTGTGGTTGCCTCTCACATGGCCCCCACTGGGGACCTGGCCTGCAACCCAGGCATGTGCCCTGACTGGGAATCGAACCGTGACCCTTTGGTTCACAGCCCGCACTCAATCCACTGAGCCACACCAGCCAGGGCAGATCTACTGTATTCTTTTAAAGAAAATAGTTCTTGACTATCCAGGATCATGCATATTATGAATTTATTATAATTAACTGATTACTCATCCCCCTGTGGATGCATGCTTAGTAATATATTTTTGGTGATAAAATATATAAGAATGCATTTGGTTTTTTATCAATTTATGTTATAACCTATGGCACATATGTTAAACACATTTCTTACCTATATAAAATTTTAAATTATTTCTTTGGATTATCTAGGTATACAATCATATCATCTGTAAAAGGTAGCTTTTAGATTTCATTTTTTCCTAGAAATGTATTTTAAATTTTTTAATTAGCCATAAACAATAGCATGTCTTATCTTTAATTCCATTAAAGAAATGACTAAAGTCACCCTTATCTTTTTTCTCTTTTAAGAGACTAAACTAGCAATTACTATTTATTAGTTGTGTTGACCCTTAGTTTATTTTTTTTAAGATTTTATTTATTGATTTTTAGAGAGAGAAAGGGAGGGAGAGAAACATTGATGTTTCTCAATGTTCTCAACCAATGGATGCCAGGGAAACATCCATTGGTTGCCTCTCGCATGCCCCCAACTGGGTACCAAACCTGCAATGCAGGCATGTGCCATGACCGGAATGGAACTGGCGACCTTTCTGTTTGCGGTGTGATGCCTGTCCCACTGTGCCACACCAGTCAGGTCTTGACCCTTAGTTTAAATGAACTATTTACCATGTTAAGAAAACAACTCAACGATTCCCTCGACGTTCGAATGTAGTTTTGTTCTTTCTGTTTATAAAGTTAATCGTCATGTAAAATAAACAATACAGGGAAAGGAAATGGTAAATCTGTTGAAATACCTACAAAAAGAGAAGTGAGATTGGACAGAGACTATATTAGAATATTTTTAATATATTTTATTGATTATGCTATTACAGTTGTCCCATTTCTCCCCCATCATTCCCCTCCACCCTGCAAACCCCCTCCCACCCATATTCCCCCCTTTAGTTCATGTCCATGTGTCATAAGTTCTTTAGCTTCTACATTTCCCATACTATTCTTGCCCCCCCCTGTCTATTTTCTACCCACTATCTATGCTACTTATTCTCTGTACCTTTCCCCCTCTCTCTTCCTCCCACTCCCCTGTTGCTAACCCTCCATATGATCTCCATTTCTGTCATTCTGTTCCTGTTCTAGCTGTTTGCTTAGTTTGATTTTGTTTTAAGTGTGGTTGTTAATATCTGTGAGTTTGCTGTCTTTTTACTGTCATATTTTTTATCTTCTTTTTCTTAAGTAAGTCCCTTTAACATTTAATATAATAAGGGCTTAGTGATGATGAGCTCCTTGAACTTGACCTTATCTGAGAAGCACTTTATCTTCTCTTCCATTCTAAATGACAGCTTTGCTGGATAGAGCAATCTTGGATGTAGGTCCTTGCCTTTCATGACTTGGAATACTACTTTCCAGCCCCTTCTTGCCTGGAAGGTCTCTTTTGAGAAATCAGCTGACAGTCTGATGGGAACTCCTTTGTAGGTGACCGTCCCCTTATCTCTTGCTACTTCTAGAATTCTCTCCTTCATTTTAATCTTGGCTAATGTAATTCTGATGTGCCTTGGTGTGTTCCTCCTTGGGTCCAACTTCTTTGGGACTCTCTGAGCTTCCAAAGTAGTCTATTTCCTTTGCCATATTGGGGAAGTTCTCCTTTATTATTTGTTCAAATAAGTTTTCCACTTGTTGCTCTTCTTCTTCTCCTTCTGGTACCCCTATAATTCGGATGTTAGGACGTTTAAAGATGCCCCGGAGGTTCCTAAGCCTCTCCTCATCTTTTTGAATTCTTGTTCCTTCCTTGTTTTCTGTTTGGTTGGTTGTTTCTTCCTTCTGGTCCACTCCATTGATTTGAGTCCCAGTTTTCCTCCCATCTCTATTGGTTCCCCATGCATTTTCCTTCACTTCACTTATTGTAGCCTTCATTTGTTCATTTAATTTGTGAGCAAAATCAACCAATTCTGTGAACATCCTAATCACTAGTGCTTTGAACTATGCATCTGATAGGTTGGCTATCTCTTGGTCATGTAGATGAATTGGCTCTGGGGCTTTAATTTGTTCTCCTGTTTGAGCCTTTTTTTTGGGGGGGGGTCTGGTCACGGCTGTTATGTAGTGAGGAGTGGGGCCTTAGGTGTTCCCCAAGGCGGGGCAGCCCAGTTTCTGGGTTGTGATGCTGTATGTGGGGGTGGGGTCAGAGAGGGAACAATGGCGCTTGCTCCGCTCTCTCTCTTTCTTGGATTCTAGTCTCTTCCACCGTTTTCCCCTCGCCTGGATTATCTGCACGTGAATGTGGGACCACCTGGTCAGCCAGCCACCTTGCATGGCCTCACTGAGTCTGCACCATTGCCACCCTGTGCCTAGGGTCTGCTAGCCGCCGCTTGGGATCTGCTAGCTGCTGCTGCATGCGTGCCTGGGTCCGCCAAACTGCACTTTTTCCTGTCGGGACTCCACCCCTCTTATTGGTCTGGATGAATGGTTGTTGGACTTCCGTACAGTTCAATTTTCCATCAGTCCTGGTTGTTTTCTTGTTTCTAAATGTTTGTTGTCCTTAATTTTGGTTGTGTGAGGAGGCACAGTGTGTCCACCTATGCCTCCATCTTGGCCGGAAGTCCTATATTAGATATTAACTTCATTCTTTAGTTGAAGTAGATTTTCTCCAAGCTTCTCCAAGTTCTAAGGGGCATGCATATATTCTCTCATTTCTTCTTACCTACTTGTGAGGACCTACATTGGTTTATAAAGCTTAAAAACAAAAATGCATTGAGGTTTCTCTCATATAGAACTTGATGTTTATTGATGCTTATATTGATGTATTTTCAGTTCAGGCTCATTTTCTTCATTTTTGGTTATACAATAGTTTCCCTTTACTGCAGTGTTACTTTCCAAGGATTCAGTTACCTGCAGTCAACCATAATCCAAAAATATTAAATGGAAAATTCAAGAAATAAATAGTTCATATGTTTTAAATTGCATGCTGTTCTTCACATTGCGATGGACCTCATGCCGTCCTGCTCCGTCCCACCTGGGACAAGAATCATCCGTTGATCCATTGTCTGCACACTGTATGTGCTCTCTGCCTATTAATTACTAGTAGCCCTCACAGTTATCACGTGGACTGTTGAGGTATTAGTGTTCAGTAACCCTTATTTTACTTAATAATGGCCCCAAAGTGCAAGAATGGTGATGCTGGTGCTTTCTGATATGCCAAAGAGAAGCTGTAAAGTGCTTCCTTTAAGTGAAAAGGTGGAAGTTCTCAACTTAATAAGGCATTTCATCATCTCACATCATCACAAGAAGAGTGAGTACAGTACAATATTTTGAAAGAAACCATATTCATATAACTTTTTTACAGTACATTGTTATAATTGTTCTATTTTATTATTAGTAATTGTTGTTAATCTCTTACTGTGCCTACTTTATACATTAAACTTCATCATAGATATGTATGTATAAGAAAAAACCTAGTATATACAGAGTTTGGTACTATCCTTTATTTCAGACATCCACTGGGGGTCTTGGAACATGTCCCACTTGGGTAAGGGGGACTATGTATTTGGCATTCTTGGCCATTTCTCTTCTTTGCACCCCTCTTGTCCAGGGTGGTAAATATACTAGATCTGTTTCCCACGTCCACCTTCTCTGAGAATCACTTTGTGCATTTACCATGATTGGAAGTGCCCTCTTAATGCATCTCCAGCAACATTCATTCTTTATTGTACTATGTCAGTTCCTCTCTTTAGAGTTTTTGCTGCTATGTTCAGTTATTTTACAGAGCTGGCAAATTTAGCTCTATCTTCCAGGGCGGCAGCCATGCAGACATGCCACTCAGATCTACTGCTGTGCAGAGCACAATTGACCAGCAGCCCCAGCTGCTGCACTCTGAATCCACCACCAGGTTTGTGCTGAGGCCGCACTTCCCATGGACTGACTGTCTCCAGCCAGTGTCTGCATGCGGTAGGGTCACCAAAGCAGGCCCATTCCTTCCAGACACAGGGCTTCTTGGATGGATGGCTTTGGCTTGAAGACTTGACTTTGGCTTGAAGACTTCCCTCTGGCCTGGTCAGAACTTTGAGAGAGCCGCGCCGCAGTGTGAGACTCTCCCTATTCACTCTCCCTTTCTGCCTTTCGCTCTCCGAGACAGGATGCAGACCTGCATCCCAGCCTGACAGCTTTCCCTCCCTTCTCCACTCTTCTCAGTTTCTGTCACAGTTTCTTTCTCTGATATCTCTTGTATGTCTCATCCCAGGTTGGCATTTCTTCTTGGAGGACCTGGGCGAACACACCCAACCTTGCCATCTTTAGTTCATTGTGTAGCTTTTAAAACTATAGTCAGTTCTCACTCTTTGTGCATTCAGCATTCTACAACCTGTTGTTTCTTACAGTGGGGCTCCTAGATCAGTGTCTTTCAAACTACAGGTCACAACACATTAGTGGATCTTGAAATCAACTTAGTAGGTTGTGAAGGGAAGAATTTAAAAATCAGGACATGCTATATAAAATGGGTAGGCATTGCTTCAGATTTGTTTCAGAGTGTGTGTGTACTTGGGTCTCAACACTAAATACATTTCTTGCCAAAGGTGACAGTAAAAAAAAAAAGTTTGGAAACCATCGCCTTAAAGTATCCTTTCTATACCACATTTTTATGTTTTATCAAGCTTTTCAAGTCATTAAATAATGAAATTACCCGTTAGCTAATAGTTCCATTTAGGCAACTGTGTTAATTTGTAGGACCATTTCAATATATTATTGTATTTTCCCTTTATTTTAGTGAAAAAGTAGAGAATGGGGAAATCTAATATCTAATAGTCTGTTCATTTAAACCTAGAAACCAAGAGCAACTGTGGAGAATTTTCAGCCACTTCAGATGCGAATGGGGAATTAAGTAGGCCAAATGTGGCTTCGCTGCAAAGGACAGGAACATGTATAAAATTATGGAATTATTTCATTTAATACCTCTAGTGGTGGGGAGTAGTAGTGAATGCAATAGAGAGTTATTTAAAATTGGGGATTGAGATTTCAGCATCAAAAAATATTACTGTGGTCCCAATATAAGCTTTTCCAAGTCCCCGGAGCAACTACAACACTCTTCTCAGAGACAAGGGACACACTCACGAGGGGCAGGGACTGTCTTCAGAGTTGACACCTGCACACTTTCTGAGGCATGGGCAATGGACACGGCACTGTCTGGCTGACCCAGGGCAGGTGGCTCCCACTGCAGAGAAGCCGACACTATGCACCCAGTCACCAGTGCCATGGCCACCAAACTCTGACAGCAACTGACCAAAAGGCATCTTGCCGTCCCAGCATGTACTGGCTGGCTTTTCATCCATTCTCTCATGCGTGCAGAAAGCACTCTGCATCTGAAATCACACGATCTCGTTGCAAAACATTGTTGCGATGCCAGTCCAAGCTCAGGATCGTGGAGCTAATTGGCTTTTTACGTGCTTGCTTACCCAGCAGTCATTTTCAGACCTGAAGTAACAAACAGAAATGAGTTATACTCCTCTTCCCACAGCAAATTTGTTCTCTGGTTGGGACCACTTGGCAAAAGTGGCTGGATGAGTAATTCTCAAGATCACCAGGGTTGACTTCCAGGCACCATCCTTCTGACTCCAGACACAGGCGTTGCGGTCTGCCCGGCAAGTGAGGATGTGGTCACTCTTGGGAGCTCAGTGATGTGTCCACCGTACTCCTCGAGTTCATGAGCTTTCACCCACTGGCTCCCATTTTTACAGGTGTGGACTTTGTGATTATTGGGGCTAAGGGCAATCTGAGTACCATCCCTGTACCAGGCCTGACAGGTGATTGGCTCTAGTAAAATTCGATGCAAGTATACTTTAGTCTTAGTGTTTTCAGAGGATAGAAAGTTGATTCTCTAGTGGATAGATAAGAAAACCCTAAGAATCTTCTTACAGCAAATGATGTTAAGGGAGCAATCTCCCCAGGGTCATCCAACCAAGTGGTGGTGCCAGATTAGAATTTTGGCAGTTCAAAGGGGCTCGGGGCAGCGCAGGCGGCCAGGACGGAGAATTCATGGACTCTGGTCAGTTGCAACAAACAGACTCTAGCTCAAAAAATAATTTAATTGGCTATATTTAATGCTTAATCTTTAAAAGAACATATACATTACAAACCAATTTGGGAACAAAAATATAGTTATAATTAGAGATTTTATCATATCTTTTTGTTCCCTGTATATAGAACCTCTACATAAGTTATTGTACTTTTGACAGTACATTTTTATTACAGTGTAATTTTCATTCAGACTTTTAAAGGAACTGATTTTGTTTGTAAGTGATTGCCTCAATTTAGTGCTAGCTCATTTCCAGGAGATTCTGGTCTTTTTGTCTCACCACACGCACCATCACCTGCTCTTCTCCTGCCTGTGGATGGCAGTTGGAGGAGACTCAATATAGAGCTTACTACCCACCATTCACACAAGGAACTTCCTACAGGTCAGAAGCTGAGCAAAGGATATTGAGGAAGACAGATCATAGCATGTTTCTGCTAATAGAAGTTGTTAATTGGCCATGGTGCTATGTCCTTGAATGGAGTTTATATTGTTTTTTTGGTTGTTTTTATCCACAACCAAAATGAGGGCAATGTTTTTTTTTTGCTGATTTTAACAAATCTTTATTTCACTGATTAACTGATTTGAACTTCCTCCCAATGTGAATAAGCTGATATTCTTGTGAGAACATTTTCATGAGTATTTTCTGACTTTAACTGATTTTTAACATATCTTTATTTCACTTTCTCCCAATGTGAATAAGCTGATATTCTCGTGAGAACATTGTCGTGAGAATTTTCTGACTTTTCCTTTCTTAAATGTACACACTTAATATTGGACTAGAATACCTTGCGCTAATTATCTCTGGAGTTAAAGATTTCAGTAGAACCAGCAATTTGGGGGCTGCTAATTCAGTGCTTTCATGCTTCTTGAGAAGTAGGAGGACATGTCTTTCTCTTCTAAATATATCTGCGAAATCCTGATATCACAAAAGCTTTGGCAAAATTTTGATGCACACATTCAGTGCAAGCTCTCTATATTTTCCAGGATAAATAAGAAAAAACACTTCATTGCACATGCTATGAAATTAGATTTGTTCTTTGATTATTGCCCATTCTGGCTTCACTCCCACCTCCGTGTTAGGATTTATACCCTACTCCTGTGCCCTTAACGCAGCTGGCACCTGATGGGTGACCAAAGAGGCTGGAGGTATGAGTGAGGATGGGGAGAAAGGGCTCCTTAAAGCTCAGGTGTGTAAACCATCCTTAATACCCATTCCCCCACCCTCACCCCAGTTACAGGCACCAAGGCCTTTTTCTCCTTTCCTCAAACACATTCCTTTGAAATTTCTCTTCCCTGATAAAAAGCAGGCCTTGACATTCATTTCAACTGGATTTCACCTAAAGCAGCAGGGGGCAAGTAGAACAACATTTTTTCTTCTTCAGCCCAGAATAATGGGCCTGGCCATAGGCTTTGCATCCCCTCAGGAGTGACTAATAATATTTTGGTGGTTTGGATACAGTCATTACTACATTCTGTACTTAATTACTGTGGTGTGGGCTATATCAATTGTCTTTGGTCTTTAAGAGAGAAAGAAGTTCCAGTTTTATGGAGACTTGAAGAGAAGGGGAGGAGGTTCATGGAAGAAAAATAAAGGAAGGAAGTGTATGTTTCCTGGGCAATTAGTCTGTCATTTCAAAAATTTGGTGAGATAGTGCTGGTCTGGGTTGTGCCAATATAATACTGCTCAACCCCTCCTAGAACTTGGTATTCCAAAAACAAAGCTTGGCTGGTTTCTGCTTCAGCTTGGCAGGTCTGCAAGGTCTCTGGTTTCATCTGGCAGAGTCCGCGGAAGGATGGAAATACCACACAAGCACATAAGTCAGACGGAGGCTTCAGGTGGCACAGAAGGATGCTGAAGCTTGTCTCTAAAAGTTCCTGCTCTGTTGTTTTATATTTTTTAACTACTCTGAAAAATATTCTACAGAAAAATCTTGTTTCCCTTGCATTCTGGTTATGAGGACCAATGTGGACCTTCTGACAGGCCTGAGTTTTAGTAGAGTCTGTAACTCTACTCCTAGTTAAATATGTGTCTTTGGACTTGAGTCTCAACTTTAGGGTCCTCAACTATAGGCTGCTTATGTCACAGAGATAGTATGAGAACTCAATATTATAATATATGTAAAGGGCTTAGCATAGTATTTAGCACATAGTTCACTATAATTAACAGTTGTCTTACTGAAGACTGGCATGGGAGGAAACCAGTGTGTAAATGAAGAGTCTGTAGGAAGGGAGGGACCCACCTCAGTAAAAGTTCAACCATCTCTTCAGTGGTTCCCCAAAATGGAGATCTAGTTTGGGCTCATACAGCTCATGATGGCCCTGGGCTAAAGGTCAGGAGGGGTTTGGGTCATCTTCACCAGACCATGGGAATTCACGATGGTGCTGGAGAGCCGGCTACTAGGCCCAGTCCTGGATCAGTTACTCCAAAGAAGGCCCAAGCAAAAGCAAAAGCAAACCAGAATCAAGCCTGGAGCAGGTTGGCCCCCATGACTAATCACATGATGGCAAGTGTGCAGTCCTCTCTGTCAGTTCTCAAGTCCTCCCCAGGCCGTGCCTGCTTCCTAAGGCTGGGAATCAGAATCAGGCCAAGTTCATTAAGGCTGCCCACGCTAGTACATTATCCTTAACATTAAATTTGTGTTGCAAGGACTCATGGACAGATGCCTGCCTTTAAGACATAAGGCTCAGTTTACATACCTTGTTAAGAAGAAAGAGCACACTTCTCTCCCCAGTCTATTGATTGCATGGCATAGATTGTATTTGCAGGCATGATGACATATTTCTGTTTCTTTTTGTATCAGTAGCCGTAACCATTAAGATTTTTTTTCTTCATTTTAGACTTACCCTCTAGTTTCTTTATTTCCATACCTACTAACACCTTGGGTTGCCTCTTCATCTTTCCACTCTCCCCACCTCCCCAACACTCACATTACCAGTAGCGTTTGGAAGAATACATTTCTTGACTGGCTTGTTTATCCTGAATTTCTATTGGTTAACTTTTGATGGGACACTCTAGAGGCTTTGATCTGGGTAACCTAAGAAGTTGGAGAAAAAGATACTGGAACTCATTATCACTGCATTTTTTATAGCATTTAGGTGCCTAAATAGTCTTGGGGGCCACAGGTAACAATCCTGCAAAGTGAGGTTTTGAAGATAAGGGTTTTGCCTAGATCACTGAAAGACTGAACTTCCCTCTTAACCTATAGTTGTGATTTGTTACATTGCAGGGAGAAAATATCAGATACACAAAAAGACTGGAAATTCTTTGAGGTGAGTCACCTATGTTTTGGGGTTTTTCTCTTTGATATAAAACATGAAATGTAGCAATAACTAATAACCATTTGTCAGGTACTTATCTGTAGCTAATGTCTTTTCTGAAAAGGATGCTAATGCACTATATACCATACCTTAAATTTTTTCTCTGATTTTCCCCCTGCAAAGGTGAGTACATGTATAATTTTCCGCCACTTTTAGGAATGTCAAGAAATTGGATCATCTGGGTTTATATCTACTTAGCAGTGTTATATAGACAGGTGGGAGTTTTCCATATATAGCTGTGGGTGTGATTCTTGGCTGTTTTCCATTGTAGTCCTTTTTTACTTTCTGTACCTACGTGGCTTGGATTGTCTTCCGACGTCAACACTTCACAGAGATTGAGGAAGAAATAGGGAGGCTCTTCCGTACCAATATGTTCAATATTCCTCGAAGGAAGCGTGAGGATGAAGAATCAGGAGGGGAAAAGAAACGCATGACTTTTGTACAATTCAGGTATGACCTTTTGACTTTCCTAAGCTCAAGGACATTTCTAGAAAACAAGATGATGTGACCTAAATGTCACCTTTCCCCTTCTAGGAGAATGATGGCAAAACGCCCAGCAATTAAAACAGCCATTCACATGCGCTCTCCAGTCATGTCTACTCTGCTGCCATCTCTCAGAGAAAAAGCTCAGAATATGCTTGAGAAAAAGTATCGAGTAGGCACCCAATTCCCAGCCGAGATGCAAAAGCATATGGAAAATCTGGATTCTGTGCCCATGCCAATGTAAGTGGCCCAAGGCAAGAGAAAAGAGAGCCCCGAGTGTCATTTCCTAGGTTTTGTCAGGAGGGACAGGGGCTCAGACACCATTCCTCTCCCAGAAAGCTGAACAAAGATGAAAGTGACATCTTTCTACACACCCCCTCCTCCTTTCCACCTGCTTCCTTTCCAGAGCAGCAATTGGTACACCCGTCTAGACTAGAAAAGATCACTAAATGTTAGGCTGGAATTCAAAGAGTTCTAATTTGGACGAGTGAGTAGCAGACTTTGAAAGGCTGGGGTTTTTCCAATAGAAGAGTCATCTTTGGGAAATGCAGGAAGGGCCTGTACAGAATCTGGCTTTGGGCAGTATTTTTTGGCCCATATTTAAGACCATAATAGTCATTCAGGAAAACAGGGAATGTTTAAAAAAAGAAAGGAAAAAGCTGTGTACACACACACACACATACACACAACCACAGAACCACACAACCACAGCCATACACCTTAGTCTTTGGCTTCACTGCTTCAGTTATACCAATAATTCTTTTTGCAGAGTTGGCATCTTGGGGGAGCCTCGGTGTCTGTTCAACCCCTACACCCTTCTCCCCTTTGAACCGGAAGAAAACATGAAATCGTCTGTGCGACAGTCTTTTCTGACGGAAAGAGATCACATGACGCTTCCAGACACACGGGGCTTGGAAACAAGAACATGGTCCTCCTCCCAAACAACATTGCCCGAATAACCTGGTACATTCCATTTCTGTAATTAGATCCCTGTAATTAAATTGCTTGGGCTTAATCACTTCACATCAGACTAATATTTGTTTTTATTAATTTTTTAATTGTTGAAATTATTTTATTAAAAGTTCAACAACAGACTATTAAAGAAATCCAGAAAGCTCTCGAAAAGTTCATTTTTCCTATATTTAATAGTTGCTCTGTCATTTGTTTGCCTCCTTGGCTTCCCTGTGACTATTTAGAGTAACACAGTAGGATATTTAGCCAATGCTCCAGTGGACTAGTGAAGAAACATTCTGTGTATTCATTTCTCAGTTCCTTTTTTGCTTTATGAGAAACTGTCATTGGTATGTTTGAAAACAAAATTTCATACAAAGGCAAATTAAATGTTTTTAACATTAAAAATCCTTGTCATCTCTTATTGGCATTAAGATATAAAGTGTATCTGATTCATTTAAAAGCCTTTGAGGTTTCTAACTGATTTTTATTTATTAATTTAACAACAAATATGCACTAAGGCCCTACTCCAACCAAAGCCTTCTTTTGGGTTATGTAGGGGGAAAAAAATCATCAAGACAGAGATCATGTCTTGTCTACTACCTAACCCCCAGGTCTAGGTAGTAGAAGAGATCAGTGAGATACATACCTGTCACAAAACAATATTGAATATGACAGAGGCCATAAAAGAGATTAACACTGAGTGCCCCAAGAAGACAGAGCAGAAGAGCAATCCCTTCTGGAGGGAGCAGCAGTCTTCCGATTTGAATTTGGCGTGGCAAGGACCAGGTGGCACAAAAGGGGGACTTCCAGTGAGAGGAAGGGCATGTGAAAAGGAAGAGATGGAAAAATGGGTCCCGTGACTGAGGAATGGCAGGGGCATGATGCATGTGAAGGGGCGCAATAAAGGAATGGGGTGGCAGGTTCAACTGAATGTCCAGCTAGGGAGTGAGTGCGATGTGACTTGTAGACAGTGAGGTTAGGAATCGCTAATGAAACCAGTTCACCGGGAGTGGTTGACTATACAATATTATCATTTAAAACAGGGGTGTCAAACTCATTTTCACCGGGGGCCACCTCAGCCTCACGGTTGTCTTCAAAGGGCCAAAATGTAATTTTAGGACTGTTATAAGTGTAACTCCTCCTTAACTAGGGGCAAGGAGCTCAGCGCTGCTACAGGGTAGAAACAAGGTGCTGGGCCGGATAAAACAAGGTGGAGGGCCGGATTCAGCCCATGGGCCTTGTGTTTGCTACTGGTGATTTAAAAAGACCTGTAGGAGTTTAGCCAACTAAAATAACTGGACTAAATTTACCTTCCTGTGGCCATCGGATATCCTCAAACTTCAAAATCCTTCTTTTAGAATTTAGCTAAAAATTCATTTATTCCACAGGAAAAAAAAAAACAAAACTGGATACCTTTCCCAGATTTAACATGAAAAACAGAGGAACACCAGCTCCAGCCTATTGGTAATGTGGGGCAGCTTCTGTCAAACCTACTGTCTTCACTTTCTCATCCTTTATTATTCAGGTTAGTTGCTGTTATTTCTGTTAAAACTGCAAGGTGTTTTTTTTTTTTTAAATCAAAATCCTGGATTAAGCTCACACTTGCTGGACTTTTTATATATGTAGAGAATTTGGTTATAAAGCACTCTGTCATAACAAATTTTTGTCTAGAATGTGTTGACATGGTTTCATTTCTTTGGTTTTGGTATTTTAAAAGTATAGCCTAGAAATTGGAAGACTTTCGCAATTCTCTTTACTAGGGCACGGGGCTGTCTCTGACTCCTTTCTGAACTGTGGGGCTTTAGTGTGCTTCATTTGCTAATTCCTTCATTTGTTTATCCATTTTTTTCATTCTACAGTCACTATACCCCCACTCTGTGCTATGTATCATGTTTGGTGCTGGGAATTCAGTGTGGAAAAAATTCAGCCAGCTCCGACTTGGAACTGACATTACACAGAGAGTGAACTAATTGCCATTGTGATGAGTGTAACAAAAGAGAAGAGAATGCCGTGAGAGTGGATAAGCAAAGACTTGCTCATACATGGGGGACTGTCAGGGGCAGGGAGTGTCATCCCTGAGGAAGACACATAGCAATTAAAAGAGGTGGGAAGTGAGTAGCGAAATGTTCCTGGCTTTATTAGCTATCTATTGCTACATAATAAATCACCCCAAAACATAGTGGCTAGAAACAGTAACATTTATTATCTCACAGTGTCTGGGGATCAGGCCTCTGGGTATAGCTTAGCTGAATTCACTGACTCACCATCTCTCAGGTTTCAAAATGTCTGCTAGGGCTGAAGTCGTTTAAAGGCTGAAGTGGGGTTGATCTGCTTCCAACGTGACTCAAGTCATTAGCAGGATTAAGTTCCTTGCAGGCTGTTGGACTGAGGCCTCAGCTCTTCATAAGCTATTGGCCTGAGGCCCCCCCAGTTCCTTGCCATATGAGCCTCTTCATAAGAAGCTTGCGACATGTCAGTTGGCTTCATGAGAGTGAAGGAATAAGGGAGGAAGAGAGAGTACAAGCAACACAGAACTTAATAATCATTTACAGCCTAATATTAGAACTGATGTCATCACTTTTGCTCTATCTATTCATTAGAAGCAAGTCACAATGTCTAATATACCTCCAGGGAAGGGGATGCCACAAGGCTGAGAGAAGCAGGAAGTGAGGGTCGTTGGGGTCTTCTTAAAAGTCAGCCTGCCACACTGGCAGAGGAAAAATGTGAAAATCTTGTAGCTGGAAGCAAAAGTCTTTCAAGTTGCTCAGGCTTCTGTGGGTGTAGAGAGGAAGGATAGAAGGATGAGATGTGGTTGGAGAATAGGTAAGGGCCCTATCACAGAAGGTTCTATAAATGTAATAAGGATATACTTAAGATCCACATGGCTTGTTGCAATTTGATTATGCAGTTTGTGCCTTGCACAAAGGCATCAGCCAAGGGCATGGATAGGGGTGAAGTTCAAATACATATCTTGGTGCTTCTAGGTCTTTCCAGAGGGAGTCCCTATTTGTAATTCACAAATCAGCAGCCTCACATAGGTACCTTTTGATGGTTTTTAAGCAGCTGCATCATTAAAGCTTACCAGGAGTGGTTTTTAATTTAAAATATTCAGCAGTTGAAATAATGAAAAGACAAGCTAGAGGCTGGAGAAAATATTTGCATAACATATCTGATAGAGAACTGGTAGACAAAGTATAGAAAGAACTCTTAAAACTCAACAATAAGAAAACAAACAATCCAATGAAAAAATAGTCAAAAGATATGAAGACACCTTACCAAAAAAAGATACACGCATAACAAATGAACATATGAAGAAAAGTTTAACATTATTTGTAATTAGGGAATGCAAATTTTAAAGGCATGAGATACCACTACATACTCATTAGAATGGCTTTAAAAAAACAAACAAACCTGACAATACCAAATTCTGGTGAGGATGCTGAGCAACAGGAACTCTTATTCATTACTGATGAGAATCAAAATGATGCAGCCACCTTAGAAGACTGTTTGGAAGTTTCTTAATTTATGTTTCTTACTTTTTCTTAAAATTAATGTGAAAATCTAATGGACCCAGATATCCAAAACAATCTTGGAAAAGAAGAACCAAGTTGGAGGACTAACACATTCTGATTTCAAAACGTACAACAAAGCTTCAGGATTCAAGACTGTGTGCTACTGGTATAAGAATAGACTTTTATGGCCCTGGCTGGTGTGGCTCAGTGGATTGTGTGCCAGCCTGTGAACCAAATGGTTGTCTGTTCGATTCCCAGTCAAGGTACATGCCTGGGTTGTGGGCCAGATCCCCAGTGGGGAGTGCACAAGAGGCAACCACGCATTGATGTTTCTCTTCCTATCTTTCTCCCTATCATCCCCTCTCTTTAAAATAAATAAATAAAATCTTTAAAAAAAATTATGTCAGCAGAATAGAATCAGTAGTTCAGAGATAAACCAGGACATTCAATGAAGGGAAGAACAGCATTTTCAACAAATGGTGCTGGAACAACTGGATATTTCCTTGCAAAAAATGAAGTTGGATTCCTACCTTATACCATACATAAAATTTAACTCAAAATGTATCATAGACCTAAATGTAAGAGCTATGATTAGAAAACTCTTAGAAGAAAATGTAGAAGTAAATCTTTGCAATCTTGGATTAGGCAATGGTCCCTTAATTATGAATGACACCAAGAACACAAGGAAAAATTGATAAATGGGATTTCATCAAAATTAATAATTTTTGTGCTTCAAACAACATTTATCAAAAAAATGAGGATGATCGTTGGACAACTTTGTGAATATACCAAAATAAATTGAATTATATACTTTAATGGTGAATTGTATGGCACGTGTATTATATATCAATAAAGCTGTTATAAAGAAGTGAAAACAATTTGCGAATCATATACGTGGAAAGGATATAGTATTCAAAATGAATGCTATATGAACTCTTAAATCTCCACAATAAAAAATAAATAAGCCAATTTTAAGATAGGTAAAGGATTTGAAATAGATATTACTCTGAAGAAGATAAACAAATGTCCAATAAGCACATGAAAATATCATTAATAATTAGGGAAATACAAATCAAAACCACAATGAAATACCACTTGACACCCACTAGGATGGCTATGAGCAAAAAAAAACAAGAACAAGTGTTGATGAAAATGTGGGGAAATCAAAACTTTCAAAACATTGCTGGTAGGGATGTAAAATGATGCAACCACTTTGGAAAACTGTCAGTTCCTCAAAAAGTTAAGCATAGAATTACCATACGGCCCAGCAATTCCACTCTTAGATATACAAGGTCTGTCCAGAAGGTATCCAGCCATGTAATATGAAAAATAAAGACATTTATTGAAGAATATACTAGATACAAGAAACATTGTACATAGGACAATGATGTCTTAGTCCCCTTCAAAGTGAGCACCTTGGGATCTCACACAGTTCTCCCAGTTGCCATCAGCTGCCCCGTCATATTTTCCTGAATCTCATCAACAGTCTGAAATCTCTTCCCTTTCAAAGGTGATTTTAGTTTTGGGAAAAGCCAGAAGTTGCAGGGCACCAAATCTGCACTGTAGGGGGGCTGAGTCACCTGGGTGATTTGATGTATTGCCAAAAAACTCTGCAGAAGGCCTGATACATGAGCAGGCATGTTGTCGTGTCGAAGCTTCTAATCTCTAGTTGCCCATAGCTGTGGCCTTCTGAATCATCCTAATAGTTTCTGCAGAGGAATGCTCTAGCTTAACACAAAATCTGATGCAGATTTATTGCTCTACTTGCTCATTTTGAACTGTGATGGCCAAGCAATACCCTTGCTCATTCAATGGCATCTGCTGCCCCCACTCATTAGTACAGCAGAGTCATCATTGTTCACACAGTTCATTCTAGTCCACCCTCCTTGGTTGCCAGGTTATACTGATGTTGTGCAAACTCTTCTTGCTATATTAACAATGGCTCGACTTTTTCCAGACAGACCTCCTATTCACAAGAGAATTGAAAATATATATTTCCATGAAAACTTGTACACAGATATTCATAGAGACATTATTATAATAGCTCAGAGGTAGAACAACCCAAAAGTCCAATAATTGATGAATGGATAAACAGAATGTGCTTTATCCATGCACAGGATATTGTGCAGCCATTAAAAGGAATGATGTATTAACTCATGTGCAACGTGAATGAAACTTGAAAACATCATGCTAAATGAAAGAAACCAGACACAAAAGGATATATTTTATGGTTCCAATTGTATGAAATGTTCAGAGTAGGAAAATTCATAGAGACGATGTAGATTGTGGCAGACCCTTCTGCATGGCGTGGGCCCAGCTCCCACTCGGAGATGCACAGGACCCACGCCCACAGATAGGTTCTCTCGTGGGGAATCAGATTTGCAATATACCTAAGCTGCTTTTTGCTGAAAACTCCCTCACCCTGCAAATGCTTCCTAAAATCCATGCTAAACCTTGCAGGGACCAGTGTAACAAGATCAACCACTTTTGCCTTTTCATTTGCTAATATCCTTCTTCTGTGATGTGATTAGGAGCATTGGCTCCTTAAGTGAGGACCATCTTGTAATGTGAAGAAAAATAGAATAAAGGCCTGTCATGGCGGAGGCCGCAGCTTTTGCTCCCCTTGAGAGAAAAGCCACGCTGTCGTCTTTTTTCCTCCACCAGACTCGGTAGTCCGTGTGTATGTTTTATTTAATCTATAATGATGCAGATGCTGCTAGCCGGTGTCCGCATCAGTAGATTAGTAGGTCAGAGGCTGAGGGGAGGATGGACTGGGGAGTGCCTGCCAACAGGTACAGTGAGTCTTTCGGGGGTGATGGAAATGTCCTGGAATTAGTGCTAATGGTTACGCAACTTTGTCAATAGACCATCACTGAATTGTACACTTGAAGAGAGTGAATTCTGTGGTACGTGAATTACATCTCAACTAAAAAAATAAAAGAAGTCTGAGAAACTGCCACATGACAACAAAATGTAATGTAGTATCCTGCATGGTACCCTGAAACAGGAAAAAGACAAAAGGGGAAAACTAAGGAAATCCTAATAAAGTGTGGGTTGTAGTTAATGTATGAATTTTGGTTCCCTTATTGTGGCAAATATACCATACTTACATAAGATGTTAATGATAGGCGAAACTGGGTGTAGGTGTACAGGAATTCTCTACACTATCTTTGCAACTTTTGTTTAAATCTAAAACTGTTCTAAAAAAAGTTGATGTTTTAAAAGAAGTCAGCAAATGCTCATGTAGCACCTAATATGCGGACATGGACATGGACAACATGCAGTCCTTTATTCAAGTTGCAATCCGGGCAGAAGGGGAAGGAGATAAGTACATGTTCACAAAGGAGACTAGATGTCAGAAATTATGAAAAACAATGCAATAGGGCTCAAAGGAGAGAGCCTATCAGGTCAGGGGATTGAGGGATCAAGAGGCAGGCAAAGAGATGGGGGTATACTGGGAATGTTTCTGCTTCTTGGGGTCCTCGCAGGGTGCAGACCTAAACATGGGGTGGTAAGAAAGCCTGTGTGGTTGAGCTGGACCGTGGGGTTCGTAAGGGCAGTAGTGAGGGCTTCACGTTCACACAGGAAAGATGGGGTCTTACTGCTTCACCTCTTGCTGGTGGCTGCAGAGCTGTCTTCCCTTTGGTTTTTGTTCAAGGCTGCCTAGTCCAGGGCCCTGTAACGTGTGAAACATCGCTCCCTTCTAGCGTTCGGCCTAACAGTGGCGCGGCGGCGTCCCCTTCTTTACATCTGTGCTGAGCTTCATTCCATCGTACAGACAAGTCATTCTACTTTGGACTTGGCATGTGGTAGTCTCATCTCTTGGTTAATTTTTTATACCAAGAAAGAAAAAATATAAATTTTATTCCTCTAGGCCCATTTCCATTCAGCCCTCCTCTTTCTGAACAAGTTTTAGGTTGCAGAAAGCAAGCAATTTCAGGGAACTAAGAGCACATGGTGAACTGTCCTCCTGTGTCTGGCAGTGGGTTCATAAAGTTCTCTGTCTCAAAGTTTGGGCCCATGCTGGGGGCTTTCTCTTTGTGTGGGGGGGTGCCTGCCTGAGGCAGTCTAGGTGGGCCATGCCAAGGGGCCGTGCATCCAAAACCTCTTCCTTTGCACCTTGGCTTCCCTCTTCCTTCTTGAACGGAAGGATTTATTCTCATTTCCTTTACGTCTCCTAACCCAGTGGCCTAAGCAGAGCAAAAGGAGAATGCCCTGGTGCTGAGGGCCTCAGCCCTCACCCTGAGAAGTCAGGACACCCTGAAACCTGACACAAGAGTAGGCACCCAAGCCTAAAAACTAAATTATTAACCATGATTCTTTCTGAGAATTAGAATTATGAGTGGTTTTTTAAAACATTTTTTGCTTATACATATTTTTTACTTTTACAATATACATATTTTTAAAGTGTCCCTGATTTCTTGCTTGGTGGTGACATCCAACACTCACCGCCATCCAGCAGTATCCAGGGACCTCCATGCCTACGAACAAAAGATATGAACAGGCAATTAGACACAAAAGGAGAAACACAAATGGTCTATATGAAGAGGTATTCATTCTCACTACTAGTTGGAAGTATAAATTAGAACATACAATTCCCTTTGCACCTATAGGACTGGCAAAGATTCCAAGAAATGACAATGTCCAATGTTGGCAAGGGGGTGGTGAGGAAGCAGGCGTTCTCATACGCTGATGGAGAGTGCGGTCTGGTGTGAGTCTTCCAGAAAACAATTTGGCAGCAACACATCACCTTCTGAACGTGTATTTCGTGTACTCATTTAGACCTAGTTCAAATACCTGTCTCTTCGATGTCAATCGGTAATGTTGTTATCTATTATTGATTTAAGCTTTCTTGAGGGGTAGACCTATGTCATTTCATCCAGCCCTGCGACCTGACAGACGTTTCAGATGTGCTTTTGAGGATGATTATGTTAGTGATAAATAATGTATAATCTTGAGTTCTCAAGCAGCCATCTGTCATTTATTGATTAGCCTACTTCATGCTCAGCACCTTTCTAGGTCTATGACAGACTCATGAAGTATAAGGTAGCGTTCCTGCCCTCAGAGCTGAACTCTGAAGTCAGGACAGAGTTTGCTAACAGAGTGAGGGAGCATGCAGGTAAGACTATATTGTGAAGTGGAGTCTGAGGGCTCAGTTCTCAGCTAGCTCAGGGTTATCCTGGCAGAAGTGATGATATCCCCAGACAGGAGGCGCTCACATCTCATTTCTGCTGGTTACTCCTTCCTCCTCCTGCAGCAATGCTCTGATGAATGCTCTTTCCACGCAGCACCTGAGTTTGTCTCTTCCCCCGCCCCGGCAGGCAGTGATTCCTCTATCAAAGTGTACCTGAGAAAAACAAAAAAACAAAGTGTACCCACTTTAGGGCAACCCACATAGTGGATGAAGGAAATTTTCTCTATGGAGAAATATGCCAGGTAATAAATGTAGAAGGAATAATAGAGTTGGAATAATAGAGTTTGAATATTACCATCTTGCAAAACCTTAATGGAGTAATGGGTCTAGGTATTGCTTATTGGCGGCAGTGAGAGCCACCCAGTGATAATGTGCCCCGTGATGGACATATATGCCAATGATGTGTTCCTGGAAAAAAACAAAACCCAAATCAGATTGAGATTTCTAAATCTAGCATTGGGTTTATAGGAAATTCACGGGAGGAGGAACATGTTAAATAATACCACAGGGATTCAGTCAGAAATATCAAAATGGGGAGAACTCTGTGGGAAAAAAAATTACCCTATTCTTCAAAAAATAAGGGAAAGGGGAGAGAGAAGGGGAACCTTCAGGTTAAGAAAGAAACTTAAAAGACCCATCAGTCAAAGGCAATGTTTGGACCTTGCTTGGCTTCTAATGTGACTAAACCAATTATTGTATACATGTGCATTTGACCCTTGAACAGCAAGGGTCACTGTGTAGGGGCACTGACACCTGTGTAGTTGAAAATCTCTGTATAATTTAAGTCAGCCCTCTGCACCCACAGTCCTGAATGTGGATTGGAAATACCATTTTTGATCTGAGGTTGGTTGAACTCACTAATGCAAATCCTGGGGATACAGAAGGCAAACTGTATATTTATTAAGAAAAATATATGTGTATGTGGACCCACACAGTTCAAACCCATCTTGTTCAAGGGTCAACTATACACACACACACACACACACACACACACACATTTATGTACAAAGTCTGTCCAGAAGGTATCCAGCCACATAATATGAAAAATAGAGACACTTACTGAAGAGGATACAAGATACAAGAAACATGGTACATAGGACAGTGACGCTTCAGTCCCCTTCAAAGTAGGCACCTTGGGACCTCACACAGTTCTCCCAATAGCCATCAGCTGCCCCATCCTATTTTCCTAAATCTCATTGATGGTCTGAAATCTCCTCTCTTTCAAAGGTGATTTTAGTTTTGGAAAAAGCCAGAAGTTGCAGGGTGCCAAATCTGGGCTGTAGGGGATGAGTCATCTGGGTGATTTGAGGTTTCACCCCCAAAACTCTGCAGGAGACGTGATGCGTGAGCGGGTTTGTTGTCTGTGATGAAGCTGCCAACCACCAGTTGTCTGTAGCTATGGCCTTCTGCATCATCCGAATAGTTTCTGCAGAGGAATGTTCCAGCTTAATGCAAAAGTCAATGCAGGTGTGTTGCTCTCCTTGCTCAGTTATTTTGAATGCAGTGGCCACACAGTACACATGCTTGCCTAACAGCATCTACCACCCCCACTGACTAGTGCAGCGAAGTTGTCATTGTTCACGCAGCTCATTGCAGTCCACTCTCCCTGGCTGCCAGCTTATATTGATATTGCACAAACCATTCTCATCGTATTAACAATGGCTGTACTTTTTCCAGACAGACCTCGTATATACACATATATGTATATAATATCAGGAACATTTGCTACCAAGGCATTATTGGTAAATTTGTTAGGTATAATAATGTTATTGTTTTGTGCCCCCACCCCTTTAGAGGCACAAATGCAAATATTTACAAAAGCGGGGGAAGGCAGGCAGGCAATGGAAAGGAAGATGAGAAAAAATGAGTAGGTATCAACTCTCCATAAGCCAGGCATGGTTGCAAGTTGACGGGTGAGTATTACACCCTCTCCTCTAATCCTTTTACTTCTCAACAAGCACAGACCAAAGCATGCATGAGAATGGTGAACCACCAAGACATACCTGCAGAGAGAGAAAACAATCACAAAGTGCAGTGAACCCACTACATGCTCAGACAACTGGAACGAACCTCAGCCTGTGCCAGCAGCAGGGCAGTCAGGCCTCAGGTGCATCTGGCAGTTAATTTGCAGCACAATTCCTCCTTCGGGGGAGTGTGTTCTTTCACGTGGCTTCTCGGAGCCCGCCGACTACAGTTGATGTGCTGGTTACTATCCAAACGCTATCGCTTAATTTGGGGATAATTATCTTGTCTCACCCGATATGTCCTTTTTTCCCCCTTCACACAGGTCCTTTCCCCTGAGCTAATTACCGCACACTGATGCAGACCTACAAGGCACAGAACAAGCATTTGCTTGAGGGCTCAGGAGTCTGTGTCACTGCACACAGAGAATGAAGCGATGAGGAGCCCTAAATGCCATCACAAGACTCATGCTGTAACATGTACCCATTGAAGAACAATTGGGTGGATTTCCAGAACTAGAAAAAAAAAATTTTCCATTAGTTCTCACAGCAAACCAGGAAGAGGGGTGGTTATAGTTGCTGGCTCTTCAAGTCAGGACCCTGACTAGCCTAGAATTACCAGCCTAGAATTGTCTCTCTGTCTTAATCATCAGTTTATTGACTCACAAACGAATATTCACTGTGCACCTGCTGTGCTGAGTCCTGAGAACACCCCCACGACACGGTGCCCAGGACAGTGCTCTTCCACATGGCTGGAGACCCTCCTGGCAGACGGTGGGATGAGAGGGAATTAAGAGGGACCAGACGGTTTGTGCTTTGTAGGTTGTGGCAAAATGTTGAGATTTTATCTAATTGTGATGGGAATCGGATGGAGGGTTTTAAGCTGACATGATCTAATGTATGTTGGAAAGGATTACTCTGGCTACTCTGTGGAAAATGGGCTGAGGGTAGGGATGGGTGATGGAGAATGGAGGCTGGGAGATCAGTTATAAGTGACAGAGGTGGCCCTGGAGAGGGAAGATGGAGAGCTGGACTAGAGATGGATTCTGGATAAGGTTAGAGTTGACAGGATTTGCTGATGGATTGGATGTTGGGGATGAGAAAAGGGAATGCAAGGATAAGTCTAAAATTGTTGGCCTAAGCAACTGGGCGTTCATTGTTTCCACAGGAAGAATGGATGAGGAACAGGCTGAGGGAGAAAATCTTGAGTTCTGTTTTGGACTGTTAAGTTTGAGATGCCAATTAGTCATCCAAGTTCAGATTAGTCAGCCTTTGGATATACAGGGTGGATATACAAAAGTAAGTTTATAGTTGTTCATACAGAAAATAATGCAATAATTAATAAATAATAATGCAAGAACAAATTCTGTGTTTTGCATATTCACAATTATAAACCTACTTTTGCCCCACACTGTATAGATTTGGGGTTCCTGGGTAAGATCAGAGGTGGAAATAACAGATGTGGAAGTAACTGGCTATGGGACTGGATAAGATTACCTAAGGAGAGAGTGAAGTTCAAGAAGAAAAAGGACTAGCTGTAGGGCCCTCTACATGTTAGAAGGGGCAGAGGAGGAGCAAGCAAAATGCAGGAAATCTCTTATGTGCTCCAGCAGTGCAACTCACCTCCAGAATATGTCACCAGCTAGTGAGGTAAGGGAAAACCAAGAGAGTGAGATGTCATGGAAGACAAGAGAAAGAAGTGTGATGTGAAATAGGGAGTGGGCAGCTGTGTAGAAATGCTGCGGAGAGAACTAGCAAGGTGACAACAAGAGAGGTGACCATCGGATTTGGGAACACAGAGGTCAACTGTGTGTACTCGGATGTGTGGCACCCCCTTGTAAGAGGCTGAGCAGAGAAAGACGGGTGAGAAAATGAATATCAAGACTACAGGCATTGCAAAATTTGCCTTGAAAGGGGGGCAGAAATGGCACGCCTAGGAGGTGCTATAAGGTCAAGGGGATAGAGTTGATTGTTGGCTTGTTTCATTTTGGGCTATTTGGAGACAGGAGATGACAGGATAGAGTGTGTATGCTGATACAGGTGGTCTAGTAGGGCAGGCATCTGGTAGTGAGTGAATGGGGGTGAAGTGAGTAGGACCAGAAGCCCAGGTTGGGGGTTGCCCTTAATGGGAAAAGGCGTCTGCAGTTATAGGAGGGAAAACAGAGGGCATGACGCTGACACTCTCTCTCCTGAGTGTCATAGTTTTTTCCATGTTCTCGCCAATATTCTGGAGGCTCTTACATACCCAGAGGCCCTCTCCTTGTGCATCACTTGAGCCAGGCCAAGTCTCTGAAATTTCAACAGAAGAATTCCAGATAGCAAGAAGTGTTAGCCCAAACAAGTCCATTCCTAGTGGTGGACTTTCAGACACCACACAGAAAGGACATAGTTGTGCTGGGAAGTGTCTCTGGTTTCCCTGAAGCCGCATTTTCTTGGGTGGCCATCTGCCTCACTTATGTATAAATCCAGCCGTGAAAGTTGTATTGTTTTTTTTTTCCCCTAGGATCCCTCAACCAAGTCATGAATCATCAAGTATTAAAACTAATAGCACCAGATCTCTGAGCTGCTTCACTTCTGTAGAACTTATTCTGTGCTCTGGGGGTTACATTTTAAGGTGAAGTTTACGTCTCTTTTAGAATCAACTGCTACAGGAAATACTGTCTCTCCTAAAAATTTACTACAATGACTTTAATCACAGAGCGAGAGTATATAGCCTATCATGGTTTCCTCTTTTTCTTTTGTTGCAAGGAAGCACAGAAATACACTTAATGCTCCATCATAACAACTTGGAGCTTTGGACTCTCGGATTTTTGTTTTCTGTTTTTACAGCTTTGTGTTTTTTTATACTTTTCCTTTTGTTTGTTTCTCTTTTAATTAACTTTTTATTTTGAAAAAGCAGCAGATTCCCATACAGTGGTAAGAAAGAACACAGAGGGATCTGGCGAACCCTTTACCCATTTTCTCCCAGTGGTGATATCACAGCACGATTTCACAGCCAGGACATTGGTGTTGATCCAGTCGACATACAGGACATTCCATCGCCACCGGAATCCCTCAGGCTGCACTTTTATAGCCACATACTTCCCTCCTGTCCCACCCTCTCCTTAGTCCCTGGCAACCGCAAATCTGTTCTTCATTCCTATAATTTTATCACTTTAAGAACGTTGGAATTATAGAGTACGTAACTTTTCAGGATTGGCTTTTTTCAGCCAAAATCATTTTCTGGAAATTCATCCAGATTGTTGCATGAGTCGGTAACTTATTCCCTTCAATGGCTGAGTAGCATCCATGACGTGCATGGAAGACAGTTGGTTTAATTCATCCTTTGAAGGATATCTGGGTTGTTTCCAGTTTGGGGCTATTGCAAATAAGCTGCTATGAACACTCATGTACAGGTTTTTGTGTGAACATAAGTTTTCATTTCTCCGAGTTTGTACCTTTTATAGTGAATTGTATTAGGTCTTTTTCTGTGAGCAAATGGTTTATATAATCCCTAAATAAACAAAGACCATTTACTTCCTTTGTATCACGATTATTGCAAGCATGCTATAATCCTCATCTTCACAGCTTACCAGTCTCCAGCTCCTGTCCTGGCCTGGGAAAAGGGCAGACAAAACCTGGAAGAGTTACACCGTTTATTTGCAGGGCCAGAGGAGCCTGAGTTCTGATATATGTTTTCAATTCCTTTGCTTTTATGTGGCTCTTGTGAAAACCACTACAATTCTTAGAATATGGTTTATATTTGTTTCTTCTCTCCAGAATCCTGGTCTATTTGAACCATGTTTCGTTTCAAGTTGCTTGTTCAGGAAAGGGTCAGAGATGTGGTAGGGCGTTCCTTCTTGCATGTGCACAGGCAATTAAAACAGAAGTCCTGCGAGAGACGGAAGCACAGTTGACTTCTGGACTCACTTCCTGTGAAATGTTCAGGTTGTAACATTTAAAATTCAGACAATCAATTCAGACAAAATATAAACATGTTTTTATATAAACCTCTGCTAAAGAGAGTGCTCAATTCAGAGAAAGAGATAGGACGAATCCCCCATGAACTCAAGCCATATGTTGTTGTTGACACAACAGCAGAGAAACTGTCGGCAGAGGCACGGAGGATGAGAAAGTGTGTGCGACTGTTCAGCTTTGAGGTTCTAAAGTGACACATAGGGGTAAGTACAGCTCTCACTCTCTCTGCCAGTAGTGGTGGAATGTCTAACAATTACATTTTATGTGCCTGTTTATTTCATTCAGCATTCTGCTCACTCAATGCCAGGGACTCGGATGGGGGGCTGTAAGTTGGGAGATTAATAAGATGCCGTTCCTGTCCTCAGACTCCAGTGGGAGAGGCAGGCGAATGCCTCGGGAGTCGTGAGACAATGCAATTCGCGCTGTCCCAAAGTCTGCTCATGGCAGTGGTGTCAGCAGCAGCCCCCAGTCACCAGGGGTGGTGGCAGCCAGGGTCTCACTGGACTGGGTCAGTGGTGTGGCCTTGTCCATGGTTAAGGCTAATTGTCCATTTCTCCCTTTATACTTATTTATTTCCTAAGACTTCTACTGAGAGTGTATGGCGATTCTACCCCATATACTCCCAGTAAATTCTCTCTCTGTTTAAATCAGTCGGTGTTTATTCATAGGCCTCTAGTGTCAGGCTCTTAGGAAATGTTCTAGAATTGTTTGACGCATGTAAATGCAGAGCTAAGTCTTACTTGGTTGTGAAACTGTTGAAACACTTGAAATACTTCATGTCAGTTGGTAAATAGACACTGTCCCTAGCCCCTGAGACCCCAGCCTCCCTGGTCCCTCCCCTCAGACCTGCCCCACTATAGTCTGTCATCTTGCGGGGTTAGGCACAGATGCTCTCATACGAAAGGTACATTCTTTCTGATTGACAGGTGCCTCTGGTGATGCATCTAAACATATACAGTACACATCTATAAGTGGAGGTAAGTCTATTAAATATCCATATATTTATGACAACTTCATTGCAAATGGGAACTTACTACACATTCTCTATGACTAATGTGAGATCTTCCCATGTTAGGACATGTAGATTTACCTCCCCTCTCCAATGGCTGCTCGGTGTTCCATTACATGGATTTAACCATAAGTAATGTCACTGATTCGGGGAGGTTTTAAAAAGCAGAGATGTCCTGGCTGGTGTAGCTCAGTGGATTGAGCACGTGCCTGCGAACCAAAGAATCGCGGTTCAATTCCCAGTCAGGGCACATGCCTGGGTTGCAGGCCAGTTCCCAGCATGGGACACACAAGAGGCAACCGTACATTGATATTTCTCTCCCTCTCCCTCTCCCCTACCCTTCCCCTCTAAAGATAAATAAATAAAAATTAAAGAAAAAAAAAGCAGAGATGCCCTGCCCCCATGTCTCAACACCACCTACAGGAGGAAGACTCAGGAAGTCTAGGGAGAGGCTGACCATGTGAATTTTCCAAACTCTCCAGGTGGTTCTGATTATTGGCCAGGTCTGGAATTTGTTGACATAAACAATGCATTGGTTCATCCTACAAATACAAGAGCAAAGAAAAAGCCATGAAACTTCTGTTTTTTTTTAAAGGCCCGTCTTCTCCTTTCTAAGACACCAGATATAAAATAAACATAAGAATTTGTGTTTAAGAACTTCCAATACTTCAGTTTGTAGTTGCCCTGGCTTGCCGCCAGATTGCAAGTTTTCTCTGTTTAGCAGTGACTAAAAGGAATGCGAGTCTAGAAGCAAGATGAAGGGCTGAGCCCTCTCAGTAAGTTCCAGATATCCAGGCCAAGTTTCTGCTTCCAAAGAACATTGCTGTTTCTCCTATATTTAGAATAAATTCAATTTTGGTTGTCCTCCAGGAACTGGCCAAACATCAGTATTTCTTTAGATTTGGAAATGAATCTTTTTTTTTACCCTTACCCGAGGACATGCTTATTAATTTTAGACAGAGGGGAAGGAAGGGAGAGAGAAAGAGAAACACTGATGTGAGAGAGAAACACCTATCAGTTGCCTCTTGCACATACCCTTGCTGGGAACTGAACCCTCAACCCAGGCGTGCACCCTACTGGGATTGAACCCACGACCTTTCGGTTTACAGATGACACTCCAAGCAACTACACCACTGACCAGAAATGGAAATGAATCTTGATTGTTTCTTCATAAATCTGCATAAAACTCAGATAATCCACTGTAGTTCTTGGAAAGGATTAAAATGAGAACTCAGTTTACCACTTCCAGCCTATCAGGAAGCCAGAGAACTCTATTTACAGGTAAAGAGGTTTATATAAACCCCAGTGACCCACATGATAGAGTTGAGAATAAGCATCTAATGTTTGGAGGATGATACCAAATTAGGTGGAGTTGCTAAGAGCCCAAACAGTGAGAACTGAACTCAATGTGACCCTTTTAGATTGGCCTTGGCAAAGTTTTAAAAAATGATCCATACCGCAAACACGAGATGAGAAATGACTCACTAGAGCTATAGTGCAAAAAAAAAATGGTATGAGGTTCAGAGTGAGCAGCTCTGTCGCAGCCCAAAATCAGTGAGCCACAGAGAAATGACTGGGAAAACAAAAGAACACGATGCTGGAATATTAAGGAGGAAAAGATAAGCACATTCACGAATGCTTTCCCCACATATGGCCTTGGTCCGCCCTTCACGGGAGAGCACTCCTATCCAGTTTGGGCCTTCATAGTTTCGGGGCCTCCATCTGAAAAAATAAAGTGTGTGCTGAAAAATGTGGATGACTTATGAGATGGGGTGGGGGTGTCTGGGAGAAATTTTTAACTAACTGGAAGTATTTAAACTGCAGAAAGAAACCTCTGAAACAACTTAAAAACTGTCTTCAAATATTCATGGTGTGATTATAAAGAGTGCTGACCATCTTTTGTTCTCTTGCACAGAGGACACAACTGGAAATCAAGAGGAACGTAGTAATAAGTCAGATTAAGCTAGATCTAAGGGTGTGTTTGCCTGAGGCAGACGAGTGCACCGGGGCACCTTGGTGCGTAGGCCCTGGAGTAGAGAGCGCGCCCCCTGGAGCCAGACTGCCGCAGTTTGGATCTCAGCTCTGCCACTTACCCCTGGGAGGCCCTGCGTGGGTTCCTTGCCCTCCAGCTGGCTCCATTTCTCCCCGTAGAAGAAGTGGGAGGTCAGCAGTGTCTGCCTCATGAGGTCACGGGGAGGATAGTGTGAGATGACGTGTGGAAGGCCCTGAGAAAGGCGTGATTATTGGCTGATCCCTAAAGATGGTAAAACTTCTAGAATGGGCTCTTGGAGGGGATCCTTGAGTCTATTCTTAGACATTTAAAAGACTAAAACTTATGGTTAAATTTGTAGTTCTAACATAAGTCAGCTCTGTCAGTGACAAATGATGTCTACGCTAAACATCTCACACAATATTTTAGTTCTGATTTCAAAGTTGCCTCAGCCTATCACATTCTTATTCATACTTACAACTCTCATACACGCAGCTGTGGCTGCCCTGCACACGGTACATACGTGTGGTCACATGAACTGTGAGCCTGGGTGTGGCTTGGGAGAATATTTGCTTGTTGGCCTTTTGAGAGTAGAGAGATATTATCAAATAATTTTCATAACATACCATGGAATAGATTCATTCCTGAATTTTGTGTTAGTGAGCCAGTTTCATTGAATTCAAATAAATTCCATTCGGTTCAACTTATGGTTATTGAGCATCTGCGCTAGGCCCTTAGAAAGACAAATAACCCCTATCCCCTTTAGAGATCTCAAAGTCTAATAAGAAAAAGAAGAAACAAAAATGGTTCATTTTACCACCATGTGGTAGATGGAACATTTCATGTGCAAATTGTCATGGATGCATAGAGTCTGACTGATGTTTTTTGCCTGGGAATCTCTAAAAGCTCACAGAAGCTCCAGTGCTTAAATCACCCTTGAAGGAAGTGGAGAAGGCAAAGCATTTCTTGAACAGAAGCTGAGAGTCGGGAGTGACAGCTTCTGCTGGGTCCAGGGACTGGCACTCAGTATGGCGGAGTGGGGAGCATGGTGGTGTGGGGAAGAAGAGGCACATTTGGGACAGGAGCTATTGATTCTAGAAGCCAATAGCATTGAGTGACATTCCCTGGCTCCGCTAGAGCCCTGTTCCACCTTGGTGTCCATTGTAAACAATCATGGGAATGGACTAGGCGGTCTCTCCAAGCTTCTCTCCTGCCTCCTGTGCCAGGAAGATGGTGGTGTAAGTTATAGGAACTCCATCTTCCCCATAGTGAAAAAAAAATCCACACTTGATAATTGTGGTCTTAGGGAAGTAATGCACCTCCTTACGTATCAGGAAGGGTCGAGCGAACACGGGTTAGCGTCAGGTTCTAGGCCTGGGTTCCAATTCCAGCTCTGCCGCTTATTAGCTCCGTTACTCTGGGTAGGCTGCTCATTGGCACTCAAGTTTTCTGGCCAATGGCTTAATATGGCCAGTTCAGGGGATCCTGGTAAGGATGAAATGAGAGATTGCATTTGAAAGCAGCTAGCTTCAAGTAGTTGCTCCAATGATGTTTAAGGGATTTTTGTTATTGTTACCATTATTATTTTGCCTACAGAATGTTTGCAAAGAACTATGACTCAGTATTTGAGGCCACAAGAACTCAGAGGCCGTAAGTTTAAACTGCACCTCTGTCTTAACAAAATACTTCAAAAGCACCACTGACAACTAACTCATTAAGAATCCTGGGCTGTGTGTGTAATTCATCTATCTATTTTTAACCATTCTTAAACATTTTCTAAATAGTAAAACAGTAAACACCAGAGCAAGATGTCCTGCCTGTGATAAATAGAGTAGAAAGAATTCTTTCCTATGACCCTGTTTCTAAGGATTCTGGCAATATCTGCCCAAAGCACGGAAGTATCTGTGAAGTAGACGCTCATCCCAGTTTATTGCTGTTTATTCCAAAGCCATGGAAGTATAAAATCCTGTAACAGTAATGTGGGAAAGTTCAAGGAACTCCCCCTGCCCCTGCCCGAAGGTTGCTATGACGTTTTTCACGACAGGAACAGTAAGGGAAGCAGTAAGAAGAGAGAAGAAGGGAGGCCAGGGAGGAGGACACAGGTATCCCTGCAGATTAGGGTCAAGTGGAGGTTAAGGAATCTCTTTTAATCTTTCTTTAGGCAGCATGACTTTCTTTCTCACTGATGTTTTCGTAAATAACAAGTGGAATTCTGTTATAAATCAGCCCATCTTCAGGTTACAAGGAAGGCGGCCACTGACCAGGCCACTCCCTGCCCAGCAGGCTCAGGATCCTGAGGGGACAAAGTTGCAGGTATTTTCCTGGACACCAGCACTAGACATTGAAATTGGCCCCAGCACCAGTAATGGGAAGTCTTTATTTCAGGGCAGAGCTGGGGAGAGGCAGCTGAATGGGGAGTGTTCAGTGCTTTCCTATGGTACACGGTCAATGCTTTTTTCAAAGCAACCAACAGATCCTCCTTTGTCCATTCTAGCTGAGTGACACCCGAGGCCCCAGGAGAAATAGTTGGTGCCCGTCACGAGGCACCACACCCTCATCACATGCTTGTGTCAGTCTCTAAACGGAGACCCGATGAGCTGGTCCTGCAACCCTGCCCCTGACCTCTTGCCAACAACTCTACTTTCACCCCTTTCTCTTCTTTGGTGCCTGGTTTCGCAGATGCCAAATAAAAATCTCATTGATTCAGCATTTGGGATCATCGGAGCTGGACAAGCTGGTTTTCCTTTGCAATACCTTCGGAGGAGGGTTTGATAAATAAATGAACCAGGTAAGAAGTTGTTAGAGGAAGGGGGTGGGGTTGGAATTTAACCCAATTTGAATAATGGTATCCAAAAAAACTTTAAGTGAGGTTAATGTGGTAGTCCCTGGTGGTAGATAGATTTTATTTTGGCCCATCTCCAACTGAGAAAGATTGTGCATTTAAATTTTAAAAAATGGAAGGAAGGAAAAGGAAGAGTTTAAGTTAGTTTAAACAGCACTGATTTATTAGCAATGCCTGCTCTAGGCTCAGAAAGGAAGATCCAGAGTGGTAGTGATGGGCCAGGTATTTGCCTCCTTCATGGTGCTCAAATCTTTTTTAGAATCAGAGCTATGTAGAAAGCAAACAAATAAAATGGAAAAAAAACCCAACGTTAAATAAACAGTTGTTACATTCTAAACTTTTTCTTCATTTGGTTCTCATTGTACTCTGAAAACTAGTAACGATCATTCCAATTTTACAAATGGGAAAATTGAATCCTGAAGAGATTAAGTTGATGAAGGTCACATTTCCAGTCAGCAGCAGAGCTTGGTTTCAAATGCAGGTTTGGTTAACTGCAAAGTCCATGCTTTTTAAGTTAAAATAGAAAAGATCTCTAGTTGACAATATATTAAAAGAATCCATACATTAAAAGGCTTCAGTATATATGAGAACACTTTTAATTTAAAAAGTTTGCCCTGGCCAGTGTGGCTTAGTTGGTCGGAGCGTCATCCTATGAACCGAAAGGTCATGGGTTCAATCCCTCCCAGTCAGGACACATGCCTAGGCTGTGGGTTTGGTCCCTGGTTGGGGTGTGTGTGATGTTCCTGTCTCACATCGATGTTTTTCTCCCTCTCTCCCTTCCTTCCCTCTCTCTAAAATCAATAAGCATGTCTTCTAGTAAGGAAAAAAAAATTTAAGTGGAGGTAAAATGGAATAATAAAAACATACTAAATTCATTCAAAAGAAGACAGGAAAAGAGAAAAAAAGGAACAAAGATGTGACAAATGGAAACAGCAAGATGGTAGATTTAACCCAACATATCGATGCTTACATTAAATTTAATAAGTCTAAACTGCTCCTAGTAAAAGGCAGAGATTATCAGATTGAATAAAAAAGCTAAACCCAAATATATACTACCTATTAAAAAAACACTTTAAATATAAAAACACAGATAGATTAAAAGTAAAAGGATGGAGCCCTGACTGCTGTGGCTCAGATGGTTGGGTGTCATCCCATAAACTGAAAAGTTGCTGGTTCAGTTCTTGGTCAGGGCACATGCCCGGGTTGTGGGTTCATCCCCAGTAGGGGCAAGTATGAGAGGCAGCTGATGGATGTTTCTCTCTCACATGGATGTTTTTCCTTCTCTGTTTCTCCCTCCCTTCCCTGCTCTCTAAAAATAAATAAAATCTTTTAAAAATCCATGAATAACAAGTTTTTTAAAATAGCACATGAATCAAAGTAGAGATCACAAGGGAAATTAGAAAATATTTTGAATTAACTGAAATAGTCTAAAATGCTGATGTTTTACAAAGTCAAATTGGTCTGAGTTAGTATGGTTTGTTTGCAGGTTGTAAGGCAATGTGCCATTAGGACAATTTTATTGAAATACACGAGCTCCCTAACCAGTGTGGCTCAGCTGGTTTGGTGTCATTCTGCAGGGCAAAGGGCCACCAGTTCAATTCCCAGTCAGGGCACGTGCCTGGGTTGTGGGCCTGGTCCCCTGTTGGGGTGCGTGTGAGAGGCAACTGATCCATGTTTCTCTCTCACACCCATATTTCTCTCCCTCTCTTTCTCCCTCATTACTCCTCTTTCCAAAAATAAATAAATAAAATCTAAAAAATAAAAATAACATCAAATAAAATAAAGGAGCAAGAACACTGTGCTCTTATCAGTCTCTAAAATGAAGACCAGAAGGGTAATGTCTGGGGAGCATTTTCCTTGGGATTTCTCTTCTCCCTGCAGCCCTGGCTCTGCCCAGGTTCCGAATCACGAAGCGAATACCTACACAAGCGAGGTTTTACTCCAGACACCATACTAGGGTTGAGTGTTTCTTGGGGAGCACCTAGCCCATGATTCAATCACTGTGCAGTGGGGATGAAAATGGGATCCTACAGAAAATAACCTCACAAGGTGATTTGATCATAAATTCCTATAACTGGCAGTTCCTGGTGAGTAATAACACCCCAGGCCTAGAGCTTCTTTAGTAAAAGGCCTGTCTTCGCCTAAAGCAAGCTCTGTCCATCGTTTCTGTGCATCTAGCTTAACACACCTTTGAAATGGCTCTTTACGGACTTCGCCATGGAAACCACTCTCAAGTGAGCATGTAATCTTTCTTTCAAAGATTTTATTTGTTTATTTTCAGAGAAAGGGGAAGGGAGGCAGAAAGGGAGGGAGAGAAACACCGATGTGTGAGGGGAACATCAATCGGTTGCCTCTCACACATCCTCAACTAGGGTTCCAGCCCCACGGAAATCAGACCTCAAACCAGCAACATTTCAGTTCACAGGTCGGCACTCAATCCACCGAGCCACACCGGCCAGGTGGAGAGCATGGAATCTTGCTAACGACCCTGCAGTCCAGTCCCTGGCTCACTTTCTTCTACCCTCGTGTAACCTTCCCACGTTCCCCCCTTCATTCCAAATGCATGAAAGCTGCAAACTGCCATTCCAGGAAGCATTTTTCTCAGTCTGTTGAGATCAGACTTGTGCTTCCAGGCATATCCTCTCTTCAGCTCAAATAAATTTTTATGAAAGTTCTCTACGGTTTGGGGTGTCACATTGATAGTGGTAAACCGAGAGCTGGGAGGCTCTCCCTTCAATGAGCAGGAGTCAGCTGTCTTACTGGCTCTGGGTTTAAACACCTTCAAATAAGAGCACCAACCATGGTCTTCCTCTGTTGCTAACTTCTGAAGAAAGCCAGAGGACTACATGAAATTCATTCTATCCTCATGGGTGAGACAGCTGGAATCGGCCTTAGAAAAGAGGAAAATCCAAGCCAAGGTATGGGGATATATAGATTACATATTATTACTAGTAATCACAACACGTATATACTGCTTATTCTGTCCCAGGCATTAACTCTTTGAACCTTATACCAACCCCGTGAGGTAGGTCCATTCTGCAGAGAAGATACTGAGGCACAGCAAGTTAAATACAAGTAAATTATTTGGGGTCCCACAACCAGCAAACAACAGAGCTGGGATTCCGTCCAGGTTGTCTGCTCTGGCAACTGAATACCTCTAAGTCTAAAGGCTTCATGTTGAAGTGCATGGTCCCAATTAGTCCCCACAAGGACCCCTGAAGGAGGCCTTATAACCATACGGGGAAATGGTTGCTGGAGGCATGCCAGTGCCTGGACAGAGAAACTAACAGACCCGGAGAGGTTAAATGACTTACCCATGGTCATTAGGCTGTTGATGAAAGATTTTAACCTAGGGCTCAGACCTTCTAATCCCCAGGCCAGTGCCCTTTGCTCCACACAATACTGCTTCCTCACCTGGTGCCCTGAGAAAATCCCTCACATTTTTTATGTTCTGGTGTTTACACTTTCCAAAGCACCAGTCTGACCAGCTGTAGATGCAGGTGTGGATATAATGAAGAGCAGAGGTAGTATTACTGGGGCACGGCACCAAGAGCTGCATGGTAACAGGGAGAGGAAAGGGGCTGGGAATTACTGGGCTCTGTGGGTCCATAGGATATGGATCTGGTCAGGGAGGCTCAGTCACACAGATGAGCTGTGTGACTTTAAGCAAGTTACTTAACCTCTCTGAGCCTCTATTTTCTTGTCTTAAAAAATGGGGTAATAATACTAATAACCTCATGGAGTCCCTGTAAATATTAAATATTAGGGATAATGCACTTAAAGCACCTAATGCAGTGCCTGGCACACAGGGAGGGCCCAGGCACTGCTGGCACGTGTTTTCTATGTACCGCTTCTCAAGTCCGCCTAGGAAATAATTACTTGAGTGGACACTCCTGGAACTATAACCTCTGGGTGAAAACAGGATCCAAGTCTTTCTCTTTCCTTCTATACCCCTTTGAGAATGGCAGTTTCTACCCTGTGTCTTCCCCGGGTGCTCACCAGCCTGGGAGTTGGAGACACTTGCCTGTCAGGGCCTGTCCCACAGTTCAACTCAGAGCTTCTCTTTGTTTTTAGCACACACCTCGCATTTAGGAAGTTCCTCCTTGGATCCAGAGAGGGTGTGTCTAACCATGCATTTTCCCCCAAAGTTCAGAAATGGGAGGATTCCATCAGAATGTTTCGTAGAACACACACACACACACACACACACACACACACATTTAGCAGAGGGGACAAGGGGACCTGAAAGAAGGAGATTGCTTTTGCTTCCTAGTCTTGTATATTCAGCCTCTTCTGCAGAGGGTCAGGGCCCCAGACACCCTGGACTGTCGCTCCGTGGGGTGTAAAACACCGGGAAGGACCCTTGTTTTGGAGGACACTACCAAAGCTGCCATCTCCCACCCTGAGATCCAAAATGACGGGGACCACAGCTGCGCCCTCATCCGTGCGTCCCACTCTCATAGCTCCGATACATGAAGCCACCCAATGACTATATGACTTGGTGGGCAAAGGGAAAGGAGATGTGTCTTGATGCCAGCACCAAGACAGAGGGCAGGGACCAGGACCCCAGACCTCGACAGGGCTCAGAAATCCTTGGATGCCCCGTGAAGTCCTTGGGAAAGATAGCACAATTGGCAAAACCATTCGTTGGTCCAGATTGGAGCACGTGCCTCCTCACCCTCTTCCTGCCTCTGGTGCCTATGCATCCAGGGGATCCATCTTCTCCTAGACTGGTTCTGCTACCAGAGCATGGCCCATGGCTTGGCTTCTGTCCGTAAAGAACTAGCCATTCTGGCTGAAACCTTGCCCATCTTGCTCAAATGATCTTCACAGCGGCTCGTTTTGTGTCCAAACCATGCTCTTTGGCCTTAATCTAACTTCCCCACTCTAAGAAGAGAGCTGAAAAAACTTGGCACCACTGTGCCTTATAGACCTGCCACCCACTACAGGAAATGGTTGTGGCACTGAGAAACCAGGCTGGCCCTGCCCACAGCACATAATTACTGGGTTTGCTACTACTGGGATGGCCCAAGCCAGTGCCAAGTCTCTTGTACTTGTAGGAGCCAGGACATAACCCCCCATCCTTTCTGCCAAAACAAACTCAGGGAGCCTTTACTCAATGCACTGATTTCTTTGATGAGGTTTTCCAGGGGCTGATGGATGACTGTTCTCTCACCTTAGCCTCTAATTCTGCCCACACTCGCTTCCATCTATTGTGGTTTCTGAGCTATGAATGGAAGTGTACTTGGATGTTTTATCATTGCTCTGAAACACAGGCCTAGAAAAGCACCGTGCTCCCTGTAATTTCCACCCCTTTGTGTTCAGCCTCAGTTTTTGCTGAAACAGCACATGCGGCAAAGAATAGGCAGGGTATGGGCCCCTCCCCAAAGTTCCAGCTACCTCCCTGCCTTATCAGGAGTGAAATCGAATGAGGGAGCAAGTTTCTGCCTTTAATCAGCCATCAGTCAGCAAGGAAGTACAGACTCACCACAAGCCATACCTGTCGGGACACCGGGGGTGAGGGACGTTCCCAGAGGCGGGGCATGCTCTCCACCCACAGGGTACTCGCCCTGTGGACTGCGCATGCGCACATATTCTCCGTGCAGACCCGTGTGGCCAGCAACGAACAGGTGTGGTTCTCAACCCAGGAGAAGATACAAGGGCGACACACAATGGAAGCTGTTGCGCACACAGTGACTGTTCTACCAACTCAGGGCAGCTGGAGGCCACTTTGGACTAGAGGGCTTGGGGGAAGGTGACCTAGAAGAAGAGCTATTTGAACTGAATCTTTAAAATCAAGCAAGAGCTATTTAGGTGGAAGGGGAGCAAAGAAGATAAAGGTACTCTATACTGTGTAAAAATAAGAGTGAACCCAGCCCTTGTAGGGACCCACGCTGTGGTCCCCCTTTCCCGCTGAGCTTCTTCCAGACTTTTTCCTTCAACTGCTTTAACCAAGTACAAGAATTCCTGTTAGGCTGCAGGCCTACCCCTAAATCAAGAGATGATCAGGACCCCTGAAGGCGAAGCCCCTAAATCCCAGCTCCCTCATACCCACCCCAAGTCACCCAATACACACATATATATAGTCACCGAAGTAAAGATTACTAATTAAAGAAGCTGAAGCGGGAGGGAGAGGGGGGTTAGAACGAGGCAAACATCACAGGGTGCCCAAGGCTAGTGGGGGTGGAAGGTAAGAGGGTGGGGAGACCCCAGAAAAAGAGAGTGAAGAAAGCTGAAGGTCAGTGTCCAGACCCTTGGGTCAAGTGAGGAGGTTGGACAGCCAGCCATCCTGCAGATGTGGACAGAGAGGCAACTGGAAGGAAAGAGCCACGGGCTGACTTGAGCCATGCTCTGGGTTCTGTATGGCGTCTTCGTCACCTAATCACAAGATTTTAGCTGAGGTAATAGGCTCTACCATCTTCCCTTCCTTCTACAAATGGAAGTGCACTTGGATTTATCTTCAAAATCTGTTCGAGGAGGGAAAGTATCAGGAAGGATTCACAGGGTGAGCTCTGTGGCCTTGGGCTCCTGGTTGACCTCAGAGCCTCTGCAGGATCTCCCTGTGCTTGACCTGGGGTATTCTAGTCACTGCCAACTGGAGACAGCTCTTGCCTCAAATCCTGGCTTCCGCACACTACACCCCCTGCAGTACTTTCTCCCCTCATTGATCCCTGTGCTAACAACAGCCCAGGCAAGGCAGGCGTGTCCTAGGCCTGCCCAGGCTCTTCCCCTGGTCAGAACCAGGGAGGAGGCAGAGAGGGAGGGGGAGGGGGAGGGGGAGGCAGCTTAGCATGTGGGAACAGTGAACATGTGGGAGGATGCCAGCAGGGGACAGGCCTGAGATCGGGGCCCTGGGGCTGCCCACCTGCCTGGGGGCTGGGAGTATTTGGGTTCCAGTGCGAAAGGAGCTTTTTACTGATACCCATTCATCGGCATATAACTCTAAGAGCATGTCTTTGCTCTTCACCACTATCTTCCTAGCAAGAGGCATGGGAATGGCACTGCCAGGAGGAGGCCCACGAAGGTTTTGTCAGTGGAAGGAGAACACAAGCTCCAGAGGGCAGGAGGTTCCGCTGCTTTGCTCACTGCTGAATCTTCTGTGCTTGCCACACAGTAGGTACTACATTAATATTTGTTTATTGACTGAATTAACTCAGCATTTAAAAATTACCTTATCTCTCCCCATTTCTTGGTGGAAAGATGGGAAGGGACGGCTTCGGGCACATCAGGCAGTCACTCACTTTGATCCCGATGATGAGGTTACAGCAGAGCTCACATCCTTCAGCTTTCAGATTTGGCCTTGAGGGATGGATTCAGGAGAGGAGGATCCTGCATCAGGACAGAGGGAAGGACACTTCTGCCTCTCAGGGGGCCGAGGAGCCTTTCAGTTGAACCTCAGTTCACAGAAACTGGGGACGGAGGATGGAAAGAATGGGAGGCGCTCACAGGCACTGAATTGCGAGGCCTGTGCTCTCTGGAAAGGTTAATGGAGGTTTGGCACCGTGCATGAGACATTCCTGAGCAATTTTTCAAACTACGGGGTCTTAGCTTCTGTATGTGTGTATTTTAAAACTATTTTAACAGTAATGTATGCATTTTGTCAAATACTTGGAAACATACTAAACAAGTACAAAGAAGGAAACTATGGCCCATAATCCTACACCCCTGCGAAACTTTCCCAGGCATATATAAACTTAATATTTTCGAAATAAAATTAGTATTTTATTTTTTTAATTACCTGATCAAGGCTAGAAAGCTTTTATAAAAGTTGCAATCTGGAGAAAGCCAGAGCAAAAATTTTGCAGAGCCAGAATTCACGATCCACCCATCCATTTATTGAGCACCTGCTCTATGCCAGGCACAGTGATGGATGTTTGAGATACAGAAACAAATAAAATATGATCTCTGTCTTCAAGAGGGTCACAGGAGACTTAACAAATTAAAGGCCAAAAGCGCATCACTCCAGCCGCACAGAATCAGAGAGGAAGTCTCAGGAAGGGGATGAAAGCATGGTGCTTATCATTTTCTCTCAGTTTAAATTTGCGTATCTGTCACTGGAGGATGACAATTGCTTCTATTCACTATAGAGGTTGTTGGGAGGAAGAAATGAGCTAAAGCACAAGTTTTGCTCAGCACAGGGTGTGTGGTAACAGAGCACAGGGGTCCCAAAGGAAGAGCAATAGTCCCACATGGAAGGAGGGGCACAGGCTAAGTCTCCCAGGATGAGTGCATGTTGGCCCAGTGAGCGGAGAGGCGGGCTGGGTTAGATGGGGTGATGATGAGAATGACACACGTCCTTCTAGGTCCAGTCAATAAAGGGGCCTCAGGAGGACACTGTGAGAGCACTTAATGCAGGGGCTGCTGTGACCACACACCGCATGTTACCACACTCAACCCCTGGAAGGTTCTACTCTTTTCCATGGAATCCCTGCAGTATTGTCTATGCATTTAGGGCCCTCCATGGTACTGCGCTGACCCCCAGGACGTGCTTCAGCTGCATCCCCAAGCACTCCGAAGATACACTCACAGTCCAGTTGGGGGTGACCACTTGTGAGTTGTCAGTCATAAGTGGTCACCACCCAGCTGCCTTGGTGCCAGGCTCTGTTCTAAGCACACTACCTGTATTAACTGGTCTCACCCTCACAACAAGCCCATGAAGTAGGTACTTCATTTGTCCCATTTTATAATTGGAAAAACAGGCACAGAGAGGTTAAGTAGTTCGCCTGATGTCATACAGCTGGGAAGTGGGAGGCAGGCCTGGTCCAGAGCTGGAGCTCGTAGGCACCAGTTTATGTTAGAAGCATAATGAGGGGTAGACGATCCCAGTCTCCGCAGTTTATGTAGGTGTTTAACACCAGTTAAGTTTCCTTTGTTGGGAATATTGGAGACCTACAAACAGCTGAGCCTTTTCACTTCTAGGGTCCTGGAGATGGAAGATCTGAAGACTGGACACTTCCCAGAAAAACACATGGTTGCAAAAGTAATTCTGGGAATTTGCGGGTTCTCTGAATCCTATCCATAGACCCATTACAGGCCTATGAACTCAAAGTTAATGCTCTGCGATTTCCACTTTGACCTGGAGGTAGGGCAGGGGCAGGAGGTGGGTTTGCTGGAGGGGCCCAGTAGCGCAGCGGGCAGGTTCTGAGTCAGAGACAGGCTCAGCCCGAGCCGCGGCGAGAGCAGCGCAGGGCACCAAGCCGAGGGCTTCGAGGGCTTCGGCATGAAAGATGAAAGCACTCCTTCGAACTCTGAATCATCCCTTGCTGTTTCTTTACATAATTTTGCAAGAAAAGAAGGCTTTACTTGGAATGATTTGCCAACATATTATAAATCAAGAGGCATACAAAACAGACTTAAAAGGCTACAGAAACTTACAGAGACGCAGGAGCTATAAAAATAAATAATTTACAATGTTCCCACACAAGGCATGTAAACTCAACTTCAGAGAAGAGAATAAGTGAAATCAACTCACTTTTTCAAGAGGTTACAAATCTAGCTAATATAATGCACAGCTATTTTCTTCTTTAAAAATTAAACCAAGGTAAAACGAACAGGATTAAAAAGTAAAAAACTTTGGAAAATCCCCCCAGTGAGCAGTACCGTATTTCGCTGTGTATAATGCACCCACGTTTTTGTGTGCATTATTCACGGGATGATTGTACCCATTATTATACCCATGGTATGTACTCATTATACCCATGTATAATGCGTGTCCTTATTTTTCCCTTAAAAATTTGGGCAAAAAGTGCACCTTAGACACGGCAAAATATGGTAACAGCTACGTCTCTACCCACCTTGAGTCCCAGACTCTAAAGGAAAATACTGTTGCCCTGACTGGTGTGCTCAGTGGGTGGGGCATTTTCCCCAAAACAAAAGGTCGCCAGTTCGATTCCCAGTCAGGGTGCATGCCTGGGTTGCCAGCCAGGTTCCGGTTGGGGGTATGCAAGAGGCAACTGATCCATGTTTCACACGTCGATGTTTCTCTCCCTCTCTTTCTCCCTCCCTTCCCCCTCTCTAAAAATAAATAAATAAAATTGAAAAAGAAAAGAAAATACTGTTAGCTGTTTTCGTTCCTGCCCTGGGAGCTACCTCATCTGTAAATAACGTGCCTCACTTGTGTTGTTTTGCTGTCCCAGCAAGGATTTAGATTACGTCACTACCCCTGCAACACCCCCTCCCATGTCTTTACCGTTAAACTACTGTTTTTCCCTCCATTGCATTAGTTAACATTGTCACATTGAAAAATATATGCATAAGTCTCTTATGTCTTGCTCATTCAACTTTTGACAATGCCTCAATTCTTCTCCTTTACAGATGAGAAAATGGAGGCTTGGAAAGATCCTCACCTGCCCAAGACCACACAGAGATGGCGGAGCTGGGTATAAGCCCAGGTCAGCCCCCAAGCCTGGCTATCTATCAGTGCTGTGGTCCTGAAAACACTTTTGTCTGGCACCTGTCACTGAAGTGGGGTCACCTGCCATTTTTACACCTGTTACTGTGCAAAGAGAGCAGTCCGTCCAAGGACTCGGCTCTGTGGCTGTGGAAATGCCATGTTAGCTAGTGGAGGAGGAGTGTTTTCAGGGTAGATTGCAGTGCTGAGATCAGTCCTGGGGGTCCGGGGCCCTTTCGAGTTTCCTCATAGTCTTCTGCAGGGAAGCAGGACTAGAAGAGCCAGTTCAGGGCATTTTGTAATGACAGGGATAGTGAAGCCAGCCGAGAGGCTCCCCGTTCAGCACTGTTATTCAATATCGGCAAAGGAGAGCAAACACATTGAGGTCAGTAGCTATTTGTTTAGGGTCCCACCCCAAGTCTGGGAACACATGGTGGCCTTCCTGGTGTCTCTCTTATTGGGTGTCTCCCTCTTCTGTGGAGCTGTGGAAGACTGAATTTGTCCTCCTTTTTCCTTGGTGGTTTAAATCCCAAATCAGACACGGGCACACCTGGTAACAGTTGCTTCTCCAGCCCTTTCAGTTGATCTAATACTCTGTCAGAACAAACAGCCCAAAGCTCATGTCAGCACCTATGGTGTGTCGGTGAATGCCCAACAACTGGTTCTCCTTAGGGTGGGGGCAGGGGTGGGGGTGCTGATGTGTAGCTTTTGCCAGTTTCCATGCAGTAAATGTTCCTACTGGAGTCAGCTACCAGCTGACGTCACTGAGCATGGAATTGGGAAGAGAAGCAATTAGTTATAAAGTATTTCCACCGTACAGTTGCAATATGTATAAATGACCTCAAAAGCACAGACAACAGTAAAATAATTAGGAAGTGATGATTTTTGAGTATTTATTACTTTTAAAAATATGATATTGATTGGATCGTAAGTTTTTACCATTTAATTTTTAATAATGTCTGTGTTTAACCACTGGTTCACAAAATTCCTGAAAATTCAACAGCCAGCTCTTGTGAACATATAAAAATCAGCTTGAGCGTACCACTGCCCCCTCGTACAACTTAGGAATGTTACCAGACTGAAGGGGTTCGCTTGCCTGGGTGCATCAAAGCCCAACACGACAGGAGCAGGAGCTTGCAGCAAGAAAGTAAGGGTTTATTTTTAGGAAGTGGCCCAGGCCCAGAGACGGATTAGCGAATGCTCAAAGACCTGGCTCCCTGATGGCTTCCAGGGTGGGTTATCTAGAGAAAAAATCATTAATCATGGTGACTAAGGGAGTCAGGGTCATGGTCAGGGTCACGGTCTCTGCTGACGGGCCAGTGCTGGTGCAGGGGTAACTAGCTGATCAGTGCATCTGGTCCCAGTGTCAGCCACGGTGTCACTTTGTCTCATTTCACTGCTTTTCTGAGCCTGGAGCTGAAACACAGCTGGGGCCTAGATGTTATATCTAGTTTGACCAAAACTCTGCTCTAGGGTCAACAGACCTGAGGCTTTGTTTCCAAGATTATTTGATGCTGCTCAGAGCCTCACTGACCTGAGAGCTTATTGATTAAGAGAGGGGTCCTGCAAGAGAGGAGGAGACAAGGTGTGGCAGGGTGCCGGAGGTGGCCAGTTTGAATCAAAAGGAAAGAAAGGAGAAAAGGTCATATTAAAGAAATGAAATTTCTATGAGGCTACAGGCCCTGCTACCTCGACTAAAACAAGGAGTGAGGAGGCCGGGATCTATTACAACACTATAACATTGTAAGTGACCAGCGAAACAGTAAAAAATACCCAGGGGGGTGGGCTCTGGCCGCACTGAGGGAGAAGGCCAGGGTGGGCTGCGGCATTCTGGGAAATCCGAGCAGAGCTGGGCTGAAACTTCACTCTTTACTGTCAGATGTGCAAAACAGCGCAACGTTCTTTGTGACTGTTTTTTTAAATCTTCCTCAAAGTCCTCTCTTTCCTCTGGTTGGGGCAGAGGACTTCTACTTGTCTATGAAAAGTAACTCCAGAAAACACCTCCTTTGCTTTAGAATAGTCTCTTTCAGGTTCCCTCAGCCCCTCTTGAATAAAGATCTAGTCTTACAGATTTCTCCCCATGCACCTTGGGTCTTTGGCAGAGAGGGTGTGTTACTTTGCTGAAGCTGCTGTGACAAACTGAGCTGAGTTACTTAAACAACAGATATTTATTGTCTCTGTTCTGGAGGCTGGTAGTCCAAGGTCAAGGTGTCAACAGGGTTGGTTCCTTCTGGGGACTGAGAGGGACCGATCTGTTCCAGGCTTGCTCTTTGGCTAGTAGAAGGTCATCTTCTCCCTCTGTCTCTTCACATGGCATTCTCCATGTGCTTCTGTCTCCAAATTTCCCCTTTTTATTAGGATATACGTCACATGGACGAGGGGCTCACCCTATTCCAGTACAAGCTCATTTTAACTAATTATATCCACAGCAATCTATTTCCAAATAAGGTCACATTCTGAAGTAGTGGAGATGTAATATTGTGTTTGATAATAAAAAATAATATATTTGGACTTTGTCTTATTTCTGGCACATAGCTCCTAAAACCCTTGGAATTTCCTGAGTGATAACAGCTATGAAGGTGTTTTATGTTATGTTAAAGAGGTGACTTTTGGACCCCACCTAAGGGTATGGGCTAATTTTCAGTACAGCCAATCATGTGATAAGAGGGTTGGAACCTTCTGTCCATCCCCCTAACCCTCCAACCCTGGGGAGCAGAGAGGAGCCAGAGGCTGAATCAATTGCCAATGGTCAATGATGTGATCAATAACACCTGTGTAATGAAGCCTGCATGAAAACCCAAAAGACCAGGTTCAGAGAGCCTCCTGGTTGGTGGCTTTCGGGGACAGTGGCGCTCTCAGAGAGGCATGGAAGCTCCAAGCCATTTCCCCATGCCTTTGGCCCATGCATCTCTCCCATCTGTTGGAAGTTGTTCTGAGTTATATCTTTTTATAATCAACCGGTGATCTAGTGAATAAAATGTTTCTCTGGAATCTGTGAGCTGCTCTAGCAAATTATTGGAACCTAAGAAGGAGGTGCTGGGCCTGCAGCCGGTGGGTCGGAAGCACAGGCGCTATCCTGAGTTCGCAGTTGGCATCTGAGGCGGAGGGGAGCAGTTTTGCAGGACTGAGCCCCTAACCGGGGGAATCTGACGCTATCTCTGGGTAGACGGTGTCAGAATTGAGTTAAAATGTAGGATACCCAGCTGCTGTCAGAGCATTGCTTGGTGGTGTTAAAAACCTCTCTCCTCACATTGAAATTGGGGGCAGAACTCTTATAAAGGGGTTTCAACATGAATTCCGGGAGGACACAATCCAGCCCACAATAAATAGTGTGCAGTGGTGGGGGCACGTGTCTTCATGGGGCCGGAGAGTCGGAGAGCCGTCTTCCTCGGCCTTCGCTGGGAGTGCTTGCTGGTTGGGTCTGGTTTCTGGACGTCCAGTGCCTGCCACATGCTCACCCAGGTGACGCTAGTCTCACCTGGCTCTTTTGGCTCCTGCATTGGTAGTGTCTCTGGTCATTTGGTTCTCACATTTTACAGCCTCTTGTTCTCCCTCAGCTTGGTGTAGTCTCCTGGTTCTTCGTACTTACTCAAGCCCCTTGGAGGACTGGGACCCTTGGGGGCTGCCCTCCCCCGGCAGCCCTCCTAGGACTGCGAGTCTGACATGTAGCTCCCCTATCTGGACACTGTCTTCAGCCTGGGCGGCCCATGTTGGATGTGGACCTTCCCTAAGGTACCTGAGGAAGGAAGGAATAGCCTCACTGCTCTGGGAGTCTCATAGGCTTACCCAACAGGCTTCAGGCTCAAGTGGGGAGTGGAACAGGACTCCCCTCCCCCAGCTATTTGCCTTGCTTCCTTTTCTCTCCCCCACTTTACTACGCTGGAAGTGCAATCTACTATTTCTCTAGAGAAGTGGGTACTTGGTATCTCTCCCAGTGACTTGTAGTAAAAATCAACAAAGAAAACTCTAAGCAATATTTTTTTATTTTATTTTATTTTTTTTCCCCTTTTTAAAATTTTATTGTTGTAAGCAATACTTTTGATAGTTAAAGGGAACTTTTGGCATTTAGGGGGAAAAGTCACTCCTAAAATAAAGTATGGCTTTCAAAATCTATGGTCTCAATTTTTGGTTCATTCATTCCTAGTAGTAAAAAAAAATGTGTACATACATACTTGATATGCATGTACAATACATCATATAGTGCTCTATATAGGTCTTAGAATTATATGCATTTAATAGTGTGCTACTAATGTAGTACATGATTTATAAAATATACATACAAAAGTAGACATTTAAAAGACAGGATAAAAATGCAAATAGAAGTGTTAGTATTTTTTTTCTTGTACTCTGGAATGTTGTCTTGATCATACCCCACTTTGGAGGCCACTATTCACTATTGTTGTCTTGAAAGAGATTAAAAAAAACAAGGGCCCTGGCCAGCGTGGCTTGGTTGGAGTGTCGTCCCATAGACCAAAAGTCTGGGGGATCGATTCCCAGGTTGCAGGTTTGATCCCCAGTTGGGGCACATAGGAGAAGGCAACCAAACTGCTATTTCTCACATCTCTCTCCCTCTCCCTCTCCCTCTCCCTCTCCCTCTCCCTCTCTCTCTCTCAAAGCAATGAAGAAATGCCCTCAGGTGAGAATTAAAAACAAAAACAAACAACACAATGGTTTGGCAGCTGAAGCTGAGCAATGACCTGATTGCTCTCACTGGATTCTTCCTTTCCCAGAAGGATGGAAACCTGTTAGATGGGTGGAGAGCCGCAGATCATCATGATTTAAGTGGAAAGAAAGACACACCAGTTTAATATACATTCAAGGTCTGTGGGAACTCTGCCACGGGCTGGGCCTGATCTCCAAGGCCTGAGAGCAAAAACAAGCTGCCTCTTTGTAGCACATAACATTCCCTTTGTCATCACTTGAAGACGGAGGGATTAATGTTGTCCCCTACCCTCCCTGGGTCTACAGAACAGCTAGGGTGCCTGTCAGCAAGAGAAGAATGTGGGCGCCAGACCTGTGTATATATGTTGGGGTGGGAGACATCAGGAGGTGGATTTGGACCAAGGTGAGAAATACTAAGTTATAGGGGACCATTCCACGTGGCCTGGGGAATGTAGCCCAGCCCCTGATTCTGAAAACTGACGGGGAGCAAGGTTGGCACATAGGACCCACACCCACAGATAGGTTTTCCCATGGCGAATCAGGTCTGCATTGTACCTAGGCTGCTATGAGGCTTGCTTTTGCTAAAACTCCCTCATCCTGGATTGAGGCAGCAAATGGTTGCTGAATATCTCTACCGTACCCTATTTTTCAGACTATGAGACACATTCTCACCCCTCCACAAATTTGAGAGGAATAATGGTTGTTAATGCTGCTGTTGAGTTGTTTACATTTATATTGGTGAAATATTATATTATTTATGTTATTAAATATTTTACCACATTTTTTTTGCTTCGAATTTTTTCCCCTGAAACCTAGGTGTGTCTTATGGTCCGAAAATGTGGTAACTTCCTAAAATCTGTGCTAAACCCCCCAAGTATGGAATGGAACCAGTTCAACCACTTTTCCCCTTAATCTGTAACATCCTTCTCTTTGAAGTAATTAGCAACATTCTTTCCTTTGTTATCTGTAAAAGGTAATCCCCTGTGCATAGTAAATGAGGACCATCCTCCATGTAATGTACTCAGAAAAGCAATAAAAGCCTGTGCAGTCCCGGGGGCGGCGGGGGTGGGGGGGCGGTTGGGACCCTCTCTCTCACTTAGAGAGTGGCCATGCCAACCCTTTTTCTCCACAGGACTTCTGTAGTCTGTGTGAATTTGTTCATTGCAGCTACAATACACAGACCCTGCAGGCTGGGGGTCCGTATCACTAAGTTCTATGTGCTGGGAATAAAAAAGGATGTGGAATCCGACTCAGAGCTCAGCTGTGATGACTCTGTGTCCCAGAGGCTGGCCCCATCCTTCTTTTGAATAGTATATCAAATTGCGAGGAAGTCCCCAAGTCAGAATGCCAGTCCTGATTGTAGGGACAGAAACAGAAGCTCCTTCTAAGTCTAGCATTTCTCACATGGAAACATTTGAGAACCCAGGAAGTCAGGGAAACAGATAATAGGAGTGTTGTCTTGCTTTTCAATAAGGACCTGGGCAAGTGTCACGGGGACTCATGGAGATTCACGGTAGCTGGTCACTTCCTCATGGTTTGTGATGTTGATTTACTCTGGCATAACTGCAGACGATCAGTTAAAAGGCAGGAAGCTCTTGAATCTGGCTTGAATTCTGGTTTGAATCCTGGCTAGTGCCTCTAAGTTTGGTGACTTTGGGCAAGTTAACTTTGCGAAGCTTCAAATGATGTATACAAAGTGTCTAGAACACCACATGGCACACAGTAAGAATTAACAATCCTGATAAAAGTTAGCTGATACAGGGAAAGGCTAGACTTATTTAAAAATTCCCCCTGATTTCCTAGCATCTCCTGCTGACCTGATGCCTGCCCTTCCAATCAAAACTCTGAGGCATTAAAGTGGTTTGTTATTCTAAAACAAAATTTCTGGGGCTATTTAGCGTTCTAATTAATTTTAAAATTAATTTAGTTCGTACGTATAAAAGTACATGGTCATTAGGAAAATGACCAAAGCGTTTCTTACCATGTTTATCTGCACTGTCACATCACCCATGTCCCTGAAGCAACCCCTCTCCACGCCCACGGTATTAACGTCGACACCCCAGTTTGGTGTCCCTCCCTCAACAGGTACAGTTTTAGTAGGAAGCTCTTGAAAACTTGACCATTTTAAAAATCAGAAGTGTATCTGCAATACTGAGACTTCAAACTGCATGACAGATGGTAGGAAGAAATGTTTATATGAAGTCTGTGACTGAGAGGGAAGGCATTTCTCACTGTTGCTTGTAGTTGAACTTCCAGTGGCCGCCTGTTGGACGTGCAGGCACAGACCTGACAAAGGCTCTGTCGGTCCTGACGGTCTTCCTCACAGCAAACAGCCGTCACCTTCAGTGACTCCTGTGGGTACCAGGGTTTTCTCAGTGAGCCAGCCTCCCTCACAGCCTCCTCCAGGAAATGTGCTTGGTTCTTCTAGGAGGGTCACAGCTGGAAATGACAGCTGAATGGCTTGAGCTGGCGCACCGGTTTTGCAGAGCTGGCAGCAAACAGGCAGGTAAGTGATGGGATGCTAGGACCAGTGGGTGAAGTTGAGGACTGGAAAGAATCTTCCCTGCCTGTTTCTGGAAGGACAGATCCATGGGGAGCATCACAGAGAGCGGGGTGTGGTTAGCAGAGGGCAGCTGGTGACCAGAGAAGGGAGGTACCTCCTTTTCCTTGTACCATTTTCACAAAAGCCTGCCCTGCTTATTTTTAGTAAAATGTCTCAAAAAGAAAATATAGGAAAAGGCACTTTTTTTTTTAATTTTAAAGTGCGACACAAGTAAATGGTATGATCTTTCTGCGCTCACAAATTTGTCTTCAGGTCTCCTCCGGGGCTGCCTGTGGGCACACCCTGGTGGACTCTGCTGGTGTGGGAAACACTGCCACCTGCTGGGTCTTTTGAGAATGTTAGTAGACCCAGTCTAGCAAACCCACTCCCAAACTGTCCCTGTGCCCTGAAAGTCAGCACCTCAGTCCTGAGAGCCAACTTTTCCAGTGGTTCTAGGGAGGAATTACTCAACTGGCCAGAATATAGAGAAAATCAGTTAGACATTTTTTTCTTTAACCTTTAAGAGAACTGTATTAAATTAAAATCCCAATACTTGCTTCCTGAAATGATCTAATTTGCCCTACAGACATATTACCTCCATGACCAAATAGCATTGGATTAGATTAGAAAAGTTATCCTTTTTCCTAGGTTTACCCTTACCAGCTCTGGCACATGGGGGAGCCTCAGTTTGATGGTTGTCTATCCCATAGTTTTGTTATAAGGATTTAAAAATCTGGTACAGCCCTGACTGGTGTGGCTCAGTTGGTTGGAGCGTTGTCCTGAAACCAAAAGGTTGAGGGTTCAATCCCCCAGTGTGGGCACATGAAATTTCTGAACCTGGTGTGTACAGGAGGCAACCAATTGTTGTTTCTCTCTCCCATTGATGTTTTTCTCTCTCCTTTCCTCTCTCCCTAAAAGCAATGAAAAAATATCCTCAGGTGAGGATAAAAAAATAAAAATAAAAACCTGGCACATAGTACTTAATAAATAATGGCTCTTACTATTCTTAATTTGGTTCTAAAATTCTATGAAATCTAGAAAAGTAGTAACTTATTAACTCAATACTTTTGTCAGAGAATATTTTTTAGATAAACTTTGTTCTCTGTGGCTGAGGTCCGGCCCTAAGTGAAACATAGATCAGGGGACCATTGCCCCAGCCCTATTCTCTATGTTATTCCAACCTGGTTTTCCTGAAAAGCAAAACAAAACAAAACAAAACACTCCCCAACGCACGTGTGCACTTACGCACACACGCCCGCACACGCATACAGGATTCTGACCAGAATGCGTCCAGAAGAACTGCAGTCAGAACAGTGGAGGAGGGCAAAGGCCATGAAGAATTGCTTCTGGGGTCCTTGCCTTCTGCTTTGCCTTTTGCACTTCCATCTCCTATTTCTGGCCTTAGAATTTTAATTTAAGTCACTGCTTAAAGCTCAATGTGATTCAGCAGCACATGCGGGCAGGGGTGGACTTAGAAATATATTGAAGCAAAGCAAACCAAACAAGAAGTAGAAACGCCCTCTAGGGGAAAAGCCCTGAGACTGTGGGCCGGGGTGAGGAGTGGGAAAGGGGCTGTGAGAGGTGGGAGGAGCTTCTGTTAGGAAACTCTTCGCTAAACACCTGTTAAGAAAATGAGAGAGAAGACCAGGAAAGAGAAGCAAGACTAAGGAACCAATAGAGATGGAAGGAAAACTGGGACTCAAATCAATGGAGTGGACCAGAAGGAAGAAACTAACAACCAAACAGAAAACGAGGAAGAAACAAGAATTCAAAAAAATGAGGAGAGGCTTAGGAACCTCCGGGACATCGTTAAACGTCCCAACATCCGAATTATAGGGGTCCCAGAAGGGGAAGAAGAGCAACAAGTAGGAAACTTATTTGAACAAATAATAAAGGAGAACTTCCCCAATCTGGCAAAGGAAATAGACTACCAGGACGTCCAGGAAGCTCAGAGAGTCCCAAAGAAGTTGGGCCCAAGGAGGAACACATCAAGGCACATCGTAATTCCATTAGCCAAGATTAAAATGAAGCAGAGAATTCTAGAAGCAGCAAGGGAGAAGGGGACAGTCACCTACAAAGGAGTTCCCATCAGACTGTCAGCTGATTTCTCAAAAGAGACCTTACAGGCAAGAAGGGGCTGGAAAGAAATATTTGAAATCTTGAAAAGCAGGGACCTACATCCAAAATTGCTCTTTCCAGCAAAGCTGTTATTTAGAATGGAAGGACAGATAAAGTGCTTCTCAGATAAGGTCAAGTTCAAGGAGTTCATCATCACCAGGCTCTTATTATATGAAATGTTAAAGGAACTTATCTAAGAAAAAGAAGATAAAAAATATGACAATGAAAAGACAGCAAACTGACAGGTATTAAGAACCACAGCTAAAACAAAAGCAAACTAAGCAACCAGCTAGAACAGGAACAGAACCACAGAAATGGAGATCATATGGAGGGTTAGCAACAGGGGCGTGGGAGGAGGAGGGGGGGAAGGTACAGAGAATGAGTAGCATAGATAGTGGGTAGAAAATAGACAGGGGGAGGGCAAGAATAGTATGGGAAATGTAGAAGCTAAAGAACTTATGACACATGGACATGACCTAAAGGGGGGAATGTGGGTGGGAGAGGGTGTGCAGGGTGGGGGGAATGATGGGGGGAAACGGGACAACTGTAATAGCATAATCAATAAAATATATTAAAAAAAAATAAAGTTACTAGAGGTGAAAAAGGACCCCTTTGTGGCCCTCCTTCCACAAAGCCTTCCCACTCTCCCACCCACTCTGTGCTTGACTTAGGCTGGGGGTATGGAACATAACCAGATGTGGCTCCTTTGGAGGGAAACTCATGGGCCTATGGCTGTTCCTCGGAGGTTTGAAGCCTTGCAGGATTGAACCTGAGCCTCAGACCTTGGCAGACTTAATCAAACCCCATCCTGGCCTGTGTGAAAGTGGGGCAACGCTCTTTCACATTCACGTTTCTCCTTTGCTTGAGGAGGTACAATCTGTGCAAAATATGCAGTGGAAATATGCATGTGTTTCCGGGTGTTGTCTGGGGGACACGTTGTGTTTTGCAGCATCCTAACTTTGGAATCCATTGACCTGATAAAGTTATGCTCTCTATAAAATATGAAACAAAAGTGCACTGGATCACTACAAAAGCAGTTAACTGTATTGATTGACAGATTAACCCCTCAAATTCAACCATTCAGGACTCAACAATACCCAAAACCAGCTGTCAGAGTTCAGTGACTTAATTGTTGTGCCATTTTAAAAGCAAATTTGATGAATTGAGATAGTAAATCATTCGTGTCTGGTAACAGCAATCAAACATGAGATCACAACATTATAAGAGTGAAAACTTTGAATCAGGCCAATCAAAAGGTAAAGAAACTTTATGTGAGACTTCAGCCTCGGCCAGTTATAAAAATGAGGGGAGGGGCAGGGACTATGGTCTGTAAATTCGTCCAGAGGTCTGCGGTGTGTGCTTCAATTCTGTACTCATCTAAAACCGTGGGAGCATGAGCCTGATGGGGGTGGCCTGTGTGTCCACGTGGTGCAGGATTCTGCCTTGTGACTTTCAGGCAATATTTTGCATGCTGTTTATGATCAATTTGGGGTCTTATGATTATCCTCAGTAATAGAGTGTAACTATTAATGCAATCTTTTTCCAACTAGAGCATTCTGAACGACTCCTCAAGCAATAAATTAGCTAAATGCTCTCTTAAGATTTAGAAAGCTTTAGAATAGTGAAGTGACAGAAGTACAATGTAGATGTTAAATCTCAATGTAGAGTATGGAATAATCTGCCATGTTGCCTAAAACTTCTTTCCTGTTGTTCTGGTCTCCTTAGCACTTAGGAGCACTTAGATAAACTCAATTTCCCAGCCTCCCTTGCATTTAGGTGCGGCCATATGACTGAGTTCTGGCCAATGAACTGTGAGTGGGAAAAAACAAAATAGTTAAGATATAGGTCAATATCACTGAGTACAAGGTCAGTATACAAAAGTCAAATGTATTTCTTTATATTACAACAAACAATTTGAAAGTAAAATTTCAAAACAAAACAGTGCTAGTATCAGTAATACCAAAAAGCATTGCCTAGGAATAAAACATAACAAAAGATGTACAAGAAAATTGTAAAACATTATTAGGAGAAATTAAAGATTGAAGGAGAAAAGGAGTTACATACCATACTCATGGATTGCAAGAATATTTTAAAGCATTAACTCTCCCCAATTTTATCCATAGATTCAATTCAATCCCAAGAAAAATTCCCACAGACTTAAAGACAGGAGTGTAAAAATTGACAAGCAAGTTCTGAATGCAAAGTGCCAAGAAGAGCAAAAACAATTCTGAGTAACAGCAAAGTTAGAAGAGGTAAATTATTGATTTTTAAGCTACCATAATTAAAAATATGTGGTATCAGGGAATAGGTAGACGGACCAAAATAATAAAATAGCGTTCTCAAACAGACCCACAAGAATGCGATCCCTTCATTTGTAACAAAGGTATATTGTGGTACAGCAGGGAAAGGATGGTCTTTTCAATAAATGGTGTCCACCCACTAAGTATTCAAACGGAAAAATCTTGACACCTACATCACACCAAACACAAAAATCACACCAAACTCATAGCCCTAAATGTGAAAGCTAAAACAATAAAGCTTCCAAAACATAACAAAAGTAACTTAGACGATCTTCGTGATTTTGGAATAAAGACTTTGCTAACAGAAAACACTACCCCATAATAAGAAAGATTGATCTTCCATATTTTACTAAAATGTAAAACTTTTGCCCTGACCGGGTAGCTCGCTTAGTTGGGTGTGGTCCCGCAAAGTGCAAGGTTCCCAGCTCAGTTCCGGGTCACTCTCATGCACGTGCCTGGATCCGGACACCGGTCAGGGCGTGTTCCAGAGGCAACCAATCAATGTTTTTCTCTCACATCAATGTCCCTCTCCCTCCTTTCCCCTCTCTCTAAAATTAAATAAATAAAATCTTTTTAAAAAGTTATTAAATATTTAACTTTTTCCTTTTTTAACTTTTTAAAAGTTTTGTTTATTGATTTTAGAAAGAGAGATGAAAGGATAGGGAGGAGAGAGAGACAGATTGATTTGTTGTCCCACTTAATCACTCATTGGATGATTCTTGTACATGCCCTGACCAGGGATCAAACCCACAACCTTGATGCGTCGGAATGATGCACTAACCAACTAAGATACCTGGCCAGGGCTAAAACTATTTTTATAAAATAGCACCATGAAGGGAGTGAAAAGGCAAGCCACAGAGTGTGCAAATATAATTGCCATGCATATAACTGACAAAAAATTTAGATCCAGAATAAGAAAAAGACAGATTACCCAAAAGAAAAGTAGGCCAAAGACCTGAACAGGAAATTCTCAAAAGAGAACATTCAGGTGGTTCAATGAGCTTTTAAAAAGGTGCTCAGTAATGTTAATCATTAGGAAAATGAAAATTCAAACCACAATGTGATACCGCTGCACTCACATAGACTAGCTAGATGAGAAAGGCAGATGACCAAGTGTTGGCAGGGATACAGAGCAACTAGAACTCTCATGCAATGCTGATGGGTGTATAAATCTGAATAACCACTTTGAAAAACTATTTGACAACATCTACCAAAGTTTTACATGTGCTTGCTCTGTGACCCAGCAATTCTGTTAGGTAACATACCCAACAGAAATATATATGTATCTGAGCCAAAGGACACATTCGTAACAGCTTTGTTAATAGTAGCCCAAAACTGGAAACAACCCAAATGCCCATCAGCAGTAGAATGGATAAATTGTGGTGTATTCAGGCCCTGGAATATTATGCAGCAATGAAAGAAAATAAACTGCTTCTAGCCACAATATGCACAAATCTCACAGACATGATATGGTACAAAAGAAGTGGGTGTGCCTTCCCTAGGCTCTCTTTCCTCCTCTGCCGACTAAATAATGAGAACCCCGAGGATGTAGAAGAGGGTGGAGCTGTAAAATAGAGCCTGGTGAACACTGATACTGTGAATACTTACTTGGCCAGGAACACCCACTTTGTATTGTGACATGAAAATAACTCTTTGTGTTAAGTCACCGAGAACTTGGCATTAATCTTTTTCAGCAGCCAGCAGTATTGATGTATAGGGCGACGCACAATTAAGTGATAACAGGTGGTATCATCACAAAGTGCTGGAGAAGCTCATGAGAAGGAGAGGCCACCAGGAGCTGGTGCTGTCAGGAAAGACCTCTTCAGGTCTGCAAGAGCTGGAATCAAATTCCTGGTAGATCCCAGGCTAGTGTGGCTCAGTGGATTGAGTGCTGGCCTATGAACCAAAAGGTCACGGGTTCGATTCTCAATCAGGGCACAAACCTGGGTTGCAAGCCACGTCCCCAGTTGGGTGTGTATGAGAGGCAAAAGATTGATGTATCTCTTGCACATCGATGTTTCTCCACCTCTCTTTCTCCTCCCTTCCCCTCTCTCTAAAAGAACATAAAATCCTTTTTTAAAAAAAGCCTGGTGGGTCAAGGGAGAATTCCTGACAGGTAGAGGCAGAGGCTGGGGCAGATGCTGTCTGAAGACGGATGGAGAGCAGCGGAGCCTGAAGGGGGAACACAGGGCTGGGCCAGCTTTCGCAGGTGCCCCTGTCATCCACTGAAGGGTCTTGGCAGATAAGGGTCAATTCTTTCATCACGGATCTGCAGCCCCCAATTTGAAACAGTGTATGTGCTCCGCCTCCACATTCAGGACAGTTTCAACAGAAATGTATGTAATTTTTTTCTTTTAACAACATGCCCCATTGTCTTCTCTCTGTTTCATAATTATCTACATTGAAGAGAATTTATGGAGCCTGATGAATAGCTTAACGTTTTTTCCTTTGAACTTCCAGATGTTCTGACCGGATTCCAACTTCTAGTTGACATTCCCAGCCCTTCGCCAGAGCGTCTGGTAATTTTCTAATCCTCCCAGGGACGTTCCTATTTCCTGCTGAGAAACAAGAAAACAACAGAGCTTCCCAAAGGGTGGTATGCTTTAGCCCTGAGGCTGTAATCTCCATTTTAGGAAAGTGTTTACAAGGGTATAAACCTCTGAAAGGAAATGGGACTGTGAGTATCCCGAAAATCCCCAAAAGGAGCAGAAGAGCTCACTATAAGGATTCGCTGCGTTCTTCAGTGGTATGGGACTGTGTAGGAAGTACATTTTGATTACAAAATATGTCAAAATGAAAGTGTACGGAGCAGATCTGAGAAAAAGACAGGCAAAAATGGCCCTGACTGGTGCAGCTGAGTGTGTTGGGTGTGGTTCTGCAAATGGCCACTGGTTCAATTCCCCCATAGGGTACGTGCCTAGGTTGCCGGCCAGGTTCCCAGTAGGGGGCGTGCAAGAGGGCACTGATTGATGTTTCTCTGGCACATCAGTCTTTCTCTCCTACTCTTTCTCCCTCCCGTCCTCTCTCCCTAAAAATAAATACATAAAATCTTTTTTAAAAAGGCAAACATAAAGGAAATGAGGGAGAAAAGGGGAGAGGTCAAAGGCGAATACTTCTTTACTTGCAAAAAGGTCTCTTCAGTGCACTTACATTTTTTATTACAAAAATACTCAAGCATACAAAAAATAGTGTAATGAACCATCAGGTACCTGTCATCCAACTTCAACAATTATCAACATTTTGTCAATCTTTTTTGCCTATCTGCTATATATATATATATATATATATATATATTTTGCTCTAGAGGTGAGACTGGCAAATTACACCCTATAGGCTAAATTGAACTTGCCTCCTGTTTTTGTAAAGTTTTATTGGAACACAGCCATATCCATTCATTTATAATATTATCTACACCTGGTTCCACTTCACAGCACAGCTAGTAGTTGCGACTGAAATTTTATGGTGTGGGAAGCCTAAAATGTTTGCTGTTTTGCCTTTTACAGAAAAATTCACCAGTCTCTACACTGGAATATTTTAAAGCAAATACTGGACATCATATAATTTCATCTTTAAATGCTTCAGTATGATCTCTAACAGGTAAGAGCTCTATTAAAGCTATGTTCATAGCATTATTATAGCTAACAAAATTAATAACTTCTTAATTTCATCTAATACCTAATCTGTGTTTAAAATTTCTCTAGCATCTAAAAAAGAAGTCTTTTTACAGTTGGCTTTCTCGTATCATGATGTAAATAAGGTTCACACATTGCATTTGGCTCACATGTCTCTTAATCCACTGAGCCATTGTCATTCCTCCCTTACCCGGTCCCCACCAACAACGCCTTCTTCTGATGGCATTTACGTGTTGAAGAAACAAGATCAGTTGTCCTGTAGAATCCCCACATTCTGGATAGGGCTGGTTGCAACCTCACTGCATCATTTAACATGACCACAGCACGTTTTTGTGTCTGGGCCACAGGAAGGCAACACGAGGAACTTCTAACTGCCTCCCACAGGAGGCGTGTGGAGAGATGTGGGTGAGCAACCGGTCTGATTGGACCCAGTACTGCCGCTTGGGGGTGCGTGGGAGTGTCGATTGGAGCGACCTCTAAGGCTCTTGTAAGTCAGACCCAGGAAGGAATCAATGCTTCTGAACTACGTTGAAGCTTACATTGCTCAAGGGGTGAGAATAAAATCACGTTAATATGAGGACTGCCCGTCAAGTGATAAAAGTAAGAAAGAGTGATCTACCATTTCTAAAAATTAGAAGTATGAAATAGATCAAAACAGCTCTACCTACTGGACCAGGACACAGGCCTTTTCAGGGACCTACAGGGAACCCCAGGATGCGTGCCCACGGGGCGGAGGCAGGGATGGGAGAGGCCGAGCATGAGGAAGAGGAAAGACCAAGCAGCAGGCAAGTAGGTGGCGCACTGGCCCTTGATGGCGGCTCGCCCGGAACTGGAGAGAAGGATTAAGTCAGCCCTCTACCAAGCAAATAAACCAACCAGAAGGGACTCTTTCCTTAAAAGAGACTAGCCTGTGTGTGATGGCCAAGAAAAGCCGATGCTTTTCGGAATCATTTGCCAGTTTTTTGGGTGGGGGAGATTGGTGAACGGATGTGTCATCCCTCTAGCTGGTATGGAGACTGAACTGAAATGGGATGCCCCACTCGGTGGCCACCTGGTCCTTCTAGAGTCACAGAGGCTCAGCAGACTGGCCTTCACTAGCAGACAGACAGCAAAACCACAGGAGAGGCCCCCACCCGTGGGCAGGGGCAGCGTTTCCTGAGGGAGGCGTTAGGAGCGCTGGACCACGGGGTGCTGGAAAGGCAGCTACCTGGAAAGCGGGGAGTTTGGACTCCACCGACAGAAGGTGCAACAGAAAGCAACCCCACAAGACAACATACTTTTGAAGGCCTAGGTCTGCAACTGTTATGGATTGAATTGAGTCACCCCCTCAAAAAAGATGCATTGGAGTCCTAACCTCCAGTCCCTCAGAATACGACCTGATTTGCAGATAGGGCCTTACAGAGGTAACCAAGTTAATATAGGGTCACTGGGAAGTGTCCTAATTCAGTATGACTCGTATCCTCATAAAATGGAAATTTGAGACATGTACAGTGGGAGAACACTATGTGAAAATTGTAGTTATATTCCCACAGGCCAAGCAACTAGGAGAAAAGCCTGAAAGTAATATAATATTGCATGTTAACTGTAACTGAAAAAATCTTAAAGAATTTGATGAAATAATGCTTTAAAAAGCTTACTTAGCCTGGTGCCTGGCATGAGCAAGCCCTCTGAAAACTCTAGCTCTTTTCATTGCCCGCTTGTGTTTCAAGGGGATGCACAGCTTTCATTGTATGACACGCTGTCTTAGTGACTGCGACCCTCCCACATTCTCTCCTGGCTGCTCTGCTTTGAGAATATGTCACCGTCATCATGGGCATTGTTGTCTTTGGGACTAGCCACTGGTCAGAATTATTTTCCTTGGCCTGAATTCAGGTTCCCAAGATCAAGTATTGAAGTCTGAAGCAAAGCCGCAAGACTGAGCCCTTGCTTCACCATCCGGCCTTTCGGTTCCCCGTGGCAGCGTGCTGGGGCCAGCCTCTATCTCTTCCTGAACCGCCTGGGGCTTGATTGAATTTCCTCTTCACCTCCGGTTGGCTTGACTCTGCATCCGGAGGTGGCCCATCTAAATCTTCTCATTTCAGAAGGTTTGGAAACCTGCCAGTGACTCCTGGCCAGCATCTCCCTCAAAGCCAGCCATCAGCATCCCTTAAATGTGGGCAGTACAGATTGGAGGTCCTTGTGGGAGGCCAGGCCCCTGACAGCCCAGGTATGTAGCTACTGGGAAGGAAAGTGGCATCTCTCCAGGCCAGACCTTAGAGGGTGTAGTTTGGGCCCTACTCTGCCTCAGCACCTAAAGCGCCTGTTCAGGAAATCACTGAGGGCAGGTGTATCCCTAGATTAGGTAGGGTGTGTTCATTTTTCACAGATTTGATAGCAAAGCCTTCATTACAATTTAAATCTTCACCATCTTTAGAGACCTTATCCATCTTGGTCTTTCAGGTATAGAATCATTTAGATTAAAAAATTATGAGCCCTGACCAGGTAGCTCAGTTGATTAGAGCATCATCTTTCCTTAAACTTTTTTTTATTGTTGTTCAAGTACAGTTTTCTGCCTTTTCCCCTCACCCCTCCCCTCCCCACCTTCCTCCCCACCTCCCTCCCCTGTTTCCACCCCCAAATATTTCACTTATTTATTTATTTTTAGAGAGGGGAAGGGAAGGAGAAAGAGAGGGAGAGAAACATCAATGTGTGGTTGCCTCTTGTGCATCCCGTGCTGGGGACCTGGCCTGAAACCCAGCCATGCACCCTGACTGGGAATTGAACTGGTGACCCTTTGGTTCGCAGACCTACACTCAATCCACTGAGCTATACCAGCCATGCACCAAGATGGTGTACCATCATCTTGATACACCAAGGTCATGGGTTTGATCCCTAGTCAGGGCACATACAAGAATCAACCAGTGAGTACATGAATAAATGGAACAACAAATCAATGTCTTCTCTCTCTCTCCCTTCCACTCTCTCTAAAATGAACAAATAAATAAATAAAAATTTGAATTAACTCTCAAAGCAAAATTATGTAATCATTTTTTATCTCCAGGTTTCTGTTGGTTAGGAATTCAGACCAAACACAGTAAGGGCGTCAGATGGTAGATATTGGTGAGGTTGGAGGTTGGAGTCATTCAAAGGCTCCTTCAATCACACGTCTGGGATTAACACCAGCCACCGGGGTGGGGGGGGGGTTTCACTGGGGCTATTGGTGGGTATATCCACACATGGCTTCTCCATGTGGCCTGGGTTTCCTTAAAACATGGGGACTTCTTTCCAAAGGCAATTACCTCAAGGAAAAGAGATAGTAGGGCGAAGGCTATACTGCCTTTTATCACCTAGTGTATTAGTCGGAATTCTTTTTTTATCAGTATTTTTTAATTGTTGATATTGTACAGTTTTCTGTCATTTACCCCACCCCCAGCCCACCACCCCAGCCCTCCCCACCTTCCTCCCATTTCCACCCCCCATAGTTTTTGTCCATGAGTCCTTTATACTTGTTGCTCTAAATCGTTCCCCTTTTCCCCTGAAATTCCCTCCCCTCCCCCTCTGGTCACTGTCAGACTGTTCTCAATTTCAGTGTCTTTGTTTATATTATGCTTGTTTGTTTGTTTTGCTGATTAGGTTCCTGTTAAAGGTGAGATCATATGGTATTTGTCTTTCACTGCCTGGTTTATTTCGCTTAGCATGATGCTCTCCAATTCCATCCATGCTGTCGCAAAAGGTAGGAGCTCCTTCTTTCTTTCTGCTGCATAGAATTCCGTTGTGTAAATGTACCACAGTTTTTTGATCCATTCATTAACTGATGGGCACCTAGGTTGCTTCCAGCACTTGGCTATTGTAAATTGTGCTGCTATGAACATAGGGGTGCATAGGTTCTTTTGGATTGGTGTTTCAGGGTTCTTAGGATATAATCCAAGCAGTGGAATTGCTGGGTCAAAAGGTATGTCCATTTTTAGTTTTCTTAGAAAATTCCATACTGTTTTCCATAGTGGTTGTACCAATCTGCAATCCCTAGTTGGAATTCTTGAGAGAAACAGAACCAATAGAAAATACAAACACACACACAGAGATTTATTTTTAGGAATTAGCTCATGAGAATATGGACACAGAAACTTCTACGTGAATGTTCATAGCAGCATTACTCATAAAAGCAAAAAAGTGGAAACAACCCAAGTGCTCATCAACGTACGTACGGGTGAATGAGAGGCGGTGCACCCACACACTGGAACGCCACTCAGCAACAAGAAGGAATGAAGTACCGACACCTGCTGCCATGTGGAAGAACCTTGGAAACAGCGTGCTAAGTAAAATAAGCCAGATACAAAACGACAGACATCGTATGATTTCAGTTACATGAAATGTCCAGAACAGGCAACTCCATGTAAAGACAGAGAGGAGATTAGCAGTTGCTAGAGGCAGGGGGTGGGGGGGAGGTGGCGGAGTTGGTGATGGAGAGTGACTGCCCATGGGGTGCCTTTTTGTCATAATGGAAATGCTTTGGAATTAGACGGTGGTGAGGGCTGCATCACATAGGATTATACTTTAAACCATTGAACTGTAAACTGGTGAATTTTGTTATGTGAATTGTACCTCAGTTTTTAAAAATACTGCCTTAGTCATGTATATACACACACATACACATATATAGTGAAGTATTCATCCCTGAAAACAATCCCGAGGACTCTGGATCAGCTCTAAGCCTTTCTGGATTTGCCTGCTCACTATGTTGGTGAGAAAGTTGGGTTCTGAAGATTGAGCTGTTGGCACTCCGGGTGAGAAAAGGGTGTGGCCGTGACTTATCTGGGACTGTGCCTTGGCTGTCAGCACTCTTGCTGGGTATGGTCAATGGCCAACATTTTTATTATCTTCAAGGGAGGGTGTGGGAGAGGGAGGCTTCCGCCCTCATTACTTGAAACTGATTTCTGAGATGTGTCAGATGAACAAAAATGTCCTAGATATCGAGGCCAAATATGTCATCTTAATCATATGGGGACAAGGGCAGGCAGCAAATACTCAAACTGGAATTTTGATGTATTTTATTGTAGGCTTTGGAAGTTTACACAAGAAGTGAAAAAAACTAGCTGGTGTCATCTGGGGCCATGGTTAAGAGTTGTCACAAATTCCTGCCCTGGCTGGTGTGGCTCAGTGGATTGAGTGCCAGCCTGCAAACTGAAAGGTCGCCAGTTCGATTCCCAGTCAGGGCACGTGCCCAGGTTTCAGGCCAGCTCCCCAGTGGGGGACGCGTGAGAGGCAACCAATAGATGTATCTCTCACATATTGATGTTCCTCTCCTTCTCTTTCTCCCTCCTTTCCACTCGCTCTAAAAATAAGTAAATAAAAGGTTAAAAAAAAACCAAAAAACAAAAAAAGAGCTGTCATGAATTCAGAGAAATGTGCTATGTTTGTAGTTCAAACCCCGGTGGAACGAGTGCAGGGAGGGATGACAGACACTCATGTAAGCACCTATAGCAGGACCCTTTCAGGGTTTTTTGTTTGTTTGTTTTGTTTCATTTTGTTTTGTTTTGTTAGATATACTTTATATGGTCAAATGACATTTTACATTTTGTTCCATTACCACAATGAAGACTTAAAAGATTTCTACAATTCAATTCTGAAATTTACAATCCAATAAGCAACACTCACATTATAACAAGTGTGGCATATTTTTCATGCACCCCCTAGTACGAGCTAGGGTTACTTTTTTCTCCTATAGTTCCAATGTCCCCACCCCTCCGCCACTTAGGGAGAATGCCTCAATGACTTCATATATTTTCAGGGTTTGTCCTTGCAGACAAACCCTGAATGAGAAGGGGAGGACTGACTCTTTACCAGGTTATCTCTTCTTATCAAGAAGCAAAGAGATGCTGAGAAAAGCCAATTAAAACGGGGAGAAACCATTTTTGCAGGGGACAGGGCTACACCCAGGGCTGCGCTGGTTCTTTGCCCTCATCATCAGGCCCTGACTCGTGGAGGTCCAGACAGATACATGCATTTTTTCAAGGCTCCTAGTACATTAAAATGTAAAGAAATCCCCCTTCCCCACAAAAAAGAAAGGTGCAGAGAACTGTGGTATATTCTAAATGTTTACATTTGACAGGGTAACGCTTTCACCACAGCAAACTGGAGAAAGGTGGTTGTGCTTTGGCAGGATAATTCCAGGACGCATTTTAAATATAGGACAGGAGCTGCTCCCTCCGTAGGCAGTGAGGGAGCAGGATTCGGAGTTCTACCCTGCGTGTCACCTTCTTTCAATTCTGTCTTCTGGTGAGAACGTCGAACTCCAGGGTGTGGGGCCCTCTGTGAACTGGGAGACCTGAGCCCAGTGCCGCCCTGCACCCACCCCCCAGTTGGCCCCCAGCCCCCAGGGGCTGTTTCTTTTCACTTGAGTCGGAGTGAAACAGCGTAGACTCAAAAGCTGTGTTTTTGTGCTGAAGCCAGTTCTTATTAAGACCTTTGTTTTCAGTCAATAAACATTTTGCTCATAAGACCTTAGTACTCTTTCTGGCCAATCCTATGCATTGGTTTGCTGCTGCCCTGCAGGAACTGGGTGTTTTTGTGGATTTTATTTGTGTTTAATTTTAGTCAAAAACAATACTATTACAAGGACAAAGTCAGTAATTATTCACCCTCCAACTGCAGTCCACCAGGGTGTCAAGCAGGGCCACAGTTCACCCTCCCAGGGCGGGCTTGTGGGGCTGGTTCCTGTGGAGGGCGCTGGGGAGGCCTCCAGCTGCCCTGGGCCCTCCTCCATCTCGTCTGCTGTCGCCTCCAACCCAGGTGGCTCCCACTCTGGTGACTTGGCACTGGCACTGTGAGCCCAGGGAGTCACCAGAACGCACGTTGAGAAATTTGGGAAAGGAAGGTTTGGCATCATCGAACACCTTTAAATGAGCGAGGGGACACATGGCAGTCAGGGAACATCCCGGAACATCATGTTCCAGGTATTAATCTAAGCACTTCTCATGGCATCCTCTCCTTTCATCTTCACCACAACCCAGTGGGGTCGGTGCTGTTCTTATGCCCATTTCACAGAGGAAGAACCAAGCAGAGAAGGAATGGGTAGGTAATTTGCCCAAAGTTGCACAGCTAATGAGCAACACCGCTAGGGTGTGAAGACTGGTCCACCTGGTTCCAGAGATCAGGATTTCAGAAGCCCGAATTCTGGGTGTGTAGAGAGCTTTCCTTTTCTAAACCACCTTCACTTTCCCTGGGGCCTTTGAGTGAACAGAAAGTCACCTTCACACTCCACAGGGCAGTGAAAACAAGAATCCTGCAGCGTGGCTGTGAATGCAAACAACAGGGACACCAGTGGCAGGAGGGGGACCCCAGGCTGCTCCTGGCAACATTGTAGGCAGGTGGCAGGAGGCGGGTCTGTGCCTCCTGAGCAGGTCACCCAAGGTTTCCCTGTGGCCTCCTGAAGGTTGGAGTCTGGCAGAGACAGAAAGAGACCCGGGGATCTTGGAGCAGGAAGGAAACTTGAAGATTTTTCACCCTGACATGTTTCAGACAGGGAAACGGAGGTCTGAGAGAGGAAGTCAGGCACAGCCTGTCTGCAAGTGCGACCTGGGTCTCCGGGCTCCCGCACTGTTCAGAAAGTGGGCCACTTTCTAAATTAGGACTCCGAGGCCCTGAGAGGTGATGAAATCGACCGTGAACAGGGACCCATCCTCGACTCCCATGGGGTCTGCTACCTGCTGAAGTGACAGTGGACTGTGGGTGGCAGGCATGCTGCAAACCCATGGAGGGTGAATGAATCACGTGCATCTGTGTTTCCCAAACTTGCCTGATCATGAGAAGCATCTGGGGGCACGTGTTAAACAGGAGCACTCCAGTCTGACTGCTGGGCCTGCCCTGGAAATGCTGGTCCAAAAACCCCAACCCGTTATCCCCACCTTTCCACGAACGAAAGGCTGTTTTGTTTTGCTTTGTTTTGTTTTGTTTTGTTTTTTTAGATTTGTTTCTAGCAGGCCTGGACTTGTCCAGATTTTGAGACTTTTTAACTACTGCCTTTCTGCCTTTATTCTCAGTGGTACAGATTGCATCCTCTAGGGGGCAGAAATAAGCCACTTGTTCTTTTCCGGGACTGAGGCTTCAGATTTCTCCAGAACTTGAAGGAGAAAACATCCAGAGGTGGTTGGAAAGAAAGCAGATCTTACACACACATGCTTTTCTCACTAGACTGAAGTGTGATCTAGCATCCTCTAAGAGCCCGAATACTGGTAGGGACTTGGGCTCTGTACACAAACAGACCCAAGTTCATGGATCTAATATGCGACATGGTGACTGTAGTGCACAATACTCTATTGTGTATTGAAATTTGCTTAGAGAGTAGATCTTGGATAGTCTCACCACACACACACACACACACACACACGCACGCACAATGGTAACTGTGAGGTGATGGATGTATTCATTAACCCTACTGTGGTAATCATTTCATAATACATGTCTATCACATTATCGTGTTGTATACCGTCAATTTTCACAGTGTTGTCAATTATATCTCAATAAATCTAGGGGGAACAAAAGAAAACAGACCCCAGTTCGCACCCCGAGTCAGTCATCGACTGTCTTTGTGACTCCAGCAGGCTCATTAAAGTCATCCAGCCTGAGCTTCCTGTTCTGAAAATGGAAATAATAATGATACCAGCTTAACACGATTGTTGCAAACCTTATATCATAATTGTTAAAAAAGTTTGCTGTTAGTATTACCTCGACTCTTACTGCTGCTCTCTAAACAGCACACGATTAAGTCTGTGAGGAAGGAGGACTCTACTTTCTTTGGTGGTTGGCAAAGGCTCCCTAAAAAGGCATTCAGCCCACCCTTTCCCAGGCTCAGTCCTAGGACGACATTTCACATCCTGGAGACCAATAATATGAACAACACGGAGGCCACACTGGATGGAAGGAAACGTGTTGGCTTCCGTAATAACATCAAACCAACTTCCTCCAAGGTCGACCCTGGCTGCTGGGAGACTCTCGGCATGGGAAAGGTGGCTGGATCTCCTGGCTCTGTCCCCCAAGACTCACCTTCCCCTGGAGATTTCTCCCTAATCTCACTGGTATACCTTTGGAGGGCCTGGGCTTGATTTTATTGAGGCTGTCAGGAAGTTCCTTTACCCTGAGACTTGGGGATTCTCTTCTTTTTAGCTTCCTCTGTAGTATCTTGAGATTTCAGGATTCTTAGATCCTAACTAAAAAATAATAACAATAATTACATCAGTGAGAGAGGCCTGTAAGCCAGGACAAGTAGAATGGGGAAACTGAGACAGATGGCTGAACAAACTGGCCGAGAAATTTACAGCCAGGTGCAGAAGGTCAGCTCCCTAGAGATAACATCTAGGTCTCAGGTATATTTCAGCTCCGGGCCCAGAAAAGCAGCAAAGCCAGGTAGGTGACCCCAGGACCAGCTGCAATGACTAATGACCCCTGCCTTGTCATTGACCGATCGGTAGAGACCATGGCCCTGAAAGGGTGCATGCACCTGGAAAACTGATGAATATTCTGCTGAAACTCTCCTCTAAAATTCCTTCCAGCAAGAGAGGGAGAAAACCCTTGAGGCAAAGGCTGCAGCTGCCCTCTCCCCCTGGGGAGCATGCCTGAGCCTATCCCTCCCCCTCTCCTTCCCCCTCGGGCATGCATCTCCTAAACTTAAGGGACCCCGTGAGCCTCGCAACCAGGCGGGCAACGGGCAGCGGCAGCTCGTCCCAGGCTGATCCCCTGAACCTGTCTCCAAGGCCCCCTTTTCTCTGGCTTCCCAGTGAGCTAAGGCAGCCCAGCCTAAGCTCTCCTCTTGCTCCTTCTCAGCTAAGCCCTTCCTTGTTTCACTGTCCCCAGCTTTAATAAACACTTTTGATCACCTGGACTCCGGTGGGAAAACTTTCCTCCATGGAGAAGTGAAGAACCTACGCACTACCTGCGGGCCCTATGCAGACTCACTCAGGGCCAGGTCCCCTGTCCGGTAACATCAAAGAGCTACCATTTTCTGAGCCCTTCTCATGTGCCAAGTACATATGGATTCTCTCATTCCATCTCCACTATAACCCAGGGGTTAGTTCCTATGCTCACTTTCATTTTACAGATGGGAAAACTGAGGCACTGGGAAACGGTACCTTGCTCAAAGCCTCATGGGTAGTCAGCGAAGGGGCTGAGGACTAGAATCCGGCAGTCAGATCCAGAGCTGACTTTCAAACCACTTGGTCGTGAAAGGGGTGGAGTAAACACATGGCCTTCCCACCCCTCCTTGCCCTTGGAGCCGTGATTAAGCCTAAAGTCTTTGATAATACCAGTTTCATCAAAAAGAGTGACTACAGGCTCCCTCTGGCTGGCCCCTGAGTCAGGTCAAGATGCCAGTGACATCAGGGAAGAGTTGTCATGCAGGGACAGAGCTGGCCTCCCACAGTCTGGCACTTAACTCTGTTTCCCACACACTTCCGCCCTCCTCTCCCACAGCGAGTTCCCTCCCTGCTTGAGACACAGGGAGATACTCCGTTCCCTGATCCTTTGCGGAGGCTCGTGGCAGATGCAGAGGGGCGTGTAGCTCCTTTGAGGTGCAGTCAGCTTGCTGCCATCGGGCACAGATGGGAAGAGAAACCCCTCTGAGGTCCTCCCTTGTCAGATACATTGAGCCCTGCCCCTAAGCACAAGGGCTGTTCCCTCTTGTCTTACCTTTTCACCCCCTTATTTCTTCACCATTGTGGAGTCAACACTCATCAGGGCATGTAAAGACACCGTCCCTGCCCTGCAGACTCAGAATCTGTCACCATCACAGGGAGGTGAGAAGGAAATTGCAGTGTTGAAGCTTCTGGCTTGTTCCTCACTGACAGGGAAAAACCCCAACTGTCAACAAACCCCAAACCAATCCACCCAATGATGCTGGGAGGCTGCTCAGCAGCGTCTGTGGCAAATAATATCACAAGACAGCCTGGGCACAGAAACCAAGGTGACAAAGGACAAAGGATGAGGAAAGGAGGAAGCCTGAGAAGAGGGATGCTTGAAGCTCAAAGGGGATGGGGCCAGGGTGCATGCATTCCCCAAGTTCCCAAGCTGCTGGGGCAGGGAGGGCCGGAAGGTGAGGAGGGCAGAAGGGAATTGTGGGTGGGGAGGGATGTGAAGAGAGGGCTTCTGTGTCCCAAGAGGCGAAAAGAAACAGCTTTGAAAGAAAAGTAAATGTTCCAGAGAACCAACAGGATTAGGATGTTAAATATCCAGACCTGTGGGCCCTGGGGAAGCTTGCACTGGGGTGCCTGTCATCACACAAGGGGTCCGGCGGTGGGGTGGGGAGGCTGCTGATCGGGATCTGTCCATATAAAGCCATTTGCGGAGAAGGCAGAGTGGAAGGAGAGGAGGAAGCTGAGGTCATTAAAGGAGATATGTTTTGAAGTGAAGCACAGAAGGCTGCACCCTCTATGATTCCCTTCACACATGTTCTGAAAAAGGCAAAACTACTGAGAAAGAAATCAGACCAGTGGTGGCCAGCAACTGCAAAGGGGTCTGAGGGGGTTTTTTGGAGTGATGGACCTGCTCCGTACTTTAATTAAGGTGGTGATTACAAAACTGTCAAAACTCATTGAAATGCACACTTTAAAAGGGTGAATTTAATACTCCAGTTTCTCTTCAGATCGTATAAATCTTTCACCTTTTTTAAAAGAGTGAATTTTACTGCATATAAACTATGCCTCATTAACCTGACTTAAAAATAAGTTGGCAAAGGTGTCAAAAATTACACATCACAACTCAGCTGTGTAAAAAAAGAGGAAAATGCAGCCTCTTTTTGGGGGGCGGCTTGGTATTTTTCTTTGTTTTCAGCCTCTTTATTTTTTAGAAGCAATATAAACTTTGAAATTCCCATTCCCATTAATGTTAGGAGGAAGAATTTAAACATGCTGATTAAAGGAAAACCAGTGTCCTCTACTTCAAAAATAGTTTTATTAAAGTAATTTAGCCTCTTTGGGATAAATACTCAAGTCCGATTCTTGTCTGGACTATTACCTGCTCTCTGGGTGTGCCCCCTCCTGCCCCTCCTTCTTCCCCTTCCCCCCACCTCATGAATACCTCCGAGGCAAAGGCAGAGGGTGACTAGTCTGGGCGCTGGACCCATTGCTGTCCTCTGGTCCTCAGAGGCCTCTTCGGAAATGTTCTTCACCCATCTGATCTGCTGGCATCGTGGTTGAAGTCCTGGCTGCTGGAGCCTGTTGGTTCACCTGGCTCATTCGTTCTGTCTCGGCCCTGCTGGTTCTGCAGATTCAAATGTACACCTGTTTGACGTCTCCGTACACTTTTCATTTTCTAAGGCAGGTCCACAGGCTTTTAACTCTCAGCATCCTTCTGCCTTCCATAGTGGCTCTAGGAACTTCCAGCTTTTTCCTGGGCCACACTCAAGCCAAGGGGAATTGGGGTGGGGCAGGGAACTCCCAAAGTCCCTCTTCCAGGCTAAACATAGCATGCAGCCCGCTCTACCTTGCTGCAGCTGCCCCCTCTCCGCCCCCCCCCCCCCCGCACACCCACACACTGTGTGGTGACTGCCCCAGAGCTCCAGGTGAGGAGTGGGGCACGAATCTTTTCTGTTTCTGGCATGTTCTCAACCTGTGGGGCAGTCTCCTGCTGTGCTCCACACCACCATCAGGGTGGGACATGGGTGGGACATGGGTGGGAGAGCCCTGGCCTGGGCCTCCCAGCCCCTCCCTCTCTCCCTCCAGATACCAGAAGGGTTTGTACTTCCTCTTTCTGTGTTTCAGAGACTTCCTTTCCGTTATGTCTTCCTTCGCCCCTGCCCTATGGGTTTCCTTCTAGATGGTATCTTTCTCTTTCCCTAGGACAATGAGTCCGAGGTGCATGCAGTGAGAGAAGACAGCTCATTGAGAAGGGAAACACCTCAGAAATGCTGTTTCAAAAACACTATGTTCTTTACTGTTGGATTTTAGGTGTAAGGCAATCATTTCCAAGGGAGTGTTTTTGCTGACATATTAATGGACTGTCTTTAAAATGATACAAGTTTTCTTAAAATGGTGGAATTCCCATCCACCCTGATACACAACACACACTTCATTATCTTCCCCAAGGTCACCTCATTGTCTTTTCCCCCAGCTCTTCTTCCTGTGTTTCTAATCTACCCAGATGCCCAAGTCAGAAATTGAGACTTCTTCTAGAGCCCTTCTTTTACAACCAGTCTGTCTTTGTACATTTTTCTTCCTTAAACTGAAAGAATTCTTATCTCTGTCCCCTGTTCCTCCCCCACTGCGGCTGCCTTGGTTCAAGCCCTTGTATTTCTCATCTGGGTTGTTGGAATGGTTTTCTGATCAATCTTTCTACCCCTGCACTTGCTATTTGCTTTCATCTATCATCTCCCTGCCACTGGCATGATCTTTCCAAACACATAACGTACTATGCTATTCTTCCACCTATGTAGGGTCCCCGTGCCTCTATGACACGGCCCCTGAGCATTTCTCAAGACTCCTCTCCTTCTCCTGTGTACGCAGTCTCTGCCCCAGCCATGTCAGGTGACGTGCGGTGGACTGGCTATGTTTGCTGGTCCCCACCTCTGTGCCTTTGTGCATTCTGCTCCCTATGGCTGGAATATCCCTCCTCACCTTCTTATGTAACATTCAGCTCAAAGATTGCCTTCTCCTTGAAGCCTTACTTGTCCCCACAAGCAAGAACTCTATGCTCAAGTCATTGTGGTACCAACTTGTCTCTCTTAGGACACTTGACACACAGAATTGTATTACAGTGCCAGGCTGTGAGTCCCTTGGGACCAGTGAGACAGCCATAGTAATCTCTGTTTCACCAGCATGCAGCCCAGTGCCTGGCCCAAGCCAGTCAAATGAATGAATGATGATAAATATCAGCCTTGGAGTGGGAAGAGAGCTTGAAGGTCATTAGGTCATTGGGTTCAATGTTTGCATTTCCAGAACAGTCTCAGAGAAGGTAAGTCACTAGGTTGACCTCCCACATCTTAGACCTGGTCCTGTGACTCCAGGTTCAGAGTCCTTTCTACCACTCTGCGGGGCCTCTAGACCAGGGGAGTGGAGTCGTGGGGACAAGGCTGCAGGCAGGGCTCGGTGAGAAGGCACCAGAGGCAAAAACTTAACTCAGGGCCTGGTATAACTTATTCTCAAGCAGGAAAATGGGTCAACCCCACAAAGGGTTTTTGTAAATCCCTCTCACCTGTGCAACTGGAGAGATGTACACAATGTCAGCACGAGCAGCTGGCACCTGAGGTTACAATAACAATGCTGCGGAAGAAATTTAAATAGAAGGCTTGTTTGTTCACTGCTGATTTGTTTGAGGCCCAACCAATTTATCTAGCCTGATTATGCTACTGTCCTCACAGGGATGTTATTGCATTATATCTTTAAAAACAAAATTTGTATTTTATGATTTTTAAATATCAGCCATACTTACTAAGCCCTCACCTTGTTTCCTCCGGGAGACTCAGTGTGGGGGGTTGGAGGAGCGTGGGCTTTGAGCTCCCAGGCCCAGATTGGATCTTGGGTCTGCGGCATGCATGCCTCAGGACAAGTTCCTTCACTGCTCTGTGCCTTTACATTAGTAAAAAGTGGGGTCATGCCGGTATGTCTCATGGTTGTCATGGGGGTGAAGAGAGGCACCGGGGAAGCAGCCAGAAGACTGGGTAAAGGCTGGCTCTGGAGCCAGAGCTCTGGGTTCGACTTCCTGTTCCACCCCTTGCAAGACATGTGACCTCAGACATATTACTTATCTTCTCTGCGACTGTTTTCCTCTTTATCTGAGTGCTGCCAGTATCCGCGTGGTACTTGGACAGAGCCTGGCACGTAGGAGGCACCACCTCAGTGTAAGCTAGTGAAACGCTGAGCATAGTGCCAGGCACTTGCTCCTCCCCCTCCCAGAGGGAGCCCCGTCTGCGCATCGTCAGCCCAGATGCTGGTACAGGTGGATGCTCTTCAGCTCCCCTGTATCAGCTCATGATGAATGAACCAAGCCCTCCCTTTCTTCTGCTGAACCAATGACAAGTAAACACTATCTGTCGGTCACTGGAGTCCCCACAGCTGACCTCCAGCTCCTAACTGTATCTAGCTCCTGATCTCCTCCCACCTATGTGCTTTGCACATCAGGAATAACAAGTGCAAGCTCAGACTTGGGCTGCGGCCTGGGCCCTCTGCTCCCAGGTCCGGGGCAGTGCGGTCTCCTGCCTGGCTTGACTCAGGTGCTTTGTTCAGTATTTGTGGCCTGGGCCCTGGAGACCGAAACCTCCCTGAGGCCTGTTTGGACCTGTTGTTCCTTGGATTTATTAGTCTCAGCTCATTTGCTAGACTCTCAGTGCTGCCTGCCAATCCCAGTTACCTTCTCCATTTGGGCCCATCCCTAGGTTCTGGGAGGAGAGCTCCGCCCCAGCCCCCAGTCGCATTCCTGGAGCTGGTGGAATGAAGCAGCAGCAGCAGCAGCAGGTGGGGCAGGGGCCAGACCCTGCACTGAGAAGAGGAGGAGCCTGAATCCTGCTGCTGCTGAGAAGATAAAAACAGCAACGGCAAAGGTCTGCAGCTCCTGCTCCCATGTTTCTTAGAAACTGCTCTGCCCTGTGACAGTTCTGGGCCCAGGATCCCAGAGGATGAAGAGACCTGAGACTCCTCTAGGCCCACTCTTGCCTCAGGTACCCAGGACAGGTGGCCCTCCTAGCCCCCAGTGAGTGAATGTGCTCTGTCTAGAATGCTCACTGCCTCTCCACCCTGCTCAGGCCATCAACGAGCCCCTCCACGGGCTGGAAACGCAGCTCCTGGAACTCAGACCAGTGCTCCTAGTTCCACTTGTGGGTACTGGACAGTTTGAGTGGTTATCCTGCCCACTCCTTTCCTCCCCGCTCCCCGCACCCCTTCTCTAGGCTAAACACCTCGTGGTTCCTGACAGAACGTGATTTACAGTCCCACGATCACTGGGTTTCTTTCATATCCATAGAAAAGCAACTATAACCATAACAATGAAGGCAGCAAATATTTAAGAATCTATTGTGTGGTGGGCATCTCACTAGGTGCTGTAGGGGGAGGGGCACACGGGTATCACACCTGGTCTCTGTCTTTGGGGAGCTGACCATGGAGATGAGAGGGGGACAGCTTAACCTCACATTTGCGGGCTGATGGTGGTGGGCACTGGCCATATGTATAAGTATTGAAAGTTTAATGGTGCCCTGACTGGTGCGGCTCAGTTGGTTGGGCATAGTCCAGCAAAGCACAAGGGGTTACCGGTTCAATTCTCAGCCAGGGCACATGCCTAGGTTGTGGGTTCGGTCCCCAGTTGGGGCTTGTAGGAGAGGCAACCAATCAATGTTTCTTTCCCTCCCTTGTCCTATCTCTCTCTCTCTAAAAACAAGTTTCTTTTAGAGGTGATGAAATGTTCTAAAAATGATTATAGTGAAGGCTGCATATAGTCTGTGACTATACTAAAAACCACTGAGTTGTACTCTTTAATGGGTGGATTGTATGGTGTGTGGCTTACATCTCAATAAAGCTGTTAAAAGTTTAACAGTTGCCTTGACTGGTGTGGCTCAGTTGGTTGGGTGTCGTCCCACAAAGTGAAAGGTCGGTCACCAGTTCCATTCCCGGTCGGGGCACCTGCCTGGGTTGTGGCCTGATCCCCAGTTGGGGTGTGTGAAAGAGGCAATTAATCACTGTTTCTGTCCAATCTTTCTCCCATCATTCCCTTCTCTCTAAAAATAAATGTAAAAACTCTTTTTTAGGCTGGTGTGGCTCAGTGGATTGAGTGCTGGCCTGCAAACCAGGTGGTCGCCAGTTCGATTCCCAGTAGAGATAGGTGCCTGGATTGTGCACTGGGTTCCTGGTTGGGGGTGCACAAGAGGCAAACACACATTGATGTTTCTCTCCCTCTCTTCTCCCTCCTTTCCCTCTGTCTAAAAATAAATAAAATTAAAAAAATATTTTATTGTATTTTTCCAATACTATTTATCCCCCTATACTCCCCTCAACCCCCATAATCACCCATGAACACTGCGTTGTTCATGTCTATGAGTCCTTTTTCTCTTTTGTTCCATCCCTCCACCCACTAACCACCTCCCCCTCCAGAGCTGCCAGCCTGCTCTCTGTCTATGAGTCTGTCCTTATTTCGCTTGTTAGTTATTTGTTCATTAGATTCCACATATGAGTGAAGTCATATATGGTATTTGTCTTTCTCTGACTGGCTTATTTCACTTAGCACAATGTTCTCCATGTCCATCCATGATGTTGCAAAGCGTAAAATTTTCTTCTTTTTTACAGCTGGGTAGTATTCCATTGTGTAAATATCCCATAGTTATTTTATCCACTCATTGACTGATGGACACTTGGGTTGCTTCCATATCTTGGTGATTGTATATAATGCTGCAATGAACATAGGGGTGCTTATGTTCTTTGGAATTAGTGTTTTGGGTTCCTTCAGATAAATTCCAGAAGTGGAATCACTAGGTCATAAGGCAGATCCATTTTTTATTTTTTGAGGTAATTCCATGGTGTTTGCACAGTGGCTGCACCAGTCTGCATTCCCACCAACAGTGCATGTGGGTCCCCTTTCTCTACATTCTCACGAGCACTTGTTTGTTGATTTATTGTTGATGGCCATTATGACTGGTGTGAGGTGGTATCTCATTGTGGTTTTAATTTGCATCTCTCTGATTATTAGTGACCTAGAGCATGTTTTCATATGTCTTTTGGCCATTTGTATGTCCTCTTTGGAGAAGTGTCTATTCAGGTCTTTTATGCATTTTTTTATTGGATTGTTTGGGTTTGTGTGTGTATGTGTTCAGTTTTGTAAGTTCTTTATAAATTTTGGATATTAACCCCTTATCAGATGTATCAATGAATATGTTCTCCCATTCTGTGGGTTGTCTTTTTATTTTGTTGATGGGTTCCTTTGATGTGCAAAAACTTTTTGGTTTGATGTAGTCCCATTTGTTTATTTATTTATTTTTGTTTCCCTTGCCTGAGGAGATATAGCAGAAAAAATATTGCTGTGAGCAACGTCTGAGATTTTACTGCCTATGTTTTCTTCTAGGATTTTTACGGTTTAGGATCTAACATTTAAGTCTTTAATCCATTTTGAATTTATTCTTGTGTGTGGCATAAGAAGGTGGTCTAGTTTCATTTTTCTGCACATATCAGTCCAATTCTCCAATACCATTTATTAAATAAACTATCTTTTTTAAAAAAGATTTTATTTGTTTATTTTTTAGAGAGAGGGGAAGGGAAAGAGAAAGAGAGGGAGAGAAACACCAATGTGTGGTTGTCCCTCAGGTTTCCCCCAACTGGGGACCTGTCCTACAACCCAGGAATGTGCCCGGACTGGGAATCGAATCAGCAACTACTTGGTTGACAAGCCTGTGCTCAGTCCGCTGAGCTACACTGGCCAGGGCTGAATAAAATATCTTGAGCCTGTTGTATATGCTTGTTTCCTCAGTCAAATATTGACTATAAAGGCATGGGTTTATTTCTGTTAACAGTTTAGTAACCCAACAGTTAAAATATGTTCTGTCTTCTACTTTGAAAAATATCCCTTCATAATGAGCCTGCAGGGCCAGGTCGGGAGCTAGAGTTCCAGGAGCCCTTGGAGTTCCGCACCGGAATGTGGCCGCACAGGGAGAGCTGGTCTGGCCCTCATACCTCCCCAACCTCCAGCTTCCGCCCCAGCTCTGTCCTGCAGCTTGAGAAGGCTGTCGACTCTCATAGCTCACAAGTTCCAACTCCGTCCATAGCACACCTCCCAGCACCCTTACGGCCAGGGGTGCGCACACTGGAAGCAGGGTCTTCCCCTTGGAGGGTCATACTCAGGGAAGACACCAACACAGGCCCCGGTGGGCGAGGAGCCTTTGCCAGGGAATTCCAGAGCATGGTCCAGAGCAGAGCTACACCACAGAACATTCTGTGAGCATGGAAGTGGCTTATTTCCGCACTGTCCAATGTGGTACTTACTAGCCTCAGAGGGCAATTGAACACTAGAAATGTGGCTATTGCACTTGAGGAATTGAATGTTTAATTAAGTAACATTTAAATTTAAATTGTCTCATGTGGCTAGTGGCTAAAATATTAGACAGCATAGGTCTAGAATGTGGGGCGGGGGCGGGGGCTCTGCCTGGACCTGTCCGGTTGACTTGTGACTTCACCCCATGAGGAGGGGGTGCACCAGAAGAGGATCAGAGTGGGGCTCCCAGGTCTCAAGAAGACCCTGGAAAGGGACAAGAGCTTTGTTCTCAGAAGGAAAGTGCCCTATGCGGCAGCATGTTCCTGTCCAGCTGAGCTCTCCTGATCTCTGAGGAGAGAGAGGCAGATGGCTGTGGGTACCCCCATACAAGTCCTCCTGAGATATTTGCTGGGACCTGTTTCACATAAGAGGCTTGCTTTGGTAGTTCAGGCCTGCTAGGACTGTGGGTCTTGGCAGAGAGAGAACCCTCTGCTATTTTTTCTGCCAAGGCCATGTGAACGGGGCAGGCCATGTGCATAGTTTCCATGGCATAATCTGACTATAAAGCCCTGTGTGTCTGTGAGGGAGGGACACGGAGAGGCCCTCAGCCCGGCCGCAGTCAGAACTGGGCACTCGCCCAGGAGGCACATTCCCTCCAGATTCCTGCAGGGTCCTGAGCCGTGAGGACAGGAGGGCTGTGCCTGGCTGGCCGAGCCTTTGGAAGCTCATCTGGTTGCTGATTTTGGTGACATGTTGGCTCTGCCAGATGCCTGGATGCTGAGGTAGAGGCAAGATAATCTCCAAAGAACTGGGCCAGGGCGAGGTGCAGCAGAATACAGGTTGCAGACTCACTGTGGGGCAAAGCAGAGGCAGGTAAGGAAGCCTCTGGTCCGCACTTGGCTCCCACCTGCAAAACAGAAGCTGCCTGCAGACTGGCTGGGGCCCAGCCCCAAAGAGGAAGTGGAACAGGATCATTTGCTTAGAGTGATTCTAGGCAGGTTCATTGAGTACCTTTTGCTGCTAGAGAAAGGATGTCCCTAAAGAAAAGATGCCACTTGGTCGGCCCCCCACAACTGGGGTTTCCCAGGTGGAAGCCAGGTGTCAGGCTCTGCGCTAAGTCTCTTGCACATTTCATCTCGTTTGGAAGAATATAGATTAATAGTCGCTGTAATAGCTAATAGTTCCTGGGTGTCTACCCAGGAACCAGACATCAGTTTGTTTAATCTTCATAAACCCCCCTGCCCATGGGGTGAAGGAAACTATGCTTCCTGGGTAGTTTTGCTCCAAGTCACTCAAACCAGGAAACGGTCCAGACACAATTTGAACCCATGCTCTGACCTAACACTCCCTGCTCTTAACTGTCGATTGTTCTGACTAGGTTTTTTGAGGCTCTATTTCAAGGGCCTTCAAAATGAACCCTCAGCTCTGAATTAATCCAGTCTGCCCCAAAGCTCCTGCTTCCTGTCTCTGCCGAGGTTCCTTCGGGGTCTCCAAGCCTGGAGTCTCAAAGATACTCTGTCCTTGAGGGTGGCTGTCCCTTTGCCTGCTCTGAGTTTGTTGTGACGTGTCGGGTGACAGCCCCAGGCCATGGAGGTTGCCCAAGACAATCCTGCCTTTCTGAGAGGCGAACTGTGCCTCGAGTCTCAGGCCGAAGCCGCAGCCGGCACACAATGCCCTCTGTCTCCGCCAGGGCAGAAAGGCGCATTATTGCGGTCGGGTGACCCGGCCCTGCTGGGGTGATGCTGCAGCCTGCACATCCCCCACACGGCACCTCCCTACGCCAGGGGCTGGCCAGAGGTTGGGCGGGCAGGGTGTGGGGCACTCAGGGCCTGGGAGTCCCTTCCTCTTGAGGCACCTGCCTTGCCTCGCACCTCAGACTTGTCCCCTCACCTTCCGCCCCCTCCTATAGGTCTTTCACTGGGCCCACGTCTCACTCCTAAGCCTTTGAATGCTGTAATTTAAATTATCCTGGAAAGCACGGAGTACTGTGACTAGCACATCAGGCTCTCCCCAAACGTGACTTTTTCTTCTGTTTTTTCATGTTTGGACTTAAAAAAAAAAAAGATTTATTGATTGATTTTAAAGAGATTGATGAAGAGAGAGAGAGAGAGAGAGAGAGAGAGGAAGAGACATTGATTTGCCGTTCCACTTATTTATGCATTCATTGATTGATTCTTGTGTGTGCCCTGACTGGGGATTGAACCTGCAAACTTGATGTATTGAGATGATGCTCTAACCCTGCCAGGACTTTTTTTTTTTATACTTTTTTTCAGGTTGGAGATAGTTCTGTCATCAGGAATTTTGATGGAGACTCTGAAAACAAGTGTGTTCTTAGTAGCAACAACAACCACAGTTTACTAAGCCCTGGCACGTACCAGGCACCTGCCCAAACCCGTCCCCTCACCACAGCCCTGGGAGGCGTGCTTCTCTAGTCCCACGGTCAGTGTGAGAGAGGGAGGCTCAGAGGACTTGAGTGTCTTGCCCAAGCTGGCAATGCTGGTAAGTGGTGCATCTGGGAGTCAAACCCAGTTCTTTTTTTTTTTAATGTCGCTCTTACTTTATCTTTTTATTATCATTTTGGTTTAAGCCATTTTACATTTTTTTATGTTCAATATGATTTTATATTAGTTTCAGGCATATAGTAGCATAGTGCTTAGACAATCATATAAAGTGTCCCCCCCGATATTACATACACAGTTACTACAACATTATTGACTGGATTCCCTATGTGGTACTTTACATTCCCGCACAAACTCAGTTCTGGCTCAGTTCAAGTACTTGTTTGCTGCATCACAGTGCCTGATTAGTTTCCCAGGGCTGCCATAACAAAGTTCCAAAAACTGGGTGGCCTAGAACAACAGGCATCTATTGTGTCACAGTTCTGGAGACTTGAAGTCCAAGATCAAGGCATCGATAGGGTTGGTTCCTTTGGAGGGCCGTGAGGGAAGGATCTGTTCCAGGCCTCTCGCCTAGCTGCTGGTGGTTGGCTGGCAACCTTCATGTGGTGACCTCCCTGTGTGCACGTCTGTCTCTGCATCCGAATTTCCCGATAATTAGGAAACCAGTTGTGCTGGATTAGGGCCAGCTCGAATGACCTTCTTTTAATCTGATCACCCGCAAAGATCTTATTCCCAAATAAAGTCACATCCACAGGTTCTGAGGGTTAGGACTTGGACAACTTTTTTTGGAGCACAGTTCAGTCTATTAAGGCACCCTTTCCTGCCGAGTATCCTGGTGGCCCAGGATTTCTTAGGAGTATTAACAGGAGGTAATGCTTCCTTAAGCTCCAAGGGCAAGAAGATTTCTTTTCAGGGCCCACTTCCCTTGCTCACATGATAAATACACACAGAGAGACACACGGCTCTGGTCAGGACAGAGGCTGAACTGCCACATTAATGTCTGGACCCCATGGAGACAGTGGCACATCTGGCTCAGGTGAGGCAAGGAGGGTGCCAGGTGTTCCAACAGGAAGAAGAAACAGCCAGCAGTGCAGACACTCCAAGCACAGCAGTTTTCACACAGCCACACCAAATCTGTTCTTAAATCACCCCATTTCCCTTCCAATCCTATATCCTTCCCAGATGCATCCCCCTTTCACCGCACTTCCAGGGCCTCAACCCTCCCTGCAGCCTGAGTCTGATAGAGGCAGGGGGCCTGTCTCTCCAGCTCTAGAATTTGATGCGAGAGTGACCATTTATGGAGCATGGGAGGGAGGGAGGTGGCTTGCTAGCTGCAATGTGGACTACTCTTCCATCTGTTCCTCCAGCAACACCCAGATTCTCCCACCTGGTTAGTTACTGCTCCTGCTGGGTCTCACTTAGCAAGTCCCCACTCATCTGCTTATACCAGGTGGGGCCGGGGGAATGGAATGCTGGGGTGGAAATGTTGCTTCCTGGGGCCCTGACCTGAGGGATAAGAGTCTGAGGACTTTAAGCCTCCAGGCACCACGGACTTGTAGCTGCCCAGCCAGCCACAGCCCAAGGCCTTCTCTCCCAGCTTCTCTCCCCAGCTCCACCCCCGCCTGTCCCAGCCTTCTCTGGGCACTCCTCCTACCACACCCCAGGAGGCTCCTGGCCAGCTTTCTGTCTCCTTAGCTTCTTGCCCACCTCTGGGGTTGCCTTCATCCATGTTGGGCCTCCCAGGTCTCAGTACGTACACCCAGACACACTTTACACAGTTACACACATATATATTCACAATGCATGCTCACACACACCTTACAGACTCACAAATATTCACACAACCACACACACATGTTCACATACAACCATATGCTTTACAGTCACTGACATACATGTTCACAATACCTATGGCCACTTTATGTCACATGCAATCACATGTTCACACACACTTTCATATAGCCTTATACACTTACACCCATAACACTCTCCCATACACACACACACACACACACACACACACACACACACACCTTCACGTTATACACACAGCCTCAAAACACTCCCAGAACCTCCCTGCTTAGGGCTCTGCTGTGCCTGAGCAGGGGCCTCCCTGAGTTGGCTCCTTAGTGAACTTATAAGTTGGTCCACTGGGATAAGGCGCCCACTGGTCTTGCTGGGAGAATGAAAACTGAGACAGAGAGAGGGGCCCCCAGACAGAACCACAGGGTGGTAGGACTAGAAGCCTGCCTGACTTTAAAGTTGTGTCCCAGCTCCACCACTGTGTGGCTTTGTGAACTGAGATCCTCGCCTTATTTCTCCCAACCTCATTTTCTTAAGTGGAAAATGGGGATAATGTTGCCCATCTCATGGAGTTGTGCTAAAACTAGACATTGGATTTCAAAGATACAGCCTGGCATAAAACAATTATTATTTATTTCAAAATTTAATTGTATTTACATTTTAAATTAAGTGACAGTCACATGATTGACAACTCAAAAGGCAGAAAAGGGCACACTGTGCGTCTCCCTCCCTCCATGTTCCCAACACCCAGCCTCCTTCCCCACAGCCAGTGTCACCAGGTTCTTATGTTTTTTTCAGAGATTTGCACACATACGAGTAACCATGTACACGTGCATTATTTTTCTCCCCCTCCCCACAAATTTTTTGCACTGTACAAACTGTTCTGTGCTTCTCTTTCCTCAGTACGTCTTGGGGGCAGTTCCACGTCAGTATGTGAAGGGCTTCCTCATTCTTTTATGGTCGCCTGGAATTCCATTCCATGGTGGTACCCTCATTTATGCAACCAGTTCTCAACGGATGGGACATTTAGGTTGTTTCCAGTCTCTTGCGATCTCAAACAAAGCTGCAGAGAAAAATCTTGTACAGACATTTCCAACCAGTGTGAATATAACCATTAATATTGTAAATATGGAAAAATGGACACCAAAAGCTGCTGCTTCTTGTGCATGGGTCACTCTTCCTTTTTCATAGGTGCCCACTCCTCCAGCCTCGGGGTGTACGAAGCCCAGTGGGCAATACTACACATGCCGGAGGACACCCAGGGCCATACACCAACCTAGGAGACTCTTACTTTGGCTGAAGAGACAAGCCTTTGCTTTCCGGTTGGGTTCGGTCCACATGTACTAAGCTAACACTGCCTGTATGTGGAGGGGCAGTGACGGTATGTTACAGATCTGCTGAAGATAAGGGCTGGTGCAAACCAGAGAACTTAGTGCTGGTGCGTTTGCCGTTGCTTCATTTAGTCACCAGACACAGCAACCTGCCATGCACTGTGCTGGGGGTGAGGATACAGTGGAGTCAAGCCAGAGCAGGCCCTGCCCTCACGGAGCCTGCCGTCATGTGGTAGAGACCGAGGCAAAGCCAAGAATCCACAAATGATACAAGCCGTGACAGTAGAGCAGGGAGTAGAAAGAGCATTCCTCAGTTTTAGGCCAACCCCAGGCTTCTGAGGCAGGCAGGGCACCCCTGGACTCTTTTCTGAAGCCCCTGGAGCCATCCAGGAGTCTGGCCTTCTTCCCTGGTTACCTTTCTGCCTGTCACTTCCTTTCCTTCACCCACTCAGGGCAGGTGAGGGCCTGGGGGCTGGGTCGGGGTAGTGGATGCTGCCACCCAGGCCCAGCTGGATGCCTCTGGTTTCTCCGCTACTGCCCACCAACAGCCTCACTGGCCTCGGAGAACTGCTTTGGTCACAGGCGACAGTGGGGGCCAGAGAATGAGGAAGGCTTAGCTGTCACCCACTCTCTTCCGAGGCCAGGGCTGGCAGGGCCCCGCAGCTGCTTTGACCTGTTCTTATGAGGTGACTCACCTTCCTGGCACACAGGAAAGCAGCTATCTGATAAAACTGGGTTGCACCTAGGTGTCAGCTACTTAATGGGTGTCCCTCCCAGGACTATTTGCATATTAGATGACACCACATTCAGGGCTTTGCTTCATGCGAAGGAGTGGATTCCTAATTATAGAGGCCACCAGGTAGGAAGATTTTATTTGGGTAGATCACTGGAGACCTTCCCATATTCTCAACTGTTCACTTCATTTAGGATGGTATTTTCCGTAATCTCTGCCCTGATTTTATTGTAGTTTTAACTGTTTCTGTAGAAATGAAACATTTGCTCAAGACCGGGAGCTCCTCATATTCTGAGCCCCACGTATCTACCAAACTCGCCTTTTACAAGGTCACCTCCTCTGTGACAGTGGACCCGCAGCACTGCCACACGGAGGGAACCACAAAGTCCTAACTATGTCAGCACGGTGGGTCAGTTTCCAACTTCTAGAATCAACTTGTTGTGAAAGAGAAAGATCGAATGGAATGTCATCAACCCTGATGATATAAATTGAGAAGTGCAAGTGACAGAGGTTGGGGGCGGAAGGAGGCATCCTGATGGAAAGATGGTCCAGGGCCCTAATAAACTCATTCTGCTGAGTGAGGAGACTATTGAAAATCAACTCAACCAGAAATCAAGTGAGCTTTAAATACAGTTTAAAGTTACAAAGACAACCAGCAGAGTAACTGAGAGTTACAATGACTAACAAGAGGATTGGGGAGAAAGGTGGGGGCTGGATTAGTGAGCTAAACTCTCACCTTTCTTAGGGAGGAGGCTCAGATATTTGAAGTTGATACATAAAAGTTTCGCAGCATGTGTGGGGGTGACGATTTAAAGACAGAAAAGTGCCTGGGCCAGTGGGGCTCAGTGGATTGAGTGCCGGCCTGAGAGCCAGGGGGTCGCTGGTTCGGTTCCCAGTTGGTGTGTATGCCTGGGTTGTGGGCCAGGTCCCCAGTGCGTGTAGTGTGAGAGGCAACCACACATTAATGTTTCTCTCCTTCTCTTTCTCCCTCCTTCCCCCCTAAAAATAAATATATCTTAAAAAATAAAAAAATAAATAAAGACAGCCCTGGCTGGTGTAGCTCAGTGGATTGAGCGCGGGCCTGCGAACCGAAGGATCGAGGTTCGATTCCCAGTCAGGGCACATGCCTGGGTTGCCAGGCCAGTTCCCGGCAGGGGACATACAAGAGGCAACCGCACATTGATGTTTCTCTCCCTCTCTCCTTCCCTTCCCCTCTGAAGATAAATAAATAAAATCTAAAAAAATAATAATAATAAAATAAAATAAATAAATGAATGTTTAAAAAATAAATAAATAAATAAATAAATGAAGACAGAAAAGTATAACAGTGCTTGTCTCTGGGAAGGAGGACCAGAGTTGGGCAGGGAACTGTGGCTTTTCTCTATAATCCCTATTGTATCACACTTCAATTATGGGCAGGTTTTACTTGCACAAAATTTACAAGAAATTATTTCTCAAATTTCCACATTTTCCATAATGGGCATGTGTGGTAATGATAAGGCATGATGAGAGAATGCATGAAAAATAACTAATTTCTCATTTATTTATTTTTAAGCTTTTCATTGTCGTGAAAACACATGGTAAAATCTACCATCTTAACCATTTTTAAGTTTACAGTTCAGTTATGTTAATTATATTCACATTGTTGTGCAATAGAGCTCTAGAATTTTTTCATCTTATGAAACTAAAACTCTATACCCATTGAATAATAATTCCACATTGCCTCCTCCCTGTAGCCCCTGACTACCACCATTCTATTTTCTGGTTCTATGATTTAACTACTTTAGATACTTCATATAAGTGGGATTATACAATATTTGGCTTATTTCTGTTAGCATAGTATCCTCAAGCTTCAGCCATGTTGTAGTATATGATAGGATTTCCTTCTTTTTTAGGTTGCATAATATTCACATGTGTGTGTGTATTATCACATTTTCATTTTCTTTATCCATTCATTCCTCGATGCACACTTGAATTGCTTCCACCTCTTGGCTATTGCAAATAATGCTGTAATGAACATGAAAGTGCAAGCTCAATTTATTTTTTTACAAAGGACATCACAAATAGATACAGAAACTACAGTCAGAGAAAGTCCAGAATTTAGTTTAGTCCCTCCTGGACCAAAGCAAGCCCAGGGCATGAACTCTTGGGCTTCTGCCTTCATCCTCCTGACAGCTAGGGAGTTGGTCAAGCCCTGACCTCTTGGGATGGTCTAGAACCTGGAGGAAGTATGAGGCAAAGTCATGGAATAGAGTGGAAAGTGCACAGAAAGGAGGCAAGTTGTCCCTGGCCGGGTGGCTCAGTTGGTTGGAGCATCATCCAGTGCACCGAAAACATTGCAGCTTTGACTCCCAGTCAGGACACGTATGTAGGTGTGCGTTTGCTCCCTGCTCGGGGCGCGCACAGGAGTCAGCTAACCAGTGTTTTTCTTTCACATCAATGTTTCTCTCTCTCTCTGTCTCCTTCCCCCTCTCTCTCTAAAAATCAATAAAAGAATATCCTTGGGTGAGGATGAAAAAGAGGAAGAACAAGAAAGGAGCCAAGGTGGCATCGGCCCGGCAGACAGTGCTCGTTGTCGTGCACGCGCCTTGACAGTCTCCCACCGTCCGCGCTCTCCCAGCGCTGCTCGCACCTGCTCAGTGCCGCAGTCTGGCTTCTGGTGCCTGCGAGCTATGGTCTGCATTCAAGGCGAAGACATTGGATGAACCGATTTACTCTCCCACAAGCTTGATTTTTTCCCTTCAGTCTTGGGTCTGTGTCTTGATGCTGATTGGCAGGGCTGGTTTGGGTGTCTCCTGGGTTACCAGGACCTATTCACCTAGTCCCCCTCTGTCATGATAGAGCGGATCCGTGTCTAGGCTGGAGACTGTGGGTGGAGCCCTGTCCCTCCAGCTGGCTAGCTTGGATGGTTTCCCACTGTGTTAGGTGACAGATTGTTCTTGGACAGGAAATCATTTAAGTTCAGCTTTTCCTCTGATGATCTGGGAGGCACTCAGTCAACACATGTGAAACTGAAATCTCACAGGGACCTGGTCATTAACGGACCTATGAGCTCGTGTCCTCAGGCACAGCGTGAGATACTTTCCATAGCATGGGAAGAGTGTGGGATACAGAGTCTCCAAAATCATGAGGTTGGCGGCGGGGGCTGGGGGGAGGGTGTTCCCTATGGGATTATTGGGAGGCGTAGAAGTTATTTCCTTCCTCACTGGCCTGTGGATTTGGGGACACCTGTAGCCTCAGATGACTTTTTGTAAGGTCCTTTTCAGAGGCTGTGGCTCTCAGAGGGACAGGCTGGGTGATGACAGTTGCCAGAGGTCAGGCAGCTGATGTCTGTGCTTAGGAAGGAGGTTGAAAGCAGGGGCCTTCCCTGTTTCCCATTCAACACCATCTGCCTTTCCTGATGTGGATGATTGATTAGGATGTCCCATTCCAATTTATCCTGCCTCTCTCTTCCCTTCCAAGCCCTGAGAAGGGTAGAGGAAGGATGTTCCCTAAAGCTCAGTGTCTAATAATACATCGCCAATAGCCGCATGTGGCTATTGAAATGGAAATTCATTTCAATGAAATAAAATTGAAGATTCAGTTCTGCAGTTGCACTGGCCACACTGCAAGTAGCTCAATAGCAACATGTGGCCAGTGGCTACTGTCATGGACATTGCAGATCTAGAGCATTTCCACCATCACAGAAAGGTCTGCTGGACGGCGCTACTCTTAGCCTGCTCTCTCTTCCCCTTTATAATTCCGATCTGGAGAGATTGGAAGCTGCTGCTCTCTTAGTCTGGGGCCCCCAGACCGTGCTGCCTACTGAGAATTCAAAAGCAGAGAATGAGCCGAGTGGAAATGCCATCACTCCCCACTCAACATTGAGTCCAGGACAGCCTGAGTCTTGGAAACCTTGCTCTTCCTGAGTGCGACACCCACAGTCTCAAAGCTGCCTCCCCAACCCTTTATATGAGTTCTCGCCTGAAGCAGGGATTCTGTTCTGCTCACCAACAAATCCATTTCATGAAATGTTCAGGGGGTTCCAGCCTCATCTGGTCTTCTGATCCAGATCCCCTTCTTAAAACAGCACATCTCCTTGGACATTATTTTAGTTACTGACCTGCTGCGGTGTCCTGTGATAGACAGCAGTTGCCTGAGCACTGGCTCTCCTGGCCATTAATTATTTGTCTGCCTGTGAAAAGATGCTGGCCGTTAGGCTTGGGGGAAAGTGGGGACATGTCTATCTGAAATAGCGGATGAGGTTTTCTGCAATAATGCAGCACAGCCTCACCATCTTCCCCAGAGCAGTCCGAGGTTGTCCTTTTAGTCTTTCAGGTCCACCCCCACAGCACCTGGTATGTATTCCCCCTATGCCAGTCAACAGTGGGACCCCGTCAGTGAACCTCTTTCACCTGCTTTGTCAGGGAAACAACTTCTCTTTCCATGGAGATTGAGAAGCTCGGAGGATATGACTCTATGGTTGCCAGCAGCAGCTCTCTGGCCTCACAAAGAGAGCCAGCCTATAAAGTGGATCTCAGAAGAGCACTGAAGGGAGAGGAAACAGAGCCCTTCAACATTATTACAGCCAGTTGTGCCTTAATACTTTGCCAACTAATATATTTCTATACCCAGACTTTCCAATTATAAGACAATTAAAGCCTTTACTGCTCAAGTGAGTTTGTATTGAGTCTCTCTGCCATTTGCAACCAAAAGAATTCTAACTAATACAGAGTCATTAGGTCTGAATATTTGGGAGAAAACCTCTGTTTGAAGACCGGGGTCATGGCCAAGATACTTGCAAGGAATGGCCAGCCTGAAATAAAAAAATGAGCCAGAGGTTCACATACACTAGGGTCACACACAGACCAATCTTGACCATAGGTTTGCCATCCCAGCGCTCTCTTCTGCTCCTGATACTTGCTCTCGTCTTTACCTTTCCCGAATTCTCCCTGCCTCTCAAGTCCCTATTAAAGCCTACCTCCCACAAGAAGCCTTCTCTGACAACACTCTGGCTTCTAGTACAAACTATAATTATCATAGAATGAAAAAGGTCATATATCATGTCTGCTTTCATTGTTCAGAATAGAATGTTAAAGATCTTTCTGTCATATACTTGCAGTTCATTATCCTCTCCACTGGTTCAAGGTCAGAGATGGGATCAGATGCATTTGTGTTTCTGACAGGAACCAGCATAATGCCTGGTACATAATAGAACCTCAGTGAATGCTTGTGGATTAGAAACTTGTGGAGCCCTGGCTGGTGTAGCTCAGTGGATTGAGCGCGGGCCTGCGAACCAGAGGATCGCGGTTCGATTCCCAGTCAGGGCACATGCCTGGGTTGCAGGCCAGTTCCCGGCAGGGGACACACGAGAGGCAACCGTACATTGATGTTTCTCTCCCTCTCCCTCTCTCCTACCCTTCCCCTCTAAAGATAAATAAATAAATTCTTTAAAAAAAAGAAAAAGAAACTTGTGGAAACCAGTGTGAGAGCTACAGGAAACAAGTCTTTCTGCAGCTCTTCCCCGTGGGATCTAAGCACTTCTCTAGTGAGGTACCTGGTCTCTTACCAAAGGACTCTTTCACCTCAGGGAGTCAGTATGGAGGAGGAGGAGGAACAGGGAAGAGAGTGGAGAAGAGGTGAGGATGTAGATTTTTGCTTGATGGCTGAGACCTGCCAGGGAAAGTTTTCTGGGTCACCTGGGATAGCGGAGAGGAGGAGTGACTCTGTGCCCCAGACTTCTCTGAACTCCCTGGGGCAGGAGTGGGCCAGGGGTGGGGAAGGGTACCAGTCTGAACCAGCTCCTCTTTGGAAACACCTTCAGAGCTGGCTCAGGAGCCACGTGAGAGAAACTAGTGTTCTCACTTCACCATCACACCTCATTCTGGATCCATATTAATGCAACTGGAGGTTACATTTTCCACCAGACTTGGGTCTGAATGGCATTCGGCTATTTGCCAAGCATCCTACCCCCATCTTTGAAGCCCAGGATTTGCCAACACTGAACCTATTATAACAGTGTAAAGGCCTTTTGAGTAATGAGAAGATGTTTGACATAAGCCAACATTATCTGAATATATGCATTCTTGAGTCATTCATAAAAAGGAGAGAATCTCTTTCCTCCCTCCAGGTGTGATAATAGTCACATCTGAGAGCACAGGAAATACTTACTGCTCAGACAAGGCCTCCACTCTCTGATTGTTTTTTGGCTGTTCCCTTTTGATTTGGTTATACATTTCCCTTCTGGGGACAATGCCATGTCTTACACTACATTCAATAAGGGACTCCTGGATGGATTGAGAGATGGATGGATTGATAGACAGAGGGATAAATACCCAGTAAATACCTACATAGACAACTAAACCCTGTGTTAGGGTTCTGCAGAGAAACAGAACCAATGGGATATCTATATTCCTATCTGTCTACCTATCTACATATGTAATGTTATTTTATATTTATTATAAGGTACTGGCTCACGTGATGATGGAGGCTGAGGAGTCCCGTGACCTGCCACAGACAAGCTGGAGACCCAAGGAAGCCCATGGAGGAGTTAGAGGCCTGAGGGCCAGAGAGCCCCTGTTGCAGATTGCAGTCTGAGTCTGAAGGCTTAAGAACCAGGAGTGCTAAGGGCAGAGGACGACTGATATCCCGGCTCAGTCAGTCAGCCCGATTTTCCTCCACCTTTTGGTGCTGGGTCCTCAGTGGATTGGATGATGCCTACCCAGGTCGGGGAGGACCATTTCCTTCACTCAGTCTACCAGTTCAAACGCTAATCTTTTTCTGGAGACGCCCTCACAGACACACCCAAAATAACTTTTAACAAGCTCTCTGGGAATCCAGTGATCCAGTCAAGTTGACACATAAAGCTAACTATGACAAACCTAACATTAATTAAGCACTGCCTATATCTCAGGCATGTGCTAAGTACTTTACTGATGCTATCTTATTCTTAGAGATACATATGCATGAACATTACATAGAAAAATTGTAGTATTAGGTGACTTCTAGGGCCTCTTCCAATTGTAAGACTCTTTCACATGGTGTGGCATTAGGGAAACCAGGATATTGAGGTGGGGCTTAGAAACTTAACACTTAGAAGTAAAAGTGAAAATAACATTCATTACTAGTTACCTCTTTCTGTAGACTAGGAACTGTGCTAAGTACCTTACAAATATGTTCCCCCTTATTCCTGAATAATACCCTACGAGATAGGTACTACTACTCGCCCCATTTTCAAATGAGGAAACTGAGGCACAGGGAGGTTGAATGGCTTCTCTAAGAAGCATAGTTAGCATTCAGGTGCGTGGACTCAAAAGCCTATGCCCTTAACACAGCCATGCTTCCAGACGGACAGCAGAGCCCCCCATCGTGGTCTGGATGCCTGAGAAGGTACCATTCCATAAGCCACAGGGATTCGGGTGAACTGGGGGAGGTAAAAGGAGGGGACAGCATTGTCAGAGAAATCAGCAAGATCCACTGTGAGGAGGGGTGGCACCCACTGCAGCTGGGGCTGAGGAAGGTTCTGGAGGCAATTCTACAGGAGGCTCTGAGCCCAGCAGGAGGCCAACGCCCCACTCCTTTCAGCAGCACATAAACCTCGGCTTTCCTCCCTCTGTCTCTCCCTGGGGCAGGCAGGACAGGATGTTCTCAGAGTTCTAGCAGCAGGACTATTCCTTGGGAACAGGCAGCAGAGCTGTGATTAGGGCTTAAAAATCTGTGGTTGCCAGGCAAAGGCCCTGCCTTACCTTTTATAGCCGTCTGGCTTGAAACGTCATAAGTATTCCAAGACTTTTGCTTTTTTCCCCTTCTCATTAGCTTTATGACCCTGAGCACATTCTTCCTTTTCTTCCCATTGCTCACTCTACCAGCCTCTGGAACAAGTCTATAACTCACTTGTGAGCCTAGAAGGCTTTCTGGTGAGTTGTAAGACAACTCACTCTGGTTTGGTTGGGCAGAGTGGGGTGGGGACATTTATTTTCTTGGGTTTCATTTGCTTAAGTTGCTGTCACCTCCTCTGCTTGAGTCTATCATTTCCTTGGAAGCTAGGATGAGATATTCAGTGGCAGGATGCACTGGCATGTGGGTACATGTCCTGCATCTGCCATTAAGGGCCACATTACCTGGGACATGTGACTTGGCCTCTGTGAGACTTGATGTTCTCATCTGCAAAATGGGAGAGAACTATTACCTGCCTCAAAGAATTGGTGGGAGGATGGAGTGAGCATGCTGTGCTATCTGTCCCCATAATCTACCTAGCAGGATAACCACAGGCCTGGGATAAGGGTATTTGGATCATAACCTCAAGGGTTATGAAGCCAGGCTTTTCTCCCTAGGTAAGTAAGCTTGGAGGTAAAAGGAAAAGAGAGCTTGTTGTAGCTGAAAGATCCAGTGTGTGGAGTTTGTTAAGATGGCAGATTCCAAGCTTTCTAGGATTACAAGAGACCCTGGAAATCCTCTAAGACTGAGACTAAGGCCGTTATATAGCAGAAGAGTAAAAAAGAGAGAGGGTCAGGGCGACCTCCACAAAGCAGCACAAAGGAAGAGATTTGATGGGAACGCCTGGCAGACACGCACAGGATAAGGACTGGGTGGAGTGTGCAGGACTGGGGGTGGGGGGGGGCGTGTGAGTCTGGTCAGTGCTCAGGCAGAGAAACAGTTACCCCATTCACGTTGGGTCAGCTCCTCATTCCCCCTGGAGGACATGCTGGTGGCTTCGGAAACTAGATGGATTTGGTCCCAGTTACCCTAATCTGGCTATAACTAACCCATGTTTCCTATATGTTCTGGCACAGAAACCACAGAAAAGGTTTGCAGATCTGGGCCCTGATGGCTCCAGGGCACAGCTGCTCTGTCCTCTTTGGACAAGGTAGAGAAGTCAGGGTTGGGAACCCATGGGCCCCTATTAGGAAGAAAACATCAACAACCAAAATTACAGCCTGGCAGAACTGCCTCCATCTGCAGGTAACTGGGCAATTACCTCCCATTAAGGTCTTGTTAATTTGTTTTCTGAGGGTTATAGTATAGTCCTGGGTAGGTGTACCCCACCCAGCTTATCACCAAAGTGTTGAAGATAAAGTATTTCTCATGAATCAAGGTGAAACTCTTCCATCTGATTAAATATAATAGCCTTATTTATCCAACTTTATGAGGTCTTAAAAGCTGTGTCCTTTTATCTTTGGAGCACTGGGAGGGACTGCAGGCTTTTAATTTTGAGTCCTGTTTCAGGGCAGAAAGAGGAAGCACCAGGAAGAGAGAAGACACCAGGCAGAATTCAGACCGCTTTTTTAAAAAGTATGGTCTGTGGGTGGATTTCCCTGGCTTCTGAATCACTTGCTGTTAACCACGCAGTTCCCTGGGTCTGCTTCAGTCCTGAGCCAGAAATTTCCCAGGTGATTCTTACGAATATTCAGGTCTGAAAATCTCAGGTAGAACTGGAAAGCCTTCTGGGATATTAATGATGTTGACAAATGAGGTACACAGACCATCCAAAACACCATTTCAGCCCAGAAAATCTTTCCCTTTAGCATTAAGCTAGGTTTAGCTTTTATTCATCTACAGCTAGTGGTGCAAATAGAAAAATTTCTGGCCCAAAGGCTAGAATTCAGAGAAGAAAGTTTGTATGTAGACCAACCTGGAGACCATCAATGTCTTAGTTTCAGCTCTCTGGCTTCAGGTGTTGTAAAATGCTGACTTACAGCCCCTTTATCTACTGATAACAAAGGTGAACATAAGTGATCTCCAGAAATGGTTCACACGTGGCTCCCAGGTTCTTGAAAAACCGCAAGTGATTGGCAAATGTTTCTGTTGCAGACAAAAACTCAAACAAACAGCTCATTTCCTTCAAGAGCTCCCCACAGCAGTGGCTGCTAGCCTGAGTGCAGTAGGGAAGGTGGAAGTCTTCCTCTCCCTGCCCCCACATCTTCTTCCCCTTTCTGATGTCAGATTTTTCTGACATTACGCAGTCCAGTTGGGGTGGGGGGAGGGGGGTATGGATAAGTGACCTCCAAGGTCACTGACCTCTCAGAGTTGATTACAGACATTCCATTTTATTCATTTCAGGAAGCCTGGGGGCCACAAGGCTCTGTCTTAATCAATGTCCTATAAGGCATACATTACATTGAACTTCATTCAGTGTGCTCTGGGGAAATGCAGACTTGGGGTATGCCCACAGAAGATTCTGATAGGATTATGATTATAAGTAGCCTGGGTAACTCTGGAACAGGTGGTAGCAGCCCACACTTTCTTTTTTTAAATAACAGATTTACTTAGATATAGTTAATAGACCACACTTCATTAGTTTATTCCATATTTTTAGTATTGTGTCACTCCTAAAAGAAACCCCAAGACTATTAGCGGTCACTCCCCATTTTCTCCAACCTCCTCCCAACCCCGCCCCACCTCTCACTAATTTACTTTGTTCGTACTGATTTGCCTATTCAGGACAGTTCATAACTGGAATCATACATATGTGGTCCTTCATGTCTGGCTTCTTTCACTTAGCATAATCTTTTTAAAGTTCATCTATGTTGTAGTATGGATCAGTACTTCATTCCTTTTAATGACTGAAAACATTCCATTGTACGGATATACATTCTGTTTATCAGCTGATGGACACTGGGGTTGTTTGGGGGACACTTGTTGGCTATCACGAATACTGCTGTTATGCACCTTCACGTACAAGGTCTTGTGTGGACAGATGTTTTCCTTTCTCTTGTGTATAAACCTAGGAATGGAATTCCTGGGTCACATGGTAACTCAATGTTTAACATTTCAAGGAACTGCCAGACTGTGTTCCAAAGTTTATTCATCAGCAGTGTATGAGAGTTCTAATTTATTTACATTCTCATTAACTTATTACGTGTTTTTGATTTTAGCCATCTTAAAGGGTTTGCAGTGATAGTTCATTGTGTTTTTGATTCGCCTTTCTATAGAGGCTGATGATGCTGAGCACCGCTTCATGCACTTACCCGCCATTTGTGTATCCACTCTGGAGAAATGTCTATTGAGATCCTTTGCCCATTTTTAAATTGGATTGTTTGCCTTTTCATTATTGAGTTGTAGGAGTTCTTTACATATTTTAGATCAAGTCTCTTATTAGATATATGGCTTGCAAATGTATCCCATTCTTTGGGTTATCTTTCCCTATCCTGATGTCCTTTGACATATAAAAGTTTTAAATATTGAAGACGGTCAATTTTGTTGCTTATGGCTCACGCACTGAAAAACATTGCTAAAATGCAACTCGAAACTCTAGAAGCTTTGCTGCTTACAAGTATGGCAGAGATTTAGAAGTCACCTTTGACAGGAAATGGCGGACTTGGGATTTCATTCCCCATCCCAGCCAGTTCCGGCTCCTCCTCAGGGCTGGATGCGCAGAGGCCCAGGGGCCGTCACTGTGTTTACATCCCCTCCCACTCCTGAGGTCTACCACAATAGAGCCGCTGAAATGACAGTTTGGAAATGTCCTCTATTGTGAAAACTCAATGGCCTTTGTCTCTGGGATTTGAAATTTTGATGCAAATATTGGCAGCCAAGAGTTCGGAAGGAGAAGGGGAAGGGCTGGGAGAAGAAACCCTGCCATTGATTTCCACAGTGAGTCATTTCAGCTCTGTGTCGTCTTGGTTTTCTCCTCTCACCCACAAAACGGGTGAAAATACCTCCAACGCCCCACCTCAGTGGGGGTACTACGAAGATGAATTACTAGTCTGTATTTGTTACTGAGGCACAAGGTATTGTAATAACAATAAATGATTTACTAGCAGGGAGGGTGCAGTCACTAAAGCAAGCATGGGGAGGGGCAGGACGGAGAGAGGCTGTGAGCTGCGGAGGGGCTGCAATCCAGGGCGCCTGGGCCCAGACACAGGTTTTTATTCTTAGATGTGAGATTGTGTGCTTCCCCCAAACGGCTGGGGTTATTTCATCTGAATTCAGCATTGCGCTACTGAGCGCTTCCTAGATGACTTCTATAAGGAATGATGACAATCTTTTTTGGAATAAGCTACATATACTTTAAAACAATTAGAAACAATGCAAGACATTATAATCAAATGATGAGTTAAACATAACAAGTGTCAAAAAGAAAAGAATAGATGGTGGTGAGGAGCGGTGTTCCGGTACGAATCCCAGGTCTACCATGCACTAGTGTGGCGCCCTGCCTCAGTTTCTTTTCTGATTGCAACTGTTTGTTCAAAGGGCTTAGAATAGCCCTGGCTACGGTGCCTTAGTGGGTTTAGCGGCGGCCTGCAAACCCGCAGCTGGCCAGGTTGATTCCTAGTTAGGGCACACTGCCTGAGTTGTGAGCAAGGTTAGGGGTGTGCAAGAGGCATCCTATTGATTTTTCGCTCCTTCTCTTCCTCCCGCCCTTCCCCTCTCTCTAGAAATGAATAAATCAAATCTTTAAAAGGAAAAAAAAGGGGGCTTAGAGGAACGGCTGGCACACAGGAGGTACTCAGTGTCCGACCTACCTGGGGTTCTGTCAGGCACCCCTGCTGGTTAGGCAAGCCTGGCCAAGTTGCCACTCTCGTGTATCCTATCTGTCGCTCAGTAGGTGGTTGTGAGGACGAAGGGAGACAATGTAAATCGTATAGCACCTACAAATTGTAAGCATTCGCCAAATGAGTAATTATTACTGTCATATTACTATTACCTGCTCTGGCGGAGAAGTAAGGAGTGCACTCATGGCTTAGTTACATCAGGAGCCTTCTTTGGAAGCTAGAATATGAGGTGGGCAGGAAGGTACTGAAAGGATTCACGTGAGCAGAGAAGAACGCGGGATCAAAGACGGAAGCCCGAGGACGGACTGCCCTCTGAAAGGCGGAAAGGGACGGGGCCCTCAATTTTTCCTCCAGCTAGAAGCCTGGCCGGCTGTAGCTGGTAGAGCTGTGGCGGCTGTTTACCTCCAACCTCGTCCCCCACTCCACACCTTGCACAATCTCGACTTTCACCTTCCCAGTCCGCGGGTGCAGGGCTCAGCAAGGCTGGAGCAGACCCTCCCTCCCTCCCTGAGGAATGTGGGTCCCGCGTCCCGGCTGGCCAGACCCAGCGCGTTCCTCCTCCCCCGCAGTCAGAAGCCTGGAGCTCCGATGTCTTCACCTTCCGCCAGGATCCTGTTTCAAAGTCACCTGAAAGCCATTTCCTTCCTCATCCGCCCCTCCCCTCCCTTCCCCGTAAATCACTTGGAGCTTGCTTTTTGCCTGGGGCAGTGTGTTTTGAAGAGGGGTTATTTGTTTTTAACGAGAATTCTATAAGCGCCGTGTACTACACACACTAGTCTATACCCCGGTATCAAATGTACCCAGTGGCTTTAATATCAGTGTCTCTTTCCTCCTTCTTCGGATTTAGTAATAACGCCTAACCACTGGGGCCTCTTTCTAGGGGTCCCACCCTGGGCTTCTCTTGTCTTGTGCTGGGGCAGCGTCTTTTTCCCGGGACCTTTACTGATGAATGATTTCAGGTTTTTAAATGTGTGCTCTTACTCAAAATCCAGCCTGCCCCTGTGCCCTCCCCCTATTTCCAGGTGTGTATCTTTCTATGCCCAAACGATTACACACAGACAGAAAGACAGATGTCTGTCTTCGTTTTACAAAAATGGGGTCCTCTACTACCATAGATTTCCGCATCTTTTTTCCTCACCTAACAGTCTCTTGGTGGACTCCCTCCAAGTAATCGGCTTCATCTCTTGTCAGCTTCTCACAGGCTTGGATTTACATCTGTAAAGGGTCACGGGAACCGAATCTTGGTGAGGATTTCAAGACGTACCTTCCTGACTCAGAAGAGCAGAGGTGACCTGCTCTGGTGGGCTCAGGACCCCCAAACCAGATCCCAACAAGTACCTCACTTGAGAAGGCCCCTTTCCTGTGCGTACAATGGGGGACGTTTGGGCTGTCTGGAGCCCTTTCGGGAGGCGGTGGTGATACGAGGATGTGACAACCGGTTGACCTCCACCATGTGCGCGTCTTTGTATCTTGGAGCATCTAGGCTGCCCCGGAGCGGCTGGCGCGCTTCGGGACGGACACCGTGGAGCTCAGCGCCCGCCCCACCTGCGCGCGTTAATCAGCTGCAGCTCTCGAGCTCCGCCGCCGCAGCAGCCTTTACCCCCGGTTACAGCTCGCATCGCCGAGAAGCTTCCCAGGCCCCCACGGAGTCGCCAATTGCTGGATTCCAGCAGCGGCCCGAGTCTCCACCCACTGGAAAAATTCCTGCCCTGTCCCTCCCTCTCTCCTCCCTCCCGCCGCAACCCGGGCTCAGCCCCGACTTCCTGCCGGGCGCTGGGAAGCCGCGCGCGGGCTGGGGGTCCGCGGGGGCCGCGCTCGCAGTTGGCCGCGTCCCTGGCTGCGTCCGGGGCCGCCAAAGGGTTGGCAGTGGGCGGGAGCAGCCGGCAGCCTCAGCCCCTTCCGAGAGCGACTTTCAAACTCGAGCCCGCCTAGTCGCCGCCGCACCTGGGGAGCCTCGCGCGCCGTGCGTGCCGGACCCGGCGGGCGGCCACCGCTCGGTGAGTGCCCTTTGGTTCTCCCCTCTCCCTCTGCCTGTGCAGCGGGCGCAGCGGCAGCGCCCAGAGCCACTCCGACGCCCCCACCTTCCCGGGACACCCGCCTACCCCTCTGCAGGGTGAGAACTCCGGGCGGCCGAGGAAGGCCCGGGGCTGCGTTGGCTCCTCCCAGGCGATCCTCCTGGCCCAGGGCTGGAGAGCGGGTGGCTCTGGCAAGGAGACGTTTTCTGTCCTTCAGCCCCCACCCCGGAAACAAAAGGAGTGAACGCGCTGGGTGGCTCCGAGAGGCTCAGTTTGAAACCCGGGAAGCCC